>CM017766.1:3963189-5334511 GCA_008009225.1 Acer yangbiense | reverse complement strand
TTATTGATACCGAAACACATCAAATTTTGCTTTTCTCTTAAATTTCCATAACAAAAGAGACTCATGTAAAGTATTTGTCTTCATCCAGTGAAGTCCAAACAAATTTTCAATTAATAAAATTTTATTTTATTATAGAAGTTCGCTTTAAAAATAAAATAAAATAATTATACTTAATTTAGCACACCCCCAAATTTGGTCATGGCTTTGTCCCTATATATATTCAAAGTATGTAAATCTAATGGTCCATATTTTTCGTCTTGATATATTTTATATCATGGTGACGAACTGATAATAGAAAAATTATATATATATATTCACAACATGAATCCTGGTTATCATCGAAAATGAAGCTCGAATTGCAGGTCGTTATTCTTAAAAGAAAATGAAACAAAAAAGCGAAATTTAATCAAAAAGTAAATCAAATACAGAAAACACTTTCGTTAATTATCAAAAATATTTCCAGGAAGCAACATCTATACCTGGCATTGTATTGTCTATGTTTGAAGAGCGAGATTTAAGTATTTCAATGCTTAAAAGTTAAAACATCTTTAAACTTGACTTGGAGAGTGACCTCAGAGTGAATTTTAGTTCTAAATTTAGAGATCTTTCCCAAAATTATGGAGAATACTCGTGCATTAGAACTTGATAAAATCTATTTAAATCCAGTTCTTTGAAAATTGGTTTGATATAATATATGTTGTTTGTTGACTGAGTAAATTTTTGGTGCACGTATAAATGCAGAGAAGGAAAAAAGTTGTAGAGAAATTCCGTACAGAAGCTCAAAAGCAACATCTCTGTTTGGAAAAAAAATTCGATTTTAACTCGATAAACCGTCATTTAATCAAAATGAAAACCATTTTCTTAGTAAATTATTGATAAATTTTGCACTCAAATTTTGTTAAAAAAATAAGTAAATATTGATAATTTTCCCTACTTCTTTCAAAGTTTTAAAAATATAAATATTACAATATTATTGAATATCCTTGTAAGGGCAGCCAATATATTAATTAAAGTGTTTATATGGGAAAGTGAGCGGAGAAATCATCACACTATTTTTTTTTTTGCTGATGTGGATTAGTATCCGGCGAAACCTAACAAGATTAGCCTAGTTTTGCAAGTATGATTTAGAATGCAACTCCCACTTAATGAAATGAATCTTCCCACAATTTACGTTTTATTAGACAAATATAGGTATAGGTATGGGCAATTTTTCTATTGTCAGTTCGAACTGACAAAAGATATATCAGTTCCTTGCATATGGGTCATTGGATTTAAACACTTTGACTTGGCTGCATGCACTTGTCAAAGCATTTTTTAAATTCAATGATCCACATGCAAGAAATTGATATATTTTATATCAGTTCGAACTGATAATAGTTCGAACTGATAATAGAAAAACTGTAGAAAAACTGTAGGTATGAGTATGTATTTACAAATTATACCAGGTTTAATTTAAACCTAGGTGGTAGAAGGTCATTTTGAAATCACCAACACCCAACTAGTAAATAGCCTTGGGAAATCATCACACTGTACAAGATGCTCATTGAATTATAAGAAATTAATCTTCAATATTACAACTCCTCCCGATGTTCAAGAAATATTTATACGTTCTTTTCTAGATAAAAAAAAACAAAAAAAAATTAAAGTCGCATTCGTATTATTATTATGAACGCGCTAAATAAATTAAATAGGAAAAAAAAAAAATTGTAAGATGAAACTTTGGTTTCATTCGGCTCCAACTATAAAATCATAACAATTACTCCTTAAAAACACGAACACAAGATATAATATATCAATAAATAGGTTTATATATATATTAGTATTCAAATCGAAAACATAATACAAAATACAACAGAACAAACAAAACAGTCCACACGAGACAACTCCGCATCACTTATTGTGCACTATATATATATAAGTAGTACTACAAACACACATATATATAATAATATATATAAAAGATCTCTTTTTATAACTCAATGGCCATGTTGTCCAGGAATCTTCTCTTTGATTTTCTCCATCATCCCTTTCTTCTGGTGGCCGTGCTCCTGCTGGTACTGTCCCTCACCGGCGGACATGCCATAACCACCGCCAGGAGTGGTGGTTGCGCCCGTATGTTGAGGCTTGTCATCTCTGTGTCCGACACCCGGTATTTTCTCCTTTATCTTCTCCTTCATTCCCTTCTTCTTCCTTATCCCAGTTCCCTCGTCCTCAGACTGCATGTTATTATTCACAAACACAAAACAAATTAAAATTCAGAAAGTTTAATTTATATATAACAATACATATATTTAATGGATAATTTGAACAATACTTATAATATAATTCTTTTTAATATCTAATTTTTGGTCATTTGGTTATCATGATCAATTAAAAATGTTTTTTTTTTATTATATTATGATTAAATTAGTTAAAAAAAAAGAAAAAGAATACAATAGAGTGTTATATAAGACATTTTAGTGTAACGTACTTCCAAATGATCTACTTGAAAAATCTCAAATTTTGAGTTGTTATCGATTAGGAAGAAAAAAAAAAGCACTTTTAACAAGTAGATAAACTTTCTTAACATGCACTTCATAAAAAACTAACAATTATAAATACATGATTAACCCTAATGAAACAAATTCATGAATGAAACAGGAAGTAGTAATCTCACTTACAGAGCTGCTTGATGATGAGCCATCGTCACGACGAAGCCCGTGAAGCCCTCGTTCACGGTGGCCAATGGTCACACCGGTACCAGTACCGAGCCCACTACCGAAGCCAGCCTCATCTGTTTGGCGAATCATATTGCCGTGCTCATCAAACTGTGGATTAGTTGCACCGGGTTGGTTCTGATAGTGTGCCATTTTCAAATCCGTTTAACAACAACAGCAATAACGATAACAAAATCTAATGATAAAACAAGCTCGATCTATATGTAAATACTTGGAAGATGATCAGTTGCAGAGGTGATTTGTGATTAACAGTGCAGTTAATGGTTAGGGTTTATATAAGCAGGTAGAGAGAGACTTGCATGGCACCTGGTAGTCACATGCAACACGTGCCACGCAACTATTGGACTAATTTCAATGTGCTGTCTACATGATCAACACGTGTCTTTTCTTTTATTAGAAAACAAATACGTGTCTTTCCTTTTTCGGTGTAAGATAAGATTGATCGACTATATATATAAAACAGATTCATCGACTCACATGCTTATTTCTAATATAAAGATTTGGAAACTCTAAATTATTGCCACGTGTGGATTACAGTAAAGTATATTTATGGATAGCTACCAATTTTTTCTTTTATCGTTTTTTTATTTATGATTTATCTTTTATCATTACGTTTCAGTTTTCGAGGTTGTGTCACATACTCACATTTGATTAGAAGATTGAGAAGTTTAATTTTATTGTAATAAAAAAAAAAAAAAAACTTATAGGTTCCTGCCTCGATCCTCATGGATGATTCAAGTCTTCAAACCCACGATATATATATATATTAGATTGCAATACAACATTATATTGAGACGCATGGACGGTTTCGTAAAAGAGAAGCAAAAAACAGCAAGGAATTGTTCCAATATATCTAGAGCAACTATTTCTAATGCTAAATCAGCACTAATGCAATTTCAATTTGAAAAGCAGGAGCTCATAAGAAAAGATAAACAATTGTAGAAAAACAAACTAAAACACAAAATTAATTGAAAGTCGTCATCAATTTTTATCAAGATTCATACCAAAAACACTAATTTGCATCAGGGAGAATTACGAATTCACCATGTCTAGAAAAACAACATATATGGCGTACAAGGATTTAACCCAATTGCAAATTTAATAACAAAGTCTCATTGGAAAAAAGTAACAAAATCTAATATCGAAATTCTTCAAAAATAAATCACATTGCTATGAAAGCCTTCTTTGCACCACCAGAAGATCCAGCTGGTATCACTTTCAAGACATTAAACCTAACGGTCTTAGACAAAGGCCTGCACTGGCCAATGATAACGTGGTCTCCTTCCTTCACACGAAAGCATGGGGATACGTGTGCTGGAATGTTTGAGTGCCTTTTCTCATACCTCTAGTATTTCTTGACAAAATGAAGGTAGTTACGCCTAACAATGTTGGTCCTGTTCATCTTGGCACTGTGACAAGTACCAGAAAGGATACAACCCCTGATAGAAACAGTGTCCGTGAATGGGCACTTCTTGTCGATGTAAGTACCTTCAATTGCATCTCTGGGTGTCTTGAACCCCAATCCAATGCTCTTCCAGAATCGATTCCCTCCCTTTCCAGGCCTCTTCCCCTTACCGGTCTTGTTTGAAGAAAGAAACACCTTAGGCTGCTTCAAAAACGCCTTCTCAGTCTGCTCCGCCATGGCTGAATTAGGGTTGGTTCCTCTGAAGACAAACTGCTGCAACGGAGACTACACGAAGAGAGAAACCCTAAATCTAGCAGAAGCGTATATATATATATATATTAAGTGTTACAAAATTACATAAATTCGAGATTGTTTTTGGAAGGGGATGACTCGAACCTATAACCTATGGTGTTGGTGTAAAGGGTTTTACAACCAGACTAGTCTAATCTCATCTCAAATAACACTACAACAAATTAGGTCTACCGCAACACGCAATGTGTGTTGCAAAAACTTTTCGCAACATGCCTTACCTGTTGTTGATACGCCTGTTGCCAAAAGATGATATGCATTTTACAACTTACACCGCGTGTTGTCATAGATATAATAACAACATGAAGTGCGCGTTGTTATAACTAATGACAACGTCTAACGCACCACATTCGTTTTCAAAAATATTTATGGCAACACACATTGTACATAAACGTCTATAACAACACGCGTTGTGTGTTGCTGTAGATAAGTACAGCAACAAATACAGTACGTTGCAGTGGATGTTAACACTCCGTCGTCGCCATCCGGCCACCTGACGTCGCCCGGCAACCCACCTCTATCACCGTCGGCCGTCCGGCAGCCATCCGACAATCCACCTCCATCGCCGCCGTCCGGCCGCCTCCAACCACTTCTGATAATAATGACAATTAATTGTCATTAGTGAGAATTGAACTTGAGACCTCAAGTCAATAGTTGGAAGTCTTTACCACTTGACTACAAGACTTGTTGTGTTAACAATTGAACAAGATTTATATATAACCTATATGAGTTGTTAGAAAAAAAAAAAAAAAAAAAAAAACCTTATTAGATAAATTTAAATTTATTCAACTAATCAAAATTATAATTTCTACGACAAACATATATTAAAAAATATTTATTGAAACTTTTAATAAAATTATATTTTTAAAAACATATATAGTCGAGTTATTGGTCAATACTCTATGGTCACGTCTGGTTACATGGTGGAATGGTAATCAGAATGGTAATGAGAATGAGAATAGGAATGGAAAGGAAAGGAAAGGAAAGCTAAGTTTTTTGTTTGGTTGGAACTTTAGAATTAGTATCTGAATCAGTATTATTTTGTTTGGTTAACTACGGAATGGAATTGGGTTAACTGTATTTTGACCAAAATACCCATAATTATAAAACATTCATAATAACATGATATATTATGGAGAATAATAATAAAATATAATATATACCCCTAATTATAAAACATTCATAATAACATGATATATTATGGAGAATAATAATAAAATATAAAAGTATATTATATATATAATATATAATAGATTTCTATGGCTGAATTGAATAAAAATAAATAACTAAATATTTAAATAATAAATTTTAGTCAAAATTTTAAGTTTTTTAATGTAGCGTAACCACCCTAATAATTATGTTATTGCTATATATCTGTCTATATTGCTACAGTAAACATCCTTTAATAATATAAATAAAATGGTCAAATATTAAATTTTTATTTTTATCTATTTAGATTAAATTAATTAGTATAAAAAAATAATGAGCATTAAAAACACCGTATTTTGAAAATGAATATTTAGTTATTTTTAACAACATGCATAATCTAGTTGTAAAAACTCCGAGTTTCGACAACATTAAAACAAAGTATGTTGTTAAAGATAAGTCTATGACAACAATAAGATTGGTGTGTTGCAGAATATGTTACTTTTAACAGCATAAGTAAGTGCGTGTTGCGAAAGACACATTTTTAACAACAAACAAAGCTACGCGTTGCGGAAGATAAACCCTTTTAACAATGTGTAGATTGCGTGTTGTGAAATGTAGGAAATTTAGCAACATGCAAGTCTGCGTGTTGCAAAACTCAAGACATTTAACAACATGCGGGTTTGTGTGTTGCGAAATGCAAGAAATTTAACAACATGCAAATTTACGTGTTGCGAAAAACTAATAGTTTA
Source organism: Acer yangbiense (assembly GCA_008009225.1). Classification (NCBI taxonomy): domain Eukaryota; kingdom Viridiplantae; phylum Streptophyta; class Magnoliopsida; order Sapindales; family Sapindaceae; genus Acer; species Acer yangbiense. The sequence goes on along the minus strand of CM017766.1, from coordinate 5,328,182 downwards.
ACAACATACGAACTTGTGTGTTGCGAAAGACAAGTCCTTTAACAACTTGCGTAAAATGTGTGTTGTCATATATTGTGATTTTAACAACTCACATTGCGTGTTGTAATACGTAACCTTTCGCAACATTTATCATTTATACGTTGCAATATGTCTCCCATTATTGACTACTTATGCATGTGTGTTGTTGTAAATCACTTCCACAACATGTATTTTTCGCGCGTTGCGATATGTGACTTTTGGCAACATTTACCTGATATATGTTGCTAATTGAATGTTGTCTTAGACTGTTTTTCTTGTAGTGAAGTGTTACAAAACTACATAAATTCGAGATTGTTTTTGGAAGGGGATGACTCGAACCTATAACCTATGGTGTTGGTGTAAAGGGTTTTACAACCAGACTAGTCTAATCTCATCTCAAATAAGTAGATATAGACGGTTGATAATTTCATGACAAGAAATCTTGATTTATCATGAAAAATATTTATTACCAGTCGCCCCTAAAACTCCATTCAAATAAAAGTGATGATTTGTCCTAAAAATCAATTCAAATAAAGTGATGATTATTTGTCCTTACTAATGTGACTCGATTATACTCTTGCCAAATCCCCTTTAATTTTGAGAACTCTGTTAGAGTCTTCTTTTTATTTTTATAACTATCTAATTAAATAACAATAGCTAAACTCTGTTAAACTCAATCAATGAATTTTTTCCAGTTTTTGTTTTTTTTCTTTTCATCGAACAATTTACTGAACCGCATATTATATTCAATAACCGATTTATAGTCTTAGAACCACAGATGTTGCCATTCATATCCAGCAATCGAAAAAGTTATATCTGGTTGATGGTCATATCTGTTAACTCTTGCTATAGAACTTCAGGTTCCATAACAGTTAAATACCGGGTCTTTAGGTCCTTGTTTAGGTGATGGGGTATGATAACCATTGTTGTGATCTATCTTGTTCATTTGTCTCACTTCCATCTTTAATGGTATAATACAGGCCTTCAGATTTTAAATATAATCCAACATCAATGACCCATGAGTCCATGACATGCATGTAATTGTCCCGAAAACTTTAAGTATATCAAATTTCAAATCTATAAGCTTTGGCACGGTTCTCTAAAAAATCACATTTAGAATCATAACTTCAAGTCTGATAAGTTAATCTGAAAAAAAAAAAAAAAAAAAACTTGATTTTTCCAGATATATTAAAATAAAAAACATAAAAATAAATAAATATGTAACAGTAAATAAATCCAGATGGGCGACCAAATCGCTCCAATATAAAATTACATAAAAATAAATAAATACGTAATAGCAAATAAATCCAGACACTTCAAAATCTGGATGAGCGACCAAACCGCCCTTGTACGTATAAAATTACATAAAAATAAATAAATGTGTAATATTAAATAAATCCATAAGTTTCAGGTTCTTGATGGACACGACCAAACCACTCCAGAATAAAATTACATAAAAACAAATTAATGCGTAATAGTAAATAAATCCAGAAGCTTCAGATTTTGGATGGGCAACCAAACCGCTCCACTATAAAATTGTATATAAATAAATAAATGCGTAATAGTAAATAAATCTAAAAGGTTTTAGGTTTTGGATGGACGACCAAACCACTCTGGTATAAAATTGCATTAAAAAAAATGCATAATAAATAATTAAGTAACATAATAATTAATAAATAAATCCATAACTCCAGGTTCTGATAGTATTGAAAATCTGAATACAATAAATGAAATGCTAAATTGTAAGTAAATCACTCTTCTAGAGATCCTTCTTCTAGAGATCCTTTTTATATACACTCGTGCTAATAACGTATTGTAATTAAATAAAATAACAGATGAATAATAAAGAAAGAAGAAAAGAGTATATTAACTGCTCTTGTATAGTTGTATTTCACTTGAGATTCAAAGTTTCGGATTACACACGTACTGGAAACAACAAAACCAAACTATTTATAGGTGAATAATACCAATCACATAATAGCAGCACACACGTGACTCATGCAATAAGCAAAACACTATTTTGCTGCCAAATTGTTCTACAACAATTATTATAAGTCCCCTCAAACTCAATTCAAATAAAGTGATGATTATTTGTCCTTACTAACGTGACTCGATTATGTTCTTGCTAAATCCCCTTTAATTTTGAGAACTTTATGTGTTAAGTCTTCTTTTTCTTTTTATAATTATTTAATTAAATAACAATAGTTATCTTATTTTACAAGATATGGTTGATTTAATGGTAAACCTCTCACACCTACATATGAGATGAGATTATAGGTTCGAGTCCTCATCATCCCTCAAAAAATCCCAAATTTATATAAAAAAAATTTTAAAAAAATACGATAGTTATCTAATCAATGAATTTTTACAAGTTTTTTTTTTCTCTATTCATTGAACAATTTACTAACCTTTTGAAAGTTTATCTAAATTAAAGATAAATAGGATCCCGTTAATTAGTTTAAAATTTGTCAAAAGCTTCTTATGAAAATTGTCATAAACAAGTATCTGCTTACTAATTCCTATATTGAGTGGGCATGACATTGATGAGTAGGAGTAGTTGATGTGATATTTGCATGGCAAATAATATAAACCTTCTACAATGATCTCCGATGGAGGACATGAGAAAAAGCAAGATAAAAAAAAGTATAAGTTCGAATAAAAAGGAGACTCAAAATTATTATTTAATTAATTAATTTTTATCTTAACATCAATACATGATTGTCCTGGATACTACTACTAGGCCAATTCCTCCGTCCATGCATCCAATGGTAATATTAGAAAACATATTTTTGAAGTCTTAAAGAAGCTTGGATACTTTATGAAACATGACCAAAACTTCTCTAGAATTTTCTAGCTAGAGGCTTCAATAAGCATCTGGATGTTTGCTGAAGGGCTAAAATTTGGATGCAACGGGATGCACCATACATCCTCCACTTAGATATTGTCACGTAAGCAAAGTTGCCACCTCTCTTGTTGAAGAACCAAATTCCATAAGCTTCAACACCAACTTCAAAGTCAATGTTCTGTAAATTTCTTGACTTATGGCGGCAACCGACTTTGGAGGATTATAATTTATAAACAGAGAGTGAAGAGTTGAGAAGTCAAAAGAAATCACTTGCGTGGCCGACAGATTAAGAGTGCAAAGTGAGTTGTCTTTGTGTACTCTTATATGTATAGATTAGTGTGTGAGTGGTATATAAATAAAATGTATTTGAGAGATGTGTTGTAGTTAATTCAGTTAAATAAAACGGAGTTAATTTAATTTGTAAGTACTTTATTCCGGACTAAGTTTTTTTTTTCAACTTTCTTTATAAATGTATAACTATATATATCTCAATTTGATTGGTTGGTTAGATATAAATTGAGACACAAATTTTATTTAAGTTCCTTTGTTCCTCAACAACGAGAATCACATCAATCACATCGTCATCATATCTCACTTTAAAATCCTATAATTATTTAAGAGCGGTGCTATTAGCACAACCCCTATCGGTCTATTTATGTCTCACTTTTTAAAATTTTAATTAAATTAAATGAAATTAAATGTTTTTATTAATTTGTTTGAAAAAATGTTTATATATGAAAGAGAAAGAAGAAACTAAAATACCTACATGAACTTAACTCAACTGTTAAATATATTACTTTGAGGTTTAGACAAATAACTTTCAAATCACAACAATAAATAAAAAAATACTCGATATGTAGATAGATAAATAAATTTTTTTTTTTTAAAAGCAGAAACTAGAATAGAAAATCTATCATGATCACGTAGCTATAAAATCACAACAATAATTAATTCTTAATTAAACCAATAATATGGTATATATATTGGTATCCAATACTATAACAAAATACAACAAATTAAACAAAAAAACTTATTAAAAAATAAAATAAAATACAGAAGAGTACATCGCGTGACTTATTGTACTACCATTATACTATATAATAGTGTCTGTATAATATATATACATATAATAATTAATTAGTAACCATGGTATCCAGGAAGCTTCTCCTTGATCTTCTGCACTACTCCTTTCTTAGCGTGGCCGTGCTGATTATGTAGATGATGCCCCTTACCGGGCACACCAAAACCGCCACCGCCAGGAGTGGTGGTTGTGCCCGTAGTATGATGAGGCATGGCGTGTCTGCGTCCCATTCCCGGTATCGCATTCTTTATCTTCCTTCCTATACCGCCACCGCCATGAGAGGTGGTGACGGTTACACCCGGCAAATGAGTCTTGTTGCGTCTGTGCCCCGTGCACGGTATCGCATACTTTATCTTCCGTCCAATACCGGCTATATGCATGATTGCAGAGGTGAATATTGAATATTGATAAGATCACAAGCTCTATATTTGATTATATGTAATATCAGAAGATGGATATTGCAGAGGTATGATTTGTGATCTACACTGGTTGGGGTTTATATAAGCAGAGTGCAGAGAGCAATGGGAGAGAGAAATGGACTTGCATGGCTGACGCTGTCTCCACGTGTCTTATATCCTTATTCGGTGTAAGATATGATCGAATCTATATAAAATATCTAATTCTAATAACATGATTGGTGCCATGCTCATAGATATTATACTGGTTCTATCTTCTTCTCATTCTCATGACTCACCGTTTCATTTTACATCATAAATAATCTCACATTAATATTCATTAAAAAAAAAAAAAAAACCTTTGTTGCTTCGATTACCTTCCATTAATATTAATTAAAAATAAAAAATAAAAATAAAAAATCTTTAATAAAATCAACATTTCTGCTTTGTTGCTTCGATTGCCTTCTAAAAAAAAAAAAAAAAAAAACTTTGTAAACAACAGGGGGCGGAACCCTATAGAGGCCAGGGGTGCCATGGGACCCCTTTGGCCGACAAGAAAAAAAAAATATTTAAAAATATATATAAACAGAATTAAATTTTGTATATTTTATAATTTAACCCCTTCAATTTCAAGTTTTTATAATTTGACCTCCTAACTTTACTGTCCAAGTTCCGCCCCAGTACACAACTAATAAATTTTCCATTTTCAGTCCTATTAACTTTCTTTTGTTTGCCGCCTATAAAATAACATCATGTTGTGCACTTGTGCTCATTTGGTTCGAGATAGTTTTTTTTTTTTCTGAGTCAGGAAAAAGATGGATCGGTACCAGAGAGTAGAGAAGCCGAAACTAAGGCTATCTCCAACCTAAAAACCCAATTTGGTGCAGCTTACACACTATTTATTTTTTCTATCTCTAACTCATTACACCAAATGTTACATTAAAAAGAATATTCTTTTTCTTTCCTTTTTTTTTTTTTTTTAAATTATTTCTCAATAATAAACATTTCACCTCATAGTTAACATAATATTGCAATAATATATTTTATTAGTTAACTAAAAGTAGTACTCCTTTAAAAAAAAAAAAAACGCTAGGGTTTTTTCCCAGCGTTGGATCGTCATCAATTGACTATTGTTTCAGAGAAGGTCCATTTAAATTGAGGGCCCAATTACTACATATTTCTCAAACGTCACCGTATCAGTGCCACCACTAGTCACCACCTTGGAAACTGCACTTCTGCACTTACTCGCTGACACCACTGTAGAGGAAACATGTTATTACTAGGGTTGCACATTTTCCCTCGGATCCCCGCTTCCCCATCCCCTTTTTTTAGGGGAAAATGGGGGGGGGGGGGGGGGGGGGGGGGGGGGGGGATGAAAATCATCCCCAAATTGAAATGGGGATGGGGAGACCCTCCCCCATTTCCCCATTTCCCCATTTCCCCCACTAATATAATGAAATGAGGATGGGGATGGGGGGACCTCCCCCCATACCTATTTCCTCATTTCCCCTAAAATATTATCAAAATAATTATATATATATATATATTTGACATTATTTTGTAATGTATTTTCTTTTGCATTTGTAATGGAATGTTTTTTCTTTTTTAGTTTAATTTGTAATTTTCAACCAATAAACGGGGAAACGGGGGAATGGGGTAAACGGGAAAACGGGGAAAAACGGGGGAAAACGGGAAAAATGAGGAAATGAGGATGGGGATGGGGATAGGGATAGGGATAGGGATAGGGATGGGGATGGGGATGGGGATGGGGATGGTGATGGGGAGACCTCCCCCCAAAACTCCCCATCCCCATTTTCCCCAAATGGGGGGCGATGGGGAAGGGTTTGAGAAGTGGGGATGGGGATGGGGATGGGGGGACCTATATCCATCCCCATTTCCCCAATGTGCAACCCTAGTTGTTACTTGTTAGGGTGAAGTGTGATTTACAACTTTCAATTTTTTAATTTTAAAATTTTATAAATTACTAATAATATCTTTGATAAACTTGATTTTATTTATTTATTTACCTCTTCTTCTTAATTATAATTTTTGGTGGCTCTCTTCATACAAGAACAACAAAATAGTAATATTTATGTAGGAAATGATCAAATCACACACATCAATAGAATTAATTACTTTCGGAGATGAGATAATATATAATTAATTAAAAAAAACATATATTATTTCCATTTTCAAAGTTTATATTTTATTTATGAATTTTTTTGATATATGTGTTTCTCAATCTCGTGATAAAATAAAGTGATATTAGATTAAGCAGATAGAGATATCTTTGATTATATAAACACATTATGACAATTTTATACCTGAAATATTTATTGAAAATATTTTGGTTGGGGGGTCATGGCCCCCGTCGGCCCTCATCTATCTCCTCCCCTGCATATCAGCCAGAAATGTGGATGATGATGGTACGACAGAAATACAAAGTAATTATAATAATTAATATAAAAAAATTTTTTTAAAAAAAAACTATTCATTAAACCCTAAAAGTTAAAATTGCTTTCTAATTAATAATAATATTTTGTTAGCGTGTAGCTATATCTCAGACGCTAGGTCCGCTAGGAGGATGACTGCTTCAGGTTTTTTTTTTTTTTTCTTTTCTTTTCTTTTCTTTTTACATAAGCTTAGTTGACTTAATTGTTGGTCGATTTTGGCTGCTAGTTAGCTCTATAGATTCATTTATTATACAGGTGAAACGACACTCTGTTACTAGATGTCACTTAGAAGTCTATAGAAAGTTTAGGGAAATTTATAGTAGTAGAATATGAGATCTTTGAGCAAGTTGGTTTTCGTTTTGAGAATGCTTGATGGACTTTAGGCAATCATCCTTTAATGTCCATATGAATATTTACAACTTACAAGTATGCAACGTGATTATGCAATTGAAAAGAGTAGAATGAATGATGTTTATATTATCAACAAATTAAAAAAAGTATTATATTTTCCTTTTTCTATAAATTATTATATTTAGTTTAATCTCATGTTTCACACTTTCGAACAAAATATGCTACCAATTCCATGTTTCTCTAAACACAATTTATTATTAATTTATACAGTCCAGTCCAATCTCATTTAATACCAGTTTTATCTCAATCTAATTCAATCCAATCATATCATATGAAACAGTTTAATCCATTAATCCTGTAAACGAAACGGGACCTATATGTATGGATTAGTGTGTGAATGGTATATAAATGAGTATACAAAAAGTGTATTTGAGATATTTGAGAATTGAGTTAAATAAAACAGAGTTAATTTAAATTGTAGGTACTTTGTTCCTGACTTCCTTCCTTAACAACAAGAATCACATCGTCATCATTTCTCACTTTCGAATCCCATAATTTTTTAATCGCAAATTATACCTTATTTTAAAACAGCTTTATATGATATATCAATTTAACCCCATCTCAGCCATGATACATTAATTTTATTTTATTTTAAATGTTTATATATGAAAGTGATAGAAGAAACTAAAATACCAACATGGACGTAGCTTAGTGTAGCTTAACCGGTTAATTGACGAGTTTAAGGTTTAAACAATAATTCATTCTTAATTAAACCAATAATATGGTATATATATTGGCATTCAAAACTAGATCGAACAAATACAACAAACAAACTAACTAAAAAAATAATAAAAATACACAAGAGTCCATCGCGTGACTTATTGTACACCATATATACTATATAATAGTGTATATGTGTAGTGTATATAATAGGTTATATATAATTAATTAGTAACCAGTATGGTGTCCAGGAAGCTTCTCCTTGATCTTCTGCACTACTCCTTTCTTCTCTTGGCCGTGCTGTAGATGCTGTCCCTGACCAGGCACACCATAACCGCCACCGCCAGGAGTGGTGGTTGCGCCCGTAGTATGGTGTCCAGGAAGCTTCTCGCCAAGACCGCCACCGCCATGACCGGTAGTGGTGGTGGTTGAATCCGGATAATGAGTCTTGTCGTTTTTGTGCCCCATGCACGGTATCGCATCCTTTATCTTCTCTCCAATACCGGCACCGCCATGAGCGGTGGTTGCACCTGTACCCGTATTGTGATTGGGCCTGTTATCTGTGTGTCCCATTCCAGGTATATGCTCCTTTATCTTCTCTCCAATACCAGCCTTGCCTGTTTGGTGAATTATGTTGCCGTGCTTGTCAGTCTGTGGATTGACTGCACCGCGTTGGTTCTGATTGTAGTGTGCCATTTTCAAACGAAAACTGATAAGATCACAAGCTCTATATTAGAATATATGTATATAATATTATCAGAAGATGAATATTGCAGAGGTGTGATTTGTGATCAACTCTGGTTGGGGTTTATATAAGCAGAGTGCAGAGAGAGACAGAGAGATGGAATCGCACGGCTGCCGCTGTCTCCACGTGTCTTATTTCCTTTGTTGGTTTTAAGATATGATCGAATCTATATAATATCTAATAACATGACGGTGCCACGTGTCGTCCTATGAGGTTTTGAGTCCCATAGATATTATAATTGTTTTATCTTCTTCTCATTCTCATGAGTCATGACTCACCGTTTCATTTTAAATCATAAATAATCTCAATTTAAAAAAAAAAAAAAAAAAAACCTTTGTTTCTTTAATTGCTTTCCATTAATATAATTTTTTTAATAATAATAAACAAAACTCTTTGTAAACAACCCCAATAAATTTTTCATTTTCCGTCCTATTAACTTTCTTTTGTTTGCCTAAAAATAACACCATATTATGCTTATTTGGTTCGGGATTGTATTTTTTTTTTTTTTTTTTGGGTTAGAAAAAAAGATGGATCGATACCAAATGTAGAGAAGCCAAAACTAGAGACAGCAATCGATGAAAATGAGATTCGGATTACGATTTAAGTATGAGTAAAGGGAGAATGTGTAGCTATATCTCATACGCCATGAGCCCATAACTCTGCTTCAGGTATTTTATTTTTTTTCTTTTTACAGATTTTTTATTATCTTTAATTTCTAACAATGTAAAGTATATTCTTATCAAGATTGCTTTTAAATCTTGGCGTAATAAAGAGGTCTCATACCTGGTGAGGTTTGCATTGGGTTGCAAGATTGATTGTATATTAATTGTTTAATTATTTGCATTCTTACCAAGATTGATGGAGCCGTTTTCTATCCTGTAAAGGAAAATGATGAAATTAGTGGGTGTTCATATATATTTATGCAAATAGTTTCTTGGACTGAGGAGTTCATGGTTTCTTCCTCTCAAATCTTCTTCCAGCTTCGTAAACCAGTTTTTACTATCAATTAAAAGAAAGGGTTAAAAAATTAAATAGCACTATTTGAGGCTCTTTTATGGGAACAGGCACCAACTTACTAACTTAAGTTTAAAAGGCACCATTTATGGTGAACGGACAAAATTGCCCCCCACAGTAACCTTCTTCACCAAAAGGCTCGAAAAAGGTTCGAAAAAAGTTCGGAAAAGGCTCGAAATGATTTCGTGCCTTTTTGAAATATTTTCGTGCCTTTTTACACTGTCATCGTGCCTTTTGAAGTTGTTATCGAGCCTTTTGGAAAAGTTATCGAGCCTTTTAGAAAGGTTATCGAGCCTTTTGGAAAAATTATCGAGACTTTTCCAAAAAGGCTCGATAACCTTTCTAAAAGGCTCGATAACTTTTCCAAAAGGCTCGATAACAACTTCAAAAGGCACGATGACAGTGTAAAAAGGCACGAAAATATTTCAAAAATGCATGAAATCATTTCGAGCCTTTTAGAAGCCTTTTTGGAAAAGGCTCGATAACATTTCTAAAAGGCTCGATAACTTTTCCAAAAGGCTCGATAACCTTTCTAAAAGGCTCGATAACTTTTCCAAAAGGCTCGATTAAAAAATTAAAAAATATTTCGAGCCTTTTTGAACAAAGTTTCCAGCCTTTTTGTACAGTAATCGTGCCTTTTTATACATGAAAAGGCACGATTGGTGTATGAAAAGGCACGATGGTACAGTAATCGTGCCTTTTCATTAAGTGTTCGAGCCTTTTCATATACTAATGAAAAGGCACGATTGGTGTATGAAAAGGCTCGAACACTTCATTTCGAGCCTTTTCAATGGAAGATTCAAAACCAAAAAAAATCTCTGGGGGCGTTGCCCCCACACCCCCACGAGCTGACCGGGCAGCTCGACCACCGCGAGCTCAGCGGGGAGCTCGACCCCCGAATGCGTTTGTGTAGAGCCACAAAACTAATTATCCATTGGAGGTCTGTTTTAAATCTCAGAAAACTTCAAAGTAAGAAAAGAATGTGTAAAGTAAGGGTATTTTTGTCTGTTCACCATAATAGGTGCCTTTTAAACTTAACTTATTAAAGCAGTGACATTGTCACCAAATCAGTTTAAAAAGGTGACATTTCTCACCAATTCCACTTAAAAGAAATGGAAAGCTAAAGTATTGTAAGGGCAGAATTGGATTTGTTGGAATGAAACATTTTGCCCTCACAGTATGATATTTGCCAATTTCAAACTACTTAGTTTTTTTTTTTTTTTTGACAGTACAAACAAGCAAACCGAAAGACAACCCTGGCAACTGGAGCCTATACAGGCAAATCCAGTTGGACCGCATTCCTGACACAAGGAGGGAAATCTTCCATCCAGAAACGGTCATCATCTTTTGTTAAGGCAATTTTAGCCAGTCCATGAGCGACACTATTGGCCACTCTGGGAACATGACTGACAGAGACAACATTAATAATAGAAATGAGAGTAGCAATCTCAGCTAAGATAATACCACTGGCCGAGTCTAAATGACTACCCTTGTTGATTCTATTCACCACAACCGCTGCATCCGACTCTAGCATACACGGGGCGAGACCACAATCTCTACTGAAAACTAGGGCTTTGTATACAGCTATATTCTCTTATAAATGGAAATTTTGTAAAATTGTGTTGTAATTCTTTTTTCTTTTTCTTTTTTAATAATTGTGTTGTAAGCGCCTTTGTTTTATGTATTTGGTGAATTGACATTATAATACTGAGGAAAAAGTTTTATTTAATTTATTAATTATTCATTATGTTTATTTATTTTTTATTAAATATAATTTTATTTTATTTTCTTGAAGTCTTTTAGGTTATCAAGATGAAGGTTGCTGTGTTGATGAAGGTTGATGTATTTTGTCAAAAGTAGAAGATTAAAATTAATGGACAGTTATATTGTAATTAGTTAAAAAAGAAATGGTGCATGTTGTAATTTTATTTTTCTTATAACAATAAATTCAATTTTTTGTATGCTAAGATTTCTTTGTACTTTTTTTTTTATATATATTTTTATTTTAATGTTTGGATTCTTTTTTTATTTTATGTTTTATTTTGTGCATAATACATTTTTTTTTTGAATTAATAATTAAGTAAAAAAAATTAAAATATACCATTTTTATATTGTCTACGATTATAGCAGTATTTTTAAGAAGTTATAACAATTATACTTGATAGATTTTTTATTCATGAATCATGATATAACATCACTTAAATGCTGTAAAAAAAATATTTAAAGTATTAAAAAAAACTGAATTAAATATTTAAAGTATTAAAAAACTGAATTTATATAATGTAAAAAATATTATGAAAAGAAAAATCTTTTAATCACAGGCTGATATGGCATTTAACCAAACGCTATAATTTACTTTTCATTGCATTTTTCAGCTGTTATTATATGTAATATTTATTGCAGTGAACCATCAATTTTAGAGGCTTCAATAAGCATCTGGAATTCTGGATGTTTGAAGAAGAAACAAAATCCAGAAACTTCAGAAACAAACATTAGCATATGAGAGATTTGTAGAAGCTTCAACACCAACTTCAAAGTCAATGTTGTGGAAATTTCTTGATTACCGACTTATGACCGCAACCAACTTTGGTGATTATAAATACAGTAATGCTACACATTCCATATAAGGTGTCAAATTATGAGTAGATACATAGGGTAGGTCATAGATGAGTAAATGTGTATCCACTCACAATTTGACACCTCACATTCCACATGTAGTGGAATGAAAAAGATAGGATTTTAGATAGGATGTTTAGGGTTATTCTTATAAATACAGGTGCTTGGCTCACTTGAGTGTATAGATTAGTGTGTAGAGTGTACATAAAAGGCATGTTTGGTACACCACATTGTTTTGGACTGTATTTATTAAATTGAATTTAATTTATATTGTATTGGACTGATTATAATTAGTACTCCTCCATATTTGGTATGTCGTACTGTGTTGGATTGGATTATGAATTTTTATTTATTTATAATTTTTTATACTATAAAATTCAAATCGAAAAAATATTGCAAATTGATTTTTATATTTTAATTATAATAATGTATTGGTTCTGTTGGAAATGTTTTTTTTATTTATTTATCACATTTCATTTGATATCATATATATATTAAATTAAAAAGGTTTAATTTATAAGTACCTGTTCCTCAACAACAAGAATCACATAGTTCATCATTTCTCACTTTCGAATCCCATATTTTTGTAATCACAAATCTTACCTTTTTTTAAAACACGTAATTATAGCCTTATAGGATATATCAATTCAACTCCATCTCAGCCATGATACATTACTTTAATATATATATATATATGAAAGTAAGAAGAAGAAACTAAAATTAATCGATTCTTAATTAAACCACTAATATGGTATATTGTTATTCATGACTAGAACAAAAGACAAACAAACAAACCGAAAAAAAAAAAAGACAAAAAAACAGACCACACAACTACTCAAGAGTACATCCAGAGTACATCGCGTGACTTATTGTACACCATATATACTATATAATAGTGTATACATGTAGTGTATATAATAAGTAATATATAATTATTAATTAGTTACCACGGTGTCCAGGAAGCTTCTCCTTGATCTTCTCCATTGCTCCTTTCTTCTCTTGGCCGGGCTGATCATGCTGCCCCTCACCGGACATACCAAAACCGCAACCGTCGCCCGCGCCCGTAGTATTATGAGGCTTGTCGTCTTTGTGTCCCATTCCCGGTATGTTCTCCTTCATCTTCTCTCCAAGACCGACACCGCCAGGAGTGGTGGTTGCGCCCGTGCCCATAGTATTACGAGGCCTGTCGTCTCTGTGTCCCATCCCAGGTATCCCTTCCTTTATCTGCCCTCCAAGACCACCGCCGCCAGGAGCGGTGGTTGCACCTGTACCCGAATGTTGATGGGGCTTGCTGTCATCTGTGTGTCCCATTCCAGGTATATGCTCCTTTATCTGCTCTCCAATACCACCCTGGCCTGTTTGGCGAGTTATGTTGCCCTGCTCGTCAGTCTGTGGATTGACTCCACCGTGTTGGTTCTTATTATATTGTGCCATTTTCAAATGAAAACTGATAAGATCACAAGCTCTATATTAGAATATATGTAAAATCAGAAGATGGATAATGTAGAGGTGTGATTTGTGATCAACTCTGGTTGGGGTTTATATAAGCCGAGTGCAGAGAGACTGAGAGAGAGAGAGATGGACTTGCATGGCAGCTGGTGGTCACAAGTAATGCCACACAACTATAAACTATTGAAGGACTAGTCGCTACTTCTCAAGCCACTTTTCAAGTGGATATTATCCACTTGAGTGGTATTTTTGAAGTTAAAACAAAAGGAGTGGGTCTTCATCAATGGCAGTTTTGTAATAAAGTTAAAATAAAAGGACACATATCATCAAAGCGAGTTTTCTAGCATTTTCCTTAGGAATTGCATATTGGCTGATGCTGTCTCCAGTCTCCACGTGTCTTATTTACTTTTTCAGTATAAGATAAGAACGAAAATTTGAATCATAAAATGATTGCCACGTGGATTTTTATAAATAGGATTTAGATCATCTGCTAATCTGATATTTTTTTAAACTTTTTAAAGCGATTTATCGTTGATAAAGTGGTTTTGAAAATCAATTATATCTTTATCACCAATTCATTGTAATATTTATATATCATGAGATTATGTGAATGCAGAAAAAAGATTAAATCAATAAATAATTCAAATTCTTATAAACAAGGGTGGAAGGGTGTAGAAGCTGGTAGATTTTTTTATTTTTATTTTTTAATAAACTGTATTTATATAAAAATCCTCATAATGTTGTTAAAATTCCCACGTGGATTATTGTGAACAAGGGTGGAAGGGTGTAAAAGCCGAATTTGAATCCTCTATTGATCTGATCTTTTTCTTAGCCTCATCTGATTTCATGATATATATACATTGTAATAAATGTGTGGTTAAAATGTGATTGATTTCGAACAATTACTTTATCAACAACCAATAACATGTTTTAAAAAGGTCAAAAAAAAAAAAATCAAATCAGTAGATAATCTAAATCCGTAGAAGCCGGTATATATATATATATATTTTATTTAAAAAAAAGAATGTATATACATATAAAACTTCTCACTTGATAATGTTATTCAAATTGCCACGTGGATTATTGTAAACAAGGACGGAAGGGTGTAGAAACCAGCAGATTTTTTTTTCTTTAAATAAGGGAGGAAGGGTACAGAAGCCAGCAGATGTTTTTTTTTTTTAAAAAAAAAAGAAAAATCGTATGCATATAAATGTTAATTGTATTTTACATTATCATCTCTTCTAATTTAATTGAAAATTTATATAAATATGTTAAATGGTTTTTAGGTTTATATATCATAATAGGTCTAACTCTTAAAAATCATAATTAGCACTATGGATAAGTAATTTAAAATTTTTAATTCTTTTTTTAAAAGAAATACGTTGAAAAAATTATTAATTTGATTGTTTGTGTCATTTATCATGCATATTTGTTAGATACACTTTGCCTCTCAACTTCGAACTGCTTCTAATTCCATCACTGACTGTAAACGTATATTTATGTGGTGTCACAAACTTGGGTTGGATGGTCACCGTCCATATAAGTAACAATGTCACATCGTACCTTTTTTTAAATTTAAAAATCTATTTTTATGTTTTCAAATTAAATTGTTTTGTTTATCACAATTGCATTGGACAGAGTGAGACCGTCACGTGACCGTTTGAGAGGAGATAGACAACAACGAATGAAGAGATCGAAGTCGGTTTCCAAATTCCAATCCAATAGTCAATAGAAATCTTATGAGAACGAGAAGCTTCTCTTCACCAATCGAACCACTTCCTTCACTAGCTAACTTGATATGCATCATTATTATTATCAATAATGCTAAACATCCCACCTAATATCCCACATTTTTCATCCCACTACATGTGACATGTTAGGTGTCAAATTGTGAGTGGATACATATTAATAACACCTATCCCATGTATCCACTCACAATTTGACACCTTACATGCCACATGTAATGGGATGAAAAATGTAGGATATTAGGTGGGATATGTAGCATTACTGTATTATTATATATGACAGCACCACCATATGTATCTGTTTGCATGTGTTCTTACAAACCATTAACAAATTGTTCATGGATAATTCATCCCACAAATTTATCCAATAAATGAAAGTTTATAACGTCACACTAATTAATTAGCTGCCATTTTTTTGATTAAGAACAATCTGATAGCCATAAAATAGTTTATAAATAATTACCGAGATTAATCATTATAGATTAAAATTTTACTAGTAGGAAAAATCTCGATCTCCACACGTGTTAATATAAATATGCGTACTTGAATTTAAATTTAAACATTCACTATAATAGTACAAGGGGTATACGTACACCACTCAAATAATGGGGGAAATATGAGGTCTTGTCACTCTTTCGATTGAGTTGGTGTTTTATAAGTATCATCACTTTAATAACTTAAGTTTTAAAAGTATCAAAGTAAGTAAACTGTAAAAAATACCCTTACTTACTTTATGTAGTCGATCGGATATACAAATAATTTGAGTCGTTGAGGTGGGCACTGACAACTTGAAACAAGAAAAGAAAAGAAGCAGTGGTCGAACCACAGGAGGGGGTGTTCCCTTGGGCGGGACTCTCCGATGCTCAAATCATAATATTGTTCGATAAACAAAGTAGAGGGAATAGAGTCGAAGGCAGGGACGTAACCAGGATTAAACACTAGAGGGGGTTAAAATAAATTTTTTTTTTTTTTTATCATTAACATTATAAGAAAATTGTATTAATTAAAAATAAAGATACACCTAGTTAAGAAGACAAAGCGGGGATTACTCTATAAATGTATATTCTAAATAAAAACATTAAAAATTTAATATAAAAAAATAAAGTCAAACAAATTATAAAATAAATATGAAATGCAAATACAATTAAATATTAATTAAGCTGTATCCTACGGTTTTTCAAAAGATCAAACTTATCAATTATGAAATTAGGATTAATAGCACCTGCAATTTCTCTTTCAATGTAGACAACCATGGAGTTTGTTAAAAATTTATTTTTTCATCTTATTGCAAAGTGATGTCTTGATAAGCTTCATTACTGAAGAAGCTCGTTCTATTGTTGTTGTGTAAACAGCAAGAGTCAAAAATAAGTTATTAAATTAATTTTTATTTTATTACTTCTATATACGTCAAGAAATAAGAAATTATTTACATATATAATGTTCTTATATTGTAATATTAGTTGATTTATTCGAAATATAAAAATACAATGTTAAAGGAAATATAATTCATTACTTTCTAAAAAAATGTATAATTTATTTAATTATTATATTAGTTTAGTTATGATAGAGCATTCACGTCACAAAAAAAAAAAAATAAGCACTTACATTACTATTTACTAACAAATATAAAAACAAAAGAATAATTAAAAAAAAAAAATTAACAAGCATGTATCTAAATTTCAACTAAAACAAAAAGAAATTTATTAAACAATAATGTTAATTTGTTAAATTAAAATTAGAATAATTAATAATTAGAGTAATCCTAAAATTTAATTACAAAATAAAATATTTAAATTTACAATATTTATAAAAATATACCTAATTAGAAGATGAATTATTGATATTGAATTGTTGATAAAGAGGTTGGACTAACATTTGGAGAAAGATGAGAGAAAAAAGAATTATTAAAGAAAAAGAAAAAATATTGATATTAAAGATGTGATGCCAACTGATGGTTGTTGTCTTTATGCCTCGTGATTCGTGAAGTGAAGCAGGTGAAAGTCTTCTAACCAGCCAATGTATATATAGCTGTTTCTACTTCCTAGTTCTACACGATCATTGATATCGATCATTATTTTATTTTATTATTATTATTTTTTAACTTTCACCTTTTTTTAAAAAGGCTAGCCCACCCTAGTCCAGCCCAAGGTCCATCCCTGGTCGAAGGTGACAAACCGTGTTGCTCGATGTATCGAATCGAGCTATGGGTCGATTTGGTTGGATCGACACTAGATATCGATGATGGTGATGCGACGATGCCCTGGGGGTTCTTTGGGTCGTCGTGGGTCGATCAAGGATTGAGTCAACGTTGTGTATCAATGAATTTGACGGGTTGATATCTAGAAGGTTCTTTGACTCGACATGGGTCGATCTCTGTTTGATCGAGGAGAAGCAATTAATGCTGGGAGAGAAGTGCGAAGCTATTCTTTGAGAGCTTTTGTGTATGAAAGATGAGAAAATTAGGACCCCTTTCTCTGAGAAGGGGTCTAGTATTTATAATGAAGCCTTAGAGCCTTCACCACTCATGTTCTTTATGAGAGCGTAAATCTCGGGCCATTTATTGCCCGTTTTGATTCACATTTAATCTGGAAATAATGGCACTTGATTACTTGTCTGGTGTTGGAATCTTTGCAACGTTCGACTATGGTTTAAAGAGTTATTAAAGGCTATTTGTTACACCTTTAAAGGCTATTTATTACACCTTTGACTTCGTTTGAAATTGGGTCTAATGCTATAATGTGTCAGGTCAGACTATGGGCCTTCTTTAAGTAGGTCTCTGTTTATCAGATTGGCCGTCTTGGACCTTGTTTGGGCTAATGGACTTGGCCATGTTTTAGCCTCTCTTCGATGATAGGCTCAGGTATTGGGCCGTAGGCCGGTTTTTTGACCAGTACACTTTGCATATATATTTTATTTACTTTTCAGTTTTTCAATTTTTTTTATTTATTATTTTGTCATCTTCTTCATCGGCTTCCATTGGAGGTTTTAGACCTCCAATGGAGGTCGAAATTGACCTCCATTTGGGGTCAAAATGAACCTCCATTGGAGGTCGAAGTTGTTCAACCTCCGTCGAAGTCGTTTGACCTCCGTTGGAGGTCTGTTTGATCTCTATGGAGGTTGAAATCGACTTTTAATGGAGGTCGAAATTAGAGGTCGATTAAGAAAAAGATGAAAAAAAAAAATTGGAAATTTTTTTAAAGTAAATTTCCGAGACTTTTCAGGTAATTTCCGAGATTTTTTAGGTAGTTTCTGAGATGTTTTAGTAATTTCTGAGACTTTTGGTAATTTTTGAGACTCTCTAGGCAAGTATGAAATTTTCCAAGACTTTTGGTCATTTTTGAGACTTTTTGGTAATTTCTGAAACTTATGGTAATTTCGAGTCTTTCTAGGCAAAAATAAATTTTTCGGTATCGGAAAATTTATTTTTTTTGGCCTAGAAAGTCACAGAAATTACCAAAATATCTCGGAAACTACATGAAAAGTCTCGAAAATACATGAAAAGTTTCAGAAAATACCTGAAAAGTCTCAAAAAGTACCTGAGAAAGGTCGATTTCAACCTCCATTGGAGGTCTGTTCGACCTCCATTGACGGAGGATTTTGACAAAAAAAAAAGAAAAAAAATAAATAAATAGTGAAGAAGGTTACTGTGTGAAGCATTTTTGGAAGGAACCCATTTATGTGTTATTTAAACTTAACTTATTAAAGAAGTAATAGTCTTAAAATGCCACCTTAAAAAGGTGCAATATAATTTTTGAATCCCAAATAATGGCTAAATGCATCAATCAAGCTAAGTTTTATACGTTAATCAAAGTGAAATATATACCGTTAAGTAACTAATTTTAAATCCATCAAGAGAATTTGGACAAAATATGAGGAAGCAAAACATCATTGGAAAATTTCATTTTTGCCAAAAAGTCTAAAAAATTACCAAAATGTCTCGGAAACGACATGAAAAAGTCTCGGAAATTACCTAAAAAATCTTGAAAAGTGCTTGGAAAAAAATTTCATTTTTTTTTTTCATATTCTTCTTAATCGACCTCCATTAAAGGTCGATTTCAACCTCCATTGATGGAGGATTTTGAAAAAAAAAAAAAAAACCAGTGAAAAAGGTTAATGTGGTGGCCATTTTTGGAAGGAACCCATTTTATGTACCATTTAAACTTAACTTATTAAATGAGTAATAGTCTTAAAATGCTACCTTAAAAATGTGCTATATAATTTTCGAACCCCAAATAATGGCTAAATGTATCAATGAAGCTAAGGGGGGTGTATTCAATTAGGATTAATTAGGATTCTTGAAGACATTTAAAGACATTTTTTAAGTGACAGATTTTCATGGATTTCTACAGACTTTTATAAATCCATATGGACTTTCATTGATTTGTTTAGACATCCATCTCAGACTTTTATGGATTTGTTTAGACATCTATCTCAGACTTTTATGGATTTGTTTAGACATCCAAGGATTTTCATGGATTTGTTATCTCTAACTTATATATCAATAGTAAGCTAATTATAGCTAATTATAAAAAAAAAACCTTTGAAGTTGGAATGAGCAAAATTTGATACACCAGTCAATCTATATTTGCATATATATATATTTTGAGGTTGTTGCTGATGAAAACAAAGCGATTGAATTGAATCCAAAATTGGCTAAGGCTTTCATGAATTTGTTATCTCTGACTTATCAATAGTAAGCTAATTATAGCTAATTATCAAAAAAAAAAACCTTTGAAGTTAGAATGAACAAAATTTGATACACCAGTCATTCTATATTTGTGTATATATATAGTCTGAGGTTGTTGCTGATGCAAACAAAGCGATTGAATTGAACCCAAAATTGGCTAAGACTTATCTGCGTAAAGACACTGCTTGCATGAAGTATAGATGAATTATTTTTCTTTAAAATAAAATGCTAATAAAGAGTTTTTTTTTTAAAAAAAAAAAAAAAAGCTAATAAAGAGTGAGCATTTTGGTGTTTGATTGAAGGCTCTACAGATTAATTTGGTGTTGTTTTGTGCAATTCTGGCACGTAGTGAGTTTTGTACTTGTTATACTGTATATAATTATGTGACTGCAACATATTCTCGCATATATAATTATGTGCAGTTTTTTTTTTTTTTTTTTAATTCACAGAACATACTGGGGATGGAAGCTTATTATTCTCACATGCATCGGTTTTTTTAATTTTTACATATTAGTGCTTTTCGTTTCTGATTTGAGAGAGAGAGGGAAAGCAAAATCCACCAAAATCTTTGGGGAGAAGGCTGGACATGTTATGACATTTGATATTTATATCTTTCACCATCAAGTCCACCAAAATCCATCAAAATCCATGACTTAAAAAAATCCTTTAAAATCCAGTCCTAATTGAATACACCTTGATTCTTGTAGACATTTTTAAAGTCCTAATTCAATACACCTGGATTTGGAATGATTCTTTAAAAGTCCATATAAATCCTAATTGAATACCACTGGATTCATATGGACTCTTTTAAAGTCTTTAAATGTCCAAATTGAATACACCAGGATTTATAATGTCTTTAAATGTCCTCAAGAATCCTAATCGAATACACCCCCCTAAGTTTTCTATGTTAATCAAAGTGAAATATATACTGTTAAGTAACTAATTTTAAATCCATCAAGAGAATTTTGACAAAATATGAAGAAGCAAAGCATCGAGTTAGGATTAATCGATGAAATTCAAAAGAACAATTAGAAGAATATGTCATGTATATAACTCGTTAAACTCTAATGGATTTCCGATTAATTGACGAAATTCAAAAGAATAATTAGAATATTATGTTATGTTATGTGTATGTAACTTGTTAAACTCTAACATACCATCACTACTACCATCAAGTTTTGTGACAATAAATTGAAATTTTTGTACCATCAAAGTAAAAGATTTTCCTTCCAAACTGATGAAGTAATTTGAGATGTTTTAGGATTAATCGAAGAAAATGACTAAAAAGTTAATTTCATGTTTTATGTAATTATGTACATGATTAGGCTAAGAGCACGTATAAAAAAACAAAGTTGAATAAGAATACGTTTGGTACAATTTATATAAGTGGAAGAAAAATCTAAAATATGAAGTTCTCAAGTAAAACTAAAATATATATTTTTAATTGTTATAAAGTTCTATTGGACCGACAATTAAACGCTAATTAAAAAAAAAAAAAAAAAAAAAAAAAAAACTCTTTAAAACATACATTGAAGTTGATGTATATATAATCTTCTTATCATAATCAATTCTAGATCGATGTATTATGGATGAATAAATATTAACATTTTAATTTTATTATATAGTATTTAGTTTTTTTAGAAATATATTTTAATTTACAAAATTACCCTAAAGCGGACCACAGCAAGCCCAAAAGCAGAGATGGATACAAGAGAACCTATACAGTACTGGGCCCTTAATGCATGGATTTCCTTAACGCCATATCGAACTTTCAAAAAAGACTCAAAAACCCTAACGTACAATCCTAAATGTCATGAATCCCCAAATCATCAATTGTAGGGTTTTAGCTTATAATCGTCGCGCAAACAAAAAAACCTTGAAAATAGCTGCTCCCTCTCTTTCTCTCTGCAACCACAATTAAATTTCTTCAAATTCACTCGCAACGGTACAACATCAGCTCAATTACTAATTCAAATTTCCAATTCGTGATGGATTTGTTTCATTGATCTAATATTACTTTTGATTAACTCTCCAGTACTTATTTGATCATTTTTTTTTTCTTATGTTGTGATAATGCAATTTCATTGTGTTGTAGATAGATTTTTGAAGAATGATAGCAGCAGTGTCATGGGTCCCCAAAGGAGCTTCAAAGTCTGTGCCTGAAGAAGCTCTACTTCCTTCAAAGGAGGAAATTGAAGAGCTTATTAAAAGCGGCGCTCTTGAACACGAAAAAAGGTGA
This sequence comes from Acer yangbiense, assembly GCA_008009225.1. NCBI lineage: Eukaryota > Viridiplantae > Streptophyta > Magnoliopsida > Sapindales > Sapindaceae > Acer > Acer yangbiense. Next base: position 5,305,824 of record CM017766.1, on the reverse strand, counting down.
TTTTTTTTTGTTTTTTTTAATAAATACCAGCTTTATTGTTATAACTTGTTTGTGCTTGTTTATTTTTTTGATTGGATATAGAAGATATGATGTTAGTTAATCTAGAAACAGAATTAGGAGAGAAGCAGACACATGTAAGATAAGGAAATATTGGAGAATGCCTAACCATATTGGATAGCGATGCTGTTTCTGATTTGGGTACCGTTTCGTTAACATTTATAGGATATGTTAGTGGTTTATGTTCAAAATTTGTATGGATTTTTGGTCTATGTTTAAGGAAGTATTGAATTCTGGTGATTGTAGATAGATTTCCGTGATGAACTCATTAAAGTATCAGGTCTGTGTAGTTTCTGATGGTGTGTTGGTTTGTTCAGTGAAGATGAGCATAGTGAAGAAGAAGAACAAGAGCAGGAAGAAGAAGATGAAAATATGGATGTCGATGCTGCCAAGCAGACTGATGGAGTCTCCCATGCATTAGCTGTAGCGGATGCACTTGGCAAAACTTCCAAAAGCAAGAAATCAGGAGCCGGATTTGATGACATAGCTGATGGCTTGAGGGAACTTGACATGGACAATTATGATGATGAGGATGAAGGTATCTCCATCTCCACAAGTTTTCAGTTTTCATTTTGTCCTATGCTTGTTGATTTTTTATTTATTTATTTTTATTATTATTTTTCTCAAGTTTTAAAAAAAGGGTGTGATAATTAATATATGTTGGTTTAGTTGGAGGGATTTTCGATCTACTGAGTGAGTCTGAAAGTCAACATTTAGTAATCTTGGTATAAAAAGAGATTATAAGTTTATATCACGTTCTCGTTCATTGCAATATATCTCACATTTAAATAATGATTCACCTGTTTATCGTTTAACTCAGGAATTGAGCTGTTTAGTAAGGGGAATGGTGACCTTTACTACGCAAGTAATCAGATGGATCCATATCTAAAAGATGAAGATGTTAGTATGACAACTTTTTTTGTGATGGTTTGGTTTTTCTTGCTTGTTTGGCTTATGATCTTACAACAATTGTATTTTAGGATGAGGATTCAGAAGAGTTGGAGGACATGAACATTAATCCAGATGATGCAGTTATTATTTGTGCACGTAATGAGGATGATGTTAGTCATCTTGAGGCACGTAACACACTTTACAGTCTTCTATATCTCTGTCTTTCTCTCTGCTACCATGCACTTACTGATGTTACGATTGCAAACAGGTCTATATATACGAGGAATCAAATGATGGTGATCCGAACCTGTATGTTCATCATCATATCATCATTCCAGCATTTCCCCTTTGCACGACATGGCTTGATTGTCCTCTTAAAGGAGGAGAAAAAGGTTAGACATTCATACATATTGGCTGGAAATTTGTATTTTGTGTGTTCAATTTATCCGAGTGTATTGGTTCTTACAAATAGAACCAGTATACATATAAGATTTTGTGAAACTGGTATCATTCTATTGAAGTCCCGAGGAAAGGATGGGTTAAAATTTATTTGGAAATATGAAGTTTTGCATCCAAATTATTGCTCGGATGGGGAGTTCTTCTGCTTTTCAGCTTTCTTTTCAAAATACTTGGATTGTTCTTTTTTTCTTTCTTGGGATATAGTCATTTTAGAGATTTGTGCATTTTACTCTCAGTTTGTTTCTTCTTTTGCTACAATTGATCTAGTAATGAGTGCTTTCCATATGCTGGCAGGGAATTTTATTGCTGTTGGCTCAATGGAACCTTCCATCGAGATATGGGACCTTGACATTGTATGTGGATACTATCTCATGAGACAATAAGTTTCAATATAGATGGAGAGCCTGTTCCAAATTATCTTATACTTATAACCTTTACTGTTTCCAGATTGATGAAGTACAACCATGTGTGGTACTAGGTGGGGTTGATGAGGAGAAGATGGCAAAGAAGAAGAAGAAGAAAGGAAAGAAGGTTTGCTACTGATTTCCATTTAAGTTTACCGCCCTTAAAACCTTAAACTAAAATCATCTCTCTCATGCAGTAAAATACGCCCTTAAAACCTTAAACTAAAATCATATCTCTCATGCAGTAAAATACATTTAAATTATGATATCGGTAGTGTTAACCCCTTTACCCCTCTTCTAGTATGTGTTAAACCTTCTTAATTGTTAAATCAAATTTACTTGCAAAATACGTGTTTTGAAGGAGACAGAGCAAAATAGGTCTTCTCGTTCATAGTTGTTCTTTGAGAGCTTATTGTTGTTGGAATTCATGAAAGATTTATGAAGATACTTACAACCATTAGGATAAATACAGTTCCTTTAATTTTTAGTGTTGCATAAAATTCATTACTTTGCCAATTCCAGTCTTTTGGTGCTTAATTAATCTGGAACCAAGGTTTTTGGATGTAAATAAGTTTGCATGTACGGGGATGCTAACGTGACCATGCTGTTAATTGATCAAGTGTCCCCAATATTTCTACGCTTCATTTTGTATTATCATTCATCCTTGCATAGAAAGGCCATTCTTTGTATTGTTCATCCTTATCAAGATATATAAAATCAAGTTTGATGTTTGTTTTCTTGATACATATCTTCTTTTCTCTTGATTATATTGGTTACATAGTTTCAAGTTTGTTCCTTTTCTTTTTATGTTGATATGAGCTATAATATTTATTAGTGGTTGCAACTTTCTTTGTATTCAGTCATCAATTAAATACAAAGAAGGTAGTCATACTGATTCAGTACTCGGTCTTGCTTGGAACAAGGAGTTCAGGTTTGTTGAATCTGGTGTGCCGTTTTGCCAGTTCGTGCTTCCATGTGATGCTTTTTATATTAAATCTTATTATCATATCTTATTTTGTTTTTTGTTTTTCTCTACTTTTTGAAACCAAAAACAAAATACAGGAATATCCTTGCCAGTGCAAGTGCTGACAAACAAGTGAAGATTTGGGACATAGCTGAAGGAAAATGTACTCTTACTTTGGAACATCATACAGATAAGGCATGATTTTAGTTTTGCTTGATTAAAAATTATCTTGTACTCCTATTTGGATAATGTGTCACAACAGAATAATCTGTACCACCTGCGTTAATTAAAATTGATCTAGAAAATATTTGGTAGATTCTGAATGAATTATTGATGGAGGAAATGAACATGTGGAGTTGCTAGTTCTCATGTAGGATATTCATTCATCATTTCCTCATTTTGATTCCTGAATAGATCAGCTCTACATGAATTGAGCTAAAGCACAATTTTGAAGTTACAACTTACAACTTACAAGTGACAACAGTTATTTTATTTTATTAAATTTTTTATTTTATTTTGAATCAGAAGACTGAAGACATTGACTGTGGACAAGGCTTAAACCTTAAAATGCTGACCCTATGATTGAGTTAGATTTGTTTTGATGAGGAAGGATTAGGTTTGGTTAGCATTGGGGGTTAAAGAAGCTTGACATGATTAATCATTTTCCTTAAGATGGTAAAATAATAAAATGTCTAATGGAAATTCAGCAAACCTCTTAATCAGTAAGCTTGCAAATTGGGATTGCTTTCAAAGAATGCAAATGAGAAGATTACAATGAGTGAAACAGAATGAGAGAGAGAACGATGAAGAGAGAAGCTTAGGCAAGCCAACCTTGTCTACAGTTAAAGCTTGAAGTTGTAAATGCTTGTAGGTCTCAATATATCATTCCAAGAATTGATTATTACTTCTTTGTGGACATTCAATCCATCACCTTCACTGCATTACTCATCCGAAGTCCGATTTACAGATAAAATTCACTATTATAAACAAAATTAGTCACAAAATATGTGTGGTTGAACTGTAAACCATAAAACAAATATGGAAGTTGGCATCTTGATCATATCACAATTTTATTAACCTTGATAGTTTGGTTTGAACTTGCAGGCTTCAGTTCAATTGTGTTCTAGATTTGTCTCTGAGTTTTAGCTTTTTTAACTTATCCTTTTAGGTTCAAGCAGTTGCATGGAATCATCACGCACCCCAAGTTCTTCTAAGTGGATCTTTTGACCATTCTGTAGTCCTGGTAATAAACTTTATTACTTGCTTAACCCTTTGTGTGTAATTATATGTATATCTTTCATATAAAGTCTCTGATGAAGAATTTAAATATTTGAAATGAGAAATTCAAGAGTTTAATTTGTAGTTTTTTGACTGCTTTGAAGAAATTGTGGATGATGTGTTTTCCATTTTATGCACTGCAGAAGGATGCAAGGATATCTACACATTCTGGTTTTAAGTGGTCAGTCACAGCTGATGTAGAAAGCTTGGCATGGGATCCACATACTGAGCACTCATATGTGGTGAGTGCATAATCCTTGGTTTCAGGGCCATTCCTGTAGTTTTTTTCAAGTGTGTGCTTGTTGTATTAAATCCAAGTGTATTTAGGTTTTTGTAGAGGCTTTACAAGTTGATTAATGATCTTTTCATGTCTTCTTAGGTGAGTCTTGAAGATGGTACAGTTAAAGGTTTTGATATCCGGACCGCCAAATCTGATCCAACTTCAGAATCACCTGCAAGTTTTACACTCCACGCGCATGACAAGGCTGTGTGCTCAGTCTCCTATAACCCATTAGCACCCAATGTACATAATTTTTCCTTTCCTGTATTGTTGGCATGGATTTTCATATTAGTAACTTACTATAACTCTTATGGTTTCTTTTACAGCTTCTTGCAACTGGATCTACAGATAAAACGGTAATTTTGTTTCCTAGTTCTGTTCTTTTTTATATAGAGACATCCATAACCTGCCAGCTCGCCAAAGGTTTGTATGGTCTAATGGGGCACTTATTTGGTGCAGGTAAAACTTTGGGATTTGTCAAACAATCAACCTTCATGCGTTGCATCCTCGAATCCTAAAGCAGTAAGTGATTCATGGCTTTTCTTAAAATCTAATTGATTAGCATTTGGTGAAAAATTCTGTATGGATTGAAGATGGATTATCACACTCTGTTCTCAATGTGTCTTAGGGAGGTGTCTTTTCTGTATCCTTCTCAGAGGATAGTCCATTTTTGCTGGCTATTGGAGGCTCCAAGGGAAAATTACAAGTAAGTTGAAAAAACCTACAAACATTCTGTTTGATTCTTAATGATCTTCGTTATTCTGAAAGTCTTCGGAGTCGAGAAATACGATTGATTTTATTGTATAATTGCAGGTGTGGGATGTATTATCTGATGCTGGGGTCTCTCAAAGATTTAGTAAATACCGCAAGCCAAACAGACCACAGCCGCCCCCCTCTTGATCAAATGGAAGATGAGTCTATAAATCCGAGGTCATTGCCTGCCCTCAGCAATTTTGGCTTTTATATTATAACAACAAATGATGTTTGTTTTTGTTTATGGAAAGTATTGTATGTAATCCAAATATGAATGTTAATTTTTCCTCTTTTTCATGTTTATGCTTTTGCTGTATAATACTAGTCAAATCCTAGTAGATTGGATAATTTCGAAATTTTCAGGTTTTTTTTTTTTTTTTTTTTTTTGGCCACACCTACCATTTTTCCTATGATTGTTATGAGTTGTTGAAAATTACTAGATTTTGAATTCCTCAATCCTCCACTATGCCGATTAGACATTACTGGTGAGCTAGAAAACAAATATCGACAGCAGCCATGATCTTAGTGAGAGAACCATTGAGCAGTGTGATTCTCCATTATTGTCTCAAGTCACCATTTTCATGACTGGTGAGCTAGAAAACAAATATCGACAGCAGCCATAATCTTAGTGAGAGAACCATTGAGCAGTGTGATTCTCCATTATTGTCTCAAGTCACCATTTTCATGACTGGTGAGCTAGAAAACAAATATCGACAGCAGCCATAATCTTAGTGAGAGAACCATTGAGCAGTGTGATTCTCCATTATTGTCTCAAGTCACCATTTTCATGACTGGTGAGCTAGAAAACAAATATCGACAGCAGCCAAGATCTTAGTGAAAGAACCATTGAGCAGTGTGATTCTCCATTATTGTCTCAAGTCACCATTTTCATGACTGGTGAGCTAGAAAACAAATATCGACAGCAGCCAAGATCTTAGTGAAAGAACCATTGAGCAGTGTGATTCTCCATTATTGTCTCAAGTCACCATTTTCATGGCCCATTTCTTTCCTCTTCAACCTCTATTTAGTGGTGCCACGTTTCGATCCAGCATAGTTCGATCGTACTTTATCACATTTGTCCTTCGTCGTTTTCTCTGTAGCCAAATTACTTACCAGTGGAATGCAAGCAACGATTTGTTTGTTTTGCCGACTATCACTGTTGCTTTGTTTGTATTTATAATGTGTATTTCCATAGAATAGGAAAAAAAAAAAAAAAAAAAGAAATCAAATTTAATCATAGCAACTGCATTTTTCTCTTCATTATCCATCTCTACATATTGTCTACCAGCTATATTGTTGTCGATTCAATTTGTATTGTCACTTTCCCTTTCTCTATTATAAATTAAATTATTTATTTATTTTATATTTTTTTTAACAATATCTATCTACCCACCTAATGTAGACCATGTATTTTTTTTAGAAGCTTTTTGTCAGCGGTAGGATTTGAACCGTTGATTTATGAGTTATTTGCTCAAGCCCCAAACTTGTCCATCTACTAGTAGAGCTACACTCCTGGGGGCAATTAAAAGCTTTTTGTTCTTATTGATACATTATCCATTCAAAATTACATAAACTAATCAACTTTTAAGTACACGTTGAAAGCTATACATATGATATGAGGAGTGAATTACATATGTTAATATTTTAATGAAGTAAAAGAATGAGTGCGTCCAAACACGTAGATTACGCATAATCGGACAAAGTGATTGTGATTGAACTTAGTCCGGACTATGATTGTGGCAATGGTTTTTATTCTATCAGATTTTTGGGACCGGTTTGTACTTTTGCTTTTCCTATTTTTCCCTCTTGTTTTACCTTCTTTCGGCATCTCTATGTTCATCTTCCTTTAACTCATGAGATTTTCATCTCCACAGATTCGTTTAATTTCTCATTCCTTTAAATCTTTTGAAAATTGAAGAGATTTAAATGGTAAGTTATAATATATATTTTTTTCATTAGTTTATATATATCCTACAATAACAAAGTCAATTTGCTAATTTTGTCTTTAAATTTGTTGAATACATCTACATCCAGATCTGTTGAGAACCAGAGAACAGAAACAACGAGCAACAATTTACAAACACCAAATTATTCATTTATTCTCAAAACTCAAAACTCATTTCCTATTGCATTTAAAGAAATATTAATAAATAAATAACCTAAATCATTTTCTAAGTTAAGGATGAAGTTGAGAGTAAGAGAAAAAAAAAAAAGATGTAGAAGAACTTAAGATTAACTTTGAGAAGAAATCTATGGAACCGGGAGATGGAAATAAAATGAGTTGAGAGTATGAGACCGCGGTTTTGTTGTGAAGAGAGGAAGAGATAAACTAATCAAAGTTCGAAAATAGGTTCTTGTTTGGTTGATCTTTCTATTGTTTTAAAAGGTCTACAAACGTCTATTTGAGTTTTATAGAGTTGTTTGGTTGGACTTTTAAGATTATCTACTTTAAATTGAGTAGATACTAGTAGAGTTTAAATCTTTATTAGGCAAAAGCTTATGAGAAAGTGCTTCTCCAAACAGATTTTTTTTTTTTTTATAAAAAAAGTCTACCGACCAAACAACTATAATTTTTTTTTTCAAAAACTCTATTTCTAATAGATCTACTACAAGTAGATTTTTTATCGATAGAGGTTTTTCAAAAACCCATCTAAACAAGCTCTTAGGCTTTTTGACATTTGTCTTATATACTAGGGTTTTAATTGTGGATTAGGATTCTCTCTTGTAATTTTTTTTCCCTTAGATTTTAAATAGATTTTGAGTTTTGATATCTGTCAAAATGCAAATTCAATTGGGTGTCAATATTTCCACCCATAAAACTAATTAGTACACCTATATTTTATTAAATTTTTTAGGGTTAATTGCATTAACTTACCCTTACTTTATTAGATATAGCAAGATTTCAAAAAGATACTCTAAATTAACATAAACATCCCCTATCATCAAGTCAATTTGTTAACTTTAACGGTTGACTAACCTTGACCTATGAAAAATCAAATATACCCCTGACATATCATCCCAGACATAAAGTATTTTTAATTAAAATTTGGTAAATAAAAATTAAAAAAAAAAAATAATATATCGGCCACCTACAGAAACTTTCTCAATTCGTGAAGGAGCCTCTCCTACGAACTGCATGAGGTCGATCTCCAAGTAGGAGAAGATCTCTTCCAGTAACTAGGAGATCGTCAAAGATCTATTGTTTTATGCTCCACCGCCGGTAGATTATTTTGTTTTTTAAAAAATATTTGATTTTTCAATTTTAATTAAAAAAATATTTTATGTTTGAGATGATGTGGCAATGGTATATTTGGCTTTCCAAGGGTCAAAGTTAGCCAACTGTTTAAGTTAACGGATTGACTTGATGGTAATGGGTGTTTGTGTTAATTTAGGGTATCTTTTTGAAATCTTGCTATATCCAATAAAATAAGGGTAAGTTAGTGCAATTAACCCAAACTTTTATAAGCCTGGCATTTACAACAAATCATAAAACCACTAAAACCACTAATACTAGAAAATAGAAACAGTAATGCAATTAAAAAGGAAAGTGGTGCGGTAGTGGAACACACAATAAGGCACCAATTAATCGAACCTAACAAGTGACTCTAACTTATTCTGACTTAGTCTAACAACCGACTCTTGCACATATCACACCCAAAGCACATGTGACTTATTAACAACTGACTCTAACATATTTTGACTTAGTCTAACAACTGACTCTTACACATATCACACCCAAAGCAGAGGCGTCGGTGAAATAGTCGAATATCCAATCCTTGACTTAGAAGCTAAAAAACATAAACTTTGTGAATCAAAAACAACAACCGGTGAATCACAACATTCTAGAGAGAGTGAAAAAAAATGAGAGAGAGAGAGTGATGAAAACGAACAGACAAACAAAGTAGGAGAAGAGAAACAAAAATCTCTATGTTAAGATCCAAAAATTGTAAATTTCATTGAGTGGAAGAACAGAGGGAAGCAAAATTTAATCTTACCCATTGAATTTACATTTTACTATACGTCAAAATCTATTTAATAACTAAGATAAAAAAGGAAATGAAAAAAATCCTGATCCTTTTTTTTTTTGGTTACACCATCCGGTTTCCGGGTGGAGCGGATCCACCATACGGTGCAATCAGCCCAGATCACACCCCGACTAATCCGGACTCACACCGGGTCAGCCCACTAAGGGGTAAAGTGCTCCCAATATGTGTAGCTCCGTTCACAAGGGGAGTTGAACCCACGACCTTACTTAAGGGATGAGAGCGCCGAACCACTCACACCAACACATGATCGGTAAAATCCTGATCCTTTAATCGTTTAAAAAACTTAACCACATGCCACTACTTAACTAGTAGGGACTTAAGTAAAGTTTTGTTTTTAACGGTCGTGACAAATGACACCCGATTATTGGGTCCGTCCCACTGGCATCAGCTGTGACACGTGAGACGGAGGAAGATTTTCTCAAACTCAAGATGGTTAAGTACTTAAGTAGGAGGGAGATCATCCCTCATATATATATTTAATATTTTTTGTTTTGTGTGATTTGTGTGATTTTTTTATTTGCCTTTTGTTTTTATGTGTGAACCCATTTGTATTTTCTTGATAGGTTTTGATTCCAGACCCACAAAAATCCAATAATAGTTGGTGTCCTTTTCTACTTCCCAAGGGTCTTAAATCTTAATCCGTACTATCCTATGAAGTACCGAAAACACCCACCATTAAAAAAATAAAAGCAAGCTCGTACAAATAAAAAAATAAAAGCAAACAAATATAATTGTCCCAAATGGTTTGGTGGTGATTAGTGAAAGACTAAGACGTGCCATTCAATTTGTCAATTTCTCCGAATAATTGCAGATGATATATATATATATAGAGCAACTATTTAAAATTAAAGCATATTTAATATAAGTGTGAATTGTCTGAAAAAAATTATTGATATGATAACAATATCAAAGTAATTATTTTTTATGTGTCAAAAAAATATACTTAATAGATAGTCAATTAAAAAATCGGTCTCCAATACTTTAGGATATTAGTTTAGGAAAACAACTTAATTACAAAACATAATAAAATTTATGAATAATGTATATCTAATTTGAAGATCTTAAATCCTATGTAAATTAACAAACCCTTCACTAGATGTACCCTAACCCTAATAAGAAGATAAGAGCAAAGACAAATAATCCACATGCCCATGTGATTTCTGTCACACAAGAAGTCACACGTTAACCAACATATATATATATATTCATATATATTGAAAGCACGTTAACCAATATTTCATGGCAATTTCATTTACCATTTCTTCACAAAAATAAGCAAAGAGATCATTCAATTATTGTGGAATATTATTAATTTATAGTAATATTCTTTTCATGCAAACTCATCATCAACTGTACGTGCGTTGTTGCTGCTTGTAAAACAGTGGTTGAATCTAGTCATGTAAATTGTTCTTTTTTTTCTTTGTAATTTGTCATTTTCTTTCTTGCAACTTCCATTAAAATGGTGTCGATTAGCCATGCATTGAGCCCCATCCAATTATTGTGAAACAACTTGGTTTCAGTGAAGTTTCGAGGACACATCATTGTAACTTCGACTTTGACCTCTCTATTGACCCTCCTCAGCTTATTTGATTCCCTCAGGTAGACTATATACAGACCTCATTTTATACAAATTTATTATTCTGAAAACTATAGTTTTCTAAAACCACACAGAGAGCTTGAAAATTGAACAACAATGGCTACTGGTTACTTTCCATTTTGGGGCCAAACCCCTTCTCTCTCAGCTGTACTAACAACATACGCTTCAATTTCTGCGTTCATGATGGTGATTCGAACAGTTTTGAATGAAATGATTCCACGACCGATGAGAGAGTTCATTTCTTCGAAACTATCAGAGTATTTGCACTTCAACTTCTATAACGAGTTCACTTTCATAGTAGAGCAACGTTGGGAAGCTGTTATCAGCGAGACTTACAAAGCCGCGGAGGTCTATTTGCCCACCATCATCGGCACCTCCACAGACAGCCTACTTGTCGGTTCCAATGACACTCGTAACAGCACCGCTGTCCCCAAACTCGCCGTCCCTGTCGGAGCCAAAATCATAGACAACTTCGAAGGCATGAGACTACAATGGTCACTCCACATGAAAGAAGCAAGAAAGTATTACAACAGCGACAGGAAGTACTATCACTTGACTTGCAAGAAAACAGACAGAGACAGAGTTCTCGAAAACTATTTTCCTTATATTGCTCGAAAGGCTCAGAAAATCTTGGAAGCAAGACAAATCCTCAACATCTACACTTACGATCATGAAGACAGTTCGTGGAACTCAGCTGTTTTTCAGCATCCATCAACGTTCGATACTCTGGCAATGGATGCCGACCTCAAGAAGTTCGTGATTGACGATCTTGACACCTTTGTTAACCGCAAAGGTTTCTTTGACAACGTGGGTCGTGCTTGGAAGCGTGGATACCTTCTCTACGGCCCGCCTGGGACCGGAAAATCCTCTCTGGTTGCTGCCATTGCTAACTACCTTAAGTACCATGTTTATGATCTCCAATTGCAGAGTGTCAAAAGCGATGCTGACTTGAGGAATGTCCTCACCACCACCACCAATCGGTCAATCATACTCATTGAGGATATTGATTGTAACGAAACTGCTTCGCATGATCGTGGTCGCCGGAGCTCTAGCCCGGATAAGGAAAAAGAAACCAAGAAGGTCTTTTTAGATCCTGGAGTAAGTACTTGAACTTGACTAAGCTATCTTTATTCTACAATGTTGTTGCTCTGTTTTTATATATATATATACGATATTGTCTGGCTGAATGAGCGCTCTTACCACGATTATTTTGCTGTTTATTTTACAGGCAACATTGTCAGGGATGCTTAATTTCATTGATGGTTTATGGTCAAGCTGTGGTGAGGAGAGGATCATAATCTTCACGACGAATCACAAGGAGAGGTTGGATCCTGCTCTGCTTCGACCGGGACGAATGGACGTGCACATAGAGATGGGGTACTGTAATCCTTCAGGTTTCAGAATGCTAGCCAAAACATATCTGGGAATCAAAGATCATGCCATGTTCGGGCGTGTTGATGAACTTATCAAGAAAGTAGACATAAGTCCGGCAGAGATGGCTCTACACCTCATGAAAAGTTACGATCCCACTATTGCACTTGAAAGTCTTGTTGAGGTTCTGGACAAGAAAGTAATTGAAGAAACTGTCAAAAGAGACAACAAGGATGAGATTGAAGTTGCCAAAGAATGACAAACCAGAATGTGAGATTGAGGAATTGGATAGGATAGAAATGGATCCAGCTAATTAATGTGGTATTTAATAGTCATTAAATAAATGAATTTGGTATTATTTTAGTTTTGGGTGGGAGTAGTTATTGTCTTACATGTTTTATTTTATTTATTTTTCAAGTAGTGTGTAGTTTAGTTAGTCTGAGAAAAGGCAATGTCTTTGATGATGGGTTGATTGTATTTCCCACCTCTATTAATTTTTATTCAACTCTTCTTTGAATATGTATGCTTTTGTTCGCTGGCTTTTGCAAGAGTTTCAAATCCGGCTAGTCGTTCCAGTTGATGTTAAAATATCAGATAAATTTCATGATAGGCTGCTTGAGTGGAATTTTATTCAAAAACTTAAAGCGCACACACTGACACACAACAGAAAAAGAATAATACATTGTCTATTTCTGTGGGCCGGCAGCAGAGTCAAGCAAAATAAATTAAAAAAAAACATATCTTTATATATTTGATAGGTTGAGTCTCGACTCAAGTCTTTCCTCGAAAGAGTTGGTAGACTTAAACAACATTCGATTCCAGGACCTGAGATTCAACGATGTGGCTCGATCTTATCAAAATCTTGGAGAAAGTATGGACCATGAAGCATCAATGTGCAGGAAAGTCCTGGTAAATTCTACTCATGAAATTGCTTAGAACTTTCATCTATGAAGATCAAGTTATGGGAGAATTGCGATCCTATAATGAAGGCAATTGCTTGATTTATGGGATTTGATCATGGAGGCATATTTTTTGGTGATTGAAATTGTGATTTTATTTATTTCCTTTTATGTAATTTTCGTACTCCTATTTATTGGAGTTTTGTAGCCATTTGATGATGGAGTTGAGTTGATTAATAAATTTCAGTTATGAAATTTCTTGTATTTGTTCTTTTGGTATTCATGTGAATTAACGAGTTAGTAATGTATCATAGTCCTAGGCATTCTCAGAATCAACGGGGCTTGATCACCTACCTGCTTTACATCAACATTGTACCAAAAAGCGAAATTATATTCCTCATTCGTCAACAAAGTCGAGCGAATACTCTGGCTTTTGCATTGTAAAACATCAAATTCTTTCCAATAGTCAATTTCGGATTCCATTTATGAGTAGAAAAATAGAAGTGAATGCTGAATGAATGTCAAGAGGTCCTAAATATATCACTCTAGTGGTACAAACAACACTAAGATGGATGCTTATGCCCAGATGAATATTAAACAAACCTTAATTCAGATTCTATGATGGAGAAATTTCTTTATTTCCCCAAGTGCCTTGCTCAATACACCCCTACAAGTTCTAAGATGGAGTCCATTTAGATATTGGCTTGGTGTAGTTAGCATAGAAATTTCCCAAATGTTACATTTTGTTGGGCATTGAGTCTAAATTTATAGTACATGTAGTGGGCCTTTTTCAACTTCTGCTTAGCTCAAGTGACGTGCATATTATCTTCATGTTTGTTGTGGACAGTTTTCGACACATAAACTCTTGAATTTATTGTCAGATATATTTATTTGTCCTGATATATTTATTGTCAGGATGAACTGATAATAGAAAGTATATATATATATAAAATGTTTGACAAAAACAATTACTTTACTCCACTAAACCAAAATTAATTAAGAAACAGACCATCTTTTTAATTTTCAACCTTCTAGGTGGTTGGCCACATGCTTCCATCCATAACCCTCTTTCAATTAAAATAAAAGGAACAATAGTACTCGTTTCTACCATGCAATATATAATTATATCAAAGTGAATTAATTATTAATATTATATATGATCATGTGCATGCCTGATGGAGCACTCATAATTTTCAGACTATTTAAAGCGTTTTTAGGCAAAAACTACAAGTTGCATGGTTAATTAATTACTCCTTGATTAATATATATAACAGAAGAAGAAACATTAATTTAATTATGCTTTGATTGAAAATGTATTATATTACGAAGACCAACGAGCCTGTGACAAAATAATTATACTATTAATTGTCTGAAAGTTCGTTCATGAATTGTACTTTATTAAAGAATTTTAATGCTTTAAGAAGAAGTGACTGATCAACCGGTTACATACGGAATCTTAATTAGTTAATTAATTAAGTAAAATTTTCTATTTTTTTTTTATCTTTCAATAATTAATTTTGATCATGTATATAAGTGTGCTATATGTCACCTTGTTCCAACATTAATGGTGGTGAGAACTGAGAACTGAGAATTTTAATGATTTATTTAAGTACTGATATATCATCACTGATTATTTGCAGCCAAATTTGCAAAGGGTGTTTAGTATTATAGATTTTTTTGTTTGTTTAATTATAATATCTTTTAATCAGGTCATGTAGGTGGTCCAATATTATACATTTTGGGATGACAATACTACTCTTTTTAAGTGCAGCATATGTAACGTCAAAAGGTGCAAAATTTTGAGTCATGGCTGGTGTACAAATAAATCTCGATCCCGCACATTTTTTTAGATTACTTTCTATTAATTAATTAAGAAAAACTAATTTTCTGAAATAACTTCATGCTAAAATAAATGAATGAATAATAATTTGAAGGAATGCAAATTAAGTTCACCACGTTACCAAGAACCAATTATAATAATAAGAATATTAATTTTTTTATATATGATTTTTTTTTTCAATATATATTTCTTATTAAATGGGATATATATATATATATAGTCTTTCTATTATCAGTTCGAACTGACAAAAGTTATATCAGTTCCTTGTATGTGGGCCACTGGATTTAAATACTTTGACTGACAAGTGCATACAGCCAAGTCAAAGTATTTAAATCCAGTGGCCTACATGCAAGGAACTGATATAACTTTTGTCAGTTCGAACTGATAATAGAATTTATATATATATATATATATATATATATATATATATAATCTTTCTATTATCAGTTCGAACTGACAAAAGTTATATCAGTTCCTTGTATGTGGGCCACTGGATTTAAATACTTTGACTGACAAGTGTATGCAGCTAAGTCAAAGTATTTAAATCCAGTGACCCACATGCAAGGAACTGATATAACGTTTGTCAGTTCGAACTGATAATAGAATTTCTGTATATATACCATTTTTCTTCTCATAACCTATCCTTAATATGATCATATAGAGAAGAGTACACACCACTAAACACCTACCAACAATATTATATACAAATCCAAGAAGCAAAACCATATATGCATGATATTTTTGGATATATATATATATGATCAATAATATGAATATTTATTAAATTCTAAATTCTTTTATCCACAAACATGCATGCATGATATATGATAGAAATATTGATCATGATTCATGAAATGTTCAATGATCATCACATAAAAAAATCATTTTTATACACCCACCAAATTGATTACTTTTTATTAAATTAATTATTGTAAAGTAAAACTTAACAGATTAAGTAGAGAACAACCCAGTTCCAATAATACAAGATTTTGCAATCAATTAAGATATATAACTAGAAAATCAACCCATATATAGACAATATATATAGTTAATTTCAAAAAAGAAAAAGAAAAAGAGAGAGCATAATATATTGATTAATAATACAAGACTTTCCAATATATATATTAATGCATCCTTACACATCCCTTATATATATATATATATATATATATATAGGTTTGCAGATAGAGAAAAGATAGCTAGATACAAACACCACCGCTAATAATAATCCAAAACGTTATATAATTTTAATCTTGAAATTCTTCGATTTTTTTTCAAGATCAACTGATTACAGAAAAAGTACACTATATATGACATATAATGATATAAGTAAGACTAGATAAAAATAAATATATGAAAATATATAACTAAATAAACTTGCCAGCCATGGTGGGTTGGTGGTTCATGTAGAATATTGGACTATTGGAGTACTAGCTCAGTCGACGTTCATGGAGAAGTAATTATCTCCATTGTTGTTGATCACATTATTATTTTAATTAACATTGTGATGATATTGATCCAATAATAATGGATTATTATTGGTGTCACAAACTCCGTAGCATGATGATGATGAGCTGACAACATTGATGATCTCTTTGAGAGACTGTGGCAATTTGAGCTGATCTGAGAACCGAGTTTTGAGCTTCCATGTCCAAGTAAATTAAGTTGATTGGAGAAGCTCATGGTGAGAAGCATCTGGTCGTTTTCCTCCTTGAGCTCCTTTGTTTCAGCTAGCAAACTGTTGAGTTGATGTACATATCAGTTTTGCAGGAGCAGATCAGCCTAGAGATGAGATGTGTATGTCAGAGAAGATCATATGATCTGCGAAAGAGAATGCAAATTAGAGAGAGAGAGACTAGAAATCTACAGGGAACATAGAATTGGAGATGGGAAGGGAAAGGGGGTTTTGGTTAGAATTCAAAGATGGTTTTATACAACACAAATGCCCTTTCATGGAACATATTAAATATTCAAGGGTTTTTTTTTTTTTCTTTTTTTTTTTTTGAAAAGAATATTCAAGGGATTTGGTCTGTCTGTATCACAATTCACACACATGACGGAGCCTTAAATTATATATGTACAAATTGTACACTGATTCAATGGTTAATTTCGCATGGTGAGTGTTCAGAAATTCCCAACTATATATATATATATATATATTTATTTATTTATTTATATATATGAGTAATGTTAGATATCTTAACTTTTTTTTTCAAATTCTTTTCCTAATGATGTGGTATATGAGGTATCAACATCACATTAATTATTATATAATCTTATGATTTACAAGATACTTATACCTCTTGTGCATATCATTTAGGAAAGAATTTGAGAAAAAAATTTGAAAGTTCTACCATTACTCTATCTATATATTGAGTTTCTCATAAAATATTCTTTATTTTAATTTCGGTAAGAGGGAGATCATCTCTAGTAATTTTTTTTTTTTTTTTAATTTTTTGTTTTGTTTGTGTGATTTTTATTTATTTTTTCCTTTTGTTTTTATGTGCGAATCCATTTGTATTTCCTCGATTGGTTTTGGTTCAGGCCCACAAAAATCCAATAATAGTTGGTCT
The DNA here is from genome assembly GCA_008009225.1 of Acer yangbiense. NCBI lineage: Eukaryota > Viridiplantae > Streptophyta > Magnoliopsida > Sapindales > Sapindaceae > Acer > Acer yangbiense. The sequence continues at coordinate 5,288,412 of CM017766.1, read as the reverse complement.
TTTTCTACTTCCCAAGGATCTTAAAAATAAAAGGCTAAAAGCAAACAAAAAAATAAAAATATTTCTGTCCAAAATGGTTTGGTGGTGGAAAATGCGCATTTAATTTGTCAAAATTTGTCAATTTCTCTAATAACGCATGTGATATATATAGGATGGTTCTCTGATAAGGAAGTCTAACGTCTTGATATAAGAAGGTAAGGACGTCCAACCACAGCCACACATTCATATTGGGTATGGGTATTTATTAATGTGGGGCTGTGGACCCACTGTAAATGTGTGGCTATGGTTGAAAGTCTTGATATTGTTATATCAGGACATCAATATCAGGACATCCTGATAGGAGAAGTATTATATATATATACATATATACAGTCTTTCTATTGTCAGTTCGTCTTGACAATAAATATATTAGGACGAAGAATGTGGACCATAAATTATGGAGAAGTTTTGACAAGTGCATACACTTTGAGTCAAAATATGTAAATCTAGTGGTCCACATTCTTCGTCCTGATATATTTATTGTCATGACGAACTGATAATAGAATATATATATATATATATATATATAAACAGCTATTTAAAATTACATATAATAATTAACTGGATGACTTAAAAGTCTAAGGCTATGTTTGAGATTGCTTTTACTTGAGAAATAAGTACTTATTTCTCAAGTTTTCAACAAATAGGTGTTGGGTAAACTTTTCAAAAGCAATTTATTTTCCAATTTCCTTCGATAAACAACTTTTGAGAAGTTGGGTGGAGGTTGCTTTTTAAAGCAGAAACTAGGTTATTGATGTGCAATGTCAATGATACCCTCACTATTTAAATAGAAAGACATACCCTCACATTAAGTAATTGTATTTTTCAAAAAACTATAATTCAGAAATTTTTTTTTTTTTGAAAACTTTAATCCAGAAATTTTAAATTTTAAAATAAAAGAGAATATTATTTTTAATAAAAATAAACTTTTGTCAAAAAAAGAAAACTTGAAGCCACCATTGTCGCCAGTGATAGTGGCCACTATCGTCGCCACGAAAGGGCAGAGGTTAACTTGACTTCACCGACGACATCGACACCACAAGAGGAAGCGATATGCCAGATCCATCGCAATCACGAAAAGCCTCAAGGTTGTCGATGTTTAGCTCGTTGGTTAGGGATTTGGATGTGATCGTGGCGGTGGTGCCAGCTTGGCGCATGGGTTTGGCTTCAGGTTTGCGTTTCTCCTCTTCATGGAGCTTTTGGATTAGATTTAGCGGCGAAGGTAGTGGAGGTTGTGGCTGTCGATGATGGTTGTAGATTTCAAGCAAAGAGAATCAACGAGTTGACTCAGGTTTTGAGCGAGTTGACTCAGTTGCTGAATTTCAAATGTAAAGAGATTGAGTTAACTTGGGTTTTTGAGCGAGTTGACTCGGTCATAATTTGTTTTATTTTTTTATCCTGTTTAAATTTCTTATTATTTCTTTTTATATGCTTTATATTTATATTGTTAATGATGTCTATTTTAGTAATTTTGTTCAATACATTTTCCATCATTTTAAAAATTAAGCACTTTTAAAATTTAGTTTACCAAAAACTTACCAACTTTTTTCTGAAGTTGATTATTTTTTAAATTAAGCTATAAGCAGATTTTTTTCCAAAGTAAAATAATCTCAAACATAGCCTAAATTGATGCCAATTCGTATGAAAAAATTCATATCTTAAAAACAAGACATGACAAGATTAGGTAAATGTAAGCACGATAAGTCAAGCCTTTTTCATTAGTTTTTGTAATTGGACATTATATGACGAGTTCCGTTTGTTATTTCCATGAAACTCATCATGAACTGTGTGCTGCTGCTTGTAAAATAATGGTTGAATCTAGTCATGTTTGTGCTTTTGATACATGTCTTGTTCTCAAATCCATTGATTCTCTTCACTTTTTGACTAATGTCAATCGTTCTTTTTTTTCCTTGTAATTTGTCTTTTGCTTTACCGTAACTTCCATTAAAATGGTGTTCTAAAATAATTATGTAGATAACAATTATACATAAAACCTATTCTCATCCGTAGAACTTCAAGATTTTCACAATATAATTAAAGAAACTCAAAATATATCTTAGTCCATTGCTCTTTATCTGAACAAGACCAAATTGGATGAAGACAATCCGTAAAAGAAGTTATATGTGTTTCTTTTTCTTGATCTCTTTATTTGGGATTTGGATCCTCTACTGATCTGATCTTTTTCCTGACCTTTTTCCTGACCTTTTTAAAGCATTTGTTTGGTTATTGATAAAGTGGTTTTGGAAACCAATCATATTTAACTACACATTCATTGCAATGCTTATGTGTCATGAGATTAGATGAGGCCAGGAAAAAGATCAGATCAACAGATGATCTAAATTCCTTTATTTGATGTACTTTTATTGATGAAAATATAGTACTGATAATTATATTAGGTTGAGAGAGGACCAGACTTCTGTATATATAAAATGTAAACAATGTCTTCCATCAAGACACAATAATTCAAAAGAGTCGTATCTCTTCAATAGCCAATAGGATTTAAGCATCCAAATCATAATTAAACTATGATGTTAAATTATCTGACAAGTAAATTAATATATCTGATAGTTTATATATCATATTTGTCACATGGGTCACATTAAATTCTTACATTCTCCCACTTGACCCATGTGACATTCCCTTCGCGGTTTAATAATTTATATATAATGTGCACAATAATATTATGTTAAATCCTCTATTATTGTTATAATGTTATATCACAATTAAGAAGAGAAACTAAAGAGAGTCATGGCGGTTGTTTGTCATTGTTTCGATATAGTCACTTCCAAGTACAACTTCATTAATTTTCGACATAGCTCGCATGATCTGTAATGAGATTTATAATAATGGTACAACTTTAATGTCTTTATTAAAAACAATTCCTATTATCATTCATCTAATTCAATCTGTATACAAAATAGAATATAGGATAAATCGGAAACAAATAAGTGAGCTCAAAGTGTCAATATTATTAAAAACATATAAGTCATAATACAATTATCAATAATGACGTTCAATAATACCCATTCTTTCAACATGCTCAGTAAATGTCTTTGGTGCTAATCCTTTGGTTAATGGATCTGCAACCATAAGATTTGTGCTAATGTGTTGAATTGACACTCTTTGTCTCTGAATTTCTTCTTTAAAGGTAAAGTATTTTATCTCCATATATTTAACACACTTTGAATACTTGTCGTTCTTAGAGAAGAAACTGCTGCGTCATTATCATAGTAAATTTTTAACAAGATTGTATTAACATTTTTTTTTAATCCAAATATGATATGCCTGTTGATTGATTTGATCTCATGATCTTCTCCACCATACTATATATAGTATATAATTTTTCTTTAGCTAGATAAAATGTAGTGGAAATGGTGAGAAATGTCACCTTTTTAAGTTGGTGTTGTAAGAAAGTCACCGCTTTAATAACTTAAGTTTAAAAGACACTTATTATGGTGAACGGACAAAAATGCCCTTACTTTACACATTCTCTTACTTTGAATTTTTCTGAGACTTTATTCTTTCATCTTCTTCATAGAGGTTTGTTTAACAAACCTCCAATGCAGATTGAACATCAAAACATACCTCCATTAGTTTAGTGGCGCTACGCAGACGTATTCGGGGGTCAAAACATATGCTTTTTTTTTTTTTTTTTAAAATTTAAAACCTTAAGCTGGTTGTGTGAATTTTGATACTAGGTTCGAGCATTTTCATACTTGGTTCGAGCCTTTTCATATACTGTTGAAAATGCTCGAATCTAGTGTAAAAAGGCTCGAAAAAAAGTTCAAAAATGCTCAATTTTTTTTTTTCAAAAAGGTACGATTCCTGTACAAAAAGGCTCGATTCATGTACAAAAAGGCACGATTCATGTACAAAAAGGCTCGAATTTTTTTCAAAAAGGCATGATTTTTTTTTCAAAAAGGCACGATTACTGTACAAAAATGCTCGATTCATGTACAAAAAGACACGATTCATGTACAAAAAGGCTCGATTCATGTACAAAAAAGCTCGAATTTTTTTTCAAAAAGGCATGATTTTTTTTTTTCAAAAAGGCTCGATTATTGTACAAAAATGCTCGATTCATGTACAAAAAGGCACGATTCATGTACAAAAAGGCTCGATTTTTTTTTCAAAAAGGCACGATTTTTTTTTTCAAAAAGGCACGATTCTTGTACAAAAAGGCTCGATTCATGTACAAAAAGGCACGATTCATGTACAAAAAGGCTCGAATTTTTTTTCAAAAAGGCATGATTTTTTTTTTCAAAAAGGCACGATTACTGTACAAAAAGGCTCGATTCATGTATAAAAAGGCTCGATTCATGTACAAAAAAGCTCGAATTTTTTTTCAAAAAGGCATGATTTTTTTCTCAAAAAGGCACGATTTTTTTTTTCAAAAAGGCACGATTACTGTACAAAAAGACTCGATTCATGTACAAAAAGGCTCGAATTTTTTTTCAAAAATGCATGATTTTTTTTTTTCAAAAAGGCACGATTCATGTACAAAAAGGCTCGAATTTTTTTTCAAAAAGGCATGATTTTTTTTTCAAAAAGGCACGATTCATGTACAAAAAGGCTCGATTCATAAATGTTCAAAAAGGCACGATTACTGTACAAAAAGACATGATTCATGTACAAAAAGACTCGACAAAAGTTCAAAAAGGCACGATAAATGTTCAAAAAGGCTCGGATAACTGTTTAAAAGGCTCGAAATATGCATTTAAAGGCTCGAACAATGTAAAAAGGCTCGAAAATGCACGAAAATGTTCAAAAAGGTTTTCTCTCAACGTTTGCAAAAGACACAAAGTGACAAAAAGGGGTATTTTTGTCTGGTCACCTAAATAGGTGCCTTTTAAACTTAAATTAGTAATGTGGTGATTGTCTTACAAAAAGTGCCCCAAATAGTGACAAAAAAATTTTGAACCCATAAAATGTATGCTTTGATAGTCTTATATATTAATAATTTCTTCTTTAAAGATGTCTTTACACCTTTTGTTTCGGACAATATTCCCTATACAAAACAAATGGAGAAAACTCTTCATATATACTGGTTTTATATGCATTGTTAGACTCGAAACTCCCACAACTCATATAGAAAGTGAGATACACGATGCACACTGCTCAGCCACTTAAAATTACATGTATCCTAAATCATGGTATGAGTTGAATCACATCTCAAGCTCAGTAACCAGCTCTGCAATGTAGAGTCGGTTTTGTAACATTATAAAACAATAGTTATGACTTCTATGTATTTTTTTTAGGAAGAAAAAAAGAAGAAGAGATGGCATACATATTGTATATCGCCGTATTTATTGCTTTTATTTGCTTTTCTCATTACCTATCACGTTCAAGTAGCAAGAGGGTGTTTCAATCACAAGTTTCTTGGTCAATCCGAATATCAACTCACCTACGTACTGTTGTTGACTAGACAATTAAAAAATCGACATCAACTGTATGTAATACAATTATGGGTGTTAATTTTTTTTACTTGTCTCGATTAAGCTTTTGTTGTATAATGATTAATGAGTCAAATTCTAGTATATTATTGGATAATTTCAAAAATTTCCGGTGTTTTTATTGTTTAAATAAGTTTTTGCCTAGCCTACCATATTTCCTATAGTTGTTATGAATCATTGAAAATTACATAATGGGTTTCTTGTGAATGTGCATTCCTCGAACCTCCACCATGCCATTGTATGAACTCACCTTTTTCATGTCCCATTTCTTTCATGTACGAAGTCCCAGTCACTCCCAACAACACTTGCCTCTTTCGGTCTTCAACCTCTTTGCCACGTTTCGATTGAACAAAGTTCAATCTTTTTTCAATCTTTTCACACTGTCCATTCGTCGTGTAGTGACACATGTTGATATACGTTTGGGCCTTTTGTCTTGCCTTTTCTAGTCCCAAGTTTTTTTGGTGAATAATGAAATGATCATCATTATTTTATTATGCAGTATTGCAGTGTGAGTTATACAAGTGCATGATTGGACCATCATTATTGGACCATCAATTATTATGTAACAAACGTATAAGATTGGATCATTTTTTTTTTTTTTTTTTATCATCATTAGTGTCTTTAGAAATAAAATGATCATCATTATTATATATATATTATGATTCACATCGAAAGCTCTAATAGAATGTCCTATACATATAATATTTTAGGGAAAATTATAAATAATTCTTGACTTTTAATCAAATGCTAAAGTAAACTCTATGGTTTGAATACTCAGTAAAAGAGCCTCTAGAATTAATTGACAGTTAGTTGATTTTAATTAAATCTAATGAAATATTATTATTTAAGTGGTTTTTTCTATAATTGAACTAAAAAAAATAATGAAAAAAAAATACTAATATGTTAGAAAATAATAAAAAATTATTTAAATAAAAATTAAATATATAAAAATATATTATAACAAAGCAATAGAATCATTATAAAATTTAAAGAAAAAATCTATTTTAAAATATAAAAAATTATTTTTGTATGAAATTGATTTTATATTATTAGTATATATTTGTATTATATTTTCCTTTATTTATTCTGTGCATAATAAATGGTTTAAATTGTAATATTTGATATATATATATAGTCAACTAATGGTAAACTAACTGTTAATTAATTAACAGTAGTGGGTTTTTTTTACCGATTGTTTGAACCAGAGGGTTTGACTTGACATTTAATTTTAGGGTTATTTATAATTCTTCCTAATATTTTATTATGTGGTGTGAGTTGTATATATATAATTATATACTGTATCTAGTCATGCTTGTGTTTTTGACTAATGTCAAGAAAGAGCGATTGACATCGGGCGTGTTGATGAGGTGTAGCCGTGGAGAAAAACTTCAGTGGGATGGTCCCAGTGACGTGGATATGTGACCGTCCAATTAGAGCACGCCATATATACATTGGGAGAATATGTGGCACACTTGTTGCACACTTGTGGCGTGCTCTGATTGGACGGTTCCATATCCACGTCAATGGGACCGTCGCACTGAAGTTTTTCTCGTAGCCGTGTAGGTAGAGCCATCTCTGCCGGACTAATATCTAGTGGGTTTGTGCTTTTAATTCTCTTCATTTTTTGACTAATGTCAATCGTTCTTTTTTTCCTTGTAATTTTTCATTTTCTTTATTGTAACTTCCATTAAAATGGTGTCGATGAGCCATTGAGCCCCATCGAACCAAGTATTGAAGTATAAGTCATTGTAACTTCGACTTTGATCTCTGCTTATTTGATTCCCTCATGTAGACCTCGTATTGAAAGAATTTGTTATTCAAAAAACTATAGTTATCTAAAACAGAGACAGAGCTTGAAAATTGAACAACAATGGCTACTGGTTACTTTTCATTTTCGGGGCAAACCCCTTCTCTCTCAGCTGTTCTGACAACATACGCTTCAATTTCTGCGTTCATGATGGTGATTCGAACAATTTTGAATGAAGTGATTCCACGACGGATGAGAGAGTTCATATCTTCGAAACTATCAGAATATTTTCTCTTCAACTTCTCTAACGAGTTCACTTTCATAATCGAGCAACGTTGGGAGGCTGTTATCAGCGAGACTTACAAAGCCGCGGAGGTCTATTTGCCCACCATCGTCGGAGCCTCCACAGACAGCCTACTTGTTGGTTCCAACAACACTCGCAACAGCACCGCTGTCCCCAAACTCGCCGTCCCTGTCGGAGCCAAATCATAGACAACTTCGAAGGCATGAAACTCCAATGGTCACTTCACATGAAAGAAGCAAAAAAATACTACTACAACGACAAGAAGTACTATCACTTGACTTGTAAAAAGACAGACAGAGACAGAGTTCTTGAAAACTATTTTCCTTATATTGCTCGAAAGGCACAGAAAATCTTGGAAGCAAGACAAACCATCAACATCTACACCTACGATCATAAACACAGTTCGTGGCAGTCAGCTGTTTTTCAGCATCCATCAACGATCGATACTATGGCAATGGATGCCGACCTCAAGAAGTTCATAATTGACGATCTTGACACCTTTGTTAACCGCAAAGGTTTCTTTGACAACGTGGGTCGTGCTTGGAAGCGTGGATACCTTCTCTACGGCCCGCCTGGGACTGGAAAATCATCGCTGGTTGCTGCCATTGCTAACTACATGAAGTACAATGTTTATGATCTTCAATTGCAGAGTGTCAAAAGCGATGCTGACTTGAGGAATGTTCTCACCACCACCACCAATCGGTCAATCATACTCATTGAGGATATTGATTGTAACGAAACTGTTTTGCATGATCGTGGTCGCCGGAGCGCTAGCCCGGATAAGGAAAAAGAAACCGAGAACGTCTCTTTAGATCCTGGAGTAAGTACTTGAACTTGACTAGACTATCTTTAATCTGCACTTTTTTTTTATCGGGCCGAATGAGTGCTCTAACTGAACAATATTGTTGTTTATTTTATAGGCAACATTGTCAGGGATGCTTAATTTCATTGATGGTTTATGGTCAAGTTGTGGGGAGGAGAGGATCATAATCGTTACGACGAATCACAAGGAGAGGTTGGATCCTGCTCTGCTTCGACCAGGACGAATGGACGTGCACATAGAGATGGGGTATTGCAATCCTTCAGGTTTCAGAATGCTAGCCAAAACATATCTGGGAATCAAAGATCATGCTCTGTTCGGGCGTGTTGATGAGCTTATCAAGAAAGTAGATATAAGTCCGGCAGAGATGGCTCTACACCTCATGAAAAGTGACGATCCCACTATTGCACTTGAAAGTCTTGTTGAGTTCTGGACAAGAAAGTATTGAGGAAACTGCCAAAAGAGACGACAAGGATGAGATTGAAGTTGCCAAAGAATGACAAACCAGATGTGAGATTGGGGTGATTTGAGGAATTGGGGAGGATGGAAATGGATCCAGCTAATGTGGTATTAATGTCATTAAAGAAATGAATTTGGTATTGAGGGAATATTATTTTAGTTTTGGGTGGGGATTTAGTTTTGTCTGAATCAGAAAAGGCAATCAATTATACCTGTTTTAGACTTGTCTTTGATGATTTGTAGATTGTATTTCCCACCTCTAATGTAAATTATATTAATTTTTATTTCACTTCTTTGAATATGATCAAGTAGCTGATGTATGCTTTTGTTCGATGGCTTTGCAAGAGTTTCAAATCCGGCTATAGTTTGCGATAGGCTGGCTTGAATGGACATTTTATCAAAAAGCTTAAAGCAAAAATATAGGAAAAGAATCACTACTACAAATAATCCAAAATTTTAGTTCAAATTTCGACCTAAATAATGTGGTAAGTGATTTTTCATTAACCACAATCTCATGTTGTGTGTGGTGATAGCAACTCAATTGCCACATTATTTGGTTGAAATTTGATTAATTATTCGGATTGTATAACATTATTCAAAAAAATATATACAATCGAAAAAATTCAAACACTGTCTATTTTCTTGGGCCACCAGCGTCACGAAAAATAAATTAAATACATATCTTGAATATATTGTGATAGGTTGACGCCTATTTGTTTTTACATCTTGAAGCTTAAAAGATAGGTAAAAAAAATATCTTACTAAGACATTCTTGTTTGTTTTTTTAAGTCAGTCCAAGTCGCGCATAACTGATAAAAAATAGCTGAATAAAAAGTTAAATAATTCCAACTTTGTCCAAAGTTTTTGGGACTTTACTTCAAGTTACTTATATTGTGACACCTCACATAAACATATATTGGAATGAAAAAGATAGGATTTTAGATAGGATGTTTAGGGTTATTAGTTATATAACTACAGGTGCTTGGCTCACTTGAGTGTATAGATTAGTGTGTAGAGTGTACATAAAAGCATGTTGGTACACCACATTGTTTGGACTGTATTTATTAAATTGAATTAATTTATTTGTATTGGACTGATTATATTAGTACTCCTCCATATTTGGTATGTCGTACTGTGTTGGATTGGATTATGAATTTTTATTATTTATAATTTTTTATACTATAAAATTCAAATCGAAAAAATATTGCAAATTGATTTTTATATTTTAATTATAATAATGTATTGGTTCTGTTGGAAATGTTTTTTTTATTTATTATCACATTCATTTGATATCATATATATATTAAATTAAAAAGGTTTAATTTATAAGTACCTGTTCCTCAACAACAAGAATCACATAGTTCATCATTTCTCACTTTCGAATCCCATATTTTTTTAATCACAAATCTTACCTTTTTTTAAAACACGTAATTATAGCCTTATAGGATATATCAATTCAACTCCATCTCAGCCATGATACATTACTTTAATATATATATATATATATATATATATATATATATATATATATATATATATATATGAAAGTAAGAAGAAGAAACTAAAATTAATCGATTCTTAATTAAACCACTAATATGGTATATTGTTATTCATGACTAGAACAAAAGACAAACAAACAAACCGAAAAAAAAAAAAAAAGACAAAAAAACAGACACACATACTCAAGAGTACATCCAGAGTACATCGCGTGACTTATTGTACACCATATATACTATATAATAGTGTATACATGTAGTGTATATAATAAGTAATATATAATTATTAATTAGTTACCACGGTGTCCAGGAAGCTTCTCCTTGATCTTCTCCATTGCTCCTTTCTTCTCTTGGCCGGGCTGATCATGCTGCCCCTCACCGGACATACCAAAACCGCAACCGTCGCCCGCGCCCGTAGTATTATGAGGCTTGTCGTCTTTGTGTCCCATTCCCGGTATGTTCTCCTTCATCTTCTCTCCAAGACCGACACCGCCAGGAGTGGTGGTTGCGCCCGTGCCCATAGTATTACGAGGCCTGTCGTCTCTGTGTCCCATCCCAGGTATCCCTTCCTTTATCTGCCCTCCAAGACCACCGCCGCCAGGAGCGGTGGTTGCACCTGTACCCGAATGTTGATGGGGCTTGCTGTCATCTGTGTGTCCCATTCCAGGTATATGCTCCTTTATCTGCTCTCCAATACCACCCTGGCCTGTTTGGCGAGTTATGTTGCCCTGCTCGTCAGTCTGTGGATTGACTCCACCGTGTTGGTTCTTATTATATTGTGCCATTTTCAAATGAAAACTGATAAGATCACAAGCTCTATATTAGAATATATGTAAAATCAGAAGATGGATAATGTAGAGGTGTGATTTGTGATCAACTCTGGTTGGGGTTTATATAAGCCGAGTGCAGAGAGACTGAGAGAGAGAGAGAGAGAGATGGACTTGCATGGCAGCTGGTGGTCACAAGTAATGCCACACAACTATAAACTATTGAAGGACTAGTCGCTACTTCTCAAGCCACTTTTCAAGTGGATATTATCCACTTGAGTGGTATTTTTGAAGTTAAAACAAAAGGAGTGGGTCTTCATCAATGGCAGTTTTGTAATAAAGTTAAAATAAAAGGACACATATCATCAAAGCGAGTTTTCTAGCATTTTCCTTAGGAATTGCATATTGGCTGATGCTGTCTCCAGTCTCCACGTGTCTTATTTACTTTTTCAGTATAAGATAAGAACGAAAATTTGAATCATAAAATGATTGCCACGTGGATTTTTATAAATAGGATTTAGATCATCTGCTAATCTGATATTTTTTTAAACTTTTTAAAGCGATTTATCGTTGATAAAGTGGTTTTGAAAATCAATTATATCTTTATCACCAATTTATTGTAATATTTATATATCATGAGATTATGTGAATGCAGGAAAAAGATTAAATCAATAAATAATTCAAATTCTTATAAACAAGGGTGGAAGGGTGTAGAAGCTGGTAGATTTTTTTATTTTTATTTTTTAATAAACTGTATTTATATAAAAATCCTCATAATGTTGTTAAAATTTCCACGTGGATTATTGTGAACAAGGGTGGAAGGGTGTAAAAGCCGAATTTGAATCCTCTATTGATCTGATCTTTTTCTTAGCCTCATCTGATTTCATGACATATATACATTGTAATAAATGTGTGGTTAAAATGTGATTGATTTCGAACAATTACTTTATCAACAACCAATAACATGTTTTAAAAAGGTCAAAAAAAAAAAAATCAAATCAGTAGATAATCTAAATCCGTAGAAGCCGGTATATATATATATATTTTTTATTTAAAAAAAAGAATGTATATACATATAAAACTTCTCACTTGATAATGTTATTCAAATTGCCACGTGGATTATTGTAAACAAGGACGGAAGGGTGTAGAAACCAGCAGATTTTTTTTTCTTTAAATAAGGGAGGAAGGGTACAGAAGCCAGCAGATGTTTTTTTTTTAAAAAAAAAAAAGAAAAATCGTATGCATATAAATGTTAATTGTATTTTACATTATCATCTCTTCTAATTTAATTGAAAATTTATATAAATATGTTAAATGGTTTTTAGGTTTATATATCATAATAGGTCTAACTCTTAAAAATCATAATTAGCACTATAGATAAGTAATTTAAAACTTTTAATTCTTTTTTTAAAAGAAATACGTTGAAAAAATTATTAATTTGATTGTTTGTGTCATTTATCATGCATATTTGTTAGATACACTTTGCCTCTCAACTTCGAACTGCTTCTAATTCCATCACTGACTGTAAACGTATATTTATGTGGTGTCACAAACTTGGGTTGGATGGTCACCGTCCATATAAGTAACAATGTCACATCATACCTTTTTTTAAATTTAAAAATCTATTTTTATGTTTTCAAATTAAATTGTTTTGTTTATCACAATTGCATTGGACAGAGTGAGACCGTCACGTGACCGTTTGAGAGGAGATAGACAACAACGAATGAAGAGATCGAAGTCGGTTTCCAAATTCCAATCCAATAGTCAATAGAAATCTTATGAGAACGAGAAGCTTCTCTTCACCAATCGAACCACTTCCTTCACTAGCTAACTTGATATGCATCATTATTATTATCAATAATGCTAAACATCCCACCTAATATCCCATATTTTTCATCCCACTACATGTGACATGTTAGGTGTCAAATTGTGAGTGGATACATATTAATAACACCTATCTCATGTATCCACTCACAATTTGACACCTTACATGCCACATGTAATGGGATGAAAAAGGTAGGATATTAGGTGGGATATGTAGCATTACTGTATTATTATATATGAATATATGACAGCACCACCATATCTATCTGTTTGCATGTGTTCTTACAAACCATTAACAAATTGTTCATGGATAATTCATCCCACAAATTTATCCAATAAATGAAAGTTTATAACGTTACACTAATTAATTAGCTGCCATTTTTTTGATTAAGAACAATCTGATAGCCATAAAATAGTTTATAAATAATTACCGAGATTAATCATTATAGATTAAAATTTTACTAGTAGGAAAAATCTCGATCTCCACACATGTTAATATAAATATGCGTACTTGAATTTAAATTTAAACATTCACTATAATAGTACAAGGGGTATACGTACACCACTCAAATAATGGGGGAAATATGAGGTCTTGTCACTCTTTCGATTGAGTTGGTGTTTTATAAGTATCATCACTTTAATAACTTAAGTTTTAAAAGTATCAAAGTAAGTAAACTGTAAAAAATACCCTTACTTACTTTATGTAGTCGATCGGATATACAAATAATTTGAGTCGTCGAGGTGGGCACTGACAACTTGAAACAAGAAAAGAAAAGAAGCAATGGTCGAACCACATAAGGGGGTGTTCCCTTGGGGGGACTCTCCGATGCTCAAATCATAATATTGTTCGATAAACAAAGTAAAGGGAATATAGTCAAAGGCAGGGACGTAACTAGGATTAAACACTAGAGTGGATTAAAATAATTTTATTTTTTTTTATCATTAACATTATAAGAAAATTGTATTAATTAAAAATAAAGATACACCCAGTTAAGAAGACAAAGCGGGGATTACTCTATAAATGTATATTCTAAATAAAAACATTAAAAATTTAATATAAAAAAATAAAGTCAAAACAAATTATAAAATAAATATGAAATGCAAATACAATTAAATATTAATTAAGATGTATCCTACGGTTTTTCAAAAGATCAAACTTATCAATTATGAAATCAGGATTAATAGCACCTGCAATTTTTCTTTCAATGTAGACAACCATGGAGTTTGTTAAAAATTCATTTTTCATCTTATTGCGAAGTGATGTCTTGATAAGCTTCATTACTGAAGAAGCTCGTTCTATTGTTGTTGTGTAAACAGCAAAAGTCAAAAATAAGTTATTAAATTAATTTTTATTTTATTACTTCTATATACGTCAAGAAATAAGAAATTATTTACATATATAATGTTCTTATATTATAATATTAGTTGATTTATTCGAAATATAAAAATACAATGTTAAAGGAAATATAATTCATTACTTTCTAAAAAAAGGTATAATTTATTTAATTATTAGATTAGTTTAGTTATGATACAGCATTCACGTCACAAAAAAAAAAAAAATAAGCACTTACATTACTATTTACTAACAAATATAAAAACAAAAGAATAATTAAAAAAAAAATTAACAAGCATGTATCTAAATTTCAACTAAAACAAAAAGAAATTTATTAAACAATAATGTTAATTTGTAAATTAAAATTAGAATAATTAATAATTAGATTAATCCTAAAATTTAATTACAAAATAAAATATTTAAATTTACAATATTTATAAAAATATACCTAATTAGAAGATGAATTATTGATATTGAATTGTTGATAAAGAGGTTGGACTAACATTTGGAGAAAGATGAGAGAAAAAAGAATTATTAAAGAAAAAGAAAAAATATTGATATTAAAGATGTGATGCCAACTGATGGTTGTTGTCTTTATGCCTCGTGATTCGTGAAGTGAAGTAGGTGAAAGTCTTCTAACCGGTATATAGCTGTTTCTACTTCCTAGTTCTACACGATCACTGATATCGATCATTATTTTATTTTATTATTATTATTTTTTAACTTTCACCTTTTTTTAAAAAGGCTAGCCCACCCTAGTCCAGCCCAAGGTCCATCCCTGGTCGAAGGTGACAAACCGTGTTGCTCGATGTATCGAATCGAGCTATGGGTCGATTTGGTTGGATCGACACTAGATATCGATGATGGTGATGCGACGATGCCCTGGGGGTTCTTTGGGTCGTCGTGGGTCGATCAAGGATTGAGTCAACGTTGTGTATCAATGAATTTGACGGGTTGATATCTAGAAGGTTCTTTGACTCGACATGGGTCGATCTCTGTTTGATCGAGGAGAAGCAATTAATGCTGGGAGAGAATTGCGAAGCTATTCTTTGAGAGCTTTTGTGTATGAAAGATGAGAAAATTAGGACCCCTTTCTCTGAGAAGGGATCTAGTATTTATAATGAAGCCTTAGAGCCTTCACCACTCATGTTCTTTATGAGAGCGTAAATCTCGGGCCATTTATTGCCCGTTTTGATTCACATTTAATCTGGAAATAATGGCACTTGATTACTTGTCTGGTGTTGGAATCTTTGCAACGTTCGACTATGGTTTAAAGAGTTATTAAAGGCTATTTGTTACACCTTTAAAGGCTATTTATTACACATTTGATTTCGTTTGAAATTGGGTCTAATGCTATAATGTGCCAGGTCAGACTATGGGCCTTCTTTAAGTGGGTCTCTGTTTATCAGATTGGCCGTCTTGGACCTTGTTTGGGCTAGTGGACTTGGCCATGTTTTAGCCTCTCTTCGATGATAGGCTCAGGTATTGGGCCGTAGGCCGGTTTTTTGACCAGTACACTTTGCATATATATTTTATTTACTTTTCAGTTTTTCAATTTTATTTATTTATTATTTTGTCATCTTCTTCATCGGCTTCCATTGGAGGTTTTAGACCTCCAATGGAGGTCGAAATTGACCTCCATTTGGGGTCAAAATGAACCTCCATTGGAGGTCGAAGTTGTTCAACCTCCGTCGAAGTCGTTTGACCTCCGTTGGAGGTCTGTTTGATCTCTATGGAGGTTGAAATCGACTTTTAATGGAGGTCGAAATTAGAGGTCGATTAAGAAAAAGATGAAAAAAAAAAATTGGAAATTTTTTTAAAGTAAATTTCCGAGACTTTTCAGGTAATTTCCGAGATTTTTTAGGTAGTTTCTGAGATGTTTTAGTAATTTCTGAGACTTTTGGTAATTTTTGAAACTCTCTAGGCAAGTATGAAATTTTCCGAGACTTTTGGTCATTTTTGAGACTTTTTGGTAATTTCTGAAACTTATGGTAATTTCGAGTCTTTCTAGGCAAAAATAAAATTTTCGGTATCGGAAAATTTATTTTTTTTGGCCTAGAAAGTCACGGAAATTACCAAAATATCTCGGAAACTACATGAAAAGTCTCGAAAATACATGAAAAGTTTCAGAAAATACCTGAAAAGTCTCAAAAAGTACCTGAGAAAGGTCAATTTCAACCTCCATTGGAGGTCAGTTCGACCTCCATTGACGGAGGATTTTGACCAAAGAAAAAGAAAAAAAATAAATAAATAGTGAAGAAGGTTACTGTGTGAAGCATTTTAGGAAGGAACCCATTTAGGTGTTATTTAAACTTAACTTATTAAAGGACTAATAGTCTTAAAATGCCACCTTAAAAAGGTGCAATATAATTTTTGAATCCCAAATAATGGCTAAATGCATCAATCAAGCTAAGTTTTATACGTTAATCAAAGTGAAATATATACCTTTAAGTAACTAATTTTAAATCCATCAAGAGAATTTGACAAAATATGAGGAAGCAAAGCATCGAGTTAGGATTAATCGATGAAATTCAAAAGAACAATTAGAAGAATATGTCATGTATATAACTCGTTAAACTCTAATGGATTTCCGATTAATTGACGAAATTCAAAAGAATAATTAGAATATTATGTTATGTTATGTGTATGTAACTTGTTAAACTCTAACATACCATCACTACTACCATCAAGTTTTGTGACAATAAATTGAAATTTTTGTACCATCAAAGTAAAAGATTTTCCTTCCAAACTGATGAAGTAATTTGAGATGTTTTAGGATTAATCGAAGAAAATGACTAAAAAGTTAATTTCATGTTTTATGTAATTATGTACATGATTAGGCTAAGAGCACGTATAAAAAAACAAAGTTGAATAAGAATACGTTTGGTACAATTTATATAAGTGGAAGAAAAATCTAAAATATGAAGTTCTCAAGTAAAACTAAAATATATATTTTTAATTGTTATAAAGTTCTATTGGACCGACAATTAAACGCTAATTTAAAAAAAAAAAAAAAAAAAAAAAAAAAACCAAAGAAACTCTTTAAAACATACATTGAAGTTGATGTATATATAATCTTCTTATCATAATCAATTCTAGATCGATGTATTATGGATGAATAAATATTAACATTTTAATTTTATTATATAGTATTTAGTTTTTTTAGAAATATATTTTAATTTACAAAATTACCCTAAAGCGGACCACAGCAAGCCCAAAAGCAGAGATGGATACAAGAGAACCTATACAGTACTGGGCCCTTAATGCATGGATTTCCTTAACGCCATATCGAACTTTCAAAAAAGACTCAAAAACCCTAACGTACAATCCTAAATGTCATGAATCCCCCAAATCATCAATTGTAGGGTTTTAGCTTATAATCGTCGCGCAAACAAAAAAACCTTGAAAATAGCTGCTCCCTCTCTTTCTCTCTGCAA
Source organism: Acer yangbiense (assembly GCA_008009225.1). NCBI lineage: Eukaryota > Viridiplantae > Streptophyta > Magnoliopsida > Sapindales > Sapindaceae > Acer > Acer yangbiense. The sequence goes on along the minus strand of CM017766.1, from coordinate 5,270,733 downwards.
CCACAATTAAATTTCTTCAAATTCACTCGCAACGGTACAACATCAGCTCAATTACTAATTCAAATTTCCAATTCGTGATGGATTTGTTTCATTGATCTAATATTACTTTTGATTAACTCTCCAGTACTTATTTGATCATTTTTTTTTTCTTATGTTGTGATAATGCAATTTCATTGTGTTGTAGATAGATTTTTGAAGAATGATAGCAGCAGTGTCATGGGTCCCCAAAGGAGCTTCAAAGTCTGTGCCTGAAGAAGCTCTACTTCCTTCAAAGGAGGAAATTGAAGAGCTTATTAAAAGCGGCGCTCTTGAACACGAAAAAAGGTGATTTTTTTTTTGTTTTTTTTAATAAATACCAGCTTTATTGTTATAACTTGTTTGTGCTTGTTTATTTTTTTGATTGGATATAGAAGATATGATGTTAGTTAATCTAGAAACAGAATTAGGAGAGAAGCAGACACATGTAAGATAAGGAAATATTGGAGAATGCCTAACCATATTGGATAGCGATGCTGTTTCTGATTTGGGTACCGTTTCGTTAACATTTATAGGATATGTTAGTGGTTTATGTTCAAAATTTGTATGGATTTTTGGTCTATGTTTAAGGAAGTATTGAATTCTGGTGATTGTAGATAGATTTCCGTGATGAACTCATTAAAGTATCAGGTCTGTGTAGTTTCTGATGGTGTGTTGGTTTGTTCAGTGAAGATGAGCATAGTGAAGAAGAAGAACAAGAGCAGGAAGAAGAAGATGAAAATATGGATGTCGATGCTGCCAAGCAGACTGATGGAGTCTCCCATGCATTAGCTGTAGCGGATGCACTTGGCAAAACTTCCAAAAGCAAGAAATCAGGAGCCGGATTTGATGACATAGCTGATGGCTTGAGGGAACTTGACATGGACAATTATGATGATGAGGATGAAGGTATCTCCATCTCCACAAGTTTTCAGTTTTCATTTTGTCCTATGCTTGTTGATTTTTTATTTATTTATTTTTATTATTATTTTTCTCAAGTTTTAAAAAAAGGGTGTGATAATTAATATATGTTGGTTTAGTTGGAGGGATTTTCGATCTACTGAGTGAGTCTGAAAGTCAACATTTAGTAATCTTGGTATAAAAAGAGATTATAAGTTTATATCACGTTCTCGTTCATTGCAATATATCTCACATTTAAATAATGATTCACCTGTTTATCGTTTAACTCAGGAATTGAGCTGTTTAGTAAGGGGAATGGTGACCTTTACTACGCAAGTAATCAGATGGATCCATATCTAAAAGATGAAGATGTTAGTATGACAACTTTTTTTGTGATGGTTTGGTTTTTCTTGCTTGTTTGGCTTATGATCTTACAACAATTGTATTTTAGGATGAGGATTCAGAAGAGTTGGAGGACATGAACATTAATCCAGATGATGCAGTTATTATTTGTGCACGTAATGAGGATGATGTTAGTCATCTTGAGGCACGTAACACACTTTACAGTCTTCTATATCTCTGTCTTTCTCTCTGCTACCATGCACTTACTGATGTTACGATTGCAAACAGGTCTATATATACGAGGAATCAAATGATGGTGATCCGAACCTGTATGTTCATCATCATATCATCATTCCAGCATTTCCCCTTTGCACGACATGGCTTGATTGTCCTCTTAAAGGAGGAGAAAAAGGTTAGACATTCATACATATTGGCTGGAAATTTGTATTTTGTGTGTTCACTTTATCCGAGTGTATTGGTTCTTACAAATAGAACCAGTATACATATAAGATTTTGTGAAACTGGTATCATTCTATTGAAGTCCCGAGGAAAGGATGGGTTAAAATTTATTTGGAAATATGAAGTTTTGCATCCAAATTATTGCTCGGATGGGGAGTTCTTCTTCTGCTTTTCAGCTTTCTTTTCAAAATACTTGGATTGTTCTTTTTTTCTTTCTTGGGATATAGTCATTTTAGAGATTTGTGCATTTTACTCTCAGTTTGTTTCTTCTTTTGCTACAATTGATCTAGTAATGAGTGCTTTCCATATGCTGGCAGGGAATTTTATTGCTGTTGGCTCAATGGAACCTTCCATCGAGATATGGGACCTTGACATTGTATGTGGATACTATCTCATGAGACAATAAGTTTCAATATAGATGGAGAGCCTGTTCCAAATTATCTTATACTTATAACCTTTACTGTTTCCAGATTGATGAAGTACAACCATGTGTGGTACTAGGTGGGGTTGATGAGGAGAAGATGGCAAAGAAGAAGAAGAAGAAAGGAAAGAAGGTTTGCTACTGATTTCCATTTAAGTTTACCGCCCTTAAAACCTTAAACTAAAATCATATCTCTCATGCAGTAAAATACGCCCTTAAAACCTTAAACTAAAATCATATCTCTCATGCAGTAAAATACATTTAAATTATGATATCGGTAGTGTTAACCCCTTTACCCCTCTTCTAGTATGTGTTAAACCTTCTTAATTGTTAAATCAAATTTACTTGCAAAATACGTGTTTTGAAGGAGACAGAGCAAAATAGGTCTTCTCGTTCATAGTTGTTCTTTGAGAGCTTATTGTTGTTGGAATTCATGAAAGATTTATGAAGATACTTACAACCATTAGGATAAATACAGTTCCTTTAATTTTTAGTGTTGCATAAATTCATTACTTTGCCAATTCCAGTCTTTTGGTGCTTAATTAATCTGGAACCAAGGTTTTTGGATGTAAATAAGTTTGCATGTACGGGGATGCTAACGTGACCATGCTGTTAATTGATCAAGTGTCCCCAATATTTCTATGCTTCATTTTGTATTATCATTCATCCTTGCATAGAAAGGCCATTCTTTGTATTGTTCATCCTTATCAAGATATATAAAATCAAGTTTGATGTTTGTTTTCTTGATACATATCTTCTTTTCTCTTGATTATATTGGTTACATAGTTTCAAGTTTGTTCCTTTTCTTTTTATGTTGATATGAGCTATAATATTTATTAGTGGTTGCAACTTTCTTTGTATTCAGTCATCAATTAAATACAAAGAAGGCAGTCATACTGATTCAGTACTCGGTCTTGCTTGGAACAAGGAGTTCAGGTTTGTTGAATCTGGTGTGCCGTTTTGCCAGTTCGTGCTTCCATGTGATGCTTTTTATATTAAATCTTATTATCATATCTTATTTTGTTTTTGTTTTTCTCTACTTTTTGAAACCAAAAACAAAATACAGGAATATCCTTGCCAGTGCAAGTGCTGACAAACAAGTGAAGATTTGGGACATAGCTGAAGGAAAATGTACTCTTACTTTGGAACATCATACAGATAAGGCATGATTTTAGTTTTGCTTGATTAAAAATTATCTTGTACTCCTATTTGGATAATGTGTCACAACAGAATAATCTGTACCACCTGCGTTAATTAAAATTGATCTAGAAAATATTGGTAGATTCTGAATGAATTATTGATGGAGGAAATGAACATGTGGAGTTGCTAGTTCTCATGTAGGATATTCATTCATCATTTCCTCATTTTGATTCCTGAATAGATCAGCTCTACATGAATTGAGCTAAAGCACAATTTTGAAGTTACAACTTACAACTTACAAGTGACAACAGTTATTTTATTTTATTAAATTTTTTATTTTATTTTGAATCAGAAGACTGAAGACATTGACTGTGGACAAGGCTTAAACCTTAAAATGCTGACCCTATGATTGAGTTAGATTTGTTTTGATGAGGAAGGATTAGGTTTGGTTAGCATTGGGGGTTAAAGAAGCTTGACATGATTAATCATTTTCCTTAAGATGGTAAAATAATAAAATGTCTAATGGAAATTCAGCAAACCTCTTAATCAGTAAGCTTGCAAATTGGGATTGCTTTCAAAGAATGCAAATGAGAAGATTACAATGAGTGAAACAGAATGAGAGAGAGAACGATGAAGAGAGAAGCTTAGGCAAGCCAACCTTGTCTACAGTTAAAGCTTGAAGTTGTAAATGCTTGTAGGTCTCAATATATCATTCCAAGAATTGATTATTACTTCTTTGTGGACATTCAATCCATCACCTTCACTGCATTACTCATCCGAAGTCCGATTTACAGATAAAATTCACTATTATAAACAAAATTAGTCACAAAATATGTGTGGTTGAACTGTAAACCATAAAACAAATATGGAAGTTGGCATCTTGATCATATCACAATTTTATTAACCTTGATAGTTTGGTTTGAACTTGCAGGCTTCAGTTCAATTGTGTTCTAGATTTGTCTCTGAGTTTTAGCTTTTTTAACTTATCCTTTTAGGTTCAAGCAGTTGCATGGAATCATCACGCACCCCAAGTTCTTCTAAGTGGATCTTTTGACCATTCTGTAGTCCTGGTAATAAACTTTATTACTTGCTTAACCCTTGTGTGTAATTATATGTATATCTTTCATATAAAGTCTCTGATGAAGAATTTAAATATTTGAAATGAGAAATTCAAGAGTTTAATTTGTAGTTTTTTGACTGCTTTGAAGAAATTGTGGATGATGTGTTTTCCATTTTATGCACTGCAGAAGGATGCAAGGATATCTACACATTCTGGTTTTAAGTGGTCAGTCACAGCTGATGTAGAAAGCTTGGCATGGGATCCACATACTGAGCACTCATATGTGGTGAGTGCATAATCCTTGGTTTCAGGGCCATTCCTGTAGTTTTTTTCAAGTGTGTGCTTGTTGTATTAAATCCAAGTGTATTTAGGTTTTTGTAGAGGCTTTACAAGTTGATTAATGATCTTTTCATGTCTTCTTAGGTGAGTCTTGAAGATGGTACAGTTAAAGGTTTTGATATCCGGACCGCCAAATCTGATCCAACTTCAGAATCACCTGCAAGTTTTACACTCCACGCGCATGACAAGGCTGTGTGCTCAGTCTCCTATAACCCATTAGCACCCAATGTACATAATTTTCCTTTCCTGTATTGTTGGCATGGATTTTCATATTAGTAACTTACTATAACTCTTATGGTTTCTTTTACAGCTTCTTGCAACTGGATCTACAGATAAAACGGTAATTTTGTTTCCTAGTTCTGTTCTTTTTTATATAGAGACATCCATAACCTGCCAGCTCGCCAAAGGTTTGTATGGTCTAATGGGGCACTTATTTGGTGCAGGTAAAACTTTGGGATTTGTCAAACAATCAACCTTCATGCGTTGGATCCTCGAATCCTAAAGCAGTAAGTGATTCATGGCTTTTCTTAAAATCTAATTGATTAGCATTTGGTGAAAAATTCTGTATGGATTGAAGATGGATTATCACACTCTGTTCTCAATGTGTCTTAGGGAGGTGTCTTTTCTGTATCCTTCTCAGAGGATAGTCCATTTTTGCTGGCTATTGGAGGCTCCAAGGGAAAATTACAAGTAAGTTGAAAAAACCTACAAACATTCTGTTTGATTCTTAATGATCTTCGTTATTCTGAAAGTCTTTGGAGTCGAGAAATACGATTGATTTTATTGTATAATTGCAGGTGTGGGATGTATTATCTGATGCTGGGGTCTCTCAAAGATTTAGTAAATACCGCAAGCCAAACAGACCACAGCCGCCCCCCTCTTGATCAAATGGAAGATGAGTCTATAAATCCGAGGTCATTGCCTGCCCTCAGCAATTTTGGCTTTTATATTATAACAAAAAATGATGTTTGTTTTTGTTTATGGAAAGTATTGTATGTAATCCAATTATGAATGTTAATTTTTCCTCATTTTCATGTTTATGCTTTTGCTGTATAATACTAGTCAAATCCTAGTAGATTGGATAATTTCGAAATTTTCAGGTTTTTTTTTTTTTTTTTTTTTTGGCCACACCTACCATTTTTCCTATGATTGTTATGAGTTGTTGAAAATTACTAGATTTTGAATTCCTCAAGCCTCCACTATGCCGATTAGACATTACTGGTGAGCTAGAAAACAAATATCGACAGCAGCCATGATCTTAGTGAGAGAACCATTGAGCAGTGTGATTCTCCATTATTGTCTCAAGTCACCATTTTCATGACTGGTGAGCTAGAAAACAAATATCGACAGCAGCCATAATCTTAGTGAGAGAACCATTGAGCAGTGTGATTCTCCATTATTGTCTCAAGTCACCATTTTCATGACTGGTGAGCTAGAAAACAAATATCGACAGCAGCCATAATCTTAGTGAGAGAACCATTGAGCAGTGTGATTCTCCATTATTGTCTCAAGTCACCATTTTCATGACTGGTGAGCTAGAAAACAAATATCGACAGCAGCCATGATCTTAGTGAAAGAACCATTGAGCAGTGTGATTCTCCATTATTGTCTCAAGTCACCATTTTCATGGCCCATTTCTTTCCTCTTCAACCTCTATTTAGTGGTGCCACGTTTCGATCCAGCATAGTTCGATCGTACTTTATCACATTTGTCCTTCGTCTTTTCTCTATAGCCAAATTACTTACCAGTGGAATGCAAGCAACAATTTGTTTGTTTTGCCGACTATCACTGTTGCTTTGTTTGTATTTATAATGTGTATTTCCATAGAATAGGAAAAAAAAAAAAAAAAAAAAAAAAAATCAAATTTAATCATAGCAACTGCATTTTTCTCTTCATTATCCATCTCTACATATTGTCTACCAGCTATATTGTTGTCGATTCAATTTGTATTGTCACTTTCCCTTTCTCTATTATAAATTAAATTATTTATTTATTTTATATTTTTTTTAACAATATCTATCTACCCACCTAATGTAGACCATGTATTTTTTTTAGAAGCTTTTTGTCAGCGGTAGGATTTGAACCGTTGATTTAGGAGTTATTTGCTCAAGCAAGCCCCAAACTTATCTATCTACTAGCAGAGCTACACTCCTGGGGGCAATTAAAAGCTTTTTGTTCTTATTGATACATTATCCATACAAAATTACATAAACTAATCAACTTTTAAGTACACGTTGAAAGCTATACATATGATATGAGGAGTGAATTACATATGTTAATATTTTAATGAAGTAAAAGAATGAGTGCGTCCAAACACGTAGATTACGCATAATCGGACAAAGTGATTGTGATTGAACTTAGTCCGGACTATGATTGTGGCAATGGTTTTTATTCTTTCAGATTTTTGGGACCGGTTTGTACTTTTGCTTTTCCTATTTTTCCCTCTTGTTTTACCTTCTTTCGGCATCTCTATGTTCATCTTCCTTTAACTCATGAGATTTTCATCTCCACAGATTCGTTTAATTTCTCATTCCTTTAAATCTTTTGAAAATTGAAGAGATTTAAATGGTAAGTTATAATATATATTTTTTTCATTAGTTTATATATATCCTACAATAACAAAGTCAATTTGCTAATTTTGTCTTTAAATTTGTTGAATACATCTACATCCAGATCTGTTGAGAACCAGAGAACAGAAACAACGAGCAACAATTTACAAACACCAAATTATTCATTTATTCTCAAAACTCAAAACTCATTTCCTATTGCATTTAAAGAAATATTAATAAATAAATAACCTAAATCATTTTCTAAGTTAAGGATGAAGTTGAGAGTAAGAGAAAAAAAAGATGTAGAAGAACTTAAGATTAACTTTGAGAAGAAATCTATGGAACCGGGAGATGGAAATAAAATGAGTTGAGAGTATGAGACCGCGGTTTTGTTGTGAAGAGAGGAAGAGATAAACTAATCAAAGTTTGAAAATAGGTTCTTGTTTGGTTGATCTTTCTATTGTTTTAAAAGGTCTACAAACGTCTATTTGAGTTTTATAGAGTTGTTTTGTTGGACTTTTAAGATTATCTATTTTAAATTGAGTAGATACTAGTAGAGTTTAAATCTTTATTAGGCAAAAGCTTATGAGAAAGTGCTTCTCCAAACAGATTTTTTTTTTTTTATAAAAAAAGTCTACCGACCAAACAACTATAATTTTTTTTTTCAAAAACTCTATTTCTAATAGATCTACTACAAGTAGATTTTTTACCGATAGAGGTTTTTCAAAAACCCATCTAAACAAGCTCTTAGGCTTTTTGACATTTGTCTTATATACTAGGGTTTTAATTGTGGATTAGGATTCTCTCTTGTAATTTTTTTTCCCTTAGATTTTAAATAGATTTTGAGTTTTGATATCTGTCAAAATGCAAATTCAATTGGGTGTCAATATTTCCACCCATAAAACTAATTAGTACACCTATATTTTATTAAATTTTTTAGGGTTAATTGCATTAACTTACCCTTACTTTATTAGATATAGCAAGATTTCAAAAAGATACTCTAAATTAACATAAACATCCCCTATCATCAAGTCAATTTGTTAACTTTAACGGTTGACTAACCTTGACCTATGAAAAATCAAATATACCCCTGACATATCATCCCAGACATAAAGTATTTTTAATTAAAATTTGGTAAATAAAAATTAAAAAAAAATAATAATATATCGGCCGCCTACAGAAACTTTCTCAATTCGTGAAGGAGCCTCTCCTACGAACTGCATGAGGTCGATCTCCAAGTAGGAGAAGATCTCTTCCAGTAACTAGGAGATCGTCAAAGATCTATTGTTTTATGCTCCACCGCCGGTAGATTATTTTGTTTTTTAAAAAATATTTGATTTTTCAATTTTAATTAAAAAAATATTTTATGTTTGAGATGATGTGGCAATGGTATATTTGGCTTTCCAAGGGTCAAAGTTAGCCAACTGTTTAAGTTAACGGATTGACTTGATGGTAATGGGTGTTTGTGTTAATTTAGGGTATCTTTTTGAAATCTTGCTATATCCAATAAAATAAGGGTAAGTTAGTGCAATTAACCCAAACTTTTATAAGCCTGGCATTTACAACAAATCATAAAACCACTAAAACCACTAATACTAGAAAATAGAAACAGTAATGCAATTAAAAAGGAAAGTGGTGCGGTAGTGGAACACACAATAAGGCACCAATTAATCGAACCTAACAAGTGACTCTAACTTATTCTGACTTAGTCTAACAACCGACTCTTGCACATATCACACCCAAAGCACATGTGACTTATTAACAACTGACTCTAACATATTTTGACTTAGTCTAACAACTGACTCTTACACATATCACACCCAAAGCAGAGGCGTCGGTGAAATAGTCGAATATCCAATCCTTGACTTAGAAGCTAAAAAACATAAACTTTGTGAATCAAAAACAACAACCGGTGAATCACAACATTCTAGAGAGAGTGAAAAAAAATTAGAGAGAGAGAGTGATGAAAACGAACAGACAAACAAAGTAGGAGAAGAGAAACAAAAATCTCTATGTTAAGATCCAAAAATTGTAAATTTCATTGAGTGGAAGAACAGAGGGAAGCAAAATTTAATCTTACCCATTGAATTTACATTTTACTATACGTCAAAATCTATTTAATAACTAAGATAAAAAAGGAAATGAAAAAAATCCTGATCCTTTTTTTTTTTGGTTACACCATCCAGTTTCCGGGTGGAGCGGATCCACCATACGGTGCAATCAGCCCAGATCACACCCTGACTAATCCGGACTCACACCGGGTCAGCCCACTAAGGGGTAAAGTGCTCCCAATATGTGTAGCTCCGTTCACAAGGGGAGTTGAACCCACGACCTTACTTAAGGGATGAGAGCGCCGAACCACTCACACCAACATATGATCGGTAAAATCCTGATCCTTTAATCGTTTAAAAAACTTAACCACATGCCACTACTTAACTAGTAGGGACTTAAGTAAAGTTTTGTTTTTAACGGTCGTGACAAATGACACCCGATTATTGGGTCCGTCCCACTGGCATCAGCTGTGACACGTGAGACGGAGGAAGATTGTCTCAAACTCAAGATGGTTAAGTACTTAAGTAGGAGGGAGATCATCCCTCATATATATATTTAATATTTTTTGTTTTGTGTGATTTGTGTGATTTTTTTATTTGCCTTTTGTTTTTATGTGTGAACCCATTTGTATTTTCTTGATAGGTTTTGATTCCAGACCCACAAAAATCCAATAATAGTTGGTGTCCTTTTCTACTTCCCAAGGGTCTGAAATCTTAATCCGTACTTTCCTATGAAGTACCGAAAACACCCACCATTAAAAAAATAAAAGCAAGCTCGTACAAATAAAAAAATAAAAGCAAACAAATATAATTGTCCCAAATGGTTTGGTGGTGATTAGTGAAAGACTAAGACGTGCCATTCAATTTGTCAATTTCTCCGAATAATTGCAGATGATATATATATATAGAGCAACTATTTAAAATTAAAGCATATTTAATATAAGTGTGAATTGTCTGAAAAAAATTATTGATATGATAACAATATCAAAGTAATTATTTTTTATGTGTCAAAAAAATATACTTAATAGATAGTCAATTAAAAAATCGGTCTCCAATACTTTAGGATATTAGTTTAGGAAAACAACTTAATTACAAAACATAATAAAATTTATGAATAATGTATATCTAATTTGAAGATCTTAAATCCTATGTAAATTAACAAACCCTTCACTAGATGTACCCTAACCCTAATAAGAAGATAAGAGCAAAGACAAATAATCCACATGCCCATGTGATTTCTGTCACACAAGAAGTCACACGTTAACCAATATTTCATGGCAATTTCATTTACCATTTCTTCACAAAAATAAGCAAAGAGATCATTCAATTATTGTGGAATATTATTAATTTATAGTAATATTCTTTTCATGCAAACTCATCATCAACTGTACGTGCGTTGTTGCTGCTTGTAAAACAGTGGTTGAATCTAGTCATGTAAATTGTTCTTTTTTTTCTTTGTAATTTGTCATTTTCTTTCTTGCAACTTCCATTAAAATGGTGTCGATTAGCCATGCATTGAGCCCCATCCAATTATTGTGAAACAACTTGGTTTCAGCGAAGTTTCGAGGACACATCATTGTAACTTCGACTTTGACCTCTCTATTGACCCTCCTCAGCTTATTTGATTCCCTCAGGTAGACTATATACAGACCTCATTTTATACAAATTTATTATTCTGAAAACTATAGTTTTCTAAAACCACACAGAGAGCTTGAAAATTGAACAACAATGGCTACTGGTTACTTTCCATTTTGGGGCCAAACCCCTTCTCTCTCAGCTGTACTAACAACATACGCTTCAATTTCTGCGTTCATGATGGTGATTCGAACAGTTTTGAATGAAATGATTCCACGACCGATGAGAGAGTTCATTTCTTCGAAACTATCAGAGTATTTGCACTTCAACTTCTATAACGAGTTCACTTTCATAGTAGAGCAACGTTGGGAAGCTGTTATCAGCGAGACTTACAAAGCCGCGGAGGTCTATTTGCCCACCATCATCGGCACCTCCACAGACAGCCTACTTGTCGGTTCCAATGACACTCGTAACAGCACCGCTGTCCCCAAACTCGCCGTCCCTGTCGGAGCCAAAATCATAGACAACTTCGAAGGCATGAGACTACAATGGTCACTCCACATGAAAGAAGCAAGAAAGTATTACAACAGCGACAGGAAGTACTATCACTTGACTTGCAAGAAAACAGACAGAGACAGAGTTCTCGAAAACTATTTTCCTTATATTGCTCGAAAGGCTCAGAAAATCTTGGAAGCAAGGCAAATCCTCAACATCTACACTTACGATCATGAAGACAGTTCGTGGAACTCAGCTGTTTTTCAGCATCCATCAACGTTCGATACTCTGGCAATGGATGCCGACCTCAAGAAGTTCGTGATTGACGATCTTGACACCTTTGTTAACCGCAAAGGTTTCTTTGACAACGTGGGTCGTGCTTGGAAGCGTGGATACCTTCTCTACGGCCCGCCTGGGACCGGAAAATCCTCTCTGGTTGCTGCCATTGCTAACTACCTTAAGTACCATGTTTATGATCTCCAATTGCAGAGTGTCAAAAGCGATGCTGACTTGAGGAATGTCCTCACCACCACCACCAATCGGTCAATCATACTCATTGAGGATATTGATTGTAACGAAACTGCTTCGCATGATCGTGGTCGCCGGAGCTCTAGCCCGGATAAGGAAAAAGAAACCAAGAAGGTCTTTTTAGATCCTGGAGTAAGTACTTGAACTTGACTAAGCTATCTTTATTCTACAATGTTGTTGCTCTGTTTTTATATATTTATATGATATTGTCTAGTTGAATGAGCGCTCTTACCACGATTATTTTGCTGTTTATTTTACAGGCAACATTGTCAGGGATGCTTAATTTCATTGATGGTTTATGGTCAAGCTGTGGTGAGGAGAGGATCATAATCTTCACGACGAATCACAAGGAGAGGTTGGATCCTGCTCTGCTTCGACCGGGACGAATGGACGTGCACATAGAGATGGGGTACTGTAATCCTTCAGGTTTCAGAATGCTAGCCAAAACATATCTGGGAATCAAAGATCATGCCATGTTCGGGCGTGTTGATGAACTTATCAAGAAAGTAGACATAAGTCCGGCAGAGATGGCTCTACACCTCATGAAAAGTTACGATCCCACTATTGCACTTGAAAGTCTTGTTGAGGTTCTGGACAAGAAAGTAATTGAAGAAACTGTCAAAAGAGACAACAAGGATGAGATTGAAGTTGCCAAAGAATGACAAACCAGAATGTGAGATTGAGGAATTGGATAGGATAGAAATGGATCCAGCTAATTAATGTGGTATTTAATAGTCATTAAATAAATGAATTTGGTATTATTTTAGTTTTGGGTGGGAGTAGTTATTGTCTTACATGTTTTATTTTATTTATTTTTCAAGTAGTGTGTAGTTTAGTTAGTCTGAGAAAAGGCAATGTCTTTGATGATGGGTTGATTGTATTTCCCACCTCTATTAATTTTTATTCAACTCTTCTTTGAATATGTATGCTTTTGTTCGCTGGCTTTTGCAAGAGTTTCAAATCCGGCTAGTCGTTCCAGTTGAAGTTAAAATATCAGATAAATTTCATGATAGGCTGCTTGAGTGGAATTTTATTCAAAAACTTAAAGCACACACACAACAGAAAAAGAATAATACATTGTCTATTTCTGTGGGCCGGCAGCAGAGTCGAGCAAAATAAATTAAAAAAAAACATATCTTTATATATTTGATAGGTTGAGTCTCGACTCAAGTCTTTCCTCGAAAGAGTTGGTAGACTTAAACAACATTCGATTCCAGGACCTGAGATTCAACGATGTGGCTCGATCTTATCAAAATCTTGGAGAAAGTATGGACCATGAAGCATCAATGTGCAGGAAAGTCCTGGTAAATTCTACTCATGAAATTGCTTAGAACTTTCATCTATGAAGATCAAGTTATGGGAGAATTGCATAAATTATGGTGTTGACAACAACTTGATTTATGTAATTTCATCAATCACCCACAATGTAGGCAATTGCTTGATTTATGGGATTTGATCATGGAGGCATATTGTTTGGTGATTGGAATTGTGATTTTATTTGTTTCCTTTTATGTAATTTTCCTACTCCTATATATTGGAGTTTTGTAGCCATTTGATGATGGAGTTGAGTTGATTAATAAATTTCAGTTATGAAATTTCTTGTATTTGTTCTTTTGGTATTCATGTGAATTAACGAGTTAGTAATGTATCATAGTCCTAGGCATTCTCAGAATCAACGGGGCTTGATCACCTACCTGCTTTACATCAACATTGTACCAAAAAGCGAAATTATATTCCTCATTCGTCAACAAAGTCGAGCGAATACTCTGGCTTTTGCATTATAAAACATCAAATTCTTTCCAATAGTCAATTTCGGATTCCATTTATGAGTAGAAAAATAGAAGTGAATGCTGAATGAATGTCAAGAGGTCCTAAATATATCACTCTAGTGGTACAAACAACACTAAGATGGATGCTTATGCCCAGATGAATATTAAACAAACCTTAATTCAGATTCTATGATGGAGAAATTTCTTTATTTCCCCAAGTGCCTTGCTCAATACACCCCTACAAGTTCTAAGATGGAGTCCATTTAGATATTGGCTTGGTGTAGTTAGCATAGAAATTTCCCAAATGTTACATTTTGTTGGGCATTGAGTCTAAATTTATAGTACATGTAGTGGGCCTTTTTCAACTTCTGCTTAGCTCAAGTGACGTGCATATTATCTTCATGTTTGTTGTGGACAGTTTTCGACACATAAACTCTTGAATTTATTGTCAGATATATTTATTTGTCCTGATATATTTATTGTCAGGATGAACTGATAATATAAAGTCTATATATATATATATATATATATATATATATATATATATATATATATATAAAATGTTTGACAAAAACAATTACTTTACTCCACTAAACCAAAATTAATTAAGAAACAGACCATCTTTTTAATTTTCAACCTTCTAGGTGGTTGGCCACATGCTTCCATCCATAACCCTCTTTCAATTAAAATAAAAGGAACAATAGTACTCGTTTCTACCATGCAATATATAATTATATCAAAGTGAATTAATTATTAATATTATATATGATAATGTGTACTTCATATATATATATATATATGATCATGTGCATGCCTGATGGAGCACTCATAATTTTCAGACTATTTAAAGCATTTTTAGGCAAAAACTACAAGTTGCATGGTTAATTAATTACTCCTTGATTAATATATATAACAGAAGAAGAAACATTAATTTAATTATGCTTTGATTGAAAATGTATTATATTACGAAGACCAACGAGCCTGTGACAAAATAATTATACTATTAATTGTCTGAAAGTTCGTTCATGAATTGTACTTTATTAAAGAATTTTAATGCTTTAAGAAGAAGTGACTGATCAACCGGTTACATACGGAATCTTAATTAGTTAATTAATTAAGTAAAATTTTCTATTTTTTTTTATCTTTCAATAATTAATTTTGATCATGTATATAAGTGTGCTATATGTCACCTTGTTCCAACATTAATGGTGGTGAGAACTGAGAACTGAGAATTTAATGATTTATTTAAGTACTGATATATCATCACTGATTATTTGCAGCCAAATTTGCAAAGGGTGTTTAGTATTATAGATTTTTTTGTTTGTTTAATTATAATATCTTTTAATCAGGTCATGTAGGTGGTCCAATATTATACATTTGGGATGACAATACTACTCTTTTTAAGTGCAGCATATGTAACGTCAAAAGGTGCAAAATTTTGAGTCATGGCTGGTGTACAAATAAATCTCGATCCCGCACATTTTTTTAGATTACTTTCTATTAATTAATTAAGAAAAACTAATTTTCTGAAATAACTTCATGCTAAAATAAATGAATGAATAATAATTTGAAGGAATGCAAATTAAGTTCACCACGCTACCAAGAACCACTAAACACCTACCAACAATATTATATACAAATCCAAGAAGCAAAACCATATATGCATGATATTTTTGGATATATATATATATATGATCAATAATATGAATATATATTAAATTCTAAATTCTTTTATCCACAAACATGCATGATATATGAAAGAAATATTGATCATGATTCATGAAATGATCAATGATCATCACATAAAAAAATCATTTTTATACACCCACCAAATTGATTACTTTTTATTAAATTAATTATTGTAAAGTAAAACTTAACAAATTAAGTAGAGAACAACCCAGTTCCAATAATACAAGATTTTGCAATCAATTAAGATATATAACCAGAAAATCAACCCATATATAGACAATATATAGAGTTAATTTCAAAAAAGAAAAAGAAAAAGAAAAAGAGAGCATAATATATTGATTAATAATACAAGACTTTCCAATCAACATTTTGATCATTTCTTGTAATTTCCTCTATATATATATTAATGCATCCTTACACATCCCTTATATATATATATATATATATAGGTTTGCAGATAGAGAAAAGATAGCTAGATACAAACACCACCGCTAATAATAAGGGTTCAAAAATTAAATAGCACCTTTTGGGTTGGTTTTTGGGGAATAGGCACCAAGTTAATAAGTTAAGTTTAAAAGGCACCATTTAATGGGACCAGACGAAAATACCCCTTTGTTGTCTGTTTCTTTGTTTTGAAACTTTGGAAGAAAAGCTCTGAGAGAAAACCCCGACGGCGCAACAGTCGACCAAATTGTGACGACGAACCACCGTCGATGGAGCTACAGTACCGACGTACCGGCGAAGTCAATACCGACCACGGTATGTCTTTATCTCTCACGCATTTGTTGTCCATTATGTTTGTTTGATGAGTTTAGGTTAGGGTTTTAGTTTAGGAAAAAATTTCGAGCCTTTTGGTAGTGAAAACGATGAAGTTCTGGGTTTCCAAGAGTTTTTGAAACTGAATCGAGCCTTTTTGCAGTCTTATCGAGCCTTTTAGAAAGGTTATCGAGCCTTTTAGAAAGGTTATCGAGCCTTTAGAAAGGTTATCGAGCCTTTTAGAACCTTTTAGAAAGGTTATCGAGCCTTTTTAGAAAAGTTATCGAGCCTTTTGAAAAGTTATCGAGCCTTTTAGAAAGGTTATCGAGCCTTTAGAAAGGTTATCGAGCCTTTTTAGAAAAGTTATCGAGCCTTTTGAAAAGTTATCGAGCCTTTTAGAAGAAACTTTTGTCGAGCCTTTTAGAAAGGTTATCGAGCATTTTAGAACCTTTTAGAAAGGTTATCGAGCCTTTTTAGAAAAGTTATCGAGCCTTTTGAAAAGTTATCGAGCCTTTTAGAAGAAACTTTTGTCGAGCCTTTTAGAAAGGTTATCGAGCCTTTAGAAAGGTTATCGAGCCTTTAGAAAGGTTATCGAGCCTTTTTAGAAAAGTTATCGAGCCTTTTGAAAAGTTATCGAGCCTTTTAGAAGAAACTTTTGTCGAGCCTTTTAGAAAGGTTATCGAGCCTTTAGAAAAGTTATCGAGACTTTTGAAAAGTTATCGAGCCTTTTAGAAGAAACTTTTGTCGAGCCTTTTAGAAAGGTTATCGAGCCTTTAGAAAAGTTATCGAGCCTTTTAGAACCTTTTAGAAAGGTTATCGAGCCTTTTTAGAAAAGTTATCGAGCCTTTTGAAAAGTTATCGAGCCTTTTAGAAGAAACTTTTGTCGAGCCTTTTAGAAAGGTTATCGAGCCTTTTAGAAAAGTTATCGAGCCTTTTAGAAAAGTTATCGAGCCTTTTAGAAGAAACTTTTGTCGAGCCTTTTAGAAAGGTTATCGAGCCTTTTAGAAAGGTTATCGAGCCTTTTGAAAAGTTATCGAGCCTTTTAGAAGAAACTTTTGTCGAGCCTTTTGAAACAAAATCGAGCCTTTTAGAACCTATATGTTATCGTGCCTTTTGTTACTGTTATCGAGCCTTTTGAAAAGTTATCAAGCCTTTTAGAAACTTTTGTCGAGCCTTTTAGAACCTATATGTTATCGTGCCTTTTGTTACTGTTATCGAGCCTTTTTGAACTGTTATCGAGCCTTTTTGATATGTTATCGAGCCTTTTTAAACATTGATGTTATCGTGTCTTTTTATACTTTTATCGAGCCTTTTTGAACCTTTATGTTATCGTGCCTTTTTGTAATGTTATCGTGCCTTTTTGTAGTGTTATCGAGCCTTTTTGAATTTTATCGTGCCTTTTTGCACTGTTATCGTGCAGTTTTGAATTTTACCGTCAGTTTTCAAGTCTTTTCAGTAACTTATTTGCTTTTTTTCCGTCAATATGCAGATGGCGAATCCGAATGATTTCCTTAAAACCCCGGTGGGAGAATGGTTCAATGGAAAAATTATTCGGCATGACCATTTTGATGACCTTAGAGATATCGACAATGCACTTGAAAGAGTACCTGAAAATCTAAGGATCGAAGACCGACGTCGGTTTACTGAGTCATGTTTCGGTCATTTCCTCCGGATGCATCGTGAGATTAATTTTTCTGGCGGCATTGTCCATCGGCTACTTTTACGTGAGTTGCATCACAACGGGCCGGAAGATGAGATGCGATTTCTGTTAGGGAACCATACGGTCCGGTTCTCGAAGGTTGAGTTTTGTCTAATCACCGGATTGAAGTTCGGAGTGATTCCCGACACAGCGAGTTATGATATGGTGGTACAGAATGGCATACACGACCGGTACTTCCAGCGTCGAGTCATCGAGTTTCAAGAGCTGAGAGGGGTGCTTCGGATTGGTGTTTTCCATTCGCAGTACGATGCAGTGAAGCTGTCATTATTGTTTTTGCTGAACTGGATACTGATGGGGGTGGACGAGAGATTTAAAGTTCCAGCATGGCAGTTTCGAGTAGTCGAGGACTTGGACACTTTTGATGCGTTCCCATGGGGCGCATACGTGTATAGGCGGTCTATTTATGGTTACATGCATGCTTTGGATAGTCCACGGCAGGCAGC
Source organism: Acer yangbiense (assembly GCA_008009225.1). NCBI lineage: Eukaryota > Viridiplantae > Streptophyta > Magnoliopsida > Sapindales > Sapindaceae > Acer > Acer yangbiense. Next base: position 5,252,482 of record CM017766.1, on the reverse strand, counting down.
ACGACAGGCAGGACAGGGCGTTGACACCATCGAGTCCTACAACATATACGGTCTAGCGCACGCACTATTGGTTAGCATTTACAATTTGCATCCGTACTTTAATTGAGAATTTTTTATATGACTGATGTATTTACTTGTGATCGTACTTGTCTATTACGCAGGTATTTGCTTTTGAGGTTATCCCCTCCCTTGGCATTAAAAAATGTGGGATCCGCAGGGTTAACCCCGAGCTACCCCCTCCACGTATTCTGAAATGGAAGTTGACTAAGCGACCGCGAGGGAAAAAGCTGGATGAGATTTTCTCTGAAACTGTAAATATTGTTGTTGTTAATGTTTATAATTTTTAGTATGTGTATAATTACAATGATGTAATTACAATGATGTAACTCCAATTGCAGATGTCTGCGCGGTCTAAATTGGTGGCGACAGCTGTTGAGATGGGTCAACGGTATTACGAAGGCATAGATCAGGGACCCACTATGTATGATCACTATGCTGTAGATTTATCTGGAGGCCTCCCGGATCCGGAACTACATAGGACTGGCGGACCCAGTCATACGGAGGATTCTTGCGGACCTAGTGATATGGATCCTTCGTACTCTGGACCCAGTGATACGGAGGGCTCAGACCCGGATGTCGGCAATGGCTGTGGGAGTCCCACGAGGTCTAGGCGGGTACGCGTGACTTTGCCCAGACAACCTACAGCTGGACGTGATTCAGAACCGGAGGTTGGCAGTCCTACTCCCGTGAGGCGTAGGCGGGTACGATTCAATTTGGACAGACAGCCTGGACCTCAAGGTCATTCACGGGGAGGCGTCGGAGAGCGTCCACAGGTACGTAAGCATTTTTAGGACCACATGATTTAATTTCAATTGACTTAATAGTTTTAGTACTGACAGAGTCCGAATTCCTTTCAGGCTTGGGAGCATAAATTGGCAGAGGTGATGGATGCTGTTCGAACATTACGTACGGATGTCATGGAGGCTTTCCGTACGAGTGAAGAGAAAAGAGCTGCGCAGCATCAGGAGTTGCTGGATTTGATCCGGGCCCAACAGGGTCCGACGTCGCAGCACCGTATGGATGGTCCACCATTCGATGACCAACCATTTGATGACCATGACGGAGCATTTACTCCCACAGGTACAGGGTGGACAGACCGAGGGACCAGCCATAGGCAGCCACGTACCACAGACACAGTCTCAGATCCGCAGGGTCATGATGTGACAGCACGAGAGGAGGTGCGCGGTGGTACACAGACAGCAGGTGATATAGAGCCAGCAGTCTTGGAGCAGGTACTGCCTGAGGACATCACCACAGTCCGCTCATCACAGCTGCTGGATGATCCTGTTCACTTCCAAGAGCTCACACCTATACATTTCCAGGAGGTCACCCCTGACGCCACAACCCAGCGCGATCGTCCAGTCGATCCCAGCGTACGAGGTTCCTCCTACGAGCATAGACCTTCGGTCGACCCGAGTGTAGCCGACCCCTCCAGCCGACCTCCGGTATGTCATTTGACACCCCACCGATCGATTTCAGGTGATCAACAGGGAACGAGTTCCTCCTCACACCACCCCGATCACCCTGATTTGGACCGGAGTCCACCACCCCTGAGGCGTGGAGACCGGATTCGACGTCGAGGTTGGATGGAGCGGAGCCCATACACAAACCCCTGTGAACCGAAGAGGCCACGGACGATGCCGCATCCGCAGCCAGCACATGAATGGATGCCACACGAATTGGTAGATCCTGACCAGCTTGCGGCGTACCTAGCCTACAAGAGGAGCATAACAGGGGAATTGTAAGTATAATCTAAAAACTTACAATCTGTTTATAGTTTTTTCGTCCACAGGTACAAGTAAGTATTATGTTAAATTTGTTTCCAATTATGCAGACGTGATGTGGATCTGCACCACCCAGTTGGTGTCAATGTGACTTGGTTCCACCGGTTTCAAACCAACTTCATGGAGTTGGACGATTCGGTATGTTCCTCACTTGATTCACCTGTAGAAGTTTCATTCACAAATGGTTGAATCCTAACAATACGAATTGTTGATATTTGTCAGCACATTGACGCATACTGCAACGTTCTCCGGAAACGTCAACGAGCATTCCCCACTGTGTACGAGAGGAGGACCAACATACTAGATTCACAATTCTATGTAAGTGTTTATTGAGTACGGTTTTCTCTTCTACCTTGATGTGTTCAAATATTTTTTGCCTGACGTGTCGGTTAATTTTCTATGTACAGACATTGGCATATCATAGCTGGCAGAGAATCTGCATGGGTGAGGACAAGAGACCCCCAGATGGTTGGACTGTGCTGGATCGCCAGTATCCTCGTGATGAGCTTGAGGTGGTATGTGGCCTGCTCCCGCAGGCAAACCTGCCATGGCACGACGTTGACACGGTCAGTGTAAATTTGACTTTGCGTCCATCTGTATAATAAAAAAATTTGCTAACACTTTGGAGAAACACCTGCAGGTTCTGATTCCTTGCAACCTCGGAGGTTACCATTGGGTCGTGGCCAGCGTCAACCTTGCGAAAGGGCACATTTTCGTGTTTGACCCGTTCAGACAGAAGGTCCGATATAGCCATAGGAATACCCAGTTCGCGTGCTTAAGGTGGTTGCTACCCTCGATGCTGGATGCGGTACACTTTCACCGGAACAGACAGAGAGGTGATGCGACGTACAAAAGGGAAGAAAAGCCGTTCCGGATGTTCTACGTGCACGCCAACCGTGTGCCGCAACAGGAACGGGGGTATGACTGTTTGAAGTTCTTATTCTATCACAATCGGTTTTAATAGCATCTCATTATAATGTTTGTTCACGTGGTTAATTGCAGGGGAAACTGTGGGGCCCATACATTGAAAATTATTGAGTACCTGGTGGCGAACAGGGATACCTTCGACTGGTCCGAAGCTGATATGGCCACCATCCGGGAGAAGATGGCCGTCGAGGTTTTTTGTAACTCGAAGCCCATATAGTTGATGTAGATGTAGTTGTAGTTGATGTACATAACATTTTTTGAGTAATGAAATGATGAATTTTTTTTCTTCAAGTGTTTGAAGTGTTTGCAGTTCAAAGTTAAACACACACATTTCATACATTGAAATCCATAAACAATACAGCAAATTCAATAAAGCATCTAGTATGACATTAGACGAACAACTAAATTCTAATATATTTTCGAACATAAAATCAATCACATTAGTTCTACATAAGAACCAAGGGTCTCACCAAACAACTGTATCGAGCATGGTTGTGAAAGTTTGAACGATGTTGGAAGACATCAGGTTGGAGACATGTTCCTCATAAAACAAAGGTACTATTGCGGAAGTTGATAAGCATCTAAGGATTGAGAAAGCAGAGTATCCCACACGGATAGTTTATTGTTTTGGCATTTCTCATGAGCATCCGGGAACATTCATTCTAACTTATATACGAAGTACAAATCCCCATCATGAGTATATTGGTCTATATCCCAAGGGATTTAAGTTCAGTAAAAGGATGTTTGAGGACATTGATCGGCTTGTGGCATATTTCCAGAGGCATATCGACGATCCTCAGCATGAGTCAGCACCATCAATTAGATCAGTTGCTGCTATGGTACCAATGTGAAGCCCTGCAACTGGGGGCTCCTCTATAGCTAGAGGTGGCACGGTTTTGGTTTCGGTTTCGGTTCTGAAACTGGCGGTTTCGGTTTCGATTCCGATTCTGGAATCGGAACCGTCGGTTTTAGAACCGAACCTTTTGTAATATATTTTCAAAAAATTTAGAACCAAAACCGGAACCGGCCTCCCCTGGTTCCAGTTCTGGTTCTTGAATCGAAACCAGAAATCCGGTTTCGATCCTGGTTTTCCCGGTTCCGAACCCCCCCGATTCGACGGTTAGAACCGGAACCTTGCCAGGTCTATCTGTAGCATCTGGGGGTAGTGGCTGGGGAAGTTCAAGCAATGAAGGTGGCTGGAGAGATTGATGTATTAAAAGTTCAACACATTTCATACATTGAAATCCATAAATAAAGTTGGGATATACATAAACACTATAACAAACGAAATTCGAACATGAAATCAATCATATTACTTCTACATAAAACATAAGAACCAAGGGTGGCAATTCGTCTTCCTCTTGTAAGTAAGGCTCCATTCATTCCACGGTACAGTCTTTCTTAGGGCACGTTTGTTTGTTGTGTCCAATTTTATGACAGATACTGCACTTGCGGCGGTATTCCTCGGGGACAATTGTGCTGGGACCTTCATTAACCATAGGTGGGTTGGAACACCTCCTGCTGTTATGTCCTGGTTGTCCACACCTTCTACACGACTGTGTGGTTGTCCTCTCCGAAGATGAGGCATGTCGACCCTCCATTGGTCTACCTGATTGCCTCTTCGCCTTTGGATTTAAAACCACCCGTGATGCGATGTCGGATGGCACAACCCATGAAGCAGGATGGCCAACAGGCATAATAGGAACTGAGTATGCATCAATAAGTGTCTCCCTCTTGTAGTAGTCCGCACACAGAGATGTAAAATCCAAATTTCGCTCCCTGCAACAATGAAAAGGGTGAGACTCACGTTTGGATAATATAAACCGTTAACTGTAAATTGTAATGTACCTTGCCGCTGCAAGTGCGTGTTTACATGGTAAAAAGTCCATTTGGAATTTGTTGCATGTGCATGTCTTCCGGGCTAAGTCAACCGTCCACTGTTTTCCCTTGTGTCTGACGGAGAATATGTTCCAGTCAACTGGATTTACGGTCATATAACCGCACTTCTCGACACGTTTGAGGATCAAAAGATGTGCGGCGTCGATCAATCGATGACGCATGGACTGTGCATTTGCATGACGATCATGAAACCACTTCTGTATCATATTCCGAATGAACTCTGCCAGTGTCATTAGTGGCAGTTGCCGAGCGAATTTTAGGCATGAGTTTATGCACTCTGCAACATTTGTGGTCATCAACCTGTACCTTCTTTGGGGACAGTGAACGCGGGACCACTTCTGTGGACCGGCATCAATGGCATAATCGTATGCACCCTGGTGCAGCTTACGTAACTCTTCCATGTGCCGATCATATTGGATTTCAATGTACGACCTAGCAGCGTAATCCATTATCTGGGCAACATCTTTTCTGTGGAATCGCTTCTTCATATTTTCACCAAAATGCCAGACACAAACGGTATGGGTTGCATAAGGGAACGCTTTAGAAATCCCTGCTTCAATGCTTGGATGGCGATCGGAAATGAAAACCAGATCATCTATATGACCAAGGGCACCCCTCAAGCATTCTAAAAACCACTCCCATGAAAGGTTGTTCTCTGAGTCACCGTACCCAAAAGCAATTGGATACACCTGTTCGTTTCCATCTTGTGCAGTTGCCACAAACATTGTACCCCCGAATCTTCCCTTCAAATGGGTACCATCTACTGCAATAACAGGACGCATACACCTCCGAAAACCTCTAATTGAGGACCCTAACGACATGAAAAAGTAGAGGAATTTACCATGATCATCGCACTGTAAGTCCGTGATTGTGCCCGGATTTTGCTGTTCGAGAACATACGCAAAAGATGGGAGCAGTTGGAAACTTTCTTCATGCGTTCCATAGGTTAATGACAATGCATATTGCAAGGCATCATGTGCCTTACTGTACATGATTTGGATGCCATACATTGTTTTCATATCGGCGATTATGTCCTTCGGACGCATGAGACGACCATCGGTTTGTTGAAGTCTAGGGGCAACGACTTCTCCGATTATGACTGCACCAGCTTGTCGGTGGCGACGGTGAATCTCCTCCAAGGGACAGCTGTGTTCGTTGACAAAACTTCTGACTTGAAAGTAAGTACCTTCTTCTCTCCTCACAGCTCTTAATTTCCACGTACAGTCGTCAATGATGCAAACCAAATGTAAAGTTGTCTTATTAGACCTTTTCACCTTCCATTCAAAGTTCTGCCGCATCGTAAAATGGCCAACTAGCCTCTTCAAATCCTTTTTACTCGGAAAAAATTGACCTTTATAAATCATGGTTCTCGGTTCTTGCGCTGCCAAGGTGCTGCTTGTACCAATACCAAACGAGTATGAATCTGCTCCTGGAATAACCCAAGTTCTCGCATTAACAGAATCAGATGATGTCATATTACAACGGACCTCGGAAGTCCCAGGCATATCTGGTGCAGTGCAACTAACTCCTTGTACACGTCTACCGCTTGTTTGCATTTGTGCAGGCTCTTCATCTACATTTTGGAGATCATGAACATGTTCATTATTTGCCTCAGTATCAACCTGTTCATGGTTCGGGTAATTGCTCTGTTGATTGTACTGCGCATCGTACTGTTCATTGTCCTGTGCATCGTACTGCTCATTGTACTGCTCATTGTACTGCTCATTATACTGCACATCGTACTGCTCATTGTACTGCACATCGTATTGCTCATTGTACTGCTCAATTCGACTGCCAAACACATCACCCACATCACCCAATTGAATTTCAGCTGCATGTGCATGGTCGACCGCAACTTCTGGGACACCACACATGTTTCCCACACCTTCGCTGGGACCCCCTTGGGTGAACACTTGGTTGCTACCGCTAAAGGATCCAAACTGTTGGGTATTTTTAGGAGGAGGAATATTATTCCCTACCACATCTCCAGCTGTCCGCTCAGTTAGACTGACACATACTTGAGGGATCACTCGATCTTCCCCTAGCATAAACTGGACATCGTCGTCATTCCTTATCAATGTGCGACACATACTGCCAGGAACGAGTGATATTGATGACAACTCAAAATTGTATTTGTTTACATCATAGTTCACAATAGTATGCACGATCGTCACCAATTCTTCGTAAGTCATATTGTTTGACACGTACATTCCCCGGTTATCGGATCCAACAAACCTCTGACTTCCGTCGGGTAACTGGTCCCATCGACCGTTGTAAGATATTACTATTCTAACCCGATTCATGAGGCTGTCAAATTAATAATCACAAACCATTAACAAAAACCCATGATTACACAATGTCTTCAAATATTACATGAAAAGCCTCGAATATTTTTTGAAAAAGGCTCGAATTTTTTTTCAAAAAAGCTTGAAATATTTTTGTCAAAAAGGCTCGAAATCAATTTCGAAAAGGCACGAATATTTTGTTAAAGGCTCGAAACTTTGTTCAGAAAGGCACGGATATTTTTTGAAGAAGGCTCGAAATCAACCAAAAGGCTGGAAACTTTTTTCAAAAAGGCTCGAAATATTTTTGTCAAAAAGGCTCGATAATAACTACAAAAGGCACGATGACATTGTTAAAAGGCACGAATAAATTTGAAAATCAATCCAGCCTTTTAGAAAGGTTATCGAGCCTTTTGAAAAGTTATCGAGCCTTTTGGAAAAGTTATCGAGCCTTTTACAAAGGTTATCGAGCCTTTTAGAAAGGTTATCGAGCCTTTTGGAAAAGTTATCGAGACTTTTCCAAAAAGGCTCGATAACAATTTCAAAAGGCACGATGACAGTGTTAAAAGTTATCGAGCCTTTTGGAAAAGTTATCGAGCCTTTTACAAAGGTTATCGAGCCTTTTGGAAAAGTTATCGAGACTTTTCCAAAAAGGCTCGATAACAATTTCAAAAGGCACGATGACAGTGTTAAAAGTTATCGAGCATTTTGGAAAAGTTATCGAGCCTTTTACAAAGGTTATCGAGCCTTTTAGAAAGGTTATCGAGCCTTTTGGAAAAGTTATCGAGCCTTTTAGAAAGGTTATCGAGCCTTTTGGAAAAGTTATCGAGCCTTTTAGAAAGGTTATCGAGCCTTTTAGAAAAGTTATCGAGCCTTTTGGAAAAGTTATCGAGACTTTTCCAAAAAGGCTCGATAACAATTTCAAAAGGCACGATGACAGTGTTAAAAGGCACGAAAATATTTCAAAAAGGCACGAAATTTTTTTCAAAAAGGCTCGATAACAACTTCAAAAGGCACGATGACAGTGTAAAAAGGCACGAAAATATTTCAAAAAGGCACGAAATCATTTTCAAAATGGCTTCAAGTTTACATACTAAAATGTGAACAACTTCAAAGAAGCAAGTTCAAGAAATATTACCTTATTTTACTGAAGAAGAAAGTCGGGGCAAGACCTTGAACTTTTATTTGTAGAGAGAGAGTAACTGAGTATTTCAAGCCTTCGTTTGAGTTGCAGAGAACAACTCAAAGAGAATAACATAAATGTTTAACTAAGGGCAATTTTGGTAATTCACCATAATAGGTGCCTTTTAAACTTAACTTATTAAACCAGTGACATTCTCACCAATTCACTTTAAAAATGTGATATTTTGGACCAATTCCACTAATAATAATCCAAAACGTTATATAATTTTAATCTTGAAATTCTTCGATTTTTTTTCAAGATCAACTGATTACAGAAAAAGTACACTATAAATGACATATAATGATATAAGTAAGACTAGATAAAAATAAATATATGAAAATATATAACTAAATAAACTTGCCAGCCATGGTGGGTTGGTGGTTCATGTAGAATATTGGACTATTGGAGTACTAGCTCGGTCGACGTTCATGGAGAAGTAATTATCTCCATTGTTGTTGATCACATTATTATTTTAATTAACATTGTGATGATATTGATCCAATAATAATGGATTATTATTGGTGTCACAAACTCCGTAGCATGATGATGATGAGCTGACAACATTGATGATCTCTTTGAGAGACTGTGGCGATTTGAGCTGATCTGAGAACCGAGTTTTGAGCTTCCATGTCCAAGTAAAGTTGATTGGAGAAGCTCATGGTGAGAAGCATCTGGTCGTTTTCCTCCTTGAGCTCCTTTGTTTCAGCTAGCAAACTGTTGAGTTGATGTACATATCAGTTTTGCAGGAGCAGATCAGCCTAGAGATGAGATGTGTATGTCAGAGAAGATCATATGATCTGCGAAAGAGAATGCAAATTAGAGAGAGAGAGACTAGAAATCTACAGGGAACATAGAATTGGAGATGGGAAGGGAAAGGGGGTTTTGGTTAGAATTCAAAGATGGTTTTATACAACACAAATGCCCTTTCATGGAACATATTAAATATTCAAGGGTTTTTTTTTTTTTTTTTTTTTTTTTTTAAAAGAATATTCAAGGGATTTGGTCTATATATATATATATATATATATATATATATATATATATATATATATATATATATTTATATATATGAGTAATGTTAGATATCTTAACTTTTTTTTTTCAAATTCTTTTCCTAATGATGTGGTATATGAGGTATCAACATCACATTAATTACTATATAATCTTATGATTTACAAGATACTTATACCTCTTGTGCATATCATTTAGGAAAGAATTTGAGAAAAAAATTTGAAAGTTCTACCATTACTCTATCTATATATTGAGTTTCTCATAAAATATTCTTTATTTTAATTTCGGTAAGAGGGAGATCATCTCTAGTAATTTTTTTTTTTTTTTTAATTTTTTGTTTTGTTTGTGTGATTTTTATTTATTTTTTCCTTTTGTTTTTATGTGCGAATCCATTTGTATTTCCTCGATTGGTTTTGGTTCAGGCCCACAAAAATCCAATAATAGTTGGTCTTTTTCTACTTCCCAAGGATCTTAAAAATAAAAGGCTAAAAGCAAACAAAAAAATAAAAATATTTCTGTCCAAAATGGTTTGGTGGTGGAAAATGCGCATTTAATTTGTCAAAATTTGTCAATTTCTCTAATAACGCATGTGATATATATAGGGTGGTTCTCTGATAAGGAAGTCTAACGTCTTGATATAAGAAGGTAAGGACGTTCAACCACAGCCACACATTCATATTGGGTATGGGTATTTATTAATGTGGGGCTGTGGACCCACTGTAAATGTGTGGCTATGGTTGAAAGTCTTGATATTGTTATATCAGGACATCAATATCAGGACATCCTGATAGGAGAAGTATTATATATATATATACATATATACAGTCTTTCTATTGTCAGTTCGTCTTGACAATAAATATATTAGGACGAAGAATGTGGACCATAAATTATGGAGAAGTTTTGACAAGTGCATACACTTTGAGTCAAAATATGTAAATCTAGTGGTCCACATTCTTCGTCCTGATATATTTATTGTCATGACGAACTGATAATAGAATATATATATATATATACAGTCTTTCTATTATCAGTTCGAACTGACAAAAGTTATATCAGTTCCTTGTATGTGAGCCACTGGATTTAAATACTTTGACTGACAAGTGCATACAGCCAAGTCAAAGTATTTAAATCCGATGGCCCACATGCAAGGAACTGATATAACTTTTGTCAGTTCGAACTGATAATAGAATTTCTGTATATATATAAACAACTATTTAAAATTACATATAATAATTAACTGGATGACTTAAAAGTCTAAGGCTATGTTTGAGATTGCTTTTACTTGAGAAATAAGTACTTATTTCTCAAGTTTTCAACAAATAGGTGTTGGGTAAACTTTTCAAAAGCAATTTATTTTCCAATTTCCTTCAATAAACAACTTTTGAGAAGTTGGGTGGAGGTTGCTTTTTAAAGCAGAAACTAGGTTATTGATGTGCAATGTCAATGATACCCTCACTATTTAAATAGAAAGACATACCCTCACATTAAGTAATTGTATTTTTCAAAAAACTATAATTCAGAAATTTTTTTTTTTTTTTTGAAAACTTTAATCCAGAAATTTTAAATTTTAAAATAAAAGAGAATATTATTTTTAATAAAAATAAACTTTTGTCAAAAAAAGAAAACTTGAAGCCACCATTGTCACCAGTGATAGTGGCCACCATCGTCGCCACGAAAGGGCAGAGGTTAACTTGACTTCACCGACGACATCGACACCACAAGAGGAAGCGATATGCCAGATCCATCGCAATCACGAAAAGCCTCAAGGTTGTCGATGTTTAGCTCGTTGGTTAGGGATTTGGATGTGATCGTGGCGGTGGTGCCAGCTTGGCGCATGGGTTTGGCTTCAGGTTTGCGTTTCTCCTCTTCATGGAGCTTTTGGATTAGATTTAGCGGCGAAGGTAGTGGAGGTTGTGGCTGTCGATGATGGTTGTAGATTTCAAGCAAAGAGAATCAACGAGTTGACTCAGGTTTTGAGCGAGTTGACTCAGTTGCTGAATTTCAAATGTAAAGAGATTGAGTTAACTTGGGTTTTTGAGCGAGTTGACTCGGTCATAATTTGTTTTATTTTTTTATCCTGTTTAAATTTCTTATTATTTCTTTTTATATGCTTTATATTTATATTGTTAATGATGTCTATTTTAGTAATTTTGTTCAATACATTTTCCATCATTTTAAAAATTAAGCACTTTTAAAATTTAGTTTACCAAAAATTTACCAACTTTTTTCTGAAGTTGATTATTTTTTAAATTAAGCTATAAGCAGATTTTTTTCCAAAGTAAAATAATCTCAAACATAGCCTAAATTGATGTCAATTCGTATGAAAAAATTCATATCTTAAAAACAAGACATGACAAGATTAGGTAAATGTAAGCACGATAAGTCAAGCCTTTTTCATTAGTTTTTGTAATTGGACATTATATGACGAGTTCCGTTTGTTATTTCCATGAAACTCATCATGAACTGTGTGCTGCTGCTTGTAAAATAATGGTTGAATCTAGTCATGTTTGTGCTTTTGATACATGTCTTGTTCTCTAATCCATTGATTCTCTTCACTTTTTGACTAATGTCAATCGTTCTTTTTTTTTCCTTGTAATTTGTCTTTTGCTTTACCGTAACTTCCATTAAAATGGTGTTCTAAAATAATTATGTAGATAACAATTATACATAAAACCTATTCTCATCTGTAGAACTTCAAGATTTTCACAATATAATTAAAGAAACTCAAAATATATCTTAGTCCATTGCTCTTTATCTCAACAAGACCAAATTGGATGAAGACAATCCGTAAAAGAAGTTATATGTGTTTCTTTTTCTTGATCTCTTTATTTGGGATTTGGATCCTCTACTGATCTGATCTTTTTCCTGACCTTTTTCCTGACCTTTTTAAAGCATTTGTTTGGTTATTGATAAAGTGGTTTTGGAAATCAATCACATTTAACTACACATTCATTGCAATGCTTATGTGTCATGAGATTAGGTGAGGCCAGGAAAAAGATCAGATCAACAGATGATCTAAATTCCTTTATTTGATGTACTTTAATTGATGAAAATATAGTACTGATAATTATATTAGGTTGAGAGAGGACCAGACTTCTGTATATATAAAATGTAAACAATGTCTTCCATCAAGACACAATAATTCAAAAGAGTCGTATCTCTTCAATAGCCAATAGGATTTAAGCATCCAAATCATAATTAAACTATGATGTTAAATTATCTGACAAGTAAATTAATATATCTGATAGTTTATATATCATATTTGTCACATGGGTCACATTAAATTCTTACATTCTACCACTTGACCCATGTGACATTCCCTTCGCGGTTTAATAATTTATATATAATGTGCACAATAATATTATGTTAAATCCTCTATTATTGTTATAATGTTATATCACAATTAAGAAGAGAAACTAAAGAGAGTCATGGCGGTTGTTTGTCATTGTTTCCATATAGTCACTTCCAAGTATAACTTCATTAATTTTCGACATAGCTCGCATGATCTGTAATGAGATTTATAATAATGGTCCAACTTTAATGTCTTTATTAAAAACAATTCCTATTATCATTCATCTAATTCAATCATGTATACAAAATAGAATATAGGATAAATCGGAAACAAATAAGTGAGCTCAAAGTGTCAATATTATTAAAAACATATAAGTCATAATACAATTATCAATAATGACGTCCAATAATACCCATTCTTTCAACATGCTCAGTAAATGTCTTTGGTGCTAATCCTTTGGTTAATGGATCTGCAACCATAAGATTTGTGATAATGTGTTGAATTGACACTCTTTGTCTCTGAATTTCTTCTTTAAAGGTAAAGTATTTTATCTCCATATATTTAACACACTTTGAATACTTGTTGTTCTTAGAGAAGAAACTGCTGCGTCATTATCATAGTAAATTTTTAACAAGATTGTATTAACAATTTTTTTTTTAATCCAAATATGATATGCCTGTTGATTGATTTGATCTCATGATCTTCTCCACCATACTATATATAGTATATAATTTTTCTTTAGCTAGATAAAATGTATGCTTTGATAGTCTTATATATTAATAATTTCTTCTTTAAAGATGTCTTTACACCTTTTGTTTCGGACAATATTCCCTATACAAAACAAACGGAGAAAACTCTTCATATATACTGGTTTTATATGCATTGTTAGACTCGAAACTCCCACAACTCATATAGAAAGTGAGATACACGATGCACACTGCTCAGCCACTTAAAATTACATGTATCCTAAATCATGGTATGAGTTGAATCACATCTCAAGCTCAGTAACCAGCTCTGCAATGTAGAGTCGGTTTTGTAACATTATAAAACAATAGTTATGACTTCTATGTATTTTTTTTAGGAAGAAAAAAAGAAGAAGAGATGGCATACATATTGTATATCGCCGTATTTATTGCTTTTATTTGCTTTTCTCATTACCTATCACGTTCACGTAGCAAGAGGGTGTTTCAATCACAAGTTTCTTGGTCAATCCGAATATCAACTCACCTACGTACTGTTGTTGACTAGACAATTAAAAAATCGACATCAACTGTATGTAATACAATTATGGGTGTTAATTTTTTTTACTTGTCTCGACTAAGCTTTTGTCGTATAATGATTAATGAGTCAAATTCTAGTATATTATTGGATAATTTCAAAATTTTCCGGTGTTTTTATTGTTTAAATAAGTTTTTGCCTAGCCTACCAGATTTCCTATAGTTGTTATGAATCATTGAAAATTACATAATGGGTTTCTTGTGAATGTGCATTCCTCGAACCTCCACCATGCCATTGTATGAACTCACCTTTTTCATGTCCCATTTCTTTCATGTACGAAGTCCCAGTCACTCCCAACAACACTTGCCTCTTTCGGTCTTCAACCTCTTTGCCACGTTTCGATTGAACAAAGTTCAATCTTTTTTCAATCTTTTCACACTGTCCATTCGTCGTGTAGTGACACATGTTGATATACGTTTGGGCCTTTTGTCTTGCCTTTTCTAGTCCCAAGTTTTTTTGGTGAATAATGAAATGATCATCATTATTTTATTATGCAGTATTGCAGTGTGAGTTATACAAGTGCATGATTGGACCATCATTATTGGACCATCAATTATTATGTAACAAACGTATAAGATTGGATCATTTTTTTTTTTTTTTTTATCATCATTAGTGTCTTTAGAAATAAAATGATCATCATTATTATATATATATTATGATTCACATCGAAAGCTCTGATAGAATGTCCTATACATATAATATTTTAGGGAAAATTATAAATAATTCTTGACTTTTAATCAAATGCTAAAGTAAACTCTATGGTTTGAATACTCAGTAAAAGAGCCTCTAGAATTAATTGACAGTTAGTTGACTTTAATTAAATCTAATGAAATATTATTATTTAAGTGGTTTTTTCTATAATTGAACTAAAAAAAATAATGAAAAAAAAAATACTAATATGTTAGAAAATAATAAAAAATTATTTAAATAAAAATTAAATATATAAAAATATATTATAACAAAGCAATAGAATCATTATAAAATTTAAAGAAAAAATCTATTTTAAAATATAAAAAATTATTTTTGTATGAAATTGATTTTATATTATTAGTATATATTTGTATTATATTTTCCTTTATTTATTCTGTGTATAATAAATGGTTTAAATTGTAATATTTGATATATATATATAGTCAAGTAATGGTAAACTAACTGTTAATTAATTAACAGTAGTGGGTTTTTTTTACCGATTGTTCGAACCAGAGGGTTTGATTTGACATTTAATTTTAGGGTTATTTATAATTCTTCCTAATATTTTATTATGTGGTGTGAGTTGTATATATATAATTATATACTGTATCTAGTCATGCTTGTGTTTTTGACTAATGTCAAGAAAGAGCGATTGACATCGGGCGTGTTGATGAGGTGAAGCCGTGGAGAAAAACTTCAGTGGGACGGTCCTAGTGACGTGGATATGAGACCGTCCAATCAGAGCACGCCACATATACATTGGAAGAATATGTGGCACACTTGTTGCACACTTGTGACGTGCTCTGATTGGACGGTCCCATATCCACGTCAATGGGACCGTCCCACTGAAGTTTTTCTCGTAGCCGTGTAGGTAGAGCCATCTCTGCCGGACTAATATCTAGTGGGTTTGTGCTTTTAATTCTCTTCACTTTTTGACTAATGTCAATCGTTCTTTTTTTCCTTGTAATTTTTCATTTTCTTTATTGTAACTTCCATTAAAATGGTGTCGATGAGCCATTGAGCCCCATCGAACCAAGTATTGAAGTATAAGTCATTGTAACTTCGACTTTGATCTCTGCTTATTTGATTCCCTCATGTAGACCTCGTATTGAAAGAATTTGTTATTCAAAAAACTATAGTTATCTAAAACAGAGACAGAGCTTGAAAATTGAACAACAATGGCTACTGGTTACTTTTCATTTTCGGGGCAAACCCCTTCTCTCTCAGCTGTTCTGACAACATACGCTTCAATTTCTGCGTTCATGATGGTGATTCGAACAATTTTGAATGAAGTGATTCCACGACGGATGAGAGAGTTCATATCTTCGAAACTATCAGAATATTTTCTCTTCAACTTCTCTAACGAGTTCACTTTCATAATCGAGCAACGTTGGGAGGCTGTTATCAGCGAGACTTACAAAGCCGCGGAGGTCTATTTGCCCACCATCGTCGGAGCCTCCACAGACAGCCTACTTGTTGGTTCCAACAACACTCGCAACAGCACCGCTGTCCCCAAACTCGCCGTCCCTGTCGGAGCCAAAATCATAGACAACTTCGAAGGCATGAAACTCCAATGGTCACTTCACATGAAAGAAGCAAAAAAATACTACTACAACGACAAGAAGTACTATCACTTGACTTGTAAAAAGACAGACAGAGACAGAGTTCTTGAAAACTATTTTCCTTATATTGCTCGAAAGGCACAGAAAATCTTGGAAGCAAGACAAACCATCAACATCTACACCTACGATCATAAACACAGTTCGTGGCAGTCAGCTGTTTTTCAGCATCCATCAACGATCGATACTATGGCAATGGATGCCGACCTCAAGAAGTTCATAATTGACGATCTTGACACCTTTGTTAACCGCAAAGGTTTCTTTGACAACGTGGGTCGTGCTTGGAAGCGTGGATACCTTCTCTACGGCCCGCCTGGGACTGGAAAATCATCGCTGGTTGCTGCCATTGCTAACTACATGAAGTACAATGTTTATGATCTTCAATTGCAGAGTGTCAAAAGCGATGCTGACTTGAGGAATGTTCTCACCACCACCACCAATCGGTCAATCATACTCATTGAGGATATTGATTGTAACGAAACTGTTTTGCATGATCGTGGTCGCCGGAGCGCTAGCCCGGATAAGGAAAAAGAAACCGAGAACGTCTCTTTAGATCCTGGAGTAAGTACTTGAACTTGACTAGACTATCTTTAATCTGCACTTTTTTTTATCGGGCCGAATGAGCGCTCTAACTGAACAATATTGTTTTTTATTTTATAGGCAACATTGTCAGGGATGCTTAATTTCATTGATGGTTTATGGTCAAGTTGTGGGGAGGAGAGGATCATAATCGTTACGACGAATCACAAGGAGAGGTTGGATCCTGCTCTGCTTCGACCAGGACGAATGGACGTGCACATAGAGATGGGGTATTGCAATCCTTCAGGTTTCAGAATGCTAGCCAAAACATATCTGGGAATCAAAGATCATGCTCTGTTCGGGCGTGTTGATGAGCTTATCAAGAAAGTAGATATAAGTCCGGCAGAGATGGCTCTACACCTCATGAAAAGTGACGATCCCACTATTGCACTTGAAAGTCTTGTTGAGTTTCTGGACAAGAAAGTAATTGAGGAAACTGCCAAAAGAGACGACAAGGATGAGATTGAAGTTGCCAAAGAATGACAAACCAGATTGTGAGATTGGGGTGATTTGAGGAATTGGGGAGGATGGAAATGGATCCAGCTAATGTGGTATTTAATAGTCATTAAATAAATGAATTTGGTAATTTAGGGAATATTATTTTAGTTTTGGGTGGGATTAGTTATTGTCTGAATCAGAAAAGGCAATCAATTCTACTGTTTATGAACAATTTGTCTTTGATGATTTGTAGATTGTATTTCCCACCTCTAATGTAAATTATATTAATTTTTATTTCACTTCTTTGAATATGATCAAGTAGCTGATGTATGCTTTTGTTCGATGGCTTTGCAAGAGTTTCAAATCCGGCTATAGTTTGCGATAGGCTGCTTGAATGGAATTTTATTCAAAAGCTTAAAGCACAAATATAGGAAAAGAATCACTAATACTAAATAATCCAAAAATTTTAGTTCAAATTTCGACCTAAATAATGTGGTAAGTGATTTTTTCATTAACCACATCATCTCATGTTGTGTGTGGTGATAGCAACTCAATTGCCACATTATTTGGTTGAAATTTAGATTAATTATTCGGATTGTATAACATTATTCAAAAAAAATAATATACAATCGAAAAAATTCAAACACTGTCTATTTCTTGGGGCCACCAGCAGCGTCAAGAAAAATAAATTAAAAATACATATCTTGATATATTTGATAGGTTGACGCCCTATTTGTTTTTACATCTGAAGTCTTAAAAGTAGGTGAAATATCTTACTAAGACATTCTTGTTTGTTTTTTAAGTCATTCCAAGTCCGATAAATGATAAAAAATATCTGAGATAAAAAAGTTAAAAATTCCAACTTTTGTCCAAAGTTTTTTGGGACTTTACTTCACTTTACTTTATTTTTTATTTTTTATTTTTTGTCTAAATTGCCCTCTATAAAATAGTTTATTTCCCAATATATCTTTATACATATCTAACCAAACCCTTGTTTTCCAAACAACTCATTATTTTCTTCACACCGCCTCTGCTCTTCTCTCTCAAAAACCCTTGTCATAAGCTTTCAAAAATCCATCCTCTTCCATTTCTAATCCCTTCACGATCTGGCAATTAAGCAAGCTTTTGTGATTTTTTTTCTTTTCTATTTTGGGTTTCTAAAGAATAAGCGGAGAGTGAAGAAGGAGGAGGTGGGGTTTTTGTGGGTGTTGTGTTTGACGAGTGAAGATGAGCGGAGGTGGGTCTAGGGTTTCAATCCCAAACAACATGAAGAAGATGATCCAAAACACAAAGGAGACCACGGGCAATCAGGGCTGTCTCCAAATATTTTGGGGCCCGAGCGATTTTATGATATTAACAAAAATCGGGGCCTTATGATACTAACAAAAATCGTCTCTAGACATTCGTTTTTTTTTTTTTTTTTTTTAATTTTTATTAAACTAGAACAAAACAGAGCAAGAAGCAATGCGAAGCAAACCAAACCAAACCTAGGAAAGACAAGCCCTTTGATTTGTTTAGCACTTTAGTTTTAGGTCAAGGTTGTTGTTTTCAATGAATTTACTATTTGGTTTTGTTTTAAATAGTATAGTGATGTAGTCTCAAAATCACAATGACAAGTTTATTGGGCATAAAGTTTTTTTTATTTTATTTTATTTTATTTATTTATTTATTTATTTTTTTGTTTAATTGAATTAGTTCATTTGGCCGAAAAGGAAAATATATAAATAAAAGCAGTAAAAGGTTTGGAATTGGGTCATGTTTAAACATAAATATATTGGGTTCTGAGGCCCTAAAGAAGAAAAAGTAAATTGGGTCGGTTGGGGGCCCCAACAAAATGCTGGGTTTGTTGCCCCCATGGGCAGGCCCTGCAGGCAATCACAGTGAGGAGGATATTTATGAAATGCTCAAATTGTGATATATAATTTTTGGATTAATAAGATATAAGTACATAACAAATAAATACAATGATATATAACAATCAATGATGTAACGGCATAAATATCAAATTACATGTTTTTAGATGTTTTTGTTTTAAAAAAACAAATGGCTTAACACTTAATTTAGACATCAGAAAACAAAAAACAAACACGTTGCTCAGACTTCAGACTTCAGACTAGATTCAGATTCCAGACCCAATTTAGACATGTTAAGCCTTCAGACAAAAAAACAAACGCCACCAGAGTCTCGACTCGAGTCTTTCCTCGAAAGAATTGGTAGACTTGCCAGAATTCGATTCCAGCTGGACCTGAGATTCAACGATCATTTTCTTGTCAATAACTCTTCGGCATGATGGACGTTTACATGGGTGGCATGTGGTTTGGTTTTTATTGCTTGTTTGGCTTATGATCTTACAATAATTGTATTTTAGAACGAGGATTCAGAAGAGTTGGAGGACAGGAACATTAATCCAGATGATGTAGTTATTGTTTGTGCACGCAATGAGGATGACGTTAGTAATCTCGAGGTACGTAATACACTTTACTGTCTTCTATCTCTCTGCCTTTGTTTCTGCTCCTAGACATTTATTGATGTTACGATTGCAAACAGGTCTATATATACGAGGAATCAAACGATGGTGATCCGAACCTGTATGTTCATCATAATATCATCATTCTAGCATGAAAATACAGGTGATCCGAACCCATATTTTCATGATGGTGATCCAAAACTCTATGTTCATCAAATGATATATGGTTGACTCAGCAAGTATTTAAAATATTAAACATTGTCAACATTACCGTCTACTTTCAAACAGCCTGTTGCACATTTCCCTTTACATGACATGGCTTGATTGTCCTCTTAAAGGAGGGGAAAATGTTAGACGTTCATACATATTGATTGGAAATTTGTATTTTGTGTGTTCAATTTATCCAAGTGTATTGGTTCTTACAAATAGAACCCGTAGACATACAAGATTTTGTGAAACTGGTATCATTCTAATGAAGTCAGAGATCCAAATTCCCCAAAAAAGGATGGGTTAAAATTTATTTGGAAATATGAAGTTTTGCATCCAAATTATTGCTCGGATGGGGGGTTCTTCTTCTTCTTTTCAGTTTTCTTTTCAGAATACTTGGATTGTTCATGTTTTTTTTTTTTTTAATCTTGGGATATGGTCATTTTAGAAATTTGTGTATTTTACTCTGAGTTTGTTTCTTCTTTTGCTACAATCGATCTAGTAATGAGTGTTTCCATATACTGGCAGGGAATTTTATTGTTGTTGGCTCAATGGAACCTTCTAAAGACGATAGAGTTTGAGAGGAAAATATGGCATACCTTCCATTCAGTTTTTGACAAATATAAATACAATGCAAAGAACAAGGTAGCAAACTGAAACTCAAACACCTAAGTTATCTGATACAGAGAAAAATTGAATTTGAAAAACTAACAGCAAGATAAGCAACAGAATAAGATATTGAGATCAGGTAAGACTTAGTCTATTCTATCATTCCCCCTCAAGATGGAGCTCGTTGGGAGAGACCAATCTTGGACTTGAGTAGACTGAATCGAACACGTGGAAAAGGCTTAGTGAGTGCATCAGCAAGCTGGTCTGCAGAAGTCACATGAGCAACACGAAGAGATCCACGCTGAACTTGTTCACTGATGAAATGGTAATCAATACCGACATGCTTCATTCTTGAATGAAACACTGGGTTCAAACACAAGTGAGTGGCTCCTACATTGTCACAATAAATGACAGGAGACCGGTGTAGTAGAACCCCAAGTTCAGACAGTAATGAGCAGACCCAATTGAGTTCAGCGGTAGTAGCAGCAACTAACCTATACTCGGCCTCTGTGGACGATCTTACAATGGTACGTTGCTTCTTAGAACTCAATGAAATTGGGTTGCGACCGAGGTAGACAATATAGGCACTTGTAGAGGAAAAATCGTCTTTGTTGCCAACCCAGTCGGCATCGGAATAAGCATGGAGAAATAGAGGTGAGTCACGATACAGCAGTAATCCGTCATTGAAAGAACCACATAGATAACGCAAGATGCGCTTGACATGAGACCAATGTTCAGTTGTCGGCCGGTGCATATACTGGGATAACTTATTGACTGCAAAAGCAAGGTCAGGGTGAGTAAAGAGGATGTACTGTAGGCTGCCAACAACACGTCTGTATTCAGTAGGATCAGGAAGAGTAGACCCAGAATGAAGCTGAATAGGCAGGTTAGTAGGCAAGGGAGTAAGAACTGGCTTAGCATCCAACATATTAGCCCGGGACAGAAGATCCAATATGTACCATTTTTGAGAGAGTAAGAGACCGTGTTCATGAGGGATAACCTCCACACCAAGGAAATAAGTCGACGGTCCTAGATCCTTAAGAGAAAATCGACGAGCAAGTAATTCAACAAAATTATTAACCATGTCATCATTCTTACCAGTAATGACTATGTCGTCAATATAAACCAAAAGAAACATAACCTTGCCATTAATTCGAAGGATAAAAAGGGAGGTGTCAGCATGCGAATTTTGAAAACCGGAGTCAATAAGAAAGGATCGAAGTAGGTACCAGGGCCGGGGAGCCTGCTTGAGATCGTAAATGGCTTTACGGAGCTTATAGACGTGAGACGGATGATCAGGATCAACAAAGCCAACCGGCTGTGTCATGTAAACATCCACTGAAAGATGGCCTTGGAGGAAGACGTTGTTGACATCAAGCTGCCGCAGTGACCACCCTCTACAAACGGTAATACTGAGAACAAGACGGATAGTTATCGGTTTCACCACCGAACTAAGTGTATCATGATAGTTAACCCTTGGTCGTTGATGGAACCCTTTCGCAACCAAGCGAGCTTTAAACCTGTCAATAGAACCATCAGAATTATGTTTAGTTCAAAAAATCCATTTACATCCAACAATGTTTTGTTGCGTATCCTACGGAACTAGCTTCTAAGTCCCATTTCGGACAAGAGCATCAAACTTCTCAGACATGGCCTAACTCCAATTAGGCAACTTTAGAGCCTGTGCAGCACTAGTGGGTTCAACACTGTCATTGTGAGAGAGTTGGGTGGACAGGTTCAGTTTTTGAGTTGGTTTGTGAATGTTATTTCGTGCTCTTGTTATCATTGGATGCTGCTGATTTGGTGGAAGGGCTGGAGGGGTCTCTGGTGGAGCTGATATTGACTGTTGGGTATTAGTATTTGCAGCAGTAGCTGGCTGCTGGGCATGGTCGGCTGGTAGTATAGGCGAAGATGGTGTATGGGCTATTACGGTTGTATGGGGTGGATAGGTATGTATGTCACACAAGGGCGCCTGTGGAGGCTGCACAGCTGAAGATGAAGGGAGTAACGGTGGCACCGAATTAACGATAGACGGGATAGTGATTAGAGGAGGAACCCAACATGCAGCTGTGACATTCTGTGGTGAACCAGCTGCAATGCAGGGAGATGCATACAGAAAAATTGATTCTAGAAATTTTACATGACGGGAGACAAATATTCTTGATGTAGAGGGATAAAGACATAGGTAGGCACTTTGTGTGAGAGAATACCCAATGAAAATACATGGTTTTGAGCGGGAGTCCAGTTTGTGAGTGGTATACGGGCGGAGCCAGGGATAGCACAAACAACCAAATACTCAAAGTTTCGAATAGTTCGGAGGGCTTTGAAAAATCAGGTCATAGGGAGAAGACATTGGTAATGTGGGTGTGGGCATATGATTTATTAAATACACAGCGGTGGAAAAAGCATGAGACTAATATTTGACAGGTAGAGACGCATGAGAAAAGAGAGAAAGACCGGTTTCGACAATATGGCGATGATATCTTTTAGAATAACCGTTATGCTCAGGTGTATGTGGTGGGGTGGTGAGATGACTAATACCATTGGTGGCAAGAAAATTAGCAAGAGCTAAAAATTCACCGTCATTATCAGTGTATAGGGTGATGATTTTATTTTGAAATTGGTTTTCCACTATAGCCCTAAACCGTATGAACACATCTTTTACTTCGGATTTTTGTTTGAGATTATAGAGCCAAACATATTTGGTATAGTGGTCAACGAAAATGACGTAATATTTAAAACCATCATGCGAAAGAACCGGTGAGGTCCACACATATGATAATTATTTCAAGAGGACGGAAGGGTACAATTGTAGATTCATAGAATGGTAATTTATGGCTTTTATTGCGGTGACAAGCATTACATGAAACATTAGAAGACACGGGAGACAATAAATCTAGATTATAACATGAAACAACATGTTTTAAAATAGAGACTGCAGGGTGACCTAGCCTACGATACCACTCGGACGAAGTGGCTTTGACACTAGAGAAAGCTAGTAACGGGGAAGACTTAGCAACAGGCCACTCATATACTCCATCCTTCGTCTTGCCATGCAGTAGGACTGCCCCCGAGCGAAGGTCCTTCATAAGAAATAAATCAGGTAAGAATTCAATAGATACTTTATTGGAAATACAAAACTGAGATATTGATATCAAAAAAAATTTCATGCTGGGAACACAAAGGACATTATTCAAAGTAAATGTAGTAGTATTTGTGGGAAGAGATATAGAACCAGTGTGAGTGATTGATAGTCTGGTACCGTCTCCAATCATGATGTCATCGGATTCGGTGTAAGGTGCATGTAGTGATAGATTGTTTAAATCTGCAGTGACGTGATGAGAAGCTCCACTGTCAAAGAGCCAAGCCGGAGTGGATGGAGTTGGATATGTAGCATAATGAGCCCTAGCCTGCCATGGTGTATGTGGATTGGAAGCTAGTGGCGTGGTGGAGTTGGTTGATTGAACCGGTATAAGGCGAAAAGAGGGGCATTTCTTTACTGTGTGGCCTTGAATTCCGCAGACCTGACAATGACCAAGATAAGGTCTTAGAGGAGGTCTGACACTGTGATGATTGTTTGCACTTGTGTTGGAAGAAGAAGAGAAGCGATTACCAGAATTGGGCGACGGGCACCAACCTGTGTGATTGTGTCCAGAAGATGTAGGTGGTCGCCAGGTGGAGGAGTTGCCAGAGGAGGAGGATGGTGATCGCTAACTAGGATTGGTTCGATTGACTGCCGGATTGGCAGAGGCAGGAAAGTGGGCTGGTTCGGTCTTCGTGTTGTGGACGGAGACTTCAAAATTCAGAAGCTTTTCATGTAACTCATTAAACGTAATCAGATTATCGCGAGCTTGAATAGCCTGTACCAGTTCTTTGTAATCATCACCAAGACCATCAAGTATCTTTTTCGTGAGATCATTATCATCCATTGGGGCTCCGAGAATAGCAAGTTCATCAGCACCGCGCTTTGACGGATTGGAGAAATTCTGTAACACTCTGTGAACCTTTGATTGGAGTTTTGAGATGATACTTGACCTGCTTGATTCGGCCCCTGGTTGGTTTGGCATATGTGTTGGCCAAGATTGACCGAGATTCATGGGCAGTTTTGGCTCGGGCAATGAAAGGAATTATGGTGGGGGAGAGTGATCCAATGAGAGCATTGAGAATCAACTGATCCTGCCGATGCCACACAATGTAATCCAGATTGGGTACAGAGGTTCCATTTTGATCAAGACTAACTGGTGGACTTAGTTTAGAGCCATCAATATAGCCAAGGAGATCATAGCCAATAAATAGGGAATTAAACTGAAGTTGCCAGGAGACGTAGTTGCTGGTTGTAAGTTTGAGAGGTACTTGGGCAGCAATATTGATGCTGATGAGAGTGTGATGGTGTTCATTTGTGTTATGGATGGAGATATTGGGTGCCGCAGATGCTGATGGGAGATTTGTATTTGGTGTTGCAGATGCAATGGGTCTAGTCATGGCGTTAGGTCAGAGAAAAGAATTTTTTTTTTTGATAAAAGCTCTGATACCATAAAGACAATAGAGTTTGAGAGGAAAATATGGCATACCTTCCATTCAGTTTTTGACAAATATAAATACAATGCAAAGAACAAGGTAGCAAACTGAAACTCAAACACCTAAGCTATCTGATACAGAGGAAAATTGAATTTGAAAAACTAACAGCAAGATAAGCAACATAATAAGATATTGAGATCAGGTAAGACTTAGTCTATTCTATCACCTTCCATCAAGATATGGGAGTATGGGACCTTGATATTTTATGTGGATACTATCTCAATAAGCTATATTTGCTAGATTTTAGTGTTGTTGCAAATTGGGATTGCTTTCAAAGAATGCAAATGAGAAGATTACAATGAGTGAAACAAAATGAGAGAGCAAACGATGAAGAGAGAAGCTTAGGCAAGTCAACCTTGTCTACAGTTAAAGCTTGAAGTTGTAGATGCTTGTAGGTCTCAATATATCATTCCAAGAATTGATTATTACTTCTTTGTGGACATTCAATCTAGCACCTTCACTGCATTACTAATCCGAAGTCCGACTGACAGATAAAATTCACTATTATAAACAAAATTAGTCACAAAATATGTGTGGTTGAATTGTAAACCATAAAACAAATATGGAAGTTGGCATCTTGATCATATCACAATTTTATTAACCTTGATAGTTTGGTTTGAACTTGCAGGCTTCAGTTCAATTGTGTTCTAGATTTGTCTCTGAGTTTTAGCTTTTTTAACTTATCCTTTCAGGTTCAAGCAGTTGCATGGAATCATCATGCACCCCAAGTTCTTCTAAGTGGATCTTTTGACCATTCTGTAGTCCTGGCCGGTAATAAACTTTATTACTTGCTTAACCCTTTGTGTGTAATTATATGTATATCTTTCATATAAAGTCTCTGATGAAGAATTTAAATATTTGAAATGAGAAATTCAAGAGTTTAATTTGTAGTTTTTCGATTGCTTTGAAGATATTCTGGATGATGTGTAAGGATGCAAGGATATTTAGTAACTTCCTATCATAATTTCACACTAATGATTTTTTATAGCTTCTTGCAACTGGATCTACAGAAGAAATGGCATTTTTTTTTAGTTCTGTTCTTTTTTATATAGACATCCATAGATCTGCCAGTTCGCCAAAGGTTTGTATGGTTTAATGGTGCAGTTATTAGGTACAGGTAAAACTTTGGTATTTGTCGAACAATCAACCTTCCTGTGTTGCATCCTCGAATCCTAAAGCAGTAAGTGATTCATGGCTTTTCTTAAAATCTAATTTTGATGAGGTAGATAATTGATTAGCATATGGTGAAAATTTCTATATGGATTGAAGATGGATTATCACACTATGTTCTCAATGTGTCTAGGGAGGTGTCTTTTTTGTATCCTTCTTAGAGGATAGTCCATTCTGCTAGCTATTGGAGGCTCCAAAGGAAAATTACAAGTGAGTTGAAAAGACTTACAAATATTTTTTGTTTCATTGTTAATAATCTTTGTTAATCTTAAATAGGGTTGGCAATTTGAGGGCCTAAGCCTACACTGGACCCAAGCCCTCAAAAAGCCCTCATAATTTCAAAGGGCTTAAACCCAACCCAAATAACAATTGTATGCATGAGGGTAGGGCTTTACCCAAGCCCACCCTTTGACCCTCATTGTTACCCATATTATGATTTGGATTTGGATCCAAATTTTAACCCAGATATTAACCCGGATTTTATACCCATATTTTTAGACCATATTTTTAACATATATTTTGACCCGGATTTTGACCCATATTTTTAACATATATTTTTTGACCTATCTTTTTAATATATATATTTTTGACCCATATTAAAAATTCTATTAAAACAATTAATCCAAATAGAACAATTTTTACAACTCAATCCAAATAGAAAAAAGTTTACATACTACTAAAATTAATAATAACCCAAATCTAAAAATCCAAAACACAACAATAAATCAAGACGGCGCTACCGGCTCTTCGTCATCTACTCCTTCTGTAGCATATACTTCTTCTTCAGGGATGCGACCTAATAATAATAAAATAAAATAAAATAAAAAGCAAAAAAGTATAATCAACATCAATGGTAACTAATATTATATAAAAGTATAACATAATTTGAAAATTTTCATACCTCGAAGAGGAGCCCATATCCAATTTTGTGCACACATCGAGGCCTCCAACGTGTCCGGATGTATTCTTCTACGATGTGGACTTAAAAATCTACCGCTAGCACTAAAAGTTACACTTCGCCTTCTGTACACCGTCAACATCAACTCTTGTCATATAACCCCAAATAAATGAAGTATCACGCTTCCGTTTAGAACCACCCGAAACACTACTTGGTTCAACATCTCATATTTCATTATTCCCACTACCCGTTGAAGTATTTATCCGACTTCCTTCTTCAAAACTAGTCATGGTGTTTGGCTACATAATATGTTTAAACAAAATCCACATTGTAATTTGACCACAGTATAATCATAACTTAAATTTTATATATAAAATTCACATAATCTACACAACCCATATAACATGTCTTGTCAATTTTCTAGAGAAGTATGATGACATTGTTTTTCTCAACTATTTCAATATGGCAAAACAAAATTAGAATTACTTTGCCAACTACACTTGTGACAAATATTACTCTACTATGCTAGCTAAAATGAGAAATGTAGACATCATAACAAAAAATCTAAAAACCAGCATCAAACTAATATATCAAGCAGACCTCATCTTCAAACTCCATTTTGGGTTTGTGGTGGGTGAAATTGTGTGATACTAAGTATTAAAACTGATTAATCAATAAGTTTAAACTGATCATGAATGGTACTAGTAGTAAAAGCAGCAATAGCATTAGATTAACCAGTAATATGCTACGAAAGTTTTGGCATAGCTTGCAAGGTTTCGTCAACAGTATATAGAAAGTTTATAAAGCAAATTAGAACTACAACCACTGTAAGCATTGACAAAATTGAATGTGTTTAAGACATGTTGAAGGTAGTAGCATTCTATTCATGAAAGCAATATATTCCATCAAATCAGACGCAAGAAATACGAAACCCAGAAAATATTCTAATTAATCAAATTTATGTGACAAACCCAGAAAATATTCTAAAGAAGACCAATTCTTTACCATTTAAGATGATTTAGCTCATAAAAAAAATGGAAAACTTACCACTGAATGTGGGTTTCAAGCAATTCTGTCGATGACAAGAAGCTTCATCGGAAGCGATTGGTGGCGACCTTCGTCAAAAGCGACTGGT
Source organism: Acer yangbiense (assembly GCA_008009225.1). Lineage (NCBI taxonomy): Eukaryota > Viridiplantae > Streptophyta > Magnoliopsida > Sapindales > Sapindaceae > Acer > Acer yangbiense. The sequence continues at coordinate 5,224,376 of CM017766.1, read as the reverse complement.
GGCGACCAGAAGCGACGGCGACACGATGGCGGCTAGGCAGCAAGAGGATAGAGACCACCGATGATGAGAGTTGAGAAGTTTCGTTTTTTGAAGTAGAGATGCAGATAGGAGATAGGCGTATGGAGGAAGAAGACAGAAGTTCAAGTTGTCTTTAAACCTAAGTGGGTTTTTTGCGGGCTTTAAATTAACCAGGGTAAAACCCTCAAACGGCCCACATTCATATGGGCTTATAATAAAGGGCTTAAAGTGGGTTTTTTAATGATGCGGTCCGGGTTTGAACCCGGACCACATCATGCGGGTAAGGGCTAAACCCTCTATACCCAGCCCATTTTGCCAACCCTAATCTTAAAATCTCCTGAGTCAAAGAAATACGATTGATGTTATTTTTTAATTGCAGGTGTGGGATGTATTATCTGATGCTGGGGAGTGGGGTCTCTTAAAGATTTAGTAAATACAACAAACTAAACAGACCACAGCCGCTCCCGTCTTGATCAAATGGAAGATGATAGCTATAAATCCGAGGTCATTGCTTGCCCTTGCAATTTTGGCTTTTATATTATAACAACAAATGATGCTTGTTTTGTTTATGGAAGTATTGTATGTGTTTGACGAAATCTTAGTTAGCCTGACGCGTCAACATAAAAATTGGAATTTACGGAACTGGATCTCCACATCATTAAACCATGCCAAATCGATAAGGCACATGAAGTAGTGGTGAGCTCGAAGACAAAAAGCAGGTCGCCCACTTAGAACTAGTTTGCCAAAGTAATCCTAGGCGGTGAATTGATACCAACTCGCTGATTACATTGTGAACATGAAATACCCCCGAGATCACTATAAATCCGAGATTCTTCACATCTCCCGTGAAATCTGAGCCTATAACAGGATATACAATCACCGCTGATCAAGCAGTTGACGAATCAGATAATAAACCCTAAGATCCATAAGATAATCCATACAAGGAAAATAGATTTCCCAAAATACGGGTGAATCACCGAGATACCATTTCCTCAAAGCCTTTGCTTGCACGACAAGGATTAGAGCAACACTTTAATTCCCATATAAATACATATAATTAGCAAAGGCCAAACCAGAGGACAATAAGGCAATATAACATAAGAGAGACACTCTCTATAAGTTGTAATTTTTTCTAAACATAGTGAACATCCTCTTTTCATTTCTCTACGGCGACCGTGGTTTTTCCTCGTCTTAGGGTTTTCCACGTAAAAACTTTGGTGTTATTTATTGTTTTTATTTGCTTTTCTCATTACATATTGCATTCATGTAGCAAGTTTCTTAGTTGATCCGAGTATTAACTCGCCTACGTGTTTTTGTTGACTAGACAATCCAAAAATCGACATCAACTATATGTAATCCAATTATGGGTGTTAATTTTTTTTTTTTTTTCCTTGGCTTGATTATGCTTTTGTTGTATAACATGAGTCAAAATCTACTATATTATTGGATATTTTTTTTTTTTATAAATAATTTTTTGCCTCCCCTACCATTTCTTTCGTGTACAAAGTCCCAACAACATCTGCCTCTTTAACCTCTTTGCCACGTGTTCGATTTTTATCAAACTGTCCATTCGTCGTGTAGTGACACGTGTTGATATATGTTTGGGCCTTTTGCCTTGCCTTTTCATATATATATATATATATATTTTATTTTTGTGTACTTTTCTTTTTCCAAAATGACTTTATACCAAGGAAGCACGGATACTCCGTTTGGTGGAGGTAACCCGTATCGAACTCGTATCCAGTTCGGATACACCCCGGATACACTAGGATACGTATCCGATACGCCAAATGGCGTATCCGTTAACTTTTTGACAAGTTTGACTGGCGGATACTTGGGGGATACGGCTAGGATACACAAGGGATACGTTTAGGGCAAAATCATAAATATTTTAGTACAAAACGGGGTCAAATTATAATTTTAAAAATGTATGGGTCAAATAAAGAAATATATCAGAGGTCAATTCTCAATTGCAATTAGGGCTCGTTTCAATTTCATTCAGCAGCCGCTTGAAAGAAAAATCAGAAAGGTGCTTCCAATTTTTGATCGTGCCGGTGGTGAGGTTGATCTCTTGATATTTTTTTTATTTTTTTTTTTATTTCTTTCTACGTCTTTTCTCCTGTTTTTAGTAGTTTTGCTAAAGATTGGCTTCCGTCTCTTCCGTTGGCTGCTCTTCTCTCGAATCTTCCTCCTAAAGATTGCCTTTCAAGAAAGAACAAAACTTGGCACAAAACAGAGCACAAAAACTGGGTACGATGAAGAATTATCAAATATCCGGGAGTATCCTAGGTTTTGAGATCATCCCTATTGGTATCCGTATCCCGTATCCGTATCCGTATATACTATAAATGATCCCTGTTACGTGATCAATTCAGATTGGATCGTGATCGTTTTCAAAACTCAAGATGGGTACGTAAGAGGGAGATCATCCCTGGTAATTTTTTATTAAAAATCCAATAATAGTTGGTCCTTTTCTACTTCCCAAGGGGTCTTAATCTGTATTTTCCAATGAATTACCACAAACAGCCACCATTAAAAAAAAAAGCAATGTTTGAAAAAAATAAAAATAAAAATAAGGACAAACAAACAAATAAAAAACAGATATTACTTCCCAAAATGGCACGGTGGTGGAAGATGCACATTCAATTTATCAATTTCTCTAAATAAAGCTGGAGGTATATATATAAAATTATAAAAAACAGCTATTTTGAAATATTAAAGCAGCTATTTAAAATTACATATAAATATATAATGATTAATTAGATGACTCAAAAGTCTAAATTGATATTAATTCGCATGAAAAAATTCATATCCTAAAAACACAATAGAGACATGACAGGATTAGGTAAATGTAAAAGCACGATGAGTCATGCCTTTTTCGTTAGTTTTTGTAATTGGACAACTTTAATAGATGGTCATGCCTTATAATTGCACATTTGCACCACAATGCTATGGGTTCAAGTCTTTCCCCTTCTTAAAAAAAAACCCCGAATTTATATAGTAGTACAATACTTTAAAAAAATATATATATATATAGATACTAGATAGATGGTTAATCCTTCAAATTAATAGCAAGATCGAATAACAAGAATCATAGAAATCCTCTCATTTCAGGTAATCATATAAATTACCTTCACACACACATCAAATGACAATGTAGATTCAAATTATGTTCTTCTCTCCCAACTCGTTAATTCATTTTTGTTTAGGAAACCAACTTACAAAACATAATAAAATTTATCAATAATGTATTATCTAATTATAGATCCTAAATTATATGTAAATTAACAAACCCTTCACTAGTTCATTGTAAGTAACAAAGCTATTAATCTTCCTAAAAATCATTATCAGCTTTCAATTTGCTAGATGCACACTAATAATTAAGAAGTTAAGAACAAAGACAAATAATAGTCCACGACATAACAAGTAGTACATGTCCATGTGAATTCTGCCACAACAACAATTCAAGTTCACCAATATTTCTTTGCTGTTTCATGTCTACTTCATTTCCCATTTCTTCACAAAAACAAGCAAAGAGATCATTCAATTATTGTGGAATATTATTAATTTTTAGTAATATTATTAGAAGCCTAACTATGGAAATTATATAACGAGTTCCATGCAAACTCATCATCAACCGTGTGTTGCTGCTTGTAAAGTAGTGGTTGAATCTAGTCGTGGCCTCCACTCCCATCGATTCTCTTCACTTTTTTGACTAATGTCAATCGTTCTTTTTTGATCCCCATCCAACCAAGTATTGAAGTTTACGTATCCTCAACTCACAAACAACTTAGAACATCTTCGATGTTAATGTCTTTTGTATTTGAAAAAAATGGTGATATATTAACATTGTCAAGTTAATTGTTTCATATGTGGCATGTAATTAAACTTGATAGATATCCGAATGAAAAAATGGTCTATAATGCTTCACTTGTAAAATACATGTTTTAAATGACATCTCAATTTATTATTGGTCTCCTTAAATATATTTTAGAATTGTTTAATAAAATAAAGTAAAAGACACAAGTGGTTGTTGACTGAGCCAATAAGATGGCCGTCCAACAAACCCTCTGAAATCAGAGTCATGTTGACAGTCTCTAAAAAAAAAGTTTCTACCTTAGTTTGAAATTGTGCTAGCGAAGTCGCATTGCAAATGAATTTTTTTAATAAATTAGCTGTTCATTCTACGTGATATCTAATTTTTTTACGACCAACGTTACCATTGTAATTTGTAACTTAGACATTGACCTATCTATATATAGACCTCATATTGTACAAATATGTTATTCTGGAAACTTTGGTTTTCTAAAACACACACATAGACAGAGCTTGAAAAATTGAACAACATGGCTACTGGTTACTTTTCATTTTCGGACCAAACCCCTTCTCTCTCAGCTGTACTGACAACATACGCTTCAATTTCTGCGTTCATGATGGTGATTCGAGCAGTTTTGAATGAAATGATTCCAAAAACGATGAGAGAGTTCATTTCTTCGAAACTATCACAGTATTTGGTCTTCAACTTCTCTAACAAGTTCACCTTCATAATCGAGCAACGTTGGGAGGCTGTTATCAGCGAGACTTACAAAGCCGCGGAGGTCTATTTGCCCACCATCGTCGGAGCCTCCACAGACAGCCTACTTGTGGGTTCCAACGACACTCGCAACAGCACCGCTGTCCCCAAACTCGCCGTCCCTGTCGAAACCAAAATCATAGACTACTTCGAAGGCATGAAACTCCAATGGTCACTTCACATGAAAGAAGGAAAAAAATACTACTACAACGACAAGAAGTACTATCACTTGACTTGTAAAAAGACAGACAGAGACAGAGTTCTTGAAAACTATTTTCCGTATATTGCTCGAAAGGCACAGAAAATCTTGGATGGGAGACAAATCCTCAACATCTACACTTACGATCATGAAGACAGTTTATGGAACTCAGCTGTTTTTCAGCACCCATCAACTTTTGACACTTTGGCCATGGATGCCGACCTCAAGAAGTTCATAATTGACGATCTTGACACCTTTGTTAACCGTAAAGGTTTCTTTGACAGAGTGGGTCGTGCTTGGAAGCGTGGATACCTTCTCTATGGTCCGCCTGGGACAGGAAAATCGTCTCTGGTTGCTGCCATTGCTAACTACCTCAAGTACCATGTTTATGATCTCCAATTGCAGAGTGTCAAAAGCGATGCTGACTTGAGGAATGTCCTCACCACCACCACCAATCGGTCAATCATACTCATTGAGGATATTGATTGTAACGAAACTGCTTCGCATGATCGTGGTCGCCGGAGCCCTAGCCAGTATAAGGAAAAAGAAACCAAGGTCTTTTTAGATCCTGGTGTAAGTACTTGAACTTGACTAAACTACCTTTTACCGCATTGTTGTTACGACTTGAACTTGAAACATTGATATAATTAATTTTTTTGTTTTGTTTTTACAGGCAACATTGTCAGGGATGCTTAATTTCATTGATGGTTTATGGTCAAGTTGTGGGGAAGAAAGGATCATAATCTTCACGACGAATCACAAGGAGAGATTGGATCCTGCTCTACTGCGACCGGGACGAATGGACGTGCACATAGAGATGGGGTATTGCAATCCTTCAGGTTTCAGAATGCTAGCCAAAACATATCTGGGAATCAAAGATCATGCTCTGTTCGGGCGTGTTGATGAGCTTATCAAGAAAGTAGATATAAGTCCGGCAGAGATGGCTCTACACCTCATGAAAAGTGACGATCCCACTATTGCACTTGAAAGTCTTGTTGAGTTTCTGGACAAGAAAGTAATTGAGGAAACTGCCAAAGGAGACGATAAGGATGAGATTGAAGTTGCCAAAGAATGACAAACCAGATTATGAGATTGGGGTCATTTGAGGAATTAGATAGGATGAAAATGGATCCAGCCAATTAATGTGGTATTTAATAGTCATTAAATAAATGAATTTGGTAATTTAGAGAATATTATTTTAGCTTTGGGTGGGATTAGTTATTGTCTTATATGTTTATTTTTTTCAATTAGTGTGCAGTTTAATGTCATTGATGATAGGCTGCTTGAATGGAATTTTAATCAAAAGCTTAAAGCACAAACCACAGAAAAAGAATAATACACGATCGAAAAAATTCAAGCAAATTGGGGCCGCCAGCAGCGTCAAGCAAAATAAATTAAAAAAACCATATCTTGATATATTTGATAGGTTGAGTCTCGACTCGAGTCTTTCCTCGAAAGAGTTGGTAGACTTGCCAGGATTCCATTCCTAAACGTCATGGTTGGCGGCTACATGGTGTGGTTGGATCTTATCAAAATCTTGGATAAAATATGGACCAAGAAGCATCATAGTGCAGGAAAGTCCTGGGAAATTCTACTCACGCAATTGCTTTGAACTTTCATTGATCCCAATTCATTGGTTTACACCACTGAACTGCTTCGAATTGCATCATCCAAATGCTTCGGTCTCTTTCACATTGTACCATAAAGCGAAATTATATTCCTCATTTGTCAACAAAGTCGAGCGAATACTGTGTCTTATAAAACATCTAATTATTTCCACTTGTCAATTTCGGATTCCATTGATGATCAAAGGTAAGCCAAGCCGATAGATCAACACTACCTCATCAATGATGACAAAGGTAAACCTTGGATGGAAGTAAATGAAGGAGGAAGTATATCCTTGGCTGATGCCAAAACTTCAAACAACTCATCTATTTGAGGCAGCAACATGAAAACTTCATCGGCTAGATTCTTCGTTAGCCAACCTTCTAACATCCTGCATAATATCTCAAATCTTTTAACTTTGAATAATAATTAGTAGAAAAATACAAGTGAATGCTTAATGAATGTCAAGAGGTCCTAAATATCACTATAGTGGTACAAACAACACATGATAGTTACTTATGATGGGAAGCGAAGGGCATGCTTATGCACAGATGAATATTAAAAAAGATATTATATTTGTTGCAATTGATTTTTCTCATATTAATAAAATGTTTTGGTTTTGTTTCCTAAAAAAAAAAAAAAAGAGAAGATGTTGCAACGGTTGAGTTCTGCTATTGTGTCCAACTACAATCAAGTTGTTCTGAAGGTGCAGCTTTGATTCCAACAGAACCTGAATTGGAGGATATGGCATGAATCGTATTCGGTATATTTTGACAATAGTATTATGTAAAGTCAGAACCGTAAAGTGTCAGATACTATTGAATCTCAATATACCAAATGTAAAGCAACAAGAGCATTGATCATAAAGAGTTATTATATCACTTGTACCCCACAAAGGAGGGAGGAAGATCGTTAATGTATTTTGTATGATTTGGTGTGTCGAGGAGTTTGTTCAATTATTAGAACAATGTAAGCAGAAAATGAAGACATACAATTGAAAAACAGACCTTAATTCAGATTCTGAGTTGTTACGGCAATCAGAAAATAGCACTTTAATTTTTGGGTGTAGATCTAACTTTCCAGTTGGTCCCACGGAGCTGTCTGAGCCCAAGCAATAACCAGTACAGCACCAGGAATTCGGATTTAAGAGAACAATTTTTACCATTGGGCATTTGGTTTTTAAATCTCTTACCACTGTCCGAAATGATAATTCTTCTGTCGCACTTTCCAGAAGTTGATTTGTAAACATTTTTTCCAAAGTATATTTCCTGTCAATAAGAGAACAGCTAATTTATACACCAGCAATAAAAACAGAAAGAACCCACAAACTGTAGATTACCGAGTACTTACCGGAACATGTCACCTGATCCACCAACTGGCAAATGAGTGGAAACATAACACTTGAAGAGTCGAACACCGCCATCTATTGGTGCGATACCATTAATACAAGGGTAAGCTCCAAGAAGAGATGAGCACTGTGGGCATAAAAATTCAATCCACTCAACATCCTTTGAGAGATTGAAGGATCTGGCCATAAAAATATTTCCGAGAAAGCCATTAAGAAAAGATCTCTGATCTGCCAGAAGCTCCATGGTTCTCATAGTTTTTTGGTATGCTGGAGAGGATTCCGACAGTGTATGGCTGCAGGTTTTGTCAACATGATCTAGAATTTCACATTCTGTATGAACACAACATCCAGCTGCAGGAGACAAAGCTTCTGATGACTCGGATATTGATAATGTGTGAAATAGGCTATTGACATTAATGTTTTCCTCATTAACTTCACACTTGTCGTCTGCAAGTAAGTTATTTTCATTCCTAAGACACATAGACCTTGATTTCCCATCAGAATCATGCATCGTATCACTTTGATTGTCACGACATGCAATTCCTTCATTATTACTTAAAGAATCTACCGAAGATTCACTTGAACCATCCTCAACAGTGAAATCTGTTTCTCCCTGATACTTTTGGCCCTCATCCCAGTCAGGAAATTTACATTCCACAAGATCATCCTTGAAAACAGTAACAGTCGCATGAGTTAACAGGCACATTTCTGTCACACATATGTAGGACTTTGCAATTGCATACCTAGTTACCAACTTTTCACCTATGCCGCCAAATGAACAACAGCAACCTCCAAACCAGTTGTCAGCAGATTCTTGCCAGTTAACTGATGGCATTTCCACACAATGTCTACATTTATGAATAGATATAAGCATATGCAAAATTGATTAGAGTGATGTTAAATACTTAAATGAGAACCAAACAGCAGAACCTTGCTCCCTAAGGCAGCGTACAAAAGATTTAACACAATGTCAATTTTGTCACATGAATACAACCATGTCCTGTTACTCAGCAACAAGGGAGTTCCCAGAAGCTAAATGATATTCATATCACAGGAAAACATAAAGTGACAACAATTCAAAAACAGATCTCACTTAGGAAGCACTCAAACCATTTTGAAGCAAATACTACCATACGCTAAATTGCCCTAGTGACGATTTGTGCATCAAAATTATGCTCCTGGCTTATACTACGAGACATGATTGATATCAAATGCCTGAGGCATATGCAAAATTCCTGAATCTGCACAATGCTAGCGAATTAACTGAATCATCTTAAAGAATAAATTAACTGATCACAGAACTGCATGATTATAAAGCATATTTTCAATCCTTGTCGATGCACGTTATACAGTTAAAAACATGTTTACACTTCCCAATAGACACTGCAGTTTCATATAATCATCCTTCACATCAATTGATCAGTTGGCTTTGAAGGCGATAGCTAGAAGTTTATAAAGTATACAATACAGAGTTTCTTACCTAATAGGCCTTCTAGTCAATTGAGTCGAACAACTTCTGCAGTAAAAATGTACTCCTTCCTCTTTCGACGATAAACTCTTTAAATCTAATCCAAGCAGTCATGCACATCACAAACAAACACAATGTCTTCATATAAAGAAAAACTATAAGCAAAATTTGTATAAAAACAAAAAAAGCATAACACTCACCATAATCCATCACTAGCGGTGTTGACACGTTAGGCTCTGCAAATTTTGCTTCTTCTTCAGTCAAATGAAGCACGGAATCGAATCTGGAAACGATAGGGTGATCAACGGGAAGAAGAAGCAGGAGCTTGACTTCGATGTGGTCGCTCAAGGCTCGGCAACTGGCCGGAGACTCCGGGTCGATCAAGACTTTCGGTACCGGAACCGTAAGCGAGAAATGATTTTGCGAGTCTGGTTGCTGAATCCAGGATATGGAAACGTGAGACTGCGAGAGATTGAGGTCGACTTTGAGGTCGTGACATTGATTTGAAGGGATTGTATGAGAATCGAAGAGGAATAATCTTAGAGTCGGAGAGTGAGACTGAGCCTCCCATGTGAACCGCCATTTTCTAGGGTTTTTGTTCGACATCTGTGTTTTTTTTTTTTCTTGTACCCGCTTAATTCAAAAAAAGGGATAGTTTCGGCTTTGAACCGTCAAAAATGGTCTGTTTTGTTATTGGGCCTGGCTCAACCTCAAACAACTTATGGTCGTTTTGGTGGGCCTCTTTCTGCTTTTTTTTTTTTTTCATCTTAACTCAAGTGATGGAGAGTCGTTGATTTCAGTAGATAGGTACACGGATTTGAATTCTCTCGTCATCTTATCTTTTTGCTTGTCTTTTTTAAAGTATGTGATTGGTTGCTAATAAAGTGATTGTAGAAAATAATCACATCTTAATCACACATTCATTGTAATGCTTATGTGTCATAAAATTAGGCGAAGTTAGAAAAAAGATGAGATGAGATGAGGATCCAAGTCCACACATATTTTTAACTTATGGGGTAATTCCACTAACGTCCATACTTTTTAGCGAAATGTCATTTATTTAAACTTATTTATCATATCAGTAACTTAAGTCATTTATTTTTCCAAAATACATCACTTTAGTTCATTTGATCAAAATACTAACGGTCAACTCTAAATATATATATATAAGTGCAATTTTACCCTTATCAAAATAATTTATTGAGTTTTAAAAAAATGTTAAAATTGTTTATAAAAATAAATTAAGAAAAAAAAATTATTTTCTAAAAAAAACAATATATATAGTAATTTTAATAACAGAAAAGAAAAGAAAAAAAAACTAATGGATTATGGAAAATAAAAAGGTTAAAATAAATAATAAATTGAAAGTGTTTTGAATTTTTTTTATAAGAAAAGTTTGTCAAAAAATAAAAAGAAAGTTTTTTTTTTTTTTTTTTTTTAGAAAAATGGTAAATGGATCTCCACCGTTGGATCCAAATCGATCCAATGGTGGAGATCCATTTACGTTTTTTTTTTTTGAAACTTTTTTTTATTGAAATACTTTCTATTTAAAAAAAAAAAAAATTGAAAATACTTTCAATTTATTATTTATTTAAACTTTAATTTTCCATAATCCATTGGTTTATTTATTTATTTTTGAAACTCAATAAATCATTTTGACAAGGGTAAAATTGTACTTATATATAGTTAGAGTTGACCGTTAATATTTTGGTCAAATGAGCTAAAGTAATGTATTTTGGAAAAAACAAATGACTTAATTTGCTAATATGATAAATACGTTTAAATAAGTGACATTTTACCAAAAAGTAGAGACTTTAGTGAAATTACCCCTTAACTTATTCGGTGTAAACCATTTCTCTTAACTTTGCTCTTACATGTGATAATCTAGAGATCAAATCTTTTTAATTTTTAATTTTTCCTTTTAATTTTAAAAGTTTACAAAAGTTAGACAAAGTAATTATAAAAGAAAACTTTTGTACAAGTGTACTTCATGAACTCTCAAAGGTACTCTTACAGTCTTCCTCATCACTGCAACTTTGGGGGTCCTGGGGGGCCATGCGTGGCCCCTGCAGGACGTAACGTGGTTTGGCCTCTGGTTAGTGGTACAATAAAATGATTTCAATTTTGAAAAAAAAAAAAAAAAATAAAAAAAGATCAGAGCCAAAAAGGTAATTACAATTTTACAAGTGACTTGAACTCCCAATCGACCTCAATAGGTGGTTGTGAGGCTAAAATGATAAAATTATATAAGATTCGATTTGAACTCACGATCTCAATACGTGAGTATGAGATTAAATTGATAATTACATAAGGTTTAATTTGAATTTACAATCTCAACGTATATGTGTGAGACCAAATAGATAATTACAAGAGAACTGAGTTATTTCAACCTCCGTGGATAATTCAGTAACACCGGTTTAAAAGTCGGTCTTTAAAATAGATTTATTAGTTTTACCTGTAAAAAAGAAAATAGATTTTTTAGTTCCTGAATGTACGGTAGATCTAGCAGAGGTAGGAATTATCTAGGATTAAGTGATCTTATTGTAATATTTACCGTACAATTATATGAATCTGCCGATGTGGATCCATTTAATAATAATGAAGTTCTTTTTTTTCCTTCTTTTTTTTGGGAAGTATTTATATAAATTCGGGTTTTTTTTTTAAGAAGGAAAAGACTTGAATCTACAATCTCGTGAACCGGACCAACCTTATATTGTCTAATAATAATGAAGTTAGCTTACAGATGATTGAAAGAAAGTCTGCTTACCCAATCAAAAAAAAAAAAGTCTGCTTACACTATTTTCGAAACCCAAGATTTTTTAATTTTATTTTATTTTTTAAGTATTACAACTATTGCAGTCGGAATGTTTAGCCCTGCCAAGATCAGACAATTTATGAACAGCCTGGATAACTATCCCCACAAATCAGGAAAAAAACTCTCTACACATACTTGTAAAATACGTATTGTGAGATTCAAACCCCTCACCACCATGGTGGAAAGAAGATGCACTACTATCTTGACTAAGAGGTCATATACAGGTGGGATGCTCTTATCACGAGACTTTTATTAGGAAAATTAAATGAATATAAATCATAAGATATTATATGATGGTTCAAGATATTGTGTTGTTTTTTGTATCAAAATTTTTATGGTGAACCAACAAATTAAACTCAAGAAAACACTTATTTTAGACGACTGAACCTTTCAAATAAAAATTTCTGGCTCCGTCCTGCTCATGTAATACAAAACCGATAATTTTTGGGTTCAACTTTCCAAAATATGCTTCTACTGAACCTGGAACAATTAATGCTTTTTTCCCGAAATGTTCCTCCATTGTAATTGGGTTAGGCAATTGTTAATTTTTTTTATCCTTGTTATAATTACACCCCAATAATGATATTGTTCAACATAATTTGTGATTGATCAACTGATACTGGATGCTTAATAATAAAACCAACAAGCTTTTGATAAATGTCATTAACAATATAAGATATGAAGGAGAACCATTAATAGTAGATACTAACTAGGTTATTATCTACTAAAATTAATTTCTTGTTGTTTATAAACTTAAAGCTACAGATGATAATTCAACCACACAGGAATTCAAATGGGGATTATGTTAATGGCACATACAAATTAAACTTAACTCTTAACTTTAACATACTTTTATAATTAAAGTCTAGTCCACAATTCAAGAATCTCACACATATATATATATACATATAATAATGTTTGACAAAAGCAATTACATTAGTCCACTAAACCAAAATTAATTAAGAAACAGACCATCTTTTTAATTTTCAACCTTCTAAACCTCTTTAAATTAAAATAAAAAAAAGATGATCAACATCTTTTTAATTTTGATTTAATTAGCTATACTCGTTTCTACTATTCAATAATTAATTATATCGTGAATTAATTAATATTATATATGATCATTTGCATGCGTGACACTCATAATTTTCAGACTATTTAAAGGGTTTTTAGACAAAAACTACAAGTTGCATGCTTAATTAATTACTCTTTGATTAATATATAGAACTATAGAAGTAGAACAAAAGAAGAAACATTAATTTAATTTTGTTTTGATTGAAAATTTATTATATTATACGATTTGTCTGAATGTTTGTTCATGAATTGTACTTTATTAAAGAATATTGATGCTTAAAGAAGAAGTAACCGATAAACTGGTTCTATACGGAATCTTAATTTAGTTAAATAATTAATTAAAATTTTCTATTTTTTTTTTCTTTCAAGAATTAATTATGACCATGTATATATGTGCTATATGTCACCTTATTCCAGCATTAAAGGTGGAGACATCAGACATCATTCTCTTATAATTTTAAGGACCCTAAGTTTAGGCATAATTGCATGCATATGAAACTTTTACCCATAATTACACAAACATCCCCTGCTGTTAGTTGACTTCCGTTAACTCTAACCGTTGACCACAATTTTAACCCACAATGACTAAAGTACCCCTAGTTACCTATTTTATTATTTAAATTAATAATTAAAAAATGAAACAAAAAAAAAATTAATCATTTTTTTTCTCTTTCATTTCCTCAACCCTCAAACACAATCTAAAAATAAACTTAACAAATAAAAACCAAAACTCAAATCCTCAAACAATAACCAAAAATCAAATCCACAAATAAAAGCCCAAATCTATCAATTCCATAACCAGTTAACCACATCCATTAAAATAAAAATAAAAAATAGAACTTCAACCTAGAAAGTTAAAAATTTACTATTGAAGTTATAATTTTAAATTTTTTTTTTTTTTTTGGTAAATGGATGTGGTTAATCGGTTGTGAAATTGATGGATTTGGGTCTTTATTTGTGGATTTGATTTTTGGTTGAAGTTATAATTTTTTTATAATTTAAAAAAAAAATGGATGTGGTTAATCGGTTGTGAAATTGATGGATTTGAGTTTTTATTTGTGGATTTGATTTTTGATTGTTGTTTGAGGATTTGAGTTTTTCTTTTAATTTGTGGGATTGAGTTTTGGTGTTTGTTTGTTAAGTTTATTTTTGGATTGTGTTTGGGGGTTGAGAAAATGAAAGAGCTGTCTTTTCTGTTTCATTTTTTAATTATTGATTTAAATAATAAGATAGGTAACTAAGAGCACTTTAGTTATTGTGGGTTAAAATTATGGTCAACGGTTAGAGTTAACGGAAGTCAACTAATGACAAGGGATGTTTGTGTAAGTATGGGTAAAAGTTACATATGCGTGCAATTATGCCTAAACTTAGGGGATGTTTGTGCAATTAGTCCTAATTTTAATGATTTATTTAGCTGATCAACATGACTGATTATTGGCAGCTTAGAGCATCTCCAATGCTAATGTGGGTTGTGAAAAAATTAGTTGCCACGTAGGATGGACATTCATTTTGTTAAAAAATCCATCTCCAATGCAACATCTCAAGTACAACTTCAAGATGAGGTGGCAACTTTTTTTTTAGAGGCTGTCAACATGACTCTCTGATTTCAGACGGTCTGTTGGACGGCCGTCTTGTTGGCCCCGTCAGCAATCACTTTTGTCTTTTATCTTATTTTGTTCAACAATTCTAAAGTAGATTTAAGAAGACCAATAATAAATTGACACGTCATTAAAAACATACATGTTACAAGTGAAGCATTGGAGACCACTTTTTTATTTTGATGTCTATCAAGTTTAGTTACATGCCACATATGAAGCAAATAGCTTGACAATGTTGACATATCATCATTTTTTCAAATGCAAGCCATATTACCATTGGAGATGCTCTAAACATATACAGGGTGTTTAGTATTACATGTTTTTTTTTTTAATTTATTAAATTATAATATCTTTTCAGGTCACGTAGGTGGTCCAATAAACATTTTGGGATGAAAGGAGTACTGTTAATTAAGTACAGCATATGTAAAGCCAATAGGTGCAAAATTTGAGCCAATAGGTACAATAATTTGATTTAATTTCATTTTGTTTTATTAACACATATTTCGACTGTGTTTGTAGAGTCTATTCTCCCCGGGTCCCGGTAGTGGTTATATATTAAAAAAAACAAAAAAACAAAAAAAAAAACATAACTCTAGATGATAAGTATTCCAGTCCTATCATAAACAAAACTGAGATAAATTTTTAATAGTATGATGGCTGCATGTTTCAAATGTGGGATCCAGATTTATACCGATACAATACCTACAAATTAAAAACACTTTAAGAACCAATGAGATAAGAACATTAATTAATTTTTTTTTCAACATATTTCTTATTAAATGGCATATATATATATAAATTAGATGATCAATAATGTGATTATTAAATTCTAAATTCTTTTGTCCACAAGCTTGATATAAGATAGAAATGACGATCATCACATCTACGCACAACGATAATATAATTAATGTATATATATATATATTGATAAAAAAAGAAAATCATTTATAGACACCCACCAAACTGATTTTTTAATCATATTATTGTAAAACTTAACAAAGAAGAGAAAAAACCCAATTCCATAATAATACAATAAATCAATAATTTTGCAATCAACAAAGATATATATATATATAACCAGAAAATGAACCCATATATATAGACGATTAAAGAGCATAATATATAGATAAATAGATTAATAATACAAGACTTCCATTACATATCCCTTAATATTTTTTTTGGCTTGGCTTACAAGATAGAGAAAAGAAAGCTAGAAACAAACACCACAGATTTTTTTTAGGACCAACCTAACCAAAGAAAGGATATGCATATAACATATCACCAAGACTAGATAAAAATAAATATATGAAAATATATAATTAAATAAACCTGCCAGCTGGTGCAGCCATGGTGGGTTGGTGGTTCATGTAGAATGGAGTAGCTAGGTCGACGTTCATGGAGAAGTAATTTTCTCCATTGTTGTTGATCACATTATTATTATAATTAACATTTTGATGATATTGATCCAATAATAATGGATTGTTAATGGTTTCACAAACTCCATAGCATGATAATGATGAGCTGACAACATTGATGATCTCTTTGAGAGTCTGTAGCCTGTAGTTGAGCTCGGCGATTTGAGCTCTGAGAACCGAGTTTTGAGCTTCCATGTCCAAGTAAAGTTGATTGGAGAGACTCATGGTGAGTAGCATCTGGTCGTTTTCCTCCTTGATCTTCTTCATTTCAGCTAGCAAACTGTTGAGTTGATTCATCTTCTTCAACCGGGACCGGCGTGCCGATTCTCTGTTTGACATCAATCTCTTGCGCTTCTTAATTTGATCCTTATTATTAACATCCACCAAATTATGATCTTCCTCTGAAATATTACTTGAAGCATCCATTGGTATAGTATTTCTATTATAATGAAACAGAAGCTGGTTTGTTAATTCGTTTGTTTGATAAATATGTATATATAAAGAGAGTGAGAGAGAGGGTTAATATGGGGAAATTGTAGAGGGTGTGGTGATCATGAAAAGACATAGAACCAGTACAAGAAAACAACAGAGAAGGATTGAACGAGGTGGGTTCGAAGCCTAAGGCTAGAATTTAACATGAAACCAGAAAGAAGTACTTCACAAATGAGTACCGCTAGAGACATGATGATGATGTCCTAACATCAACTACAGGTAGTACTACCACTGAATTGAGCATCAAAAAATTTAATTAAGAAGCAAGAAAAGAAGATCAGAGAGTACTACTAGTCTACCGCTGTTGCACAGATCAGTTTTGCAACAGGAGCAGATCAGCCTAGCTAGATGAGATGTGTATGTCAGAGAAGATTATATGATCTGCGAAAGAGAATGCAAATTAGAGAGAGAGACTAGAAATCTACAGGGAACCTAGAATTGGAGATGGGAAGGGAAAGAGGTTTTGGTTAGAATTCAAAGATGGTTTTATAGACCACAAATGCCCTTTCATGGAACATATTAAATAATATTCAATTGGATTTGTAATTTATTGAATGAAATTATTATAACCCATTTGTTGTGTCCTCATCCCATTAATTCCTTATAATTGTCTGTCTGTTTCACAATTCACACACCAAGCCTTAAATTATATATGTACACTGATTCAGTGGTTAATTTCACATGTTGAGTGTTCAAAATTTCCTAACTTTAATTATATATATATAAAGTTGGGGTAAAATTGAAACTAACCATATAATTAGTTGAGTTTTTATTTTTAGCCAGCATCAGTGTTTTGATTATTTTACCAAACTTTCCAATGATGAGATAAAAATATCTGTAATGATTTCTCAATTAAACGCATTGGTCTTCTTCAATTGAACACACCAGTTTTTTTTCAATTAAACACACCACCGGTTTTCATTAATTAAACACACCACCAGTTTAATTCCTAACATGTTTAATCTGTGTACTTAATTCCTAGTTTGTTTAATCTGGTGTATGGGTAAATTTATCTTTTCAGTGGAAAGTTTGATAAAAACAATGAAAATGCTAATTCCGGGAAAAATAGAAACCCCTTAATTTTTTGGTTAAAAAGTGCTATTTCCTCTATAAAGTTTACATATTATATTATAAATTTAATGTCCAAATATGCATATTTTTGTGATCGAAGAAAATAAAGTGATAATAAATGATATTCATTTAAACGTATGTCTCAAGTTCGAATCGATGTACTGCATTTTGTATATAATAATAATAATAATAAAGTGATGAGACGAAGTTGTGATCAGTTCAATGGTAAATCCCTAATATTTGTTGTTATTAATAAAATTATCAAAATCTCCCAATTAATCATATTTTACTTTACTTGAAGGATAGTATTTTGATTGGATGATGGCACGAATGACATAACTTATTAGGATACTCTCATGACCAACTCCTAAACTTATAATAGTTACAAAGGAGAAAGAAGAAAAAGAAAGAAGTGGTTAATTAATTGTAGAGTTCATGTTCACAAGCATGCGCAGGCAGGAGTGATATTACCAAGGAGAGATACAACAGTCAAAATATTTAAAAGAAAAAGAAAAACTACGTTGAAGTAGTTCTGTAGTTGTCTTTTCTGTCATTTTGTTTTATAAGATATTCAATCTACTACTCTATTTTGTTGGGTTTTTTTTTTTTTTTTTTTAATGGAAAAAATGAAAAGAAAAAAGAACTGAACAAGAAGTTGATATATTGAATGGTAATGGAGTAAAAGTAAACTGGCTCATGAGCACTAGCTAGCGATAAGATTTGAAGACCAAAAAGGTAATTACCAATTAAACTGGACTGGACTGGGAGTAGAAATTTCATCGTAATTACTTGATACAGTAAATAAAACAGGTCTCGATTTGCTTAAAAACCTACTTTTCAACTTGATTGAGTTGAGAGATTCTTATGAATATCTTTTCAGACATGTAGCAGAGGTAATATTTTTTTTCTAGGTTTAAAATCATTAAACTGCAGAGTGTCTTATTGTAATCTTTACAGTACAATTACACAAATCATGCCAGGGTGGATCCATCCATTTAAACGAAGAATCTTTGCAAAAACAAAAAATAAATAAAAAATAAATAAATAATTCAAATCATTGATGAGATTAGCTTGGAGATGAAACTGATAAAAGTCTCTGACTAATTCATTTAATAAGAAGAATATATTAACACGTGCCATTAAGAATATGGAAGCCACAAAAAATACATTGGTGTATTATATAACATTTTATATCCGTGGCAAGTGTTCGAGTCTCACCGTAACCACATGTATAGGATTTTTTTTCATATCGGTGTATGAGGGAAGAACGGTAGATTCCAACTCCCCTAATGGAGTGTTTAAATTTGGTAAATTTTGATTAAAAAAACAAAAAGAAGTTGAGCATTGATATATATATTGGAAATATTTAAATGATCACTTTAATATATATATATATATATATATTTTTATAAATTAAAATATTATTATTGTCATAAATTATTTTAAATTATAAAAATAAAATTAGTTTTAATTGGCATGTGTTTGCCTCGTTTAGGATCGAAGAAAGGTGTTACTTTTTAAAAAATATTGTGAGAAATTCTTCGTGATGTGGAATGCATACAAAGGCTTATTTTTTAAGTGGATTATGCCATACATATATTTTAATTAATTTGTCTGACTTTTCTTTTTATTTAATGAAATTGGTGTCAAGTTTTTTGAGAAAATCTTGTATGCACCCGGTGCAATGCACCGTAGCTAATGGATGTATGCCATGTGGTATACACCCATTGGTTAGTGTGCCACATGGCATGCACCCATTGGCTAGAGTGCATGGAAGATTTTCTCCAAGCTTTTTGATGTTGGATGATTACTTTACGAGTATTTGAACTTCCTTTTGAGTTGAATATGTTTTATTTATGTAAATATAAACAAAATAGTGATCAGATTGTGATCCAAAATTAAATGTAATGTTTTAGTTTTATGTTGGAGATTTGATGTGTTATGGCCCTATGGGATTGTATTAATTAATTAATTTATTTGTCCAAATATGATAGTGCTGAGAGTGCATGTTGATTGATTCTTCTTTAGCTAAATAATTATGTATGCTTTGATAGTCTTATATATATTAATAATTTCTTCTTTAAAGATACCTTTATGCTTTTTATTTAGGTAATTTTTCCGTAGAAAACTTCCCGTTTATATATATATGTTGGTTTTATTTATATAACCATATGCATTGTTAGACTCGAAACTTCCCCGCCCTGAGGGGGGGCGCCCGCCCATTGCCTAAGAAAAAAGGGTCCAAAAAGGGTTTTTTTTGTTTTTTTTGTTTTTTTATTGTTTTTTGTGTAATAGTTGAATTGAATGATTTTGGTTCAGATAAAAAGGGTCTCAAATTTTTAACTTCTTTTTAGTCATGTATTATGAACCGTGTATGCTCAGTCACTCACAAGAGGTCCATCTTTTAGGTTTTGCCCAAGGGCCTCCGAAAAGTCAGGACTAGCACTGCTGCTTAGCCACTTCAAATCTTATAACTTAAACATATACATATCCTAAATCATGATATGACTGCAATCCCATCTCAAACTCAAACTCCATAAACAGCTCTGTAACGTAGAACTGGCTCGTAACGTTACAGAACAATTTTTATTTTGTTTATTTTGTTTTTTTTAAGGAAAAAGAAGAAGAGAGGACATACCCTAGCAAGATTTTGTTTTTATGTATATAGGTACAGAAGCATGCAGAGAGAGAGAGAGAGTTTGCTTGGTTCCAATGCAAGAAAAAAGAAAAGAAAAGGAAGAGTACGTACTGGTGGTCACCCGAGAATCACGAAAGATTGTTCCCATCTCCTCTCCATTCAACATGGTCATGATTTCAAATACTGTTTTTGGCTTCTGCTTCTGTGTTCATTTGTTATTGTACTAATAGAAGAGTATCAGTGAATTAAATAATGATGTTCAAACTTCACATGTGCTAATAAAATCTATCTGCCATCAAGTTTTCAATCTCTCAAAAAGCTGCAACTTATTTTTGACAGTCCATTTTTCAGCTTCTTTTTTTGTTGCTAATTGTCTTTCAGTCACTCTATTGATACTCACTTCTCTCCTTTCACTTCACCAATCAGCACAACTACTGCTTCAACTTTATTTGCTACTACTTGAAAAAACTAGTTGGTTCAAAAACCCTTATACGATAGTATGATAAATCAACAATTCAACGTTCAAGTCGTAAGGGTTTTGAATCTTTTGATGGTGATTGTATTTGATGTAATTTTTTTCATTAAAAGAAAAAAAAAAAAAAGAACCTATTTAAAAGAGCTGTTTATATCACTAGGCTATTGTTGTAGATGTTGATTTCTAAATGCAATCATCTACTATTTGAAAGTCAATATAGAAGTGTAGAACTTAGAAGCTAGAAGCTAGAAGCTAAAAGAAGATTCTGATGGTTATGAACTCATGGTACTCCATTTTCACTTTTTGATAGCTGTATCACTGTAGACTTTTTTGGTTGGGTTCACTGATGAGACTTTCAATAATTAGTAGCAAGTACAGATACAATTAACGTAACTTGGTAGTGTAGGAAGCTCATATGTGATCAATGCATTAAATATGTTATCAAGATTTGAAGAATCCATGTGTCGTAATAAAAGATTTTTTTGGTGGAGTAATGTGGAAAAAGTTAACTATTGGCTCAATTCCTGCCCTTATTTTTTAAATTTGGGTGGGTGGGTGGGCGGGTATTTGTTAGGGGCAAAACAACTCAATCACAGGACACAAAAGCTAGAATGCATTGCATCATGCATCATGCATCCTGTGGCGATATTGTCAAATGGTAAATTGTGCCATGTGTCAAGATCTCAATGGAGATACACGATCTTCTCCAATCACATAGCAGAAAAAGTCTAAATAAGGAGAGGCTAAGGAGAGGGACAAGACTACCTAACCAGAGTGCTACTTTGCTCACCCCTTTTTGGGGTATGCATTATCCCCCTATACTTGATATGTGTCTAAGGAGGGGACCCTCTAGAGGAGGTGGATATACCCCCATCGTAGGGGTGAGCAAAAGTGTTCTCACCTAGGTATGTACAAGGATGGGGACAACTTGAAAAAATCATACCCAATTCTACTGTTAGGACCTACAATGGATGCCTACAAAGCCTATATTATGCTAAAGCCTCTTTGACTGCAACTTTGGAGCTGGGCTGCTTTCATAGGTTCAAATTCACTAACTCTCACCGTCTCTCTGCCTCATTTTTCCTCTCGGGTATTACTTAAAGATATGGGGAAAGATGAGATAAAGAGCGGATTCAAAGTAATAGGTTTAAGGAGAGGATTCAAATTCATAAGCTTAAATGTTTTGTGGTGAGTGGTGAGTATTTTAGCACAACGAAAACCTAATTCAGTTTAATGGATGGCTTTATATTTTAGGAATAATCTTCAGTCAGTCGGTTTATTTTAGATTTCATTTAATTCGGCTGGAACTTGGAGCCACAACATTGGGTTCAAAGGTGTGGTTACCAGCAAACCATGCCTGCGACCACACGGCCCATAGCTTTTACTTATCAACAATTCTAGTGTCTTCATTACAACTTACATGCTTATACAATATTCAGAAACATGCTTGTGAGTGTTAAAATAAAACCATTTGTTTAGAAAGAAAACAATGAGAACCAACTAATGATTCTATCACAAAGAACTATATTTGTTGATGCTCTGAATCTTCAATGATTTCATTGGATTATTTGGAATAAATGTCAGACATGCATCACAAATGATACAAAAGTTGCAATATCTTAAACTACAAAATAACAACTTACATATTTACAGGTTTCATGGAACTCAAACTAATAAACAAGATCCTAAGACAAAAAATCTCGGTAGACTCACTTTGACAGCACAATTTTTTTATAGAAATCTTCTAAACAGAATGGTAAAATCTGGAGACATAATTAAGCGACAGAACCGGAGATAGTTTTCAGGGCATTACCTATGCATTGGCAAATTCAGCTTCCGGGTGGTAATGAAGCATTTCATTCCACATCATCTCCCGAATCATCTGTTCTCCTACATTCTCATCGATTTCAAGATCAATTGGGACCTGAGCAGGCGGGTTACATCGTGGATCATAGAGCCCTGACATGTAAGGGTGTTGGAGTGCTTCTGTGACTGTTATTCTCTTTGATGGTTCGAACACAAGCATCCTTTGCAACAAATCAATTGCTAAAGGATCGGCGTGGGGATAAACATGGGAAAAGTGGGTACCCCTCGAGTAAGGGAGTGATTTGATGAACCTCCTAGCTTTTTGATTATCAATGAACTCAAGATCGGATTCGTGTTGGCTTCCAAGTACATTGATAATCAATTTTAGCTGGTTAAGGCACTCTGTTCCAGGGAAGATAGGTTTCCTTCCTAGAATCTCAGCAAAGATGCATCCAACAGACCACACGTCAATGGAGGTACCATAGTTGTCGCAGCGGAGGAGAAGTTCAGGTGCACGGTACCAGCGTGTGACAACATACTCAGTCATGAACTGTTCATTGCCTCTGCTTGTCCGTGCCAGCCCAAAATCACATATTTTCAAGTCACAGTTAGCATTGACAAGAAGGTTCCCGGGCTTCAAGTCCCGATGAAGGATGTTTGCTGAGTGAAGATACTTCAGCCCTCGTAGCAACTAAATATTTAAAACAGATTGGTTACAAACAGATCAAAACTTGAAGAAACAAAAGTTTGAGAATCACCACTAACACCACAGTTTCAGAAGCCTAACAATTCCACACAAGCAAACATTCTTTACAGCATAATTGTAAGTTCTACAGGCAAGAGGCTTGAAGGTTCTAGTTTTCAAGTGTTTCTTGTCAGCAGCATTTTTAGCTACCTATTGCTAGTAGTCCATCCCATAGAGTCATAAGAGGGACAAAGCAGCATTTGTCAATTGCTAGCACGAAGCAAACAAATTGTAAATAGTCTTGCTTGCTAGTAATGTAAATTGAAAATCTAGGATTTGCAATAATGCCGAATCAGAAGACTTATAGCAGAAAATGCATCAGTTGGCCCCAAAAATGATGCACGGCTATTGTAATATTATGAATCTATGAATAATATTCACCTTTTCTTCAACTGAATTACAAATAAAATGGGGTAAGATGAGCATCAAATTTATCAGAAGCCACAAACTCAATAAAGAGGCTAAAAGTGAATGATACTAAAAGGAGCAATCAATATTCCAGCGAAACTAGATGAGAATAATATCCCAGTACGAAAGAAAGTCAAACACGAAAATTGTAACATGTCTCCTGATATATTGGAAGTTTGCAATCTATAAAGCACTTAGATTAATCTGAATTTATACCCAAAACTTACACAAGCTAATTCTTCATGCGAAATTAGATGCATTTACCATTTGAAGACACAAAGGTTCAGCATAAGTTGCTACTACCACCAAAATTACTAAATATAACAATCATCAAGAAGACAGTTCCAAGGTGACCACTTTAACAGCTTAAAAACTCCTTTAATGTTAAGAAACAATTTCACTATTTCTCCGCTTAAAGTCTATTTACGAGCCATCGAATATCATTTCTATTACTGCTATAGTATTGATAGGAATACACATTCTATTCTTCAAATTATATAGCTGATGTTTTGCAATGCAAACATTAACCCCAGATAAGAACACAATTCATATGAGCAAACAATTATATATAACTTCAATTTCAAATGTGCATCGATTGATTGATATACCTGAAACAGAAAATATTTGCAATGATCATTAGACAGTGGTTGTGTAGATTTGATAATCTGATGCAAATCAGTATCCATGAGCTCATACACCAAATACACATCCTTGAAGCTCCTTCTATGAATAGGCATCATAACATCCTTCAAAGCAATCACATTCTCATGTCGAATATGTCGAAGGAGCTTCAATTCCCTCAATGTCCTCAATGCATCAATTTGATTCTCAAACACATTGTTGATCTTCTTGATCGCGACTTTCTCATTCGTCTCCCTATTGATCGAAGAACACACCACACCGTACGCTCCTCTACCAATCGGTTTGATTGGAACGTACTTGGTGTCGATCTCGAACAATGTTTGCCACATTGAGTAGTAATGCTTCCCTCTCTGCCTGACTCCGTTTGGAGGCTCCACCATACTCGCCATTTTTTTTTCTTCCCTGCAAAATCGCCGCAGCGTAAATCAATCCAAAAAGCACTCGAATTTCTCACCAATTATGAGCTATCATCATCACTAGCATCAAATCAACTCAAGTTAACATTCTAAAAATGAAATTAAAAAAATAAAAATTAAATTACCAATATCGGTAGTTAGAACTAAAATTGAAGCAAAAACTACACAGACTAAAACGAATTCAAAGCTAAATATATAATTATATATAAATATAAAAAAGAGGCTTTAATAAGAATCGATACTTACTTGCCGCTTCCTACTTGTTTGCTTCGATCTTTCGCGATCGCTGATTCTCTCACTTTATTTGTTTTCAATTCTCAACCACTTTCCAAGTAAAAAAATTCTGACTTTTCTTTTTCTTTTTCTTCTCTCTCTACCGGGACCCAATTCACCATAAAATCAGCTCAAATTCATGAACTTTGTCGATAGAGTCTTCCATCACGAACTGTGTCTACAGAGTTGAAATTTGAGTTTGGTGAATTCGTTTTTTTTTTTTTTTTTTTTAAATAAAAATGGATCTGATCTGAATTGGGAATTATTGGAATTTGGGGATTCCTTATCTCGTCGCGATCGGACGCAGAGCAGAGGCAATGGTGCGTATATATATATATAAATATATATACGTACGTAAGTGAAAATGTGGAAGAACAAATGAACAACACAACAGAAACGTGAAGCGGACACGCAAAAAAAGATTTTTGGGTACACAAAACGACAGCTACATGTATAACATGTTTGCTTTGGTTTTTGGTTAGTAATTATCATCATCTGCTGTTGCAGTCTTCAAATTTCATTTCATGCACAGACAAATTTCAATATTAATATATTATTATTATTATTATTATTTTACTAACATAAGCTTCGTCAAGTTCAGGTCAAGCTGCCGCATAATCGGCTCCAATTTAGCTCCGCTGCCACTCTATAGCCTAGCTTTTTATGCATCGGCTTTGCTTTCAAAATTATTTTTGAAATTTGAAGGTTGATTGTTTCATGGGGGAGAATCAATTTCTAAATTTCGAAAGTTTGTTTGGTTGGGCTTTATTGGTAAAAGTTTTATTTGTTTTAGATATATTAAAAATAGAGTTTTTGAAAATAATATTATAGTTGTTTGGTTGGTAGATTTAAAAAAAAAAAATGTCTATTCGGAGAAGCACCTCTCCATGAGCTTTTGACCAATAGAGGTTTAAACTGTACTAGTCTCTAATCAATTTAAAATAAACAATCTCAAAAGTCTAATCAAACAATTCTAAAAAAAACTCAAATAGACATTTGTAGACCTTTTGAGACAGTAAAAAACTTAACCAAACAAGCACTTAATTGACTCGATTATCCATCGAGTTAAATGCTAATAAGTTTACTACCTATGGAATTATGGACATTATGAGGTTGAATAAACGTCATTTATCATCAAGTCACATTGGACGATGATCAGATCCTAGTATTTGAAATAATAACATTCTTTACTTTTTGATGATCGAAAAGATTGAGTAATAAGCCTAGCTCTCTTGTGTATTTCTAATATACTACCGTCATATTTGTCGCATGCTTCATTCAATGATTTATGGACTTCTATTTGGTGAATAACAACAACATTTTTAGGTAAGTATTATAATTTCCCCATTGAATAAGTGCTTTTGGCTCAAAGCCAAAGGAAGTAGCCCAAAGCGAAGTGGGTGATGGCTTGAATTGGTGGAAAAATAAAGGGAAAATTGCACAAACTTACCCTAACGTTTCCCATTATGACATAATATTCAACTAATGCCTTTAATTGCACAAACAACCCCTCCTTTTAGTCAACTTTAGTTAAAAATAGCCATTGACTATGATTTTTTTTTTAAAGCCCAAAATTGCCCTTGCACTTTATTACAAAAAAATCTTAATTGCCCTTTATTTAAAACATTATCTACTTTAAATTATTATAATATAAAAAATAAATACTAAACATAATCCTTTTTAAATAAAAAAATTCAAAAATAATATATTAAAAACAAAACAATTTTAAAAAACGTTATTTTGAGAAAATACAATTTAATAATATATTAAAAAAAACAAAAAAAAAAGGTTATTTTGAGAAATTATAATTTAAAATTATACAAGTCCAATATGAATAGTGGTAATGTGCTACATATTTTTAAAATTTAAAACATTTTTTTTTATTTAAAAAGGATTATGTTTAGTATATATTTTTTTAAAATTTTGAACCAAAATATAATGCGTAATTTATATTGAGTCAAATTATTTTGTCTTATAGAGATGAACATTGAACAAATTTTCGGTGCTACTGTATTTTATTATGACAAATGATTATATTTTTATTTCAAACTCTTAATGATTTTATTTATATTTGTGTTTAGAATACTAAACATAATCCTTTTTAAATAAAAAAAAATTCAAAAATAATATAATAAAAACAAAAAAAATTCAAAAATATATATCACATTACCACTATTCATATTGGACTTGCATAGTTTTAAATTATATTTTCTCAAAATAACATTTTTTTTAATATATTATTAAATTGTATTTTCTCAAAATAACGTTTACTTAAATTGTTTTGTTTTTAATATATTATTTTTGAATTTTTTTTTTATTAAAAAAGGATTATGTTTAGTATTTATTTTTTATATTATAATAATTTAAAGTAGATAATGTTTTAAATAAAGGACAATTAAGATTTTTTTGTAATAAAGTGTAGGGGCAATTTTGGGCTTTCAAAAAAAAATCATGGTCAATGGCTATTTTTAACTAAAGTTGACTAACATGAGGGGTTGTTTGTGTAATTAAAGGCATTAGTTGAATATTATGCCATAATGGGAAACGTTAGAGTAAGTTTGTGCAATTTTCCCAAAAATAAATAAACGTGGAAGAAGTGCTTTGATGGTATAGGCTTTGCTTTCCCTTCAATCAATTGCAACGCGTGAATGTTTCAAACAAGAAACAAAACAACATTCTCTATCAATGTACAATACACACATGACACGAGAAGCACTTTTTCAGGCACACAAAAAAAGAAAGGCACTTTTTCGAATCAAAGCAACCGGCGCGACACGTGGAAAGTCATTTACAAAGGCCGGCGCTGGCTGGCTTGCTGTGATTTGCCCAGCGGATCAGGATCCTCTACTATGCTGATCTTTTTCCTGATCTAAAACACTTGAGAATAAGACTTTGTATTTAAAAATAATGAATATGAAATAAATAAAAGAAATAAAGACGACCATTGATTACACATGTCAACCGATCTATATAGGACAGGATAAAAATCAGCTTAGCAGAAGATCCAAATTCTTGCCCAACACCAACTTCTCTCATGTGGGTGTCCACCCACTCTAGCTAATTTCTTGTTTGGTTCGCTAGTAATCCACTGTTTTACAAACGTTAGGTTTTTCTCAAAAGAGGCCCATTTTTGGAATCAATTTTATTTTCATTTTGTTTATAATAAAAAATTATTTATATTTATATATACCACTTGTATTGACGGCGACTTGAACCCATAACATTGTCTATGTTATAGACTATGTTTTTGAAAAAGAAAAAAATCAGGTCTTGCTTTCAGGATCATCTTAATTAGAGAAGCACCCACCGTCACTGTTTGAATGGATATATATATTCATAGATGGTAAAGATATAAAGTAGAGATTTTCTCTAGTTATTGTTTTGGGAAATCTTATCCAGACATGTGACCAAATTCATTGGATTGGAAATGCTGCATGGGTTGATGCTATTTTATCCGATGGAGATAACAAAGATGTGTTAATTTAAGTGCTATTTTATCCAATTAGATTACTTATTAGGTCAAATATATCCCAAATTAGAAGAGGTGGATACTGGATATACATAGTTGTTGTTGCCATTTGCCAACTCACAAAGCAAGAGTAATTGCTAGTCGAAAAGCCTATATTTCTTGTTGGGCTAATAGTGACCCGTATTTCACAAAAATTCCCTAAAATGGTCGGTTCCATTAGATGAGGTCAAAATAATAAATCGGTGCCTTTTTATTTATTTATTACACAACAACTGTCGGGACCGGCGAGATTGGGCTCTATAAGCTCAGCCCGGACTACAACTCCCACAAGAGAGGAGAGACCACCCACATATGGTGGGACAGCACCCACACTAGTGGTGGGAAAATTTGCATATATCCATACATACACTAGGCCAAATCGGTGCTTTTGTAATGTTTTTTTTTCTCTTTAAGTCAGTCTAATTTTATAAAAATAATAATAATAATAATAAATTGGTGCGCCAGTCTTATTCAAGTTTTTCCATTGATTCGTTAAATGCATCGTATTATTTTCTAAGTAAACCCTCACTCTTAAAGAGTCCAATCAACTAGTATTAGTCCTCTTGCTTGAGTAAATTAGATTGGGTGTATTTAGAAGCTTTCTAATATGAAATCCTCAAAGGAGCCCATCCAATTTGGGTCACTTTTCCTTTGCTTCAGCCTCAAAAACTTAGGCTTTCTACTCTCTTTTTCATGAATAATGAAGAGTATTTAATCATCAAAGAACTTTTTTTATTCCTTTTTCAAAAGACCTACAATCCCGAACCCACAACTTCAATAACGTAGGTGTGAGACATATCGTTTAGTCAATCTCATCATTTCCATTTTCCGTGTTTTAACATGAAACAAACCCATTCATTTAGTGAGAATCTTTAGACTGCCTTTGATTCATTAATTGAAAAATTAATCTTAACAAATTAGGATACCATCTTAAACTTAAATTGTATCCTTAGTATTTAAGTATTGAAAACATGTTTATATAAGATTCAAACACTGTATTCAAATTTATTAACTTAAAAAAAATGACTTTTTTTTTTAATTATTTCTCAATGTTTGTTTCTTTGAGTTTAAGATTGAATTCAAATTTAATATTGCGATACGATTTGAAATAATGATGGGATGAGATTGGTCGAGCGATTAGCCTAACGTACTTACATCATTGAGATCGTGAGGAGCCATAGCACCTCCTCTAATTCCTGAATTAATAATAATAATAAAATAAAATAAAAAATCATTTTTCATCTTGTGTAGTCTTTTTTTCCCCTAAATGAGGAAAAAAGTGTAATAGATAAAAAATAATAAATTTGTGGCTGCTGGGATTCGAGCCCAGGTCTCCACGGCCACAACGTGGAATTCTTACCACTAAACTACAACCACAAGGTTGTTGATGTTCTGCCGCAACATATATAAAAACCTATTTAGTATTTGTTCTTGAAGTTTTTTTTTATTCATAAAAAAAGTACAAGAGTGTACAAATCAGAGAAACAAATGATGAAAAGCTGAAAAACAAAAATTATTTTACATCCACTGATTCTCGGCCACCTCCTAATTAATTCGAATTACGATCGATTAATTATATACAATGCATGCCATTACGTACGTATAATCAGAAATATTGTATTATATATTGTAGCATACAATGGCGGACCCAAAAATTTATATGAGATGGAACACTTAAAAAAATATTAATAATAACAACAATTAGGACTATAATGAAGTACACACATTTATATACTAAAGATTTTTTTCATAATAGCTTCTATCAATTTTGTTGAAAATTGTTATATCTAGTTGAAAGAATATCATTTATCCAGTAATATTCAATTTGATTATATTATCAAAACCATTTTTATTTGTCAAATTGATTATAAAGCTAAACATATAATTTTAGAAACACACATGTACACATGAGCACGAAAACACACGTAACCGCCCGCACGCGTATGTACACTTATATACTGATTATCCAGTTCTAAAAATTGCATATCTTTAAAAATACAAAATATGATAACAACCCACCAGGAGGGTACCCAGTCCCCAGTCCCCAGTCCCCTGGCCCTAACCCATGTGATATGCTGTTTATTGTAGCATGTGAATATTGTTCATTCACTATTGTTCATTTCCACATGACACCTGATTATAATTCAAATTTTCTATGGCAATCATGGAGATGCAATATAGGTCAAGTTTGGGCTCTCTATTTGAATATTGTAATGGTGATCATTATACTTCTTCACCATCATGATTGTATTTATTCTACAAAATATTATCATACATAAATTTATACTAAATTTTCATCTCTTTGTTAATTCGCCTACTTTTATGATTGTATTTTTTTAATTGATATTAATATTGTATTAAATGAACGTATGAGTGATATGAATATTATTACTTATTAGAATCAATTATATAAACATACAAAATATGTACAAGTTTTTATTGCTCAGTGTAGGACTTCCTAAAAGCCAAGGCCAACTTCTTATATAAGGACACAATTAGTATCTTTAACCATTACAATTCAGAGAGTATAGTTATTAGGCCATAGCTCTAACCAGAAAAATTAATGTTTGGGGATTTGCATTTGATATCAAAAATCAATTAATTCACATGTGTTGTCAGTACAGATGGAGATCATTATATAAAAATCAATTGTCACTGCTTGCTAGCAACCAAAAAAAAAAAAAAACATGGGAGGAGAGCTTGAAGAAAGTTTAGTTGAGCTGAGACAAACTTTTAAAAGTGGAAGAACCAGAAGTGCTTCATGGAGGAAAAATCAGCTAAGAGCATTGATCAAGCTTATTCATGACAAAGAAGACAACATTTTTGAAGCACTTTTTCAGGATTTAGGGAAGCACCCTGTTGAATCCTATCGAGACGAGGTAATTTAATTTAATTAACAGTTTAAATTAGTATTTTGTTCAAGTTGTATGTTATTGTGGTTTTGATTTTAATGGTGTGTGTGTGTGTGTTTGTTGGGGATAATCCTCTAGAACGATGAACGCGGAAACGTCGTGCCTAATATACGCCCATAACTCATAGCAAATAATAACGTCAATAAGCAGAAAAATAGATGAGAGAGAATAAAACAATCACAACACAAGATATACGTGGAAAACCCAAAACGGGTAAAAAACCACGGGCCGTCAGGACGACAAAGAAAGTTCCACTATATGATAAATTGTTACAACTATATACTCCAGGATTCTCTCTCACACCTAACCCCAAACCACACTCATAAGATCCTCACCAAGAACCCCACAATATCCCCTAGGTCTCCCCTAAATATCACCCACAGATCTCTCACTTGATCCACCGATATTCCCTTGGATCCCTAATCGGATATTCCTATTGGGTCTCCCCGGATCTCACTCACACTCTTTGATGTTTACATGGTGTTCTTTTTGCTCCATACAAAATAACCTAAATACAAGGTCTATTTATACTAGTTACAGGGAGTATAATATAAAAGGAAATCCTACTCCTAAACGTACAAGACTTACTTGTTCCACATAAATACTATTTCCTTTTATGACAAGTCTTTTTGTAAGGAGTAAATCCTTTTCCTTCAAGCACAAGAACTTCCAGAAACAAACTACTTCATTTTCCGTTGAAGATTTCCCGTTTCACGTATGCTTATTATTGACTACGATTCGGGTCACGGTTGTACACCCGCTTCCTAAACCGTTACAAGTCACCTTAAATTACATCGCTCAGAAAACCGCGATCCATACGATGAAACAAACCATTTATTCAATTCTTCATGATCTTCAAACCTCCCTAAAACACCGCCTTCAACTTCCAAACGTTATCCCACGTCTTCTAGGAAGTACCACATCAGTTGAGTCTTGTTTGGTTCACATCGGGTTCGCTTAGGAATACAAGTCAAAACCTAACAGTGTTATGTTGTAGATTGGTTTTATAGAAAAATCAGCTACTAGTGCTTTGAATTGTTTGGAGAAATGGATGGCCCCAACAAAGGTTTGTGTTGTTGTGATTTTCTTGTTTTCCATTTACTTTTTTGATCAATATTATTATTATATGATCTTAATTGGTTTTGTTGAAGAGTCGCTTGCCATTGTTGTTCTTCCCATCAAAAGGAGAAGTGATATCAGAACCACTTAGCATGGTTCTCGTATTTGGATCTTGGAACTTTCCTATCTGTGAGTTACATCAAACCGATTTCATTGAACTTATCTTCTATAAAAATATATATATCAAAATTCATTTCTCCACCGATTTAATAACATGAAAATGAAATGCGTGGTAGTTTCAACAAAAAAAAAAAATGAAATGCATGGCAGTTTTTCTAATAAACAATGTTAAATAACCATAGTCCAAATGTCCACCGAGTTTGTCATTTTACATTGGAAATAAATTAAAAATTGACATTAACAACCCTAGCTTTGGTCATATAATTAGTCAAAGCTAACATCTAAAAGGATATTTCAAAAAACATAATAAAAAAAAAATCTAAAAGGATATTTGTATAATTGTATTCTTTTCATTATTGTGATATCAGTGCATTTGTTTGTACACTATAATTCCCAAAAAAATATTTATTAATTTATTTAAAGATTATAAACAGAAATTAAAAAAGATAAAGAAAAAAAACAAAACAAACAATATTTCTTAAACATACTTTGACTAAAGGTGGGGATGTGAATGCTAATTTTTGAAAAAGTTGTTTTCAAATGTAAAATGTTAAAACTCATATAAGTTGGATGTACTTTCTTCTCTATTTTAATGAACCCAGTTCACATAAATGACAAAATTTGCCAAACTCGTTTCAATTGAGACAGATTGGACAGGAAGGTCCTCAAAAGCAAAAAAATTAAGAGCATGAATCTGCCTTGTATTTTTGTACATACCGATGTAAAGGATTTTGTACTAGCAAAGTAAAATAATGTAGTGTACTAGGTGAAAGCACATGTGCTATTAAGATCATTGCCAATCTTCTTTCCTGATGAAATTATACTACATAAAGAAATAAAGCAATAATACATGGAGCAATGAGTAATGAGAATGTGAAATTGATTAATTTGTGTAGGACACATGGACCATTTTGATTGCATTACGTATGCCCTGGGGTTGCAACTTCTGACAATAGGAACAATTCGTTATATATATATATATGCGTGCGTGCGTGTGTGGGCAGTTGCGTGCGTTTTCGTGCTTATGTGTGTTTCTAAAATCATATGTTTAACTTTATAATCAATTTGACAAATGAAAATGGTTTTGACAATATAATCAAATTGAATATTACTGGATGAATGATATTCTTTCATCTAGATATAATAATTTTCAACAAAATTGATAAAAGCTATTATGAAAAAAATCATTAGTATATCAATGTGTGTACTTCATTATAGTCCTAATTGTTGTTATTATTAATATTTTTTTAAGTGCCTCATCTCATATAAATTTCTGGGTCCGCCATTGACGAGAGGGGTGTACGTACGGTTTATAAGGGTTGCAAATACCACCACTCTATGAGTTATGTAGCACATCCTACTTAAGGACTAACATGGGAAGTGCCATAATAAGAGAGTTTCAAATCAATGGAGATTCATATTGGGTATTTTTTATTTTTTTTCAGTTTTATGATTACTGATTTTTAATTATTTAATTAATCCGTGTTTTTTAATATTTATAAATAATTTGTAATAGAATGATTTGTTTTTGTTTTTTTTTAAATAAAATAAACTAGAATCAATTTTCAATTAAATTTATTTTTTCAAACATTATTTTCAATTAATCTCCATTTTACAAATTCTTATTCAATTTTTTTATATTTTTTTAGTTAAAAAGCTTCAAATGACTAAAAGAGACTGCTTATAATTTTTTTTTATATTTTGAGCTTGCTTTGCCCTAATGAGGTGAATTCAATGACAATCATTGAGAATTCACCACTCATTGGGTGGTAGTTTGATTTCGGATTCCACTCATAGAGGGGAATTCACATCACTCGATACTTGCATATCCATACACTCAATGCTGCATATGGCATCTGTCTCTCTCTCTTGCAAGATTGCACTGAGTTCCAACCTTTAGAAAAAAAATAAAAAATTCCCCACATGTGTTTACATTTCCAGAACAGACAAAAAATCAATTTTTTCTCACAAAAATTTCCCTTTTCTCGGTTCTCACACCTCTCTGTTTCAGGAATCAATTTTTTTTATTTTTTTTAACTGAACAACAATTTTGAATATGATGTCAATATCATAATACATGCATGCATCCAATATAATTATGTTGATTCGGTACGGTTGATGCTTGTGATCACTATATTTAAACTTAGAACAATACAAGAACGCACCAAGAAGAAAATGAAACTATGTTATACTTTCTACAACACCTTAATTGTTAGTGCATGTGCGTGCATGGTGGTGTGGTGGGTCTTCATGCCATTGAAAAGTTATCATTACTCATCAGAAAATAGAAAGATAGCTAGCTAATGCAAACGTTTGATTTCCATAGATAAAGTGAAGAGCTTAGGTCGATCAATTGTACATTTGATTTCCATAATGTACGGTTATCAAATGGAGAGCCTAGCTAGGTCAATTGTGAAAGATTCTTTGGCTGGAAACCAAGCTAGTATATATAAAGAGAATTGGTACATATCATCTCAACACTCAACTAGCTAATTCTAAACCCTAGTTTTGCCCTACCCATCTTTAGTTAAATCTTAAATTTCCAAGTCATTAAATGACAATAAACACTTCTTCCTCTAATGACATGGAGCAACTTGATCAATATAGTTTTGATCATGTAATATCAAATCCATGGCTTGAAAGCTCTGTGTACTCTAATGATGATTACATATATTGGAGCAACAATTTGATCATCACGGTTTCGATCATATTGTAAATCCATGGCTTGAAAGCTTTGATGATCATCACTACTCTTATAATGGCATGGAGCAACAACAACTTGATCATGGTTTTGTTCATCCATGGCTTGAAAACTTTGAGTTTCTTCATCATAATCAATCACAGCCTTCTATACACAAGAAGTTTCAACTGTTAATCCTCAAGATCATAATACCTCCAACCAGGTACCTAATTTGTTTTCTTTTTTCTCATCTCTTCTTTGATTTTTATTGAAATTGATACTCTTAATATTTATTTGCCTAATTAATATAATATATTTCCTAATTAAAAATTCTAATTAGATCATGGTTATACTTACGTTAAAAATTCTAATAAATCCATGTATCTATAGCTAAGTGGAGAAAATTCAAATTCAAAATTATTTAATTTTATCACAATACTTTTAAGATTTATTTAATTAAACAACAATAGATTCACTTTCTCGATTAAGAAAATATTTTGTTAATTTTATTATTCAATCTCACACTGATTGGATCAGAAGTCTACCGGAAGCTGGCAAGATCAACCGATACAAATACGACCCGAAAAACAACTCCAACATTGCAAAAGCAAAAGCAAAAGCAAAAGGAGGCATCATAATATTTGGTTTTGGCCAGAATCATCGAAATCGAAAGCAAATTATCAACTGATGAAATCAGCTCAAGCATCATCGAAGAAGGTGACTTTAATTTAAATCATTAATTGAAACATTAACTTGATTATGTATGTACTAATAACAACATTAAATTGGGTGTCTAATGGGTGTGGAATTACTTGCAGGAAGATAAAATGATGGGGATAAAAAATGCTATGGAATGTATACAAGAATTTGAAAAAGAAGTGATTAATTTCCCTCCACAATTTTACAGAAAACAAAAAATACTAAAAAATTAAAGAAAAGGCATGTAGCTCTTGAAACTCAATATTGGATTTTTATTCTTTAATTTGCAGGAGCTCAG
Source organism: Acer yangbiense (assembly GCA_008009225.1). Taxonomy (NCBI): domain Eukaryota; kingdom Viridiplantae; phylum Streptophyta; class Magnoliopsida; order Sapindales; family Sapindaceae; genus Acer; species Acer yangbiense. Next base: position 5,187,961 of record CM017766.1, on the reverse strand, counting down.
CACCATATATACGAATTTATTAAAAAAAGAGCTTCATGGAACAATGGACGTGGTATGAAATACGAATCTTTTCATTATAGATCACGCTAAATCAACTTAAATTTTAGATTTATTATTATTATTTTAACTAAAACATCCAACCATCTATTTGCTTTTGATTCATAGATTGTTTAGTCGGCATTTATTTTAATGACATTCAAGAATTTGTTTTGTATTTCCTGGAAATGCAATACTTAATTAGAAATTTAGAAATACTTTTATTTATTGAAATCAATTATAAAATATACTCAATAAACATTTTCTTATATATAGAAGTTGAAACTTAATTTGGAATAGTTTAACAGAATATCAGATTATTTATAATTATAAGAAGAAAAAAAAATGATTTACATATCTTATTGTTATTGACAGGGTTCAAGTCAGGAAGATGATGAAAAATGCTATTGTTATACTCCTACAACAGAAAAATATTTACTCTCATAACAGAAAGAGAAATCTATATATTATACACGTGGAAGAGAAAATGTATACCGTAACGATGTCTTTTATTTTGGGTGAATGATGAGTTTGCTTCGGTCATTATCTTACAATACAATATGTTTAGTGTGTAAATTTCATTTATGAGTTTTGTTGTGATAGATTGTGTGAATTTAAGCTCTACTTTAAGTTTCACTCAATTATTTGTTTTTTTGTTGGTGATTTAGGTTGAGTAAGAGGACGACCGGGTTATTTTTAGATTATTATTATATTTTTTTGAAATCTAACATAAAATGGGTATGGGTATGTCAGAATCCGTCGAAATGAAACAATATATACATTGTTCGAATATCTAGTCGTGGGGATATCTACTCCCACGACTAGAGACACTACTATTGAAGAGTATTTTTGACATTCTTTATTCTTTTTTTTTAGCAAAATCCAACAAGCGGGGGAAAGCATAAAAATAAATAAATAAATAAATAACTAAAAATCTGGCATCCAAACTATGTTGGACACCCCAAAAGAAATCCAATTCCACTTTTTGACATAATTGTTGTTATTTGTGAGTTATGTTTTCTGATTTATTAGTAATTAAAATAAATGGGCTGTGTATATCTGTTACCAGCCTTTATCTCTTATCTCTAGGGTGTTTCTTATCTCTAGGTGTTTCTCTTTGTTTAGACTCTTAGTCTATCTCAATCTCTAAGGGAGAGGGAGTTAGAGATGGAATCTATTATTTAATGTAGTGTGATCAGAAGAAATAAACTAAGAAGAATGATTATCTCTTTCAATTAATTCTTCATGGTATCAGAGCACTGTTCTGAATCCTCCATCCTATGAAAATTATTTCCGGGATGGCTACCAACTCATCATCTTCTATTTCTTCAAACTCCAAATCTTCTACCTCAATCAACAATGGAGGTTCTGGGAATGGAAGTTCCGAGCATTCCCATCCTACCCATATGTCCATTACTAGTCATAAACTAAATGGACACAATTACTTACCTTGGTCCCAATCAGTGATGATGTTCATCTGCGGAAAAGGGAAAGATGACTTCATCACCGGCGTTGCTGAGTCACCAACCTACAAGCAGTGGAAGACGGAGAACAATATGGTCTCATTAATTCAATGACCAATGACATCGGAGAGAATTTCCTACTGTATGGGACAGCCAATGAAATCTGGGATGCAGCCAGAGATACATATTCCAGTAGTGACAACATGGCAGAATTATTTGGTATCGAAAGCATACTCCATGACCTTCGTCAAGGAGATTGCACAGTCACCCAATACTACAACAACCTAACTTGACATTGGCAACAACTAGATATGTTCGAGAAGTACACATGGGCCTGCACCAAAAATGGCACATTACATAGGGAAATAATTGAACAGAAAAGGGTATTCAAGTTCCTATTAGGTTTGAACCAAAATCTTGATGAAGTAAGAGGAAGAGTTTTAGGTACCAAACCATTACCCAAGATCCGTGAAGTGTTCTCTGAAGTGAGAAGAGAGGAAAGTCGGAAGAAGATCATGATGGGAACCAAGGTGAAAACCGAGATTGGACCTTCATCCAATGAAGGGTCTGCTCTTGCCATCAGAACAGCAACTGGTCAGTTTGGTGACAACCGATTAAGAAAAGGAAGGCCTTGGTGTGATCATTGTAAAAAACCTGGTCACATCAAGGAAAAATGTTGGAAGATTCATGGAAAACCAACTGACTGGAAACCTGCATATGAAAGCCGAGGGAACATGGTTGACACATACATAAAACTCGAATCAAGCCCATTCAACAAGGAACAGATGGAGGTACTACAGAAATTGTTCCAGCAGCCGAACCAAACCACTATTGGAAGTGGATCTTTAGCACAAAAAGGTAATTTCCTAACAGCCCTTAATGTGAGGAAGGAGAATCCGAATCATTGTTGGATTGTGGATTCAGGTGCATCAGATCACATGACAGGTAACAGACAATTGTTCCATGAATTTCAACCTTGCATGGGTAACTATACAGTACGTATAGCAGATGGTTCTCTCTCAAAAGTAACTGGAACTGGCTCTGGCTCTGTAGTGATCTCAGGAAAAATAACCCTCAATTCTGTATTATTAGTTCCTAACTTGAACTGCAATTTACTGTCTATAAGTAAGTTTACACAGGAACAAAATAGTATTGCTAAATTTCTCCCTAACTGTTGTGTTTTTCAGGACTCGGTTTCGGGAATGATGATTGGCAGTGCTAAGGTATGTTCGGGGCTCTACATCTTGGAAGCAGACTATAACCCAAATAGATAAAACTTTGCCAACAAAGGTGTCCCATACCAAACCGAACATGTGTCCCTTAAGAGTCAATCCAGTCATGAGTCTAGGTCAAATAAAGATAATGAAATAATGATGTGGCACTACCGCCTTCGGCATCCAAATTTTATGTATCTTAGGAAGATATTTCCATATTTGTTTAGTAATAAAAATCCTAGTTCTTTTCAATGTGATATTTGTCAATTTGCTAAACATAGTCGTCAATCTTTACCTAATCATCACTATAAATCCTCTCAACCTTTCTCCATGATTCACAGTGATGTTTGGGGCCCTTCTCGGGTCAACAACATCACTGGAGCTCGATGGTTTGTCTCCTTTATAGACGACCACACTAGGGTTACATGGATCTTTCTTATGAAAGAAAAATCTGAGGTGTGTCAACTATTCCAGAACTTCAATAGAATGATACAAACTCAATTTAAAACCAAAATTCAAGTTCTCCGCACTGACAATGGTAAAGATTTTTTTAATTATATCATAGGAAATTACTTGTTAGGTGAATGTATCATTCATCAAAGCTCTTGTGTCAACACTCCCCAACAAAATGGAGTGTCTGAGCAGAAAAATAGGCACCTTCTAGAGGTAGCCCGCTCACTTCTGTTTTCCACACACATGCCAAATCAGTTCTGGGGTGAGGCAGTATTAACTGCCGCCTACCTCATCAACAGATTACCATCTAGAACTCTTAGGTTTCAAACTCCATGTCAACTTCTTCTGAAATCCTATCCAAACACTCATCTTATCTCTCATCTTCCTGCTAGGATTTTTGGGTGTTCTGTATTTGTTCACAATCATCAGTTAAATAAAAGCAAACTTGACCCAAAATCTGTGAAGTGTGTATTTATTGGATACTCACCAACACAAAAAGGGTATAAGTGCTTCTATCCAAGCAATAGGCAAACGTTTATCTCAATTGATGTGACTTTTTATGAAAATCAGCCTTTTTATCCAAAAAAATCAAATTCAAAGGGGGGATAAGAGTCAAAGTGAGAGGAGTTATGAATTTGAATTTTTCAAATCTCTAGAGTTAAGTCCTAGTCCATCACAAACACTAGAGTCAAGTCATATTCCATCTCAAACTCTAGAATCAAGTCAACATCCATCACCTAATCAAACCAAACAACCTAATCAACATGAGTCGGATTCAAATGTTGAAATGATCCAAGCCTTACCCGATCCTCACTCACATTGGCCACAACAAAAAGAAAATCTCACCTCAACCGAATGTCCTAACCTAAACACAACACACTCCCAACCAATAGACACCCGTAAATCCATTGTTTACACTAGGAGGAATAAACCTAATAAGGTGACAGAGCCCCAAATTTATCACAGCACTGACCAAGACTCGGAACCTTCTCAACCAGTCCAGAATTCTAACAATTAGGGTGAAATTGTGGCAGCCACCGAAGTATCAGGTAAAATCAGCCCACAACCCATTTCGGATGAGGAAGAGAAGTCATAATTGAAATTGTCGATTACTCTAAGGAAAGGGATGAGGGAATGCAGAAATCATCCTCTATACCCTATCAGCAACTATGTGTCTTATGAGGGACTGTCATTAGATTTTTACTCTTTCATTGCTAATGTTTCTGAAATTCAGGTTCCTAAAGACATACACGAAGCCCTAAGAAGTCCCGAGTGGAAGAAGGCGGTATATGATGAGATGAAAGCCCTAGAAAAGAACAAAACATGGGAAATGTTGGCACTGCCTAGTGGAAAAAGAACTGTGGGCTGCAAGTGGGTCTTCACTGTGAAGCACAAAGCTGATGGCAATGTTGAGCAATATAAAGCCCGACTTGTTGCCAAAGGCTTTACACAATCATATGGCATCGATTACCGGGAGACGTTTGCTCCGGTGGCAAAATTGAACACAGTTAGGGTCCTATTATCTCTAGCAGCAAGTTTGGACTGGGCGTTACATCAATTGGATATGAAAAACGCCTTTCTCAATGGTGAACTCGAGGAGGAGGTGTATATGGAGGTGCTTCCCGGTTTTGACACAAACAATAGCCAAAACAGTGTGTGCAAGCTCAGGAAATCTTTGTATGGACTTAAACAGTCCCCGAGAGCTTGGTTCGAACGATTCACAAAAGTGGTGAAAACATGTGGGTATTTCCAGTGTCAAACAGACCATACTTTGTTTGTTAAGGAGTTAAGAAATGGAGGCTTAACTGTGTTGATAGTTTATGTGGATGACATCATTCTCACAGGGAATGATGAGGAGGAAATACGAAAATTGAAGAAGTTCCTAGCTCTAGAGTTTGAAATCAAGGATCTTGGAGGACTTAAATATTTCCTAGGCATGGAAATTGCTAGGTCACGAAAGGGACTGTCAGTGTCTCAAAGGAAATACACATTGGATTTGTTGAAAGAGACCGGGATGATGGGCTGCAAACCAGTTGACACACCAATGGATTACACTACTAAGTTGGGATCAGCTGAAAACAGTACACCAGTCGACAAAGGCAGATATCAAAGACTAGTTGGTAAATTAATTTACCTCTCTCACACCAGACCCGATATCAGCTTCGTAGTGAGCTGTGTAAGTCAGTTCATGAATTGCCCAACTGAAGAGCATATGACGGCTGTCTATCGGATACTAAGATACTTGAAGATGGCACTTGGCAAAGGTTTATTTTTCAAAAAAGGGGTGAGACAGGATGTGGAGATATTTACAGACTCAGACTGGGCTGGGTCAACTGTGGACCGAAGATCCACTTCTGGTTACTGCACTTATGTGTGGGGAAATTTAGTAACCTGGAGAAGTAAGAAACAATCGGTTGTCTCTAGAAGTAGTGCAGAGACAGAGTTTAGATCAAAGTCTCTTGGCATTTGTGAAAGTATGTGGCTGAGAAGATTGCTAATGGAGCTGAAAGTACCTATTGATGGACCAATGAAGTTGTTCTGCGATAACCAGGCAGCTATACTTATAGCTAAAAACCCGGTTCACCATGATAGAACAAAATATGTTGAAATTGACAGGCATTTTATCAAGGAAAAATTAGATGAAGGGACTGTCAATCTAATCTACACTCCAACAAAGTTACAAACTGCAGATATCCTAACAAAGGCTCTCCATAGGACTGATTTCGAAAACATGTGTTACAAGCTGGGAATAATTAATATTTACAACCCAGCTTGAGGGGGGGTGTTGTTATTTGTGAGTTATGTTTTCTGTTTTATTAGTAATTAAAATAAATGGGCTGTGTATATCTGTTACCAGCCCTTATCTCTTATCTCTAGGGTGTTTCTTATCTCTAGGTGTTTCTCTTTGTTTAGACTCCTAGTCTATCTCAATCTCTAAGGGAGAGGGAGTTAGAGATGGAATCTATTATTTAATGTATTGTGATCAGAAGAAATAAACTAAGAAGAATGATTATCTCTTTCAATTAATTCTTCAATAATAATAAAAGTAGAAACTCACAAATGGGAATTGCATAATATAATTCAGCAACTAAAAAAATATATACATATAATCAAATTTATCATGTTCATTTTAATATTTACTCTCTTCTTTCTTTGCTTTTCTTTTCTTTTCTTTTTCTTCTTGAAAAATAGTAAACAAAGATGGTTGAGTTCATTGTCAGTGTCTATTCTAGCTGCTCTATAACAAAGGCAGAGAGGTACAGAGAATTTTATTTGAGATATTTACGAATATACAATTGAGCAAAACTTTACAATTCATTTGTGTATTTTTTACAATGTAATCACATCAAACTTGAGTGCATTTGGGTAGCCTCAGAAAACAGAAAAAATCCACCACAGCACCAGTTTCCAGCTTTCTTCTTTACCATTGGAACTGCATTTCAGGATAAACAATTTTTGAATATGAGACAACAACAAAAAAACTATCTAAAAAAGTGTTGTTATGGGACTGATTAACATACCAATTTCTTCTTCTTTTTCTTCTTCTCAATATAAGCTACTAGCTCCTCCTGTCGAACAAGTGAATCCTCTAGAGCCTGTAAACGCGCAAAGTTTGAACGTTAAATTCACGATACTGCACAAGTAATATAACATAACGTATGAATTGAACGTAAAAAAAATGTGTAGCATTGGTACCTTTCTGGTTGACATGAGCTCTTGTTCCAACACATCAACCCGGCTTACAGCAGCATTCAGCATTTCATCTTTCTCTGCTAGAAGTAGTACTGGTTTTGAGCTCAAAACATTTACCGTATCTTCCAATTCTTTCATGCGTGTCATGACTGCCAAGTAATCTGCACCGGAGATGCCAGGAGCAGCCAATGCAGGTTGCTGAGTTTTCACCACTGCCTCCACACAATAACCAGGATTGGAGTAAATGTTGGCATCAGTGAGCTTCTTCGGCATGTTTCGTGTTACTTTGATCATGGTGACAATTCCCATAACAAAGGCCATGACACCAGTGAAAAGCGGATTGCTAATTCCATTGCTAGGATCAGTCATTCGGTAATCAACTCCTGCAAGTCACAGAAAAAAAATTCAGTACACATAGTAGAAATATTTAACTAGAGAACGTGCAAAAGGTTGCGTAAATGTTTATGTGAACAGCTATTACCTTTAGCAAATACAAATCTCTCATTATCAACTACTTTTTGCCAAGATGAAGCCACAGCTTTATCAACCACTGGAACTATGTCCCCGTGCTTGAAAGATTTTTGCAAAGTTTCCATTAATTGGACCTATGGAATTCATGTCCCAGAAAGATCGAAATGAGTAAACGAAAAATTACTAGAACAGCATTTCACAGGAAAAAATAAATCTGTTGAACCTACTTGTTCAGCAATAGAACAAGAGGGCTGAGGATGTTGGTCCCTAGGAGTTTCCACATCTGAAGAGTCAAATTTCTGTGAATTGCATATAAATTGAGCTAGTCAGATACAAAATGGGAACAAATTCCAAAAGGCCTTGAATAATTTATGAAACATAAAACAATCTAACGCGCAAAATGTGACGATGAAAAGAAAAAAAAAAGGGGGGAAGGTAGATGTATGTTTAAAGAGCAAGTGAAGCCTACCTTTGAGCAAACGACTTCATTCTCAGATATTGTCTTCTCATCGGTGTTTGAAGCCCCGAATTTCTTTTTGCACTTACTGTCACCATTTAGGACCCTCTGCAAGTCCACAGATATATCAATACAGACGGCTAATTCATGAGCAAACAGAAAAAAGGATAATCGAATCATTCTAGTTACCATCAGGATCTCTGGGTCCTTCCAGGGGCCCTTATCAGACCGCATACAGCCTCCTTGATCAGAACAAGTACAAGTGCCTCCTAAAAAATCTGGCAACTCACTGGTATAAAGCAAAAAAAAAAAAAAAATTACCAATAATTTGAACAATGTCACATTTTCATTACACTAGAGCTTGTTTAAATCATGCATTAGAAAATTTTACCTGGCATCGATTATTTCCAGCAGTTTGCTCTGATACTTGTTTCCAAGAACCTGGTGATCAATAAATATTATCTTTTAACGATGAATTATATTCCCGTGATCAAAATTCGTAGATTGACAAATATGATGAGGAGTAACCTTACATGAATCTTTGCTGTGGTCTTGGGATCAAGGAAGGATTTAATAGTATTCCACAACATTCTAAATCCAGAACCAGCATTGATGATGAACATGCGATTCAAACTCTGCGGAGAAGGCAACAATTTGTACAACACAGACATGTCATCTACTGTTAAAAATGTTTATAGGCTGCTAAGCAAGAACATAAATAAATTAGTAGTTGGTACCTCAGGATAATTGTCACCGTCAATCTTCTGAAGACTAGTAACAAGTTCCCTTGCAGCTTTATTGAAACTCTTTAGACCCTGTTCATTTTTACCAAAACAAGGAAATGCAATTGATCAGTCACAGAAAGATTTGGTTTTAGTCTTATCGAAGTTTTAGGCGATTAATATACCAATCATTGTCACATACCACTCCTTGAACATCGAGGATGGTTGTACTTTGATCGATATGCTTCCGTGTTGATATCGTACAAGCTGCAAACTTAACTTTGAAGGTCCTCTCAAACTCCTGCACATGGTATTTCAAATACCTGTCCATAGTTGTGACTTGCAAGAGTTTGGTAGCGTCTACTAGGCCTAATCTTTCAATATACACAGGATGTCCGTCTTTATCTACCCCATGGTTCCCTTGCGGATAATATTCCAACACTTGACTTTGTTCCTTGAAGTCGAAGTCCTTAAAGCGAAGAGCCAAAGAGTATATATATATATATATTATCAGCCAAATTATTGCAGAATTCTAAAGTCTCTAAAGGGTAATTTGTAAAAAAATAATACCTCCATAATTGTGTCAGCACCAAATTCCTTCCTCCATTGAAGCATAGTAGACCACATTTGTTTTGATTTCTCAAAATCGAATTTCCTGGCCTTCAAGTATCTGTACAATCAAAAAGTCCAGAGATTCAATAAAAGATGATAGACCCCAACACAGCATATTGTGAGAAATGTCTACTAGAACAAACAATGCATCATTATTAACCTGAGCAACATATGATAATCGTCGTATATTTCGGGCAATAATTCCTCAGATATTAGGACTTGACGGAATTCGTCCACAGATTTCGACTCCTCCGGATCATGGATATCATCAATCTCCATACAATCCATAGACATGACTCTACTACTTCTCCTATTTCTTTTCAAAGAGTGTCTGAATCTAATGGAAGCACTAGTTGCTACCTTCTTGATTGAACCAACTCTGGTCTTCCTCTCATCCTCAGAAATCTTTACTTCTGATATCGAACAAAAACGAACATGACAATTAGACAGATTTCCCATCAACATGGAATCTAAATGTCTCAATCAAACAAAAACTTTTGTTTCTCATATGGGATTCTTCCAAAAAGTAAAATTTATCAATAAATAACATATAAATCGAATAAAAAATGTACCCGGATTGGGAGAGAGAGGGCCAGAGGCGGCCATGGCGACACTCGTATAGGGTATTTGCTTTGCTTTGTTTTGCTATGAACTTAACGGGTCCGGTGGCGATGCAGAAAAGGGCAGAAGATAAAGTACTATAAGGCCAATCACCAAATTCCTGCACATTACAAACATTAACCCACCCACCAATGTTGAGATCCAAAACCATCAACACAAACCCAGAAAACGAAAAAAATTAAAAAGAAGAAGAAAACAGAAAGATACAAAGAGGGTTTCAAAAGAACGAACCTCTGCGAAGTGCAACAGAGAGAAGAAGAAGAAGGATATTAATAATTTAAAAGACAATAAAATGGTCTGCGAAATCAGCGTCCTTAAATTTTGGAGGAGAGAAAAAAAAAAGTGAGGCGCAGACGAATAGGCAAAATTGACATATATATGCATATATGTATATATAAGAAAGAGAGATAGAGAAATGAAAAACAGAGTAAGTTGTTTGATCAAATTTAGACAAGATTTTGACGAGTTCTCTCCCAGAGCTAACTGTTAAAGAGACTGTGCCCCGAAATGCAAGGTCACTCCGTTGAATATCTTTTCACATCCTAACCACTCTTCCCTCCATATTTATTTTTATTTTTTTATTAAAATTGTAGTTTTATTTTTATTTTTATTTTTTTAAGGCACAGTATTTTTATTTTGGTTTACACCATCCGGTTTCCGGGTGGGGCGGATCCACCATACGGTGCAATCAGCCCAGACCACACCCCGACTAATCCGGACTCGCACCGGGTCGGCCCACTAAGGGGTAAAGTGCTCCCAATATGTGTAACTCCGTTCACAAGGGGAGTTGAACCCACGACCTTGCTTAAGGGATGAGAGTGCCGAACCACTCACACCAACACATGATTGGTAAGGCACAGTATTCCTGTTAGAGCTTTCTTAGACTTGAGAATGATCACGAGGACGATCCGGATAGGGATGTCAAAAATCCCCATGGGTACGGGGTCTCACGTGGACCCACCCCATTTGGAGCGGGTTTGGTACATATTAATTGGGATATAGGACGAAGATATGATTTGATTTTAAAACCCAATTAATTTTGAGGTGATGAATGGTATTTTGGTCTCCGTTCTGTCCCCGTCTCATTTCATCCCATTTTAATTTTGACATGGTACTCATACAGCCGTCATTCTTAATTGTAGCCAACAATTACTTTACCATTTAAAATATCTTACTCTTTCAACCAATGCATGATTAATGCTATGTATATTTCAATAAATGCATGATGTATCTTTGGTAATTAATTTTGCGATAGACTTACTATTGAAAAAAAATGGTATAATATTCATACGTTTGGTATTTTAGTTTGTGATAGACTTACTATAAATTAGAGTTCATTTATTTTTTTAACTAATTTTTTTCTTCAATCATTTAATATTTTTAAAAATTGATTGACACTTATGATTGTGGCTTACAATATAAAGTGTATAATTATTAATATTATCTTTAATCAAACCGGGCGGGCCAAGGTGGGGCAGGTAACGGGAGCCCTCTCCCCAAATGTGGATTTCCCATCCCTACCCCAAGTGGGGAATGGGACGGGGACAGAAATCCTAATTATATTTGGGTTCGGAGAATTGGGATGATATCCCCACTTAGTACCCGCCCCATTGACATCCCTAGACCCGGATAATTACTCCACAATAAGTTATAAGAACGACCTGGATAATTACTCCACGGTAAGATGGATATTGGGTTTTAACTTGAAATGGGTTAGATTACTATTTTGGGGAGAATTTTCCTTCTTTAACATGTTTTATTGCCTTGAAATTCCCACAATTCTCCCTATAATTAATCAGTTACAATGGTTGTCGAATGCACTTAGAACCATTTTAGTTAAAATGATATAGACTCAAAAAGTGGACTATAATAACTATTTTTACAAATGAACTTCATTCTACATATTAAATGGCTTCATTTACCAGCATTTGAACAAACTACAAAGATTGTATCAGGCCGCTGGTGTCTGAGTTAAAAACTCAGGTCATTGGTAAATTGAAAACTTAGTCCATGGAATTTCCCAGATAATAGACAACTTTTAATATCAAAACAGTTATACAAGCTCACATTTTTATATGTTAATGAACATTCCACAAAGGAAACTGCTAATTTCTGTTTTCGCTTCAGTCTGAATCAGAGTCGGTATTCACAGAGGTTCTCACCGTTCTGCGCATACTCTCATCATAATCGTCATCTTTGTCATCTTCACCCTCTTTCTTCTCGCTAATTATACCTACGAAAATGATGGATTTGAGACTAATGCTTTGAGCAACAAATTACACAACAATATGAATTAAAGGCATTACCTTTCTTTATGAGTAGGAGCTCAAGGGTCTTTGTGGTGAAATCATCTTTTCCTCCCAGGTCCTGAAATCCGACAACTCTGTCTATTGCAATTCCTTTTCTGGAAAACAAACATTGTAACCATCTCTAAAATTAGTACTTAAAAAAAATTTACAACCTTCTAGATCATTCATTTGATGCAAAATTCAATCCATAGTTCATTGAACAATTATTCCATTGTGCATATAGTAATGCATTTCAGCAGCACGTTCATTTTAGTTTTTCCAGCAGAAAATTCATTTCAGTTGTGCTGATATGTAATTAGGCAAATGAGTAAACGTCCAGGACTGGGAACGCTACTAAACATTTCAGTTGTGCTAATAAACATGGTCCTCATTGAAGTGTTTGGAAGATAGTATGTTCCAATTATTAACTGTTCTCTTGTCTGGAAACGCTACAGAGCACTATTAATATGCCTATAAGAGACCAAACAACAAGTGTGTAAAAACAGAACAATGAGAGGCAGTAAAGAGGACCATACCTGAACAATATGACACAAGGCAATGTTTTTACTCCGAGTTTTGTAACAAAGAAGGGTGCATTCTGCAATTCATTAACAATGATGAGATTCTAGCAGTACAGATAATGAATTTTCAATCTATTAAAGCCAAAATTTCAGTTTGTAATCGAGTTGCCTCAACCTAGGTTGATAAAAAAAAAACTCAATTAAATTTCAAGAACAGAAGTGCCTAACACTAACCTCTGCATCCACCTTGATAAACTTCGTATCAATATGCTTGGGTGCAAGGGCCTTCAAATGCTTATCGATTATCCTAAAATAAACCAATAACATGACCACATAAATTTTACAACATGTACTAATATGCTTGAGTACTTATGCAAGAGGTATTCATGTGTCTATGTGTGTGTGCACGCACAAGCGAGAAAGAGAGATTTGAAATAGAAGGTTACTTGCAGCGATAGAACTCCTTATGGTAGAAATGACCAATCACTTTCTCACTCCCAGTGACTTCACCCAAGAAATCTCCCTCACCTATCTCCCTGTATTCGCCATGTCCTTTCCTTTGTAAAACTTGTCGCTTCTCAGCTTCTTTCTATTCAAATAAATCCTAATGTGAATACCAAATCCACATATTTCAACCCAGATCAAAATATCAAATCGCAACACAGTTAATAAAAACATGTGAAAATGTACCTTGAGAGATGCAATCCTGTCTGCATGCAACTTTTCCAGCTCAGGATCCTACAAAGCCACCGCAATTCTATTAAAATGGATTTTTTTTTATAAAAATGCTTGATTCAACATAGACAAGCATACAAACTTACATCCATCAGCTCATCAAGGTCAACCTCTTGATTGTTAGAATTTGATGCCGCCTTCTCTTGAGCAAGCACTTCCTTTAAGAACAAATATGAACTCATTAGATACCATAACAATTGTCATTAACAACTACGCTGCTTCAAAGTTTCAACGATATCCCACATTACATTTAGTGTTAAACTATAAATATAATGCAGACAAGAGCACAGTTTAAACTACAAAACTCATCACATCCATTAAAATGTGGAAACAGAAAGAACAACAATATGTACTCAAGAATTGATTATCCCTGTAGTAGTCTCAGTCTATTGCCAGAAAGCATCTCATCGCCGTTACACCGTATAACGGAATTTCAAAGATGACTAATAATTCACGCAATGGTTCATAATTTGACTCGAAACATCTAAAATCCCATTCTTGTAAATCAAGTGGGGTGGTTCTACTAACTAAAACAACCAAATACTAGGCATCAACAAAACTAAATTTACATTTACAAAGCACAACTCTCATTTTTACTGGACGTTATCAGCCAATATATTAAATATTTTGCGATCCATAGGCAATTTACTGTTTTCGAAATCAAATATGTAGCAAACCAAAAGGGCAAAAAACTAATTCACATTAACCAAATTAACAAACGAAATATGCACATTATTAATCAGAGAAACCTCGTTCATGAAATATGCACAATATGGATGCAACAATTATAAATGATATAGAAATCAAGCCAGTTAGACAAACAAACAAACACATAAGGTTCTATTGTGATCACTTGTGTAAATTTTATTAAATGGAAAGCCGAATAGAGAAAATCCAAAATGTGCATCAGCATCATCACAGAAGCATATAATCAGATATAAATTGTTGAAAAAGCATTTTATGACTCACCACAGGAACACTATGAGGATGAAAGTGAATGGCAGAGGAAGTGAGAAGCTTTCTCTGTCCATTGATAATCAAAGAATGACGCTCGTAACACAAAATATGAAAAAGAAGAAGGAAAAACAGATAATGGGTGTTAATGAAAAGAGCTTCTTCATGTGTTGTTGAGTTGAGTTGCAATAGCTGAGTTCTAAATGAGTCTAATAAGAGACTCTCTCTCTCTATATAAAGAGCTTTTCCATTAATCATGCGCATCTAGTAATCCTTATTAGACTCACTTAGAGCTCTGCAACTGCAACTCAACAACACAAAGAAACTCTTTCATTAACACCCATTACTTGTTTTTTCTTCTTCTTTTTCACATTTTGTCTGGCTTCAAATGTAACATACGATCATCATTCTTTGATCATCAATGGACAGAGAAAGCTTCTCATTTCTGCTGCCATTCACTATCCTCGCAGCGTTCCTACGATGAGTCATAAAATGTTATTTCAACAATTTATATGTGATTATATGCTTCTGTGATGATGGTAATGCACATTTTGGATTTTCTCTATTCAGCTTTCAGTCTAATAAAATTTACACAAGTGATCATAATCGAACCTTATGTGTTTGTTTGTTTGTCTGACTAGCTTGATTTCTATACCATTTACAATTGTTGCATCCATATTGTGCATATTTCATGAACAAAACTTCTCTAATTAATAATGTGCATATTTCAAGCTATATTAACTTCTCTGATTAATACATAGTCAAGAGAACTGATTATCCCTGTAGTAGTCTCATGCTATTGCCAGCAAGCATCTCATCACAATAAAACGAAATTTCAAACATATATCGAAGATGACTAATAACTCACTTAATGGTCCATAATTTGACTCGAAACATATAAAACCCCATTCTTGTAAATCAAATGGGGTGGTTCTACGAACTAAAACAACCAAATACTAGGCATCAACAAAACTAAATTTACATTTACAAAGCACAACTTTCATTTCTACTTTTATTAAACATTTCGCGATCCATAGGCAATTTACTGGTTTCGAAATCAAATACAAAACGAACCAAAAACTAATTCACATTAACCAAATTAACAACAACAACAACAACAAAAATAAATAAATAAATAAATAAATAAAAATAAAAATAAAAATAGAAACTAAAGATAGAAACATAATACCTTTTGATAATCACGAGCAGCTGCTGCCATTACATTTCCAAAAGCTAAGTTCGACAGAGTCGATTTCACCGAATCGGGATCCATCTCTACCAAAAAAAAATACTTAAAATCAATGTCTAGTATCAATAACTAGTAAAACATTCGTTCCGTTAATAATATTTTAAAAAAAAAATAAAGTAGATCTTGAAAAAACATACCTCTAAGAATAAGTTTCAATTTGCAAGAGAGAAGTGGGATCTCGAAAATTTTGAGAGTGATTCAAAATGGGTTGTCAAGTGTCAACCGAACCGGGTTATAATTCATTAGCCCGCTTTGAATTGTGAAATGTCAAAAGTACCCTTCCTTATATAAAAATTAAAAATAAAAGCATAAAAAAATATTTTAATATATCAAACTCAAAATTCTCTCACTTACACCTAAATTCACAACCATTTTAAATCAAACACTTCAACAACATAACAAATCCACATAAACTCACAAACCAATCCTAACCTGTCACGTGAAGGAGACAGGTGGTGGTGGAGGATGCTGCTGAAGGAGGCCGGAGTCGGCGAGGGAAGGAGGCGGCGACGTTGCTAGATAGAGAGAGAGAGAGAGGGGAAGGTTGGTTCTTTGTTGGCGTGTTTGGTGAGATGTTAGGGTTTGTAATTTTTTTTTTTTTTTTTATAATTAAAAAAGGAAAAGACCAAATTAGCCTTTTATTATTGGATGATTACAGAAATTAAGGCCTAGGAAGAGGAATGACAAAACAGATTATTGAGTGATTGAACCAAAACTTACAGGAAAATATCTACGAAAATCCTGTGTAGTACAAAAAAAAAATCAAGCTAATTTATCTACAAGTCTGAGATCAACTTACTTCAAAGAATGCCAATCATGATTTACTTTTTATCAAAAACAATCAATTTTACAGAGATATTATCTGTTACAACAACAATCATCAAAATCAAAAAATATCTATTATTACATGAACTTGAACATAGTCTCCTAGCTAGAGATCATGTGGCTCTTCCTTTGTCCAGACACCCCCTCTGAATCCGGCATCTTCAATCGGAAAAGACTCCAACTGTGGACACCAACTGACATTCACAATTTGTAGGAGTGGCATAACTTCTCGCAACTTCATCCACTCCATTCCCAAATCCGTGAGAGACTCCAACTTCAGGGCCTCAATTTTCCATAAAACATTGTTCTCCCCCCAGAAACTCTGATGCATTTCCGCGGTATTCCCTGAAGAGACTGACAAATATCTTAACATAGGAAGCGATACAGGATTGAGCCAGGTTGGACTTATCTTTCCGGGGAAAAAATTGAGACATAGTTCATCTAGTTGTCGTGGAGGACACAGTTTATCAACTTTTACAATGAGATCGCTACCATGGCTATCAAAGCAACTTATCGACAAAAATTGCAACTCTTTAAGGTTTTCCAGGGCATGTACCTCATTATCTCCAATTTCATCTCCGCAAGTAAGTTGTAATCCGAGTGTTCTTAGTCGGGTCAAATTCCTCAACTCAGAAATTCGACAACCTTCTGTTCGGTTTGATCTGGCAGGTCTAAACCCCAACAAAACTTCAAGGTTCGAAAGTTTTTCTAAGCCTTTCGGTAAGTATTCAAGAGAACCACAATGGCCAACATCTAAGACTCTTAGCTTCTGAAATGACACGATGTAAGGGGGAAGCATTTTAAGGTTTTGACAGTAACTCACATCCAAAATCTGGAGGTTGTTAAGCTTCTCCAAAGACGGAGGGAGTTGAATCAAAGGATGAGTGTTGCTTAGGCCAAGATAAGTAAGGTGTTGAAGTGAACCGATCTGATATAGCAGACCTGTAAGAGGCATTTCAAAGATCGATCTGGAAAGATCTAAGACTCGCATGTACCGACACTCGTTAAGCTTTGCTGCAATGGTTGTTGCAATCTTGTTCACTTCAGCAGTCTTGGTTGTGGATAACAATGCTCGTAATTTTAGATTGGCTGCAAGCTGTTTCGTTTTGATTTCACTTGTAATACCCATATGACGACTACTAATCCCATTTGGACTGAAAAATGCATCATCTTCCGCTACTTTGATCACCAAATCACGAACCATATCATGGATTTTGCAAGTGCTAATTGTTTTGTTGTAAGTCTTGTCAACTACTTCGACCAAACATCGATTGCTTAATCCGGAGAAACAATCTTCTCCAGCTTCAATTGATGACCTACCATTCCTTAACGGAGCAAATCCCTCTCCAATCCACCAATGGACTAATTGCTCTTTTGTTATGACACAATCCTCTGGATAGAGAGAAAAACTGAGGAAGCAAGACTTCAGGTAAGGTGGGAGCTCATCATAACTAAGTTGCAACGAAGCCATCACAGAGTCATCTCTTTCTGCCAATTCTTCCCGAAAACGCTCTACAGTTTTCTGCCATTCACGCATTTGTGGTGGTTTATAGAGCATCATCCCTCCAACTGCCTTGATTGCTAATGGAAGACCTTTGCACTTTGCTACAATCTCCTTACCAACAACCTCTATCTCAGAATTCAGACACTTGCCTCCTGTACTTGCAAATGCTATGTATCGAAACAGCAACCAACTATCATCCTTACTGAGGAATTTCGGAAAATGGATTTTGGCTTCTTGCACTCCCATCTTTTGTGCAACTTCCAAAATTCTAGTAGTGATGATAATACTACTTCCTTTTCCCTTGGGCAATCCGGTACATATTCGACTCCACCAAGCAGTGTCCTTACTCCAGACATCATCCATCACAATCAAATACCTCTTACCTAAGAGATATTGATTAATTTTCCTTAACAATTCTCCCCGGTCATCTCCAACACTCGCATCTCCCAAGTTCCTTAATATGCTTCTCATAATCTGTTCTTCGGTGAATGTTTGAGATACAGATACCCATATTCTTCTGTCAAAGTGATTCTCTATGTCTCTTTCATTGAAAACCTTCTGAGCGATTGTGGTCTTTCCCAGTCCCCCTATACCAACAACGCCAATCGCTAGTAAATCATTCTTTGCTTCAAATAGCCAACCTTTAATCTTCCTAGTGTCACCTTCCAATCCAACCACTTGGCTATGGTCGTATACAGGGGAGCTCCATCTATCCATTCGGTTGTTGTGTGCACTTGTCTCGACCTGGCTTGACAGTTGGATGTTAAGAAAAGCCATGATGTTTGTTCTAATGTGGCTGATCTTTTCATTGATCTCTCTCAAGCGCTTTCCAGTTTTGTATTGAAACTGAAGGTTTGGAGGAGAGATACAAGTCAACCAACTGTTTGAATTTTGGTCATCATCCCTTGATTGGAGTTGACAGTCAGCTAAAATGTCATCAGCTTCATAGATCAGCTCCCGTAAAACAGCCATGAACTGACGCAGAGTTTCATTATTGTTCTTTCTTTTGACCCTGTCCGCATCTTTGAGGAAACACTGCATCAACTGGAGATCACCTTTTAACTTATCAAACTGTTCCTTGAATTCATTCACATAGCGAGTCTCCTCATGAAGAGTATTGAGCAGCTTTTCCAAAAACACCGTGACCACTGCATCCGCCATGTTCTTTCCCTGAGAATTCAAAGCAACGTATAGAACCTTTTAAGCCTAAAACATTCAAGTCTATGAGTAAAACAGTAGAGGTCCTTACTGAAACTTTAACTTCTATCACTAATCAGGAAATTCTACAAGCAATTCGGATAATGAAATGGCAATATCTACCTACATATTCAGTAGCCTTTAACTCTTATTGGTTTTTCGATAATGATATGAAGAATTGCATAAACATGGAATTAAGATGGATAATAATAGCAAGAATTTATTTATTTATCAATCAACAGAAAGAATAAAAGGATTCAAGAATTGAATTTGAAGGGCACTTACAGTTGAATCTTGAACAATTCTTGTAATGAAAACTTCAAAACCCTCAAAACTCAAACCTTCATTGAAACGGAGGAAAAATAAACAGAGCAGAAAAATGGAATGGAAGTTGGACCTTTGACCGTTTATAATTCAATAATGTACTTGTCAAATTACAAAAGAATCCCGAGTTAAACCCAGCTTTGAGGGGCATAATGGTAATCTTAGAGTTGACCCGGTGACTATACAAGTCTAATGATGTATTGTCTTTGTACGCGGTTCGAGGAAATTGCATTAGCAGCACCGATTAAAAAAACAGAAGCTTCCCTCCCCGTCAATGGTTTCTTCTTAGTAATATATGTCGATACGGCAACTCGAATTTCAAATATTGACAAGCTCAATCTCAAACATTTAGCGTTTTTATCATTAAACTACATTAAATATTTTTTTATATTAGTTTTGAAGATAGAAATCTTAATATTATATCAATAATAATAATATAAAACATTTTAAAGCTCAAATCAACTCATGATTTTTCTTTTTTTTCTTAAGCTTGATTGATTAGGAAGCTTTTAAAAATTAGGCTTAATTCGTACTTTATTTTTAAAAATTATAGTAAAGTAAAGAGACTTTTGAGAAAATCATGGAGGAGTAAATGCAAATGATCTTCATTGGAAAATTTTACAAGAAAATTCATAATATTTCATTAACGTTGTGCATATTTTTTCATTTTTTTTTTTCCTAATTTCCCAAACTATTATCGTCATTACATTCTAAGATGTAAGGTTCCAGTAGCACGGCTGGACCAACCATGGCCTCTTAATTTTTTCCTTCTTCCTCCTCCTCCTCCTCCTCCTCCTCCTCCTCTTCTGCTCACCGCGGCCTATTTCTTCGAATTCGTATCATCCTTCAACTGCTTCTCAGAGATTTTCTTGCAACAGAAGCATTTCTTTCCAATTGGTAATCTTCCCCATCAATACTACTACTAATCCCATGATGAGGTGGCAAAATCCTTTTTTGTTTGACCCTTTTTTACTGCTAGTACTTCATTGGCTTCGTTGACCCTTTTTTGTTTGATAAAATTAACAAATCCTTGAAGTGCAACATCAGCATCATCGCTCTTCATCAATTCCTCTGCTACCTCAGCTGGGGTGACCTCTTTTCTCTGAATCAGGCCTTCAATTTCTCCAAACAGTGGGTGATTGTCTTTAATTTCAAGGTAATTGGAGGCCAAGAACTTGAAGCCACTAAAAGTACAATAGGACATGTTGATGTGCACGTCCATACGACCGGGACGCAACAAGGCAGGGTCAATCCGATCCTTGTGGTTGGTCATGAACACAACGATACGCTCATCACCACAGCTAGACCACAAACCATCAATGAAGTTCAATATACCGAACAGTGGGATCAGATTATTTGGGTCTTAGGGTCAGTTTGGCATTGCTTTTGAAAAGTTAAAATCAGATTATTCTATAAAATGATGTTTGGTAAAACTTTCAAAAGTGATTAATTAATAATCTAACAAGTTTTTACAATGATTTTGAGAAGTAGGTGAGAGATTACTTTTTGAAAGTGATTATGGAATAATCTATTTCAGAATTTAATAATTTTTTTAAAATATCATTATTATCTTTATGAAATCAAGCTAAAATCATTTATATACCTTATTTCATCTCAAAATTAAATATTCTATTTAAATATTGATTCAATTTATAAAATCATTTAAAAATATTTATATTGTCCTTATGAAATTTTTTGCTTCTAATTTAAATATTCTACTTAAATATTGATTAATATATATAATTAATGAAAAAAATGAAATAGGGTCCTAAACTCATGTATATTTTAGTCATTATATCTAATCAGTACTTTTGCAATAACATTACCAAATATATGTATACTGATTTTGAGTTATACAGTAGTTTTAACAATACAATTAATCAAACATCTATTAATTAACTTTACAGCTGATTATTTATTCAGCACAACTAACAATGATTATTATAAAATTTACAGTAATACCAAACTGGCCCTCAAACATAAATCGGGAATTAATTCCTTTTGGAAAAAAATCAATTATAACATTTATCCAACATTTTTCAAAAATAACATCTAGATCAACAAATATGATAATATAAACTTTATAAATTCAAATTATATTAATATAATATTTCTAAACGGAATAAAATAATCAAACGTATGTAACTCATAAAAGAATATCTACTTTGAAAACAATTTTTTTTTTTTTTAAATTGAGAAAGGAATTGCATCAATTTTGAAGAATGAGAGAGAAAATTGGAGTAAAAGTCTCTTTTATTAAAAAAGAGGAAATATAACAGGGACAATATATGAACAAATCTACTAGTTGGTGTAATAATAATTATAAATGGTATTTTGATAAATTTATATGTTTTTTTGATAAATTTATATTATATTTTTAATGGGTCAGACTATATCAACTATAATTTATGACTTCAATATATCAACCATTGGATTAAAGAATACATGAACAAATGAGTGGTTAAAATATGGAAGTTAAAAAATTGAGTTGATATAGCCTGATCCATTAAATATATATATATATTTAAATGAGCTAGCCCACCCTTGCCCATGTATAGTTAGGTCCCAGGACACGACCTTGGTAAAAGAGAGGTTCTGATTAATCAATGGCAGCAAGGACGTGATCAGGATTAAACTTCAGGATGAGCTAGAATAATTTTTTATAGATTGAACATTGGCAATTCAATAAAATTTCTTTAATTAAAAATAAAGATACACTTATTCAAGGGTACATAGCCAGACTTACCTGGTATAATGTATATTCCAAATAAATACGTTAACAAGTTCATTAATAAAAATGTCAAAACAAATTATTATTATTATGTTTTTTTACAAAAAAATAACATTTGATTTTAAAAAATAAAATAAAATGTTAGAAAAGACATCGTAAATTATTGGGCCGTGGCCCATAACCCTTGTCCAAGTAAGTCAAAACAAATTATTAATAAAGATGAAATGGAAATACAATCAACCACTAATTAAGTTGTATTCAGCGATTTTTCAAAAGATCAAACTTATCAATTATTATATTAATTTAATTATGATGGAACATCACATTACATAATAAAATAACTATACTTTTTTTTTGAATTAGGGGAGGGGGATTTGAACTCAGAATCTCAACCTTGTTGAGAAAAAATAACTATATCGTTAGATTACTATTTTACTAACAGATCTGGAAGAAAAATAATAATTAAAAATATACAAAAAAAAAACTTAAAAAGTATGCATCAAAATTTCAACCAAAACAACAACAAAAATAAAAAAAGTCATGCAACAATATCATTAATTTGTAAATTTAAAATTAAATTACTTCTACAATTTTATCAACTAAAAATTATAATAATCCTAAAATTTCAATATAAAATAAAATATTTAAATTTATAATATTCATAAAAATATACTTATGGGAAGACTAATGGTTCATGTTGACAATGGACAAGGATCCTCTCCTCACCTCACCTCACCTCATCCTCACCTCATTTAATCTTATGATACATAAACATTGCAATGAATGAATGGTTAAGATGTGATTGACACTTTATTAACAACCAATCACATGCTTTAAAAATGTGAGAAAAATGTGAGGATGATGTAAGATGAGGAGAGGATCCTGGTCCGTTGACAATAAGATGAAGTCCAATTTTAGTAAATTTGGAGAAAGAGAGAATTATTATTAAAGAAATAAGAAAAAATAAAAAATAAAACTTAAGCTTTGGGATGCGTGAACAGAAAGTTGAAACAAATACAATATTCCAACTTACTTTACGGGCCTTCAATTAGGAAAAAAAATTAATATTTAATTTTTATTATTAAACTTTCATTTTTTTTTTTAAAAGGGCCCCGTGAAGGTACGTCTCTGAATTATGGCAGCCAAGTTGGAAAAGTAGAACATTACAATTGGAAATATTGTTTTTAGTTTTCACACACATGGTTTGATTTCCATAGTGATCAGTTTTTCTATTTGCAATTGTTACTGTGTTTGTCACATAAGAAATGATGATGGAATTAAACGTTTCACATCTTAACACTTATAATCCAATCTAATCCAATTCGAAATCTTATTCAATCTCGTCCACCAAATGTATCACACTTTGTACAATATGATCAGAAGCTACTCGGAAACGTAGTAGTACAACAGATATCATCAAAAAAAAAAATTAAGATGAGTTAAAGCAATGGAGTGATAAAATTCTTGGGTGCAGTTTGATTATTGTTTCTAAAAAGAGTGGAAATGATTGATAAATATTCTTCCTTCACGTGTTGGTGTTTTTGCATACAACCAAAATAATGTAAAAGCTATCATTATAATTTTAAAAAAGAGGTAATTACGCCAAACTCTCATGAGGTTTGCTCTTTTACACCCGGAAATAACTTTACCGTTAATTGACACTCACCTCCTCTGCCGTTAAGGTTTGACCGTTAAGTGTGAGAGTTAACTGTTAAAAAATGATAAAAGACATAAATACCCCTGATTCACCCAAATGAAAAAATAGAAAAAAAAAATCTAAAAAATAAAAAAAAACCCCAAAATCTATTTATAAAAAAGAAAATCTAAATAAGAAAAACCCATAAATGGAGCGGGTTGAAGTGGGGCGGGGCGGGGTAGAACGAGGAATGCCTTCTGTTAGCAATTCCGTCCAAAAGCAGCGTTGACTGTTAATGAAGGGGGGTAAAATCGTAAACTCATCAGTGGGGACAATTAATAATATATTAAATAAAAAATAAAAAACAATTAATAATATATTAAATAAAAAAACAAATGAGTGGAGGAGATCATGCCACGTCACTCCTCTAATGAAAATAATTAAACAAATCAACTATTAAAATTAAAAATTAAAAAAACTCTCTCCCCAATTCTTCTCTTCTTCTCCATGACCACCATCATCTTCAATTATTAATGTCATTTTTTTAAAACAAATTTTCAATTAAGTCATAAAGTTGCAAATGGTAATCCATTTATCAACTCTATTGCCCAAATCACAAGTGTTGTTCATAGACGATGAACAAAATATCAACAGAATCCCCAAAATCTTCAACACCCTCTCTCTCTCTCTCTCTCTCTCTCTCTCTCTCTCTCGAATCCACACACTTTGGTGCCGATTTGAGGTTTCTGATTTGGTGTTTTGGGTTTTTGATTTGGAGGTGTGGTGGTGTGTTTATGAGGTTTGGTTCAATTGAAGGTTTGATTGTGGATTGATTTCTGGGGTTTTGATTTGGTGTGTGTGGGAGAGAAAATAGTTTCTGGTTCTCTTCCAGAAATCATCATCTACATAGGTTAGGGTTTGCCACAGGTTAGGATTTGATGATGGAAGATGATGATGATGATGATAAATTTGGGCGATTTGGTTTTGGGTCGATTAGGTTTTGAATGTGGATTTTGGATGGGTTGTTGTATGGTGGTGGTGGCTGAATTTTGGGGGTGGTGATGGGTGGTTCATGATTTGGTGTTTAAGTTGTTGTGGTGGCGGCTAGGATTTGGTGTTTGAGTTGTGATGGAGATGGTGGTGGTCTGGTGAGAAGATGATGATGACAGAAGATGATAATCTGGGTTTCCAGATGTTCCAGATCTGGTGGTAGAGATCGGCAGATTTTTTTTTTAAAAAAAATTTTGTCATTTTTTTTTTGTTTCAAAATTTAAATAAAAAAAATATATAAAAAGAGATATTTCCACCGTCCATCTCAAAGATGGATAGTGTAGATCCATTGTTTTTTTCAATTGTATTTTTTAATTTTTTTTCTATTTTTTAATATATTTTTTATTGAATGAATATATTAAAGGGCAAAATTATAATTTCAGCTATTACATCTCTGCCATTTAAAGACATAGAAGGGCAATTTCTTCTTTTTAACCACTGAATAATGTCAGGGTTAGCTCTTCTGTTAAAAAAGCTAACATAAGGGGGACTTTTAACAATATTCTGATTTCAGGGGGGAGACCGACTAATATGAACAAACCATGTCCTCACCTTTCTAATAGGGCAAAGGTCAGTGGGGAAATGATAATATCCCAAATAACTAATATATAACCAATGAATATGTTATAATATATAAAGTAATAAATAATTCCAAGAAACTATTAAAAATAATCTCATAAAGATAAATATCACCAGTAAATTCAATCATTTTTAAACATAAACACAAAGTGCGAAGTCAAAATGTTAGAAATTTGTAATGTTAATCATCTAATTGTTGCTTTTATTTAACTAAGTTTTATTTTAAGCGGGGTGGGACGGAGTGGGGAGTATAAAACCCATCCCCCTATACTCATTATAGGTTTTACTATCTATTCTCATTCCCGTCCCATTCCCACCAAATTGAAACCCATCCACATCCCAAAAGTAAAGGTCCCCGCGGGGTCCCGTCCCCACGTGTAAGTTTGCCATCCCTAGAAAGAAAAGGAATAGCATTTGTAAAGAAATGAAGGGAAGGCGACCAAAAATGAGTATAACTTTGCTCACCTCCTTTAACTGGAGGTAACTATTACCCCCCCACCCCAAGTGTTGACACGTGGCCTAAACCTTGAGTTAACTTTGGACTTTGGGTTAAGTTTGGGACACGTGTCAACACTTGGGGTGGGGGGTAATGGTTACCTTCGGTTAAAGGAGGTGAGCAAAATTACACTCACCAAAAATACACCATAAGGCAAAAAGAGAAAAATGGGCAAAAAAGGAAGTTTGCCCACTAAGGGGTAAAATGGTAATCTCAAAGTTGACCCGTTAGCTAGACAAATTCACTGATGTGTTTAAAGTGTTCTTGTACGTGATTTGACGCAATTGCATTTGCAGCACCGATTAAAAAAAAAAAAAACAGAAGCTTCCCTCCCCGTCAATGGTTTCATCTCAGTAATCTTATTGACTTAACCATTTTCTTTTTATATATACAATTTGTAATGTCGGCTACTCGAGCCTGAAACATAGACCATAGTCAAGTTGAATGAACACTCTTACTACTAAAGTCGGTGATTTTAATATCAGTTTTGAATATATAAATCTTAATATTATGAGAGCTTCTTTTGACAATCCAATTTTTTCTTTTTGCACTTCCTTTCTAAAGACACTCCATTCTCAAAATTTAAATTTTAAAAAATTCTAAAGACACTCCTCTTTATTCCAAGATTATCTTTTTTTATCTTTTGACACTCCTATTCTAAAGACACTCTATTTTAAAAATAAAATTTCTAAAGACACTCCATTTTATTTTAATAAAAGTTAGGATGAACCATCATAGCCATTGGATTCATCCGAGAAGTATTCTTTTTTGAATTAAATTATTATAAAAAAAGAAAAGAAATTATCTTTCCTAAACCATTATATTAAATATTACATATTTTCTCTCTCCTAAATTTTTAATTACCATAGTAAACTCTCTCCTCCAACACAAATCTTTAATTTCCTATCTCCATTCTTTCTCAAACAAGACTAAACGTTAAGGAAAAAAAAAAAAACTTACGAATAAGCTTGATTTTTAGGAATCGTATATATGTATATATTAAAAAAAAAAAAAAAAAAAAAAAAAAAAAAAAGGAACGCAAAAAACAATGACCCTGTTTTTTTTATAAAAAAAAAATCGAAATATGAAAATGTTTTTTGTTACTTTTGTAGGTATGTGATTGCCTAAAGAACTTTAACTTTTTCATTAGTTTTAGAAATTTTGAGTTTAATCTTTAGTTGCAACAAATTAAGTTTTTATATATCTATTTTTTTTAAAACAAGGTATTTTATTTACTTTTTAATACCAAAATATTCATAAGATTTTTTTTTCTTTAACTATTAATTAGAGATTGATTGAGAAACTATATATGGAGATAGGATTTTTTTTTAAATGGAGAGAGAGAGAGAGAGAGAGAGAGAGAGAGAGAGAGAGAGAGAGAGAAATTAGGAGAGAGTGTTTAATATGGTAATAACATATTTAGTATTTAATCTAATGATTTAGGAGAGAGATTTTTTTTATTATTAATTTAATTAGTTTAGAGTGTCTTTAGAATTTTTTTGTCTTGTTTAGTAATTTTAATTTAGGTTAAAATTGTCATTAATAAAAAAATTTAAATTGGAGTGTAAATAGATAATTTGTGGATTGTAAGGAGAAACTCTCTAATATTATATCAATGATAATAATAAATAATCACAGTTAAAAGTATTATAATGTAAGCAAGGAATAAGTTAATTCTTGAAAATCGCTTTATTCTTCTCATATCTTCCATTGCTTTTATTCACACAGCTCTTAAAGATTGTAATCGTTGGAATATTGGCGGTATGCATAACACGCAGTCGGATTTACTTCTTCTACATCTGCTTCAGGTTCCTCCCCGTCCTCACCAGGCCCCTCGCATCAATGAGGTTTATTGGCATCCTCCCCCTCCAGGTTGGCTTAAGGTTAATATAGATGGAGCTTCTTTTGGCTCGTTATGTCCTTCTAGTTGTGGTGGTGTTTTTCGCAATCATAAAGGGTTTGTTAAAGGTTGTTTTGCTTCTCCTTGCATGCATTTGAAGCAGAGTTATCGGCGATTATCAAGGCCATTGAGTATGCTTTTGATTTTGGTTGGAGCAATCTTTGGATTGAGTGCGACTCTTCTTACATGGTCTCTCTTTTATCTTGTCGCTCCTCAATTGTTTCTTGGCGGTTCCTTTCTTATTGGATATATGGTGGTTTACTTCCTAGCCTTTTTGGAATTCTTTTGTTTTTAGAGATTTATCTTCGTTCCCCAATCCACACCCCCCGGTTTGTTTTTTTTTTTCTTTTTTTCTATGTTGCTTAAGTTTGATTGATTAGAGCATCTTCAATACAAGAGTGACCTGCGAAAAAAAGAGATGCCAAATAAGATTAATAGACATTCTGTTAATAAATCTTTCTCCAATGCAGCTGTGTGTTGAAGCTGACGTGGAAAAATAAATAAATAAGAAACTGTCTACTTTCAGACGGTCTGTTAGACAGTTATTTTTTCGATTGACTCAGTAAGTACTTAAAATTGACATTAATTTTTCATCTATTTTTACTAAGGAAATAAAATAAAATAAAAATAGGAAAAAAAAAATGGACACATCATTAAAAATACTGTGTTTTAGATAAAAGTATTGGAGATCAAATTTTGAGTTGATTGTTTGTCAAGTCTATTTTTATGCCACATAAAAAGTAAGTCTCTTGACATTGTTGCTATATCAACGATTATTGGTATACAAGCCACTTTTGCATTGAAGATGCTTTTACGAAGATTTTAGTTACAAATTAGGCATAATTCGTACTTTGTTTTAAAAAATAATAGTAAAGTTAAGAGACTTTTGAGAAAATCATGGAGGAGTAAAAGCAAATGATCTTCATTGGAAAATTTTACAACTCATAATATTTCATTAACATTGTGCTTTTTTCCCCCTAATTTCCCACACTATTATCGCCATTATAATATTATATTCTAAGATGTAAGGTTCAAGTAGCACGGCAGGATCAATCATGGCATCTTATGTTTTTTCTGCTTCCTCCTCCTCCCACCATGGCCTATTTATTCGAATTCTTATCACCCTTCTACTGCTTTTCACAGATTTTCTTGTAACATTACCATTTCTTTCCAACTGCTTTGCTCCATCACTACTATTACTAATCTTACTATTAACACTCTCATGATGATCATTCTCCTTAATCCTTATTCACTACTAGAACTTCATTGGCTTTTTCGTCCCTTTTCTGTTTGAGAAAATTAACAAATCCTTGAAGAGCAACATCAGCATCATCGGTCTTCATCAATTCCTCTGCTACCTCAGCTGGGGTGACCTCTGTTTTCTGAATCAGACCTTCAATTTCTCCAAACAGTGAGTGATTGTCTTTAATTTCAAGGTAATTGGAGGCCAAGAACTTGAAGCCACTAAAAGTACAATAGGACATGTTGATGTGCACGTCCATTCGACCGGGACGCAACAAGGCAGGGTCAATCCGATCCTTGTGGTTGGTTGTGAACACAACGATACGCTCATCACCACAGCTAGACCACAAACCATCAATGAAGTTCAATATACCAGACAGTGTCAGCTGAAAAATCAATTAAACAAAATTTTCAGTTCACAGAATAAATCATGAAAGGGTTCTGTATGCTGGAGAGGGAAATCAAGTTCCTTTCTCTGCAGTAACTTAATCCTGATAGAAAACACCGTAATAAGAAAACAGTAATTATGTTCATTTTTCTTTTCTTTTTTTTCTCATTAACATTCATGATTAATTAAGTTCATTTTCTCTCATTAGCATTCTTATTAGTAAACGCTAAAAATAAATAATTTCGAAAATTATTACCCAAGAAAACAATTAAACACTGACCCTTGTATTAGATTCTTTGGTGCTGTCATGTTCTCTATCTTGAACCCCGGCGTTGCAATCTATATCTTCAATAATCAAAATGGATCGGTTCGAAGTTGACAGCAAAATGCTTCTCAATGCTGAATTCGAATAGATGCTTGAAAGATCAAGATCGTAGATATCAAAGCGAAGGTAGTTAGCCATGGCTGCAATCAAGCTTGATTTACCGGTACCGGGAGGACCATAGAGCAAGTAACCGCGTTTCCACGCTTTGCCTACTCTTTTATAGAAGTCCTTCCTCTTCACAAACCGGTCAAGATCCTCGACGATCATCTTCTTCATCTCCGGATCCATCGCCAATTTATCAAACGTCAGTGGATGTTCGAGATTGATACTACCCCACCCTCCACCACCAGGTCCACCACGGTCTTTGCTGTAGAGCTTGATGACTCTTTCTCTCTCTTTGATATCGTTGGCTTGGTCTAATACATAGTTCAAGTAGCTGGACATCACAGTGTCTTGGTGTTTCTTCGGAAATGTCAGCTCGAAGTACAGCTCCTCTTCGTGGTCGATGGTTTCGGAGGACAATCTCCATTGGAGCTTTATGTTGTTGAAGGAGTCATGGATTTGCTCACCCTTTCCGATGGAGAAGGATAAGCTCTTTTGTCTGTGTGTTTTGCTGACTCTGAGACGCTCGTTTTTGGGGTTAATTCTGGTGGGGAGGTAGATCTCGGCGGCCTCGTAGACTTGGTTTGGGGACATGTTGTTGATGTATTGGTCGATGAACAGAGTTGAGTTGGTGGAGAGTGGAGTGAATAGGTTGAAGAAAGTGTTGCAAATATAGGTTCTGAATGATTGGGGCAAGAGATCGTTGATTATGGATCTTAATAGCATCATTACTCCTGTGTAGGAGGCGTAGAGAGAAAACAATGTGGTCATGGATTGGGGGATTTGTGAAAAAGAAGCCATGAATGATCTCAACAAACGATTTCGAGTCTGTTAATTTGTGTTTTTTGGGATGATTTTGATGACTAGAGATTGTAAATTAAAGAAGGTTTTTATAGTGTTTTGTTTACTTTGGCATCAAGAAATTACTGTCTCCAAGAATAGACTTATTGGCACTAGACTCTTTGAATTGTACGCAAATTTGCAATGTGTCCTTTGAATGTCTTTTTTAAGTGTTAAACCCTCATAACACTCATTTTTTGATAAACAGTTTGTTTTATTATATTGCCCCCTGACTGCATGTTCGAGGGGGCATCTACATAAAGGTTTTTATATAGAAACATTAAGTAATTCCATACAACCAAACAAATAATTAACCCAAATGATATGGTAAATACACAGATCATGAGATTACGTGGTTAATAAACAAACCACTTACCATATCATTTGGGTTGTATTTTGGACTAATTTTTAAGGTAGTCTAACATTAATGATATATAAATGGTGGTGGTGGATATTGGTCACTAGTGAGTGTTTAGTCCGGAGAATATTGTTTTGGTAAGTAATTACAATACTTAATTAGTTGATTAATGATACACGTTGAATACTTAATTTGTTGATTATGATTTATGATGAGTCACAATTTACAATAGAAAAATTACACCGACCGCATCTGCATAAACTAAATGATTTAGGGTTCTTAATTTTCTATACAATCAAACACCGGAAGTCTAGTTCAAAGAATGCCAACAATAATTTATTTTTGTCCTATATAACTGATTTAATAGAGACAATATCCACTATAACAATGATCATCAAATTTTAAATGAAACAAAATGTATAATATTACATACATACCATATCACCTCTTAGAACATAGGTAGCATACCCTCCTTCCACATTAAGGGTGATGGGTTCAAATGTCATCATACGTATTTTATAAGCATGCGTAGAGTTTTATCTCGGGTTTATGAGAGTACATATACGAGTCACACATGTATTGTTTGATCTTGACACATGCCAACAGTCTTATTATAATAGTTCTTCATTAAAAAATTATTACATGAACTGAACCTAGTCCCCGGCTAACACTCACAATTTGCTTGTTCTTTTATTGTTACCGTGATTGACTTGGAGCCCAAATTTATTCTTGTAAATTGAGTGCAGATAGAAATTTTTTAGATATGGTCAAAATGATAAGGAAGCGGTGGAGTTCTAAGTCTCATCACGATCACTTTTACAATATTACTATATGAGTATTCTTCCTGGTGTCTGATTTTGACAGGGGTTTTCAACAAACTCTTGACCAATTTGGTGTCTGATTTAAAAAAATAGAATAAGGATAGTAAACAATCAAAAACTATATTTTACGGGCATGGCATGACCTTAGTAAAAACTAAAGCGTTGTTTGCTACAAATTTAGATCAATTTTTGTATTTGCAGTTGTTACTGTGTTTGTCACGCAATAAATGGCTATGGATAAACAGTTTCACATCCTAATACTATTATAATTCAATCTAATATTCCAATCTGAAATTTTATTCTATTCCGTTCAATCTAATCCAATCCGAAATCTTATATTCTATCTTAAAAACCAAATGTGAAACGTCTAATCCATCGTCATTTCTTGTGGGACAAACACAGTAACAATTGCAAATAGAAAATTTGATCACTATTGAAATCAAACCTTGTGTGTGAAAACTGAAAACAATATTGCCAATTGTAATGTTCTACTTTTCCAACTTGGCTGCCATTGATTAATCAGAATCTCTCTTTTACCAAGGTCGTGTCCTGGGACCTATCTGCACATGGGCAAGGGTGGGCTAGCTCATTTAAATATATATATATATATATATATATATATATTACATTATAATAGCGTGATCCATTATATATCTTATATCAGTTCGAACTGACTATAAAAAATAGCCTGATTCATTATATATCTTATATCAGTTCGAACTGACTATAGAAAAATTATATATATATATATATAATGGATCAGGCTATATCAACTCAAATTTATGACTCAATTTTTTGACTTCAATATCTCAACCACTCATTTGTTCATGTATTCTTTAATCCAATGGTTTGGTTGAAGATAACTACCTGTCACACACTATTACAACCACTTATTTTATTTGTAAAAAATAATGTTAATGAAAAAAAAAAT
The DNA here is from genome assembly GCA_008009225.1 of Acer yangbiense. Taxonomy (NCBI): domain Eukaryota; kingdom Viridiplantae; phylum Streptophyta; class Magnoliopsida; order Sapindales; family Sapindaceae; genus Acer; species Acer yangbiense. Next base: position 5,155,223 of record CM017766.1, on the reverse strand, counting down.
TTGTTTTTGATGACACATTTGCATCGTTAAGTTGTGTTCAGTCATGTTCATCTCCCTCAAATTTTGAATTTATTGTAATAGTTTAAACCTTTAATTATAGTGATAGTATATATGCGGATCTCTCATACAGCGATTGACCTCGACCGCAGCCGAAGACTTTGAATCCAAATAAAAGTTACATGGCTGTATATTGCATCACATAATGACCTCATTCAGTCTTATGTCACCGATGATGACATAAAGTCATCAACTAAGATTAATCCATCCATATTCATACAAATTAGGTATGCCTCAAGAGTCAAAAAGTCCTCAAATTCAATGCACCTTACTAAATGTTGAGGAGGAGTTCAATACCCATTAATCATACCATTAAGGTTATAATTTTCACAACAAAGCCAAGTAGTGGAAAAATTTTAGAACCGTGGCTTCAAGCCATGTACCCCTCCACCACCGTCCAATATAATTTGGTGGAAAGAGCACCCATTCAACATGTCAATATTTTAGGTCAAGTCGCTACCAAGCCATGTGATATTTCAAAAAACAAAAAAAAAGGCATGTACCACACACCTAAATTCTAAATTATAATAATTCAAACCGAAAGAAAAAGAAAAAAAACGTGATCGGTTGGTATTCGAATTAATATTATTTCAAATCTTAATTAACAATTGTACTTATTCACCATTTTGTTTTTATTTTTGTTTTTATTAAAACTTTAAAAACTTTTAAACAAGCATGTATGCGTGTTTGCAAGGCCGGCCCTGGGCATAGGCCCATGAGGCGACCGCCTAAGGCCCTCGTTTTCCAAAGGCCCCAAATTTCATGTTGAAAATAAATTTTGTGTATTCAGTTTTTAAATAAGTTTGGAAGCCCACGTACAAGTTTTTTTTTTTTATTAAAAAAAAATAATTAGCTCGGATATCATTTAACCAAATATAAGTCTGGAGACGGGCTCAATTTTTTTTTTTTTTTGTCACTATTTGGACCGAGTTTTGTAAGAAAGTCATCACTTTAATAACTTTAGTTTAAAATGCACATATGGTGAACGGATAAAAATGCCCCCCCCCCCCCCCCCCAGCAACCTTCTTCACCATTTTGGTTTTTTTTTTTTTTTTTTTTTCCTTCCAAAATCCTCCATCAATGGACGACGGTGGACCATGAACACGCGTACGTCGCCATCAACGACCACGACCAAACACAATAGTGACTTTTTTTTTTCCTTTCAAAATCCTCCATCAATGGACGACGGTGGACCATGAACACGCATACGTCGCCGTCGACGACCACGACCGACCACGACCAAACACAATAGCGACTTTTTTTATGTTCGAGCCTTTGTTAGTTGCATCTGAGATACAAACCCTCTTGTTAGTTGCTCTTTTTTTTTTCAATCTAAAACCCTCTTTTGTAAACCTTAAGTTGATTGTGTGAAGAAAAAAAAAGGATTGTTAAAAAGGCTCGAAAAAGTCTCAGACAGAGCTTAGAAAGGCTCGGAGAACAAATGAAAAGGTTCGAAGATTCAAAATTAACAAAAAAAAAAAAATGATTGTTGAAAAGGCTCAGAGAACAAATGAAAAGTCTCGGAGAATAAAGTAAAAGGCTCGAAGAACAAATGAAAAGTCTCTAAGACTAAATGAAAAGGCTCGAGCCTTTTCAATTAGTCTCCGAGACTTTGTAAATAGTCTCCGAGCCTTTTCATTTAGATTCAAAATTCACACAACCAGCTTAAGGCTTACAAAAGACTCGGAGAACAAATGAAAAGGAACCCAATTTGGGTTTTAAATTTAAAAAAAAAAAAAGCTCTGGGGGGGCTGCCCCCCACCCCCCCAGCGAGCTGACCAGGCAGCTCAACCACAGCGAGGAGCTCGACCCCCGAATGCGTCTGCGTAGCGCCACAAAACTAATTATCCAATGAAGTTTCATTGATAATGTTATGATGTTCAACCTCCATTAGAGGTCTGTTATAGAGAAAGATGAAAGAATAAAATATCAGAAAACTTCAAAGTAAGAAAGAGAATGTGTAAAGTAAGAGCATTTTTGGAAATCACTTACTTTAGTGCCTTTTAAACTTAAGTTATTAAAGTGGTGACTTTCTTACAAAACCCGGTCAAAAATATGACATTTCCCACCATTTCCACGTCTGGAGACCCATGTATTGTTTAAAAAAAAAAAAAAAAAAAAAACAGCCAATATATACCTAACCACATAAAGTATATATATATATATATATATAGTCATTCTTCTGTCAGTTCGACTTGATATAAAATACACCAGTGCATTGCATGTGGGTCATAGATTATGGATAAGCACCGACAAGTGCATGCATACCAATGCACTGATGTATTTTATATCAGGTAGAACTAACATGAGAAAGATTATATATATAGTGGTTCTCTAGTAAGGACGTCATGAAAGTATAAGTTAAGGACGTCCAACCACAGCCACACATTCATATTGGGTGTGGGTATTTATTAATGTGGGGTTACGGATCCACTGTGAATGTATGGCTGTGGTTGGATGTCCTGAAATTATAAAGTCAGGACGGTCCTGATTAGAGAAGTATTATATATATACAGTCTTTCTATTATCAGTTCGAACTGATAATAAATATATCAGTTCAAACTAACAATAAATATATCAGGACGAAGAATGTGGACCACAGATTATGGAGAAGTTTTGACAAGTGCATACACTTTGAGTCAAAGTATGTAAATCTAGTGGTCCACATTCTTCGTCCTGATATATTTATTGTCAGTTCGAACTAATAATAGAAAATATGTATATATATGTATATATATATGTGTGTGTGTGTGTGTGTGTGTGTTTTTTTTTTTTTTTTTTTTTTTTTTTTTTAAGGCCCACCAAAGAAATACAATTATAATACTTAACCACATCCACACCAGAACAAATACTGTATCAATCTATTAGACATTCTAAAAAAAAAAAAAAAATCAATTATAGGGTTCTTGAAAGAAAAACAATTATAATACTTAATTAGTATTTTTACTTCTAAAAATGTGAGACGGGTAATGTTAAAGTTATATATTATTTGATGTAATTAAATTATTTTTATTACGATGACTTTTTATTTGCTATTTTGTTGTGTTGTAGTCTTGAATTTTAGTTATTATATTGATTTTTATAAGTATTTACTATTTACTAGAGAAAAAAAAAATTAAGTAAATATACATAGAGGATCGAGGGTCTTATTTTTATAGCCCCCAAAATCTCAGGACTGGCCTGATGAAGGTGATTTGGGTAATTGGGTGGGGTTGAAATCGTTGAATAATATTCGAATCTGTGTTGTATTTTTTTTTTTTTTTTTTGATGTGTTGTTTTTATTTTATTTAATTAATTATTTTGTCAATACACCGTCATTTTCACTCCGACGAAGATTCTGATGTTCATTCCCTCCAGTCCACACAGTTCTCAAATGACACAGAACTATCCCCAGAACCAGAACCAGAACCAGAATTGGCAGAAGAATTTCGTCAAACTCTCATGGCTTCCAGGACTGATCCTCAGCCTTCTACTCGTACATATGAATCTCCTGATGAATCTTCTGATGAATCTTCCAACATTCCATATGTTGAAGAGCCTGCTGATAATCCTCTTCCGACCCATCCTCCGCCGGCAAGACCTACTAATGGCCCCTGGTTTACCCTTGACAATGCCTCTCTAGACACATGGAGAAAAAAGATTTCGGAAATGAGCACCTGGCTTGATCTCCAACTTTCAAAACCTGAACACGATCTTTAAATCAGCTCTTCGTGCATTTGTATCAAGATTCACTGGTTCCCTCAGAGACTGGTACCAAGCTCTCGGAGAATACAGGCAACTTCAATTCGTCCGTGCTGACTCGGCCTCCCAAGCTATGGGCCTTATTTTCATAGAATTCCTTAGTGATCCTACACATTTTCATACACAGACAAAACAAGAATTTTTTGAAATGAAATGTTGCTCCCTAAAGAAGAAAGACATCCAGCACCACTACTCTCGAATGTCAGAACGATACCATGTCCTTGGAGGTATCAATGACCCCAACCTTAAACACGTCTACCTCAATTCCCTTCCTTCAGAGCTTCAAGATGAGCTCCACAGAAAAATAGAATCTTCCGGTAGGACTATACCGAACATTACTCTTGGTGAAATCCACATGTTCACACTCACCTCCCTCGAAAAGCTCTGTGCAACTCAGAAAGTCTTCTCCAAAATGATCAAAGAAGGAAAGAAATATGAATCTCAATGCCGCCAACCATCTCTCCAGATTAAATGCAAATCTACAGACCAATGCACCTGCAAGACAAAAAAGAAACGTCACTTTAAACATCGGCATTTCAAAGACAAAAAGCATTCCAACAGATTCAGATCCTTCAGACGAAAAGTCAGACGTGGAAAGAACAAATCCACCAAATGTTACATTTGTGGACAACCAGGCCACTATGCGAGGCGTTGTCCGAACAAGAAAATCAAGTCTGCTAAACTTGTCCAACAGATCACTCAACTTGCAGATTCTATTCCTTCCGATGCTGATGTTGAATCCGTCTTCTCGGAACAAGACGAAGTTACTAACGACACAGTCTTCGTCATTCATGACACTGGTGTCCCGAATTCAGATCCTGATACTGAACACTACTATTCCTCAGATGGTGAGGACACCCAAAATGTCTTCCAAGCCCAAGTAGCCAAGCCACTTCCCTCTATTGAAACAACTGGACCCCAAGCCCACGTCCAAATTCTTGAAACCAAATACTCTAGGCCTATCAATGTCATTGCCTATTTCGACACTGGTGCTCACACCTCCATGATGAACCCCAAGGTCCTTCCAGCCCATGCATGGACCCCACTCGTCCGCCATTTTAGGGCTGCCGATGGCTGGATTTTTGCTACTCATCTGATATCAAAGTCCAAAATTGGTATCAAACTGTTCCCCTCTTTCACCTATTGGACCCGAATCCTTGGCACTCCTCTCCCTAACAAAGATATCCTTCTTGGATGGGATGTCTACAGCAAGTGCGGAGCCCTCAGAATTCTCCCTAACCGCATCCGTTACAAAAGAGATTTTAAACCTTTCACTCTTCTCCCAAAGATTTTCCCTCTATCCGAAATACACCCAACTTTCCAGCATATCCAACGAAAACTGTTACAGTTTTGTGTAGACAGCCATTCAGACTTCCATCATCCCTCCCCTTTGTGGAAAAATCCAGACTTCTTCATCCATCTCCCTTTCAAGCTAAATGAAGACGTCAATCCTACCAAAGCCACCCACTCCGGAATGTCTCCCTCTGACTTACGATTGGCCCAAGATGAATGTGATACATTACTTCAATAAGGCCTCATTGAGCCCACTTCCTCTCCATGGGCCTGCCAAGCCTTTTATGTAGAGAAAAGGTCTGAATTACGTCGGGGAAAAAAGAGACTTGTCATTGACTACAAGCCCTTAAATCTCTTCTTACGAGATGACAAATTTCCAGTTCCCAGGACAAATACATTATTTGCCCAGCTCTCAAAAGCAACCATCTTCTCTAAATTCGATCTCAAAGGTGCTTTCTGGCAAATCGGTGTACATCCCTGTGACAGATACAAAACGGCTTTCTGTCTTCCTAATGCCCAATACCAGTGGAAAGTTTTACCCTTCGGTCTCAAAACAGCTCCCTCTCTGTTCCAAAATGCCGTTACCAGAATCTTCCACCCTATCCTTTACTCCGCTCTCGTATACGTGGATGATATTCTCCTTTTTTCTTCCTCTGAAACCTCTCATTCCCAGCTTCTTACACAGTTCCTCACTCTCATAAACCAACATGGCATCATGCTATCCAACAACAAAAGTTCACTTGGCCAAACTCAAATCGAGTTCCTTGGCATGAAAATTTCTCAAGGCAAATACTGTCCAGGTCCCCATATTGCCTCCCAACTCATTGACTTCCCAGACTCGAACCTGACCACTAAACAAGTCCAACAGTTCCTCAGTATTATCAATTTTATCAGAGACTTCCTCCCTCAGGTCAACCGACACACCTCGGTCCTTTCTCAAATGCTAAAAAAGTCTCCTCCTCCATGGTCACAAGCCCATACCACTGCCGTCACTGAGCTAAAGAAACTATCCCAATCACCTTCGGCTCTTACTATTCCCTCTGACGGCCACCTTATTCTCCAGACAGATGCCAGCGATTCTCACTGGGGTGCTGTCCTCCTTGAAGAACGACAAGGTGTCCGGTCCTATTGTGGACACGCTAGTGGACAATTCAAAAGTTCCCAGGCACATTACCACACAGTCTATAAAGAGATCATTGCGGTCAAACACGGTATCCAAAAATTTGACTTCTACTTGAGGACCTAGACCTTCACTGTGGAAATGGACAACTCCTCTTTTCCTAAAGTTCTTGAGTTTCGGAATAAGATTCCTCCTAATCCCCAGCTCCTCAGATTGAAAGATTGGTTTGCTCGCTATGACTTCACTGTTCAGCACGTGAAAGGTCATCATAATATAATAGCTGATATGCTTTCACGACCATCCACTGTCCATTTACTCTCTTCCGTGAAGAAAATCCCCCTTGTCTTCATAGCCACCTCAGCCTCATCCTCCACATCACCATCACCATCGAACCCATCTGTCGGAGAGTTTCCTCCAGAATTACAGATTTCTATCACTCATGGCCATCCACCTTCTCTTGACCAGATCTCACACTTCGCCAGACACTATCTCCCAATTTATCGTTCCAGGATCCAAACCCAAGGTGTCCAATGTGACGTCTCCAACCCCAATAGATCTTTTCTTGATCCCTTCATCATGCCGCCATATCACTATTTCTCACAAGACCTTATTTGGTATTTATGGTGCTTGTCTGTTCTACATCACTTTGCTTTTGTTTTCCCTTTACAGGCTATGTCCACATACCTCAATGATCCCAGTCTACGATGTTCTCTCCTATGGACTTTCCTCCAATGGTTCAATCCCCTTGACATTTGGAACCGTGACCTCCTCAACCTTATGGGTAACTACAATTTATGGAAACTCAACAAACATGAAGCCGAAGCCGAAGCCGTTCAATGCATTTGGATCTTACACCGTCTATACAGATACAACCCTCATAAAAAGTTGTTATGGACCACTAATATCAGTTATGAATGGCACACCACTTATGATTACCCAAAATGGTATCCAAAGACCATCCAAATTTCCCTGCAGAATTTCCTCTGTAATGCCAATAATGACTTCACTGATGAACATTACATCATTCCTGATGTCCCTAGACAATCTGGTAATCCAAAAGATCCTCTCTCGGTCCAAAGCCACATGATTGACTCCCAAGACCCTTTCAGTTTCAGCACATGGCCCTGTCTGATATGTGGAGCCCAAGATTCTGATGATGACGACCATGCTACATGTAATCTGGACACCCCGTAACTCATGGCTTATGCTTTAATTATGTAAAGTTTTTCGGTGTGTTTTACTTATGCTTTTACTTCGAGTATTGTAATAGTGAATCGGCACTTCAACCGACTTTGTAATCTTGCTGCCTGCCACCTGTTTCGCATGGCATTGTTTGTTGTTTGTTTGTTTTCGGTCTCTCCTGCCTATAAAAGAGACCCTCCTCTTCTTGTAAAAAATCATCAACTGATAAATATATTTCCGGTGTGTTTGCTTTCTATGGCTTTCTAAATCTTCCTTTCTTTTCTAAATGATCTGAGAATCATAGACTGTAATGATCCAAGTATGCTCTGTGCTTGCCTTTAATTAAAGGATCCTGCACATCAGAAAAGGATTTTAGTTCCATTGGCTTAAGGTCCTTATCTGTTTTCATGGTGTTCCTCTATGAAGTACCCTGTCCAGCTGACGGATAGGCGCTTTGGGGAAAAATTTTTGGACACATGTTGACAGTTTAAGGCTCCCTGCCATCGCCGTGGCAGAAATGGACAAATTTTGTTTTTTTCATTTAGCTGATTGGTTGATGCATCGATTTTTGTATTTCTAATTATTTTGGATCTGGGTTTATTTATTTGTTTTTAATAAAATCTGGGTTCAGCATTTTTGTTGCCGTTGGGTGAGTTAGTGAGAAGTGAAAGCTGAGATTGAAGGTGATTGAACTGAGAAGTGAGTCTGGTTCGAAGATGATTTTTTTTTTTTTTTTTTTTTAAATGGGACCGGACCGGAATTGGAACCACCGGTTCCGAACTAGAACCGGCGTCATGTCTAGTCCCATTATTATGGAGAGTTTTTTTTTTTTTTTTTTTTTTTTTTGTAAGGAATTATTATGGAGAGTTGACTAAGATATATTTACAAAAGAAAAGTTTAACAGTAGTATTAAATTCTTTATTAGAATATTTTCTTTAATGTAGTTTAATAAGATCTTTGATGCTGAAATAAAACATGAATTTCTCTAATGTATGTTTACAGTTAACGAACTGGCCTGGGTGAAAGAGTTTTGTATATGTACGTAATATGTATAATAAAAAAACTTGTTAGCTGATCATGTTATATATCTTTCAGTCCATTCTTGAAACTTGATAATTAAAGAAGAAAGATTTACTGGTATAGTGGTATGTTAGTAACCGGTAATGGTGTAAATAAAATAATAAATTTAGGAATGAATAGCTTCTAGTTCTAGCCTTGCAAGAGAAGAGGGAAAAGGTAGGAGAGAAAGAGAAATATATTTGATAAAGGAAAGAAAATATATGAGAGAGGAGAGAAGAAATAAAATAAATTAATGAAAACAATGGATGGAGAGAATGAAAAAAATAAAAGAAATGTATTTATTAAATCTTAGCCATTTTAATACGAGGGATTCAAAGGCTTTAAAATCATGTCAAATATTGTGGAGAACATTTTTGATCACCCCTCCTTCAAGAGAGGTAACTATTACCCCCATCTTAAATGGATGACATGTGTCCATAGAGGAGTAAATATTTAGACAATTTTACCCCTCCATAGACACATGTCATGTGTATGGGAGGGAGGTAATACTTACCCCCCTAGGAAGGGGGGTGAGCAAAAATGGACTCAATATTGTGTCATCTAATCGTGTCCAAATGATATAGCAACACTGTAGACCATTCATTTAAATTGTATTATATTTTTATGATTTAAATGAATGGTCTACATTGTTGCCACATCATTTGGGCATCAGATTTTGGCACCAAATTTGGGTAATGTAGCATTACTTATATATATAGTGAGTATCTTATAAGAGATCTTTTATTTTAATTTCGGCAAGGACTATTATGAAATTACATTGTTTTGAATGAATTTAGATCTGATTTTTTTTTTTTTTTTATTGATGATAAATTTATTGAAATCTACATATGAATAAAATTTGAATTTTTTTCAAGTATTAGAACTATTTATCCCGATTTTTTTAAATATGAAGGTATCGAAAAAATGAGCAAAATATAAGAAAATTCAAGAAAAATAGCTCTAGTGCTTGAAAAATTCAAATTTTATTTATAGGTAGATTTCGATGAACTTATTATCTATACAGAAATTCAGATCAAAATTTATTCAAAACAATGTGATTTCATGGTGGTCTTTACTAAAATTAAAATAAGGGATCCCTTATGAGAGACTCACTATATATATATATACACGGGCTTGTGAGAGGGTTGCCTGGGCTATATAATGGGTTAATTAAAAAAAAGGTCCTTGAGTTTAAAAATATTATATAATTATCTAAATTTAGTGTAATATTAATATTTTATTGTTTACAGTAAGTTGTAAAATACATGTAATATTTAAGTTTCTAACATTATAGAATTAAGTCATTTACAAATTTAAATATTTTTTTTTTTTTGAACTACAAATTTAAATAATTGTTTATACATAAATTTTATAATATATTTCATATTCTTGAGTAGTCCATTTGAGCTATTGAATTTTTTATTTTTAATTAATGACTCACATGTCTTGTACTGACTTTTTTATATTAGTGTATTAAGGAGGAAAATCATAAGAGTTTCCTCCATGGTGCACACCAAATTTAATTAATTTAGTATGAGAGTATGTGATCCATTAATTAAACATTATAATATATTGACTAAACAAAAGTAGATAAATCCGATTATTTATAGCTAAGGAGCCGACTATTTATATTTATAATTTAGCCCGATGGCAAATATTTCATGGGTTCACCCCTATTTTATATATATATATATATTATTCAATCCTTAATGTGTGTCGTTGGAGTACACATCCACATTTTCCATAAAAAAAAAAAATATACGTACAGATATATAGATGCCATTCTTATCAATGAAAAACGTGAGACCAGATGAGAAGATTGATATTTCAAGAATTCATGATACATCTGGAATGTAAAATGAAAACACTAAGGGGTTGTTTGTTTTTTTCACCGTAAGACTTATTACCTTTTATATATTAAATTAAGATAAATCAATTTGTTAGTTTTTCTAATTTATATTTTATTTTAAGATATATATATATATACAGTCTTTCTATTGTCAGTTCGTCTTGACAATAAATATATCAGGGCGAAGAATGTGGGCCACAGATTATAGAGAAGTTTTGACAAGTGCATACATTTTGAGTCAAAGAAAATCTATATATATATATCCTTTAGAAAAAGTAAAATTATTGATTTTATCTTATTTGAAAAGTGCTACAGTCGAGTATTTTTTAATAAATTTCTGTAAATGTCCTATAACAATTCATACATTTACAATTTTATCCACATATAATAAAACCCTAAAAATCTATTTTCCAAAAATTCCCAATTTAAAAAAAAAAAAAAAAACCATAACACAACCTAATCAATTTTACATTTGTAATAAGTCATCAAAAATGAAAAAAAACAAACATATTATACTATCTTAATTTGTAAGACTTATCCATATATCTAACAAATTAAGTTCTTATAAAACTTTAGATTATAAATAAATAAATAAATAAATAAAAAACAGCCGCTTAATCCTAAAAGAAAATTTAGGCTGTCAATTAAGGGGACGATTGATTCAAGAAGAAATTTGAGTGACTCTGTGTCTGTTTTATATATGGATATTTAGCATCAGCAACTACAACTTGTTCCCACTGAACCCAACACCAGAGTATGATTGGAGATAATTTTTTTATTTCTTTAAAAAAAAAAAAAAAAAAATTTAAAGGTTTTAAATTTTTTCTTATGTCATAAATTCTACTTGAAGATAGTTTAGCTAATGAAATCTCTTAATATATCTGAGAGATCTTGTAATTTGACTCTACAGTCTGCACACGTCTGAATTCGAAAGGATTTAATGTATTACTTATTTTTTCCAAATAATAATTTTCTCAGACGACTTTGTATGAAATTTGCATGAATCAGCTGGGCACTGAGAGCACCCATCAGTTTTTATCCTACAATGGAAGTGTAAATGGGTCGGATCGTACTTTAAGACCCAATTGAATTTGAGGGTTGGGTATGATACAGGCCGTGACTTAATTTTTTTATGAGGCCGGACCCTGCCCATAAGAGTTAGAACCATATCATGTATGAGTTACAATGTTTGTGGTAGCCAAAAATGGCTCATAGGCCCAAATGCAAATTGAAGCCCAATGAAATCTCATAAAATCATCCCAGGCCCATCTGACCCAGGTCGACTCAAACTCTATACCAATAAGGCTTGAGAGACCAAGTCATAAAGTTCCAGCTTCAGTTACGATCAGTTACAAAAATTGGTAACTGCTAAATCAAAAAGAGAGGAAATCTCTCCTGAAATCTCGCCCATTAACTACAAATGGCCAAAGGGACGTTGGAGCTATGGCTTCCACTATAAATAAGAGAGCTCCCTCACTTGAAAAGATGCTAAAATCTCTCTGAACTAAAGCTTATTATAGCGTATTGAAATTCTGCTCAACCGAGGCACCAGGATGACTGGAAAACTGCTTGGAGCGCCGCCAGAAAGGCTGGTGAGATGCGCAGCCGTGTTGGCCGGTACATAATACCCCAACGATTCGGTAAAACCTTGCACAGACAAAACCAGGAGACGTTCTAGGTGACTTGTGTAAGGACCTCAGCGTATGGTCGTGGTGAGCCTCGACGTAACGCTTTGTTAAAACCTAAATAGGTCAAAAAGACAACGCCAGTTGAATAAGACACTCAGCTAAATTAATTGCCGGTTAAATGAGATACTCGGTTAAATCAAATGCCAGTTAAATGAAATACTCGGCCAAATTAATCACCAGTTAAATAAGATACTCGGCCAAAATAGAGCTAGGGATTTCCAAAAAGATCAATAAGCTCAAAGATAGTCGAGTACAGGCTGTCAAATAAATCGTACTTATTTAGTTCATCCCATTTGTGTGTTTGTCATGCAGGAAATTAGAAACAGCGGAATATAAGGTTAAAGATTCATGTATATATGGGCAAAAGTGAATACAAGGATCATTACAAAATAAATAAACAAAAGATCAAGAAGGTGGCGCTGGGGGTTGAGAGCTACTCCCGTCGACACTCGGGTCAGGTTCCATCACATATTCGCTCAAGAGGCTATCGTCAGTAGGCCATACAATCACATCCTCATCTTCATCATCCATCCAGCCGCTATAGTCAATCCCAGGGACGGGCCCCAAGTTAGGGTTCTCACCATCAATTCCCGCTTTCTGACAAGCATAAAAAGTAGAGAAGGAATCGGCAGTGGGAACCTCCAGATGCATGGGATGTGGCGCCTTACATTTACTTCGGTAATACGCTCGCCACTCTTTCATCTGGATCCGAAGGGACTCCAGAGATGTATCCACATGCTTTTTTAATTGAAAGGCTCCAGTTGGCCCTAGCCCGGTTAGTCGCCCTGTTTTTCTTCTTGAAAAACTCTCCTGCCGAGACCATTCCCCGCTGGAATTCCCGGAGAAGCAAAGCATCATAGGCCGGAGATCTTTTGAAACGATCGACACCATGTATCTCCAGTTCCAACCTAGCTTCCTTCGATAGGGACCTGACTGTCAAAGCCTGACGCTCCAAGTCTTCGATTCGGCGTTCATAAGATGACTTGGCGTCTTCAGCGTTCTGCTCGGCCTGGAGCAAAGCGTCCTGAGTGGATGACAATTGATCTTGTAAAGTTTTGGCCGCCTCAGCAGCGGAAGATGCTTTTTGTTCAGCCTCCATCTGGCGTGCCAAGCATTGATCCAGGAGCACCTGATTTGACTTAGCCACTTCCTGACAAGTTAACTCAACCCGAGTGTGGCGATCTTCGCTCTCCTTTAATTGAGCTTCCAGCTGCCTTATTCTGTCTGCCTACCTGGGCTTCACCAGCTTGGCAAGCCCCGGACATCACAGCCACCATCTACATCAAATCCACAGCAAACAGGAGTTAAGTATCAGAAAAGAAAAATACAAAATTATGAATATAATCAAGGCGTAACTCACATAGGAAGCACTGTTGAAGAAATTACAGAGCCGGTCGGATACGGTTCCAGCCCTAAGGTGACTCCAGTGATCCTCCCCAATGTAGGCTCGGCCTGAAGCCATGGCCCTCAGCATAGTCTCGGGGGTAGGATCGTCTGTCTGGGTCGAGGGGCTCAAACCGCCCACGCAAGTTTCAGGGAGCCCAGCAGTTGAGGCCACCCGAGGAGAGCTAGCGGAGCCGCCAACACTGTCCTTGATCTGGTCCCGTGGAGGGGTCATACCTGTTTTTCTCCCAACCTTCGCTCCCCCCTCATCACTTGAAGATGAGTCAACATATGCAACTACTCGGGGAATAGGGTAGGGCGACCAGGAGAAAACGAGGCTTTTCTCTTTCCAGATTACCTCCTGCGAGAATCCAAGTCAGCGGCAGGATCTTCAGAATCCGGATCGGGATGCATCATTTCAACACCGCTTCCCCCGGGAGGAATAGGAACTGGTTCGGTAGGAGTCGGAGTCTCCGAAGCCATCACGCCTAAGTGTTCCCCAGCTGCTTCAGCACCCTGGAATGTAGCACTTGGCACGTCTGCAGCAGAGTGGGGAGAGTTGATCCCACGGGAGAAAACCGCTGGCTCGGGCTCAGAGACAGGCTCAGAGGAGTGCCCAGCCTTGTCTTTCCCCTTGGAAGAAGAAGAAGGGCCCGCTTGATTGTCCTGACCAGCAGCGGTCCTACTAGCTCCAAAGTGGGTCCTATTGGTTCCAAAGCCCTCCGGATCACCCACAGCCTCTGCTGAATATGCGGTCATTTCTTGACCGTGGGTCTCCTCGGGCACGTAATCGGGTGCTCCCTCTTCATCATCTCCCTCGGGAGGGTCCTCGGGAGCACTCTCGTCAGAGTCACCTTTGGGAGGAGTTATCCCAGCATCTCGCTGGCGAAGAGCCGCTCTTCGGCTCGTCTCCACGATGCCTTTCATCCGGCGTGCATGAGCATCGCAGACTATGTCTACATCGAACACTTTAAAAAAAAAAAAAAAAAAAAGTTGTTTCTCCGAGTCAGTACAGATTTAAGAACCAGAATGTAAGAATAACCAGGGAAAACTTATAAAAAAAGCTTACGGCGTTTACGGCGTACAGAAATTTGGGGAAAAAGGCGAGCTCTGATCATTTTCTCCACATTGAAGAGATAAGGTCTACCCCTCTTCTCCAAAGGGCGAACGGCCGCCCGAGCCAAAGTTTTGAGCTCCTCGTCAGTAAAGGCAGGAGTCATATGATTCCACTGGGGCGAACAAAAGTACCGAGGAACCTTGCAAGTCATTGACCCCAACCTTTACCCACGAAGAACCAGCTGTTCTTCCAAAAATTGTTTGAGGTGGGGAAGCCCCAAACGAATCCCTTCATCTTTTCGTTCGTGGCCGGCTCGATTTCACTCTTAACCACTACGTCTTTAGGGATCCAGAGCTCGGGCTGGTTCGATTGAAGGAAGTAAACCCCAGTTTTCCCCACTGGCCTCAGCGCGTAAAAGTGTCGGATTTCGCGTGGGGTGGGAGGTGGCCGCTTCATCCTATGCCACATGTGCCACATGCACATCAAAATCCGGTAGCTGTTCGGAGTTAGCTGCGCCGGTGTAAGTCGAGCCTCAGCCAAAAACCAGGTGATAAAAGGCTGAAGAGGAAGAGTAACGCCACAGGTAAGCATGGCCCCATAAATTGCCACGTGGCCCGGCGGGGGGTTCCATGCAGCTCAACCATCAGTAGGAATCAGCGAAACCATGTTGCTGTCCAGGTCGAACCGTCGCATATACTTTTCTATCTCTTCAGGGCCGACCACGTTTGGCTCGACGTCATAGGCACATAACCGCTCGGGAGAAAAAGGAATGCGAGCAGCCCTATGCTCCGCTTCGATGTCGTTCTCAACTACCCTCTAGGTCCCGACTCGGCTGTCCAGGGAGAGAGAATCTTTTTTACGGATACTCATCCTTTTCCCCGCTCGTCTCCACGGCCGAGTATCAGCACAAATGGAAAAAGAAGAATCTGACTAAGTCTCAGGCTGATAAAAGTCAGGCAGCGATGAATTCGAAGAGATGGAGGGAATTTCTGAAGTAGGAGGAACTTCAGAAGTAGCAGGTCCTTCACGAAAAAACCCCGAAACGTCGGCGTCTAAATATTGAGGTTGATCCGGGAGAAGGTCTCCTAGCAACCTGTGGACAACCGTGACAAGAAAAACATCACCTTGTTCAATAGCAATCATACCAACAGTAAAAAGACGATTCCTAGCAGCAGGATCCATAAGAACTAACCTTGATATATCAGAAAACTGGAGCTACGCAAACTGTAGAGGAAATCTTCAGAGAAGGAGGAATGGTCTTCAAGAAAAGATCTGGGTTTTGAGGTTGAGGATCTTGGCAAAACTAAAGAAATGAACGGCTAAACCCAAATAACTTAAAGAAAAGTAGCAGATGCGAGTGAACTTTTTTCAGGAAGAGAAGAGAAAGATGGCAAGAAAAAATTTTCGCAGAAAAAAGAAAAATCTTGCAGAGAAAAGAAAAAGGATTCTTCCCTACGAAGCGTCAAGCTGATTATATAGGCGGTACCGGTTTCAAAAAAAAAATCGAAACCCTAGAGAGGGTAGGTGAAGAAGCGGGAAAACGAAGAGGCAAGGGGAGTCACGTAGGTTGCGTACGGATGAACAGAAAGGTCGTGTCTCATAAATACCTCCTACCACAACCAAGCGAAAGGAGACATGTGGCAAGCAGAGCGAGCCTTGAGCCGTCAGGAAGTCAGTGTGTCACTATCAAAAGATTTCTGAATAGTGGGTGGATCAAACATGTGCGGACATAATTGAGACACGTCAGTAATACTTCGAATCAAACGAGGATACAGAAAACCAACATTAATATGGAAGGCGACAAATAAAAATGAGAAACGAAGCAAACAGGGGTTAAATATTCGTCCTGAGCAAGTGGTATTCGGCTCAAATATTTAAGGGGGTATTGTTATAGGTAAAAATCGTCATAAAGGACACGTCATCCCCATGAAAAAGCCACGAAAGCAGAAGTCAGGAAAAGTCAACTTGAAAGGGGGAAA
This sequence comes from Acer yangbiense, assembly GCA_008009225.1. Classification (NCBI taxonomy): domain Eukaryota; kingdom Viridiplantae; phylum Streptophyta; class Magnoliopsida; order Sapindales; family Sapindaceae; genus Acer; species Acer yangbiense. The sequence goes on along the minus strand of CM017766.1, from coordinate 5,138,815 downwards.
TCCCCTAAGTGACCCACTCGGCTGAAACCAAAGCAACCCGATCACAAACAAAGAGAGCATACTCGGGCAACATCACCTACTCGGGCATACTTGGGCGTACTTGAACATACTCGGGGATCAACAAGAAGAGATGGTTGCGGAAACTCACTTCCCAAATACATGGAAAGAATCGGCAGTGAGCACCTCCACAATACGTAGCAGTGCGACCTTTCAGAGTTTAACAAGGAAACAAACAGGTCTTCTGCGAATAAAGGAGAAAGAATCCGGACCAAACCCGGACTCAGCCAAAACAGGAAACATATCACGCCAAAGAAGGAAACAGAATCCGACTAGGACTGGGAAACCGCTTAAGACTTGGGAGCCATGACACCAAACCCTAGCGGTATCCCCAAACCCTAGAAACAACATGTATAAATACCCTTTGTAACGCATAAGAGGGGATCTGGTTTTTTGAGCAGAAAAGAAAGACCAGAGCGTATTTTTTGTAATCAATTTCATATATAGTGGATTTTGGCTTCGTTGCTTAGGCAACATCCCGTGGACGTTTCTCCGGTCATCGAAGTTTTACCACGTATCTCTTGTTCATTATTTTTACAACATCAAGATTCAAACTATTAACTATTATCACTCACAAACGTGATCTCTAATCATCGATCGAGTGTTGACGAAAAATCACCGTCAACAGGTATAATAATTATATTATATACCCAAGTGTCTTCGCAAAGAAATCAGAATCCAAATTTACTATATTCACAACATATGTTGTTGATATGAATTTAATTGGAGCTCCTGGAGAGCTCTTGAAAACTCTTGAATTTTTGGTAAATGAGTTTTAAAATGAAAGACATAGGAAAAGAAATATTGTCTCGACCTGAAGGTCGAGCATAGATCAAATAAAATGTTTGTCCGTCAATCAGAATATGTTGAAAAAGATTCTAAAAAGATTCCATATAAATATTACTCCATAAAGCAAGTCTTTGCTTATACTCCCTCCAATAATTTATGATGTTATTTCATTTCATGAAATAAACATCTATATACCCCAGTTTAGCAATATAAAATATTGCTTTAAAAGAACTTTTATCAGGGGGAGCGTCCCATCAGGGGGAGCGTCCCATCAGGGGGAGCATATCAAATGAAGTATATTAATTATATTAGGGAATATGTGCATTGTATTCTTTTCTTTTTTAATCAGGTTTTTCGTCCCATTGGGTTTTCTTGATAAGGTTTTTAGTGAGGCAATTCTCTAAGCACACCCAAAAATCATTTAATCCACAAAATCATCATAAATATTACATTGATTCAATATATCATCGTATATATGTTATCTTGATCAAAAATATCATTGTAAATATTACTTTGATCTTGCTAATCATCGTATATATATTACCTTGATCCAAAAGATCATCATAAATATTACTTTGATTCAACAGACCAATAAATATCTTTGCTCATGTTTTTATCCCACTGGGTTTTTCCTAATAAAGTATAAATGTGAGAAATGTTTTGAAGAAAACAATAAATTATGGACATATGTACACTATATTTTTTTTTCCTTCGATCAGATTTTATTTCACTGGGTTTTCCTGATAAGGTTTTTAATGAGATAGTTTTAAGAACGTCTAACCCCACAAGATCCAGAATATCATCGTATGTATTTTACTAAGGTTTTGTCCCACTGGGTTTTCCTTAGCAAATTAAAATACAAATGGTGGAATCCAAGGGGGGTGTTATAAAAATAGTGGCTTCCACCATACACTTAAAGATCCCACTTGGTGGACAAATGTCACTATTGTATGGGTTTCCAATTTCCACCACATAAATCACTCACACTAGAATGTGTGTCATAAACTCATCACACACGTGGAAGAAGCAATCACTCTAGCTTAGTGCCTAAGTCTTTGATGTGAAATTACAATAAACCCCCCTTTGATTGTTTGCCTATATATATATGGCATTCTATTGTAATAGTTTGGTTGTTGAATCAGATGACTAAATATCAATAATCAGATGACTAAATATCAATAAAAAGCAAAGCTTTCTCTCTCGTGTTCTCTCGTCTCTAGTCTCTCTCTCATTTTAATTCTTTTATTATTCGTCTCACTCTCTCATCTCTCTTTATCTGATACTCTTCATTTTTCTCATATTTTATTTCATATGTTATTTGTTTAATTTACAACATATATATATATATATATATTTTGCTTAACTCTAATGAGAATAATAAGAAGAATCAGACTTTACAGGCAACAGCTTCTTATTTAAGCATTTTTTTTTTTTAATTATCTTTTATTTACAAATTTTTTATTATTATTTTTTTTTTAAGTATTACAAGAACTATTACAATAGATTTGCCGGACCTGCCGAGATTAGACCTGGCACGGTTCCGGTTCGAACCGTGGAACCGAACCCGAACCGGAACCGGAACCGAAAAAACCGGAACCGGAGGAGGCCGGTTCCGGTTCCGGTTCCGGTTCTAAGATTTGGGCGAACCGGCGGTTCGAACCGGAATGGAACTGGCGGTTCCGGTTCCGGTTCGCCCAAATTTTTTATTTTTTTATTTTTATTTTTTTAAAATTTAATTTTGTAATTTGTCATTTATTTATTTTATGTTATTTTTAAAATTTGGGTGACTCAATTTCCAAATACCCAATGAAATGTAAATTGTAATTTGTCATTTTGTTTAGTTTTAATTTAATTTAATTTTGTAATTTGTCATTTATTTATTTTATTCAAATAATAACCCAATGAATTTAATTTAATTTTGTAATTTGTCATTTCTATATTTTATTTTATTCAATTACAATCTACAACTTATAAGTTACAATCAAGTTAGAACTTAGAAGTCTTTTTTTTTGTTTGTTTAATTAAAAAAAAAAAAAAAAAAAAGGTTCCGGAACCGGCATATAGCGGTTCCGGTTCAGTTCCACCAAACCATGGAACCGAAACCGCCGGTTCTGAATCGGAACCGGAACCGGAACCGGAACCGGAACCGTGCCAGGTCTAGCCGAGATCAAACAATACATGTGCAACCCGGATATCTACTCCCGGCCATTTATAATAGGAGATAACTACTACCATAATTCGGGAAGAAAACTCCCTACACAGGCAGACATACTTGAAAAATGCGTACGGTGGGATTTGAACCCCTCACCACTTAAGTGGAAGGGAGGTTCATTACCGGTTCTGCTAAGAGGTGATGTGCATTTACAATTTAATTGTTTGCTAATTCGAAGAAATTAAAAAAAAAAAAAAAAAAACTCAGTATACTTTCCTAGTTAAGAAAAAAAAAAAAAAAAAAAAAATCCATTTAAGGTTTTCTTAATTCCAAAACACTTCATCAAAACATGTTTGTTGACATCCTATTCTTATTATTTTTTTTTTTTCCCATTGATTTTCTACTCACTTTGACAATTGAATCCTAATGATTTGAGTTATTTGAAGGCAAAAGTGGTTTGAAGAATCATTATTTTCCAAGTTCTATTGTTCTATCTTTTTCTAATTTAGTTTTATTTTTAAATTTATATTATTGTTTATGTCCATTATAGAAGTTATTTGATTGCTTGACATTGATTTCATTATATAAACATGTCTAGTTGAAAATTTGAGTTTGGATATGAAAAAGTGAAAAACTTAAAAAGAGAAAAAAAAAAAGAAGTAATTAGTTATTAAAAAGCAATTTAAAATATAATTATTAGATAATCAAATCGTACAAATTAAATAAACAGTAACAAATAAGAAAATAATATAAAATAAGGCATCATTAACAACATGGTTTGAGTAGAGTCAAAAACTGCTCCAATTAATATTTTTTTATTGTTTAAATTAATATTAATTTTATATTATTTAATGAATAATGAAAATTATTTTAACTCCTTTAAAAAAAAGCTTTTACTCTATATTTTATTCTTTTTCATTGTGATTTTTTGAAACGTTTTGTGTTTAATACTCGATTAATTAGTTGATATATATATATACAGATTTTCTATTATCAGTTCAAACTGACAATAAATATATCAGGACGAAGAATGTGGATCACTAGATTTACATACTTTGACTCAAAGTGTATGCACTTGTCAAAACTTCTCCATAATCCTTGGTCCGCATTCTTCGTCCTGATATATTTATTGTCAGTTCGAACTGATAATAGAAAAACTGTATATATATATATATAGTCTTTCTATTATCAGTTCCTTATATATGGGCCACTGGATTTAAATACTTTGACTGACAAGTGCATACAGCCAAATCAAAGTATTTAAATCCAGTGGCCCACATACAAGGAACTGATATAACTTTTGTCAGTTCGAACTTATAATAGAATTTCTGTATATATATATATATATATATAGAACACTTAATTAGTTGATTATGATTCGTGATAAATTACAAATTAGTTAATTACAATAGAAAAATTACAGTCCAATTGAGAACAAAAAATGCCGAAGATGCATAAACTAAATGGAAAATGGTTCATGGTTCTTAATTTTCTGTACAATCGAACACTAGAAATGGTTCATGATTCTCAATTTCCTACACAATCAAACACCGGAAATCTAGTGTAATAAAGGTAAAACTACCTATTTATCTACACGATTGAGAAGAACTTAATTAGTTCAAAGAATGCCAATAATGTTTTATTTTTATCCTAAACAACTGATTAAACAGGGACTTGAATCTAGTTCCCCAGGCCCTAGCTAACATTCACAATTTGCAGGTTCCTTTACTATCAACGTGACTCGGAGCCAAAATTTCTTCTTTTAAACGATATGGTCAAAAAGAGAAGGAATTAATGGCCGCAAAGTTGGAAAAGTAAAATTATATACAGGCAATATTGTTTTCAGTTTCCACACACAAGGTTTGAATTCAATAGAGATGAATTTTTCTATTTGTTACTGCGTTTGTCATGCAAGAAACAGCGATGGAATTAAACGTTTCAGATCCTAACACTTTTATAATCCAATCCTATCAAATCCAAATTCAAATTTTATTCTATCTCATGCACCAAATGCAATACACTTTGCACACCATCAGAAGCTACTCGGGAACATAGTACAACAAATATCATCCAAAAAAATTGAGATGAGTTAAAGCAATGGAGTGATAAAACTCTGTGGGTGCAGTTTGATTGGTTCTAACAAATAATGGAAATGAATGACATTTTACATTAATTGTTACTAACAGATGATTTCAATTTTCAAGCAGCAATGATTTCATGTAGGTAATCTACGTGAAATGTTTTGGAAAAGAGAAACACTTTGTACCACCGGGGTCGCGGCACCGCCGCGGCCTCATAGTGTAAAACAAGAGAAAAAACACACGGGCCCCATATATTTATTACGTGGGTCCCAAGTGTTTTCACTTGTATTTGCACTACGGGGCCGCGGCGGTGCCGCAACCCGGTGGTACGTAGCAAGGCTCTTTGGGAAATGACACCAACTTTGATTTCATTTTCCATAACTGAAAAAAAAAAAAAAAAAATCACAACAAAATACAGATTTTATTTTTTTTTACCCTAAACTTGAAATTATAATCAAATAACTTGAAGGAAAAAAAAAAAAAAAATCAAATGAGGCGAGAAATCGGCATTTTCTCTCTTTAAAAGCTATATTTCTTAATAGTTTATTGAGGGGTATAAAAATTATACATGTGGTAAAAAAATAAATTTTATATATATTGGATATATGTGTTTTGAATTTTTCCAAAAAGAAAAATCCTGGATTCACGAGGACAACGCCCTGCAACTCTGCAATAGCACATAAATCATGGTTCCGGCGGGGCTCGAACCCGCGACCTTCGGCTCATAAGACCAACGCTCTAACCAACTGAGCTACGGGACCATTTGTGTTTATGTTTCTAACTATATAAAATATTAAACAATTTCAATTGTTTTTTATATTTCTTGATAATTGGTCACTTTTTCTTAAGAATTCTAAAAAGAAAAAAAAAACACACACACCTAGAAGGAGCATTTTCTCCATAATTGAAATGATGAATAGATTTTTAATTACTGAATCCCATTATTATACATCCTAAAAGCATGTATTAAGACCAGCGGAGGAGATAGGCGGGCCATGGCCCCCAACCAAAATATTTTATGTATAAAATTGTCATAATGTGTTATATAATCAAAGATATCTCTGACCCCATCACATTATTATTTTTAATTATAAACATGATTATTACCATTTAAAGTCCAATATATCTAAAAAAGTTTGATATGATGAGCATCGGCAACTATGAACATGTGACCATAATCGTTTTAAGAATAAATTATTTATATGTTCCTATTTAATAATGTATTTAATGAATAGATATCATGGAGATTATTAACCATGATCACTAAGAAATACTGGATATGATAGATTATTAATTAAAGTAGTAAGTTCATTTTGTGAGACATGCAAAATAGATATTCCAGATATTAATTATCGCTACATTGCAATATAAGGTCGAACTCACCAGTAACAAGATAATTTTACAATTAAACAGTATTATTGGGTATGTATATATTTTATGTTGCAGTTGATTCTCAATTACAAGAATTAAATATGAGTATATATTCGATTATAAATTATTTTTTAGATTTTAAAGACTAAAGAGCGTCATTTGATTCCTAAAACTTATATTTATTTTATTTATTAATTTATGAGTCTAAACGGTATTACATTTTTTTTTTTTTAATAATTTAGTTTTTAAATATTAATATATTTATCTTGCATAAACTTGAATTTCTTTTTGTCTTGGCCCCCTAGAGCCAAAATTATGGGTTCGCCCCTGATTAAGACCCAAATCTTAAATAAATAATTCATAGATATATATATATACATAAATATTTTAAATTCAATTCTTAATACGTGTCGTTAGAGTACACTGTACACGTCCACATTTTCCATAAATTATAAGTGCACATAGATGTCATTCTTATAATCTTATCAATGAAAAATGTATGCATAGTCATGATGACTTCTCTCTCTAGTTTCAAAGTGGACCAGTTGAGAAGATTTATTTTTGTTTCAGCATCAGCAACTACTACTACTTGTTCCCACTAAACCCAACACCAGAATATGCTAGGAGATAAATTTTGTATTTCTTTAATTTTATTTATAAAAAAAAAAAAAAATGGTTTTAAAAAATATTATTTTATTATCAATCAATTCCATTTTGAAATTTGAAAACTTATCAGACACTGTATAATAAACTATTGGATATATTTTTTTAAAGATAGTAAACTATTATTAATCCAACTTTACTAAAAAAAAGGAAGAGAAATTCTATAGAAATAAATAATAATAATAATAATAAAGAAAATGAATCGTAGGTGACAGAAAAACACATTCTAATGAAATAAGAAGAAAAATTCTTCCTAATTTAATTATTTTTTTCTTATGTCGTAAATCCTACTTGAAAATAGTTCAGCCGATGAGATCTCTTAAAATATGCGACTATGCGAGAGATTTTGTAATTTTGACACTAATCCAATTCATGTAGTACATTGACAATATGATATTGACTCGATAGTAAGATCCTCACATCGACATTTGATTTAATTTTGAGACCCAATTGAATTTGAAGGTTGGGTATGGTGCGTTCCGAGCCAGGACTTTTTTTTTTTTTTTTTTTTTTTTAAAGAGGCCGGACCCTGCCCATAAGAGTGAGAAGCATGCCAAACAAAAAGTCCTTATACTGTATTAAGATTATTTGCGGGATCAATATAGAAAATATTGTTATACTTACAAATAAGAGTTCTAATTCTTTTGATTTTGATTGTGGGATACTTGATCTCCATGGAGTTAAAACTAAGAAGGCATTTCCTCTTTTATTGCTAAATGTCTATTGTATTTTCTTTCTTGTTATTAATAAAATTTCTAAATAACTTTTTGGTGAAATTATGTATTTCAACGTGTATAGGTGAAATTTAAGAATTAAATACCATATCTTAATTTAAAGATCCTTAATATTTTTCATATGTTTCGGACCCATATAGAAATATTTTTTGGGATCTATGATATTTTATAGATATAGATAATATTCGTTTATTTTTATTAAAATTTCTAGAAATTTGAACCCTCAAAAACCAATATTAACTCCCTTTCATAGGTTATAGGTTATAGCTGGAGTAGTCTGGTGTAGAGATGAACATTTTCCCCCGGATCCCCACATCCCCATCTCTATTTGAGGAAAAATTGAAAAATGGGTGGGAATAGGGATAGGGATGGGGATGGGGATGGGGATGGGGATGGGGGGAGACCCATTTCCTCATTTCTCCCAAAATATATATAAATATATATTAATATATATATTTTTTTATTCTTTGAAAACCCTAACTATATAAACTCATTTAAAACACTTTATTTTGTAATGAATTTTATTTTGTATTTTTAATGGAATGTTTTTTTTTATATTATTATTTGTGATTTTTAGTTAAATGGGAAAATAGAAAAACAGGGGAAACAGAAAAAAACAGAGAAAAACGAGAAAAATGAGAAACTGAAAATAAGAGATGGTGAAAAGGTATGGGAATTAGGGATGGGGATGGGAAGACCTATAGGCTATATTCATCCCCATTTCTCTGATATGCATCTCTAGAGTCCGGTGCAATTGCAGTGTGTTAAACTGTTGATGGGTTTTCTTTGCTTTTCTCGTACGATCGAAATAAGAACATCATTTATGAAAATGATGGCACGAAAACCTAGATTGAACAAGAAATCTCTGTTCAAACTGTGTCTCTGTGTGTCTAGGGCTCGGCAGTCGAGATCCTTAATCATGTAATGGGCAACCAGCTAATCAGCTATATAGCCTATAAACAAGTGGGCACGATGGATCATGATGAGATGGACGTCATATGTGATAATCCACTTTATCAAATCAAACCATCAGTCTCTTTCTAACAAGTATATACTATATTGTTGAACTAAATTTTTGGAAAGTTGGTGAAGACTGAAGAGTTTGGTTTTAATTTATAAATATATACAAAGAGTTTCTCTTCGAGTATCTCCAACGCCATTACACCAGTTTGGTGTTAAAAAAGTATCTTGGGAGAATATACTTACACTAAATTGTTTTCCCCTCCAATATTTCACACCAAATTTCACACTAAAAGACCATCTTTAAAGTGTTAAAAGAGTATCTTGGAAGAATATACTTATATTAAAAAAAATTTCCACTCCCATGTTTCACACCAAAAGAGTATTTTTAAAGAATATTTTTCCAATAAATCTTTAAATTATTATAAAATTTTAAATTGGCTAAATGTATAATTAATAAGTATATTAATTAAATTAAATATGTATATCAATATTGGTGTCATTTTAAAGATCTTAACAAGATCTTTCCAACGATATATTTTTTGGGAATACATATTGTTATAATTAAGTATAAGAGGGTTAAATCAGTAATATTAAAAAATCAAAACCGACTGATGTGACATTTAATACATATAAAAAAAAAAAATTGGTATAGCTTGGTGTACACCAAATATTTTTAGTGTTTTTGATGTATTGGTTGGAGATGATTTTTACACCAAATTAATGTTTTTGGTGTGTTGGTTGAAGATGCTCTTATGCTAAGAGCATCCCTAAAGGGGCTCCTTAAACCCCATTTTTAGCTAAAATAGTTTGTGGGGATGGTTTTAGAGTACCCCAAGGGGCTCCCTAAATAACTCTCTATTTTAGAGAACCACTAAAAGCTCTCCAAATGTAGGGAGCCATTTCAAGCTCCCTATCTTCTCTCTCTTATTATTATTTTTTAATATTTTTAAGTTGATTTATCTTCTCTCTTATTTTTACAATTTAAAATAAAACATATTTATTTATATTTTAAATTTAAAAAATATTAAAATATTAATTACTAACTATAATAGAGATGATTGTTAGAGTGAATTACTAGCTAAAATTTAGAGAGCATGATTGGAGATGCTCTTTGTAGATATCTAAGCCGTTCTAACAAAAACAATTCACATTTGCCCTATTCGGTAGTATATTATCCGTCTTACATTGGTGAGGTACATTAAAATTGGATTTGGGGTTGTGATGTGAATCCATTGATGATCCCACAAGAATGGGATTATTGAACAATTTCCCTTGATATATTAAGTATTATTGCTTAATCCTTTGAATTAAATAATAATAAAGCTTGAAAGAAATTTGTAAAAAGTCTGCTTTTTGAAATCCCATTTCTTAGTAAAGAAATTTCAATGGTGAGTAAAGGTGACACCATTTTGATTAATTCATATCAAATTAGTAAAATCTGATCACCCAATAAAGTTCTAGAAACAAGTAAATAACACACTAATAATTAACATTACATACTTATTATTCTACTTAATTAAGTTCTAAATATAAAAGTTCAATAAGATTCATTAATGATAGATTTTGGTCTTCAATAGCTAGCCTGATTATAATTTCTTTCTAGTGGTTCTCTTTCTTCCATTATACTTTCTAGGCTTAGTGTTCTCAGTTTTCTGTCTCTTCGCTAATTTCTTGATTCCAACTTCCTGATTAGTAGTAGTAGTAGCAGCAGCTTCATCCACAACTCCATCACCTTCCAATTTCTTCCTCTTGAGTAGGTTCACAAGCTCTCCAAGCGCAACATCAGCATCTTCGCTCTTCATCAACTCTCCGGCAACTTGTGCCGGAGTCACCTCTGTAGTCTCTATTAGGCTTTCAATCTCTCCATACAAGCTGTGTTCACCAGATATCCCCAAGTAATTTGCAGCCAAGAGTTTGAACCCATGTGGTGTGCAATATGACATGTGAATGTGCATGTCCATACGCCCCGGACGCAGCAATGCAGGGTCTAGCCTCTCCTTGTGATTCGTTGTGAAAATGATAATCCTTTCGTCTCCACAGCTTGACCATAATCCGTCTATGAAGTTCAGCAGCCCAGATAGCGTCAACTGTGCCTTTTAACACAAACATATAATACATACACTTCATTAAACAGGGCTCATGTTAACACTTAACACTATTCTACGAAATTTTACATTTCATGACTTACATTGAATTGCCCTTTTGCTCCATTTGATTCAGCTTTATCTTTACTGCGAGTACCGGGAGCCTTGGACTGCTAAGATCAAACAGTTTTATTGTTAAACATGTTTTTAAGTACAGAAAAGGTCTGCTAAGTTTTATAGAGAAAGGAAGCTAAAAAGGACCCTCGAGATGCAACATATATCTATGTGATGCTTGCAGGCCTAACAGACAATTTCACAAATCAATACACAAAGTAAAGAAAAAAAACAATGAAAACAAAAGAACTTTTTCAGAGGTCTGATTTTGAACCATCAAAACATACTTTTTTGGGAAATAAATCGACAAGTCATGTGATGATCATGAGAAAAAAATAACTAAAGAGAAAGAGACATACACTATGCAGATCATGAACACACAACACATCACAACCATTGTAGCTTTTGAGTCATGTTGTGGGGTCAAAACCAAAAGCCTTAAATAAATTAAATCATGAGTTCCAATGTATGTGAACTAAAGAGGATATCAATTTAATTGGGAGACTTTCCCAGAAAATAATGTCCTTGTGGCTGTGGTTGTGGATGTGGTGGTGACCGGAATTGATAGTGAAAAGAGACTACTTTTGGAAATGTGATGTGAGGTGTGGTGTGGCCAGGCAGCATGTACAATAATAATATTTGCTGGCCAATAATTTAAAGTTATCATTAAATTTTTCTGATTCGTCAAATCCTAAAGTGGAAGCCTATTTGTCGGCCAAGATGTATACTCAAGCATTATTCAATACGAACAATGACCGGTCAATATTTAAAATACTGACACCATTAACGGAGTCAATTTGTGAGATAAATGTAAAAAGTAAAAGCAAAAAAATCATGTACTATTGGTGGCAGCATTATTCAATACTTTAAAGCAAAACAAAAGCACAAATTTCCACAATCAAAACGTAGTAAAAGAAGTAAAAGAAAACAAGCACAAAAATGAACCATAAAAAATTAATAATATGTGATGATGATGATGATGATCATAACAATAATAATCAAAGCAAGTTTAATTATTTCAAAGCAATCCATTCAAGTAGTTGCTATAATTAATCAATTACCTGAAAATGATCATCAAACCGTTGAAGTTCATCTCCAGATCGGCGATCAGCCCAGTCCACACTGCAATCAATATCTTCAATAACAAGAATTGATCTATTTCCTGTACTAAGCAACAATCTTCTAAGATCAGAGTCACGCATGATATTGGCCAGTTGCAAATCATATATATCGAATTTTAAATAATTCGCCATGGCGGCTACCAAGCTTGACTTCCCGGTTCCCGGAGGCCCGTAGAGCAAGTAACCGCGTTTCCATGCTCTTCCTACCCTCTTATAAAAATCTTTACGTCTCACAAACCTATTCAGATCCTCCATAACAACATTTTTCAGATCAGGCTCCATCGCTAATGTCTCGAACGTAGACGGGTGCTCGAGGTTAATCGAGTCCCAACGTATACCTCCTCCTCCTCCGTAACAGTGTGAGGTGTTGAGCGTGAACATTCTCAGAACCCTTTGTTCATCTTTAATAGCCTTAGCTTCCTCCAAAATAAACGGCACGTAAGAATCGAAGACTATGTCCTTGTGCTTTTTCGGGAAGCTGAGCTCGAACGATCGCCTCTCTGATCTTGAAGGATACATGTCATGAGGGTGATTCTTTTCAGCCTCAGAATGTATAAATCTCCATTTAAAAGCAACCCCTTGAAAAGAATCAATGATCTTTTCGTCTTTTTCGAGCCGGATTGTTATGTTTTTCTCTTTAGGGGTCTTGCAAATCCTGAGCCTTTCAGTGTTCGGACTGATTTTTGTGCTCAAATAGACCTCTGCAGCGTCGTAGATTTGGTTGCGGGTGATGTTGCTGCTTTCTTCGATTATTAGAGTCAAGTCCGACGAGCGAGTCTTGAAGAAGTGACGAAAAGCAGAGTGTGCATAAACTCTTAGAGGGCTTGGTACCAAATCGTTAACCACTGTTCGAACCAACATGACTGATGCTGTCATGGAGGCATAGGTCGCAAACAGTGAGGACGCAGAAGGTATTTCTTTGGTTGAAAACATGGTTTTGGTTTGGTTCGGTTTCAGAGAGAGTGTGCTCTGTTTTCAGAGTTTTGAGAATCTTGGAGAGGAAGAAGAAAGATTGTGTTTGTATTCTTTTAAAGGAATTATTTCTATTCATAAATCAACCTATAATAAGTGTTGAAAAACAATAATAATAATAATAATAATAGTAAGGTATTTATGATATACCATTTGTAGCACGTTTTTCTATTTCGAATTACACAGTTAAGGGGAGAACAGACGGATAGTTGTCCGAAGGAAGTCCGTACCAAAAATAAAAATTTGTATGATACTGTGGTTACACTTTTTATTTATTTAATTTTTTGAAGGACTGTGATTACACTCTTGAAATAGACGTGGGGTTCAATGTTTGGTTACATGGGTGGCCTGTCGTGATCTACTGGTCCAAGAACTTGTACTAGTTTATTCCTTTTAATAATTTTTTTTTCTTCCTAAGTTTAGAAAAAGAAAAAAAGAAAAAAGAAAAAAGAAAAAAAAGATGTGTGAGTGGAGTCCTACAACTTTATTATTGGTAAAGTAAAATTGTGATTGATATGTTTTTGCTTTATTCTAATTAAACTCCATCAACAAGATATGGGTTTTTATGTGTTTGTTTCAATAGAAAAAGAAAAAAAAAAGTTTCTCTATGTGTTATGAGGATTCATATGGGTAGCTGAATTTGATTCATGTAACCTATATGTATAGGTTTTTTTTATTTTTTATTTTTTGAAACAAATGAGTGGTTTATTTTAACACAACATTCTCATCTTCATACTATCTAATTTTTATTTTTTTTAAGCCGACACCATTGTAGGTCAGGGGTCTGTCGGAACCTGACGAAATTGAGCTCTATAAGTACGGTCCGGAATGCAACTTTCACTCTAAGGGAGGGATCTCCCTACTATTTAGGGCTTGTTTGGTATGGCTTTTAGAGGGGTTAAAAGCTTTTTTTGAGTCCAAAAGCAACTTTTAAACATGTTTGGATTATTTTAAAAAAGAACTTATGCAATTTGAAAGCTCTTCTAACAGAAGCTACCCTACCCTTACCTTACTTCTATAGGAAGCTCTTCTAAGAAAACTGGGAAGTCAAAATTTCTTTTACTGAAATTTTTATAATTCCAACTTTGCCATTATAACAACCAACAATAAAATAAAAATTCCATTTGATGTCCCTTTCTTGCTTTTTTTTTTTTATATAATTATTTTATTTTTTGCAACAGACACAATTTGACTTCAAAATCCAGTCTCACTCAAATTCATCAATCGCACTGGGGGTGTAAGTGAGAGAGAAGTACAGAAAGAAAATTATATGGAAAACCGGAAAAGAAAGAGACGAAGGCGAAAGAAATATTAGGGAAAAGAAAACAAATGCAAACCGAGAGAATATTGTAAAAATAAAATAAAAAAATAAAAAAATAAAAAATAAAAAAAATAAAAAAATTGGAACCTGTGTGAGTTTGGAATTGGATGAGGTGTGAGGCTGTTGGAGTGTTGGGCTGGGGTGGGGTGAGGCGAGGCTGCTGGAGGAGTGGTGAGTGGGAAAAATGTGGTATTAAATTTTGCAAATTTGCAATTAGGTTTTCTATTCGGTTTTTGATTGATAAATTTATTAGTATTTTTTTTAATTAAAAAAAAATACATTTTAGCATTTGATTGCTATTAGATATCATTTGTTTAGTTTATTTTTAAGTTTTATTATTTATTAAAATGCTACTATTTTTAATTAATTAAGAAGTAATTAAATATAATATTTTATACATATATTATTAAACTTAAAATAGGGTATAATGGTCATATTTTAATTAGAAGTGATTTTAACTTTTTTAACCAAACAAGTTTAAAAAGCTCTTATAAGTGTAAAAGTTCATCTGAAATATACTAACAAACAGTAATTGAAAAGCTCAAACTTTTATTTCTCTTCTTCTAACTAAAAATAAAAGTCATCTCAAACGAGCCCTTAATGGGTAAAGATATACATATATTTACACAACCAAAGTTTGAAACCAGGTGGTAGAGTTTTAGTTTGAAGTTTCCGATCATCAAAGCAGTAGAACCTTCATACTTTCATATTTTGTTTGTAAATGGTCAAAATTGGTAAAAAGATAATATAAAAAAAAATATTGGTGTAAAAGAAAAGTCAACAAATCAATTTAACACGTAAGCAAGTCAAAATTTGTTATTGAAAAATCTGACACAAGAGAAGAACATATTTGTACCTTTCATGTGGGTTGTTTTAAGTTTTTAACACAGCATTCCCATGTTCATACAATTTGTGTTTGTAAATGATCAAAAAGAAAAGTCAACAAGTCAACTTGCAAACATAAGTGAAATCAAAGTGTGTTCTTGAAAAATCTGACATGAAGCCTGTTTTAGCTAATGGACTGTGGTTGTCTAGAAGAGAACTGATTTGTATGTTGGTTAATTTGCAAAGGGTTCTTGGGTTCTTGTATGTTGGCTACAAGGACAACGATCAAGGTTTGTTAATTTTCCTAATTTGTTGATGAATAAACAAAGAGTGGTGTGCCATTAATTAATTATTATGTATATTGAATCATCGCTGCAACTAAGTGACAGGTAATTCCTTTAATTAAATTACTTCAAAAAATATATATATAAAAATCCTGTAATTAAATGATACGTGTCAAGAATTAGTAATCCAATTAAATGATATGAATATATATATCTTTTTTTTTTTTTTTTTTCTGTAAATACAAGTTTACTAATCAAGAATGAATTGAAACATAATCAAATGTCATAAGAAAGAGAATCAGGAAAAAAAAAAACTTGATTTCTTAGGTGGGTGGAGGGAATTAATTTTTTGAGGAACTTAATTCCTGATTTATGTATGAGACTAACAAATTTTAGTAATTTTTTTATTACCAACGGGAACTTGATTTTAGTAATTTTATGTGTGAGATCCACATAATGTGATTCCCAACCAATTTATGTGTGAGACCCACATAATTTTATATGTCAGAAATTTGATTACAGGGATCAAGTTAAACTATTTTTGATAATTTAGGGACTAAACAGTCCCAAGATAGAAAGATAATTAAGAAAAAAAAAAAAAAATTGTCTTTTCTTGGAAATAGATTGAAATGTACCCTTGATTAAATCGTTCAATTAATTAATATTCAACCTTATATTAAAGTTGAGGCATTAATATCTATAAAAATCTCATTATATATATATATACAGAAATTCTATTATCAGTTCGAACTGACAAAAGTTATATCAGTTCCTTGCATGTGGGCCACTGGATTTAAATACTTTGACTTGGCTGTATGCACTTGTCAATCAAAGTATTTAAATCCAGTGGCCCACATACAAGGAACTGATATAACTTTTGTCAGTTCGAACTGATAATAGAAAGACTGATATACAGATTTTCTATTATCAGTTCGAACTGATAATAAATTTATCAGGACGAAGAATGTGAACCACTAGATTTACATACTTTGACTCAAAGTGTATGCACCTATCAAAATTCTCCATAATTTATGGTCCACATTCTTCGTTCTGATATATTTATTGTCAGTTCGAACTGATAATAGAAAGACTGTAAATATATTATTTCGAAAGTTAAAAAAATACGGCAAGGCCTCTTAATTGCTTGCGGCTGTGCGGGTCACATGCTGTTTGGATGAATTGCCCTTTTTCAAGGGCGAAGTGCATGCCACCCTCGAATTCTTAATGAGGATGGGGGTGGGGATATATTCGGTCGATTGATATTGGAGAAATTAGAATTAATAGGTAATTACAGTGAACTATATGAATGAAAATTTCTATTTTGATAGGATTAATTCCGTGATTGATAAAATTTTATTGCATTATTAAAGAGAAATAAAAGTTTATATTTAGATTTTTGATTAAAGGGAACGGGAAATTATGAGAAAACAAGGTTCGTTTTTAAGTACAGGAAACCTCACCGACTTAAAATGATCTATTGACAACCCTAGTTAGATTAGGGCATTTATGAGTGGTTAATAAGGACTGGGACCAGATCCGATCCTGATATGACCCATTGACATTACTAAATTAATTTGTGCTTAATAAGTAATTAGGGGTGTGAAATTTTCTATCTTGGATGTCTAAGTCAATCAATTTTCATCATATTAGTAGCTGAGTCAATAGTCATCATGAGAAATATACAAGCCAAGACCAACAACTTTCTACAACTTTCTACAACTTTCTACACAACTTTTCCAAATTTCCATTAACAAAATGATGCAGCTAAGCTAGCTAGCAGTCACCAATCTAGAAAAAAATGAAATAAAAAAACAACATGAACGTCCGTCCTTCCTTTTAAAATGTACTTTACGTCAATCTAGATATAATCATATAAACAATAATAAAGTTATCTCTTTTAATTAATCTTTCTTAATTTCTTAATTATATACTTTTGATTGGTGTGTCTTTATGCTAATCGACCCGCAAAACAAGCTTTATCCATTTATAAATAGATTTACACTTCAACCTTTCGGCGTGGAAAGAGGAAAAAGGACCTCTTGCATGAAGTCTTTGGTCAATCTATATTTTATTACAAAAGTGAAGAATATTTAAAATGCAAATAATTGTATTCATGCTACAGCTTTTATTTTTTATTTTATAATATATATTGTTTTTCAATTTTCAATGACATAGATCACAATAATATATATAAAAGGCAAGCAAGTAGTGTGTATATATAATAAATAATATATATATGACAAAAAAGTCCTAAACATATATGCTTGCTTTTTCAGCTGGATAGAGCTATAGGCAGAGCACATTCAATGGATTTATGTGAGGTCTCGTGTTCCAACTTCCAATAGACAACGTTGATTCCTGATGTCCAATAAAATATTTAATTGATATCAAAATTCAAAAACATCTGGACAAAGACATATAGACACTCCTGCCTTCGCCACGAAGCAACCTTTATTTATTGAATTTGCATCTTCCGATCATCAATGGCACCAGAGGCATGCATATACGTACAACTTAGCCCAGGGACGAACCTATGACTTTCTGGATGGCCTAAATTAATATACTATACATGCGGTGTGATAACTTAAACTTGAGATATTATTTTACCGAATAAACGTAATTTCCTTCCTAAGTCATATTTAAAATTGGGAATTTTGTATCGTAAGGTTTGAGTTTGACAAACTAAGTCATATTAGGCGGTAGTACAAAGCTTTTTTAAGCAAACCTTACCATACAAAATTCCCAATTTTAAGTACGACTTAGGAAGGAAATTAACTGCCCAATATGACTTAGTAGCTAAGTCATATTGAGCGGTAGTACAAAGCTTTTTTAAGCAAACCTTACAATACAAATTTTCCAATTTAAAGTATGTACTTAGATAAAAATATATATATATATATATATATATAATGATCTTTACCCTAAAAACATTTAAAATGATTCACTACAAAACAAAGAAAAACAAATAGTAAAATAAACGAAGTAAGATTTAAAATTTGTTTATTTTATTTATAGAATAAACGAAGAACGGACATGAAATAAAAACTTTAATATGTTTGAATGTCAATAAAAATATTGAGTATATTACTCTGATAAATCTATTGAAACTATATCAACTAAATTAAATTATAAACTAGACTATTTTTACGACCTTATCAATGGCTAATTGACATGTAGATATAACTTTATGAGGATTCAGAATTTGAGAAAATAAGATATGACTCGAACGCCGTCTCATAACTTTATTGATGATCTATCACCTAGCATAAACTTAAAAGTATACAATTTGGTCAACCTCATTTCTCATTTGATTTGAACTGTATGTATTATCTGGCCTATCAAAAGTTGTGCATATATATATATATATATATATATATATATATATTGCTAGTGATTATATATATCAAAATCTTTTATCAAATATTTTGTCGTACCAAATTTCACATGCTGGAGCAGTACTTTAACCCTACTTTGTGACTCTGTTTTGGAATTTAGTATTTGGAAGAAAGCCATATCGATGACTCCTTTTATTGGAGTTTAGAAGGATAAGATGATCAGGTCGTGTCATGTTCTTAATATCTTTCCGGTCAAATCAAACAGAAGGCGTAGGTAGGTAGGCAGCTATCCGAGTATTTGTTCCACCATTAACCAGCGTGTTGGTTTCATCTCTTTATCAACATCAACGATTGATTTCCAATTAGATATGTTTTTATAGATCTTATGAATTTAAATCTTTCATTTTATATTGAAATTTTAGAATTATTATAATTTTGTATCTGTAAAATTTTAAAAGCAATGTAATTAGTGTTTGTCTACATTGAAAGAAAAATTACTGATGCTATTGATTTAGGTTTCGTAATTGATAAGTTTGATCTTTTAAAAAATCTTAACATATAACTTAATTAGTGTTCGATTGTATTTAAATGTAATGTTTATTTTATAATTTATTTTGACATTTTTATTTATTAATTTTGTTAATGTATTTATTTAGATTTTATATTTACCAGGTAAGTCTCACTATGTCTATTAAACTATATATTTATTTTTAATTAATATAATTTCTCCTATAGTTAATATTCGGTAAGAAAAATATTTATATTATTATAACTTATCATAGTGTTTAATCATGGTTATATCACTGCAGTTTGACTTATTAAACTAACCAGTAATTAAAATATTAAATTAAGCAAAATACATGACGACATGAATATATAAACTAGTTTCCCATGCTTAATTTAAATTTCTCATAAGAGTGGTGCTATTGGCACACCTCCTACTGATCTATTTATGTCCCACTTGTTTAAATTTTGATTTAATTAAATAAATTTAAATGTTTTTATTAATTTATTTATTTATTTCCAAAACTACCCTTTTACTTATTTTTCAAACTTAATAAACCTCATCTTTAATATCTCTATCTATCTCAGATCTCTTTATTTCTGATCTTGTGTTTCTCTCACCTCCCATTAACGAAATTTTTTTTCCTATTTCTTTTTTAGTATTTTTTTTCTTAACATTAAGCTTTATAGAAAAGGCCAGGAAATCACAAAACAAATAAATAATAAGCAAAGAGTAAGTATTTGTTTTGGTTATCATCATTTCACTTTTAGATTCTAAAAGAGTAATGAGATTAAATAATAATCAATATCTCATTTGTTTAATGTAGCCCAAGTGTTTGATTTATTGTTTAAATAAGATACAGTACAAGTATTTTTAGGGTTTAAGAGTTATGAAAAAAAAAAAAAGGTTTCAAGAAAAAGATTAAAAGAAGTAAAGAACGTTTTTGTTTTTTGTTTTTTTTTTGTTTTTAAGGAATGTGGGGTTTTATTAGATTTCAAACTCCAGATTCTTCAATGACACCAAAATCGGCAAAATGACCCAAGAAGAGATAAAGACCCAAGAGGATATAAAGACAACGAATGATGATGGAGAAGAAATCGAAGGTGAAGGAGAGGAAGAGGGTGAATGTGGGTTCTGTTTGTTTATGAAGGGCGGTGGTTGCAAGGAGAGTTTTGTAGCTTGGGAAAATTGTGTCGAATTATTTTTATTTTATGTACGATTTTTGTTGCTAATGCGCGGGACTACGTTGGATTTTGAGGGTAATAAGGTTCTTGGATTTAGTTTTATTATTGATACTGAAAAAAAATTAAAGGTAGTTGTGAGACCATGACAAATTTATGATACAATAATTTTGGATGGTGATTTTTGACTTGAGAAAAAAAAAATGAGGTTTTATTAGATTTACTTTATAGAATATTTTTTTTCTTAAATTGTATGTCTCTTTTAGTAATTTTGATAAAGGAAAAAAAAATAATACTAAATAATTTAAAAAGTGAGGCATAAATAGATTAGTAAAGGGTGTGTCAATAGCACCACTCTTCTCATAATCGTAAGAGAGTCCCAATTGATATATATATATATCATCTCAAAAGACTTGTTTATTTACGGCAAGTTTGAAGTTGCTTAACAATCCCAACTTGTACTTGATCATGATTCATGAACAATGAGAAATGTCTAATCAAAATTTTGTAATGGTCTCTCTATCATCTCTCATAATAGAGTTGGGATCCTTTCATTGGTCCTTGTTTTTCCTTTGTATTCTTTAAGTGTAATTCAAATATCAAGTTATATGAGAGAGAAAAAAGTGAACCAATCTTGACCATGTATTTTGTATTTTGCTTAGGTGTCATTTGATTATGGAAAGCCAAGGAAAAATAAGTCAAGGAGAGGATCTTGATCCCTCATAATAATGCCTTTGATACAACGTTAATTTTGGTGAACTTGTGCAGTTAGATACTTAGATAAATCGAAGTGGCCATGGAGAAAGAGACAAAGGGAAATAGGTAGTAGATGAGAAAATAATTCACTTCAAGGGAGGTAACCATTACCCCCTCCTATGTGGTTTGATAGAAATGACGATTATTTAATTTGACATTATTATAGATTTGAGTTGCAACAACTGCAAATGGTATATATATATATATATATATATATATATATATATATATATGATCCCAATAACAACCTTGGCTCCTCCTTGTCTCTCTCTTTCTGTGTTTTACAAACCTCATTGTTAGCTCTTTCTTTCTTCTTTTTCTAGTCTGCGTTGTCTCTCAAGTCATGCTACTCACTGTACAGATTTTGTATAGTTACAAGGTTTGTTATCTGTCCTTAGATTTAAATCCAATGCCTACAAAAATCAAACATTTAAAAAAAAAAAAAAACTCCCTCTTCGAAGTTATAAGAGTATCTTTAGTGGTATAATCAAATTTGAATCCTCAAAAGTTGTCTTCTCAGCATTTGAGGATTGTTTTAAAAGATTGATGATTGTGTAATTCACAATAATACATTTTATTTAAATCAAAAATCTACTTCTGTCATATTTTTTTCATTGTTCTGCTCATTTTTATTTCACAAACCTGTAGCATTTATATATACCTCATATCTCAAGATATTAAATACTATTTTTCTCTTTTTCTTTCTCTGCACATCAAAATGATGGATTTCTCTTTGAGTTTCTTTCATCACTAATCTGGTAAGACTGATCAAATCAATTCTTTAATTTTTTTTTTGGGTGAATTAAATCCCAGTTAATAAATATTTTGCCCTAAAATCAACCATTGATTGTTGTTACGGAATCATAATAAAATTTTCCTTCAATTTATCATTAGCCAAACAGGGTAAAAATAAATAAATAAATAAATAAATATATATATATATATATATATATATATATATATATATATATATAAGATAAGATAAAGTATATGATATGGGTATTGATCCATTTGTAATGAAGAGACGAATTTTACATGATTGAATTTTTAGGGTCGAAACAATGATGAGATACATAAGTAATTAGATAAAATAAAAGAGAAAAAAAAAAGCCACAAATGAGAGAGAAAGAATTAAATTACAACAATTATTTTGGATTAAGTTTGTATTTGATGATTGAAATTAAATCAATCAAATTTGATTATTGAAGAAGCAATTTTATTATTGATTAAAGTGACCACAAATGAGAGAGAAAGAATTAAATTACAACATCAATTATTTTGGATTGAGTTTGTATTTGATGATTGAAAGTCAATCAAATTTGATTATTGAAGAAGCAATTTTATTATTGATTAAACTTATTGCTAAATTTTAATGACTTTGTTGGACAGTGTTTTTGGAATAAATAATCAAATTTTGATTACTTTCATAATTTTGAGGGTACCATTAAAGATGCTCTAAGAGCATCCCCAATTAGGGGTGGGCACGGTTCAGTTCAGCGATTTTAGGTAAAACCAATCTGAACCGAAAATATTTCGGTTTTTAAAAATTGAAACTGGTTTAAACCGATTAAGAAAAAGTAACCGAACTGAACTAAACTAGTTTTAATCGGTTCGATTCGGTTCAATTTGGTTTTGGGTCTAATAGACTTGATGGGCTTAATGGGTTTTTTACATTTTTTAAAATTTATTAGGCTTTTTATATGCTGATTTTGGTCCAATACCTATTGATTTCACCTTTGGGCTGCTGATTTTAATGAATTCTTATAAGAGTAACGATATTTACACCCCTTTAAAACTGCATGTACAACCCTAAATTTATATATTTTCAAAATTCCAATATTATCCTCAAATTCAATTATTAACATTTTAATCATTATATATTATGTTTTAAATATATATTTTTTAATTTTTCTTTTTAAAAAAAATATACAATATCTTATTAAATTTTCACAGCAATTTCCCAATTACAAGTTTGCATATGATTTTTTTTAAATCGCAAAAACACCATGGTTTATTGTCAACATACTCAAAATCATAATGTCAACCCAAAAAAAATCTGATTTTTTAAAAAAAAAAAAAAAATCCCAGCTGATGGTCATTTTATAGATTATCACACTAAAGAGAAAAATGAAACCCTCAAAAAATAAAAAATAAAAAATAAAATGAGTGGAGAGATTTGAATACAAATTTTGCTCAAAGATAAAGTATGTAAATAAGGACTCAAGAGAGAAGAATTGATTTAGAAAAAGTAATGGAAAACGTGTGGTTGCAGCGGCTACCTTCTTAATAAGGACTCAGGAGAGAAGATAGAAGAATTGACTTAGAAAAAGAAATGGAGGAGGTGCAGTGCAGCGGCTCTAGTTTTAAAATTTTAATTAATTTAGAATCTATTGATTTATTATATTTCTTATCAAAATTACAAAAAGGATATAATTGGTAATGTACTAATGTGTGGGGTGTGTATACAAAATATAATATTTAAAAAAAATTAATGAGGTGTATATACAAAAAGGGGTGTACATACGGTTTTCGAGGGGTGTAAATATCGACACTCTTCTTATAATCCATAGCAAAAAGCCCGAAATAAAACATAACATTCTTTTTCTTTCTTTTTTTAAACAAAAATATAAAAACTAATTTCTTATTTCATTTCAAACCCAGATAACATCCAACCTTCATTGAAATCCCAAACCTAGATATCATTGTGTTAACTGTTAAGACACCAAATTTCCAGATTTCTCAAAGAATCTTGATGCACTCCCAGCTACCTTTAGCATCAATATCTATCAAACAATTTGAAACTCATTAATCAATGGCATTAAACCTTTTTTTTTTTCCTCTCTCCATACCCATAAATTAATTGACAATTCTTCATATCCCAGTTTGGCAAAACAACTAGTAAAATAGCCAGAATAATTATCTCACAAGACACAACAATTCTTCTAAACAAAAGTAAATCCTCACAGGACCAATTCATCATCGGATACTCATCTATAATCACAGTCCATGACATAAAAATCTTGCTCGAACTGACTAGTAAATCAATATGTGTGGAAAACCCTAAAAATTAGCACAAATTGAAGTAAAAAAAAATCAAAGTTACAAGACCCAAAACTAGAAAAAAAAAAAAAAAAAAACATAACCTAGGTTGATTAGAGAGAGAGAAGGGAAGAAGAAGATGTTGAGAAAAGTTAGAAGATGATGAAGATTGAAGAACAATGAACGAGGGGTATATGCTGGTAAGAGTAAAGTGGCCGTGAGAGTTAGAGTTTAGAAAATATAATGGAGAATGGAGAAGTGTTAGGCTTTTTTTTTTTTGCCCTTTTATATAACGGTTTTTGGGTCAAATCGGTTTTGTAAAACCAAAACCGAATTCAATTCGGTTTCTCAATTTTAAACTGGTTTGAACAGAAATTGATTGGCGAATTGAACTGAACTGCATTTTTCGGTTCGGTTCGGTTCGGTTTCGATTTTGGTGCCCACCTGTATCCCCAATAAACCTCCTTATATTTTCCTTACATGTAGGGAGTTTGGTGTACTTTTTATAAATAATGAGCCATATAAGGAGTTAACACTCTAAGAAGCCTATATAACCTTATTTTTTAATTATTTTTATTTTTGAAAAGAGCTGTTGAATTTGGGTCATTGAATATTAATAAGGTGGACTAATCTTGAGCACTGAAATTAATTGAGGAGTGAGAAAGAAAATATAAAAAGGATGCCTTGTCTCCTTAAAATTAGGGAGGCCTTAACTGGAAAAAAAAATAAAATTGAGAAGGGAAGTAGGGAGGTTGTTGAAGCAATTTCCAATCCATCCTCCCTATTTATAGTCAAAGAGATGTTATTTTTTTTTGCTTATCGGGGATGCTCTAAGTACTTCCATAATTATATAAATCCTATAGGACCTATACGGTAGTTAAGTCATTTTTTATTACAGTTATTTGGTCTTTTTGGATCTTAATATGTATTTTGGACTAACCCACTAACCCAGCCAGACATTAAAGTACTAAAGTCTTATGTCCACAAAGCCCAGGCCCAGTTACACTAGATGAAACATGATCTGTATCTTTTTTGTGGTAATTTTTTATTCTTCTAAATGTTATATATGATTTTTTTTTTATTGACACACTTGCCTCCCTTGGCCTTGCACAAGTTACAAACATAATTGCAAGTTAAATAATCAAGATTGTTGTATCACGTATGCTACAATACAAGAACTTGGAAGTGGAGAAGAGAAGCTGATTCTGATGGGTATGTTATTGATAATTATATGCATATTCAACGGTCATTTTTCTCCTAATATTATTATTAATGCAATTTGTATCGTTACAAGTTCGTTACATAATAAAAAGTTATCGAATCGATAACTATACAAGTTGCTTTTTTTTTTTTTTTTTTTCTAGCATACTCAAATCTAATCATCGATCAACGGTGTCAACTATCACTCTTTTTAATTTCATCTTCATCTTCCTTCTTTGTTGTCTCACTTTGATCAACCTGACTGGTTTCTTGAGCACTTTGTTCTTCATTTTTGGCCGATTCTTCCTCTTTTTCTTTCTTCTTCAGCTCCAAGAATTCAATTAGTTCCTTAAGCACAATTTCAGAATCATTGCTCCTCATCAATTGCTCTGCAACTTCTGCTGGGGTCACTTGCGTTGTTCGAATCAACTCTTCGATCTCCATAAACAACGAGTGATCCTGAATTCCTAGATAATTAGCAGCAAGAACTCTGAACCCACTTGGAGTACAATAAGACATGTGAACATGAAAATCCATGCGACCTGGCCTCAACAATGCAGGGTCCAGTTTCTCTTTATGATTCGTCGTAAATATTATTATCCTCTCATCTCCACAACTCGACCATAACCCATCAATGAAATTCAAGAACCCCGATAATGTCACCTGTTGTTGTCGCAGTTGTCTACGATTATCTATAATATCGACTCCACCCTCCTCCATTCGATCTTGAAACTGAATTGTACAATCAATGTCCTCCACAACTAATATCGATCGATTAGCAGTAGCTACAAGCACAGTTCTGAGATCTGAATTACTCCTCAGCTCAGTCAATTCCAAGTCGTAAACATCGAAATTAAGATGATTCGCCATTGCTGCAATCAAGCTTGATTTTCCAGTACCAGGTGGTCCATACAATAAATACCCTCTTTTCTAAGCTTTTCCAACTTTTCTGTAGTAATCTTTTCTCTTCACAAACCTTTCAAGATCTTCAAGAATTGTGTTTTTGAGATCAGGATCCATGGCGAGTGTTTCGAACGTTGCAGGATGATCAAGCTTAACTGATCTCCAAGCATCAGCCCAGTTTCCATAAATGTTTTGATAGTCAATAGTGAAGAGTTTTATCGTTTTGGTCTCCTGTTTCATCGACTCTGCTTCATTTTCAACGAAAGGCAAGTAAGAGCCAAGAACGACATCTTTGTATTTCTTTGGAAAACTCAACTCCAGAGACCTGACTTCTGATCGGTAACTTGAGTTCAGACCGTGATCGTTGAACTGGTTGAATAAGTTGTTTCTTGACTCAACATGTCTGAAAACCAAAACCCATTTCAATTTAACCCCATTAAATGTATCAATGATCTCTTCACCGCCTTCTAGAGTCACATTGATCTTGTTTTCTTTCTCACGTTTGATGACTCTGAGTCTGTCTGTGGAGGCAGAGGTTTTGCTGGACAAGTATATCTGTGCAGCTTCGTA
The DNA here is from genome assembly GCA_008009225.1 of Acer yangbiense. Classification (NCBI taxonomy): domain Eukaryota; kingdom Viridiplantae; phylum Streptophyta; class Magnoliopsida; order Sapindales; family Sapindaceae; genus Acer; species Acer yangbiense. The sequence goes on along the minus strand of CM017766.1, from coordinate 5,111,795 downwards.
GATTTGATTCTTGTCGAATCCATCGAGTTCGTCAATGACCATTGTGAGTTGAGAAGAGAAACGGCTGTAGAATTTGCGGCATTTGATGGAAATGTAGTCTTGGAATTCGTAAGGCATGAAATCTCTGACTACTGATCCAGCCAACATCACAGTACCGGCAACAGAGGCTGCTGCTGTAAGGATCGTCTTCGCTGTTGCTAGCTTGGTTTCTGCAGAAGAAGAGTCAGCCATTTTTTTTTTCTGGTGTTTGATTGGTGGTGGGATTTTTTTTGTTTTGCGATATCTCTCTCTCTGGATTCAATTATATAATCAAATCAAAACACTGTCAACAGATGATAAAGAAGAAGGAACGCGTTGGTTTCGGAGGAAAATGGGAACCGTTGAATATAATGCACTAGCAAGTACTTCAGTTGACGGTCTACAAATTTTTTAATTGGCCTGGACTTCGAAAATTTTTGTTTCAGGTTTCTTTGAAGTTTCCTGTAAATTCCAGGAAAGAATTATGGCTTTGAATTTGTGTTAATTACTTGGGTAATACGTTATGGACTGGTTCTTTTGAGAATAATTGGTATGAATGATAGCCATTGGATTGAGTCAACGGCTTAAATTTAGCGAAATCAAGTTCGAAACTGGACCCTGCGGAACTCTGCAATCTCTAAAAAAAAAGGAAACTATAACGTCCCAAACTTTGTGAGAGCAAACCATACGTATCAAATTTTATTTTTTATTTTTTTTATACAAAATGTGGTAGCGGCGATTACAAAGTCCAACCTAACATATTTATTGAATGGACGCTTTTATCACTGTGCCACATTGTGCAGTGATAGAATCATTTTCCTTTATCAAAAATAATAATAATAATAGTAAGATGTAATTTGCAAAGAGCACATGGGCTTTGCTTATTATAATTTGGCTCTCTGTTGACTTAATTGTTTGAGTAGCTGCCTTGTCTATGAATGAGAAGAACCCTAAGAAAGAGGCACGTTTAAATATTCTCTCACCAAGAAGTTGCACTTCCTTCATTTGTTGCCCCTTCCAAAAACTTTGATATAAACAAAAATTATCTTTCACTAAATTTACCGTAAAAAGTCATTTTCTGATATAGTCGTCTATATTTTGTAGAGTATGAATTAACAGTAATTCAACTTTGAGTTTATTTTACATTCTCATATTTTAATTAAGATTTAAAATTGAATGTATGGAACCATCCTTTTGCACCAACATGAAAATAATTGAAATATAGACTTTTTTTTTCTTGTTTGGTATGCAAGTCAAATAAGAGGGATTGGATTGAAAGTTAATGGAACATCAAGGATGATGGTGAAATTGTCCCTAGAAATACATACATCCAAAAATATACAAAAATGTCAACGTATAATCAAGTAAAGTTATCATGATCTTCCTATGCAACCACAACAAATGACGGCCATGCAATGCATGCTACTTCAAACCCATCATCATGAACGACCTCACCATACACCTTGCCTTGTTTGTTCTCATTTAGAATAATAGTTATCATCTTTGAAGTTCAAAGATGATCATGTCCATTGATGCAAGTCTAATAGAACCACTACAACAAATTTCACATTTCATAGCATTGCTTAATAGCATTCTTTTAAAAAAGCTATGAAATTTCCATCTAAAATAGTTGTTATAAAATGCTATGATAGGTATTTAACAAGTAACCTTTTTTATTATTATTAATTTTTAGTAGTAATAATTTAGCATTTCAAAAATGCTAGACAATAACCATTGCATTTCCCAAGTTTAACCTAGATTTATAGCTTTTCCCATATGCTATAGTGGGATAAAAAGTTTTGAGCGGGAATAAAATAAAAGTCCTGCCTAAACAATTCACTCCACTCAAGTTTCGATTGGGAATCAAATTAGTGATATTTTTCTTATTATATTCTTTTGAAAAAAAAAAAAAAAGATGGGAGTTTGCAGAATTTTATTTCATTTTCATTGCATCTCATATTCTCCTCTTTCTGTCTGTCAAAGAAGTGAAGAATAGAGTACAAGGAGCGAACGAGAGAGAAAGAGGATTTTTGACCAAGAAAGTGGCTCACAACACTTCAAGAAGCAAATGGGTCTCTCTGTTTTTGCTTATCTTTCATTTGGCTGCTAATTACTTGCAGAAGATGGTATGTTCGTACTGTATGCTTCTCTTTGTGGGTCTTTGTGATTTATGAAATCTGATTTCCTTTCACAGATTTATTTATCAATTTCATTTTTCTCAGAATTAATCTACACTTGTGCAGATCTCTCAATTCCAAATCTTCACTATTTTAATCTAGTTACTTAAATGCAAACAAAAAATCAATGGGTATGTTTACGACAATTACTTTTTTTGTTGTCTATTATCTATATCAAAACTTATGAAAACACTTTTTAATTTTCTTAATAATCTCGCATGATCAATTCTTTGATAGTTAATTTGCCTTTTTTTTTTTTTTTTTTCATTTTTCATTTTTATGTCTTAATATCAAAAATGAAAATTTTTACTAATTCTGTTTTCCTCTCTATATCAGGTACAATGTCACTTGGATTTGTGTTCTTAGGTATGGTTTATTTATTTATTATTATATATTTTTTTGTGTCTATTTGAAATTATTTTAATTTATGAGACATGAGAATTTAGATCATTTTGGTACAATGAAGATATAAAAACTGTTATCCTTGTAGTATTAGCAAATAATATCAATTAATGGTTGTCTTGCTTTTTATGCTATTTGATCTCTATGTTCCAATATTATTAACGATGAATAATTTTTATTTCATTAATACTGCGTTTTCTTCTTTTGAAATCTCAAATCTAGGTTGTAAATATGAAGACTCAACAACATTGGAAGTATGTTGAAGTGCTGGTTGAATCCTGTTAGCCATTTTTTTTTTTTTTTTTTTTTTGGTAGATTTTGGGATTATCTGTCTTCTTTAGACATAGACTTTTGTAAATGAGAATATTGTATTTTATTACTATGATATAACAAACTATGTAATTATTTTGGTATATTAATGAAATGACTTGAATCTTTTTATGCACCTATTGTTTTTCTTGTAATTTTTGTATAATTCATAATTAATATGATGGAATTTGAATTTCTATTCATATAACCAATTAATAACAGTATTGACAATATTATTTCTAGCTTTTATAGCATATAGAAAGAGCTATAGTTTAGAAAAGCCTTTGTATTTTATAGCATTTTATTATTGCAATGGAAAACCAATCGTAGCTACTGTAGATCTTAGGATAGCTTTTCAAAAAGTCATTCAATAGCATTTATAAATTGCAATAACTAGTTGGAGACTTTTAATAGCTTTGGTTGTGATAGCATCAGGTTAAATGCTATCTATTATCTATTATAGCATTTATCAGTTTATCTCATGCTAGCTATGTAATGTCAATTTTGTTGTAGTGAATCAATTCACTTCATATATTTATCTTGAAAACCTTATTTCATGTGTGGGGTCATTCCACTTCCATGCAATTTGAACCAAAACATGATCCTTCCACTTAACCTAACTGTGTTCAATAGTAAATTACATCTACTTTTTATTTTCTGTTAAAATATATTTTAGAGAGAGCTTGAGAGCTAAATCCAATTTGTCGAGTACTATGCACAGATGTAGTGGAGAAACTTATACAATTTAAAGTATATCAGTTAGAGAAATACATCATATAGCATTATTATACAGGCTTATATTGGTGATCACTAATCATCCAGCATGCCGATTTGAATTTCTAGACAATATGATAAATAATTCTTATGTAAGTAGTATTATTAAGGATAATTCAGTTTGATTACAATTGAACTTGTGTTTGTATTTATCTCCTAGATTAACTTGTATTAGTTTATCTTGTATCTGCTGTCAATAGGTAGTCTAAATACTTTTGTCTTTCAATACTTCTAGGATACGAAGTCCTCTTCGTCAAGTAATTAACTTCTTATATAAATACTGCACTATGATTTGATGATTAATAATACACACAGATTATTATTACTCTCTTATATGGTATCAGAGCCAACATAAACTCAAACGAGTAAATCTGATCCAACCAGTTCAAACATGACCAACATCGACCCCAATAACACCACCAGCTCAGACGAGTCCAACACCACCACCATCATCTCATCTTCTTCTTCATCCCACAACATCACCACCTCTTCAAATACAATAATATCAATCAACGTGGCTGCTCAAGCTCCTCTAAAACTAACAACTACAAATTATCGATCATGGAAACTACAATTCCACACTCTCCTAGTTGGATTCGATCTCATGGGCTTCATTGATGGTCGAAAGCCGTGTCCACCAGCAACAATCACAACCGGCGATGTCTCCACTCCCAATCCGGCGCACACCCTTTGGACCAGGCAAGATCAATTGCTTCTAAATGCAATCCTTGGATCCATCTCTCCATCCATCATTCCCTTCATTGCTTCCGCTCAAACCGCTCGTGATGCCTGGACTACGCTTGCCAACACTTATGCAAAGCCTTCCAGAGGCCACATCATGCATCTCAAAAGTGTTCTCACTAATGTCACAAAAGGAACCCAGACCATTACTGAATACATGCAAAACATTAAATGTATTGTAGATGAATTAGCCATGCTCGACGCACCGGAGAACACTGAAGATCTTACCGTAAAAATCTTGAATGGACTAGGTGATGAGTTCAAAGATATCGCCTCAGCCGTTCGTGCCCGTGACACCGCAATAACTTTTGAAGAACTTCATGAGAAACTCATCAATTGTGAGATAATAATGAAACAAGAGGTTGCAAAACAACAAAAACTGCCAATCACTGCCAACTATGCCTCTAAGCCCTCAGCTGGCGGCCAAACTAGCAACTCCACTCGGCGGTACTTCAATCCAAACAACACTCAAGCTCACAACCAGTCCTACACTCCCGCCAAACAGGCTATCAATTCTGGTCAGAATCAAACCAACAAGTATTCTCAAAACTCATATAACAAACCTCGATCGTATCACGGTTTCTGTCAATTATGCAATGAACAAGGACATACGGCAAAGCAGTGCTCCATGTTTACGTCAAGTCCAGCGAATTCTAGGCCTCAATCGAATCAATCCACTCGATCTTGGCAACCGAGAGCAAACTTTGCTGCACCTAATACCGCCACTCCTCCTGAATGGCTACTTGACTCCGGTGCGTCCCATCACGTCACCACGGACCTTAACAATCTGTCACTTCACTCTCCATATGGTGGCTTTGATGACATTATGATTGGCGATGGCTCATGCTTGCAAATTACGCACACTGGTTCCCTTCGCTTACCTTTTAAATCTACATCCTTTTTACTCTTTGATGTCCTATGTGTCCCAAATATGAAACCAAATCTTATCTCTATATCTCAATTTTGCACTGCTAATAAAGTTTCTATTGAATTCTCACCCCTTTCTTTTGTTGTGAAGGATCTTCGTACGGGGGCGCAACTTCTGCAAGGACAGACTAAAAATGGTGTCTATGAATGGCTGTCTCATGCCAAGCCTCCACCTCCCCCTCTCATTGCCCTTTCCAATGTCAAAGCATCGATTCCGGATTGGCATCATCGCTTAGGTCATCCGTTTTCCAAAATAATTAATAAATTAGTGTCTTCCCAGGAATTGTCTGTTTCCTCTTTTTCTAGGTCTAGTGTTCATTGTGATGCCTGCAAATGTAATAAGACTCATAAGTTACCTTTTTCGGTTTCAACTGTCAATAGTTCGAAACCTCTTGAAGTAATTTATTCTAATGTTTGGAGTTCACCTATTGTTTCAAAAGATGGCTATAAATATTATGTTTTATTTGTCGACCATTTTACAAAATATATGTGGATGTACCCCTTGAAAAATAAGTCTAATGTTCACGATGTATTCATCCGTTTTAAAACACTCGTTGAAAATTTTTTTGGCCACCCAATTGTCTCTTTTTACAGTGATAATGGTGGTGAATACATCGCGCTAAAATATTTTTTTTCCACTCATGGCATCTCACATTACACCACACCACCATACACACCGGAACACAATGGTGTTTCCGAGCGTCATCACCGTCACATTGTTGAAACAGGTCTCTCACTTCTAACACATGCATCACTACCTCTCATGTTTTGGTCCTATGCCTTTACAACTGCAGTATATTTAATCAATAGGATGCCAACTCCTCTCCTAGGCATGTCATCACCTTTTGAGAAAATTTTCTCTACACGTCCAGCTTATGCCAAGCTACGTGTGTTTGGGTGTCTGTGTTATCCATGGGTCAAGCCATATAACTATCACAAGTTAGAATCTTAGTCTAGAGCATGCATATTTGTCAGATATTCTTTATCTCAAAGTGCTTATCACTGTCTAGATTTAGAGAATGACCATCTATTCGTCTCGCGTCATGTTACGTTTGTTGAATCTGTGTTTCCATTTAAGTCTGCCGCTGACTCCGTGGAGTCTTAGCTGTGTCAGTCCCCGTCGTCGGGCCTGGTTCCAACCAGCCATGCCCATTCGTTGGCCGCACCACATGTGCATGGCCAGTCCCTCAATTTGGCTGCACATGAGACAACCCATTCAGCGGCATCGTCAAGCTCTGGAGCCCGAGTTGCACTCCAACTCCCACGATATCCTCTGTTGCACCTCCCTTACCTGATCCCGCACCAGCTCACTCTCATGCAATGACCCAACCACCCACACACAATGAACCCGTATCTCCCACACCTGATACCGCCACACATCAACCTCCACTAACTACATCACCACTTTCACGCAATGAAGTCGTCACAAGTCAAACACCAACCGAACCCACACCTGATCCAATTCCTCCCACTTTCACGAAATGGTACATGGGACTTGGTTCCCTTCCACTCATCTCATAACACTGTAGGCTGCAAATGGGTGTTTCGTATCAAACGATCCCCGGATGGTTCGATTTCTAGGTACAAGGCTCGTCTGGTAGCCAAGGGGTTTCATCAAAGGCCGGGTCTTGACTGCACAGAGACTTTCAGTCTGGTAGTTAAAACAACTACAATTCGGGTTATACTAAGTGTAGCTATCTCTCGTGGCTGGCCTCTCCGCCAACTGGACGTGAACAATGCCTTCCTTCAAGGACACCTGTCTGAAGATGTTTTCATGGCTCAGACACAGGTTTCACTGACCCCGCCTATCCATCTCATGTGTGCCGCCTCAAAAAGGCAATCTATGGTTTGAAACAGGCTCCTCGGGCATGGTACAACGAACTTCGTCAACACCTTCTTCAAACTGGGTTTGTCAATTCATTATCTGACTCTTCTTTATTTATATTTAATGAGAATGGGTGCACACTTTTTTTACTAGTGTATGTTGACGATATTATTGTAACTGGAAGTGATGAGGTGATTGTAGAAAAGTTTATCGTCTCACTAGCTCAGCGTTTTTCGATCAAGGATCTCGGCACATTGTCTTATTTTTTGGGCGTTGAGGTGCTTCCAACCCTACATGGTCTATTCCTATCTCAACAGAAATATGTCACTGATCTTCTGACACGTACAAAAATGTCTGATGCCAAACCTGTTCAGACTCCACTCCCAACAGACCAATCACTGAAGCTTCTCGATGGCACCTCTCTAACCGATGCAACTGAGTATCGTCAAGTCGTTGGTGCGCTATAATATTTATCTTTCACCAGGCCAGACATTGCGTTTGCTGTCAACAAACTTGCTCAGTTCATGCATCGTCTAACAACTGGACATTGGTCTCTCACTAAGCGCCTCCTTCGTTACTTGCGTGGTACACTTGCACATGGCCTACATTTACGTCGTGACTCCCCACTACATTTACATGCTTTCTTCGACGCGGATTGGGCTGGTAACCAAGATGATCGAACCTCAACAAGTGCATATGTTCTCTTCCTTGGATCAAATGCGGTTTCATAGTGCTCTCGCAAGCAAAGATCTGTTGCTCGTTCATCTACTGAGGCAGAATATCGGGCTATTGCTTTGGCTGCAGCGGAAGTCCTTTGGCTCTCATCCTTGATGCGTGAGCTGCTCATTGCTTCTCCCTCTCCACCTACAATTTATTGTGACAATGTTGGTGCAACATATCTCTGCTCAAATCCTGTTTTCCACTCCAGAATGAAGCACATTGCTATTGATTTTCACTTTGTCCGTGAAAGGGTTCAACGGGGTCAACTTCGTGTGTCACATGTGGCCTCATCCGACCAGCTAGCTGATTCTCTTACAAAGTTGCTGTCCAAGACTCGTTTCACTCTTCTACTGTCCAAGATTGGTGTCTCTGACATACCCACCATCTTGAGGGGGCGTATTAAGGATAATTCAGTTTGATTACAATTGAACTTGTGTTTGTATTTATCTCCTAGATTAACTTGTATTAGTTTATCTTGTATCTGCTGTCAATAGGTAGTCTAAATACTTTTGTCTTTCAATACTTCTAGGATACGAAGTCCTCTTCGTCAAGTAATTAACTTCTTGTATAAATACTGCACTATGATTTGATGATTAATAATACACACAGATTATTATTACTCTCTTATAAGTATAAGGTCTTAAAAAGATAAGTACACCATTATTCAAGTCGTACACGAATAACATAATATTTTAATCAACTTTTTTTTTCTTAACTTATGTTCAGAGAAACCTTTATTATAAAGCCAAAGATCATATTCCCTGATATTCTTAATGGATATCATTAATACATAGTACTTTATTTGTTGAAATGATATAAGTGCTCATCTTTTGATACAGTAGATATAATCCATACACATGAGCATCCTTGATAATTTGCAAAGAGCACATGGGCTTTGCTTATTATAATTTGGCTTTCTGTTGACTTCATTGTTTGAGTAGCTGCCTTGTCCATGAATGAGAAGAACCCTAAGAAAGAGGCACATTTAAATATTCTCTCACCAAGAAGTTACACTTCCTTCATTTGTTGCCCCTTCCAAAAACTTTGATATAAACAAAAATTATCTTTCACCAAATTTAACATAAAAAATCATTTTCTGATATAGACATCCATATTTTGTAGAGTATGAATTAACAGTAAATCAACTTTGAATTTATTTTACATTCTCATATTTTAATTAAGATTTAAAGTTGAATGTACGGAACCATCCTTTTGCACCAACATGAACATAATTGAAATAAAGACTTTTTTTTCTTGTTTGGTATGCAAGTCAAATAAGAGGGACTAGATTGAAAGTTAATGGAACATCAAGGATGATGGTGTAATTGTCCCTAGAAAATACTACATCCAAAAATATATAAAAATGTCAATGTATAATCGAATAGAGTTATCTTGATCTTTCTATGCAACCACAGTAAATGAGACCCATGCAATGCATGCTATTTCAAGCCCATCATCATGACCGACCTCACCATCCACCTTGCCTTGTTTGTTCTCATTTAGGTTAATAGTTATCATCTTTGAAGAAGATGATAATGTCCATTGATGTGAGTCTAATAGAACCGATCACTTCATATATTTATCTTGAAAACCTTATTTCATGAGTTAAGTGGTGGAATTGGTGAGAAATGTCACATTTTTAAACTGATTTGGTGACAATGTCACTGCTTTAATAAGTTAAGTTTAAAAGGCACCTATTATGGTGAACGGACAAAAATACCCTTACTTTACACATTCTTTTCTTACTTTGAAGTTTTCTGAGATTAAAAACAGACCTCCAATGGATAATTAGTTTTGTGGCTCTACGCAAACGCATTCGGGGGTCGAGCTCCCCGCTGAGCTCGCGGTGGTCGAGCTGCCCGGTCAGCTCGTGGGGGTGTGGGGGCAGAGATTTTTTTTGGTTTTGAATCTTCCATTGAAAAGGCTCGAAATGAAGTGTTCGAGCCTTTTCATACACCAATCGTGCCTTTTCATTAGTGTATGAAAATGCTCGAACACTTAATGAAAATGCACGATTACTGTACAATCGTGCCTTTTCATACACCAATCGTGCCTTTTCATGTACAAAAAGGCACGATTACTGTACAAAAAGGCTGGAAACTTTGTTCAAAAAGGCTCGAAATATTTTTTAATTTTTTAATCGAGCCTTTTTGAAAAGTTATCGAGCCTTTTGGAAAAGTTATCGAGCCTTTTAGAAAGGTTATCGAGCCTTTTGGAAAAGTTATCGAGCCTTTTGGAAAAGTTATCGAGACTTTTCCAAAAAGGCTCGATAACCTTTCTAAAAGGCTCGATAACCTTTCTAAAAGGCTCGATAACTTTTTCAAAAGGCTCGATAACAACTTCAAAAGGCACGATGAGAAAGGTTATCGAGCCTTTTGGAAAAGTTATCGAGCCTTTTAGAAAGGTTATCGAGCCTTTTGGAAAAGTTATCGAGACTTTTCCAAAAAGGCTCGATAACCTTTCTAAAAGGCTCGATAACTTTTCCAAAAGGCTCGATAACCTTTCTAAAAGGCTCGATAACTTTTTCAAAAGGCTCGATAACAACTTCAAAAGGCACGATGAGAAAGGTTATCGAGCCTTTTGGAAAAGTTATCGAGCCTTTTAGAAAGGTTATCGAGCATTTTGGAAAAGTTATCGAGACTTTTCCAAAAAGGCTCGATAACCTTTCTAAAAGGCTCGATAACTTTTCCAAAAGGCTCGATAACCTTTCTAAAAGGCTCGATAACTTTTCCAAAAGGCTCGATAACAACTTCAAAAGGCACGATGACAGTGTAAAAATGCACGAAAATATTTCAAAAAGGCACGAAATCATTTCGAGCCTTTTCCGAACTTTTTTCGAACCTTTTTCGAGCCTTTTCAAACCTTTTTCGAGCCTTTTTCGAACATTTTTAAACATTTTCGAGCCTTTTTAACTATCAATATATTATGGTGAAGAAGGTTACTGTGGGGGGCAATTTTGTCCGTTCACCATAAATGATGCCTTTTAAACTTAAGTTAGTAAGTTGGTGCCTGTTCCCAAAAAAGAGTCTCAAATAGTGCTATTTAATTTTTTAACCCTTCATGAGTGGGGTCATTCCACTTCCATGCAATTTGAACCAAAACATGATCCTACCGCTTAACCTAACTATGTTCAACAGGAAATTACATCTACTTTTTATTTTCTGTTAAAAGATATTTTAGAGAGAGCTTGAGAGCTTGAGAGCTAAATCCAATTTGTTGAGTCACCATGCATGCACAGATTTAGTGGAGAAACTTATACAATTTAAAGTATATCAGTTAGAGAAAAACATCATATAGCATTATTATACATGCTTATATCGGTGATCACTAATCATCCAGCATGCCGATTTGAATTTCTAGATAATATGATCAATAATTGTTATGCAAGTATAAGGTCTTAAAGAGATAAATACACCATTATTTAAGTCATACATGAATAATATAATATTTTAATCAACTTATTTTTTCTTAGCTTGTGCTCTGGAACCTTTATTATAAAGCCAAATATCATATTCCTTGGTATTCTTAATGGATATTATTATTCCATAGTACTTTATTTGTTGAAATGATGTAAGTGCTCATCTTTTAATACAGTAGATATAATTCATACATTGAATATAATGTTGTGGTATAATTGTCTTTTCCTTTGACATAAAAAGCTTGTCTATAAAATGCACTATCTTAACCATATGATCACAACATTCAAAAATCTAGTTCTCTCATCGGTGGATAGCTTGGTTGAGAAAGATTACAATGTTGAATCCATCAAAGAAAGAGCTCATCTTCCTTTTACGTAACTATGATGAGATTATCATGCTTGCACTCTTTTCTTTAACTATAACTATTTTTCTACAAAAAGTGTGGAGAAGATTGGCAAGCAACAGAAGTGAAATCCCGGGACAATTGGGTTTACCTTTTCTAGGTGAAACCTTCTCTATTGTTTCGGCAACCAACAACACGAAAGGGTGTTACAATTTTGTCAGACTTAGACGACTATGGTTAGTAATTCTAGTCTTCTTCGATTATATTAATTTCAGCTTATACTAAAGGGATCTATCTATTATCTAATATTTTTCCAAGTACATATAGGATATATAATATGACCCCTCAATGCTTCCTTTTTATGCTGGAAAAAATGTTACTACCAAAAAAAAAAAAAAAAAAAAAAAAAAAAAAAATTCCATGCAAAATAGAGTACTCCTTCATGCATGTTTTTTTATTTTATTTTATTTTATTTATTTTATTTATTTTATTTTAACATCTTCAGATTGGTTGAGTCTAGCTATTATTTCACTATTGAAACAATTACTCAACCTGACTTTTAGTCCATTTTGATTTGATTCAACTTTTTCTTTAAGGTGAAACATATTTGATGTAATAGAAATGAATCACTTTAATATACAATTAAATTTTTTTATGCGGTACTCCAGAACCTAAAAAGATCATGTCTAATGGATGATTGTGATGAAAGCAGGTATGGGAAATGGTTCAAAACTAGGTTGTTTGGCAAGATCCATGTGTTTGTTCCAAGTACAGAGGGGGCAAGAACGATTTTCACTAAAGATTTTTTGAACTTCAACAAAGGATTCGTGAAATCAATGGCAGATGCGGTTGGAGAGAAAAGTTTGTTGTGTGTACCAAAAGAGAGCCACGCTAAGATTAGAAGTCTCTTATCTGGTCATTTTTCTATGAATTCTTTGCCTAAATTTGTTAAAAATATTGACAAAGTGCTTTCTGAAAGACTAAAGAAACTAGAACAAAACGGGAAAAGCTTTGCGGTCCTTGATTTTAGCATGAAGGTATATAACACAATTCTTACTTTAATTTGATGTTTTAGAGTACATAATCAGATTTCACGAAACTTGATGCATGATAACATTATATTAGTTAAATCAGATAAAAAATCTGAAAATTTTCAAAAACTTCCTTTGGCAGATTACCTTTGATGCAATGTGCAACATGTTGATGAGCATCACAAACGAATCTTTGCTTCAATCGATTGAAAAAGATATCGCAGATGTTACAGAAGCCATGTTATCCTTTCCTATCATGGTTCCTGGGACTCAATACTATACAGGCATGAAGGTATACGTGATACATGTCTTGAATCCTTACAAATAACTCGAAGAGCATGATTTGCACGATTTTCATTTTTTATAATCTTCATAAATTTGTTTACGCTAACAAGAAACGTTTGAACAGGCACGAAAAAGGTTGATGAAAACCTTCAGAGAGATGATTGATGGAAGAAGAAGTGGAGTACTTGAGTGTTCCGAGGACTTTCTTCAGTCAATGTTAGATAGAGACTCATATCCATCAACTGAAAGGTTAAGTGACTCAGAGATCATGGATAACTTGTTAACATTGATAATCGCTGGACAGAGCACCACTGCAGCTGCCATGATGTGGTGCGTCAAGTTCCTGGATGAAAACAGAGATGTCCAGGACAGACTAAGGGTGAGATTCCATGCATAAAGTTGTTCAATATCCAATCAACAAATTCTGTAGTTATAGTGCTTCAAATTGCTATGCAATTACATTTTGCACAGATACCCCACCACCTCTCTCTTTTTTTGTGTGTATACATTCACTCACAAAATTTTATAAACTTATAGGAAGAACAATTGTCAATAACCAAAGACAAGTCGGATGAAATTCTCTTGACCCTTGAAGATGTGAAAAGCATGCCTTATGGGTGGAAGGTTAGACCATGTAACCTATATAATAATTTTATAAAAGTAAAGAATAGATCTTTCAAATTATGTTCATGTTTTTTTGAACTACTACTAGATAATTGGTTTTATGTTCCACCTTGTATAATGATCAGGTTGTCAAAGAAACATTAAGAATGTCGAATGTCTTGTTGTGGTTCCCTCGCGTTGCACTTAAAGATTGTACCATTGAAGGCTATGAAATAAAGAAAGGATGGCATGTTAACATTGATGCAACTTGCATTCACTATGACCCGGATTTGCACGAGGACCCTATGCTGTTCAACCCTTCCAGATTTGATGTAACAACATTCCTGAACAATTCTGGGTTTCTTTTTATGTTTTTTTCTCTAATTCACGACATTTCTTTTTATGTTTCTCTCAAATTCGCGACGCTTAAGAGACTATTGATGCTGTATTGATATTTGTTGTCTCCAGGATATGCAGAAGCCTTGTAGTTTCATACCTTTCGGATTGGGACGGAGGACTTGCATCGGAATGAACATGGCGAAAGTAACATTGTTGGTATTTCTTCACAGGCTTACCAGTAGATACAAGTGAGTAGTTTCTCTTCTACTCCAAAGATTTCTCTTCTTCCTGATTCTATGATAGAATCTGACTTGCTATCCACTGTGTATGTAGGTGGACTGTTGATGATCCGGATACTTCCCTAGAAAGGAAGTCGCATATTCCTCGGCTGAGGAATGGCTGCCCTATAACCTTAAAGCCCTTAGACAATGGGAAATGAGCATTGATGGCTTCACACAATGCTTGAAATGCATGGCTCGGAAATGTATTCAGTGACGCCTAGTTGAGGAAACTTGTAATAGCTAAATGATTGTTTCCCTGCTAAGGTAAAACAGACGTTTTCGAATAAATACAGCAGCATCTACCATCTAGATTTATAATAAAAAATAGTTACATTGTATTGATGCTTCATTTCCTAACTTTTAAGTTTTAACTGATCTGAAATTTTGTTACATACACAACAAGTACATGGCTATGGATACCAAAGCTTGAGTGGCAAAATTATGACATGCATTCTCAGATCTTATAACAGTGTTCCTAAACTTTTAAGAGCTATCAACACTACAAGAAAAAGTAGCTTTTACCACACATAATATGCCACGTATGGGCAAGTGTGGCAAATACTAAATAAAAAAAACACAAAAAAAAGCTGAAGAGAAACTTGTCTTTGAAAAAAAAAAAAAAAAAAAAAAAAATTATGTGTGCCACGGATGGCCACGTGTGGCACATATAACAGATGTTTGCTACAGCTATTGACCACGATTGGTCCTACCCACTTTCACTTCACGATTCCTTCCACTTCCACGATTTCACCCAATTTTTCTCACTCAAACAGCCAAACTCTCTCACTTTCCACTTTCCTCCTCCGGTGCTTGTCTCTAGCGCTCATCTCCGGCGCTCGTCTACTGGCATCGTCTTCATCTTCTCCGGCGAATTTTAGAGTCTCACATTTTAACAAGGTATTTTCTATTCAATTTCCACATGTTTCATTGTATTGGTGAGGAATAGCTATTGATATTTTGTTGTATGACCTACTCTCTGCACATATATTGGCATTGATCCTGTCTATTTTGCTTGTTTTGATTACTTTCCTTGTTGCCTTCTAATTTCATGATTGGGACTGAACTTACGTTGATAACTACAAGTGAATGCTGAGGCTTTGCCTTTTCTCTAGTCCTTTCGGTTTTGCTTTTTTGCCTTGCTGTTTTTCCTGGGCTGTGTTTCTGTTGTTTTTCATTTCCCCTGTTTTTTCTGCTGCGTTTTTGCTGTTGTGTTTCTGCTCCTTGTGCTTGTTTGTTTCGGCTGGTGTCTTAATATATTTGCTTTTAAAAAAAAAAAAAAAAAACTACAAGTGAATGCTGCTATCATAATTATGAATTTTTGACATCACCCAATCCAGTTTATGTCATTATGCAATCTTCTTAGATTTCAATCTGTATTTTATTTTGGAGGATAAGGGAAAGAATTAGATGCATTTAGTTAAAAGTAGATTTTAGTTGAATCTCCCAAGAGGTATAAGCCTGTATAATAATGCTATATGATGTTCTTCTTTAACTGATATACTTTAAATTGTATAAGTTTCTCCACTACATTTGTGCATGGTGACTCAACAAATTGGATTTAGCTCTAAGCTCTCTCTAAAATATCTTTTAATAGAAAATAAAATGTAGATGTAATTTACTGTTGAACACAGTTAGGTTAAGTGGAAGGATCATGTTTTGGTTCAAATTGCTTGGGAGTGGAATGACCCCACACAAGAAATAAGGTTTTCAAGATAAGTATATGAAGTGATTGGTTCTATTAGACTCAAATCAATGGACATTATCATCTTCTTCAAAGAAGATAACTATTATCCTAAATGAGAACAGACAAGGCAATGTGGATGGTGAGGTCGGTCATGATGATGGGTTTGAAGTAGCATGCGTTGCATGGACCTCATTGATTGTAGTTGCATAGGAAGATCACGATAACTCTACTCGATTATACATTGACATTTTTGTACAGTAATTCAATTTTGAGTTTATTTTACATTCTCATATTTTAATTAACATTTAAAATTGAATGTACGGAACCATCCTTTTGCACCAACATGAACATAATTGAAATAAAGACTTTTTTTCTTGTTTGGTATGCAAGTCAAATAAGAGGGGCTGGATTCAAAGTTAATGGAACATCAAGGATGATGATGGTGAAATTGTCTCTAGAAAATACATACATCCAAAAATGTACAAAAATGTCAATGTATAATCGAGAAGAGTTAACGTAATCTTTCTATGCAACTACAACAAATGAGGCCCATGCAATGCATTCTACTTCAAACCCATCATCATGACCGACCTCACCATCCACCTTGCCTTGTCTGTTCTCATTTAGGATAATAGCTATCATCTTTGAAGAAGATGATAATGTCCATTGATGCAAGTCTAATAGAACCAATCACTTCATATATTTATGTTGAAAACCTTATTTCATGTGTGGGGTCATTCCACTTCCATGCAATTTGAACCAAAACATGATCCTAGCTTCCACTCAACCTAACTGTGTTCAACAAGAAATTACATTTTATTTTCAGTTAAAAGATATTTTAGAGAGAGCTTGAGAGCTAAATCCAATCTGTTGAGTCACCATGCACAGATGTAGTGGAGAAACTTGGACAATTTAAAGTATATCAGTTAGAGAAAAACATCATATCGCATTATTATACAGACTTATATTGGTGAGTAGTTTCTCTTCTACTCCAAAGATTTCTCTTCTTCCTGATTCTATGATGATATCTGACTTGCTATCCACTGTGTATGTAGGTGGACTGTTGATGATCCGGATACTTCCCTGGAAAGGAAGTCGCATATTCCTCGGCTGAGGAATGGCTGCCTTAAAGCCCTTAAACAATGGGAAATGAGCATTGATGGCTTCACACGATGCTTGAAATGCATGGCTCATAATTATATGCAGTGATGTCTAGTTGAGAAAACTTGTAATAGCTAAATGATTGTTTCCCCGCTAAGGTAAAACTGACGTTTTCGAATAAATACTCCTTTCCGCTCCATATATTTTGATGAAAACAAACTCTGGAAAATCATTACAAAGAATGCAACAGGGCACCTCAAACAAACAAACAAACAACTCTTGCAATTAACTCTTTAGTAACAAATATTATACAAATGTGAAGAGACAATATCTGTTAACTCCTTGTTTATTTATGTTCTACGTTGTTAAAAAAAAAAAAGAACGAAAAGAAAAAGTTACTATATGCATGCATAAACCATCTCGCTTAGCGACCAAAAACGAGTCAAAGTTCACTTCATAGAAATGGATTTGTACTGTTGCATTGTGCTTGTTATAGCCTGTTCAACTGGTAGCCTCTCCATACTTGATGCACCGTAAAACCCATGAACACCCTTGGTTCTCTTCAGTACGAACTCTGCCTCGCTTGGACCAGATATAGGACCTGCAATTTGCACAGGAGAAACTCATTCTTTTCTTCAGTTATAACGAAAAACAAACATTAAAAATAACCTTTTAAAAGGTGAAGGCGATTGGAATACAAGAATAAAATAAAATATACAAAATTCACAGAACTTGATAAAAGGCTTTTCAAATGTACCTCCATGGCAGAGAACGATAACACCAGGATTGATCCTATGTGCAGCATCAGCAATAGCTTGTACACGATCTACACTTTCTTCCAATGAGAAAGCTGTTTTGGCACCTATAGATCCAGACGTAGTAAGCCCCATATGAGCCACTATGATATCTGCACCAGCTTTTGCCATCTCCACAGCTTCATCTGGGTTGAAGGAATATGGAGTTGTCAAGAGACCCATTTTATGAGCTTTCGCAATCATCTCAACCTCCAAGCTGACATTAGGAAAGTAAGAATTATAGTTGTAAGAATCATGATTAATTAAATTCCAACGAGAATACGAATTAAAAACATTATTTACTGCATACCCATATCCCATTCCTGTCTCTTCCAGATTTTGTCTAAAATTACCATCCATCAGCCCAACAGTTGGAAAATTTTGCACACCAAAGAACCCAATTGACTCCAACTGCTTTAAGAAGTAATCCATTCGGCGAAAAGGATCAGTCCCACACACTCCGGCTAGAACAGGTACCTCCTTCACCACCTAAAAATAATTGAATTTGTAAATTAATTAGAAATGTTGGATAATGGAGATAGAAACTGAACATAAATTTTAGGGGACAGGTCTTTCAAATTTCAACTTTCTAAATCGAGTCATTTGTACCATGTATCTCGTGTAATAACAAATATAATAAGGGATAAAAGAGTAAATATATTCATGGTTTCCTGGTTCCATTTCCATTGTATCAGTGTGAATAAATGCATGCACGTGTGTGAAGATGGATTATGCGCAGTTTTATGAGGTCTAGAAACTTACAGGCAACACTTCATTGGCCATTTCAAGTACAATTGCATTTGCATCAGCAAAAGGCAATAAGCCTGCTAAAGAACCTCTGCCTGCCATCCGAAAACGTCCTGAATTATACAATACTATCATATCAACACCACCAGCTTCCTCAAACTTTGCAGATATTCCGGTCCCAGCACCAGCTCCAATTATTGGCAATCCTTTGTCTATTTGATCTTTTAGTTTTAGCAATATTGCCTGAGTTCTTTGTAAAGTTTCTGTCACATATAAAGTTCAATACTGGTTAGGTTTTTGTCCACATCAAAATACAGCAGCATATACCATCTAGATTTATAATAAAAAATAGTTACATTGTATTGATGCTTCATTTCCTAACTTTTAACTGATTTGAAATTTTGTTACATACAAGTACATGGCTATGGATACCAAAGCTTGAGTGGCAAAATTATGACATGCATTCTCAGATCTTGTAACAGTGTTCCTAAACTTTTAAGAGCTACCAATGAACTGAATAAGTGAAAGATTGTAATTAATATGTTCTATATATTAACAAGATAAGGCACTAAGATTATTTCTAACAAGTAATTCCATGGTAACTTATCATATTGAAGAAGTGCTCAGACTACAACCTTGTCTTGCATCAGGAAAGTTGCTTGGGCTGTAACAAATCGTTTCATGGCTTGATGTATTTCTGCTAGAAACAAAATCCTCATTATGGTGTTGATTAAGATCACAAGAAGCACTTTGGGTAGAACGGTTATCTGTAAGATTATTCCCACTGATCTCTAAAAATGAGTCAACTAGCACATCCACAAACTTAGGTTCATTGATATGATAAGGATACACCTTTACCTGTTATTAGACAGTTTACAATGGCCACTGAGAATAGAAAACAAATAATATCATGTATGACATAATCGGACTGAAACAACAAAGGTTGGGATTGTGATACACAACATTTGGTAAGCAACAATGGTACCTGACGATTTTCATTTGTCTGAATAAGCATTTGTAGCTCACTAATGAGCATACCAGTTGCCTCAGGATCATAAAAGGGCTTCCCTGGCACATCCAAGGCTGAGATACCATTTTGGGGTAAGCAAAGACGGATTGTGGATGATGATTTGTTCAATTTATTTGCAATAAAGGCAGCAAACTTCTTGTTCTCATCCACTGTGGTCCTCACGAGTGAAACCTACAAATAAAAAAACATTAAATATCAAAAATACATAATCAAAGTGTAAGATCTATCTGTTTAGATTTGTTCAGCACTCCGATTTGTCTTTATCAGTAAATCAATCAGAGCCAAACCATTTCAATATAAAAAAAATCAACATATACATAAGGTAATACCAGGCTGACATTAAGAAAAAAAAGTACCGGGGTTTGGGGACTAATTACCTGCTCATTATGTACATGAATCTTTCTTTGTTGAAAATTTGCAGGTATGGTATCTTTAGCTCCAAAGTTCACCATATCCAAGGCACCCACACTCAGTACTAAAGGAATCTTCCTCTCTACGATGGCATCAAATCGGGAACTGTCACAAGCCATAACACCTCCAACTACATAATCTGCAACCTCAGTTGTTGTGATGTCCAATACACCCTTACATCAAATTAAAATTATTTAGGAGTGAAAACAAATTAACTGGTATGCCAATTTGACTCATACCAAAGTCTGTTAGAAACTTAGGCAGGAA
Source organism: Acer yangbiense (assembly GCA_008009225.1). Lineage (NCBI taxonomy): Eukaryota > Viridiplantae > Streptophyta > Magnoliopsida > Sapindales > Sapindaceae > Acer > Acer yangbiense. The sequence goes on along the minus strand of CM017766.1, from coordinate 5,091,567 downwards.
AACACAATATAAAATTGTTGGTGGAATCAAAGGTTTTTCCTAGGAGTTATGTCATTATAATAAGGTATGGAATTATATACAAATATACGAACTAACAATGAGCTCTTATAACAGAAAGAACAACCGGTGAGGCCCCTGACCACAAGTTTCTCGGTGCTTCTGGTTACTTTTAGAGTCCTAATATATTTGTTGCCAGTCTAATATTTTTCATCTGAATTTTTAAATTTCAGGGTGCTTAATCTGTGCTTGGAATGTACCTCCTTGCAGAAATTTCTCATTCTAATTTTACTTATCAAAAAGTAAATCCTACTAAGGAATCTTGATCCACCCCATGCATTAGTGAGATACAATAATATATGAAATAAAAACCCAAGTAAAAACAGAGGTTCCTAGTATAAGAAATAACCATGATAATCAATCAGAATTCCTTCTTTGCTTAACTAGCCCTGAAGTAGCCATAACAGCAGAAATTACATGCGAAAATAAAGCATATACGTCTTTCTTAAATGATCATATTTTCACCTAGTCATCCAACTCTAAAACTGTCTTTATGTTAAAACATCACCGTCCGTTTATGAGAATGGCAAGTCAAATGAAAAACAGATGATCCAAAGAGGTCATATACATCATACTCATTTCTTACATTATAACTCACATTATCTTCAAATTTGATCAAGCAAAAACAAATGGGTATAGTTCAAAATCAAGCCAAAGAAAAGAGAACAAAGAATATGAAAAATGTAATGGTGTTATACTTCAACAAATTAGTTTAATCTAGTCAACTGCTTTAGACCTAATGCCCATCGTTTATGCTTAAACTGCATCATAATAAAGTACAATTCACAATCACATTATATTGGGATGTGATCAAGCAGAACAAATGCATATTAAGAAGCACATAATAAAGCAAATAACAATAATGCTATACTTCATCAATCTCGTTTAATCTAGTCAACTGCTTTAGACATAAAACACACATCAACATAAAGATTAGAATTTTTTGTAGCTTAAATACCTGTATGAATCCCTCTTTAACCAGAGACTCCATAGCCCTGCCTCCTACACCAGTGGCATGGAAAACCATGGTCTCGTAACCTTCTTTCATCAATCTTTCTTTCACAGCATTCACGCATGGAGTTGTGACCCCAAACATTGTTAAACCAACGGTACATTTTGCTTTACTAGTATCCAAATCTCTTGATTTTTCTAGCCTCCCAATCACCATTCCAGCAAAAGCAGCTCCAGCATTTGACAGAACAACCCTACTAACACTATTAATCCCACAAACATCCACCACAGATGGAAACAATATCAAGTCCGACGTCCCGATATAAGGCTCAGTTTGACCACTAGCAACAGTAGACACAATAACCTTTGGCAACCCAATTGGAAGAGTTTTAAAAGCAGATGATATAAGAGAAGTACCTCCACTGCCACCAAGACCAATGACTCCAACGAGAACTCGATCCTCCAAAGCTTTTTTAAGAAAATTTTCAAGGGATTTACTCATAAAGGCAATAGCTTTGCCTCTATCATCACCAAACACAGGTAAGGTTTTCTCAGTGGACTCAGAATTGAAAGAAAGAACATCATTTCTTCTCACAAACTCAAAATCACCTAAACTCTCTGTCTCACTTTCACTAACAGAAACATCAACCACCACAACATCTACCTGTTTTTTTTTTTTTTTTTCAACATTAAGAGTTTCTTATCAAATTTCCATGAACATAACACAAACTACTAAATCTAACCAGAACATGTTAAATAGAAATTAACAAGAAGAGTGTACGTTACCTTAGAAGATGATTTGTTGGAGAAAGTGTTGAGATTGGATCGAACTGATTCTGACAAGAATTGTAGCTCATGGAACTTGGTATCGGCCGTTCCAACACAGAAAACTGTTGGAGTTTTGTATCGGTGATCGGCCATTTCTTTGAGTTGTTAATTTGGTACACAACTATTTTGATTGATCTTTCAACAAGAGTTTGAAGTTTGAAAATGAAGTAAAATCCGACAAGAGAGTTGATAAGTATATTCCGCTGACATTTGACAATCACATCTCAACTCTTTAGCGGTGAATTGCACCGAATAAACTAACATTTCAATAAATTTACTCACTTTTTTTTTTATTAATTACAGATTTTGGTATCCGATGGGTTTATTCGTGTTTGTTGTTAGGGATTGATATTTTCCTATGGGCCCCACTCTCATTGGCCCATCCTCATTTAGGGGCAAATTTGACCCTTAAATCCTAAATGGGGGTGGAGAGAGAGAGGTTTCCCATTTTATATATATATATAATTTTTCTATTGTCAGTTCGTCCTGGTATAAAATATATCAGAATGAAGAATGTTACACCAATAAAACTTATTAGTACACCCATATTTTATTAAAAAAAATTAATTATAAAAATATCACAATAGAAATTTACCAATAATGACAAGTTACTTTAATTAAAAATAAACCAAATACTACTTATACTCATTAATTACACACATATCTTTAACTATATATCTTTATTAAAAAAAAAAAAAAACTTATAATAAACCCTAATTTTTATGATAAACCCTAATTAAATTCTAATTTTATTTTAAGTATCAAACTTTCTCATCATCACATGATTATCATATTGTTTTTGTCTTTCTTTTATATATATATATAAAAAAATTAATGATAACCGTAGATATCAACAAGGTGTTTTTTTTTTTTTTTTTTTTTTAATAGCCGGAAATATCAATAAGAATTTTTTTTAAAAGATAGCTTTATAAATAAGAGAATTCCATATTGAAAATCTCTTGACCCCGTATACAGTTCCACATATTCCCTTTTATAAGACTCCTACATTCGAGATATTTTCGAAAGTAAATTGGACCATCATTAAAAAAGGATTTGATTCTAAAAATAATATGATTATATATATATATATATAAATTGGGTATGATAATAATTTAAAAGTGATTATAAATAATATGTATTAAAATGAATATATTTATTTCAATGAGGGTACTATTGGCATTAGGATAAGTGCTTATAGTAATATTTATTTTTGAAATCTTAGACATTGGTGTACTTATAAAAATGGGTGTACTAATAAGTTTTATGGTGTCAATATCTGTACCCATATTTTATATCAGAACGAAATGACGGTAGAAAGACTATATATATATATATTTATTTATTTATTTTCTTTCTAAAAAAATTTAACTCTAAGTTTCTAACCCTAGTAGACTAATTATATATATAATTTTTTAAAATTTAAAATTTTATGTATTTATTTTATATTAAATTAAACCAATTATATATTTTAGATTGGATATTTTAATTATTTTTTAGATTGGATATTGAAAAAGGATGAAACGAAATATTAGGGTGACAAAATCACAAGATATCGAATTCCAAATTCCAAATTTCAGATTAATTTCATTGGCATTTTCACAGGAGCTGTTGCAGGCCATGCAACAATTCACATAATCTCTTCAACCTACTTAGATGATACCAAATATCATTGGAGTAGAGGGACATCCATGATCCATATGCATATATTAAAAAATTACCATAGAGACGAAATTGAAATTGAGGTTAACAGTGGTGAGCTCCTCATGTCTACGTCAAAGAAATTGTATATTGACTCAAAAATAAAAAAATAAATTAATAAAATCATGGATTCGAATAAAAAAAAAATCAGATGGAGTTCAACTCTGTGAAAAGAATACCATGTAACAAAAGTGTCATGGAATATGGTCAAATACAATTATAAGTTACAAAGAACCAAACATTTGCAGGCCGTCCTATCTAATAGAATTCAAATCCAACCCGCAAACAATTCTTCGGCTCCATGTACCAAATGTGCCATGGAGCAATTAGGCCGAACAGATATCTACTCTAGTAACATTAAGGAGTTGACTACTTATACATACTTATAAAGTACATATAGTGAAACTCGAATCTCCCACCACTAATGTAGAAGGAGAGGTACACAACCATCTATACTAATAAGTGATGTGCTTTAAGCTACGATTTGATGGATACAAATTAGAATACCCATATAATCATTTCTGATTCAAATCATAGATTATTTACTTTCTTAATTACTATTTCATTAAGATTACCGACGCAACCGACAACCATTGCAATTGTATAAATTGTAATCAATACATAATAAAAAGAAAAAAGAAAAAAGAAACATAATTAAACCCTTCAATTACTTTTCTTAACAACCTACTTGTGATAAAAATCTAATCCCAATAAAATTCTAAAATAAGTAAATAACACAATTCAATTTTTTTTTTTTTTTTTTTTTTTTTTGAAATTACAACAACTAGATTACAACAGTTGGATAATAGCAACTGGAACTGGATTACAACAACAGTCGGGAACCTGCGAGGATAGAGACGCTGACGAGCACGGCCCGGAGAGCAGCTCCCATAGACAGGGAGAGAGACACCCACTCGAAAGTAGGATAACTACCCACCCGAAGGTGGGACAAACACCCACACAAGGTGGGACCACATCCACACAACATGTGGACCAAGGAAAATTGGCATATCTATATACATGCCTTGGCACTCGAACTTGGATGGTGGAGGGCTCTAAGAGGATGGTCCAGCCATCACCCTGCGAGGCCATTGGCAACACAATTCAATTAAGAACATACACCGGTGAAATATCTATTGATTTTTTGGATGTCAATCAAAATATCTGCCTGATGATAACTATCTTTGGCACTCCCCCCACATTCCGATAAAACATATTGTTAATGTCAGATATTTTGGAGCACTTTGTGTAGGTTGGTGCTCACTTTTATTAATGGATTATTTATACCTAAAATACAGTGGTCTGATTTTGTATTAGTGCGACTGTTTTATGTTTTGAACTCATAATGTGATGGGTCAATATTTTTCTTAACATGGGGAAGTCCCTACACGCATCCAGAATAAACGGGGTTAGCCTATTGGGTTTCATAACTTCAGGAATGCTGAATAGAGTATAGTCCCACCCCCCCTCTCTCTCTCTCCCTCTTTCTCTCTCGCGGCAGATCCACTACCAACTCCACAAACTCCGATGAACAATGGTTCCGTCCGCCAAGACGCTGTGCCCTTTCCATTTCCACACTTGTCCAGATTAGTGTTTGAAGCTTGTAACATGTATATATTAATGAACTTGCAAAGATCTTAGGTTATGGCTTATATAAAATTTTCCCAACATTGGGTCCTATTGTGTATTGTCAATTAGTGCCAAATTATTGATCATGATTCATGACTTGGAAAACAGACAGAACATGTCCAATACCCCAAATGCCTCTTTAACTCACCAAAGTTTTAGGTGCTTTCTGTCTCTACACTACTCACCACATATTCAAATATTTTTTATATTGCTTTAACATAGACTAGCTTCTTATAAGTCCGGGTCCCGGGCTTTTTCGAGGGTTTCTGATGATTAGTGTCCTATATTGGAATTGTCGTGGGATTGGGAATGGTTCTTTGAGGCAGGTTTTCAATGATCTGAGTTGACTGCATGAGTCGGGAGTCTTTTCGTTTTTCTTGTTGTTTTTGTTTTCTTGTGTGGCCTGCGCGCCACTTTTCTAGTTGGGGCTTTTGCTCATGGTGTTTTTGTGGTTGGTTTGGCCTTTGCTACTTTTTTTTTTTTTTTTTTTTATTATTATTATTTTTATTTATTTATTTATATAGTTTTATTTGATTGAAAAATATAAATATATATATATATCAGTTTTTCTATTACCAGTTCAAACTGATATAAAATATTTCAGTTCCTTGTACGTGGATCATTGAATTTAAATGCTTTGACTTGGCTGCATGCACTTGTCAAAGTATCTTTTAAATCCAATGACCTATATATAGGGAACTGATATATTTTATATTAGTTCGATCTAATTCCCTAGGTTCTACATGACATGATCTCCAGAGCATCCCTTGTTTGTCCAAGTATGTTGAATACAGTTGCTGCAATGTGAGAAGGTGTGAGACCAGCTTCAGCCAACTGGTCTTCCGGTGATCCATGGTCGATGTATCGATCAGGGAGAACCATCGGTCTCCACTGCACAGGATAATCCAACCAAAATAGCAAAGTACAAAATGTTAAAATGTGGACAATTTATGATGTCAAAGCACTAAAGAGTAAAGACTAAAATGTTTGGAGTTTAAATATCAATCATGACGATAACTAAATGTTGCAAGTGATACATACCTTCACTGTGCCATCGAGAAGACCATCGAGGGCCAGGAATTGAGCAACATGAGAGCCAAAGCCTCCAATGGATCCTTCCTCCACAGTTATCAAAACCTTGTGTGATTTTGCCAGGCTCCGAAGAAGTGCACGATCTAGTGGTTTGCAGAATCGTGCATCCGCTACTGTCAGCCGTAAGCCATGAGTTTCCAATAAATTGGCAGCAGCTAAACAGTTCTGAACAGCTGTTCCGTAGCCCACGAGTGCTACTTTCTCCCCTTCTTGCAATATCCGGCCTTTTCCAACCTGCACGAAAAAAATACGAACCAACATTTATCAAATGTAAGTCCTTTGCTATAGGATCAACAAGTAGAGATTTTTGTTTGATCATTACCTCTAGAGGAGTGCCTTTGTTTCCTACAGGCAGCTCAACGCCAATCCCGTTTCCTCTTGGGTATCGGAAACAGCTGGGACGATCATCTATGGCAGCAGCAGTCGCAACCATGTTAAAGAGCTCTGCCTCATCAGAAGGAGCCATTACCACCATATTTGGAAGGCATGCCATATAAGTAACATCAAAAGCCCCGCAATGTGTAGGACCGTCAGCTCCAACCAGTCCAGCTGTGTCCATCGCGAATCTTACGGGTAGCTTCTGCAAATCCACATCATGCACAACCTGTAGTAGGCACCCAAAATGCATTCTTAGTAGAATTATAAGCTGAAGTAGTATTTTATAGGAACAAAGTAAGTCATTTAAGAAGCTATTTGCTTGCCTGATCATAAGCCCTCTGCAAGAAAGATGAATAGATTGCACAGAAAGGCTTCACCCCTTCACAGGCCAGACCCGCGGCAAAAGTAACAGCATGCTGTTCTGCTATTCCAACATCAAAGCATCTATTAGGGAAGCGGCGAAGGAAGTGATTCAATCCTGTTCCACCTCCCATTGCAGCGTGAATTGCAACGATATTCTTATCCACCTCTGCTTCTGCAATCAACGCATCAACGAAATACGTTGTGTAGGCCTGTGTAGGAGCACTGGTTTTGAATTGTTTTCCAGTTGCCGGATCAAACTTTACCACTCCTGCAAAATCAAAAACATCAATGCTATAAAATATAACTAAAGCCCCAATACTATATATATGTACTCAAAAGAAGTTGAATATTATCGACTACCATGATACTTGTCCGCTGCCCTCTCCGCATATGGATATCCGTGGCCTTTCTCAGTGATGACATGGATAAGGACTGGACCTGATGCTTTGGTATTCTTAACCTCTTTAAGAATAGAAACAAGGTCATCCATGTTGTGACCATCGACAGGTCCGATATAATACAAGCCAAGTTCTTCAAACAGTGTTGATCCAGAACCACTGATCATCCCACGAGCATATTCATCGACTTTTGAAGCCAGATTATGCATAGACCCACCTAGCTTTCTGGTAACTCCCTGCAGCGATACAAGTAAAAATAAACCAGGTTTACTTCAACTAGTTTTCCAAACAGAAAAATTCAACTTTTCTTTCTCTATTTTAACTCTTGTAATATTATTACTTACCTTGGCAACCTCTCTGAGCTCTCTAAGAGGCTTGTTTGATTGCAACCTACTGAGAGCACTGCTCAAAGCTCCTACGGGGGGTATTGGTCCATCTAGACTAGCAGTGGGTAATGAAACTTGTTTATTGTCATTAAGAATAATGATCATATCAGAATCCAAGTATCCGGCGTTGTTCATAGCTTCAAAAGCTTGGCCTGCAGTCATGGCACCGTCACCTATAACAGCGACCACATGGTTCTCTCTTCCTTGAAGATCCCTCCCCACAGCCATGCCTGTTCATATAGTTGATTGAATGTCACCGTAACATCTTTCGTATTATCAATTGAATAACTAATAAAGATTATACATTCATTGTCAACAAAGTAGATTATTACCCAAGCCTGCAGAGATAGTAGTAGAACTGTGACCAGTGCCAAAGCAATCGTATTCGCTCTCCGTTAGCTTTGTGAACCCTGCAAGCCCATTTGTTTGCCTAATAGTAAACATTTTATCTCTTCTACCAGTCAAGATTTTATGTGGATATGACTGCAAAATTAATATTCACGATTCACAAAATCAGAATAATAATATAATCTTAAATTTGGATTCAGATTCTCTCCCTGCCAATATTTGTCCTGACCTGAAATACTCAACAGATCAGGACAAAGATCAGCTCAGCAAAAAATCTCAATCCCTTAATTTTTGTTTGTTCAAACAAGTCTCTCTACACAAGCTACAAATAAAAGAGAAAGAATCCAACCTGATGACCAACATCCCACATTATCTTATCTTGAGGAGCATCGAAAACAAAATGCAGAGCCACAGTGAGCTCGACCACACCAAGACCTGAGCCCAAGTGACCTCCAGTTTCCGAAACATTGAATATAACATCGGACCGCAACTCATCTGCTAGTTGTTTGACCTCCTGTGACATGCTTACAAGTTTGTTTTTTTTTTTTTTTTTTATCAGACAAACAAATTAACATTATGCGAAAAAAATGAAGCTGTTTTGTTCATGAAAGTTTACTTACTTTGACAGATAGATTTTTCATGTGAATAGGATAGTTAATGGTGTCCAAGAGAGGTGTTGGTGGTCTTTGTGAGTGATATTCTCCTCTCTCTGAAAGTGTTGCACGAACCCCATTTGGTCTTTTCTTGGTCTGAATCTAATCACAACAAAAACACACATTTCTTTCATTGAAGTTAATTTTACCAAATCCTGAGAGTTGAAAATATTTGGAATCTATATCAAACCAAAATAAACAAAAGTGAGGTGGGTTCTTCTGCAAATATCATCAACTAATAACAGACTGCAGAGTAAACAGAACAAAAATCCAAGAAAGTTCAAATCTTGACAAAATGTAAACAGAGTTCGTTGACTGAGTGCAGCAACAACAGTACAACACGCATGCAAGCTAACCTGGTTGAGATTGTGTGGAGATTGGGTGACTGGATCTCTACCCAAGAACACGTTTGGAGTCAGAGGAGTGATTTTTTGAGGATCCGTGACCGTTATTCGGTTGACATGCACAGGTAATGAGAATGCACAGAGCGCCATAACCAAAAAAACTGAAGAAACCAAGAACAAAACAATACACAGAGCTCAATAAAGTACAGAAACTATGAACAGAACCTAGAAGTCCGACATTAAAAAAAAACAAAAAAAACCCAGAAAGCTAAAAGGGAAAAATCAAAGAAGACATGCAATACACTGGAAGAGATTGAAAATGGTGGTAGCTGTGAACTATATTGCTGGGGATGGAGATATATATAGAGGTGGCGAAGGCAAGCTCTGTTTTTTTGGTATTGATTTTTTATTTTGAAAAACACAGCAGGACTGCTTAAAGGTTGGGCTATACTTTCAATATGAATACTTAAGGATGATACTTGGGTATTAACTGGTCGTTACCTAAGATACTGACCCACCAATGGGATATTGGCACGTGGCATTTTTTCTTTCACTTTTTACATTTATCTTCTTGTATTCTTTTGAAAATGGACCACATGCCAACACCTCATTGGTAGGGTCAGTATCTTGGGTACTGACACCGCTCAATACCAAACATTTTCCGATGTTTAATACTTTTTGGCAAATTGGTCAGTCAAACAGGCAGGGGCTATCAACCACAATTAAAATTGAAAAAACTGAAAAACTAAAAATAAAAAAAATAAAAAAAAAATTGAAAATCATCTTCAAATCTCACCACAATTAAACCAATTTTTTTTTAAAAAAAAATGTCTTCTCTTGATCACTTGTTGCTGCTATCAACTCTGTTTTTTCGCTAATGTACCACCACTAATCAACCAAACATGCACCAAGACCAAAAACAACTTCTTTTGTGTCCAAACCCTCACTTCAGCTCCAGGAGCAGCCACAGTCGATCTCACAACCCTAGCTGCTTTCTCCCTCAAGCCAACCTATGAAGCGGTGGCGGCTACCGACGCCTTCCTCATGGCATTGCCGCCAAATGTGACAGACCCTAGTGTGAAACAATCCCTCCTCTTCTAATAGCCATTGCATTATTGCAAGCCTGGATGAAGTTCATTTTGATGATGTCAGTATTTATGTTAACCAGGCCTTGGCAAATATTAATGACTCATGACTGTGATCGTGTCATCAAAATCGGACCAACTCCACCAGGTTTACCGGAGAAGAATACAAATGTTGTGCAGCTTATTGATATCTCCAATGTTACAAGTATTATAAATTGATATCTAGCTTAATTGATACGGAGAGGATTAATCGTTTTGGTGCCTTCTTTTTATATGGCCATCATTTTTCTCGCTTTAATTATTGAGGTAAAGAATTGATGTTAGGCAGTTTTTTTCAAGTACTTTATTCCCTCGACATACACCTTGAACTTATGATATTCTCTGCCAGACGTTTAGCGCATCCTTCAATTAATTCTTTTTCTTAGATCATATAAAACATGAATTTAGATTCTCTACTGATTTAATCTTTTTCTTGACCTCATTTAATCTCATGACACATAAGCATTGCAATGACATACACAAATTTGAGATTTTTTTTTTTTTTTTTCCTCTACATTTTGGTTTAATACCTTGGGTACATTTTTTATATGATTGCGCCACGTAATCAGAATTCATTAATGGATTCGATTTTCTTTACTTAATTGACTATCTATTAAAAATTAACTCGCTTTTAGGTTTTTGAACTAGCCCAAAAAAAAAATATATATTCCAATTAAGGCGAAACAATTTTTAAAAACAATCTTTACAACAACAAAAATAAAATTTAAAACAACCCTTAAAAGCTCGGATCCGGCCAGATCTAGAGTGGTTTTCGGTGTGCACTGCGACGGTGGCCATGTGGTTTCGTCAGGCCCGTTCCTCTCCGCCGGACACTCGCCGGCAGCCAAGAAGGTCTTCCTCCTCTGATCGGTGCTGGTCTCAGTCGTTTGTTTTCATTTTTAGTTGCTTTCATTCCTCTTTGTGAGGTTGTTTTTGTTGTTTTAATCATCTTTCTGAGGTTGTTTGGTTTTAGTTGTGTTCCTCCTCTATGTGAGGTTGTTTTGGTTGTTAGTTGCCTTCAATCCTCCTTGTGAGGGTGTGTTGGTTCCCGCCTGTGTGCGGGTGGTTTCCCCCGTTTGTGGGGTGTGTTGTTTCCCGCCTGTGTGCGGGTGGTTTCCCCCGTTTGTGGGGTTTAATTTCTGGGATGTGCTTATGTGTTCTTAGCTGAAGAGTCCTAGTTGTATTTGCCCTGGACCTGTGTTCCAGGTGTTGTGATCCTTTGGGTTATTCCCACCGAAAGTTTAATCAAAAAAAAAAAAAAAAAAAAAAAAGTTTTTATAATTATATATCTATCTACTTGGTAGTAGTGCACCTCCCTTCTACATCTAGGAGTACAACTTTGCTCACCCCTTTAACTAGAGGTAAGCATTACCCCCCACCTCAGGTGTTGCACACGTGGCAACACCTGAGGTGGGGGGTAATGCTTACCTCTAGTTAATGTGGGTGAGCAAAATTGCACTCCTAAATCTAGTGGTTACTTAGGTTCGAGTCCCACCATACGTATTTTACAAGCATATGTAGAGAGTTTTCTCTCTATTGGTTGGAGTAATTATCCGAACTGCATATGTATTATATAATCTTGACATATTCTGGCAGCCCTATTGTAATAGTTGTAAATGTAATACTTATATATATATATCTACTTATGAATAATATTCATAATATTTGACAATTATAGATCTATCAGAAATAAAAGAACAAATTAAAGAAACAACAAAAACTCCACGATCGGATGATTGATTATCTTTCCAATTTGTGGAAGAGATCTTAGTTTTTCTTTGAGGATCCCCTACGTGACTATAGGAGATTGACGATTTCCTTTTAATTAGACGAGATGGAATCTCCTTTTAGAATAGAGGAATCGATCTCCAGCAATGATGAGCTTTTTTTTTTATTTTTTAAAGACACCGATGATGAAGTTACTTCTTTTTATTATTATTATTTTTTTTTAATATACCACCTACATGTATAACGACTTGAAGCTAAAACATTGTTAGACTGAATAAGCGTTATTTACCACCACCAAGCCACATTGGGCAGTGGTTCTTATTTAATTTTTTTTATTTGTTAAAAAATATAAATTTTTAATAAAGGATTACCTTATGTTTTAAATAATTATTTATGGCATGAATACACCGAGATCCCCTAAAGTTTAGCTTAAATGCAACTAGAGAACAAGTATATGTTTATCTACTCGGATATGTCATGCTCTTAATATAGATAAGTTGGTGAAGGGGTATTTTTTGACATTTTGACATTTTCAACAAAAAAAAAAAAAAAAAATTTATAATGGAAAAATAAAAAACTATTTTTAATTTTTTTTAAATAAAAAACTTTTTATTTTTTAAAATTATCTTTATTTTTGAAGTTAGATTTTTTTTTTTTTTTACTCTTTTTAAATTTAAAATTTTTAATAAAAAGTTGTTTCTAAAATTTTAATGGAAAACTATTTCTAAAATTTTAATTTTGTACTATCCTATACTATTTTTTATCGGTCAATCAAAGTCAACCTTTAAAAGCCGGGTGATTTGAATAAATAAATATTTATTTACTTTCTAATTATATTTATATCAAATTTCAAGGGTTATCAGTGTATTTAGCAGAATTATTTATTATAGGGACAATGGTAGACATCCAACCATTTTTGTCCAACTTTTTGTCCAACCCTTGATGTGTCAGTTGGTGAGTGGATATATGGATAAATCATTATTAATGTGCATCCACTCACCAATTGACACATCAGGGGTTGGACAAAAAGGTTGGATGTGTAACATTATCCTTATTATAGGGGTGATATAACAAGGGCAATTTCGAAATTTAAAGGGAAGCCAACCGACAACATTGAATGTTTGTGTTATTTTTAGGCAAATGTCATAAGACTTGGGATAAGTTATTTCAATTTGCTTAAAACGGCTATGTGAAATGAAATTTGGTATTGCTTAATTGACTTTCTAACAAAATTAACAACTTTTAGGCATACTAGTCATTTTTTGCTCCTGCCAATTAAGGAAACAAAATTTTTAAATAACCCTCAAAAGTTTTTATAATTACACATGTGTATGATCTTCAGCAATTATAGATATACTCAATATAAAATATCAAATTAAAGCAAGTAAGAAACAACAAAAACCCCACTTGTGATGGAGTATCTCCTCCAATTTATGGAAGAGATCTTAGATCTTCTTTAAGGATACCTTATGTGACTAGAGGAGATTGACGATTTCCTTCCGGTCAGAGGGGATCGAATCTCCTCCCATAGCATAGTAGTCGATCTCTAACCGTGATGAAATTTCTTCTTATTTAATTGTTTTATTTGTTAATAAATATGAATATTTAATGAATGATTACCTTATGTTTTAAATAAATATTTATTGCAAGAGTGATGTAACAAGGTCAATTTCAACCTTAATATCAAATAAGGTCAATTTCAAGGAAGTTGATTTAGGCAAAAGTTTAATATCATGCTGTTTTTATAAAACTTAAGATAAGTAAAAGCAATTTGCTTTAAAAAGGTTGTGTGCAATGAAATTCGGTTTTGCTTTACATAGTTGACTGTAGAAGTGGGCATCATATGGTTTGGTTTATGCTATAACCAAATCAAACAATTATTTAATTGGTTTGGTGATTTACAAAAATAAACCAATTATAAGCTTAAACCAAATCAATAATGTAACAAAGACAAATCATCTTGAATTTTGATTGGATAGAAGTATAGAACATGAAACTTTTTACGACTATATATAAATAAAATAATTGATATAAGATGTTGTTCATTCTGTTTTTCAAAATCTTTTTTGAAAAAAAAAAACAACAATTTTATTTTTGATTATATCTATTAATCTGGGATCAGATATTTTTTTGAAAACTTTCGTCATTGGTAGGATTCGAACCACTAACATGGGAGTCATTTGCCAAGCCCCAAACTCGTCTATCTACCAGTTGAGCTACACTCCCATAGGCAACAAAATTCTATTAAAGACTTCTAATTAAATACTTATTCTTAGCAAAATTATAAACTTTTTATTTTATTTTATTAGAGGGATAAGATGAAATTCACTCAACCACTCAACCTTATTTTGTTTGAAAACTATGTGTTTTTCTTTCTTTTTTTATTAAAAGAAAAACAATGTATTTAATCACTATATCCAAAAGGTTAACCAAATGCATCGAATGTTTTGTTTAGGATTTTTTTGTTAGATATCAATTTGGATTTTGGACCACACATTTTCTAAATTGAACCTAATTAATATATATATATATATATTATGTTCTCTCATAAGGGATCACTTGTTTTAATTTCGGTAAGGACTTTAATAAAATTACATCTATTTTCATGAATTTTGATCAGAATTTTTGTGTTGATGATATGTTCAGTGAAATCCACCTATGAATAAAATTTGAGAAATTTTCAAATACTACAACTATTTTTCTTGAATTTTTCTATATTTCACCTATTTTTCGATACCTTTATATTTAACAAAATCGGGATAAATATTTGTAGTACTTGAAAAAATCTTAAATTTTATTGATAGGTAGATTTCATTGAACTTATCATCCACACAAAAATTTAGATCAAAATTCATAGAAATGGACGTGATTTCATCAAGATCCTTACCGAAATTATATATATATATATATATATATGTGTGTGTGTGTGTGTGTGTGTGTGTGTGCGCGCGTGTGCACGCTTTTCTCATAAGGGATCCCTTATTTTAATTTCGGTAAGGACTACCATGAAATCATATCGATTTGAATGAATTTTGATCTGAATTTTTTTATGGATGATAAGTTCATGGAAATCTACCTATGAATAAAAATTGAGATTTTTTCAAGCACTATAACTATTTTTTTTTTAATTTCTTATATTTCGTCTATTTTTCTAATGCTTTCATATTTAAAAAAATCGGTAAAAATAATTTAAGTACTTGAAATTTTTTCAAATTTTATTAAGATGTAGATATCAATGAACTTATCTTCCATAAAAAAATTCAAATCAAAATTAATTTAAATCGATATGATTTTATAGTAATCCTTACAGAAGTTAAAATAATGGATCATTTATGAGTCTCTCTCTCTCTCTCTCTCTCTCTCTCTCTCTCTCTCTCTCTCTATATATATATATATATATATATATATATATATATATATATATATTTATATATGTGCTTGTCAGTGTGTGTCAATTTTCGATAAAATTATTTCCACGTGTAAAACAGCACACCTCATAGACATAGGGTACAATTTGCTCAAATATATATACAGAAATTCTATTATCAGTT
Organism: Acer yangbiense; assembly: GCA_008009225.1. Classification (NCBI taxonomy): domain Eukaryota; kingdom Viridiplantae; phylum Streptophyta; class Magnoliopsida; order Sapindales; family Sapindaceae; genus Acer; species Acer yangbiense. The sequence continues at coordinate 5,076,039 of CM017766.1, read as the reverse complement.
CGAACTGATATGCACTTGTCAGTCAAAATATTTAAATCCAGTGGCCCACATGCAAGGAACTGATATAACTTTTCTCAGTTCGAACTGATAAAAGAAAGACTGTATATATATATTATAAGTTTTATAACTATCCTTATTCATCATATCACCAAGGAAGATGTTGTATGGATTAAGCAGAGGGAAAGTAGTTTCATTTATCTGGGCAGAAGCAGGGATATGGGTGTATTCTACTAGATCTTGGATTCTGTTGGACTGGGTTCGTTGGATAGTAGGAGAAGGTAAGGACATAGAAGAAGACAATCTATTAGGAACTAGGGAAGCAGTAGAGGGATTTGTGCTAGTGTTTGCCATTTTTGAGAAATTTCTTCCTTCTATACCAGTCTAACATACTCATAACAGTCTAACTCTTTTCCTGGACTCCAGGGACTCGAGACAAGGCTCTGATACCATTCGGTTAACTCGTCTTGTCCATACCAGACCACTTCCCATCAAAGAATATGTCCAGTCCACAGGCTTAGATAAATGTTTGATCCCATCCTCTCCCAGTGAACAATATGTCACTCTCACCATTGATCAAAACATGATAGATCAATGGATCAAGGAAGGATACTCCCATCTCCACATAGGTGCTGTCAGAATCATCCTCTCCCTACATGGTCGAAAAGGCTTACCTGTCACTGCCAGACTGGCCTTGCTCAACACCATCTACACTCAGTATGAACATGCTGTGATTGGCACTTGCCTCTCTACTCTTCATGCTGGTAGCATATCCCTCACATACTATCCCAACTTCAACATTCCTTTACGAGACCAGAACCTTCACAAATGTCTCAAGATCCAAGTTCAGATTCTTGGTGCTCCCATGCAAGCCAATTCCTACATGGCTACCGTCCATCATCAGCTTGCTTACAGACTTCAAGATCATGCTCTTGATCTCCCACTTCCTGGCCATAATGGTGACACTATCTTCATCAAAGCAGAAAGAGAAGATGAAGTTCCCACCATCCTCCAAATTCCAAAACAACTGCCCAGAGAAAAGCTCACAGAGATCATGCCTCTTGAATGGCTCACAAATTATGAAAAGGTTTTCCAGGACGAAGCTCCTGTCGTTGCTGCTGATACGTCGTATGTTCCTCAGCCAGATGGCTCCATCAAAACTATCTATGCTCCCCTCACCGGTTCTACGGCTTCTTCCAGTTCGGAGACTCCTCCGATATTCCAAGCCCTTATGATTCAACCGGTTACCACTGAAGCTGACATTCCTATCCACAGTTTTGAAGCTGACGGATCTCCGATCTACACTGATAAGATCCGTGGTCACTTCATCTGGGATGATGATCCCAATATGTGTGATGCAGACTGTATCTGTCGACGCTGTCTCAAGGACACCTCTCATACCTTCTGCAAACCTTGGAATAAGCCTCACAAACCAGATCATCCTGATAGTCCTTGGATAGGCCTCTATCCTATCAAAAATAAACCTTTACCCATTTATGACAGAGCTTTACAGATCTTACGATCTGAAGGTCTCCTACCTCCACAATCTGCCATTGCTGTCCCTAACCAACCCGCACCTGTCCCTTGCTACATGATCTCAGATTATGATTGTGATTTCCCTCCACTTGAACCTTCCTCAAATCAAGAAAAAACTCGTTTCTCAAAACCTTTTGTCCAATCTACCAAAATCCAACCCGATGGTTCTTACAAACAGCCCTCCCAGGCTGAACAAGTCCTCAACTGGCAATCTCACAATGCCAGAGCTCAGAACAGAGTTCTTAACTCTATTGATCAGAAGATTGATCGTGTCACACGACATGTTTCTCAACATGATCACCATCTCCAAAGTCTTGATGTCTCCTTCAGAGATTTGGCCTCTGACCTTCAATCGAGAATAGCAAAGCTTCATGCTGATCTTCACAGATATATTTCTCATGGATATTCTGGCCCAGACTTTGACACAAAGGAAAGAGAAATCAAGCAACTTAAAGAACAGCTTGAGCAGTTGACCAGAGATCATTCTCACAAACCAAAACCTTACTCTCATCACTCACAATCATTGTTTTTCCCTGTATCTCCTACATATTCACCCCCTTCCAGATCTGATGATTTTTCCAACCACTTTAAATCCACTGGTGAATTGTTTCGGAAATATCCCGTTCTCTCTTCCCCTCAAGCAAAACCTAAGAACAGGTCTCCTTCAAAGCAGAAAGACAAGCACGCTGCTTCCAGTTCATACGACCCAGTTCTGTTTGCTTCTAAGACGTTTTCCTCCTCATCCAGGTCTGATTCAGCATCCTTTTCTGAAGACGTCTCTTCCCAGTCGTCACAGACTTCCTGTCCTTCATCCTGGCTGGATACTGCTGCCTCTTCTCCTCATGATCATGCAGACCTTACTCAAGTTTTCATGGCATCTCGCACAGATCCTCAGCCCTCAACACGAACTTATGAGTCTCCCGATGAGACTGCCTCCTCAACTCCAGCTCCCTTTGTCGAAGAACCTCCAGAACATGTTCCTGGCCGTTCTCCTGCTAAACCAACCAATGGCCCTTGGTTTACTCTTGATGACACTTCTCCTGGTTCCTGGAGAAAAAGGGTTTCAGAGATGAGCGCTTGGCTTGACCTACAACTGGCAAAGTCTGAACAGAACCTCGAAACAATTCTACGTGAGTTTGTCTCTCATTTTACTGGTTCTCTCAGAGATTGGTACCAAACTCTTGGTGAATACAGACAACTCCAATTTGTCAGAGTCCCCTTAGCCTCCCAAGCCATGGGATACATATTCAGAGAATTCCTTGGTGATCCTGACCATCTCTATAAACAGGCTCGACAAGAATTCTTTGACATGCGTTGCTGCTTTCTCAAACGAAATGACATTATGTTCCATTACAAGTGGATGTCTCAAAGATATCATACCCTTGGTGGAATTAATGATCATAGTCTTAAACAAGTCTATGTCAACTCCCTTCCAGATGACCTCCAAGATGAGACACAACGAAAGATAGACACCTCGGGACGATCTCTCACTGATACATCCTTAGGTGAACTCCACATGTATGCTCTCAGCTCTCTGGATAAACTCTGTGCCACTCAAAGATTCTTCTCCAAGATGCTCACAGAAGGCAAACACCTGCAGTCCCAATGCCGTCAACCTTCTCTTCAAATCAAGTGCAAATCCTTGGGCTCTTCCACCTGCAACACGAAGAAGAAGAATCATTTCAAACGTTTCAAGAACAAGAAAGGCAGAACTAAACGATTCAAGTTCTTCCGCAAGAAAGCACAGCGTGGTTGGAATAAATCCCAACGCTGCTACATTTGCGGCAAACCCGGACATTATGCTAAGAAATGTCCCAACAAAAAGGCAAAGTCCGCCGAATTAGTTCAGCAGTTGAAAGACATTGCTGATGAAGTTCCATCCGATGCAGACATTGAATCCATCTTCTCTGAACAAGATCAGGCAGATTCCTCCACGACCTTTGTTCTTCAAGAAGATCTTTCTGATTCGGAATATTCTGGCTCCTCTGACTACAGTTCTATCCCAGAATCTTATCAGGCTACTCAACTCGATTCTCATTCCGGTCCCCAAGCTCCGGTTTGGATTCTACCTGACAAGTACTCCAAACCTGTTGATATCATCGCTTATTTTGACACAGGTTCCCACACTACAATGATGAACCCAAAGGTCCTTCCTCCAGAATTTTGGAAATCCCAAGTTCGGTATTTTCGGGCCGCTGATGGCAAGGTTTTTTCCACTAATCTGATTTCCAGAAAGAAGATTGGTATTCAGTTTTTCCCGTCTTTCACTCTTTGGGTCCAAGTCGTCGGCACTCCTCTCCTAGACAAAGATATCCTCATCGGCTGGGATGTTTTTCACCAATGTTACTCTCTTCGGATTCTCCCTACTGGCATTCGATACAAAAAGCATTTCAAATCTTTTTCTGACGTTCCGAAGATTTTCCCGCTCTCAGAAATCCAAGCCCCTTTTGAATATATTCAACAAAAATTGCTCCTGCTTTGTGCTGACAATCATGCCACTTTCTCTCATCCTTCTCCTCTGTGGAAGAATCCAGATTTCTTTATCAAGCTTCCCTTTAAGCTTAATGAAGATACTAATCCTACCAAGGCTACCCACTCAGGCATGTCTCCCTCAGATCTCAAGCTCGCTAATGAAGAATGCAATGAGCTCATTCGTCAAGGTCTGATCGAACATACCTCTTCTCCCTGGGCGTGTCAAGCCTTTTACGTTGAAAAACGCACTGAATTGCTCAGAGGAAAAAAGAGATTAGTCGTGGATTACAAGCCACTCAACCTCTTTCTCAGAGATGACAAGTTTCCTGTTCCCAGGCCAAATGTCTTATTCTCTCAACTTCCAGGTGCTACGATCTTCTCCAAATTTGACCTCAAAGGTGCTTTTTGGCAAATTGGTATTCATCCAGATGAAAGATACAAGACAGCATTCTGTCTTCCTAATGCTCAATACCAATGGACTGTTCTCCCTTTTGGATTAAAGACTGCTCCTTCCCTTTTCCAAAAGGCTGTTACCAGGATTTTTCATCCTCTCTTACACTCAGCACTCGTCTACATTGATGATATCCTCTTGTTCTCTCCAGATGATACCTCTCACAATCTCCTTCTCCAACAGTTCCATGACATTGTTCATCACTATGGTATCATGCTCTCTGAAAAGAAAAGTATAGTTGGGAAATCTGAAATTGAATTTCTTGGAATGCACATTTTCAACGGCCAATACCGTCCTGGTCCTCATTTGGCTGTCCGATTATTAGACTTCCCCGATTCTGATCTCAGTGTGAAACAAGTTCAGCAGTTTCTCGGAATCGTCAACTATGTCAGAGATTTCATTCCACATGTCAGTCATTACACCTCAGTTCTTTCTACGCTCCTCAAGAAGCATCCTCCTCACTGGAGTTCCTCCCACACTGAGGCCGTCATCAAATTAAAGGAGATCACTCAATCTCCTCCTGCCCTCGTCATCCCTTCTTCGGGCCAGCTCATCCTCCAGACTGATGCCAGTGATATTTTCTGGGAAGCCGTTCTCATTGAAGATCGAGACGGTCAAAGGAAATACTGTGGTCATGCTAGTGGAAAATTCAAAGATGCCCAACAACATTATCACACTATCTATAAAAAGATTCTTGCTGTCAAATACGGAATCCAAAAGCTGGATTTTCACCTCAGGACAAGAAACTTTATTGTTGAAATGGACAACTCATCTTTTCCAAAGATACTTGATTTTCGCAATAAGATTCCTCCCAATCCTCTCCTTTTGAGACTCAAAGACTGGTTTGCCCGATATGACTTCACTGTTCGTCACGTGAAGGGCCATCATAATATAATTGCTGACATGCTCTTTAGACCTCCACTCACTCATCTCATTACACCCACAGGTCATTATCCTCTTGTCTTCATGACTTCTCCTGCTGGTCCCTCATCATCTCATGCTGGTCCCTCATCATCCTCACCAGCCGTTCCTGATTACTCATTCCCACCAGAACTCTTGGCCTCATTGCCACCTGATCATCAACCTTCTTTAAATCAGATCCAGTCCTTCGCCAAGACTCAACTTCCGGTCTACCTAGCTCAGATCAACAGACAAGACTGTCGTCACACTGTCAACAACCTGTCCAGACCATTTCTTGACCCGTTCATAATGCCACCTTTCTACTATTTTTCTCCTCAACTCCTTTGGTTCCTCTGGTGTTTATCAGTCCTACATCATCATGCCATCGTCTTCCCACTTCAGGCTCTATATGGTCATCTCCATGATCCTTCTCAACGGAACTCTCTGTTATGGGTTTTCCTCCAATGGTTCACGTCCTTGACCAACTGGAAGCACGAACTCACTGAGCTCATGGGCAAATATAACATTTGGAAACTTGATTATGAATCAGCTGCCTCTGTATGCTGTATATGGATCTTCAATAGGCCCTACAGGTACAATCCCCACAAACGACTCCTTTGGACTGCCAACTCCAGTTATGAATGACATACCACATATGATTATCCAAAGATGTATCCTCAAATCCTCCAAGTCGGTCTGCTCAATTTCCTCTGTGATGTTAATTACGTCTCCACCGATGAAGTTTTCATCCTACCAGATATTCCCAGAGACCCTTCTCAAAGCTGGAACCATTTTCTAAATTCATACATGATTGACTCTCAGGACCCCTTTGACACTGCATGGCCCTGCTTCATCTGTGGAGCCCAAGATTTAGATGATGAAAATCATGCCAACTGTAATATGTCTTCTAGTCCGTGATTCAGCTTCGCTCAGACCAAAATCTCAACTCGTCACGTGAAATGAAATAATTCACTTTCATTATGCTATTTTGTTTTATTAGGCAACTGTTTGGCCTTATTAGGTTTAATTATGTTATTTCGTTTGTATTAGGCATCCTTTGTCTTGATTTGAGTTTGATTGTCTGTAAACTTTGGCCGATGGCCCTGCTTTGCTTTAGCTAGGTATCTGCCATGTTTGTGGCCTTACTGTATAATAGATTTGTCAGCATCCTCTCTCTCTCCCTATATAAGGAGAGCTCGTCACTTGTGTAAACTCAGAATAACATCAATAAATATTTTCTTGTGTGTTTTAACTCTCATGTCTTGCTAAATTGTTCCTCTTCTTCCTTTGAAAACCATGTCTCTCATATAAATAGCAGTCTGTAATCATCTCAGTATGCTCTGTGCTTGCCTCTAGGTTGAGGATCCTACACATCAGAAGATGAGATTTGTTGGCTTTTTGGCTTAAGGTCCCTGTCTGTCTCTAGTGGGTTGGAAAGTTAGTACCCTGTTTAGGCCGTGGTTAGGCCGCCATTGTGGGGAAAACTCTAAAGACCTGTTTGAGAGGCACCCAGGGGTACCTGCCACCCCAGCCATGGGATACATATTCAGAGAATTCCTTGGTGATCCTGACCATCTCTATAAACAGGCTCGACAAGAATTCTTTGACATGCGTTGCTGCTCTCTCAAACGAAATGACATTATGTTCCATTACAAGCGGATGTCTCAAAGATATCATACTCTTGGTGGAATTAATGATTATAGTCTTAAACAAGTCTATGTCAACTCCCTTCCAGATGACCTCCAAGATGAGATACAACGAAAGATAGACACCTCGGGACGATCTCTCAATGATACATCCTTAGGTGAACTCCACATGTATGCTCTCAGCTCTCTGGATAAACTCTGTGCCACTCAAAGATTCTTCTCCAAGATGCTCACAGAAGGCAAACACCTGCAGTCCCAATGCCGTCAACCTTCTCTTTAAATCAAGTGCAAATCCTTGGGCTCTTGCACCTGCAACACGAAGAAGAAGAATCATTTCAAACGTTTCAAGAACAAGAAAGGCAGAACTAAACGATTCAAGTTCTTCCGCAAGAAAGCACAGCGCGGTTGGAATAAATCCCAACGCTGCTACATTTGCGGCAAACCCGGACATTATGCTAAGAAATGTCCCAACAAAAAGGCAAAGTCCGCCAGATTAGTTCAGCAGTTGAAAGACATTGCTAATGAAGTTCCATCCGATGCAGACATTGAATCTATCTTCTCTGAACAAGATCAGGCAGATTCCTCCACGACCTTTGTTCTTCAAGAAGATCTTTCTGATTCGGAATATTCTGGCTCCTCTGACTACAGTTCTATCCCAGAATCCTATCAGGCTACTCAGCTCGATTCTCATTTCGGTCCCCAAGCTCCGGTTCGGATTCTACCTGACAAGTACTCCAAACCTGTTGATGTCATCTCTTATTTTGACACAGGTTCCCACACTACAATGATGAACCCAAAGGTCCTTCCTCCAGAATTTTGGAAATCCCAAGTTCGGCATTTTTGGGCCGCTGATGGCAATGTTTTTTCCACTAATCTGATTTCCAGAAAGAAGATTGGTATTCAGTTTTTCCCGTCTTTCACTCTTTGGGTCCAAGTCGTCGGCACTCCTCTCCCAGACAAAGATATCCTCATCGGCTGGGATGTTTTTCGCCAATATTACTCTCTTCGGATTCTCCCTACTGGCATTCGATACAAAAAGTATTTCAAATCTTTTTCTGACGTTCCGAAGATTTTTCCGCTCTCAGAAATCCAAGCCCCTTTTGAATATATTCAACAAAAATTGCTCCTGTTTTGTGCTGACAATCATGCCACTTTCTCTCATCCTTCTCCTCTGTGGAAGAATCCAGATTTCTTTATCAAGCTTCCCTTTAAGCTTAATGAAGATACTAATCCTACCAAGGCTACCTACTCAGGCATGTCTCCCTCAGATCTCAAGCTCGCTAATGAAGAATGCAATGAGCTCCTTCGTCAAGGTCTGATCGAACATACCTCTTCTCCCTGGGCGTGTCAAGCCTTTTACGTTGAAAAACGCACTGAATTGCTCAGAGGAAAAAAGAGATTAGTCGTGGATTACAAGCCACTCAACCTCTTTCTCAGAGATAACAAGTTTCCTGTTCCCAGGCCAAATGTCTTATTCTCTCAACTTCCAGGTGCTACGATCTTCTCCAAATTTGACCTCAAAGGTGCTTTTTGGCAAATTGGTATTCATCCAGATGAAAGATACAAGACATCATTCTTTCTTCCTAATGCTCAATACCAATGGACTGTTCTCCCTTTTGGATTAAAGACTGCTCATTCCCTTTTCCAAAAGGCTGTTACCAGGATTTTTCATCCTCTCTTACACTCAGCACTCGTCTACATTGATAATATCCTCTTGTTCTCTCCAGATGATACCTCTCACAATCTCCTTCTCCAACAGTTCCATGACATTGTTCATCACTATGGTATCATGCTCTCTGAAAAGAAAAGTATAGTTGGGAAATCTGAAATTGAATTTCTTGGAATGCACATTTTCAACGGCCAATACCGTCCTGGTCCTCATTTGGCTGTCCGATTATTAGACTTCCCCAATTCTGATCTCAGTGTGAAACAAGTTCAGCAGTTTCTCGGAATCGTCAACTATGTCAGAGATTTCATTCCACATGTCAGTCATTACACCTCAGTTCTTTCTACGCTCCTCAAGAAGCGTCCTCCTCCCTGGAGTTCCTCCCACACTGAGGCCGTCATCAAATTAAAGGAGATCACTCAATCTCCTCCTGCCCTCGTCATCCCTTCTTCGGGCCAGCTCATCCTCCAGACTGATGCCAGTGATATTTTCTGGGAAGCCGTTCTCATTGAAGATCGAGACGGTCAAATGAAATACTGTGGTCATGCTAGTAGAAAATTCAAAGATGCCCAACAGCATTATCACACTATCTGTAAGGATTCCTGTTGTTTTTAATTGGCTTATTTCGTGATCAAACCATATGTGGGGGTTCTTTGTAAGGGTAGCCTAAGTATCGGTCTTATTGTTCGAAGCCCTTTGAAGACCTCGTGTTGATAAGCACCGAAGGTAAATTTCTATGTGCTTACTTTTCTTTGAAGAGATTAGTTGCACACACACACTTAACATTCATTGCATATGTGTGCATTCTCTTCATTTGTCACATTTCACACTTACACTTATTTATTATATTTTGTTGTGTGTAATTGTGTCATGTTGTTGTGTAATTGTGTCATGTTGTTGTGTAATTCGTTTCCCGATAACTTTTGGAAACGTCCGCGCATGCACTAGAATGTGCTTGGTTTAGCGCGAGGACCGCCTATGGAGAATGCCCTTGGCTTCTCCTTGGTTTTCACCTATCTAGGTGATCGGCGGTTATGATCGGCGGCCTGGCCGCCGAATGAAACCGCCGTTGCAGTCTAGATTGGTCTGAAGCTTTTCTACGGTTGAGATCGGCGGTCACGACCGCCGTTCGAAACCGCCGTTTCAAGACCTGATTGATTTATCTCTCAGTCTAATTCGGCGGTTGAATCGGTGGTCACGAAACCGCCGTTCATACCTGATTGATTTTAATCTCTCTGTTTTGATTCGGCGGTTGGAATCGGCGGTCACGAAACTGCCGAATGAACCGCCGTTTTTGCTCTGTTCTTCACGAGCTCAATTCGGCGGTCATAATCGGCGGCCTGGCCGCCGATTGAAACCGCCGATCGGTGCGTTTCTTTGAAACTTACTTAAACGACCACACTTTGATTTGGCCCCCTATATATATGCCACTTTGACTTTAGGTCAATTAAGAGAGTTGATATTCAGAATTCATACTTAGGATATTTTTCAAAGAGAAGAAAAATTCCAAGAACTCAATTCTTGATTCTTAAACACTTTTTCATGATCATCAATCATCATCTAGCATCATCTTAGATCATCTAGATGTCATCTAGCATGGAATCTTCATCATACTTTGCTTGGTAAGCTTTTCACTAATATCTTACATGTTTTGTGTTTCTCTTATCTAGCAATCTCAATTAATTACTTGTTTGTTATTTTGTATGCTTTGGATACAATATTGAGATGAGTATGATGTATGTTTGAGAAGTTATATTGTGCTTGCATATTAGGTTTTGTGCTTAATATTGATTAGCTAAACTAATTGACATGTCATTTAGTTTTGATATCTAGGATTGTTCTTAATTGCATATTAATCATCTTAGATAAGCATATAGGGTTCCCTTGCTCTATGTTGCATTTTGGATATTCACATATATTCACTTAGGGTTGTATTCTCTTCATAGAGAAAGTAAGTCTTGTGTGTAGCATCCGGGATTAGGTTGCTTAGAACGCAAGCAAATTGGACTAGGTTCACTCATACCGGGATTAGGTAGGTGTGTGATTACTTCCGGGATTAGGTTGTAATCGTTTGCACATTTAGTGGATTCGAGGTTCGAGTGTGGCTTACTTACATAGCCCGTGGTTTTTCCCGTGAGGGTTTCCACGTAAAAACCAAGTGTTGTTTTAATTTCCGCACCATATTACACTTGCTTGTTTATATTATCTTGAGGGTATTTTCGTAATTTTAACTAACACGAAAAATTGGGTAAAAAGCGTAAAATCTATTCACCCCCCCTCTAGATAGCTTTATACACACCGTGCTATAATTTGTTTCAATTGGTATCAGAGCGGGTTCCTAGACATACATAGGTGATCCTTGTTTATTTTGGTGTGTTTTGCATTTTGTGTGATTTTTGATCATTCATACATTTGCATTCATTTCATTCATTCATAAACACTATGAGTGGAAACGGTGGAAATGGTGGTGGCCACGAAGGAGCTTCTAGCACAAGGCCTCCACTTCTTACCGGATTGAACTATTCCCAATGGAAAGGGAAGATGGAATCCTACATATGCCAAATTCATGACCGTGCATGGATGGCAGTGGAAGACGGATATGATCTCCCTATGATGACTCCCGAGGGTGGAGGACAAGATGTTTTGAAGCCTAAGGCGCAATGGAACGCGCAAGAGTTTGAGGCTTCTAAGTGGAATAGGAAGGCTATGCATGCCATTATGTGTGCTATGGATGAGAATCAGTACAAGCTTATTCAGAATACTCGGATTGCCAAAGTGGCATGGGACATCCTTCTAGTTGCACATGAGGGAACCGAGGTGGTGAAGGAGTCCAAGCTTCAAGTCCTCCAAACTCAGTTTGAGCTACTAAGGATGGGAGAGGATGAATGCTTCAATGACTTCGAAATCAAATTGATGGACATTGTAAATCAAAGCCATCAACTCGGAGACCCGTATTCGGATAGGAGAGTCAAGCAAAAAATTATGAGATCTCTCCCCGATAGGTTTGAATCCAAGGTGACGGCCATAGAAGAAAATAGTGGCTACATGGATATGAAGCCAAGTGAGGTGATTGGGCGTCTCCTTGCATATGAGTCTAGGAAGGCTCCTAGCACCACTACTCCTCTTAAGAAGTCTAAAGGAATAGCTTTGAAAGCATCTAAGGATGCAAAGGAGGCAAAGCATGAATCGGATGAAGACCTTGCCTTATTTGTGAAAAGGTTCAACAAGGTTATGGGGTTCAAGAAGAAGAAGGGATTTGGGTCAAGAGGACAAGATTTGAAGAAAAAGAGTTCCTTCAAGAAGTTTGAGCCTAGACAAGAGAGGACCGAAAGGAAAGGGGTCCGATGCTTTGAATGTGGTGGGATTGGTCACTTTGCCCCCGAATGTGCTAATCACAATGAAAAGAAGAAAAGCAAAGTGATGGCCGCCACTTGGAGTGGGAGTAGTGATGACTCCAATGAGGAAGATGAGTCTTCAAGTGAAGAAGAGCTCATGGCTAACCTCCTAGCTTTTGCCTCCTCACATAAGAGCAAAATTGGTAGTGAGAAAGAGGAAATGAGTCAAGAGGAAAATGACTCAAGTGAAGAAGAAAGTGATTCCTCGTCTAACTCCATAAGTAGTTTTGTGGAGAAAGAGGTGCTTGCTAAATGCCATGCCGAGTTTAATGATTTAGCAATCAAGAGCACAAGAAAGATCAAGATGTTGAGAGAAGAAAATCTTGAGCTTGCATCTCATAATGACCTCTTAGGTGAACAAGTTGAAAAATTCAAGAAGATAGAAGATAAGCTAAGAGAGGAGTTAGCTTTATCTAGGAGGAATGAAGAAAGTCTAAAGAGTGAGCTTGAAGAAGTTAGAAATTCTATGACTAGGATGGATTCTAGCACCAAGAAGCTTGACCATATGCTTGGTGTTGGAAAGAGTCCATGTGACAAGAGGGGTCTTGGGTATGAAGATGACAAGAAGATCTCTACCTCTAACAAGACCGTGTTTGTCAAGAGCTTGAAGAGAGAAGAAACTTCATTTGTGCAAGCTCCTAGAAAGAAATTAGAAGTAGGACAATGCTCTAATGCACAAGTGAAGATGGGGCCAAGAAGGCAACCTCAAGCTCAACCCCCTAGGGTCCCTCAAGCCAACATTCCTCCTCAAATGGCTCACAAAGGAAAGAGACCTATCATGCAACCTCAAGCTAGGAAGCAACCAAGACCGGTTCAACAACGAAATAGGATTGAACCCTTTCATCCACAAAGACAAGGACAAGGTATGATTCCTTATTTCACTCCTATATGTCATTTTTGTGGATTTGATGGTCATATTAGACCACATTGCTTTCGATATATAAAAATGTGCAAAACTAGAAGCATGATAGAGAAGAAAAAGAAAAGAGCCATGATGCATGTTCCTAGGAATGATAATATTATTATGCATGATCCTAGGACATCTAGAGCCCATATACCAAAGACCACTAAGAAAGCTAAGATTGTTTCTAGGTGGATTAGAAAGAATGATATTGTTTGTCATGTTGCTCAAATAGCCTTGAAGGCAAATTCTTCTAATTTTTGGTATCTAGATAGTGGGTGCTCTAGGCACATGACGGGAAACAAGAGTTTCTTCGAGACTCTTGTTATGGAGGAAGGTGGATATGTCACTTTTGGTGATGGATCCAAAAAGAAAGTAGTAGGGAAAGGAACCATTTCCGTTCCCGGATTACCCTCCTTATCCGATGCTTTATTTGTTGATGGCTTGAAAGCCAATTTAATAAGCATTTCACATCTAAGTGATGAAGGATATTCCGTCTTGTTTTGTAAAGATGATTGCTCGATCCTAAAGCCCGATGGACAAACCTTATTGAAAGGTATGAGATCTAGCGACAATTGCTATTGTCTTGAAGCTAGAATAGTCTCAAACAATGTGTCCATGGATGAGCAAATTGAGTTGTGACATGAAAGACTTGGCCACATGAACTTTAGGGATCTACGGACCCTTGGAAAGTTCGAGTGTGTGCGTGGCCTCCCTAAGCTTGGGAAGAAAGCCAATGGTGTTTGTGGACCTTGCCAACAAGGAAAGCAAACTAAAAGCATGCACAAAAAGGGTAAGTATCTCACCACCAAGGAGCCTCTTGAGCTTCTCCATATGGACCTCATGGGTCCCATGCAAACCGAAAGTTTGGGTGGAAAGAGATACATTTTTGTATGTGTTGATGATTTCTCTAGGTTCACTTGGACATATTTTCTTAGAGAAAAATCCGAAACTTTTGATAAGTTTAAAATGCTTTGTAATAAACTTCAAAATGAAATGAACTCTAAAATTAAAAGCATAAAACGGATTAGAAGTGACCATGGGAGGGAATTTGAGAATGCTACCTTTGAAACCTTTTGTAATGGTTTAGGTATCTCCCATGAGTTTTCGGCTCCTAGGACACCTCAACAAAATGGAGTTGTTGAGAGGAAAAATAGGGTCCTTCAAGAGATAGCCCGTGTGATGTTGCTTAGCAACAATGTCCCTAGGAACCTATGGGCCGAAGCCGTCAATACGGCTTGCTATATAGGGAATCGTGTTTTCCTAAGGCCCGGTACTAGAAATACCTCCTATGAGTTATGGAAAGGCAAGAGGCCAAATGTTAGCTACTTCCACACTTTTGGAAGCAAATGCTACATTTTGAATGACCGTGATCAACTTGGCAAATTCGATGCTAAGAGTGATGAGGGTATCTTTATTGGTTATGCCTTGAATAGTAGAGCCTATAGAGTTTTCAATTTAAAGACTCTAAGTGTTATGGAATCATCCAATGTCGTATTTGATGATACTAGGCTCAAGTCTAATAATCATGAGGAGAAGGTTATTTTTAGTGATGGTTCTCCTTTGGAGAAGGTTGTGGTGCCTCCTAATGTTGGGACATCTAATGTCAACAATGATGACACACAACCTATTGCTAGAGTTCCTCTCTTGGACTCTAAAGAACCCGTTCCATGGGTTAGGAAACTCCATGATAAAGAAGATATCATTGGAGAGGTAAATGAGGGTGTTAGGACTAGACGTCAACTTGCTAATCTTATTAGCTATACTTGCTACACCTCTCAAATTGAACCCAAAAAGGTTGAAGAAGCCTTACATGATGAATTTTGGGTTCTTGCCATGCAAGAAGAGCTAAACCAATTCGAAAGGAATGAGGTTTGGACTCTAGTTCCTAGGCCTAAGACCACTAATGTCATAGGCACTAAATGGATATTTAGGAACAAATCCGATGAGGATGGCAACATAGTGTGGAACAAGGCTAGACTTGTAGCACAAGGGTACTCTCAAATTGAGGGTATCGACTTTGAGGAGACGTTTGCTCCCGTTGCCCGTTTAGAGTCTATTAGGCTTCTCTTGTCCATTTCTTATGTGCACAAGTTCAAATTGCACCAAATGGATGTCAAGAGTGCATTCCTCAATGGCTTCTTGCAAGAGGAAGTGTTTGTTGAACAACCCAAGGGGTTTGTGGATGCTCACCACCCCAACCATGTCTATCGCCTCAAGAAGGCACTATATGGGTTGAAACAAGCACCGAGGGCTTGGTATGAGTGCCTCACTCAATTTCTTGTTGACAATAACTACACAAGAGGTAGTGTTGACAAGACACTATTCATCAAGAGAGACAATGATGAGCTTTTCATAGCTCAAATATATGTCGATGACATAGTGTTTGGCTCCACCAACAACACCAAGGTCCAACAATTTGTTGATGTTATGTCTCATGAATTTGAGATGAGTCTTGTTGGTGAGCTTAATTACTTCCTAGGTTTGCAAATTAGGCAACTTGATAATGGGATCTTCATAACCCAAGCCAAATATGCCAAAAACCTTGTGAAGAAGTTTGGTCTTGAAAAAGCCAAACATTGTGACACTCCTATGAGCACCACTTTGAAGCTAAGCAAGGATGCTAGCGGTAAAAGTGTGGACCAAACCTTATATCGTGGCATGATAGGGAGCTTGCTCTATTTGACTGCAAGTAGGCCCGATATATCATTTAGTGTAGGAGTTTGTGCTAGGTACCAATCCGATCCCAAGGAGTCCCATCTCTCTTCGGTTAAGAGATTCATTCGCTTTGTGAATGGGACTTCCAACTATGGGATTTGGTACTCATTTGACACTAATCCTAGTCTTGTAGGATATAGTGATGCGGATTGGGCAGGAAATTGTGATGATAGGAAGAGCACATCGGGTGGTTGCTTCTTTCTAGGCAACAACTTGGTGTCTTGGTTTTGCAAGAAGCAAAACTCGATTTCCTTGTCCACGGCGGAAGCCGAGTACATAGCCGCGGGGAGTGGATGCACTCAACTTATATGGATGAAGCAAATGCTAGTAGATTACGGATTCAACCAAGGTACTCTCACTCTCTTTTGTGATAACATGAGTGCCATTAATATTTCCAAGAATCCGGTGCAACATTCTAGAACTAAGCATATTGACATCCGCCATCACTTCATTAGAGAGCTTGTTGAAAATAAATGCATAGTACTTGAACATGTAGGTACTAATGATCAACTTGCGGACCTATTTACTAAACCCTTAGATGCTACTCGATTTAAAACTCTTAGTAGATCTATTGGGGTATGTCTTGTGGAGTGATGTTCTATGATTGACCCCATATGGGGAACTCAAGCAAAGAGAGCTAGTTTGCATTCTTGTCACTTGCAAAAAATTTGAAATATCTTATGCCTCTTCTTTTAATTGCTTGAGTAAGCTTGGTTGCACATATGTATATATGTTTTCAATTCAATAAGTGTGAACCTTGCTTGTTTACAATCCATGTCATATTTATGTTCAAACATGCATTTTTGGACTAGGAGATGTATATTGGAAGTATGATTTGAATGACCTATGATTATCTCCATGACATGATGATTCTTTAATAACATGCTAATGACAAATGAAAAAGCATGAAATTCATATAACATGCTCACATGAAAAGCATGAATTGATGATTGCATATTCTTAAAAATGCAAAACTTGTGTGAAAGCTTATGAGACTCAAAATGAATAAAGGATCTTGTATCCATTCAAAGGAATTTACATTCCAAATGTCTCTCTTTCTTTATTAGTTGAACATGGTTACTATCATACGGATAATTTTATCCGGAAATATCAAATAGGGTGCAAAGTCGCTCATGCCATGTTTCGCTTATAAAGTTGGATATCGTTGCTCTTAAATTGAAATCAATAATCTCTATATCCTTGCTTTTCCCATGACATTGGTGAAATTGGTTTGAATTCTTATTAGAAACCTTTGTCATTTGCTTTGCCAAATACCATTGTATTTTGGACTTGAATGCTATATGTCTTGTATGCAAAGCATGTTGGATTCACACATTTTCTACCAAATAAATCTCCTTGTTTCTCTCCAATTAATTGAGATGCATAAAGTGACTTATATGTATATGCAAATCTTGCATGTTTCTATCTCTCGTTGCTATGAATGACCCGGTTGGGGACTACTCCTTTGCCTATATCATGACAAAAAGGGGGAGTAGGATATGGTAAGGGGAGGTGCAAAATATAGAAGTTATTGTACACTTTGGGGAGAACATACATTGAGGGGGAGTAACCCGTTGAGGGGGAGCATTGCATTTATCATACATTGCATACATTTGGTAATGTTGTGCCTAAATTCTAAAAATGCAAATGCTTGGTATTGTTCTCACATGATTAATCTCACACTTTTCTTGTATTAGAAATGTTAGAAACTCTTTTCAGGGATTGATTATTCTACAAGAGGATTGAAGACTTCAAGTTGCATTAGCTTATCTCTTTGTAATGTAGAATATCATTATAGTCCCGTAGTTTCTATTTTTTTTGTGAGGAATCATTGTGAGTGATGGTTTTGTCACGAAATAGCCAAAGGGGGAGATTGTAAGGATTCCCGTTGTTTTTAATTGGCTTATTTCGTGATCAAACCATATGTGGGGGTTCTTTGTAAGGGTAGCCTAAGTATCGGTCTTATTGTTCGAAGCCCTTTGAAGACCTCGTGTTGATAAGCACCGAAGGTAAATTTCTATGTGCTTACTTTTCTTTGAAGAGATTAGTTGCACACACACACTTAACATTCATTGCATATGTGTGCATTCTCTTCATTTGTCACATTTCACACTTACACTTATTTATTATATTTTGTTGTGTGTAATTGTGTCATGTTGTTGTGTAATTCGTTTCCCGATAACTTTCGGAAACGTCCGCGCATGCACTAGAATGTGCTTGGTTTAGCGCGAGGACCGCCTATGGAGAATGCCCTTGGCTTCTCCTTGGTTTTCACCTATCTAGGTGATCGGCGGTTATGATCGGCGGCCTGGCCGCCGAATGAAACCGCCGTTGCAGTCTAGATTGGTCTGAAGCTTTTCTACGGTTGAGATCGGCGGTCACGACCGCCGTTCGAAACCGCCGTTTCAAGACCTGATTGATTTATCTCTCAGTCTAATTCGGCGGTTGAATCGGCGGTCACGAAACCGCTGTTCGAAACCGCCGTTCATACCTGATTGATTTTAATCTCTCTGTTTTGATTCGGCGGTTGGAATCGGCGGTCACGAAACCGCCGAATGAACCGCCGTTTTTGCTCTGTTCTTCACGAGCTCAATTCGGCGGTCATAATCGGCGGCCTGGCCGCCGATTGAAACCGCCGATCGGCGCGTTTCTTTGAAACTTACTTAAACGACCACACTTTGATTTGGCCCCCTATATATATGCCACTTTGACTTTAGGTCAATTAAGAGAGTTGATATTCAGAATTCATACTTAGGATATTTTTCAAAGAGAAGAAAAATTCCAAGAACTCAATTCTTGATTCTTAAACACTTTTTCATGATCATCAATCATCATCTAGCATCATCTTAGATCATCTAGATGTCATCTAGCATGGAATCTTCATCATACTTTGCTTGGTAAGCTTTTCACTAATATCTTACATGTTTTGTGTTTCTCTTATCTAGCAATCTCAATTAATTACTTGTTTGTTATTTTGTATGCTTTGGATACAATATTGAGATGAGTATGATGTATGTTTGAGAAGTTATATTGTGCTTGCATATTAGGTTTTGTGCTTAATATTGATTAGCTAAACTAATTGACATGTCATTTAGTTTTGATATCTAGGATTGTTCTTAATTGCATATTAATCATCTTAGATAAGCATATAGGGTTCCCTTGCTTTATGTTGCATTTTGGATATTCACATATATTCACTTAGGGTTGTATTCTCTTCATAGAGAAAGTAAGTCTTGTGTGTAGCATCCGGGATTAGGTTGCTTAGAACGCAAGCAAATTGGACTAGGTTCACTCATACCGGGATTAGGTAGGTGTGTGATTACTTCCGGGATTAGGTTGTAATCGTTTGCACATTTAGTGGATTCGAGGTTCGAGTGTGGCTTACTTACATAGCCCGTGGTTTTTCCCGTGAGGGTTTCCACGTAAAAACCAAGTGTTGTTTTAATTTCCGCACCATATTACACTTGCTTGTTTATATTATCTTGAGGGTATTTTCGTAATTTTGACTAACACGAAAAATTGGGTAAAAAGCGTAAAATCTATTCACCCCCCCTCTAGATAGCTTTATACACGCCGTGCTATAATTTGTTTCACTATCTATAAAGAGATTCTTGCTGTCAAATACGGAATCCAAAAGCTGGATTTTCACCTCAGGACAAGAAACTTTATTGTTGAAATGGACAACTCATCTTTTCCAAAGATACTCGATTTTCGCAATAAGATTCCTCCCAATCCTTTCCTTTTGAGACTCAAAGACTGGTTTGCCCGATATGACTTCACTGTTCGTCACGTGAAGGGCCATCATAATATAATTGCTGACATGCTCTCCAGACCTCCACTCACTCATCTCATTACACCCACAGGTCATTATCCTCTTGTCTTCATAACTTCTCCTGCTGGTCCCTCATCATCTCATGCTGGTCCCTCATCATCCTCACCAGCCGTTCCTGATTACTCATTCCCACCAGAACTCTTGGCCTCATTGCCACCTGATCATCAACCTTCTTTAAATCAGATCCAGTCCTTCGCCAAGACTCAACTTCCGGTCTACCTAGCTCAGATCAACAGACAAGACTGTCGTCACACTGTCAACAACCTGTCCAGACCATTTCTTGACCCGTTCATAATGCCACCTTTCTACTATTTTTCTCCTCAACTCCTTTGGTTCCTCTGGTGTTTATCAGTCCTATATCACCATTATGGCCAGGAAGTGGGAGATCAAGAGCATGATCTTGAAGTCTGTAAGCAAGCTGATGATGGACGGTAGCCATGTAGGAATTGGCTTGCATGGGAGCACCAAGAATCTGAACTTGGATCTTGAGACATTTGTGAAGGTTCTGGTCTCGTAAAGGAATGTTGAAGTTGGGATAGTATGTGAGGGATATGCTACCAGCATGAAGAGTAGAGAGGCAAGTGCCAATCACAGCATGTTCATACTGAGTGTAGATGGTGTTGAGCAAGGCCAGTCTGGCAGTGACAGGTAAGCCTTTTCGACCATGCAGGGAGAGGATGATTCTGACAGCACCTATGTGGAGATGGGAGTATCCTTCCTTGATCCATTGATCTATCATGTTTTGATCAATGGTGAGAGTGACATATTGTTCACTGGGAGAGGATGGGATCAAACATTTATCTAAGCATGTGGACTGGACATATTCTTTGATGGGAAGTGGTTTGGTATGGACAAGACGAGTTAACCGGGTGGCGAGAGATTTGTTTCTCTTGAAGATGTTGTATGGATTAAGCAGAGGGAAAGTAGTTTCATTTATCTGGGCAGAAGCAGGGATATGGGTGTATTCTACTAGATCTTGGATTCTGTTGGACTGGGTTCGTTGGATAGTAGGAGAAGGTAAGGACATAGAAGAAGACAATCTATTAGGAACTAGGGAAGCAGTAGAGGGATTTGTGCTAGTGTTTGCCATTTTTGAGAAATTTCTTCCTTCTATACCAGTCTAACATACTCATAACAGTCTAACTCTTTTCCTGGACTCTAGGGACTCGAGACAAGGCTCTGATACCATTCGGGTGGCAGGTACCCCTGGGTGCCTCTCAAACAGGTCTTTAGAGTTTTCCCCTCAATGGCGGCCTAACCACGGCCTAAACAGGGTACTAACTTTCCAACCCACTAGAGACAGACAGGGACCTTAAGCCAAAAAGCCAACAAATCTCATCTTCTGATGTGCAGGATCCTCAACCTAGAGGCAAGCACAGAGCATACTGAGATGATTACAGACTGCTATTTATATGAGAGACATGGTTTTCAAAGGAAGAAGAGGAACAATTTAGCAAGACATGAGAGTTAAAACACACAAGAAAATATTTATTGATGTTATTCTGAGTTTACACAAGTGACGAGCTCTCCTTATATAGGGAGAGAGAGAGGATGCTGACAAATCTATTATACAGTAAGGCCACAAACGTGGCAGATACCTGGCTAAAGCAAAGCAGGGCCATCGGCCAAAGTTTACAGACAATCAAACTCAAATCAAGACAAAGGATGCATAATACAAACGAAATAACATAATTAAACCTAATAAGGCCAAACAGTTGCCTAATAAAACAAAATAGCATAATGAAAGTGAATTATTTCATTTCACGTGACGAGTTGAGATTTTGGTCTGAGCGAAGCTGAATCACGGACTAGAAGACATATTACAGTTGGCATGATTTTCATCATCTGAATCTTGGGCTCCACAGATGAAGCAGGGCCATGCAGTGTCAAAGGGGTCCTGAGAGTCAATCATGTATGAATTTAGAAAAGGGTTCCAGCTTTGAGAGGGGTCTCTGGGAATATCTGGTAGGATGAAAACTTCATCGGTGGAGACGTAATTAACATCACAGAGGAAATTGAGCAGACCGACTTGGAGGATTTGAGGATACATCTTTGGATAATCATATGTGGTATGCCATTCATAACTGTAGTTGTCTGTATTCACCAAGAGCTTGGTACCAATCTCTGAGAGAACCAGTAAAACGAGAGACGAACTCACGTAGAATTGTTTCAAGGTTCTGTTCCGACTTTGCCAGTTGTAGGTCAAGCCAAGCGCTCATCTCTGAAACCCTTTTTCTCCAGGAACCAGGAGAAGTGTCATCAAGAGTAAACCAAGGGCCATTGGTTGGTTTAGCAGGAGAACGGCCAGGAACATGTTCTGGAGGTTCTTCGACAAAGGGAGCTAGAGTTGAGGAGGCAGTCTCATCGGGAGACTCATAAGTTCGTGTTGAGGGCTGAGGATCTGTGCGAGATGCCATGAAAACTTGAGTAAGGTCTGCATGATCATGAGGAGAAGAGGCAGCAGTATCCAGCCAGGATGAAGGACAGGAAGTCTGTGACGACTGGGAAGAGACTTCTTCAGAAAAGGATGCTGAATCAGACCTGGATGAGGAGGAAAACGTCTTAGAAGCAAACAGAACTGGGTCGTATGAACTGGAAGCAGCGTGCTTGTCTTTCTGCTTTGAAGGAGACCTGTTCTTAGGTTTTGCTTGAGGGGAAGAGAGAACGGGATATTTCCGAAACAATTCACCAGTGGATTTAAAGTGGTTGGAAAAATCATCAGATCTGGAAGGGGGTGAATGTGTAGGAGATACAGGGAAAAACAGTGATTGTGAGTGATGAGAGTAAGGTTTTGGTTTGTGAGAATGATCTCTGGTCAGCTGCTCAAGCTGTTTTTTAAGTTGCTTGATTTCTCTTTCCTTTGTGTCAAAGTCTGGGCCAGAATATCCATGAGAAATATATCTGTGAAGATCAGCATGAAGCTTTGCTATTCTCGATTGAAGGTCAGAGGTCAAATCTCTGAAGGAGGCATCAAGACTTTGGAGATGGTGATCATGTTGAGAAACATGTCGTGTGACACGATCAATCTTCTGATCAATAGAGTTAAGAACTCTGTTCTGAGCTCTGGCATTGTGAGATTGCCAGTTGAGGACTTGTTCAGCCTGGGAGGGCTGTTTGTAAGAACCATCGGGTTAGATTTCGGTAGATTGGACAAAAGATTTTGATAAACGAGTTTTTTCTTGATTTGAGGAAGGTTCAAGTGGAGGGAAATCACAATCATAATCTGAGGTCATGTAGCAAGGGACAGGTGCGGGTTGGTTAGGGACAGCAATGGCAGATTGTGGAGGTAGGAGACCTTCAGATCGTAAGATCTGTAAAGCTCTGTCATAAATGGGTAAAGGTTTATTTTTGATAGGATGGAGGCCTATCCAAGGACTATCAGGATGATCTGGTTTGTGAGGCTTATTCCAAGGTTTGCAGAAGGTAGGAGAGGTGTCCTTGAGATAGCGTCGACAGATACAGTCTGCATCACACATATTGGGATCATCATCCCAGATGAAGTGACCACGGATCTTATCAGTGTAGATCGGAGATCCGTCAGCTTCAAAACTGTGGATAGGAATGTCAGCTTTAGTGGTAACCGGTTGAATCATAAGGGCTTGGAATATCGGAGGAGTCTCCGAACTGGAAGAAGCCGTAGAACCGGTGAGGGGAGCATAGATAGTTTTGATGGAGCCATCTGGCTGAGGAACATACGACGTATCAGTAGCAACGACAGGAGCTTCGTCCTGGAAAACCTTTTCATAATTTGTGAGCCATTCAAGAGGCATGATCTCTGTGAGCTTTTCTCTGGGCAGTTGTTTTGGAATTTGGAGGATGGTGGGAACTTCATCTTCTCTTTCTGCTTTGATGAAGATAGTGTCACCATTATGGCCAGGAAATGGGAGATCAAGAGCATGATCTTGAAGTCTGTAAGCAAGCTGATGATGGACGGTAGCCATGTAGGAATTATCCATCAATAATATTTTAAATATATAAATAACTAATTCCTTGGGTGGTAGACCATTATCGACAGGATTAGTTGACGTTGTGACAAATAACAAAAACTATGTTGGCATTTTGGGGACCGGCCACTATACCCATATGGGGATGTTAGCATCAAAAATTGAAAATAATTTTTTAATTAATTTAAATGAAAGAGTGATTCCTAAAATTCCTAGTGGTTTCCAAATTTAATGGTAAGTTATTACCGGATTTAGTGGTGGCACGGTTTCGGTCCGGTTCCGGTTCCGGTTCGGAACCGGCGGTTCCGGTTCCAAGGTTTAGTGGAACCGGAACCGCCGGTTCCGGTTCTGGTTCTACAGGAACCGGCGGTTCCGAACCGGATTTTTTAATTTTTTTTTTTTTTTTTTTTTTAACAAACAAAAAAAAAAATTTTCTAAGTTCTAACTTGTAACTTATAAATTGTAGATTGTAATTGAATAAAATAAAATATATAAATGACAAATTACAAAATAAAATTCATTGGGTTCATAAGTTCATTGGATGTTGGAAGTTAGATCATCGTCATCCGAGTATCCAACCGAAAATAAAATAAAAAAATGACAAATTACAAAATTAAATTAAAATAAAAGTAAACAAAATTACAATTTACATTTCATTGGGTATTTGGAAATTGAGTCACCCGAATTTCAAAAATAACATAAAATAAATAAATGACAAATTACAAAATTAAATTAAAATAAAATAAAATAAAACTAAAAAAAATGTAAAGTTATTAGCCTTGCACTTAATTTTTACCACAATTAAGTTGCCTACGTATCCTCTTAGGGGGGTTTAGAGGAATCAAAGGCCACGTAGTTCTCATACCTTTTATTACAGATTTACAGATTTACGGTTTCGGTGCTCATCTTACTCCAGAGCCTTCGCCCGCTTCGGGTTCGTCGCTGTTAAAGAAATCATATGTCGGTTCTTGTTGGATTTCTTGTTGTCTGTATTCCGCTTTCGTCCAGTCGTCAACACAAACCTCTATCTGTAGTGCTTTTGGAGTCAAGCACGAACGTTTTTCATCCAAAATATTGCCCCCGGCGCTGAACTCTTGTTCCACCGCCACAGTAGAAACCGGTGTTGAAAAAATATTTTTGGCTATCATAGCCAAAATTGGATAGTACTTCGTAGCATCATTCCAATATTTTAAGAGGTCAAATTCTTCAGGAAAATCACAAGAAGAAGCTAGATAAGATTCAAGCTCGGCATGCGAATCGAAGCTTGATGAAGAACATCTTGGTTTTTTATTTTTTTTTGAGAACATACTATACCCTAAATTCATAAATCCAGAGGAGGAGGATAGATGCTGAGATGCAGTTTTTGTTCGTGCAACATCTACGTTCGGAGTACCGGATCCATAAAATGTAACATATTCATCATATAAATCATACAATAATTTTTTAACTCTACCACAACATGCTTCAATATCATATTCAATATTTAAACCTTCTTTGCCATAATAACCATCTAGATAATAAGACAAAGATTGTAATTTGTGTCGTGGATCAAAAACCATACCAATCAAATAAATATTTGGAAATTCCGTATAATAATTTAACCATTTTTGCTTCATAGAACTAACGGCTTCCTTTATTACTTGGTCAGATTCACAATAAAAAAATGCACCAGCAATATTAATACTCTCAATAACAAATAAATGTGTTGTAGGAAAATAAATTTTAGAAAAATTTTGTGTAGCATTATAAAAAACTCTTAACAAATTGAAAACATTGTAACAAGCATCCCAATGAGATTCAAAAAGTTGAATGTTAGGAACATGAAATTGAATAAAAGAAACTAATAAATCCCTATACTTATAACTTTGAGCAAGCAATTTATAAGTAGAATTCCAACGTGTTGGAACATCACGAGCAAATTTAATGGCACGTCTACCATTTTGTTTACAATATCTTGCCCATGCTTTCATTGTAGAAGGATTTCTCCATAAAAACATTAGGGCTTTTTTAATAGGTTCAATAAAACATTGAAGAGTTTCTAATCCTTTTTTAACACATATATTTAAAACATGACATGCACATCTTTGATGAAAAAATGTACCACCAAGAAAGGGTTTGCATAAATCAATTAAAAGTGGAATAGCAGCGGTATTGGCAGAAGCATTATCAAAACCAATTGCAAAAATTTTGTTTTCAATACTATACTCTGAAAAAATAATTCTAAGCTGTCTAAAAATATTTTGAGCATTGTGTGAATCATCAAAAACTCTAAAAGCAAGAATTCTTTTTTGGATTGTCCATGCATTATCCATAAAATGGCAAGTGACACCCAAGTATGAATGCGTTTGCCAATGGTCAGTCCATATGTCGGCACATACGGTAACACGACCATTATATTTTTCAAAAAAATTTTCTAACTTTTTTTTGTCTCTCACATAAATCTTTTCAAGTGTTTGTGTGAGCGTGGATCTAGGGACACGGCATGCAGCAGGGTTTAATGCTCGTCGACAATAGTTAATAAAGCCAACCCTCTCACCAAAACTGAATGATAAATGTTCTACTGCTACCATCCTAGCTAATTCTTCTCTATTTTGTTCATCACTATAACGAAATAATTGTTGGTTAGGAGTAGCGTACCTGGGAATTTGTGTTTGTGACCTCATTCTGACCACTGCGTCTGGATGTTTGACTTCAATATGCTTCCAATAAGTGCCATATCCTCCGGATTTGCTCCATTTATATACTTTGTTGCAGTAATTGCAAGCTGCTGTAAAGCTTCCATCTTCATTCCTAATTTTCTTCATATGTTTGACGAAGAGATCAGATTTGTTCTGCTTCTGTATCAGATCTTCCTCCGTTTCTAGATCCACTTCCGGTGTATCAAAACCAAAATCCGGAGGTGTATCAATATCAGGCATATTTTCTGACTGGCTTGTCAAATTGTTGGGGGTGGTTTCATTGGGATTGGGTTCATAAATTGTAAAAGGGGGATCAGAAATATTTAGGCCTAGGTCTTCAGCATAGGTCCGACGTTGCAGATATTCATGATAGGTGGGGTTGTTATGATCGAGATTATTGATCATAGGACCCTTACCTTTCATTGAAATCGAACGCCTAGGACCGTCACAGCCGTGACCCCTTCCATTTCCACCACTTCCACTTGCCATTTAAAAATAAATTTGGGAGAGAATAGGAAACTTAGAACTTAGAAGAATAATTGCTAATTGGAAATTAAATAAATTGGAAATAAAATAAATTGCAAATAAAATAAATTGGAAATAAAATTAATTGAAAATAAAATAAATTACAAATAAAATAAATTGGATATAAAATTAATTGAAAATAAAATATATTGGAATTTGGAAATAAAATAAATTGCAAATAAAATAAATTGGATATAAAATTAATTGAAAATAAAATATATTGGGAATAAAATAAATTGCAAATAAAATAAATTGGAAATAAAATTAATTTCAAACAAAATAATTAAAAATGAAATAAATATTAAAAACCTTGGAAACTTGGAGATTGAGAGACTTATCACTTGAGAGTTGAGAGTTGAGAGAGTGTTGGAGAGAAATTAGAGAGAATTGAGAAGAAATTGGTGTGAGGAAAAATGAAAGGGGGGGGGTATTTATAGAAAAGAAAAAAAAAAGAAAAAAAAAAAAAAAAAAAAAAAAAAAAAAAAGGGTAGCCGTTGGAGCCCAACGGCCTGCTGACGTCAGCAGACCGTTGGGCCTAACGGTCGGCTGACGTCAGCCGACCGTTGGGCTCTAACGGCAGCCCAAAAAAAAAAAAAAAAAAAAAAAAAAAAATTAATTCGTCGAACCGCCGGTTCGAACCGGAACCGGGACCGCCGGTTCCAATCCGGTTCGAACCGGTGGTTCGACCAAACTCTTGAACCGGAACCGGTCTCCGCCGGTTCAGGTTTTTCCGGTTCCGGTTCCGGCCGGTTCCGGCGGTTCCAACCGGAACCGTGCCAGGTCTGACCGGATTTTAGTAGTCAAACCCAGCATTTTGCCATTTTCCCAATCACTTATTGGTAATTGGTTCCAACCAGAAATTTTGAACCGATAGTAAAAAGATGCTTTAAATTTTTGTTTGACATGACATGCAATGACTTTTGGTAGAAATAGAGTCAATTAGTGTGATGTTTTAGAGTGCAATTTTGCTCACCTCCTTTAACCGGAGGTAATCATTACCCTCCATCCCAAGTGTTAACACGTGTCCCAAACTTAACTCAAAGTCCAAAGTTAACTCAAGGTTTGGGCCACGTGTTAACATTTGGGGTGGGGGATAATGGTTACCTCCAGTTAAATGAGGTGAGCAAAGTTGTATTCGATGTTTTATGTTTTTTTTTCTTTTTCTTTTTCTTTTCCTTTTCCTTTTTTATATTTATTAGGCTGCATAGGTATTCGAATCAAAGAAATTATCGCTGCACGAACCTTTTTTTTTTTTTTTTTTTTTTTACCACCATGCTACATTTGGGTGCTGTGAAATTATGATTTTTAGTTCATATAAATATATAATTCTATCATTTGAGATCCATATAATTACGCAGCATTTGTATTATTACAGGTTGGTTACTAGTAATTGGATTTTAATTCAATGGTACATAAAAACTATAAGTTTTAGAAATTATAAATTAAAAGAAAATGTATCACCCTCGCAATTGCCTGCCCCTGTCATTATACCGATAATGAATTGTAGCTAAATTCATAATCATAATATTTAATTATACACTAATGTTAATTAATCCAAAAATTTAGTCTAAAAATCAATCCAAATAATATGGCAAGTGATTTGTCATTACCGTATTATTCACTGCATCACCCATAATTTGTCATATCATTTGGATTAATTTTTTTTTTGTTAATATTACTCTTAAATCTTAATTATAAGTTCAGTTCTATGATTCTTATAGCTGATATTACATTCAATCTACCAGAAAATTTTCCAATAATTATATTTTAAAATCTGCCAGAAACAACTTTGTACAAAGTTAGACCCTCTGAGTTAAATTTAATTTTTTTTTTTAAAAAAAATCTCCAACGAAGTGTACTTGCGAAAGAGCCATATATACAATTTTAGTGGGCTGTGGCAATTCATAAAACAAAAAACAATTGGGCCGATAGATACGATTGGGTCAGAGTTGATCAAATAGAAGATTGACGATATTTACGGTCATGGAAAACTATATGTACACCCATTTTTGTATGTACACCCCATTAAACTTTTTATAAAGATGAAATCTTGTAAGCACATTCCACACATTACCACATATATCCTTTCTTTTATTTTTCTAAAAATATTATATATAAAAAAATTATAAATTAATTAATACATACATACATATATATATATATATATATATATATATATATATATATATATATATATATATATTCCCGTTCCTGTCAGTGCATCCTGATATAACTTTATCAGGATATTGAATATGAGCCACTCATTTATAAAAGAGCTTTGACAAGTGCATACATACCAAGTCAAAGTATGTAAAATGAGTGTTTCACATTCAATGTCCTTATATAATTCTATCAGTGCGCACTGATAGGAAAATTTTTGTATATATATAACTGATATAAAATATGAGTGGCGATAATTGCACCCCTCAAAAACTGTATCTACACCCCTTTCATAATCACACCCATCAAAATTTTTAATAAATCTCTAATTTGTAAATAAACTCCACTTAATACCAAAAATACCCTTTCTTTAATTATACTGTATTGTATTTTTGTAAGTACATATCACCTATGACTATTATTATGTTATTTAATCAACTTTATTATTATTTCAAATTTTGTTTTTACCTTTAATTCTTTTACTATTCTTTCTCTTCCCTACTTCTTTTCTCTTCTTAGTTTTTTCAAAATAAAACTCCATTTTTCATTAAAAATCCATTCCATTTTAAGATTTTATTTTATTTTTTTATTTTTTTGGAGAACCACTTCCTGTTTGAGAGAGTTGTAGGGATACAAGATTTATGTAATGTCCTAACTCCCAAGTAATGTGGAAGTAGATAGGTGTTAAATAATATTTCAAAAAAAAAAAAAAGATATTTGTTTGATAAAATTGAAGAATATCTAATATTTTTTGACAAGTAAAAACATATAATATTGATAAATAAATATAAAAAGTCTAAAGTGTGTTTGAAAGAAATAATAAAATATAGTTAATTTAAAAGTTTGTTTATATACATAATGATTTTGTTCTTCTAATAAAAATTAATTTAAAATTTTACTTTTTCACAACAAAATTTGTCTTATGATTTTAATTCATTTTCCATACTTAGCAATCAATTTGTATTTCCTTAAAAGAGATTGAAAATATATTTAAAAGAGAATCTAAGGTTTATTAAAATGGAAAGCGTTTTTATGATATATGTTAATATCAAACCATTAATAGGAAAAAAAAAATACAAAAGATTAAAATAGGAAACTAATTAATAATTATTGGTGGGTGTACTAACAAACAATTAGTCCTCTTAGTAATTTTACTCAAGGGTATTATTGAATTTTAAAAAAATATACTAATTTGGGGTGTACATACGGTTTTTAAGGGGTGCAAATTTCGTCACTCATAAAATATATCAGTTCTTTATATGTGAGTCATTGGATTTAAAAGATACTTTGACAAGTGCATGTAGTCAAGTCAAAGTATTTAAATCAAATGATCAACATGCAAGGAACTGATATATTAAATATATCAGTTCGAATTGACAATAGAAAAAATATATGTATACGTACTTTATCAGAGAAGGTGTCATTGCCATGGATGATTGGAAGTAAACAACGTGTCAAAAGTTATCGATTTTACTTTAAAGAAAAAGAAAAAAAACAAATAACAAAATAAATGCAAGAACTTTTGATTTCGTTTCTAGATCAAATTGCAAAGAAGAAATTACACGAAATCATCATAAATTAAGGACCATCGGTATCGTATCCAAGTAAAAAGTAAAAAAAAAAAAAAAAAAAAAACTCACTCGAACAGTATTAGAAATGAAATTATTTAAATTGAGAAGTTACAGGAGTAATGGAATTACGTGAATCTAAAGGGCTGAAGAAGCGCAATTATGTCGTAATGAAACAAACATAGAATTTACTTTTAGATTTCTAATTTTTGATGGAGGAGGCAACCTCCTCAATATTTTTTATTTGGGTTTTTGTTTTTCTTTTGTTTTTAAATTTGATTTAGTTAGTTAAAAACTTGAAAAAAATAAAATACTTTTAAGAAATTATTATATTTTTGAATTTAAATATTAATAATTTAATTTAAAGGTAATACTAGAATTTTAAAAATATATAAATTTAGGATGTATATACTGTTTTAGAGGGGTACAAATATCGTCACTTCAAATATAATTCAAATCTGGCCCAAAAATATTCGGGCCCAAAAAGTTAATAAGATGTGTTATAGAAGAAGGCTGAATATGTAACAGCCACAATTTCATTTGTCCACCGAACATGGTCCGTTAATTTGTTTACTCAACCCGAATAAGGTCCATTAATCATACTGTTAAGCTTATAATTTTCACATCTAAGCCAAGTAGTGGACAAATTTTAGGATCGTGGCTTCAAGTCATGTACCCTTCCACCACCGTCTAATATGATTTGGTGGAAAGAACACACATTCAACATGTCAATGGTCGAGTCGCTGCCATGCCATGTGATATTTCAAATTTTTTTTTTTTTTTAAAAGTCATGTACACCTCCCTTAAATTCTAAATTATAATAATTCAATCCGAAAGAAAAAAAAAAAAAAAACGTGATCGTATCAGTTGGTATTCGAATTAATTTTATTTCGAATCTTAATTAACAATTGTACTCACATTTTTTTTAATTCAAAATTCAAAAAACTTTTAAACAAGCATGCATGTGTGTTTGTTCCAATTCAAGAGTTTACAAAAATCAAAAAATTAAAAATTAAAAAATATAAAAATTAAAAGAAATTGACTTTCTCTCACATAACTATCTAGCAACTATACAGAGAACTGTATATTAGCTAAATATGTTCTCCAATCGTAAAAAGTGGTTACATGAGATACTATTAAAAGAGACGTCTCTTTAAATATTGAAGAGACACCAATATGATTTATGTTGGGTTATAGGTCTTGTGGAGGTTTGGTATTTAGATTCTAATTCATCAAATGAATATCTACTATTCAAAAGAAAATCCTTCTCTAATATCATATTATAACAACTTTACATAGCTGGTTATGTAACGTTTTAAAAGAACGGTCCATAATTTTTTTTACCTGGATTATCCTCTCACCCCTTAACTGTACATAATATTCACTATAGTACTTTCTAAATCTCAAATTTAATTTACCTAGACAAGAGCCTCTCGTGAAGCATGTGTTGATGGCTTTATATGTGAACATGAATAAGAAATTTAGGCATTTTGATTATTAATTGGCTTTATATGGCTTTACCTCGACTTGTAGGTACTACTGTACTAGGTAGGTCATTAATGGGAGGATACTGTTTTTTTTTCTTTTCCTAATTTAAGATTAAGAAGCATTTTGATTTTCAAATCTCTCCGTACCAAAACTCCACTGGCTCATATATAATGATTTGGTAGAAAATCTTCCATAGTTCCGTCTCGTATCTGATGTCGGTGAGATTGAATGAGTGAAAAAGAGAAGAGAAATAACGTGAGGAAGAAGAAGAGTAACAAATGAGATTGCAAATTTTTAATTACTTTGCCATATGTCAATACATAATTGGAAAAATAATGTTTACTTTTAATGGTGTGCCACATGACTTCTTTTAATTGGGTCAAGTCTCACCGATGTTATTATGAGACGGACCCTTGGAAGATTTTCTCTCGATTTGGATGTAGAAATATATGGTTGAAGATAACTACCTTTCACACTATTACAACCACTTATTTTATTTGTAAGAAATAATGTTTATGAAAAAAAAAAAAAAAAACGTTTTTGACAATACATAATTGGTCCAATAGTATCTCACACTTATATCATTTAAGTTGTGCTCAGTCATGTTCATCTCCCTCAACTTTTGAATTTATTGTAATAATTTAAACCTTTAATAATGAGAGTATAATAATATATATACGAAACAGTGATTGATCTTGATAGGATCCGACTGACTTCGAATCCAAATAAAAGTTACATTGCTGTATATTGCATCACATAATGACCTCATTCAGTCTTATATCACCGATGATGACATCAAGTGAGCATCAACTAAATGTTATATGCTAACAAGAGTAAAAAAGTCCTCAAATTCAATAACGTATGTTAAGAAGGAATTGAATATCCATTAATCATACTGTTAAGCTTATAATTTTCAAAACAAAACCAAGTAGTGGAAAAATTTTAGAATTGTGGCTTCAAGTCATGTAACCTCCATCACTGTCCAATATGATTTGGTGGAAAGAGCACCCATTCAACATGTTTATATTTCAGGTCAAGTTGCTGTCGCACCATTTGATATTTCAAAAAACAAAAAAAAGGCATGTACCACTCCCCTAAATTCTAAATTATAATAATTCAAACCAGAAGAAAAAGAAAAAGAAAAAGAAACGTGATCGTATCAGCTGGTATTCGAATTAATTTTAATTTCAAATCTTAATTAACAATTGTAAGTATTCACCCTCTCGTGAAGCATGTGTTGATGGCTTTATATGTCAGAATGAATAAGAAATTTAGGCCTACAGAGAGAGTACTAGTCTGAACACGTAGAAGAATGGTGACAAATAATATTTTTGAATCTTTGACTTGGATCACTGCTGCTACAAAATACATGAATTTCACGTGAAAACATTTGATCAATCAATTTCAGAAGTTAAAATAGCTGGGACACGCATGATAGTGTGAGCTTTGGTTAATGTTGTGTTTTTGATCACGTCTCTTTCTTAAATAAACATTGACAGGTTGGAATGTTATAGCAGGAAATTCTGGGTTTGAAACTTTGAATCCCCCACGTAATTATATTATCTATCTTTCATATTTTATTTTAATTCGAGCCACGAGACGGAGGTCGTATCCTCCTCGGCTCCTTTCTTTTTTTTTTAAACAAGATCTTGCTAA
Source organism: Acer yangbiense (assembly GCA_008009225.1). NCBI lineage: Eukaryota > Viridiplantae > Streptophyta > Magnoliopsida > Sapindales > Sapindaceae > Acer > Acer yangbiense. Next base: position 5,042,506 of record CM017766.1, on the reverse strand, counting down.
TCAGCCAACCAGGTCGACAGTAGTTAGGTCATTAATGGGAGTATACTGTTTTTTACTAATTTTAGACGCATTTTGATTTTCAAACGTCTCTATAACCCAGACTCCACTGGCCCATATCTATTGATTTGGATGTAGAAATATGTGGTTGAAGATAACTACATGTCACACGCTATTAATTACAACCACTTATTTTATTTGTAAAAAATATTGTTTATGAAAAAATAAAAATAAAATGTTTTTCACGATATAGAATTGGTCCGGTAGTATCTCACACTTACATCATAAAGTTGTGTTCAAGTTATGTCTATCTCTCTCAAATTTCGGATTTATTGTAATAGTTAAAACCTTTAATTATAGTGAGATTATATATTTGGATCTCCCGTGCAGTGATTGACCTTGACATGACTCAACAGACTTTAAATCCAAATAAAAGTTACATTGCTATATATTGCATCCAGTGTTCTAGTAAGCGCTAGGTGCTAGTCGGACAGAGACCCAGTGCCTAGCGCCTAGGCCGATTAGTCAGTGATTAATCGGCCGACGAATTTAAACATATATATATTTTTTTATTTTGATGCATAAAAATCCAATCTCCTTTTTTAAATTTTTTAAATTTTTATTTCATTTTTGGCCGATTAATCGGTCCCCGACTAATAAGGTCGATTTTGGCCATTTTACCTTAATTTGTTGCTGACTAGCTGTATTGAGCTGATTAATCAGTTTAAACGGCCGATTTTTTGAACACTAATTGCATCACATAATGACCTCATTCAGTCTTATATCACCGGTGATGACATCAAGTCATCAACTAAGATTAATCCATCCATATTCATACAAATTAGGTATCCCCTACTTGATGAGACAGTTATATACTTATATGCTAACAAGAGTCAAAAAGTCCTCAAACTCAATACACCTTACTAAATGCTGAGAAGGAATTCCTATGAAAATATTGATTATCAAGTTAGGAGAAAAAAAAATCAATCTTCTGATTATGATTGTTTGAGTAGGCCTAATTGTATCGTTTTTGTACTAATTTTTTTTCTTTCTATTTTATTGTAATTAGTACACCATATACGCTACCCTATATCAGCATATATGTAAGTAATACAAGTTTTTTTTATTTTTTTTTTATTTTATTGGAATACAACAACAAGATTACAACAACTGGAATACAGATCTAGGACATGATTACATGATTACATAATTACAACAACAACTGAGAACCATTGAGAATTGACTTCCAAGTGCAGCCCAGACTGAAGCTCCCACAGGCGGGGAGAGAGAACCCACACGAAGGAGGGACAACATCCATGTTTTTAAATGGGCCAAGGAAATTTTGCATAATTCTATGCACACACTAGGTCTTGAACCTTGGTGGTGGAGGGTTCCCAAAGGAAGGCCCACCACTATGGCAATGGACCATGTGTGTAAGTAATACAAGTTAAACTGAAGTCTGAAACTCTAAATGTTAAGAGTTGTATCTATCTATATGACTATATATATCCTGTCAGAAATGTATTTCTCGAGACTGGATTCTCTTTAATTTATTTAGGGGTAATTGCACAAACATCCCCTGACATTTGAGATAATTACACGGATATATTAGTTTTGAGTATATTGACAAAAAACCTACCCGACAATTGATAAATGTTGCACAAACATCCCTTACCGTTAGTTGGGATCCATTAACTTATAAAAGTCAATGGTCAAAGGTATAAAAAGTCTAAAATACCCTTACTTTATTTTTTAAAATAAAAAATAAAATAAAAAATATAAAAATAAAATATTTAAACAAAAACCAAATCTAGAAAATCTGTGAAAAAAATACTAAGATCATGAAAAAAAAAAAACAAAACTTCAATTATCTTCATCTCATCTAACTTCTCATCCAAATTCACTCAACAAATTACATACACAACACAAACGATGAAAACACCACAAAAATTTAACAATCATCAAATATCATCCAACCATCTACATAAATTATAATAAAATCAAAAAATCTTCTTGATGAAGAGATGGAGACTAGCTAGCCCAGATCACATCCAACCCATCGTGCGTTGACCGGTGTGCCAACGTCCGTTGCCGCGAGTTAGCCGTCACCGCGTACGTAGAATGCTTCGCCAGTCGCCGAACAACAAAGCCCAACTATCAATACCACACTGCTGATCACCAGAAACCACGAACGGAACCCGTGAAGAACTCCATCTCTTACTAGACTGTTCTTGACTGTTCTTGATGAAACAGTATAATATTTCAATTTTTTTTTCTTATTTTGGTGGATCTAATGAAGATGAGGTTGGATGATGATTGTGGTGTTTGTATTGTGTTGGATTTAGTTGCGAATGAAAAAAGATGGAGAAATGAAAATTATTTTTTGTGGAATTGATGAAGAAGATATGGTGTGGAAGTTGAGGAAGATGAAGTTGTTTTTTTTTTTTTTAGGTGGATTGATGAAGATGAATTTTTTTATTTTTTTTTGTCGATTAATGAAGATGAATCATTTTTATTTTCTTTGTTTTATGGATTGATGAAGGGTTGGGTTATGTTTGATGATTTGGAGATGGTCACGTTTGATGAATTGTTTTCCGGTTAGAAAATTAAGAATATATTTTCCAATGGTGAGATTTGATGATTTTTTTTTTCCATTTTTCCTAGACAAAGTAGATGAAGATTTTAATTAATTTATTAATTATTTGATTTTGTTTTAAAAATTATAATTTTTAGTTATTTTAAAAAATGAAAATAAAATGAGAAATCTCCATATTTATTATTATTATTATTTTTAAATTTAAAATAATAAATTATATCTTTTAAAATTTAATCTAATGAAAAGGACAATATTGCCCTCAGCTGTTAGGAGTTAACAATATAAAGTTAACGGTAGGGGATGTCTCTGCAATATTTTACAAAAGTCAAGGGAAGTTTGTGTGTATATATCCAAAACTGCCATATTCGTGTAATTTTATCCAACCTCAGGGAACGTTTGTGCAATTACCCCATTTATTTATTACCAAACACAGCTCGGCTATATCTCATTAGCATGTAAAGCAATTTACAGCCACAAAATTATAGATATTAATAAATACCGCAAGATAGTTGGTGTCTTGTTTGGGGCCTGTCAGATCGGAAGAAAACTCTATATATATATAATTCCGATCTGGTTAGTGTATCCTGATATAACTTTATCAGGATATTGAATACGAGCTACTAGTTTTGACAAGTGCATACACACTTGAATCAAAGTATGTAAAACGAGTGATTCATATTTAATATCATTACGAAGTTATATCAGATGCACTGACTTGAAAATTTATATATATATTTATATTTATATATATATACAGAAATTCTATTATCAGTTCGAACTGACAAAAGTTATATCAGTTCTTTGTATGTGGGCCACTGGATTTAAATACTTTGACTTGACTGTATGCACTTGTCAGTCAAAGTATTTAAATCCAGTGGCCTACATACAAGGAACTGATATAACTTTTGTCAGTTCGAACTGATAATAGAAAGACTGTATATATATATATATATATATATATATATATATGCTTTATATATAAAGTGATACTCAAACCTTTTAACATTGGAAAGGAAGCTGCACCTACTATCAATTGCAATGAGAGGTGATGACGTTATCTAAAAAATATTATCTTTGTTGAGTACTTTTTAACATGTGACCATGAAGTAGCATATTATATATATATAGATATATTCTTAGTTCCAAAAAATTTCCGAGGTTTGATAATTGGTCGAAGGTACCAGTAAGTCAACAACGCGAGGCACGATGGGAAAAGGACAAGCCGACAAAGTGTGAACGATTTTTTTAAGTATAACTTATTGGATAATAACTTGGTACTGATGAGTCTTTTTCCTTTTTTCTCTCTCTGAGTCAAAAGGGTAAAAGTAGGAGTGTCTTTTTGGTGTGGGTCATTCTCACAGGGAAAGAAGTAGGGTTCCAAAATCTCAATTTGTGATTCGTCAGGTGAAAATGATAGATTCAGAAATAGCAAAGCTGTATGAGAACCTCTCATTAGCTGACGAAGATGTGGCCATCCATGAACCGGCAGAGGATGCACAAATTGACGGAGTGGCTGAAGTAAACCACTATTTGGTAGGGAAAGTTCTCTCTGGTAAAAGAGTGAACAGGGAAGCTTTCAGAAATTTAATAGATCAACTATGGGGTCCATTTGGGGCAGTGGAAGCAGAGCTGGTGGGTGAGAACATATTCATGTTCTACTTCAATAATCAAGTGGATAGAGATCGGATCTGGCAGAGGGGCTCCTGGTATTTTGAAAAAAGTCTAATAGCTTTAGAAAAACCTACTGGAACAGGCGACATCTCTCTTTTGGGTTTCAACAAAGTAGAGCTTTGGGTCCAGATTCACGAGGTTCCAATAATGTGTATGAATCGAAGGATGGCAAAGTGGATGGCAGAGCAAATCGGGGAAGTGATAGAAATCCCATCTGAATCAAAAGAATGCTGGGGTAGATACATGAGAGTCAAAGTCCAAATAGATATCCTTAGACCATTGAAACGCTGGCTGCGTCTAAAGCTAGACAAGTCTGAGAACATAGTGGTGGTGGGACTGAAATACGAAAGACTCCCAGAATTTTGCTACGCTTGAGGAAAGATTGGACATAGAATCAAGAAATGTTTGGATACAGAAGCCAGAACAGAGGCTTTATCGGGGAAGACAACAAAGTTTGGATCGTGGATGAGAGCTACGATTCCTGAAAGGTCGAGAAACAGAATACAATCTTTCACAAATGGTAGTTTGACAGACAAGGAGAGATCATTGGAAGGGTCGCGTGGGGTTGAAATTGAAAACTCTTTCAGTATAGCTCCTGGATCACTTAATCCACAGAAGAAGGCGGATGCTATTTCTTCGGCGGCGCAGAGGAGATCGATGGAAGAGACAAGTTCCAAAACCCTAGCTTTAGCCAGTAGGCCTGGGTCAAAGCCCAAGTACAAGCCTCATCAAGAAAGTTTTATAAAAGAAGATACCAGTTACAAAAAGGCCCAGTTCGAAATAGATAAGCTGGCCCAGTCAAACGAAGCTCCATAAGGAAATGAGGTTCCTAATACAGTGGTCCAAACAACAAACATAGCCACTTCTAACACAATATCCACCCAACCAGTGTCGACAGACATGATCATCTCCCCAAAGAAGAAAACAAATAGAAAATGGAAAAGGTCAGCAAGAGAGGGTAGTTCTCAGCAGATCCTAGGAAAAATCTCGAGCCCCCTTAAAAAAGCTCTAGTCCTAGGAAAGATAGTGAAGAAAATGTCCAGAGACAAAACAGCCTCTTCTCCAGGTCCGACATTATCAGGAAGAATCAGTAAAGGTAAAAGTCCTTCGAAGACAATCAATCCCTCAAGAAAATCCCAAAAAATGGAAATTCGTAATACCAGTGTCTCACCGGAAGTCACTTTTTCAGCATGCAAACGGAAAGTTATTTTTGAATCAACAGATGAAACCAAAATTGGGAAGAAACCCAGAATCCCCTCTCTATCTATGGAAGGTATGTTATCGGTAGAGCCTGAAATTCAGGCCTACCGGGAACAATGATATGCCTCAGCTGGAACGTACGGGGTCTGGGGAATTCTCGTGCGTTCGCGGCCTTGTCAAGGCTGCTCAAAAAACATTCCCCTGATTTTGTCTTTATCTCTGAAACTAAGGTTTCCGGGCACAAGGCAAGTAGTATTAAAGATTCTCTTCAGTTCGGTGATGGTTTTATAGTTGATTGTGTTGGTATGAGTGGCGATTTGATGCTGCTTTGGAAGAAGGAGTTATTGGTTTCTATTCAGTCTTTCTCAGTGGGTCACATTGATGCGTGCATTCAGATGGAAGATGGTTTCACTTGGCGTTTCTCGGGGTTCTACGGTGATCCTATCCCTAGTAAAAGAGTGTGTTCCTGGGCTCTTCTCCGCCGCCTTCGAGATGTTAATTTACTCCCCTGGGTGTGTGTGGAGGGGGGGGGGGGGGGGGGTGGGATTTCAATGAGCTCCTTTGTATGAATGAAAAGTTGGTGGGTCTGAAAAATCGATTTCTGATATGATTAGGTTTAGACAAGCGACTGACAATTGTGATCTAATGGATTTGGGTAGTTCTGGTCCTTTCCTTACTTGGAATAACAGAAGAGAGGGTAGGGATAATGTACAAGAAAGACTCGACAGATTCCTTGCTGACTCTGCTTGGAGGGACAAATTTTATAATGCTAATGTTGAACATCTTGGTTTTAACTCCTCCGATCATCGGGCTATTTTGTTAAGGCTCAATCGTGTTCCCTCCTCCCGAAATTTTAGAGGTAGGGAAATAGCCTTCTGGTTTGAACCTTTCTGGATTAAGAAGGAAGACATAGGTGGGGTTGTTAAATTAGCTTGGTCCTCGGCTAGTCCCACAAACTCTGTGGAAGATTTGAAAAGAAAACTCAACAGTTGTGCTTCGAAGTTGCTGGGGTGAAGCAACACTCGCTTCAAAAACTTGGGGAAACAAATTGAGGTTAAAAATAAGGAAATTGAGTTCTTGTACAAGTCTTGTGGGGCTTCAGGTGTGATGCAGAAAATCAAAAAGTTAGAGTCTAATGTGGAGGGCCTCCTTGATCGGGAAGAGATCTATTGGAAGCAGAGATCTCGCACCAACTGGTTGGAGGCAGGGGACCGTAACTCTAAGTATTTCCATGCAAAAGCCTCCATAAGGAAGAAGAAGAATTTTATTGACAATTTGGCTGATGACAGTGGTAATGTTCACAGTAGAGAGGACAACTTGGCCTATGTTATTCAGGAATATTTCTCCACAATTTTTAAATCCTCCAGCCCTTCAACACAGGACATACAGAAAGCATCTGAAGGTATCACCACTAAACTCAGTGAAGAAAAGAGGGAGTTTTTGAGCGGGAGATTCACGCATGAGGAAGTAAAGAGTGCGGTTTTTGATTTGAATCCCACCAAAGCTCTTGGCCCGGATGGATTTCATGCCGTGTTCTTTCAGAAAATTTGGAGCATAATTGGCGATGACTTCTCAAAAGTGTGTCTCCAAGTGTTGAATGGTTCTGCATTTATCAAAGATTTTAATTTCACCAATGTCGCCCTTATTCCGAAAATAAAAACTCCCTCATCCCCAAGAGATTTTCACCCAATATCCTTATGTAGTGTGGTTTACAAGACGGTAACTAAAGTTCTGGCCTCTAGACTCAAGTCCCTCCTTCCTGAGTTAATTTCCCCTCATCAGTCAGCTTTTGTTCCCGGAAGGTAAATTTTTGATAATGTTATTGTTGCATTCGAATCATTGCACTCAATGGCCCGACGGAAAAAGGGGAAAATAGGGCTGATGGCGATTAAATTGGACATGAGTAAGGCTTACGACAGAATCGAGTGGGGTTTTCTCAAAGAGGTATTGGTCAGGATGCATTTCCCTCCCGCCTGGATTACTCTGGTTATGGACTGCGTTACCACTTCCAGCCTCTTTTTCTTGCTCAATAGGTGTCCTGTGGGTCAGATTAATCCTTCCAGATGTCTGAGACAGGGGTGCCCCCTATCCTCCTATCTCTTCCTCCTGTGTGTTGAAGCTTTCTCGAGACTCATCTCGAGCTCGGAAAAGAACGGAAGAGGTCTTGGGTTTAAATGTTGTAGGGGAGCTCCGCGGATCAACCACATGTTCTTTGCGGATGACAGCATTTTGTTTAGCAAAGCTTCTATGGACAGCAGCAATTGTATCACAAAGTTATTGGACATTTACGAGCGTGGCTCGGGGTAACAGATCAACCTCCAGAAGTCGTCCATCACCTTCAGTCCGAATGTTGAAGTGAGTAACAGGGCAGCCATCCAACAGTCTTTGGACATTGCAGATGCGAATAGTAAAGATAAATACCTTGGGTTGCCGACTATGGTGGGAAGGAAAAAAAAGCAGCTGCTCAATGAGATAAAAGAGAGGGTCTGGAAAAAAAGTCAGGGGTTGGAATGGTAACTTCTTCTCCTTTGGGGGAAAAGAAGTGCTTATCAAGGCTGTGGCACAAGCTGTCCCAACGTACACGATGAGCCTCTTCCAAATTCCTATAGGTTTATGCAATGAGCTCTGTTCTATGATATCAAAGTTTTGGTGGGGGATCAAATGGTGGCAAGAGAAAAATCAGCGGGTTAAATGGGAATTTATGTGCCGCCCTAAAAGCCAAGGCGGTATGGGCTTCAAAGATCTCTCAGCCTTCAACCAGGTGTTATTAGCTAAACAAGCGTGGAGGGTGTTGCATGAGCCCAATTCTTTAGCTGCGCAGGTGCTAAAAGTGAAGTACTATAAAGACTCTGATTTTCTTGCAGGTACTGTCAAAGTGGGTTGTTCCCATATCTGGCGCAGTTTAGCATGGGGGCGATCCTTACTTTTGAAGGGTCTAAGATGGGTGGTTGGTGACGGGAAAACGATAAGAGCCTTCAATGATCCCTGGATCCCGTGCCCTTCCTCTTTCAGACCAATTTCACCTGCCCCTGTTATAGATTATCCGGTGGCAAATTTGATTGACAATGCTCGTAGGAGATGGAATTTGAATATTTTGAATAGAACGATGCTTCCTATTGATAAGGAAATTATCCTCTCCATTCCTATCAGTTGGAGAGGAGGGAGTGATTTTCTATCATGGCATTTCAACAAAAAAGGCATCTATACGGTTTATAGTGGTTACCACCTAGCTAGTGAGCAAAGCCAGTCAGCTAAGCCAGTCAGCTTCTGCTTCGAACTCCTCTTTGTCGATAAAATGGTGGAACACTGTTTGGAGCCTAAATATTCCCCCCAAGATCCGTATTTTCATTTAGAGATGCTGCTGGAATGCTTTGCCTACATTGGAGAACCTCAGGAAGAGAAAGATGGATGTGTCCCAAGGCTGCCCTTCCTGCGCCTCTCGTATTGAGTCTACCAACCATGTGCTCTTTGGCTGTAAAGTGGCAAAAAAAGCGTGGAGCTGCTCTCGGTATGACAGTCTCCTCTGGCCCAGACGCAACCTTTCAGTCTTGGATGTTTTTATAGCCATCTTTCCTCTGATTAAAAAGGATGAGCTTGAGCAAATTTGTTTTATCTCCTGGGCTTTATGGGAAAATAGAAACTCCCTTAGCAACTGTGGTAAATCCAAATGCCCTGAGCTTGTGGTCTTAAGTGCTTTAGCCTTTTTGTCTGAATTTCAGGGGTTAAGATTTTCTCTTCCCCCTCGAATTCTCCCTCCTCCTTCTTGGACCAGTTCTGATTGGATAGCCCCCCCTCTGGGGTGCTTAAAGCTCAATACTGCGGTGGCTTTCCGCAAAGAAGCAACCTCCATCGGTATAGGTGCTGTTATCCGAGGTGAGAAGGGTCTGGTTTTAGTTGCACGAGCTTACACTTTAAGAGGGGTTTTTAGTGCTGCTGTGGGAGGATGCATGGCCTTACGCGAAGGTTTCTCACTTGCCAATTTCTACAATCTCCAGATCGATTCTACAGAATCTTCCTCTCCTTGGATGGACAATTTTCTCAAGGTTCCTGCCCCGTCTTTTGGGGACACTAAACTCATTGTTAATGATATCAAGGCTCTTATGTCAGCTGCTTGTTGTTGATGGAAATTCCTTGGCATATAGACTAGCACTTTTTGCCTTCTCCTCTGTGAAGGAGTTTTTCTGGCTGAATCCCAGCCCTGTTGTTGGTTCGTCTGTGTAATGTTTCTTCCCAATCAAAAAAAAAAAAAAAAAAACTTATTGGATAATAATTTCAGAAGACTCATAACGATTTTGAAAATAATAATAATTAAAGACCTTCTTTTTTGTACTTTACAAAAGGATTTTTGAAGACTATCCTCCTACTAGGATGTTAAAATTTAAAAAATTCATAATGTGAAATTTGTGATTATGAAGTTGCATGGTAACCTAGTGAAACTATTTGCAAAACTATACTAAATTTGAGTGCATAATTTATATGATTTAATGAAAAATGTCTATGAATCACTAAAATGTTACGATGATCGAGAGAAAGTGTAGCAAAATTATGTATAATATGTTATAACTATTCAATATTGATTCAAGTCGTCATCATTACAAGTGATATATATAAAATATAATTCAACAGTCATCAAATTATAGTATTATGTTAGATTATGATTAAATCACATGCTTACTAGTTGGACGGAAACCCAACGCCTAGCGTGTAGGCCGATTAGTCGGTGATTAATCGACGATTAATCGGCCGGCGAATTTAAACCTTTTTTTTTTAATTTTTTAAATTTATTTATTTCATTTTTGGCCGATTAATCGGTCACCGACTAATAAGGTCGATTTTGACCATTTTACCTCAATTTACTGCCGACTAGATGTATTGAGTTGATTAATCGGTTTAAATGGCTGATTTTTCGAACACTAATTGCATCACATAATGACCTCATTCAGTCTTATATCACCGATGATGACATCAAGTCATCAACTAAGATTAATCCATCCATATTCATACAAATTAGGTATGCCCTACTTGATGAGACTGTTATATGCTAACAAGAGTCAAAAAGTCATTCATTACACGTTACTAAATGTTGAGAAGGAATTCCTATGAAAATATTGATAATCAAGTTAGGAGAAAAAAATAAATCTTCTGATTATAATTGTTTGAGTAGGCCTAATTGTATCGTTTTTGTACTATTTTTTTTTTCTTTCTATTTTATTGTAATTAGTACACCATATACGCCACCCTATATCAGCATATATGTAAGTAATACAAGTTAAACTGAAGTCTGAAACTCTAATGTTAAGAGTTGTATCTATCTATATGACTATAAAATAGGACTAATTGCACAAACATCCCTCGACATTAGGTCTAATTGCATGCATATGGAATTTTTGTCCAAAATTACACAAACCTCCTCTACTGTTACTGTAGCACAGTTAAAAGTTAACTGGTGGGGGGCAAAAAGGTCTTTTGGTTTGTTAATAAAGATAAAATCATTAATTGCCATTCAAAAAATAATTATTAAGATTCAAAACACAAATTAATTCATTAAAAAAAAAATTATCAAAACACAAAATATTTATATATATAAAAAAAAAAAAACTTATCAGAGATCTAGAAGGAATTTTCAAGATCTCCATCAAACAAAAACAGCTTTTAAAAAAGAAACCTAGAAGAAGAGATCTGGACTTTATCAAAAATCAAAATGATTAAAAAAAAAAAACTTAAAAGAGATCTGGCCAGATCTCTTAAGAGTTCCATTAAAAAATAAAAAAATAAAAAGAAAGCTAGAAGAGATCTGGAAATCTTCTAAGAGCTCCATTAGACATGGAGATCTTCCAAGAGCTCCATCGTTCATCTCAGCAGCACCATTGCCCTCTCAAGGGCGGAAGCGCATCCTGGAAGCACCACTACCTCTCTCAAGGGCCGAAGCATGTCCCTCTCCAGCCGCACACCAACAACGCTGCCTGGAGATGAAGCAGCGTGAACGACGCCGCACACTAGTTCGTAGCCGGATTCTAGCCATTATTCTTCTTCCTCATGATAGCATTTTGGTCTTCAGCCATTTTGTCTTCTCGAAGCTCCATTAATGAATCTTGGTACTGTGAAGAGAGACGATGCAAATTTTATTAACAATTTTTTGTGAATTTTTGTTAGACCAAGGTACTTTGAAAGTGTGAAGACAACAAAGTCAATATGATGTATTGGTGATAATCATTACAGATTGCAGCTTTTGGTCTTCAACAAACTCATTTTGATTGTAGATTTAGGCGAGAAACCTTGGTTTCAATTTACCGAAAATTGGCCTCAACAATTTGTGCAGCTCTATGATTTTATTTTAGTTTTTTATAAAAGATTTCTGGGTTATTTTTTCTGCAATTTGATGATGAAAATCGATAAAGGGGTTGAGTTTGCTTGCTATTTTTCAACATGAATATTTCTTGAATTTAGTTGAGGATGAAGATTGAAGTTTATGGAATTTCTACTAAATGATTTTTGCTCAATTGATTGAAGATGAAGATTTATATTGTTTGCTAATTTTTTTTATCATAGAAATTGTGTTTAAATATGAGTATGATGAACAATTCATCGAATCTATGTTATTTTTCAGATTCAATCATTGAACACAAGTCGATTGTTTATGAGTTTGAATATGAGAATTTTTTTTTTGGAGTTCTTAATTAATTTTTTTTAAATAAATTAAATAGTTACAAATAATCAAATAAAAATAAAATAAGTAACCAGTGGTATTTTAGTCATTTCGTACTAATAATGTGGTCAATGGTTAGTGTTGACGGAAGTCAACGACGACAGGGTATGTTAGTGTAATTTTAAGCAAATGTTACATATGTGTGCAATAAGACCTAATGTCAGGGGATATTTGTGCAATTAGTCCCTATATAATATCCGGCCAGATATGTATTTCTCGAGATTGGATTCTCTTTAATTTATTTTTGGGGGAATTGCACAAACATCCCTCCAGGTTTGATTAAATTGCATAAATATGGCAGTTTTGGTCATATACACACAAACTTCCCTCAACATTTGAAAATTGTTGCACAAACATCCCCTGCCGTTAGATGGATCCGTTAGTCAATGGTCAAAAATGTAAATAGTCTAAAATACCCTTTATTTTTATTTTAAATAAACTAAAAAAATTAAAAAAAAAAAGATAAAAAAAGATATAAAAAAATATTTTAGATAATGTATCTTAAATCTAAAACATGAAAAAAAAAAGATTCATCTTTACAAATAAAAAAAAAAAGTTTTTAAAACAATTTAATAATAAATAATTTTTAAATTTTAAATTTATTTAAACTCAAGGGGGAATTTCACAAACTAAATTTTTTTTTTTATTTTCAGATGATTTTTTTTTCAAGCTTTCATATTTTCTAAAAGATTTTTTAATATTTTTTTTATCTTATTTAAAATTTTTTTATTTTATTTAAAATAAAAATATAGGGTATTTTAGACTTTTTACACGTTTGACCATTGACTAACGGATCCATCTTACGGTAAGGGATGTTTGTGCAACAATTTTCAAATGTTAAGGGAAGTTTGTACATATATGGTCAAAACTGCCATATTCATGCAATTGTATCAAACCTCGGGGAATGTTTATGCAATTCCCCCTTTATTTTTTACCAAACACAGCCAGGCTATATCTCATTAGCATGTAAAGCAATTTCCAGCCACAAAATTATAGATAATAATAAAAACCGCAAGATAGTTGGTGTCTTGTTTGGGGCCTGTCAGATCGGAATAAAACTCTCTCTCTCTCTCTATATATATATATATATATATATGCTTATAAAAAATATATATATATGCTTATAAAAAATATATATACAGTGATACTCAAACCTTTTAACATTGGAAAGGAAGCTGCACCTACTATCACTTGCAATGAGAGGTGATGACGTTATCTTAAAAATATAATCTTTGTTGAGTGCTTTTTAACATGTGGTAATGAAATAGCATATTATATATATATATTCTTAGTTCCAAAAAATTTCCGAGGTTTGATAATTGGTCGAAGGTATCAGCAAGTCAACAACGCGAGGCACGATGGGAAAAGGACAAACCGACAAAGTGTGAATGATTTTTTTTAATTATGACTTATTGGATAATAATTTCAGAAGACTTTGAAATTAATAATAATTAAAGACCGTCTTTTTTGTTCTTTACAAAAGGATTTTTGAAGACTATCCTCCTACCAGGATGTTAAAATTATAAAAAAAAGGGTAAATTGCAATAACGTTCCCTCACGTTTGCTCATACTATTGCTAGATCGAATTTTTACCTTAATTATAGAAAGATACCTTTGACTGGTTTGACCATAGTTAAAGTTGACGGTGGGATTAACTTTAAGATTGAAATGTCTAAATTGCCCTTTCTTAAATATCTTATCAATTATTTTAATAAATGATAAAAATAACAATAAAAAAAATTAAGAAATAAAAAAGAAGCAGCAGAAATTATATATATAAAAAAAAAAGTTGCAATAAAAACAAAAAAAATAAATTGAAATAACAAATAGAAAATATCATTAAAAAAAAAAAAAGAACTACGAATAAAAACAGAGATATGGGGATACCAAATCTCCAACAACCCACCATCACTGATCCTCCCAAATTTACACCTACCCAGCCAGGGGTTCAAAAACTTTGTCACTATTTCAACCTGTTTTTGTAAGAATATCACTGGTTTACTAATTTAAGTTTAAAAGACACCTATTTAGGTGATTAGACAAAAATACCCTCATTTTGTCTGTTTGTGTCTTTTCAAACGTAGAGAGAAAAAAGTTGAGAGAGAGAGAGAACAGTGGAGAGAGAAAGTATCGTTGCAAGAAATCCAACTGTAAATCTCACGGCGAACTCATCGTTGCAAGAAGATCTGGGTTTTCGAGTCTTTTGAAACGTTGTTCGAGCTTAGGTTTGATTTGATTTGTGGTTGATTATGCTTGTATGATGAGGTTAGGTTAGGGTTTTATTTTCTGAAAAAAGTTGTTTTGAAGACGATGAAGTTCTGGGTTTTCGTGAGTTTTTAAACTTTTCTCGTGACTTTTACTACTTTTCCCGTGACTTTTAATACACTTCCGTGAGTTTTGAAACCCTTCCCGTGACTTTTACTATTGTTCCCGTGAGTTTTGAAACCCTTCCCGTGACTTTTACCACTATTCCTGTGACTTTTGAAACCCTTCCCGTGACTTTTACTATTGTTCCCGTGAGTTTTGAAACCCTTCCCGTGACTTTTACCACTGTTGCCGTGACTTTTGAAACCCTTCCCATGACTTTTGAAATCCTTCCCGTGACTTCTACTACTGTTCCCGTGACTTTTGAAACCCTTCTCATGACTTTTGAAACCCTTCCCGTGACTTTTACTACTGTTCCCGTGACTTTTAATACACTTCCCGTGATTTTTCATACACCTCCCGTGACTTTTGAAACCCTTCCCATGACTTTTGAAACCCTTCCCGTGACTTTTACTACTGTTCCCGTGACTTTTAATACACTTCCCGTGACTTTTCATACACCTCCCGTGACTTTTGAAACCCTTCCAGTGACTTTTACTACTGTTCCCGTGACTTTTAATACACCTCCCGTGAATTTTAATACACTGGTCCAGCCTTTTTGTTCATGCCTTTTCTCCGAGCCTTTTCAATTAGATTCAAAATTCATACAACCAGCTTAAGGTTTATGAAAGACTCTGAGAACAAATGAAAAGAAACCTAGCTTAAACCCCCGAATGCGTCTGCGTAGCGCCACTAAACTAATTATCCAATGAAGTTGTATTAATAATGTTATGGTGTTCAATTTCCATTCGAGGTATGTTATAAAGGAATGTGAAAGAATAAAATATCAGAAAATTTTAAAGTAAGAAAGAGAATGTGTAAAGTAAGGGCAATTTTGGTAGTTCACCATAATATGTGCCTTTTAAACTTAACTTATTAAAGCAGTGACTTTGTCACCAAATCAGTTCAAAAAGGTGACATTTTCCACCATTTCCACCCCAAGCCACACCAATCATCACTAGATCACCAACACATTCAGAGACCTCAACAAATCTCCCTTCAATCCAAAACTATGAAATTTGGAAAAAAAAAAAAAAAAAAAAAAATCATTCCCGATTCATCTTCCTCACTAGTTCAACCCTCTCATCTTCATCACAATTCAACCTCTCATCTTCACCTTCATCAATCCACAAACAATTTTATGCAATCAACGGAATCAAAACACACAAAAAGAAAGCATTTTTTTTTTCCTTATTTTTTCTTCAATAAAACAATTCAATCCCAGTCCCAAGAGACCATTCGAATCCGTTTGACATCGAGCTCCTGATCGTCTTCGCAAACACCTCAAGAACGTCAACTGGAAAAATGGAGAATCGGAAAACCTCTGCGTCTTCTGGGTCGACCCGAACAACCTCAGAATCTGACGATTTTCTCCTCTGCGTCTCCTCTAAAACCGACGATCCGCTCCTCCGTGTCACCTTCTAAATCTGACGATCTGCTCCTCTACGTCGCCTCTGGATCCGCATCGATCTGCTCCTCCGCATCGCTCCTACCCGTTTCTTCTGGATCTGCGTCGGCGAAGGAAGCGGTGATGGAGGCCAGTCGCCGATTTTTTTATTTTATTATTATCTTTGAGAATTCTGGGTTGATTTTTTTTTTTTTTTTAGATTTTTGGATTGGTTTTCTTTTGTCTCGGCTGTGTAATCTATTGAGTGAAATGGATTTGGATTTTCTTTTTTCTTTTTCTAAGATCTTTGGTAGCTTTGTTTTGGTCTTGTGTGGGTGTTGAATCAATTAAATGGACGAGTATAGTGAAATTGTGTAAATGGGATCATGCAGAGATCTGGTGTGTTTTTTGTTGTTCTTGGCTGGGTGATTGCATTGAGTGAAGTGGATTTGGCTGTCATATTTTTGTGATTTTGGGCTGTTTGATTTTTTGTCTTCATCGGGTGTTTTGGGATGATCTCCCATTCTCTATTCAAGAATTGGACAATGAACTTCAATGGAGATTTGTTGATACTTTTTGTAAAAAAAAATTTAATTTTTTTTAAAAAAGATATTAGTTCATATTTTTTTGGTATATAATTGTTTTTTCAATTATTTATTTGTTTTTAATATATTTATTTGATATTTTATTATATTTATATTTTTTTCTCAAATATGCTGAAAAGGACCGTTTTACCCTTAAACCGTTAAGTCCACCGTTAAGACTAACTGTGGTCAACTTGGTCAAGGGTATCTTCTTGTAATTAAGGCAAAAGTTCAATATGGCAATGGTATTGGCAAACGTGAGGGTATTTTATTGCAATTTACCCTAAAAAAAATCATTATGTGAAATTTGTGATTATGAAGTTGCATGGTAACCTTGTGAAACTATTTGCAGAACTGTACTATATTTGAGTGCATAATTTATATGATTTAATGAAAAATGTTTGTGAATCACTAAAATGTTACAATGATTGAGAGAAAGTGTAGCAAAATTATGGATAATATGTTATATAACTATTCAATATTGATTCAAGTCTTCATCATTACAACTTACAAGTGATATATATAAAATATAATTCAATATTCATCAAATTATAGTATTATGTTAGATTATGATTAAATCACATGCTTAATATGTTTTTTTAACAGTTAATTATCAAACCTGATTACTGTTCAGATTTCGATGTACAAAAAATTAAATTAATTAATGTAAATAGTTGGTTTAATTGTGTTTATCTTGTATTTGGTATACATGCATTTTTAGGGTATATATATATACAGTCTTTCTATTATCAGTTCGAACTGACAAAAGTTATATCAGTTCCTTGTATGTGGGCCACTGGATTTAAATACTTTGACTGACAAGTGCATACAGCCAAGTCAAAGTATTTAAATCCAGTGGCCTACATGTAAGGAACTGATATAACTTTTGTCAGTTCGAACTGATAATAGAATTTCTGTATATATATATATATATATATATATATGTCTGGAATGATTTTTTCTAACTAGTAGAGTTTCTACTAGTAAAACTTTGAAGAGTATAATTTTTATACAATAGAGCTTTTTTAAAAAGGTTTTATATATATATATATATATATATATATATATATATATATATAATTTATTTATTTATTTAGTGTATTGAAACACACACTAGGATTGTCAATTATAGTATGCAATTAAAGCAAACACACATTTGTTTATTTTATTTATTTATTTATTTATTTTGCTTCCATTATCTTTAAATGTAAAATATTATCTTCAAGAGTTTTAGGTCAGAAAAATGTATCAGATCCTCATATCAAACCCAATTTAAATTATTAGATTGTCATATATAACAACTTTTTTTTTCTCAATAATTGAATTAGTATCAATAATTCACTACTGTACTTGGAGAGTTGGATGCCTATAAATAGGGTGATCAATTGGCTTGAGAAATCCAACACAAACAACAGAAAAATATCAGAGTAGAGAGAGAGAGAGAGAGAGAGAGAGAGAGAGAGAGAGAGATGGAAGTGGTTCAGGTTCTTCACATGAATGGAGGAATTGGAGAAACAAGTTATGCTAACAACTCCTTAGTTCAGGTAACTCTCCAAGCATGTAGTTTATGCTTTATTCAAAAATCACTTCTTTAATTTCATAATTTTTATTATCAGATATTCAAAATTGATTAGAAGCAGGGATTCCAAGAAAAAACTTTCAAAATCCCGCACACTGATCAGATATTATATATTAAAATGGTTTGATTTTTGGACAGCGAAAAGTGATATCCATGACAAAGCCAATCTTTGAGGAAGCAATAACCAATCTCTGCATCAGCAATAACTTTCCAGGAAAGCTAACCATAGCAGATTTGGGCTGTTCTTCAGGACCAAACACTTTGCTGGTGGTATCTGAAGTTGTCAAAATAATAAACAATATTTGCAGAAAGCTGGACAACCGATCAGTACCAGAATATCAGTTATTCTTAAATGACCTCCCAGGGAATGACTTCAACACCATATTCAGGTCCTTACCAAGCTTTCAAGAAAACCTGAAAGAACAAATGGGTCCTGGTGCTGCTGGGTCCTGTTTCTTCACAGGAGTCCCTGGTTCTTTCTATGGCAGGCTCTTCCCGTCCGACAGTCTGCATTTCGTCCACTCTTCTTACAGTCTCCAATGGCTCTCTCAGGTGATATATAAAAAGTTTTTACAATTATATCATATTAATTAATCCTGTAATTAACTAAGAATTTTTTTTTTCCATTGACACTTGACAGGTTCCTGAAGGGATAGAGGGCAACAAAGGGAACATTTACATGGCCAGTACAAGTCCAGCAATTGTGCTTCAAGCATATCATCAGCAATTTCAAAAGGATTTTTCGTTGTTTTTGAAGTGTCGTTCGGAGGAACTGGTGTCAGGTGGTCGAATGGTTCTGACATTTCTGGGAAGGAAAAGTGAAGATCCCTCAAGCAAAGAGTGTTGTTACATTTGGGAGCTTCTGGCCATGGCCCTCAATGACATGGTCACTGAGGTATTATCTTCTCTCTCTCTCTCTCTCTCTCTCTCTCTCTCTCTATTTATATATATATATATATATATAGGATTTTCTTTGTCCAGAAAATGTTCAGGATCGTAATGTTACAAAAGGAAAATCCTGATATTTCCTTATATTTTTTTTAAATACAGTCTTTACTAGAAAATTATTATTATTATTATATACATATATATAACGGTGTGTTTGGTATCACTTATTTATTTACTAGCTAAAAGAAGAAACTCAACAGAGGCAAGGAGAGGCCATATATGGTCTTCCCTTTCCTAATTTCTTTTAAAGAAAAAGTATAAGCATTTTTCATTTTAACCTTAGTAATTTTAGAATTTTATAGATTGGCTATCCCCTCCCCCTCCCCCCCCCCCTCCCCTTTTTTTTTTTTATATTTTATTTTAAATATTACATTTTAACCTTAGTAATTTTCGAATTTTATAGTTTGACTCCCAACCTGAACTTCGTCTTCCACGGTTCCACCTTGTCCAAAGTCACCTTCAATCAGAGGTGGACTTAAGAGAGGACTTGCTCTAGGAAAAAAAAAAATATCAATAATAAAGGGCTTATTACACAAACAGCCCCTAAGGTTTGATAATATTATAAAACTATGATATTTTGTCTAAATTAATGAAATGTAAATAGTTTATCGTTAATTTTAAAAATACACATAATATGATGGCTTCTAAAATTATAGAATTAAACCATTTGTAAGTTTAAATATATTTTTTAAACTACAAATTTAAATAATTGTTTATATATAAGTTTTACGATGTATTTAATATTATTGAGTATTCCATTATTGAATTGGTGTGATCTTATTATTAAAAAAAAATAAACAAATCAATACTTTTATTAAGAATTATATAATATTTGTTTATTCTTAATCAACGACTCACATATCTTGCACTGAACGTTATTAAATCCGTGGGCATTAAGGAAGAAAATCACAAGAGTTTTCTCTATAATACACACCAAATTTAATAAATTTAGTGTGAGAGAGTTTATAAGTCATTAATTAAGCATTATAATATATTGATTAAATACAAAATAGATAAATAACTATTGATAGTTAAGGAGCTGACTTTATAATATTATTGCATACCGAGAAAAAAAATATAATTTAGCCCGGACGGTAAATATTTTCTAGGTATACCCCTGCCTCCAACTAAAAGCCAAATTATTTATCATTAATATATTTATTTAAGAAATTATGTTAAACATACGCAGTTTTATGTCGGTATAAGTGCAGATATATAAAACGAAATCACGTACACAGGTTTAGAAGATTCATCATTTAAAATTTAATACTATTAACTATTCTTTAAATGATCATAACATATTCCACTATCGTTTAGTGACGCTTACCTTCTCATTAATTATTCCCACAATCCCACCCTAATTTTTTCAAAATCCAGAAAATTGATCTGATAGCGAAAAGACTTTTGAGTTGGCCTCTCATATTCTGTCTTCATTCTCACAAGATTTGTGGTGCACATGCACCTAGCGTAGGCGTGTAGCACGTATACACTTTTCACTCACTTCATATATCAAGACATAAAATTAGAATTTAGTGCTATGTTGAGTTAATCTTTTCCTTCACCTTATATAATCTCATAACATATATATATATATTATAATGAATATATTATTAAGACGTGATAACAACCGATCACATACTTAAAAAAGATCAGAATTCATAAAATTATATCTGATTAGTTATTCATATTACATGATTTACTTAATTGTATCTTACAGGGAGTGATAGAAGAAGAGAAAATGAACTCCTTCAATATTCCACAGTACACACCATCACCATTTGAGATAAAATCTCAAGTTCTGGAAGAAGGATCCTTTGCTGTAGATCGGCTCGAGGTCTCTCAAGTAAACTGGAATGCATACGGCAGCAACAACGGACTCAACGGTGCTGATGGATTGATCAATAAGGATGGAGGGTACAATGTTGCACGGTGCATGAGAGCCGTGGCCGAGCCCTTGCTTGTGAGTCACTTCGGTGAAGCAATCATCGATGAAGTGTTTGATAGATACAGAGAAATTATTGCAGATCGCACGTGCAAGGAGAAGACTGAATTTGTCAATGTCACTGTCTCCTTGAAAAAGATTGGATGATTGATTTTTAAAGATCACTCATTCATGTTGGATTGCTGTTTAAATTTCAACCAGTTCCAGTACTGCTGCAATAATGATGCGATATTGATTGTGTACCACTATAATAAATGTAGTGTGTTTGTTTTCCAATTCTCTTTTCTTCTTCAGTAATGTTACAAAATTAATAAAGGCCTTGAAATCTTTTTCAGGATCGTCCTGATCACACAGGAAAATGCTCGACCACTTTTTTTGTTTGTACTCTCTTTAAAATGACTGGCTACCATGAATTCTGTAACATCTCTTGTACACAATTTGAAACATAATCTCTTGCAAACTCAATTGACAACTAATTAATTTAGTAAAAGCCCACCGTAAAACAAATAAATCATAAACAAGAACCCGTTAGTACTGAAGTTTAGCTTAACAAAAGAAACAATGTCTACTGTTTTTCTTCTAAAGCCAGACATCTAACGATTGAACTTTATAATAATAATAAAATAAAATAAAATAAAACCTTTTTAAGCCTCTAACAACCATAGAACTCAACAATAAGTTACAATTTTTATTTATTTAATTCCCCTTTTTCTTTTTATTTAATTTTAGTTATATATATATATATATATATATATGTAATAACATACTTATTTTGAAGGGTAAAGCTAACATCGTCATCAAATTTTCTGTAACCCAAACTCCACTCTGATATCGTCATCGAATTTCCTGTAACCCCTGCCTTTGACAAACTAACAACCACTAATTTTATATGTAAAAAAATCAAGGTTCTAGTAAGCGCTAGGCGCTAGTCGGGCGGAGACCCAGGGCCTAGCGCCTAGGCCGATTAATCGGGGATTAATCGGAAAACCCAATTACAAGAGAAACAACAATAGAATCATGGAACAAGAGGAATGTAAGGCCCAATTTCAAGGCAGAATAGCAAAAAAATTAAAATATAGCTTTTAAAACCCAATTTAGTTAGGCTTGCTTTTAAGGCCCAATGTAAGGCCCAATATAAAATCATAAATAAGACCCAACATAAATATACTAACATAAATAAAACGTTAAATCCTTATCTAAATATCAGAATTCATAATTCTTTTCCAGATTCTTCTCTCCAGTTTCTTCACTCAAGTTTCGATCTATTCTATTTCAATTTAGAATTCTTATCCAGTGGTGTTGGAGGAGGCAAAACCTCTTTTTCTTCACTCCAATTTCTATTTCCATTGATTTAGGAACTCTTGTGGCGTTGGAGAAGGCAAAAACCTCTGTTTTTCAGTGGCGTTGGAAGAGGCAAAACCTCTGTTTCTTCACTTCAATGGCGGACGAGCAGATCGGCGACAAGCAGATCGGAAAAGAGAAGAGAAGCATGATGGGAGAGGTGAGAAGATGGAGCAGATCGGAGACCGACGGCAGCTTTTGGCGACTAAAGGCAGGCGGCAAGAAGCTTCGTTTGGCGATTTGGTATTTCGATTTAGCTTAGTGAGTTGTTTGATCGAAGAAGAGGGAAAGAACTCAAAGATGTGAACTGAATCTGTCAAAAAATTTGAAAACGATGTCGTTTTCCTTTTTTTTTTTTTTTTTAACAGGCTAGGCGGAGTCAACGACTTTGACTCCGTCCAGCCGCCTAGCCGATTAGTCGGCGACTACCCCGATTAGTCGGAAACCGCCTAATTGCTCTGATTTACCTGTTTCTCTTCAGTTTCCAGCCGCCTAACCGTATTGGACCGATTAATCGGCCGCCTAGGCCGATTACTAGAACACTGAAAAAAATAATGTTTACAAAAAAAGAAAAGAAAAATTGATGATAGAACTGGTCAAGTCCAGTGGTATGTTGTGGAGAGCCATGAGTCATCACACAGGCAAATGCTCGACCACTTGTTTTGTGGGATCAATTAAAATGACTGACCAGCATGAATTCTGTAAGTACACAATTTGCAACATAATTTCTTCCAATCCTGACAGCTCGTTGATGCACTATTAAGTCCTGGAGGGGACATGGCACCCCCACCCTTCAGGCCTATGAGTGCGACTCCTAAAAAATAAAGGGAATGTGAACTGTTAAGGTTTTTTTTTTTTTTTTTTTTCAATTAAAAACCTGAATGGAGAGTTAGGATTGAGAGAAAATTCATATAATTGGCTAAACATAATAGGTAAACATTATGTTCTTTTAGTATTAGATGAAGTAAAGCATCTATTGATTTTGTGGTATGAGGCATTCTGTGTTAGTCTCATGTGCTTCTTTCGAAGCAATGCATCATTCGGTTTGGATGCATGGACCTTATGGAAATGGATACTTGATCACATTTTTGCATATCATTTCCATTTCACACTAGCATACTACTACTTTATGGAGTGTTTTATGAGTGTGCATTTGTATCCTTCGATGCTTATGTATTTTGGTGCTTGTAAATGCATATTGTGTTGGATTGTGATCTGGGTATTTGCTCACATTTGACTTTTCTTGTTATAACCATTCTGTTTAATCCAGATTTCATTTTTGAAAAGATATGTATATGTATTATATGTATGTTATTTTTTAAAGTTACCGATTAATGACTTATGCTGTCCAAGTGGGAGAATGTACGTTGTATTTATTTCCTACGTTTATGTGGACTAGCTTAATCATTATTAATATTATGTGGACATTCGGATAATACGTATTGTTAATGTCAAATATGTTAGAACATTTTGTGTAGATCCATTTGACTTGTGATCATATTTGTTAATGGACCATTTTGGTGTACCCAAATCTAGTGGTATGATTTGTGTTAGTTTGACCCTATTGTACCCTATTGTGCTTTGTGTTTTTGGACCCATAATGGGATGGGTCAATATTTGTCTAACATGGGGAGGTCCCTACACTCATCCGGTCATATAAATATGGGACTGGCCCATTAGGTTCCGTAACTTCTGGAAACTGGAGAGAGTGTAGTCAACTCCCCTCTCTCTCTCTCTCTTCTATGTAGACCACACCCAACAGTTCCATCCACGTCTGTCACCACCTCCAATGCTGTTTCTGACCGTAGCTCCGGTGAGCAGCAATTCCGGCGGCTGTTCTGTTTCAAGCACATCCATGTTAGTGCTTCTCTTGAAGCTTCTAAATGCGTATGTCTTTGAATTTGCAAGAGGATCAAGGGCATGAGATTATTAAAAATTCTAACATTAGATACTTATAGTCCAAAATCTTTTTCTTAATAATTGAGTCGGTAACAGTACTTAATTCACATTTCGCTGTCCAAAAATCAAACCAATGCAATACTTGGCCAAATAAAATTATTGGTTTAATTTTTTGGACAACGAAAAGTATTATCCAATTTCTGTTGCAGCAACTTCCCAAATAAAGCTACCCATATATAGCTGCCGACTTATAATTAATGGGGCACTTTGCTGATGGATGTCCGAACTTATCAAAATAGTAAACAACAATGGCAAAAGCTGGGCAATTAACTATCACATATCACCACAGTTGAATGTGCCTTGGTTGTAAGAATTAGTGCTCAATCGGTCTGAAAATATTCATATTTGAGTCGCTGTCACGGATTTCGAAAAAATAAATAAATCACAATTTCAAGTGTTTAATTTGTTAAATGAGCTTCTATGGAATGACCTTCGTTTCTCCGCCTACCTACAGAGTACAGACAAACCTCCTCTCACCGCTCTGTGACTCAAATTCGAGCTAAAGGTCAATTTCATTCAATAGTATATTAATACAAAACTCATTCATGAGAATATTACATCAATTAAGCACTTATTAATGAGGAACGAAGACAGATATATATATTGATGTAGGACAAAAAGAATGAACCGCAGTCCAGACCGTGCCCTCACTCCATCGGACAAAATCTGATTTGGGCAAGTTTTTATTTTTATTTTCTTATTTTATTAATTTGGGTCTTTGTTTCTTGATTCGCAAGTTTATTTATTTTGTTTTGATTATGAATTAAATTTAGGTTTTGGAAATAAATCAAACTTACCTTTTTGAGTTTTAGGTAAGATTTGATCTTTGTTTTTCAGTCAAGTTAGGCTTCATGAATCTTAGAAGATTATGATTAGTTTTTATCTTTTCCTGTTTTAGTCTTTTAGGAATGTCGTATTAGGATTAGTTTATTATAAATAGTCTTATTATTTCCAATTATTGTAACTTTTATCTTTCATTCAATAAAATTTATTCAGAGTTTATTTCTCTCTTTTCTGATGGATTCCAGAGTTTATCACAGAATATTGACGTTGGTCGTATTCTTTGTATTTTCCGCTGCGTCATATATATATATATATATATATATATTTATATATATGTTTAGAGAAGGAAACCTGGAGAGTGGAGGGAGTTGTTGGCATATATAGCCTAGTTGTTGGCACTTATTAGCAAGAAACTTAAAATCGATATATCTACCGATATATCCATAATTTGGAGGAATCGATATCAAAACAGGGGTAGTATCCAATGTCTAGCAAATATTCGGTCGATTTCGAAATATCCATAAAAATCTCCCGACATTCCCGAAATATTGTGAATTTCATCCCAAAATCCAGGGATATTTTGCAATTTTTTTTAAAAAATTAATCTTAAACACTTAAATTGTTGTTCAAATAATCTATATTGAAAATTATTTTAAAAGAAGCATTAACACATTTATAAAATTTTCCAACACAATAGTCAATAGTATAATTACTGAAGTAGAATTGGACAAAAATTGTGAAGCAATCTGATTTGTTTGTGTAAAACGTGTAAAACCCATAATTTTTATTTAAAAATTGAAACAAAAAAACAAAAAGTACCTCAATCATTCACAGAGAATACAATGCATACGTTTGAAAAAGTAAAATGCAATCAATGCATTTGAAAAAAAAAATCACCATGATGTATTATTTGCAGAGTTCCCGATATTTCCGAAATATTATGAATTTCATCTCGAAATCCAGGAATATTTTACAAATTATTTTTTTTAAAAAATAATCCTAAACACTTAAATTATTGTTAAATAATTTATATTGAAAATTATTTTAGAAGAAGCATTAACAAATTTATAAAATTTTCCAACACAATAGTCAATAGTAGAATTACTGAAGTAAAATTGGGCAAAGATTGTGAAAGCTTTCACAATCTGATTTGTCTGTGTAAAGTGTGTAAAACTCTTTTTTTTTTTTTTTTTTTTGGTAACTTTGTGTAGAGAAAGAATCTTAATTCTTTTGATTAAATTTTTTTCAAAAAAAAGTACCTCAATTATTTATAGAGAATACAATACATACTTTTGAAAAAGTGAAATGCAATCAGTGCTTTTGAAATAAAAAATCATCATGATGTATTCTTTGCAGAGAATATAAATTATTAGAATGAAGAACAAATTTGTTCATCATTTTCACTTCATATCATCTTCACTCTTCTCTTTCAAGTTTTCATCCTACACAGCTACACTACACATAGCAAATTTTACATCACAATTCACAAGTTTCTTTTAAAATCTTCATCAACTAAACAAATACGTAAATGTTCACTTTGATGTTTTGTGGTATTGTTTCCAAAACTCATTATAATTTCATATTTATAAATTGATTTGTACAAAATTTAATTTTGTTTTGATAGGGAATTACATTGTATAAGATGTCTGGTATAGAAATGATCCAGCATGGGAGTATTGCCAACCAATACCGAATAATAAAAATTGTACTATATGCACGTTTTGCGGTCACATTATGCAAAGTGGGGGAATTACCCGGTTTAAATTTCATTTATTCGATAAAGAGATGTACAAAAATGTAAAAGTATACCCAAATGTGCCACCAGAAGTGAAAAAACTAATATCTCAATTGCAAAAAAATAAAGAAACAAAAAAAAATAATTTGCAAATGAGATTGAGGAAATTCAACAAGAATTAAGGGGAAATTTGCCTAATACATAAGAGGAAGATGACATGTATCATTATCCTGAAGATTTGCATCTTGATGAGTGAGATGATTATCGTTCTGCAATAAATGCATCCAAAGCATATGAATGGCAAATAGAACAAGTAGGAAGAATCTTTGGAGGGAGGTCAAAGAGAGGAGAGAGTTCAGGAGCTGATGGTAGTAGCCAACCACCACAACAAGTACATCGCACTCAAAGTAGACGAGAGCCGCATTATAAACCTCTAGTTGCACTTTCATTGTACAAATCATCAGGTGTAAAGCAAAAGAATATTAAAGATATGTTCAAGGGAGGTAGTATTAGAGAAAAATTGGGGAGGCTAGTATCGAAGTTTTTTATTTATGATAATGTGCCCCCACATAAAGCCGGTTCTCATCATTTTAAGAACATAATTATTGGTGCTCAAGAATCAGGTATTTTTTTTAAAATAATAATAATGCTTTTTAAATTTTTTATTTATTTTATTTTTTATCTCACAATTAAATTTAACATGCATGTGAATATGGGTGTTGGAGTTCAACCACCATCAGCATTTGAAATTAGGCATAAGTACTTGGACATCAAGTACAAGGAAATGAAAGAGTATGTTGATAACTTCAAAACAAAATGGGAGAAATATGGTTGCACCATAATGTGTGATGGGTGGACGGGACCAACAAGATTGTCGATAATTAATTTTATGGTGTATTGTAAAGGTCACACAATTTTCCTAAAATCTATTGACGCATCCAACAAAATTAAAGATCATCAGTATATTTATGGATTGCTCAAATTTGTGGTGAAAGAGGTCGGTGAGAAGAACGTCGTGCAAATTGTCACCAACAATGGCTCTGCATTTGTGAAAGCATGTAAAAAATTGATGAAAAAATATTCTTTATTTTGGACTCCTTGTAAAGCACCTTGTATACATTTGATTTTTGAGGATATTGGAAAGAAAGACATTGTTGCACGTGTCATTCATGATGCTAGAGCTGTGACAAACTTTAAATATAATCATGGATGGTTACTATCGCAAATGAGGAAGGTTTGTAAAGGGGAGATAGTGCGATCTGGTGTAACTTGATTTGCGACTAATCATATTGCCCTTGATAGTCTTTTGTAAAAAAAAAGACAAGTTTGAAACATCTATTTACCTGTGATGCATGGGCTACAAATTGATTTAGTCAAACCGCAAATGGAAAAATAATAGAACTACTTATTTTAGATTCAGAGTTTTGGGATAATGTGGCTTTTGTAGTTAAAATATATGATCCACTATATCACATTTTGAGATTGGTTGATACCGAATTTGTACCCACTATGCCTATCTTATATGAGTTAATGCGTGTGATGAAAGATACAATAAAACAGCAAAGAGGGAATACTAAATGGATTTTAAACATTATACAAAATCGGTGGGATAAAATGCTTAATCACCCACTACATGTTGCAGGTAAATTTTATTTCGGATTGTTTGTCATTCATAATTAATATTTAGTATAGTATCTAATTATTTATACTAAAATTAATATTTCTTTTATTCTTCTAGCTTACTATTTGAACCCAAAGTACCAATATAGAGACAATATTAGGGATAATTTAGATCTTTTGAAAACCATACATATTGTCTATATGCAATTAGACCCTAAAATTGCAGGGATTGCTAATTTTGGAAATGAGGTAAAAAGTTACAACTTACAATCAATTTTATAATTCCAATATTATAACTTCTTTGCATGGGAGTGTTGTGTCATATACTCATATTTATATATATTATCTACATACTGATCTCATGAGTCATGAATGTAGCTCACATACTTTAAGGATGGAAATAAAAGTTTTGGTGAATGAATAGTCATGTCAGCTAGAAGCAAAATGCAACCGGGTATATAAGTTTTATTACAAAAATCTATGTAATAATAATAAATAATAAATAATAATATCATTGAAATGGTATTCATACTTATAATACTCAATAATTTTTATTGCAGTTGATTAGTGGGTAATGTATAGAAATTGTGCTCCATCATTGCGTGCAATAGTAGTTTGCATACTGTCACAAACAATATCATCTTCTGCATGTGAAAGAAATTGGTCCACATTTGCTTTAATCCACACAAAACAAAGAAACCGTCTTACCTATTATAAGTTTGAACAACTTGTTTATTATTAATATAATATGAAGTTAACACTTAGGGATATGACAGCTGAAAAAGATAAAGTAGATGAAACTGATTTTATGGATCTATTTCAAGTAGCTGCTGAAGTAGAGGAAGATAATGAGAATCCTTTTTTTGACTGGGTTATACCTGCCTATTTGGATGATGATGAGGGAAATCCTGATCCACAAATTGCTTCTCATGCTCGAGAAATGAGAATAAATGTTGAACAAGTGATTAGAGAAGAAGTTTGTGTAGATCGTGGAGTTACTGTTAGCAGCTCTTCCGATGACCAACATACCTCTGATGGAAATAGTGGAGGAAAAGATAATGGAGATGATGGAGAAGGTTGGGATTCTGGTGCAAGAGGTTGGGATGCTGGTGCAACAAGTTGAGATGTTCGTGTTGAAGGTTGGGATGCTGGTGCAACATGTTGGAATGCTAGTGTGGCAGGTTGGGATGCTCATGCAGGTAATTTTGATCAAAATCGTGGTAGACAACATGGAGGAACAAGTCAAATTGATGAAGATTATTTGAATATGACTTTATCCTCAATGAGTATAGACATAGAAAATAGTTATTTGGGTGATTCGCAGACAAGGTTAGGTTCTCATGTACCATATTATGGTAGTTATGGTAGCTGTAGTATATTTGATTATCCTTCTCCACAAATGCCATATGCAATACCTATGCATGCAGATCAACAATATCCACCAAGTTGGGTAAATCCAAACTACCCAATTCATGGATCAGTTGGAAGAGATCAAACAACATAGGTGTGATATATTAATAACTACCTTGAAAACTATGCTAGCATGTTTTCCTGAGAAAATTATTGTTCGAATCAAGATAAAAATGTATCTTATGTATTTAAACCAGCAAGGAATTCATTTGATTTTAAATTTCAAACATGCAATGTATTATTATGTATGAATTATGATTTATAATAGAATCTTGGAAGTATGGAACTATATATATATATTTTTAATGATAATTTTGTTTATTAAATATTTAATCTCTTTATATTATATATAATATTGTAAAAGTGAAACAAAATATTATTCTATTAAATACTCAATTTTAAAAATTATATACAGACTCTATCTATGTTATAATATATAATAAACTCATAACTATACTAATTTATTGTTGAAATATGATTAATTTGATGTATAATTACTTGTTTAAGCTTATCCTAAAGTTTCACAAAAAAATTCTAACTTTAGATGTAAATATCCATAATTTTTTTTAATTTTTTACCGAATATCCACCGATATCGATAATATCCCCGATATATCCATAAATTAAGAAGCCCGATATCGATATCGATACCGATATTTTATTTCTTGCTTATTAGTGTGTTTGTTTTGCAATTATCTTCTCTTTTGGTTTCGTAGCCGATTTTTTTTTTTTCTTAGAATATAATTAGGGACATAATTTTCAAGAAATTGTTAATGGAAGCTCTAAATTGAATTATGGGATATTATTATTTTCCCCCTTGAGGTATACCCTATTGTTAAGACGAGGACAAGGTTTGGGCTTATTGGCCGTTCTTCCCCCTAAAATCAAACTTATGTTAACTGTCCCCCTTCTGGCACACTTTTCATCCAGTCAATGTATTTTATGCCCCTTTGACCATTAAATGGAAGGGCATTAACGTCATTGACCATCTCTTTTTTATTTTGTTATTTAAATTTAATAATAACAATAATAATAATAATAATAATATCACAATTCTTCTTCTCTCTCCAAGCAACGACCACATTCAATCATCATCATTCTTCTTCTCTCTCAAACCCTAGCCACCACACCACCACCATCTCTGTCTCACATACCACCACCATCTCTCTCACGCACACACCACCACCATCTCTCTCACTGTATTCAGACCACAACCATCTCTCTCACGCACACACCACCACCAATCGCTGCCGAACAAAACCCAAATCGCCTCCAATCGAAACCCAAATCCAAATCGCCGCGGTGATGAGGTTTGGGTTCTGGTGGTGGCCGATCACCTCACAGGGTGTTTGGGGTAACCACCAGTTTGATTTGTGGTTAGGGTTTGACAACTAATCAATTTCGATTGGGGTTCGATTTGGTTCGGATTCAATTTGGTTCGATTGGGGTTCGATTTGGTTCGATTGGGGTTCAATTTCGATTTGGTTTGGTTTGGTTCGATTTGATTGGGGTTCAATTTGGTTCGATTTGTGTGTTTGACTGGTGGTGTGTTGGTTTGGTTTGGTTTCCGGTGGTGGTGGTGGGTCGGTCAGATTGTGTGGTAGTTGTGGAAGAGGAAGAGGCAGAGGCAGAGGCTTCAAGAACAACCCTTTTGTGGGCTCTTCAGTAATGGCAGTAATCAATAATCAGGGGACTTTTAATTGCTTGTTTAATTTTAAAAAAAAATTGAGATTATGTTGCGAGTTTTGTGTGATGGCAGTTGGATGGTGGTGGTGGCGGCGTGAATTTGGTGGTGGTGGCTCGGTTGGGTTTTCTGGGTTGGTGTTCTTGGTGGAAATCCAGATTGGATCTGCACCGTCCATCTCATGAGATGGACGGTGCAGAACTACAGATCCAATCTGGACTTCCACCAAGAACACAATTTTTTTTTGTTTTTTTGTTTTTTTAAATACTTTTTAAATTATTTTAATTTCGTTTTATAAAATTAAATAAAAAAATCTTCAACGTCCATCTCAGAGATGGATGGTGGAGATTTATCTTTTATATTATTTTTCTGTTTTTTAAAATATATTTTTTATTTAATTAATATTTTGAGGGTTAAATGATAATTATATAGAGTTAACTGAAGGATAAAACGGTCATTTACTTAGGTTTTAACAGTCAAAGGGGCATAAAATACATTGATCGAATGAAAAGTGTGCTAGAAGGGGGACAGTTAACACAAGTTTGATTTTAGGGGGAAGAACGGCCAATAAGCCCAAACCCTGTCCTCGTCTTAACAATAGGGTATACCTCAGGGGGAAAATAATAATATCCCTTGAATTATCAATAATAATATTTACAATATTTATTCAAATATACACGATATCATAAATAAAATACATTAAATACACATCAGTGATAACAACAATACAAAATAATAGAAGTTGAATTATCATAAATAATCGTGGCTATTGAATCGATATGATATTCCCCAACCCAAAAAAAAAAAAAAAAACAACCACATATATTTAAGATAGTACTGAAGATATTGACCGAACAATCTTTTCAACAAAAAAAAAAAAAAAATCTCCTGGAGAAGAAAGTACTTAATTGATGGATTCCAATTATGCAAAAAAAGAAAAGGAAGTACTAGCTGTCAACACAGAGCAAGACAGTTTATAGAACAATGACAAAATGATTTAAAATCATGTTTGTTAATATTAACATGGTAAAGTATTTTATTCATAAAAAAAAATTATAAATAGTTTTTAAAATATTTTATTCGATAAATAGATAACATTTTTAATAAATAATTCAAGATGAATCATATTAAATATATTTTTTTTATCATATCAGCTATTTTTTAAACATCTACCTTAATAATTATATGTATACAAATAATATGTATCTTTATAGATAATAAAATTATATAATCGCATACATCATCAATTTTTTTTTTTTTTTTTTTTTTTGAAACTGCTAGTTTATTATATAAAGCCACAACGGGCAACCAAAGGCTTTATAATTAGGATAATAATTAAAACACATAATAAAGTAAAAAAAAAATAATAAGAAGAACATATCCTACAATAACAAT
This sequence comes from Acer yangbiense, assembly GCA_008009225.1. Classification (NCBI taxonomy): domain Eukaryota; kingdom Viridiplantae; phylum Streptophyta; class Magnoliopsida; order Sapindales; family Sapindaceae; genus Acer; species Acer yangbiense. The sequence continues at coordinate 5,009,606 of CM017766.1, read as the reverse complement.
ATTCATTTTTTTTTCAATTATTTTAAATTCTTCATTATTGCTACTGTGGCTATCTATTTATCAAATTTATTTAATTTAATAATATTTTTTAATCCATATTTTTTTTCCTTCCAAATACTAATTTTATTTTTTAATCATTATTGCTAGTGTTTGATTTACTGTAATATGCTTTTTCATGTTTCTTTTATAATTTGATCTGAATTTTTTTAAAGAAAAAAAAAATTGTTCAACTTATTTATATAGAATATGCATTTTTTTTTTTCAGGATCATCCTGACCACAGAAGAAAATGCTCAACAATATGTTCTGTGTAGTAGTGTACCTAATGAACAAGCAAAGTGCTGATTGTATTCTCACTCCAGAATGACTGGCCAGCATGAATTCGATCGGTAGCATTTCGTGTACACAATTTGCAACATAATTTCTTCCAATCCTGACATCTCTTGTCATAACAATTTTGCTCGGTTGCAGTTTGCAACATAATTTGGCCAATGAGTGTGACTCCTATAATTGATAATATTTCGGCTTATGTGCTGTCGATTAGATATCATTTAATTGTTTGACTTCTATCTGAATGTTGAATATGAGGATCATATTACTTTCTTGCAACTGCGTTACATAGTTGCTCGTATTAATGTAGAGAAGTTGAAGGCTAAATCTATATAAAGGGTACTATACATCCTCTTAGATAGTAACAATGATAACTACCACAGCGGCACTGCCTACATAGTTTGGTGGTAAAAAAACGTTTATCCACCCTAGGTCGTGTATACAATGGGAGGGCTTGACTTTGCCATGTATACATTTACCTTGTTATTTTCCGGGTTTTCCAGGAACTTGGAGAGCCAGTGAACACTGTATGAAGAATATATAAAATGTAAACTCTTGCTTGGGAAGAGTCTCTCATAAAAGGAATCGGGCATTGAAGGTGCTGTTGAAGTCATTTCCATGAAGATCATTCAGGAACACTTGAAATTCTGGTGATTTCTGATTAACTTGTTAGAACATTACATGAATGGTATCCGGGATTTCGGATAGGTCCAACAGGGTATTGGGTCCTGAAGAGCAGCCCAAATCTGCAACATTAAAACTAACAGGGAAACCGGTGCTCGGTCATCAGCATATCTTTGATAGTTTCCTCTAGGACTGGTCTGGCCTTCAATATCACCGTTTTCTGAGAAATATAAAACGTTAGATACAGATAACAAATAAAATTAGCTTTGATGCCATGTTAAATAACTTTTAAACCTAAAAACTTAAGTTTCAAGCTAACTGCTAATATTTAAGCAGTTTATCAATTTAAAACTCGTTTAATCTAGAGAGAATTAAATTAATTAAACACTTATCAATGAGATACGAAGACATGCTGAGAGAAGGAAACCTCAAGGAGGGAGTTGTTGGCATAGCTAGTTGCTTCATCTCCTGCATTCATGCAAGGGACTCTTACTTCAGCCATGGCTTCTCTAGCTACTTTAAATGTACTTGTACACTCTAGAGACAATTAAAATAATTTGTCATTGTTTAATTAACCGTGAAACTAGAGAAAGTGGCTCAACTAGCCTACTTTCATACACATGAAATAAGAGGAAAATGAACTCAATATAAACATAAACATAAAAACCATAACCATAAGAAGTCATAAACATAAAAATGAAGAGAAGACATATTTTAGAGAAATTAACCATACATCCCATGCCATTTTCTGATGGCTTCACTTTACAATGCCCCAAGAGGGGTTTATATAGAAAATACAGGACCCCCATACCTGGCATGTGCACCCATAACCTGACACAACCAAACTTAGCCATACTTAGGACCATAATCTTCTAGAAGACATAGTTACAATTAAACTAATTTACATAACCATACCATAACTAAACAATAACTAAACCATAAAAACATAACCATAATCCATAAATTATTTAAGAGAAGTTTCATATTTCTAACAGATTGGGTTTCGTGTGTTGACGATTGAAGGTCAACCAGTGGCTGCTGTGTCTACTTGGGTAAGAATCTCATTGCTTGGAGCTCCAAGAAGCAAAATGTGGTGGCTCGATTAAGTTGTGAGGCCGAATACAGGGCATTGTCACAATCTGTCATAGAGGCATTATGGCTCACCTCTTTGTTCTATGAACTTGGTTTTCCTCTAGCTCACAGTCCTATCCTTTGGTGTGATAACCAAGGTGCTGGATCTCTTGCCCGGAATCCTGTCTACCATGCCCGCACAAAGCATATCGAAATTAATGTGCACTTTGTTCGGGAAAATATTTCATCTGGTGCTCTTAAGGTGCAATATGTTCCCACTGAGCATCAATGTGCTGACATTTTTACTAAAGCTCTGACTTCTTCTCGCTTCAACTATCTCCGGTCCAAGTTAAACCTTGTTGTCTCATCGATGTTCAGCTTGAGGGGAGATGTTAGAGATAACAGTCCAGAGCAATCAAAAACCATCAACTCACCAGCTTAGATGACTAACTAACTCAAGAGACTCCCTATCATGATGATCTGGTGTGATCATCATGATCAGTCGTCATCCAGCTGATTATAAGTTTTAGCGGGAAAAACACAACAGAATCTGTAACAGATTGTCCACGTGGCAACCTTATCTCTAAGGATCAATTGTGGCACACAACTTGTGTGAACAATCTGTGTGTGTATATAACGAGCAAGAGCTCATTCTGTAATCAATCATCACAAAATATATGAGAGCTCTCTCAAGCTTTTCTCTGAAGCATCAATGGCTTCAATATTCTTCTATACTCTGTTTTAGTTTTTAGTTCACACCTTTTATCAAACACTTCTTTTACTTTACAACAACAAGTGGAAATCATCTTAGATGCACTAAACTTTCATTTTTCTTGTACATTTGGGATACAATTTGTCAACAAAAAAAAAAAAAAAAAAAATTTGGGATACAATTAAGAGAATCTTCGATGTAAATATGTATTTTTGGGTTTCTAACTAGTGACATATCAACATATATATTAAATATGGATCCACGTTTTGTCAAATTTTTTTTAAGAAAATGCATATTCTCATCTCTAATGCAGTTATCTAAAATTAAATATGTATACATTTTTGACCAATCATCTTAAAACACTTATTTCACTCTTTCTCTCTCCTCTTTTATTTTAAATCAAAATATGTATTTATTTTTGACCAATCATCTTACAACATTTATCTCATTTTCTTTCCTCTTTTATTTTATAATTAAATGAGCACTACAAGAAAAATAGCTTTTACCAATATTCAAAAGACAACGCATATATTGCACGCATTGCTAAATGCCATCAATTGCAACGTGCAGACAATGCATGTTCGAAAAAGTCAGGTATCGCAACATGCATAAAATTTATGTTGTGAAAACCACCTACGAAAATATGCAGACGAATGTTGCCAATAATTGAGTACATGTGATAACGCACAACGAATGTACATTGTCATGGTTCTTTCATTAAACAATTCACATTTTATGCACGTTGCTATAAATATGTTTTTAATAACGTACAAATGTGCAAGTTGTTAAAAAAAATTAATATTTGGTAATACACACATCATGAACGTTGTCATAGGAGCCTTTTTAGCAACTATTCACTTGCACGTTACGAAAAAAACTAATATTCCGCAACACACATCATGCACGTTGACGTAGGAGTTTCATTAGCAACTGTTGGCTTGCACGTTACGAAAGGCTATTATTCAACAGCACATATGGCATGCACGTTGCTATAAATATGCTTTTAGCAAAGTACAAATGTGCACGTTGTTAAAAAAAAAAAAAAAAAACTAATATTTGACAACACACATCATGAACGTTGCAATAGGAGCGTCTTTAACAACTAATCACTTGCGTGTTGCAAAAAAACTAATAATCCGCAACACACATATCATGCACGATACCGTAGGAGATTCTTTAGCAATTGTTGGCTTACCCGTTACGAAAGGCTAATATTCAACAATGCACATGTTATGCATGTTCCCGTTTGTTTGCGTCTTGCGAAAGACTAATATTCAGCAACACACGTCATGCATGTGGTTGTAGAAGCCTCTTTAGCAATTGTTGGCTTGGGTGTTGCGAAAAAGACTAATAATCCACAACATACATATATAGGAGTATCTTTAGCAATTATTGACTTGCAAGTTGCGAAAAAAAGATAACATTTGGCAACACACATATCATGGATGTTGTGATTAGACCTGGCACGGTTCCGGTTGGAACCGTCGGAACCGAAACCGGAAAAACCGGAACCGGAATCGGAACCGGTTTTCCGGTTCCGGTTCAAGAACCGGAACCTGAACCGGCGGAGACCGGTTCCGGTTCCGGTTCAAGAGTTTGGTCGAACCGGCGGTTCGAACCGGATTGGAACCGGCGGTTCCGGTTCCGGTTCGAACAATAATTTTATTTTTTTTTATTTTTTTTTCTATAAATACCACCCCCTTTCATTTTTCCTCACACCAATTTCTTCTTAATTCTCTAATTCTAATTTCTCTCCAATGAGAGAATATAAAAAATTTGCCTTAAAAAAAAAAAATTGCGGTAAAATGTTTTTATATATGCCTTAAACTTTGAAAGGCCATAACTTTGTGCTCGGATGTCCGAATCAGGTAATTTTTTTTTTGAAATCACATAGAACGATGCAAGGAATGCGATGGGAGCAAGTCCAAAGGGCTTGTGGCCACTTTTCGAGCCCTAAAAACCCCTTTTTCATAAAAAAAAAGTGTTTTTAAGTGTTGTGTCTATTTCGAACCTCGTTTAAACCTAGTAAGAAACCTTTTCCTCCCGATCCCACACCACATCTGTACCCGTCTTGGTCCGGAGAATTACTTTAACATCAGGCTTTGTGTAAATGGACACGTTTTTAAAAAATCCTTTATACTACTTATAGTTTTTGTTTGAAATATTATACAAGTATTGAATGCGGCTTTAGTGGCTAGTTTAGTTTGTGTTTTTATTTTGCAACCATGGTTCAAGCATCCATAAGAACCCATAAATTGTTATTTGTAATTTTATTTTATAATTTAATTTAATTTTGTAATTTGTCATTTATATATTTTATTTTATTAGAGAAGTTTTTTTTTTTTTTTTTTTTTTTTTAAAAAAAAAAAAAAAATGAAAAAAAAAAAAAAAAAAAAAAAAGGTTCAAAACCACCGGTTCCAATGGAACCGGAACCGGCATATAGCGGTTCCGGTTCCGGTTCCATCAAACCGCGGAACCGGAACCGGAACCGGACCGGAACCGTGTCACCACTAGGCCAGTGGAACAGAGAGGTTTGAAAATCAAAATGCTTATAAAATTAGTAAAAATCTTGTTTATTAAATGTTTTTTTTTTTTAAGGACTAATTGCACAAAGGTTCCCTAAATTTAGGTCTAATTGCACACATATGGAGCTTATGCATATAATTACATAAATATCCCCTACCGTTAGTTGAATTCTGTTAACTATAACTGTTGACCACAATTTTAACCTAAAATGACTAAAATATCCCTAGTTACCTATTTTATCTTTACTTTATTATTTAAATTAATATTAAAAAAAATGAAACAACAAAGGAAAAAAAAAAAAAAAAGTCAATCACTTTTCTTTCTCTTCCATTTTCTCAATCCCCAAATACAATCCAAACCAAAAATAAATTTCACAAAAAAAACTAAAATTCAATCCCACAAATAAAACCAAAAGTCATATCCTCAAACAGAAAACTAAAATCAAATCTACAAACAAAAACCTAAATCCATCAATTCCACAACCACAACAGTTTTTTTAAATAAAAAATAAATACATACCTTCATTCTGTAAAAATGAATTGGTTCCGGGTCAATATGACCCCGTCAACAATACATAAATGAACCTGACATATTTCTTTTAAAAAAAAATGAACTGGAACATACAAGTTATTCTAAAAAAACTAGAAAAGCTAATCTTACAGCAAGAGGAGATCGTTGATTTCCTCGAACACCCAACGCCAATAAGGAGATCCGACTCTGAGAAGCTATGTTGGATGTGGATTTCCTCTCGAAGGAGCTGTGTTGGTCTCATCCGGTCGAACACAGAATTGTGAGTGCATTGAGTTGAAGAAGCGAGTCGAAGACAGGATTGTGTGTAGCTGAGTTGGAGAAGTGACTAACTGAATTCATTGACTTAGAGATGGGAAAATTCATGGCGATGAGAGAAGTGATGTTGTGTTGACCTCATACAATGACTCTCCTTCTTGCATTGAGTTATAGCTGCTTGGAGTTTGAGGTTTTATTTTGCATTTTTTTTTTCTCTTTGAACAATATTTTCGTGTTTTCCATGGTTGCTTGGTTTGGAGTTCTTGCATTTGACCTGTTTTTTTTTTTTTTTTTTTTTTTTTTTTTTTTTTCTGGATTTGATTTAGTTCTTGTTCATGTATTTTTTTTTTTATTTTTTTATTTTTTGGGTTTGGTTTAGATGTTGTTCTTGCAATATATATTTGTAATCTGCATCTTCAATTCAGTGATTCAATATTTTTATTTTGTTTGGTTGATGAGAAAATGTAAGAGAAAGTGACAAGAAAAATGGAAGAAAGAAAGGAAGTGTCTGTGTGATTTTGATTTTTGATTTATATATTTTTTAAATACTTTTCAATGGATGAGATTAGGAGATGGATGGGGCTGTTGAAAAAAATCGACGAAGAGATCTAGAATCCATATTTTTTTTTCTTTTTGTATTTTTTAATCTTTAATTTTTTTAATTTTTTTTTTTGTTTTTCAATGGTGGAGATTGTATGGATGGAGATCCATATTTTTTAAATTAATATAATTAAGGATATATATTTTTAAAAACAAAAGTGGACAAAAAGACCATTTTACCCCTCAGTCGTTAACTTCTAACGGCAACCCACTAACTGCGGGGGATGTTTGTGTAATTATAGATAAAAGTTCCATATACGTGCAATTATACCTAAACTTAGGGGACGTTTGTGCAATTAGTCCTTTTTTTAATTATAAATTTAAAATTTGGAAAGGAGTTGAGGAGGATACTACCACGTGGCTCGAGTTAAAATATAGAAGATATAATTACGTGGGGGACCCAATGTTGGAAAATTCCATCAGTTTGGGCCACACATGTAAATATTAAATGTGTTATGCTATCTTTGGTTAAGCCTAAATTAAAGTGATCTAATTAAAAATTAAAGTTTTAAGGCTTAAGGGTATAATTTTCATCGAATTAATGTGTAGATATTAGAGTGTTATATCTAATTTGATGAGGGGCCAAATTAGAAATAGCAAAACCTATAATAATCTCATTATTATATATTAAGGTTATGGTCCCCAAATTACACGATACTTTTGACTTGTCTGTATCTCTATCACCAGAACAAAAGAGAACACTTTAGAGTTCACAAAGATCGTGATAATTTGGAAGATCACAAGCCGTCCACCAACCTCCGGCAATGGATTCAGATACGCTTCCGCTTTCTTCTATCTCCCTTTTCTCTTGAATTGACATGGGTTAGTAACATGTATTTAGGGTTTGATTAAAGTATGATATAGAAACATGTTTAGGTTAAATATTTGGATTAATTATGTGCCTATGCATGTTAGATTAATTGTTAATCAAAATCCTTACAAGTGGTATCAGAGCCACCCATGATCGATTCTTGAGAAATTTTAGAGATTTGAGTTTATAAATATGATGATTTGTTGTGTTGGATCATCTACTGTGTCGTTTTATATGTTGAATCCATCGAACAAAATTATTTGCGTTTCTTTTGTGAGTTCTGTGGATGGATTTGTTGGTAGATGTAAATACATTAAAAGCGTTGGGTTACCTTGGATCAGTTTTGTCACTGATGTTAAAGTTGTTCTTGTTTTGGATTCAAATGAATAAAATTATTTTGTGAATATTGTTTGAGTTTTGGGTAATGTAGAACCAGAAAATCCTACGGTCAAAATTCGATCAAAATCGTGATACTCGGGGCACCGGCAATCTATGAATGGTTATTTGTCGAATGATTTGGATTCCCTGTAGAACAAAGCTAAAAGGGGTGTCTTGTAGGAGTCGACTCGACACCCAAGTTAAACAGTTTATGAACAAATTAATAATTCGAATGAAAAATAAACAATGTAAATTCTAAAACAAACCATAGGCCAGGCTTGTCGAGCCATAGGTGGTGTCGTTCGTATAGCCTTAAGTGCGCTTGGGCTGAGCGTATAGTTAGGACGTAGAGCCCTCGATTTGGATGTATTGGCATTGGGCTTGTAGAGCCATCGATTTGAAGGTGGGTTGGCAAGTGAAAAGTGCATGGTAGATAAGGCTTAGACATGGCCTTTTTGGAATGTAGCCAATAAATAGCCAACGAATGTGCGTCCCACCATATTGAGAGTGAATTATAATATATAATTGCTATTTTTCTACCTGAGCAGGAGTCGAAGCCCCCCACCATATGAAGAGATTGCTATTATTTATAGCCAACGAATGTGCGTCCCAGTTGGGTGAAGGTATCTCCTCAAATATTGGCCTAAGATCATGGGGATATCTCAGAGAATATTGGGCAATTTGAATCAGTTAGTTTGAATTGCACTATTGACTTGGTCTTTGTAGACTTAGTCATATTTTGCTTTCCTTTTGGGCCATGGTTTGCAACCATCTTGGGCATGTGCTTGGGCTTTACTTTCGTAAAGTTTGACTGCTTGTCTGGCCCATATTCAATAAAATCGAATTAAGTTCTCGGACTCGAAGAATCGGACTATATGGTTATTTTTGGTTACCACAGGTAACAGATCAGACCGAAAAAAAATAAAAAATAAATAAATAATGGATAACAGATCTAAAAGAGAATTTTGTTGGTGGCACGCACATCAAGCAAGTTTTATGTATGATTGTATGAATATGAGTATGTACAGTGTACTGTACTTCTTTTAAAAAAATAATAATAAATAAATAAATAAAAGCTTCAAACCTGTTGATGAGATCAGATCACGTTTTTTGGGTTGATGGGTTTTGATCAAGTTTTTTTGGGTTGATGGGTTTTGATGCTTCAAACCTGTTGATATCTCAACCAACCCAAACCAGTTTTCTTCGCCGGTTAACGCCACTTTTCCGGTGGATTTTTGCGCGAAACCCGTGCGTTTTGCGGCGAGGAGGAAGGTCGATGGTTTTCGACCACGATCTGGTCCAGATCGGGCCGCCGCCCTTCGTTGTTGCCTTTTGGTGACGGCGTGAAGGGTTTAGGCGGCGGCGGCGGCGTGAACCTAGGGTTCACAGAAGCTTGTTTTTGCTCAGGCCCCTCTCTTGAAAATTTGAAATTCTTGAGGGGCAAGGTTTGTCATTATTGTGGGCTATTATGTTATTTTGATAAAATATATGGGTTAATTTGTATTTATTGAAACTTGAGGGGCCTTTCTGTAATTGTACAAAATCAGGGGCCGATTTGTAATTATAAAACTGAGGGGCCTTTCTGTAATTTTTTACAATCAGGGCTGATTTGTAATTTTTTTAATTAAAAAAAAAAAAAATTTCAACTCAAATTCAAATATTTTGTGGTATGGTTAAATAAAGTAGTCCATCATTCTAATTGGGCTAATTGAAACAAGATGTCGCCAAATTGACCTCTCTTGTGTAGATTGTTCATGAGGGATGCTGGATGTTTGTGTGTGTGTAAATTCATACGGGTATTAGCCGGCCCAATGAAAGGTTAATACTTGGCCGAATTGCACACACACATGTGGTGATAAACATATGACAATTATAAGGTTTTACATGTGAATAATAAGTCGATCCAAAGATAGATTTATTATTTAACATGAATTATTGTCAATGGTTGATCATTACAACAATAGTACCACTTACGGTTAATATTGTGTGTGTAAATTCATGCGGGTATTAGCCGGCCCAAAGGAAGGTTAATATTTGGCTGAATTACACACACACCTGTGGTGGTAAACATGTGACAATTATAAGGTTTAACATATGAATAATAAGTCGATCCAAAGATAGATTTATTATTTTATATGAATTATTGTCAATGTTTGATCATTGCAACAAGAGTACCACTTACAATTAATATTATTGTCCAAAGACTTGATATTAATGTTGTGCTAGGTATCTTGAGATGGGACTTACCATTATTTGAATTTGTTGATTACTGTATTTGGTTATTAATGTGAGCATGTTTGTTTGTTTGTTTGTTTTGTTCTTTTTAAGGCTAGTGTTTATACTATATCTGCTAATATCAACTATATACCCATGCTTAATGGGACCAACTTTAAGGATTGGAAGGAGAACATACTTATTGTTCTCGGCTGCATGGATTTGGACCTTGCACTTTGGATTGAACAGCCTATTTCTCTTACAGATGCAAGTTCTCCTGATGACAGGAAGAACTTTGAGAAGTGGGATTGCTCAAATCGCATGAGTCTTATGATCATCAAGCGTGGTATTCCGGATGCATTTAGAGGTGTGGTATTTGAAAAGATAACCAAATCTAAAGAGTTCCTAGCCGAAATTGAAAAGCGTTTTGCAAAAAACGATAAGGCAGAAACAAGCACGCTTTTTCAAAGCTTAATTTCTATGAAGTACAAAGGCAAGGTGAACATAAAAGAGTACATTATGGAAATGTCTCACATTGCTTCTAAGCTTAAGGCATTGAAGCTCGAGCTGTCTAACGACTTGCTCGTGCATTTGGTATTAGTATCACTTCATGCACAATACAGTCAATTTAAGGTTGGTTACAACTGTCAAAAGGAGAAATGGACTCTTAATGAGCTCATTCCTTACTGCGTGCAAGAGGAAGAGAGATTGAAGCAAGACAGAACCGAAAGTACTCATTTGGCTAGCACATCTAAGGATAAGGGCAAAAAGAGGAGAATAATGAAGCACTCAAAACAGTAACTTGTATTCTAAACCGAGTGCTAACTAAAGTAGTTGCAAAAACACCTTATGATTATGAGCTTTGGACAGGCAGAGAGCCTAGTCTAAAGCATTTTCACATTTGGGGATGTCCAACTGAGGCAAGGCCTTACAGGCCACATGAAAAGAAATTGGACTCCAAAACTGTGAGTAGCTACTTCATTGGCTACTCTGAGCGATCTAGGCGCTATAAGTTTTATGATCCACACTTAAGTCAATTTTTTGAGACAAGAACTGCAACATTTTTTGAGGATGTTGAGTTTGGAGGGAGAAATAAGGTTAGAAACATTGTCTTTGAGGAAGAATCGGTTTCGATTCCCACTATCGCTTTTGACAATGTGCAGGTTTCTATACCTATCATTGATCAAGAAGCGAATTCGGATCCTCAACCAGACAATGTTGATCAAACCCCCATTCAAGATGAGGTAATTGTTCCTAAGGAACAAACTCAACAACCTTAAGAACCAATGTCATTAAGGCGATCCACTAGAGAAAGGAAAAATGCTATTCTTGACGATTTTTTTTCGTATTTCTCCAGGAACATGAGGAAGACATTGGAATGGTGGAAGATGATCCAATCAACCTCTATCAAGCCATGCAGGGTTCCAACTCTCAAAAGTGGATTGATGCCATGAATGAGGAGTATAAGTTTATGCAAGACAATAAGGTTTGGGAACTTGTCCCATTACCAGAAGGTGCGAAGCCCATTGGTTGTAAATGGATTTTTAAAACCAAAAGGGATTCGAAAGGTAATGTGGAGAGGTATAGACTTGTCTTGTAGCTAAAGGCTTTACCCAAAAGGAAGGGATTGACTTTAAAGAGACTTTTTCTCCAGTTTCAATGAAATACTCTTTTAGGACAATCATGGCACTTGTTGCACATTTTGACTTGAGCTTCATCAGATGGATGTCAAGACGGCGTTTCTCAATGGTGACATTGATGAAACAATTTATATGGTGCAGCTAGAAAACTTTAAGTCGGGAGACCCAAAGAATATGGTCTGTAAATTGACAAAGTCCATCTATAGACTCAAGCAAGCTTCCCGTCAGTGGTACCACAAGTTTCATCAAGTAATTATCTCGTTTGGTTTTGAGATAAACGCTGTTGATAATTGTGTGTATCATAAATTCAGTGGGAGTAAGCACATATTCCTGGTTTTGTATGTCGATGACATACTGCTTGCCACAAATGATATAGGCATGTTGCACGAAACCAAAAGATTTCTATCAAAGAATTTTGAGATGAAAGATCTTGGTGACGTCTCCTTTGTATTAGGGATCCTGATACAATGAGATCGCTATCTGGGTATTCTTGGATTATCACAAAGAAGCTATATCGATAAAGTGTTCAAAAGGTTTGGCATGCATGACAGCAAACCAGGTGACACCCCTGTCGTTAAAGGAGACAAGTTCAGTCTCAATCAATGCCCTAAAAATAACCTTGAAGTTAAGGAAATGTAGAAGATTCCCTATGCATCAGCTGTAGGGAGTCTAATGTATGCTCAGGTGTGTACGCATCCGGATATTGCGTACATTGTTGGTATGTTAGGCATATATTTAAGTAACCCTAGGATGGATCATAGGAAAGCAGTCAAACGGGTTATGAGGTATTTGTAGAGAACAAAATATCACATGCTCATATATAGAAGATCGGATTAGTTGGAGATCATAGGGTATTCCGACTCCAATTATGCTGGATGCCATGGCAGCAGAGTTTGTAGCATGCTATGAGGCATCCAACCATGGGATATGGCTACGAAATTTTGTCACTGGGCTGCGCATTCTGAAGGGTATTGAAAGACCATTCAAACTATATTGTGACAATAAGTTAGCAGTGCTATATTCCAACAATAACAGGAGCTCATCTAGGTCAAAGTATATTGACATTAAGTTCCTAGTTGTGAAGGAGATAGTGCAGAGTGGACATATATCCATAGAGCACATTGAGACAAACTCCATGATAACGGATCCGCTTACAAAGGGATTACCACCCAAGGTCTTTCATGAGCACACTGCTCATATGGGTGTTATTTTGTGTGAGGATATCACATTATAGTGGGAGTTTGTATCATTTTATATTGCTTTATGTTTGATTTTGGACATACTTATGCATTTATGTATTTTGGATATTTTTCTGATCAGAAATAAAGTATTAATTTTATTTCACTTTGTTACATTGTGTTAAGTATTGATCTCACTAAGGAATAGAGTAGGACCAGTTGGAAATAGACATGTATAGATCACATTGCATGTAATTTCCATGCTACACATCCATGATTGATCTATGTCATTTGGTTATGTTGGTGTACGTGACCATTGATGGGTTTAGTCATGCTAAATGTGACAAAAACCGCTTTGATCCTATACCGGCGTAACCAATGGACGAGATTGTTTAGATATACCCTAAAATTGTGATAGCAAAATTTTGGAGCTCATAAAGTCATACACATTTGTAAAGTTACATATGTGGCCCAGTGGGAGATTGTTGGAAAATTCCATCATGTGGGGCCACACATGTAAATATTAAATGTGTTATGCTATCTTTGGTTAAGCCTAAATTAAAGTGATCTAATTAAGATTTAAAGTTTTAAGGCTTAAGGGTATAATTGTCATGGAATTAATGTGTAGATACCAGAGTGCTATATCTAATTTGATGAGGGGCCAAATTAGAAATAGCAAAACCTATAATAATCTCATTATTATATATTAGGGTTATGGTCCCTAAATTACACGATACTTTTAGCTTGTCTGTATCCCTATCACCAGAACAAAAGAGAACACTTTAGGGTTCACAAATATCGTGATAATTTGGAAGATCACAACCTGTCCACCAACCTCCGGCAATGGATTCAGGTACGCTTCCGCTTTCTTCTATCTCCCTTTTCTCTTGAATTGACATGGGTTAGTAACATGTATTTAGGGTTTGATTAAAGCATGATATAGAAACATGTTTAGGTTAAATATTTGGATTAATTATGTGCCTATGCATGTTAGATTAATTGTTAATCAAATTCCTTACACTCAAACCCAGAATTTCCTGCTATAACATTCCAACCTGTCAATGTTTATTTAAGAAAGATACGTGAATCAAAAACACAACATTAACCTAAGCTCATACTATCATGTCCCTGTTTTAACTTTTATTAAAGATGTGTTGTCGCTGTTTCTTAAATTGATTGATCAAATGTTTTCAAGTGAAATTCATGTATTTTGCAGCTGCGGTCCAAGTCAAAGATTCAAAAATATTATTTGTCACCATTTTTCTACTTGCTCAGACTAGTACTCTCTCTCTCTAGGCCTAAGAGTGTGTTTGGTAGGGAGCAAAGAAAATAAAAAAAATTGAAAGATTTAGAGGGATAGAAAACATGAGGGAAAGAAATAAAAATAATTTTCCCTCAAGCTGTTTGGTAAATAGGAAGAAAAGAAGAGATCTTCTTTATCAATTTTACTATTTTACCCTTGCATTATAGTTTATATATTAAAAAATATGGACAAATTTATAATTTTAATTAAACCTAAAGCATTCCCTCTTTTCTCTCCCTTTTCCATCCATTTTTTGGAGGATTAAAAATAGTAGGTCCCACCCATAAATTTTTCCTCCCATTTTTCCCTTCCTTCCATTTTTCTCTCCATACCAAACACATACTTCTCCTTTTTCTTCTCCCTTTGTCCTCCACCATTTTCTTTCCTCTCCCTTTTCATTCCTACCAAACACACTCTAATGCCCCGTTTGGTAGGGAGGAAAGAAAATAGAAAGGATGGAAAGATTTGGAGGGATGGAAAACATGAAGGAAGGAAAGGAAAATGATTTTCCCTCGTGTTGTTTGGTAAACAGGAAGGAAAGAAAAGATCATTTTATCAATTTTACTATTTTACCCTTATATTTTATTTAATATATTAAAAAATTTTGGATAAAATTACAATTTGAGTTACCTAAAAAATGGTGGGTCCAATTTCCCCTTTCTTTCCCCTTTCTTTCCTTCCCTTTTCCTCCCACTTTTGGGAGGAAACAAAATGGTGGGCCCCACACACCATTTTTTCCTTCAATTTTTCCTTTCCCTCCATTTTTCTCTCCATACCAAACATACATTTTTCCATTTTCTTCTCCCTTTTCCCTCCACCCCTTTCTTTCCTCTCCCTTTTCCTCCTTACCAAACGGAGCATAAATTTCTAATTCGTTTTGACATATAAAGCCATCAACGCATGCTTCACGAGACGCTCTTGTCGAGGTAAATTAAATTTGAGATTTAGCAACTATAGTGAATATGTACAGTTAATGGATGAGAGAATAATCCAGGAAAAAAAAAATCTGGACCGTTCTTTTATAACGTTACATAACCAACTATGTAGAGTTATTATAATAGGATGGTCCTAAAATTTTCAGGATCATCCTAATTAGAGAAGGATCTTCTTTTGAATTGTATCTTTATTCATTTGAATTGGAATCTAAATATCAAACATCCACAAGACCTATAACCCAACATAAATTATTTTGGTGTCTCTTCAATATTTAAAGAGACGTCTCTTTTAATAGTATCTCATGTAACCACTTTTTATAATTGGAGAACGTATTTAGCTAGCTACTATACAGTTCTCTATATAGTTGCTAGATAGTTATGTGAGAGAAAGTTAATTTCTTTTAGTTTTTATATTTTTTTAATTTTTAAATCTTTAATTTTCATAAACTCTTGGATCGGAGCAAACACACATGCATGCTTGTTTAAAAGTTTTAATAAAAACAAAAAACAAAAATAAAACCAAAAGGGTGAATACGTACAATTGTTAATTAAGATTTGAAATAAAATTAATTCGAATACCAACCGATACGATCACATTTTTTTTTTCTTTTTCTTTCGGTTTGAATTATTATAATTTAGAATTTAGGGGAGGGGTACATGCCTTTTTTTGTTTTTTGAAATATCACATGGCGTGGCAGCGACTCGACCTAAAATATTGACATGTTGAATGGATTTTCTTTCCACCAAATCATATTAGACGGTGACGGAGGGATACATGACTTGAAGCCACGATCCTAAATTTTTTCCACTACTTGGCTTGATGTGAAAATTATAAGCTGAACAGTTTGATTAATGGGCCTTGTTTGGGTTGAGTAAACAAATTAACGGACCATGTCCGGATCGAGAAAAAAAATTAATGGGCTATGTTCGGTGGACTAATGAAATTGTGGCTGTTACATATTCAGCCTTCTTCTATAACACATCTTGTTAACATCTTGGGTCCGAATATTTTTGAGCCAGATTTGGATTCTATTTGGAGTGGCGATATTTACACCCCTCTAAAACGGTATATATATCCAAAATTTAGATATTTTCAAAATTTCAGAATTACCCTTAAATTAAATTATTAATATTTGAATTCAAAAATATAATATTTTCTTAAAAGTATTTTACTTTTTTTTTTTAAAAAAAGTTTTTTACTAACTAAATCAAATTTAAAAACAAAAGAAAAACAAAAACCCAAATAAAAAATATTGGGGAGGCTGCATCCTCCATCCAAAATTAGAAATCTAAAAGTAAAGAGTAGGATTGCGTGCGGGTGAGAGGGCTTCACCACCGGACTAATTTCATCTATCATATATAAAAGATTTTATATGGTTACCTTTTATATTTAAATTTAAATTGTTTCCATATTGTTTTATATTCCTATAGATCTGGAACCTCTCCTCACATTAATTGTGCTCACTATGTCGGACCTCTATAATCTATTGTCACGTGTCTAATATAACAAATCAATGGTCTTGATTATTTCTATTAGTTTTTATGTTTTTACTCTACCAAAAGATATTATTAATCAAGACCATTAATTTAGGTGAGGACAATGTGAGGTGAGAAGAGGATCTAAATCCATATTCCCATTTAATGTAAGAGCAATATTACTTTGCCCAAATTTAGTGCCCAAATGATATGGTATCACTATAATCCATTCATTTAAATCATGCAAATATAATACAATTTAAATGAATGGATTATAGTGATGCCACATCATTTGGGCACTAAATTTATGTAAAATAACATTACTCTTAATGTAATATCATAATGAGAATCACGAATAATAAAATCATTCTTCTCTTATATATATATATATATATTACATTGTATTAGAGTAAGGTTTGATCATAGAAACAAGCCATTCGTTGATAAACAATTTGAGTCGCCATTTGCGATGGCAGGTGGTGTCACCGTTTGTAACTTTTCTATTTGGTTTCCGCTTTTCATTTATCGTTTGGATCTTCTTCAGATTCAATCATTTTTCCGGATCACCTCCGGGCTTTCATTTTGGATCACCTCCAGACTCAATCATTGATTTGGATCACCTCTGAAATCAATATCAATATGGATCACCTCCAAAGTCAATCAATATTTCGGATCACCTCTGGCTCAATCAACATCATGGATCACCTCCAGCCCGATCAGCATCCCAGATCACCTTTGACTCAATCAACATCTCGAATCACCTTTGGTCCGATCAACAGCTTAGATCACCTCTAGTCCGATCAACATCTCAGATCACCTCCGGCTCAATCAACATCTCAGATCACCTCCGGATTTGGTGGAGAGAAATCCTCTGGATTTGAAGTAGAAAGGTGTTTGATAAAATTGAAAAACAACTAATATATATATATTATAGTTTACAACAATGAAGCATAGACACTCTTCCTGGGACATGTAGCTCGTGTTGGACACATATCCATGTCCAACACTCGTCGGACATGACTCGATACATGTCCGACACGCCAAAAATCGTGTTCATTGACTTTTTTGAAGGATACGACGGGACACGCAAAGGATACGGTAGAGACATGCGAAGGATACGGCGGGACACGTGAAGGATAAATTGGAGACGCACAGAGGATACAGTGGGGCAATTTTGTAATTATTTAAAAAAAATGGTCAAATTATAAATTTTAAAAATATAGGGATCAAAATCAAATTGTTCAAACATTATAGGTTAGGGTCTCAATGAAACTCTAACCTATAATGTTTGAATAATTTGATTTTGTGGTATATGTTTATTGAGAATATGTTTTGACTGCCCCCATATGCGTAACTCAGCTGGTAGATGGACGAGCTTGGGGATTGGGTTAGGGCTAATGACTCCCAAGTTAACGGCTTGAATCCTACCAATAACAAAAGCTTCAACAAAATAAATATGATCTAAATAGGTGGATAAATAGATACTGTCAAAAAGAGAATATGTTTTGAATGAATTATTGGATTATGTTTTCATATATATATTTTAAATATAAATATATATGATTTTAATTGACATATCATATAGTATCTGTATCCCAGTTTTTGGGGATTTTCGTATCCTCGAATCATACCGTATCATATCCTCGTATCCATGTATGTATCTGTGCTACATAGGTTTACAATGCATAATGAATCAATAATTTTGTTCTTTTAATAAAAATTAATTTAAAACTTACTTTTTAACAACCAATTTGTCTAATTATTTTGATTCATTCTCTTAAAATTAGAAATTAATTTATATTTCTTTTAAAGAAATTGAAAATATATTTGAAATTAGTTTTTAAAAGAGAATTGTATTTCCTTAAAAGAAATTGAGAATATATTTGAAATTTGTTTTTAAAAGAGAATCTACGGTTTAAGAAAATAGAAAGAGTTTTTATGATATATTTTTATTATCAAACTATTACTTCCTTTTCCAAAAAAAAAAAAAAAAAAAAAAAAACCATTAATATGAAACTTTTTTTTTTCCTTACGAAATATTAAAATAGGAAACTGATTAATAATTATTTGTTGGTGTACTTAATTACAAACTATTTTTCATTTTAGGAATTTTACTCAAGGATATTATTGGATTTTTAAAAAGATAATACTTTAGGGTGTACATACATTTTTTAAGAGGTGCAATTATCGTCACTCATAATATATATATATATATATATATATTGAAATAATTATATATATAATATTATTTTTTAAAATTAATTCTTTATTAAGCCCAGCCCATTGGGACAAAACCTTGATAACCAAGCCCAATCCACTCTATCATAGGGCTTGGCCTTAATTAAAGGATGGGTTGTGGCCACCCATCCCATTTTAGACCTCTATCCTAGAAATTAAGGGGTCGTTTGTTTTTTCCACTTAAGACTTAATTGGTCTGAATTGAACTCATTCAGTTGTTTTGTTTGTTTTTTTTAAGTGGTCAAACAACTTAAAAATATCAAAAAACAACTTTTTTTTTAAAAAAGTAAGCAATCTTGACTTTTAACTTAATTCCAAATCACTAAATTATAATTAAAATATTTTCTTTCAAATCTATCCTCCAAAAAAAGATATATTTCTAAATTTATCCTAATTTGATATGGTGTAAAATTCTTTCTTCTAACATATTTCTTATTTTAAAAGGCTTTGGGGATAAATAAAAAAAATAAAAATAAAAAAATAAAAAAAAACTAATCACTTATCATATTGAAATATTCCTGGGGTTAAACAATTGAATTTCTCTCCTACCAAATCCGGGTAAGAACTCTTTAATTTTTTTTAATTTTTTTATCTACGTGTTGTGGCAGTTATAGAACTCTTTAAACATAATCTAGAATGATAATTTGTTATGATTGTCATAGTTGCAGTTATATAATTTATCAAATATTCTTTTTGTGGTTGCATTCGATATTGAGTAGATTTCGTGGTTTGAAGAAGTTATAGAATAATTGTTTATATATATGTACCTGTGTATATAATTTAGGGACCTATTTTTTTTTTTTTTTTTTTTTTTTTAAATGGGTATCTAGGAACCTTTAAAAATAAATAAATAAATTGGTTTCTGGTTGCATATGATTCGAGAAACAAAAAAGAAAACAAAAAAAAAAACAAAAAAAAAAAGTTTTCTAGAATTATATACTGGATATTTGGACAATATGTAAAATTGAACTTGAATTTATTTATTTATTTTTTACAATATGGAACTTGAACTTTGTTTGCAGAATAACATGCAAAATTATATTCCTGGATGAATTATTTGTTTTGTTAAGTTAAACTTTGTTTGCGGAAGAACATGTAAAATCTTATAAAGAGTGTTGCATGTTAAATTACTTTTTTTAATTAGTATGAGTATAGATGTAAAATTACTTCTTTTCAGACAATTTTATTTTTAAAAAATAAACATGTTGACAGTACATTCAGACATGAGGAAAAAAAAAAAAAAACAAACAAACATGTCATTCAGATTCAGGTTTCAGTCACTAACCGGTCTTTAATAAAATTCAGGACTATTCAGTCTTTAGACAAAGTAACAAACGACCCCTAAGTCTAAATTGAAAATATTAAGATGTTTTTGTTTGTTTGTTTGTTTTAATGATTAAATAAGAGAATAAAAAGTAAAAAATCATTTGTAAAAAAAATAAAATAAATAAAAATAAAAATAAAAAGGTAAAAAAATCATGACTTTTCACTCAATTTTAAAGAGATTTTCTCCTTGCAATCCAAGTTTTTCTTTTGACACTCCTTTTCTAAATACACTACATTCTAAAAACTTAAAATTTAAAATTTTTTTGAAGACATTCCATATTTTCCAAAACCATCAGTTTTAGACACTCCATTATATATATATATAAATTAACCCAAAACTTGAAAAGTTTGCAATCAATGGCTGTGTGTTGCCCCCAGGGCACATTGGCACAGCTCAGGTGGTAGATGAATGAGCTTAAGGCTTAGATAAATGACTTATAAGTCAGCGGTTCGAATTCTACTAATGACAAAAGCTTCAAAAAGTGGATAGATAAATACTGTCAAAAAAATAAAAAATAAATAAAAAATCAATGGTTGTGTGTAAAGATTAGAGAAGAGAATTGTTGTTGTCATTATAAAAACAGTTGCAAGTGGTTTGGGTTCTTAGGTCGTCTAAAAATATGACCATGGTTCCGATTGAAAATCTCTCCAAGCAACAACTACAACGTCGTTGCCGTTGTCATCATCATCTTGTTTATGGCGGTTATGATGGTGGTGGTCTTATGAGTTGAAACCGTTGAGTAATGGGTTATAATGGTACTGAAGCAATATCATGTTTAGGATATAATGATTTGATATATACATTTTTTTGGGACATAATTTTATCAATTCTAATAATAACAATAATAAATCAATGGCCGGTTAGGATGAATCAAGAACTAACAAACTAGTAATCTGAATTTGATCAAGTTCCATATCATTCTCCATCAAACCTCATTCAAACAAATAAAATATTAGAAAAAAAAAATGTTTTAGGGTTTGTAAACCACTAAAGAGAAAGAAAAATAATGTTGGATTCTAAAAAAAAAAATGTTCGTAGTTTCTTTAGAACTTTTTTATGCTACAAACATTTTTTACCTGTTTTAGAAATTTTAATTCAGATTTAAATTGTCATTAATAAAAAGATTTAAAATGGAGTGTAAATAGACAATTGGTGGATGAGGAGTGCTAGATACACTCTCTCAACCCACTCTCCCAACACATTCTCTCTTTTCCTTTTAACACTTGTTATATATTGACTTTTAAGAGGGAGGTAATGGTTACCTCCCTTGAAGGGGGGTGAGCAAAAGTATTCTCATTATTAATGAATTATTTTTTGCATATTATTTAAAATTCAAATCATCTACATCTTCCCAAATTGCCCTTTTTTTACACCAAATTATCATTTCCAAATATGTGAGTAAAAATCTTCAAAGGTAAAATGGGTTGAATAATATTTATTAAATTTATTTTATATTTATTTTAAAAAATATCAAATATATTATTAACAATATTTAAGTTATTAAAATACAATAAACATTGGCATTTTGCTTTTTTTAGTATATTTGAGTTTTGATATTATTAATGAAATTTTAATTTTTTTTAACTATATTTTTCAAATTGCGTAAAAATAATCACTTTATAAAATATGATGAACTTATGATAATATAGACAAAAGCAATAATTTTTCAAATATAAATTGTATTTGTTATGATATTTTATAAAATAAAAAAAGAGGTATATAAAATAATAATAATAATAATATTTAAGAAAAGAATTATGACAATTAGGTGTAAAGAAAAAGGGCAATTTGGGAAGATGTGATGATTTGAATCGTAAATATCATGTAAAAAAAATTCATTAATGATGACTCTAAAATTTATTTCAAAAAAGTAAATAATAGACAAGTGTCAGAAAGAGAAGAGAGAGTGTATTGGGAGAGTGAGTTGAGGGAGTGATTCTAACACTTCTCAATAAATAAACCTGTCTTTAGTGTTAATCAAATACAAATTAGCCCCCGTCCTGCAGGCTGTTTTCAGCTGTTTTTGTTTTTATTTTCCAAAAATGATTTCGAATTCGTGTCCTGTAAACCGTTTTTCATTTTATTTTCAAAAATCAAAAACAAAAACAAAAACAAAGCCAAGTGTTAAAAGTGGAAATTTTGAAATACAAAAAAAAACTGTTTTTGTTTTTGTTTTTGTTTTTGGTTTTGTTTTCCAAATGTAGTGGGACCCATATCATTAATATATATATATTTTTAATATATTTGTTTTCACCTGACAACTTCTTCTTTCTTTTTCAACTGACATCTTCTTCTTCCTCTTCACCGACTCCTTCCTCTTCCTTCTTCTTCCTTCTTCTTCCTCCTTCCCGCCAAGCTCTTATTCTTCTTCCTCTTCTTCCCCTTCTTCCTCTTCTCGCCGAAGTCGATCTGCATCTCGTCGCGTCTTCTTCTTCTTCTTCTTCTTCCTCCTCTTCTTCCTCTTCTTCTTCTTCCCTCTGCATCTCGCCGCCGAGATGCCACCGGGATCTGCTCTGCATCTCGCCGGCGAGATCTCTTCTTCTTCTTTCTTCTTCTTCCTCTTCTTCTTCCTCTTCCTCCCGCTGCCGATCTGCATCGTTCCCGCCGTCGATCTGCGTCGTTCCCGCAGCCGATCTGCGTCGTTCCCGACGCCGAACACCGCCGATCTAGGCTTCTTCTTCTTCCTCTTCCTCTTCCTCTTCACCTGTTAAATTTCTTAAACCCTAAATTAAATTAAAAAATGTTTTTTTATTAATTATTTAATCATTTATTTATAATTATTATAATATTAAACAAAAATTAAAAATTATAATATTTCAAATTTCGAAAGTTTTCGATTATCCTACCAGACGCGTTTTTTCCGTTTTTATTTTTAAAATACGGATTCCAGTAAATGCTACCAGACGCGTATTCGGAATTCAAAAATGAAATCAAAAACACTGTTTTCATTTTCATTTTTCTTTTCGAAAAACAAAAACAAAAAACGGCTTGCAGGACGGGCCCTTAAACTGAATACTTTATGTAGGAATATTTGGGGAATAGAGAACCCTTCTTGGTAGGATAAGTATTACCTTCTTGTAATATTAATCATTATCTCCTTTGTAGATTCTTTTAGAGGTTTTGTTTGACAATTTCATTATCCTTTTCTGTCCTTTTTCGTTTGAGATTCTTAAGGGGTACTTGTTTGATATTCCATTTCTTTCCCTTTTGTCATTTTCTTTATTTTAATAACTTAATTCTCTAAGAGCTGGTATCTTATTTATTATTAATTTTTATGTATACCATATACGTTTGTGATGACTATAAAATTGTAAAATATAAGGAAAGCCTGTTTATAGACATAGAATATTACATCAAAATGGAGCATATCAAAACAAATGGAAACAATTACAATTTAAAATTAAATTCAAATAAGAAGATAATTATATAAAATCTTTTATATTTAGTAGATAATAATAAGGAGAATCATATATATATATATATATATATATTCAACAAAAATATTACAAAATTCTATAAAATTCTATAAAATTAAACCAAATTCAATTGCTGAATTACTTCTTTAACCAGAGACTAAAACACAACCAGAGAAGAACTAACACCAACACAAAATGGATGTGGAGAAGCTGTTTCACATGACAGGAGGGGCTGGTCCGACTAGCTATGCTAAAAATTCCTATCTTCAGGTTTCGTTTTCAATTCTTATATATTTGTTCATGTTCAGGATCTGTTCATTTTTAATTTCTTTTTTCTTTCCATATTTTTCAACAGAAAAATGTATCTGATATGGTGAAGCACATCACTTTAGAGACATTACAAGAACTTTATCTTGAGCTAACGCCAAAGACTATAAGCATAGCTGATTTGGGTTGCTCTTCTGGACCCAATTCGCTAGCGACAATCAAAGCTATGGTTGAAACTATTGAAAAAACTGATCGTAAATCCGGTGAAGCCCCTGAATTCTATGTCTACCTCAACGATCTTCCTACGAATGACTTCAATTCTGTATTCAAAGCCTTGCCTGATTTTTACAGGCAACTTTCGGTCGAAAGAAACGGTGCCTGTCCCTTCGTTTTCATTTCAGGTTGCCCTGGTTCATTTTACGGAAGATTGTTACCGAAAAATTCTTTGCACTTCATCTACTCATCCAACAGCTTGCACTGGCTATCAAAGGTGTGAATCAGTTCTCTCTTCTATATATTGGATGATGTTTCTTCTCTGGTCAAGTTGATCCTGAAAAACAGTTTCAAGACTGAAGTTACTTAAAGTTTCATAAAGCACAATCTAATTATGCAGGTACCTCCAGGTATTTATAATGAGGAGGGCGAGTCTGTAAACAAAGGCAACATTTACATCTCTGAATCCAGTCCTCCGGTTGTTTCCATGGCATACTTTAATCAATTCCAAGAAGACTTCTCCTTGTTCCTTGGATCACGGTCCAAAGAGCTCGTCGTTGGCGGCCGAATGGTGCTGATTCTGCTGGGAAGATTAGGCCCTGATCATGTTGACAGAGGCAACTACATTCTGTGGGAACTTCTCTCACAGTCCCTAGCCAATTTGGCTTCTCAGGTACATTTAAGTTAGAGTGATATTTTATCAGATTAAGTTTTTGGATCTGTTGGTTATTGATATATTATCAGAGTTTTTTTACACTATGGAGTTGAAGCTTTTAGATTTGATAGTTCTAACGATATAAACGTGTGTTCTTGAGATTCCGTGCAATTTTGTTTTTATCTGATTTGTAATGTTAGATATTCCACTTAAACACAATCTATATTTAGATAGGGCTAAAAATGAGAATTTTTTCAACAATCCTATTTATACATGCATGTAAACTAATTAATGTATGATTTGTAGGGAAAAATAGAGAAAGAAAAGTTCGAGTCCTACCATGCACACTTCTATGCACCATCGAAAGAAGAAATAGAAGAGCAAGTGAGAAGAGAAGGTTCTTTTAAAGTGGACCAGTTTCAGATGTTTCAACCAGAGAAAAAAAACTACGGTGGGAGTTATGGGTCTGCAGTTGCAATGGCAGTTAGGGCTATTCAGGAATCCATGCTTCGTCACCATTTCGGTGTTGAAGATGAAGTCCTGGACACTTTGTTTCAGATATTTAGTAGACTAATGGATGAAGAAATGGCTAAGGAGGAAATTAAGGCCTTCAGTTTCCTTGTAGTTCTCAAGAAATTATAAATTATTTGCTGTGAAGTAATAAAATGAATGAAATTTGCATTTCTTGCAATTGTGTGAACCATATGTGTGTGTATATATATACCTTTCCCAGGTTTTTCAATGAATTATGAATGTAATTCATGAGATTTCAAGTAATTTATTCAAACACCATATGTAGCAAATAGTTTCAAGGTTCAGTCATGTAATCAAATTCAAAATTATATGCCAATTAATAACTTAAAACAGCAACAACTATGTGCGGAGAGACCTCTCCCTTTAAGGAGTGAGGGTAGATATATAGACGAAAGCAAATATAATATTTGATTCGATAGGTTTCGATAGATTCTAACCCACTCGTTGAAAGGTTGATCAAAACACTAACAAAGGTTTTCTAGACAAAGTGATTTTCTAATTCTGTAGCGTTACAAAATAAATGTCCTAATTTATTTATTTTTAGTACCGTTCTAACCAGATAAGTACACCATATAGTTTGTTTCTTTCTCTTTTCTCTTTTCAACCCTTCTCTTTGAGTGGCGAAATTGACACCCCTCAAAAACTGTTTATACACCCCTTTCGTATGTAAACCCCTAAAATATTTTTAAAATCTTTGGTTTCGTAAATAAACCCCATTTAATACCAAAATACCCTTTCTTTAATTTTATTATATTATATTTTTATAAATACACCCCAACTATATATTTTGTTATCTGATCACTTTTATTATTATTTAATATAATGTTTTTTGAAAGTTTAGTTTATATTTTTTTTATTCAAATAAATAATTTATCATTAAAAAAAAAAATCCAACTCCAGCAAAAAAATTTGGTTTCAATGGTTTCAAAAATATTCCATTAATTTTGTTTCAATGGTTTCAAAAACGATGCAAAGAAGCTCTAGAGAAAATTAAAGCAGGTATTACAGCTTTTTGTTGATTTTGCTCTCATAATTTGGGTTCAAAAAAGTGAGAAGTTCAAGTCGCTCTTTGTTTGATTTTTCTGTAGAGCTTATGGTTTAAGGATTCATCTCTTTAATCTTAACAATCAGCCAAAATTACATCGTGAAAATTTGTATTCCATTAGAGGTTGCGGATATATACAATGTTACCATGCTTGAAGGAGGACAATTTAGATGCCTCTCAATCATAGTCTAAATTGTCGTCAATCATCAACATTGCTGTAATGTTGTTGTATTGTTCTCGTATACTTTCTGAATGTGCTAACTTTAAGCTATATCATGCTGTCAAATTTCTTAGGTCATTATTGATAACAAATAAAAAAAAAAATCTATAGTATGTTTCAATTTCCACAAAAATATAGATATAATAGAGAAGACAATGCATTATGATTTTGTTCTTGTAATAAAAATAATAAAAATTAATTTAAAACTTACTTTTCCACAACCAACTTGGTCTGATGATTTTGATTCATTTTCCATAATTTTCAATCATTTTGTATTCCTTAGAAGAAATTGAAATTAGTATTTGACATAGAAGTTAGGGCTTGAGAAAATAAAATGGTTTTTATTATGAGTAATGCTATTTTACCTAAATCTGGTGCCCAAATGATGTGGCAATACTCTAGTCCATTTATTTAAATCATGCAAATCTAATACAATTTAAATGAATGGATTAGAGTGTTGCCAAATCATTTGGGCACCAAATTTGGGTAAAATAGCATTACTCTTTTATTATATATGTGAATATCAAACTGGAAACTTTTTTTTTTCTTTTTTACAAAGGATTAATATAAAACCAATTAATAATTATTGGTTGGTGTATTTACAAACTATTTAGTCTTTTAAGTAATTTTGCTCAAAGATAATATTGGATTTTCAAAAAAATACTACTTTGGGGTGTACATACAGTTTTTGAGGGGTGCAAATATCGCCACTCCTTCTCTTTTCTTTCTTTTGTGACAATTGGGCTCCCTGAGATTTAAAAGAAAGAAGTTGGGCCTGATATTCAAAATGGGCTCGTGTTGCAGCCTTATCGATTACACTATAATTTTGTATATATAACAGTATATGTGGAAATTCTAAATTCCAATTCTACCTAATAGTATAGAAATTCTCAGTACATAATTAATTTGGTTTCCAAGGTACATTTACATCATAGCATCATTTTCTATCGGCATAAGCTTTTGATCCGTTGTCTAATATGGTATTAGAGTCTTGTTAAACTAGGAGTTCTGAGTTCGAGTCCACCCACAAGTTGATCTGATAGTTGTTACCTGTTAACAATTTAAACGTGTGTTTTTAAGGTTTGGTGCAATTTTGTTTTTATCTGATTTGTAGCGTTAGATATTCCGTTTTGACACGATTTATATTTATTAGGCCACTCGAAATGCAGATTTTTGGACAATCCTATTTATGCATGTAAATTAATGTTATGATTTGTAGGGGAAAATAGAGAAAGAAAAGCTCAAGTCCTACCATACACAATTCTATGCACCATCGAAAGAAGAAATAGAAGAGCAAGTGAGAAGAGAAGGTACTTTTAAAGTGGACTATGGGTCTGCGGTTGCAATGGCAGTTTCCTTGTAGTTCTTAAGAGATTATAAATTATTTGCTGTGAAGTAATAAAATGAATGAAATTTGCATTTCTTGCAATTGTGTGAACCATGTATGTGTGTATATATATATATATACCTTTCCCAGGTTTTTCAATGATTTATAAATGTAATTCATGAGATTTCAAGTAATTTTATTCAAACACCATATATATAGCAAATAGTTTCAAGGTTCAGTCATGTAATCAAATTCAAAATTATATGCCAATTAATAACTTAAAACAGCAACAACCATATATGTGTGGAGAGACCTCTCCTTTTAAGGAGTGAGGGTAGATATATAGACGACAACACATATAATATTTGATACAATAGGTTTCGACAGACTTTAACCCACTCATTGAAAGGTTGATCAAGATACTAACAAAGGTTTTCTAGACAAAGTGATTCTCTAGTTCTGTAGCATAATTTATTTATTTTTAGTATCGTTCTAACTAGATAACTACCTTATAGTTTGTGTCCTTCTATTTTCTCTTTCAACCCTTCTCTTTTCTCTCTTTTGTGACAATTGGGCTCCTGAGATTTAAAAGAAAGAAGTTGGGCCTGATATTCAAAATGGGCTCGTGTTGCAGCCTTATCGATTACACTATAAATTTGTATATATAACAGTATATGTGGAAATTCTAAATTCCAATTCTACCTAATAATTGATTTTTTTTTTTTTTTTTTTTTTGACAATCGATAATTGATTGTTAAAACATGAAATATAAAATAATCCTACCTATGATTTGTTGGTATGTTTTAATACATTAAGGCTGCGTTTGTTGCGCGGGATTGGATTGGATAGGATTGGACTATTTTTAAGACATGAGATTGGATTGGATTGGACTGGACTAAATTAGTACTGTGATATGTTTGGTGTAGTATGGATTGGATTAAATAAATTTAATATTTTAAATATAAATAATATAATATAAAATAGATAAAGTATGGGTCCCATCCAAAAAGTAATAATATAAAATATATAATGGTGGGTCCTATCCAAAAAAGTAACAATATAAAAAACATAACGGTGGGTCCCACATTAAAAAAATTAAAAATATATATATAAAGGGCTGGGACTAAAATAGTCCCAACCTCTCAAACGGGACTAAGGGTGCGTTTGGCACAGACATGGGACAGGACAAGGTGGGACGGGACGGGACGGGACAGGACAAGACAAGACAGGACAGGACAGGACAGGACATGTTGTTCTGTATTGTGTTTGGAAGGCTTATGATAGAACTGTGGACTGTACTATTATGCGTTTGGTATGTTTGGGACAGGACGGGACAAGAGGTTCAAATGACCAGAGTACCCTCTTATATATATAACAACATATATTATAATATTATATATTAATATATAATAATACCAAATAAAAATATATTTAATATATAATAATACCAAATAAAAATATATTTAATATATAATAATATTAAATAATAAAATATATAATATATAATAATATACAACATATTATATATATATATATATAATATTAAATATTATTACAATAATATATATATATATATATATATATATATATATATATATATAATTGTATGGGTAATAATATTATTATATACGTAATAATATATAATAATATATATTTTTTATATTTATATTACATATATATTTTATATAATATATATTATAATATATACATATTATTATAATATATATACATATTAATATATATATATATTATGTGTTAATATATATATTATAATATATATACATATTATTATAATATATATAAATTAATATGTAAATAATAATATGTTTATATTATAATAATATATATCTTATTTATAATAATAATATATATATATGTCTTATATATAATAATAATGTTTAATATATCATATATATATATATATATATATATTGATTATTATTATATTTAATAATATATATATATTAAAGATTATAATATATATATATATATATATATATATATATATATATATATCATTAAATATTATTATATATATAATAATTTAATAATATATATTATATATTATTATATATAATAATATTATAATATATTATATTAAATATATAATATATATATATATATTATTAATATAGATAAAATATATATAATATAATATATTCGACATGATTGTAATTGTTTGAAAATGTAAAGGGTAAATTGGTCATTTTGACACTTGTCCCATGTCATGGGACAAGTTGTCCTAGGGTCTTGGGTGGGACAATTTTTTGTGATTTTTGTCCCACCTTGTCCTGTCCTGTCCTGTCCTGTCCCATGCTAAGGACGCGCCAAACGTGGGACAAGAACAAATTGTCCCACGTTGTCCCGTCCTGTCCCACGTACCAAACGCACCCTAAATAATCCCATTGCAACAGGATATGGGTGGTCCCCACCAAACTGTTTTCCCATCCTGTCTGCATACAAAACATGGGAACCGGACTAAAATTTGTCCAATCTTTTCCAATCCTGTGTAACAAACACAGCCTAAGTGTTTAGAAAATATTATATGTGAAAATACCATTAATTTGTATTTTTTTTAATGGTATTTATCTATCCACCTATTTAGACAAGATATTATCTATCCATAAACTTAGGAGTTATTTGCCTAAACTCCAAACTCGTTCATCTAATATATTTCAACTAGGAGTCATAAACTTGGACAGTTTCATTTTAGATATTTGATTCATGGGTCCACTTTCTAGTGGGTGGGGTCTTAATGAAGACAAAACACTCTCCATTAAGAAGACAAACCGTCATGGATGGTGAGATGGTCCAATAAAATCCTGACAGACTAAAGTAATATGCATCAAAAATATAAAAGTACATATATTTTAAGAGATTATTTTTGCTCACCCCCCTTGAAGGAGGGCAAGCATTACCCCTCTCCCCAACACTTAACATGTGTTAAGGGAGGGGTATTTTTATCTAAAAACTGTCATATGTTTAGACAAAAATACCCCATCACTGGACACATGTCATGTGTTGGAGGGAGGGGGGTAATGCTCACCCCCTTGAAGGGGGTGAGCAAAAATGGACTCATATTTTAAAGAGTTATTTTTCTCACCCCTTTAATCGGAGTTGAACATTTACCCCCATCCCAAATGATGTCATGTGTCCCAAAGTTACCTGAGGGTTAACAAATATCCAAACAGTTAGAAATTCCATTAAATAAATAAGGGTAAATAGGTAAATGTATAAAAAAAATAAAATTAATTATGTTTGAAAAGTATTAAAATTTTAAAACTAATATTAAAAAAATAAAAAACAAAAACAGAAATTAGAAATCATTCTCATCGTCTTCCCACTCTAGTAATATCCAAACAGTGGGTTTGATTTTCTAGTGTGGGTGTTGAATTCTTGAGATGGTGTGGCTGTGTGGGTGATAATTTCTGGAGATGATCAATAATCAATTGATAATGTGGGTGATGATTTTTGGAGATGATGATGTGGGTGTTGATGGTGATGAACAATTTCAAAATATATATATATATATTTCAATTTCGGGTTTTTATTTTTATTTTTATTTTTTAATGGAGAATGTTTTTCAGTTTCTGGTTATAAACAGATAATAGATGATAGTGATGAAAAATAATTTTTTTTTTTTTTTTTTTTTTTTTGGAAAGGATAATGTTTTTTTTTAAAAGGAAAATATTTTGCAAGCATCATCATTTTTGTAAAGAGACAAAAGGAAGAAGAGAGAATGAAGAAAGTATTCTCTTCAAAAAAAAAAAAAAGAGAATGAAGAATGCAGAGAAGAGTAACGGCGGTGCGAGAAGCGGTGCAAAATCAGAGGCTGCTTTTCAAAATCAGGTGCAATATCAAAAGCGGTGCAAAAAGTTTTTCAATTTTGTTTTTATTATTTATTTTTGATCTGTTTTCAAACTTTGATTTCTGGGTGTGGTTTTTTTTTTTTTTTTAAATAAAAAAAAGGGTAAAATTGGTAGAACAATATTTATTAACCCTTAGTTAACTTTGGGACACATGGCATATTTGGGGTGCGGAGTAATGTATGCTCACCTTCGGTTAAAGGGGTGAGCAAAATTGAACTCAATTTTAAACCATCTCAACTCTCAAGCAACTTTTGCTAATAGGGACGTAGCTCAGCCGGTAAATAGACGAGCTTGGGACTTGGGCAAATGACTCTTAGATAAACAGCTCGAATTCTATAAATGGTGAAAGCTTTAAAAAAAAAAAAAAAAAAAAATTACAAGCGGTGGTGAAATATCCAACAACATATCCGATGATAAGAGAAGCAAGGTGGATTCCACTACGATTACAAGCGGTGGTGAAATATCCATCTAATAAGTAATATCACAACATTTTCCTTTTTATTCATAAATAAAAAGATATCACTCACCTACCTCTTCAATTTTCCCATCAAACCAGACTCTCTCACTCTGTTTTGTGTTGTGTTGAATGAGATATGGGAAGAATTTTGGAACACTGGTTCCACCCAAATAACGAAGAATCCATCCTGAAGAGAAGAAACTTCTTGACCCTGATTCTTCTGTCCAAAAAATCAATGAGGTTAACATCTTCGGTGGCCAACCGTACGAGTTACCGGGTAAGTAGTTGTTAGTAAATCTTTTATTACTTCTGCAAATAACTGATAGAAATTTGGTTTATTGTTGTTTTTGTTTTGGGTTTGATTTAGGGATTTTACCATATGAATAAATCTGGCAATTTCTTCTCTGTATATATCACTGCCCAGATTATATTTCTTAAAGCAGATATTAATAAGAAAATAATTTGCTACCTTGGATTCAAAGAAGCTTATGTCGAGACTTCATAACCAAGTCAAGCACATTATTTTTGAACTACCATGATAAGTAATATATATTAAAAAAGTACAGAATTCCATAATCAAATCACATATTTAAAATAAATAAATAAATAAACCTGTCTTTAGTGTTAATCAAATACAAATTAAACTGAATACTTTATGTAGGAATATTTGGGGAATAGAGAACCCTTCTTGGTAGGATAATTATAACCTTCTTGTAATTTTAATCATTATCTCCTTTGTAGATTCTTTGAGAATTTTTGTTTAACAATTTCATTATCCTTTTCTGTCCTTTTTCTTTTGAGATTCTTAAGGGGTTCTTGTTTGACATTCCATTTCTTTCCCTTTGTCATTTTCTTTATTTTAATAAATTAATTCTCTAAGAGCTGGTATCTTATTTATTATTAATTTTCATATATACCATATAGGCTTGTGATGACTATAAAATTGTAAAATATAAGGAAAGCCTGTTTATAGACATAGAATATTACATCAAAATGGAGCATATCAAAACAAATGGAAACAATTACAATTTAAAATTAAATTCAAATAAGAAGATAATTATATAAAATCTTTTATATTTAGTAGATAATAATAAGGAGAATCATATATATATATATATATATATTCAACAAAAATATTACAAAATTCTATAAAATTCTATAAAATTAAACCAAATTCAATTGCTGAATTACTTCTTTAACCGGAGACTAAAACACAACCAGAGAAGAACTAACACCAACACAATATGGATGTGGAGAAGCTGTTTCACATGACAGGACGGGCTGGTCCGACTAGCTATGCTAAAAATTCCTATCTTCAGGTTTCGTTTTCAATTCTTATATATTTGTTCATGTTCAGGATCTGTTCATTTTTAATTTCTTTTTTCTTTCCATATTTTTCAACAGAAAAATGTATCTGATATGGTGAAGCACATCACTTTAGAGACATTACAAGAACTGATCGTAAATCCGGTGAAGCCCCTAAATTCTATTTCTACCTCAACGAACTTCCTACCAATGACTACAACTCTGTATTCAAAGCCTTGCCTGATTTTTACAGGCAACTTTCGATCGAAAGAAACGGTGCCTGTCCCTCCGTTTTCATTTCAGGTTGCCCCGGTTCATTTTACGGAAGATTGTTAATTACCGAAAAATTCTTTGCAATTCATCTACTCATCCAACAACTTGCACTGGCTATCAAAGGTGTGAATCAGTTCTCTCTTCTATATATTGGATGATGTTCCTTCTCTGGTCAAGCCGATCCTGAAAAACAGTTTCAGGACAGAAGTTACTTAAAAGTTTCATCAAGCACAATCTAATTATGCAGGTACCACCAGGTCTTTATAATGAGGAGGGCGAGTCTGTAAACAAAGGCAACATTTACATCTCTGAATCTAGTCCACCAGCTGTTTCCATGGCATACTTCATTCAATTCCAGGAGGATTTCTTCTTGTTCCTTGGATCACGGTCCAAAGAGCTCTTAGTTGGCGGCCGAATGGTGCTGATTTCGTTAAGAAGAGTAGGTCCTGATCATGTTGACAGAGGCAACTACATTCTGTGGGAACTTCTCTCACAGTCCCTAGCCAATTTGGTTTCCAAGGTACATTTACATCATAGCATCATTTTCTATCGGCATAAGCTTTTGATCTGTTGTCACTAATATGGTATTAAAGTCTTGTTAAAATAGGAGTTCTGAGTTCGAGTCCACCCACAAGCTGATCTGATAGTTGTTACCTGTTAACAATTTAAACGTGTGTTTTTAAGGTTCGGTGCAATTTTGTTTTTATCTGATTTGTAACGTTAGATATTCCGTTTTGACACAGATTTATATTTATTAGGCCACTCGAAATGCAGATTTTTGGACAATCCTATTTATGCATGTAAATTAATGTTATGATTTGTAGGGAAAAATAGAGAAAGAAAAGCTCAAGTCCTACCATACACAATTCTATGCACCATCGAAAGAAGAAATAGAAGAGCAAGTGAGAAGAGAAGGTACTTTTAAAGTGGACTATGGGTCTGCGGTTGCAATGGCAGTTTCCTTGTAGTTCTTAAGAAATTATAAATTATTTGCTGTGAAGTAATAAAATGAATGAAATTTGCATTTCTTGTAATTGCAATTGTGTGAACCATGTGTGTGTATATATATATATACCTTTCCCAGGTTTTTCAATGATTTATAAATGTAATTCATGAGATTTCAAGTAATTTATTCAAACCCTATATATATAGCAAATAGTTTCAAGGTTCAGTCATGTAATCAAATTCAAAATTATATGCCAATTAATAACTTAAAACAGCAACTCAAAATTATATGCCAATTAATAACTTAAAACAGCAACAACCATGTATGTGTAGAGAGACCTCTCCCTTTAAGGAGTGAGGGTAGATATATAGACAATAGCACATATAATATTTGATTCAATAGGTTTCAACGGACTCTAACCCAGTCATTGAAAGGTTAATCAAGACACTAACAAAGGTTTCTACACAAAGTGATTCTCTAGTTACACACGGGCCCTATGCCTTGGTGGCCTAGAGTCTTCCTAAGACTCTCGCCACCAAGATTCGAATCCTGGCTTGGTGTGTATATGGAGGTTTTCCCACCATGTGTGTGGGTTTTGTCCCACCTTTGTGTGGGTGCGCTCTCCCCTTATGGGAGTTGTTTGTCCGGGCCGTGCTTGTAAAGCCCCATCTCGCTGGTTCCGATAGTTGTTGATATAATAAAATAAAAAAAATAAAAAAAAGTGATTCTCTAGTTCTTACAAAATAAATGTCCTAATTTATTTATTTTTAGTATCGTTCTAACCAGATAACTACCGTATAGTTTGTGTCATATTTTCTCTTTCAACCCTTCTCTTTTCTCTTTTTGTGATAATTGGGCTCCCTGAGATTTAAAAGAAAGAAGTTGGGCCTGATATTCAAAATGGGCTCGTGTTGCAGCCTTATCGATTATGCTGTAAATTTGTATATAGTAACAGTAAATATGGAAATTCTAAATTCCAATTCTACCTAATAGGCTAATAGTATAGAAATTCTCAGTACATAATTGATTGTTTTTGTTTTTGTTTTTTTTTTTAAATCCATAATTGATTGTTAAAACATGAAATATAAAATAATCCTACCTATGATTTATTGGTTTGTTTTAACTTGTAATACATGAAATGTTTAGAAAATATTATATGTGAAAATACCATTAATTTATATATTTTTTTAACAGTATCTACTTATCCACCTATTTAGACCGGATATTATCTACCATAAATTTGGGAGTCATTTACCTAAGCTTCAAACTCGTCTATCTACTGGCTGAGCTCCTGAAGGCCCATTAATTTGTATTAACAACACTGAATTTTTTGCATCATGTAGGAGAGAAACATGCCTCTCCAAGTGTACGTGACAGGATTAAATCATAGGTAGGGGTATCAATTATCAAATAGACAAGATTGAATCCAATGCCATCAAATCAGAACCTGATTTCTATGGATGGGATTGGACCTTTTGAAAATACTTGGGAATTAAACAAGTTACTGGTCGAATATTTCCATGGTGGATGGACCTGAACCTCACGTTTTGCATTCGTACATTGAAGCTTTTGAATATTGGTTCAGTAGAATTCAGAATTCTTGCATTACTCCACGAAGAGTAATGTCGGAGAAAAACTTATATGCGATGGTTTTATTGTTTCCGTTCAATTAAAAACTTTTATACGACAATTTTTCAAATTTTATCTTTCTTTCATCCAATCAAATTTAAGTTTCTTCATCACATAACATATCTTGATTGAGTGAACACACATGTAACTTATAATCAAATCGGTCCAAAAGTGAGAGATTGAATGAATCTTTTAAATTTGTGTGTCACTCACAAATATTTCTTTCTTTTTAACTTTATTTTATTTATTTTTTATATTAAAATCTTCTTTGTGCTCCTCTTTATGCGGTGTAAATGCTTGTCACTAGTTTTAATGGAAATTGATAAACTCAGAACTCTAAATTGGATTCTTTCATCAGAAGTAACGTACAACTTATAGTGTGTTGAAAAATATATGTCAAAAGTAATTAACATGGATCAATAAACTATATATTTTCTTTATTTTAGTTGTCTTTCTTTGTCGTAACAAGGTAATAGATGGTTACCGGTAAAGAAAAGACTATATATATATATATAAAAGAAGGTAAAAATAAAACAATTCAGCCTCTAAGACAAATTCGTGAAGATGAATAATGTGTATATATATATATATATATAAAAGAAGGTAAAAATAAAACAATTCAGCCTCTAAGACAAATTCGTGAAGATGAATAACGTTTTTTTTTTAAACTCAAAACAAATTATATTTTTATCCATAATTTTAAGAAAATCTATGTGACAAAATATGCATACGTTACAAAATCTAAGCTCATGACCTCAAGAAAATCAGTCATATTTCATTGAAAAAAAAATGCTTATGTGCTTGATAATACAAATTAGGTACATTTTTATTCTTCGAACAGTATTGGCATCAATATCACAGTAAGATCTATCTGAAGTTTCATGTTTATACGTACGTACTGTAAATGTACAATCATTTGATCTAGACAACTCAAACTTTGTAGTGGGAATCGATGCTCTCACTTTTAAATTTTACCTTAATTTGATCACACATTTTTTTTCCTTACTTTCAACTTTTCAAGCCAGTATACTCACAATAGAAGTTTCAAGTTTCAACACAACTATCCATTGAGCCTGAAAATGCAAGTGGGCACTAGTTTGATTTGAAAAATTATAATATATAAAATTAGATTTATTTTTATGTGTTTAGATGATCTGGGTTTTATCCTTCATATAGAAAGATAATGAACTTTATAATGATCATTTCATAATTGCAAAATTGATTACAAGAACTTATAGATATGTCCTTTCTATTTATGGTGACTTTCATTTGTGTGTTAAGATTAGGGACAACAGTTGGGTCCTTCCCCATCCTCATCTCCATTCCCATTTGGGGGAGTTAACGGGGAGATAAAGGTTTTTTTTTTTTTTCATTTAGTTACAGAAGGATTTGTCGAGTTTATTCGAAATAGAACAATTTATCAAAAGACTTTCAAATTAAGGAATTGTTAAGTTGTAAAGATATTGTAAAGATATTGTATCAATATCACCACGGCCAAATGTAACTTGATGATTTTAGAGAACCCACATTTAAAGCTCAAGAATATGAATCATACGCCGAAATAAAAAACATATAACAAGATAATAATATATATACTCATGGATGTTATAACCCAATTGACTAGCCTTTTGGGTAAAAATTTAAAGAATGATTTATCAATTAACTAAACTTTTTGAATTGATAACTTATTCAAATTAATCAATATTTAGCCTTTTCATTCACTTAAATATTGTTTGGTTGCTAGTATCGGAGATATTCAAAACCTTTTTTTTAAGTACTAGACGGTCACTTCTTGGCGTCCAATACTACAATGGTCCTCACATAAAGGCAGTGTGGTGGATCAGCATTACACAACTCCATCATTTGACGGTCTCACCAAGTGACAATGAGACCGTCCCATGTAAGTTTTTCTCCCACACTACACACAAGTAACCCGTGACTACAAAGCTGAAGAGTAAAGTAGTCTAAATAGAAGACACCACTCACAACACAGGAAGGTAGGAGACAAAAAAACAATTTCAACAAGTAACTATTGTCTCCCTAACTAGTTTTCTTCATTGGCTTTTTGACTTTTTTAATAAGTCAGATTATTTAAATGCCCAACTATAGCCTTCACTCATGAAACCTTAAATTTTGTGTCAATATATTAATTATCAAGCTGCAGCTCATTAGCTGCATAGCACCTCATGGAATTTTATCTCTCTCTCGTTGAGAGATGTATAGTTAGCATCGGACTATTACACTAGATCATAGGAATATGGGCTGTGACATCCATCTATATATCATCCTATCTTCCGTTGGTTTTACGACAATAATGAGGCTTGTTTATTTATGGAGTTAAATTTATTGTGACCACCCAAAACAGTTGTAATGATCATCATCATGGTACTCAGCCACTCACCAATCACAATCCATAAATTCAAGTATGTAACTTGAACAACTTACCATGATAACTAATATATATATTAAGAAAAAGATGGTGAAGCCAAAAAAAAAGTAAAGAACTCCATCATTGAATTTTGCCTATAAAAGCTGAGCAAAGCACCATTACACTATATCACCTAGCCTGAGAAAGACTTGATTAACACAAGCTCAAAAATGGATGTGGGGAATATTTTTCACATGACTGGAGGCTCTGGATCCACTAGCTATGCCAACAATTCCTCCTTCCAGGTTGATGATCACTTCTCTTTTCTCATCTCTAACTTTGTCTTGTTCATTATTTTGATTGTGTAAGGGATTCCAGAAGTGTAGTTACCAGTAGACTATACCTGCGATCACAGAATAATCATGTTTTGTTGATTCTAAATTTTATTTCTATATTTGTTGACAGATGAAGGCATCGGATATGGTGAAGCACATCACTGTGGAAACTATAGAACAGCTCTACCTTGAATCATTTCCAAAGACAATAGGCATAGCTGATATGGGTTGCTCTTCAGGAAGAAATTCACTACCAGTAATCAAAACTGTTGTTGAGAGTGTTGAAGAAATAGGTCGTTTATTGGCTGAACCACCTGAGTTCAATGTCTACCTTAATGATCTTCCATCTAATGACTTCAACTCTTTATTCAAAGCCTTGCCTGATTTTTTCAAACAACTTATGGAAGAAAGAAATGGTGGGTGTCCTTCCATTTTCATTGCAGGTTGTGCTGGTTCATTTTATGGAAGACTGTTGCCAAAAAATTCAATGCACTTTGTCTATTCATCTTACTGTTTGCACTGGCTATCAAAGGTGTGTTCTTTGATCTCTTGATCTCTTTTTCTCATTGGCCTAGTTTTTTTTTCTCCATGGAGCATGATCACTTTGGTTGAGGGTTCAATC
The DNA here is from genome assembly GCA_008009225.1 of Acer yangbiense. NCBI lineage: Eukaryota > Viridiplantae > Streptophyta > Magnoliopsida > Sapindales > Sapindaceae > Acer > Acer yangbiense. The sequence goes on along the minus strand of CM017766.1, from coordinate 4,969,976 downwards.
ACTGATTGGCTAAGTGAAACAAGATCTAAATTATATACTATTATGGCAACCAATTAGTAAATGCCTAGAAATGGAAAGACTAAAGAGTAATGCAGCACTAAGTTAAGCTGTCAATTCATGACTATAGTACTTTTCAACATATATACTTTACAACAAGAATTATCATATGCAGGATTCAACACGTTTTTTTGTTTTGTTTTTTGTTTTTGTAGAGAACCCTGATTTGTATCGGTATAAATTAAATTCTGAATCCATTATATATACACCGGTGTAAGTCAGAATCTTGCACAACAAAAACATGTTGGATCCCGCGATCCCGCACATTTACAACTATTAGAATGTGTTACAGATATTTAAACCATGTAATTAAATAATTACAATCTCATGCAGGTACCTCCAAGTCTCTACAATGAAAAGGGGGAGTCATTAAACAAAGGCAACCTTTACATCTCTGAATCCAGCCCTCCAGCTGTTTCTCTTGCATACTTTTTACAATTCCAGGAAGATTTCTCCGTGTTCCTCCGATCGCGGTCGAAGGAACTTGTTTGCAGAGGCCGAATGCTGTTGATTTTGTTGGGAAGAGTTGACCAGAACAATCATGTCGACAGAGGCAACTCATTCTTCTGGGAACTTCTCTCTCGATCCCTAACTATTTTAGCTTCTCAGGTATTATATATCCACACAACCTTCAATTAACTTTGGTACTGAAATGTTTTTATAGGGCTAATCTGAGTAGAGAAGGACCTGAATATATATATATATATATATATACGTCATTCTTATATACGAATTTTTGTTGTTTGTGTAATTTGTAGGGAAAATTAAATAAAGAAAAGCTGGATTGTTACCATGCCCACTTCTATGCACCCTCAAAGTGGGAAATAGAAGACCAAGTGAGAAGAGAAGGTTCATTTTTTCTAGACCGATTTGAGATGTATCAACCAGAGAAAACATGTAATGGTACGAGCTACGGGTTCGCGGTTGCAATGACAGTTAGGGCTGCTCACGAAGTCATGCTTCGTCACCATTTCGGTCTTGAAGTTAATGGAGTTCTTGACACTTTGTTTGAGATCTATGGCAATATGGTGGATGAAGAAATGGCCAAGGAGGAAATTGAGCCCTTCACTTTTCTCCTAGTTCTTAGGAAATTATGAATCTATTTTAATTTCAACTAATTGAATGTATCGATGTTCCAGTGGTCGAATACATCAATCAATATGCATGTACATATGGTGCACCGAAGATTTTCTTCATATCCAAACAATCTGGCCAATAAGACCTAAGCCTTTGAATTGATGTGGGCACGTACCCAACCTAAACTCTAGTTTGTCACTCTATTATGCTCTGTCTGTCACTTTTTTTCTTCATCTACAAAATTATTGTCATCTCTGTTCATCATCACATCATCCATCAAGTCCTCAATTTTCGTTGGACCGAAGTCACAAGAAATTAATTAATTAATTAATTAATTTTTTTTTTTTTTGAAACAGCAAAACCTAACAAACCCCAAAGACAGGGGACCCAAACAGGCCACAAAAGGCAGAGGCACAAACTGCCGCCCAGACCAGAGAAAACACAGAACAAAAGAAACAGCCCAGAAAAAAGAAAAACTGCTGCACCAAGAAATCAGACCTGATTTCAGCGCAAAAACCACTGAAATCAGCCCAGATTTCACCACAGGAGATGCAATGGCTTCAATCCCAACTTCTGAACTCACTTTTTTTTCTCTCCACTATATTATACTCGTCATCTAAGTTCTTAACTGGATTTTGGTTACAAATTAAGCTAAAATTAAAACCAATAACTTGGTCACACTTTTGAGACTAGCCTAATATAATTAGGGATGGTCATTTATCCTCAGATATCCAAATTCCCACTTTTCCATCCTTAATTGGGGAGAAATTTTTGGGAGAAAATTAGGAAATGGGTGGGGATGGGGATGTTTTTTATCCCCAAATTAAAATGGGGTGGGGATGGGGGGACCCCATTTTCCCCACCCATGTATTCAAATGGGGGTGGGCAAACCTTTTATATATATATATATATATTCTTAATATTTTTTTTAATCTTTCTATTCTTAATATTTTTGTATTTGTATTTGAATTTGTAATTGATTTTTTTTTTTTTAGTATGTAATTTTTAGTAAAATAGGGGAAATGGGGGAACGGGAAAAACGGGAAAAATGAGGAAACAAGGAAAAACAACAAAAAACTAAAAAATGGGGATGGGGATATCTCCAACCCCCCCCCCCCCCCCCCCCCCATCAATGGGAAATGGGGGGGGTGGGGTTTGAAAATGGGGATAAGGGTTTTGAAAATGGGGATGGGGATGGGGATGGGGATAGGGATGGGGGGACCTATATCCATCCCCATTTCCCCAATGCCCATCCCTAAACATAATATTGATGATTATGCTAGGACCATGGTTTTGTTCAATAGAGTGAAATGGCATTTCAGTTTCTCATGTATCATTCCTTAGATTCAACTACTTAATGATTCAACTACTTTAACTTAGTGAACATAAGAAAACTATAAATAAACTGAATATATGCAATTAACTTTACAATTTCTTGTTGATTTCTTTCCCTTTGTCTTGTACTAGTACTAGAGGCCATGCAAAGAGTTCATGTTATAGATATTTGACAGACAAATACAAGTTATTTCTTGTCAATCAGATAAAGATTCGGCAGTACCAACTTGCCTTTTTCCACATGATCGAACAATGGAGGATGATGATCGATCATTTCATCTGTGTTGCTACTTGCTATTGCTCATGATAGAGTTTGATTTTTTAATTTTTTTTGCTCTACTCCCCTGCCATTGTTGGCAACCGGAGTAATGAGCATGCCTTCCCAGCTCCGTAGATAGTCCCATGCATGTACATGTACTACATAAGTTAGTTAATTATGATTAAATTTGTAGTCCATCAAAATCTACTAAGATGAAACATTATATATACAGTCCAGATAACAACTCCCACGACATAACTACATAAGGAGGAGGTGCGTGTACTAGTAAATGCCTAATATAACACTTAAACCTCTCTTCACCACAAACATTTAAGTGCCAAAATAGCTAGACACGTTATGTTATCTCTAATTCTCCATTAAAACTCATAAAAAGAAAAACCTATATATATTTTAACCATTCAAGCTATACAGCAATTAATATAAGCATTTGAACCTCTCATTATGTATATTATATATGGATTTGGATCCTCTCGTTATCTCATCTTTTTTCTGACATTTTAAATCATGTGATTGGTTGTTAATAAAGTGGTTATAGAAACCAAATATATCTTAACCACACATTCATTACAATGCTTATGTGTCATGAGATTATGTGAGGTCAAGAAAAAGATGAGGTAAGTAGAGGATCCAAATTCATTATATATAAGCATGACAAATTCACTAAAATGTGGGGCACCTAATTATTTTTCACATCAGATCTATATTTCACAAAGTTTTATGAAGTACAAACATAAATCTGTCTTGGATACTCTCTCTCTCTCTCTCTCTCTCTCTCTCTCTCTCTCTCTCTCTCTCTCTCTCTATATATATATATATATATATATATATATATTTATATATGAGTCTTATATAATGATCGGTTATTAGAAGTACTGGGGTTTCAAGAATATAACAACTATACTCGTTAAGTTAATTAATTTGTTGTAATTTTATGGCTTCCCCACCAAGCCTCTATTGTTGGCTTCATCACTAAGCTACTAATTGCCTATATATATATGGCTTCTATTGTAATGGTGAGAGGTTGTTTAGCCGAAGCTCACTTGAAATCAATACAACAAATATGTTCTCTCATATCTCTCTCATATTTACTCTTCATTTATAACTAATATCTCTCTCATCTTATTACTGATATATATATCTCGTCTCTCTCATCTCAGTTTCCCTCACTGTATTTCTCTATCTCATCTCTTATTTTATTACTTATTTCATCTATTGTTCTTTATTAATTTACAACACGTTATCAACACGATCGTATGTAAGTAAAAAGTATCTCTAGGTGAGTGATTTACTTACGGCTCGATATTTGTGTGTGTAAGTAAAAAGGATCCCTGATGGGTGATTTACTTACATCTCAATATTCTGAATCTATTTATAGTTCCGTATACAAGATGGCTTATGCCGTCAACGGATCCTCTATATATAGTTCTGGATTTATTTAAACTGTTTAAATATTCTGTATTTATTTTTATGCAATTTATGAGACTGGATTTATGATGTGTCTCCAGATAAACTGTTTAAATATTCTGTATTTATTTTTATGCAATATATGAGACTGGCTTATTCTGTGTCTCGGGACTGGCTTTATGCTGTATCTCCAGATAAACTGTTTAAATATTCAGTATTTATTTTTATACAATATATGAGACTGGCTTATGCTGTGTCTCGGGACTGGCTTATGCTGTGTCTTAGGACTGGCTTTATGCTGTGTCTCCAGATAAATTGTTTAAATATTTAGTATTTATTTTTATGCAATATAAGAGATTGGCTAGACCGACTAACCAGAACTTAAAGTTTCTGGAATTATGATATTTAAGTCGGCACGGTTTTGAAAACCTATGAGATCCTGGAGTTCTAAATCTAGTATTATATACAAGAATTCCATAATTTATTATTTGAAACATGGGGTTTCAAATTCATTCAGAATCTGAAGTTTTCTGAATTTTATATATGAACTTACAGTTCGTGGTCGAACCGAGAGTTCAAAAAATTAATATGATCCATGATTTTATTTTATCTCATATATATATATGAAGTGATATGCTTACATATTACTCATTTGAAAAAAAAAAAAAAATTGATTTACATATCTAACAGGAAGTTGTGAGTATTATAAAAATGATTTAAGATCTTAAAGTATAATGAAACTGGAAATAATATTTTATCCATTTCATTCATGTTTGATGCTCATGAAGAGCAATATTCAAAGAAGGATCGACACATCCAACAGGATGTTGTATCACAAAAGAGATTTAAGACCCGAACGTATAATGAAACTGAAAATAATATTTTATCCATTTCATTCATGTTTAATGCTCATGAAGAGCAATATTCAAAAAGGTATCTACACATCCAACATGATGTTGTGAGTATCATAAAAATGATTTAAGATCCTAATATCATGTATAATGAATTTGGAAATATTTTACAAGAAAAGAGATGAAAAATGAGGTGTGTGCAGAAATTGTGTGAAGAACATCACTGCGCAATCTTGATCAAACTATTATATCTCTCTCGTCTAAGATCGGTTTGAGTTGAAATTTAGTTAGCATATTCTACTCTTGTAGTTCTTTAATATGTATGGTGGGATTGTTAATCAGAATTCTCTATGGTGAGTTCTGCAGCTCCGAACAGAGCTGGGCAGAAAATAGGGGAGAAAATTCCGGTATTGTGTAGATTTCAGTGAAGAATGATATCTCTTTGATCTATGGTCTGATTTGAAATTTTGTCAAAACATTCTTCACTCGTGTTTCTACAATCTGATCGATTATATTGTTGATCAAAATTTTCTGCAGAGAGATATACACCTCGAACAGAGCATCTGAGTTTATACTATTCTCTCTCTTGTTTCACTTATTGATATTCCATATTTGTATTAATGGTGTTATGTATATATATTTGTTGCAAAATTAAAAGCATGGATTCATGCCATGATTTCTATATGGTTGGGATAATTAAATTTATCCATGCAATGATGATAGTGCAACGAATCAAACAATTCTACTGAATTATTATCATTTCAGATGAGATATAAAATGACATTACAAATAATGTCCATAAAATTTCCAAAAGGGAAAATATATGCCTTGCCGCTAGTGCAACGACTCATACGTTTCTGCGGAGTCAAAAATATTTAACGAATTTAACTTTGTTGAGAGCAAATGTTATTTATGTATCAAGTCCAATGGATCTGATAGAAAGCTCTGGAAAAGCCACTATACTATTATCAAACAATACTAAATTATATGTCAATGATACTTGATATTATTCAAGCAGACCATAAAGAAATATGTTTAGTTCAAAAGCGTATAAGTTTAATACCGAATCAGATCCAACAGATCTGAATAAAGGCTCTAGAAGAGTCACAATCTTATTACTAGATGATATTAAATTGTATATCAGTGATACTTTATATCATTCAAGCAGAACATAAAGAAATCTGCTTAGATCAAAGACATATAACTTTATTAATGTCTTTTGAGACCATTATTAATGTCATTTGAGACCATGAATAATAAGAATGTTGAATATATGTGCGTGATTCAGGCCAGAAGCTGATTATAGAAAAGCTGTGTGATTTATCATCTGGATCATATCACTGATCAAAAAGGGGTTGCATGTGAATATATTCATTCACCAAATAAACCATCTTATTCTAAAGTTGATTTTGAATTCCCATCATTCAAGAGGGTATATGTGGATATATTCATCCACCAAATAAATCCTTCCATTATTTTATGGTTCTAATTGATGCATCTACGAGATCATCACATGTTCATGTATTATCAAATCTCTCCAATTGAGATCGATGTTCAACATCCAGTTTTCACATGTACTCATAATCAGAGGATCAGCGGAATCACTTATCAAACTTTTCAGGTAATTTTGAATAACTTATTATTTTCGATTCAATTACCAATTTCTATATGGGACGTTCTATATTACATGTTGATACATTCATCTATGATCATTACTTATCATCATTATTACCATTACAATTGTATTTGTCATTGACTTGCTCACGTTTTTAAGATATTTGATTGTGTAGTATATCTCCTATTATATATTTGGCATGATCTAAGATAAGAATTCTATATCATTATGAGATTAATATTGATTTTGATTAATCTTCTATTAGATCATTTAAACTTCTGAGAGTTTATATTTTTACGCACAATCTGTGTATTATTATATTGATTAATTTCCAAATGGAAAGTTTTCTCCAGAAAGAGTAAATGAAAAGTTACTCTTATATAAAATAGAGATACCAGTTCGGTTCTCTATATATAAATGTGTCTCATTTCAATCTTTGTATCACTAAAATACGAAAGATAATTGATCATCATATGATTATTAATCTGTTACCTGATATATTAAAGGTAACACGATTTTATAAGTTGTCATCTCATAAACCCCGGCCGGGTGATTGTTCTTAAAGAATGATCAGAGTAAATGACAACAAATAAATCATCTGATGCATATCATAAGCTTATAAACCTTTTTAAAAGGTATTATTATCAGGATCCAAAAGTAAACAAAACTCGAGTTATAAATAAATCCACTTTCTCTAAATCAACTCTATAAGAGTCTGATATATCTAAAGAGACACGAGTATATGAAATGACTAAATCCATTGAAATGGAAGAAATCTCAACAGAGATTCAAGTATATTGAAATTTAGAAAATTTTTATAAATCATATAAGAGAAATGTGGAATCATAAAGAAACAATCATTGATAATATATTTTTATATACAGTAGCGCTACTGAAATTATAAATGATAATTATGATATTCATAATATCAATGATTGTATACAAAAGGCATGATTGGCCTAAGTGAAAAGAAGCAATTCAAGAATAATTGACTTCATATATCAAACGTAAAGTATTTAGACCAATAGTACTCCAGATACCTGAAGATGTCAAACTAGTTGGATACTAATGGGTCTTTATACGGAAACATAATGAGAAAAACGAGATCGTGAGATATGAGACACGACTCGTAGTACAAGGTTTCTCACAGAAACTTGGTATTCAATAGTGACAGATACAATTACGTTTCAAAATTTTGATAAATTTGGTTGCCTTTACAAGGCTTGAAATACGTCCTTTAGACGTAGTAATCATTTATCTATATGATCACTCAATGCAGATATTATAATCCTGGAAGATTTAAAATGCTAAAAGCATATAAATCGAGATGATCGTAATTGTATTTGATGAATATACAAAAATCCTTATATGGATTAAAAACAATCTGGACGGATGTGGTATAACCGTCTCAGTAAATATCTGATAAAATAAAGGTATAATAATTATATTATATACCCAAGTGTCTTCGCAAAGAAATCAGAATCAGAATTTACTATATTCACAACATACGTTGTTGATATGAATTTAATTGGAGCTCCTGGAGAGCTCTTGAAAACTCCTGAATTTTTATAAATGAGTTTAAAAAAGAAGACGTGGGAAAGAAAATATTGTCTCGACCTGAAGGTCAAACATAAATCAAATGGAATGTTTGTCCATCAATCAGAATATGTTGAAAAGATTCTGAAAATGATTCCATATGGATATTACTTCATAAAGCAAGTCTTCGCTTATACTTCCTCTAATCATTTATGATATTATTGAAGTTCAGTAATCTAGAAGATTGCTTCACAAGAATTTTTATTAGGGGGAGCGTCCCATCAGGGGGAGCATATCAAATGAAGTTTATTAATCATATTGGGGTATAAGTGCATTGTACTTTTTTTTCTTTAATCAGGCTTTTGTCCCATTGAGTTTTTCCTGATAAAGGTTTTAATGAGACAATTCCCTAAACACACCCAAAAATCTTTTGATTCATAAAAGATCATCATGAATATTACATTAATCCAGTAGATCATTATATATATGTTATCTTGATCAAAATATCATTGTAACTATTACTTTGATCTTGCTAATCATCGTATATATGTTATCTTGATCCAAAAGATCATCATAAATATTACTTTGATCCGACAAATCAATGAATATCGTTGCTCAAGTTTTTGTCCTACTCGGTTTTCCCTAACAAAGTATAAATGTGAGAAATGTCTTGAAGAAAACATTAACTATGAACATATTTGCATTGTACTCTTTTTCCTTTCGATAAGGTTTTGTCCCACTGGGTTTTCCTGACAAGGTTTTAATGAGACAATCAGGGGGAGCAAAGTTTAGAATGGACATATGTGCACTATACTCTTTTTCCCTTCGTTCAGGTTTTATCCCACTGGGTTTTCCTGACAAGGTTTTTAACGAGATAGTTTTGAGAATGTCCAACTCCACAAGATCTAGAATATCATTGTATGTATTTTAATAAGGTTTTGTCCTATTGGGTTTTCCTTAGTAAATTAAAAATACGAGTGGTGGGAAATCCAATGGGGAGTGTTGTAATTTTATGGCTTCCCTACCAAGCCTCTATTGTTGGCTTCCACACCAAGCCTCTATTGTTGGCTTCATCACTAAGCTACTAATTACCTATATATATATATATATATATATATATATATGGCTTCTATTGTAATGGTGAGATGTTGTTCAGCCGAAGCTCACTTGAAATCAATACAACAAATATGTTCTCTCATATCTCTCTCACATTTACTCTTCATTTATAACTAATATCTCTCTCATCTTATTACCGATATATATATCTCGTCTCTCTCATCTCAGTTTCCCTCACTGTATTTCTCTATCTCATCTCTTATTTTATTACTTATTTCATCTATTGTTCTTTATTAATTTACAACATAATTAACCTTTTTTAGGTAAAGTAGGACCTTAATCAAACTTTAAACATTATTTTTAGGCATATCAAAATAGTAAAAAAAAAAATTTACTAAGAACATTTTATTAAGAAACAACACTACACACAACCAGTAAATCATCCAACAGACTTTTCCTAACTCAAGGAGGAAACTCCTCCAGCCAGACTATCAAACTAGTAATTAGCAGTAGCAAACAAGAAAATAACTAGAAACTTAACAAATTAAATTTTATTAACAACAAGTCCCCTTTAAGATGATAATATTTTTGATTAATGCTACACTGCCGAAATAACGTGGAAAGTTGATCCGTGTCAATATGGTTGTGATAATTAATTGGTTGATCCGTGTCAATATGGTTGTGATAATTAATTGGTATATAAATTTAGTGGAAATGGTGGGAAATAACACTCTTTTTATATTGAATTTTGAAAGTATCACTAGTTTAATAAGTTAAATTTAAATGGTACCAATAGACTAAAATACCCTCATCTCCTTCTTTTATTACGTTTAGGGGTAGACGTCTATTGGATCGGTTCATTTTTCAATAGAACCGATAAAACATTGATAAAGTTTGGTTTCTGAAAAATATGAACCGATCCAATAAAATTTACAAATGTCAACCGATAAAAAACCAACCGAATTGGACCAGTTCGGTTCGGTTCGGTTTTGGTCCTACTGGGCCAAATTCATGGGCTTTAATTAATACACATATTTTCATATTTTAATTCTTTTGGGCCTTTGACCAAATTAAATATGGGCTTGAAAAAATTGAAAATACTAATTTAAGATAATATTTAGCAAAATAAACAAAGAAAAAAAAAATATTATGTGACACACTTTCATAGTTTTATAGTTTCATGAACAGTTGAACATTAAACTAGGGTTTTTTTTTTATATATAATCTCGGTTTGGTTTTCCGGTTTGGGATAGCGAACCAGGAAAAAAACCGATCCGATCGGTTTTCAAAAAAATGAACCGACCTGAACCGACCAACATAAGAAAACCAGGAAAAACCGATTGGATCGACTCGGTTCACCAATTCAGTTCAGTTTATTGGTTTTGCGCCCACCCCTAATTACGTTTGTACCATTTTAAGGGTTTTTAAAAGGGAAAGTATCATTTTCCCCCCTGACTTTTGCCCTATTGTTAAGAAGATGACAGGGTTTGGCCATATTAGCCTGTCTCCCCCCTCAAAGGGAAAGAATGTAGTATATGCCCCTTTTGTTACTTTTTCCATCCATTTACTGTATTATTTACCCCTTTTGTATTATATGACCGTTAAAATTACCATTTAACCCTCAAAGATTGTATTATATTCTCTCTTTTTTATTTTTTATTTAAATTTAATAATAATAATAATAATAATAATAATAATAATAATAATAATAATAAAATCTTTACTTCAAATATATATATATATATATATATTACCTCACAAATTTCATTTTCCTTTAAAAAAAAAAAAAAAAAAAATCTTCCCCAACAATGGATATGTCTCTTTTTTATTTATTTTTATTTAAATTTAAAAATTAAAAAAAAAATTAAAAAGAAATAAAAAAAATAAGATCTAATTCAACCAGATCTTATTTGTTATCAAAAATTAAATTAAAAAAAATTAAATCGAACCCATCTTTTCTCCACCACACCTCAACACCATCTCCAACTTCACCAACAACATTCATCACCAACTTCACCAGCACCAAATCCAGATTCATCACCATTGATTCATCCTCACCAGAACATCAAAACCTAATCGACCACCATCTTCAACACCATCTCTCTGTCATCATCATCTTCTCTACCATGTCTTACCAATTGAAAATACCACAACACCAATCTCCACCACAACTCCAACTCAAGCACAAACCCTAACCCTAGCCACTGCTGCTGCTGAAACCACCACCCAAACACCACACCCTAGCCCACCGAAATCACAGTAACCACTACCCCTAGCCACAAAATCACACCATAAAATTTTCAAAAAACAAACCCAAACTCACTCATCATCACTCACACAACCACCACCAGCGTCGATCAACGGAGGAGATGGATTCGAGAGAGAAATGTATTCGCGAGAGACAATTTCAAGAGAGAGAGATGGATTCGAGAGCTAGGGTTTCTGGTATGGTTTCGATTTGTAAAGAGGGATTCGAGAGAGAGAGTGTGTGTGGGATTCCAAGAGTAGTAGCGGTGGTTGTTTTGGTGGTAGTGATGAGAAGCAGAAGTTGAAGAAGAAGAAAAAATGTGGTGAATCGGTGTGCTTGGTGAAGAAGCAAGTTTTTTGAGTTTTAATTTGGGTTTTCTGGGTTGGAGAGAGATGGATTCGTTGAAGATGAGGATGAGTGTGAGAGAGAGATCAATATTTGAGAGAGATTGTATTGAGAAGGATCTGAGAAGAAGATGATGATGATCTGTGTATTTTTTATTTTTTTATTTTTATTTTTTTATGTTTTGTTTTATTTTATTTTTTATTTTTGTGAAATGTAAATTTTTGTTGTTGTTGAGGTTTTGGTGATACATCGATGAGATTACGAAATTACCCCTTTGATAGTTATGGTCAACGTTAATTTGGATGGAAAGTGTGACAGAAGGGGTATATTATACATTCTTTCCATTTCAGGGGGATTAAAGACCAATATAGCCAAACCATGTCCTTGTCTTAACAATATGGCAAAAGTCAGGGGGGGAAATGATACTTTCCCTTTTTAAAATCTCCATTGGAGGTCGAAATCAGCCTCCAATTGAAAATTTGAAAATTTTCATTTTCGCACCAATAAGTCTCGGAAACTACCTATTAAGTCTCGGAAACAACAAAATAAATCTCATAAATTAGAAAATAAGTCTCAAAAATTAGAAAATAAGTCTCAAAAATATAAAATAAGTCTCGGAAACAAAAAAAAAAATGCGAGACTTATTTTTGTGAGTGTTTTAAGAGTATTTTTGTCAGATCCACACTTTAGGTTATAATAAAACTTAAGTTATTAAGTTGATGATAGTCTTAAAACTCACTCTTTAAAGAGTGTTATTAAATTTTCGAACCCTATAAATTTATTTATGTAAAACAAAAGAATTAGATGGATATTGACCATATATGTTAACGATGATAATAGCTATATATGTGTTACAAAATCCTTCAAAAAAGAAATTAGTAAGGTTGATTTTGAGTCAAAATCTTTATCCACAAGAAATGTCCATCTTAAATGGTTGTATTTAGTGGGTTTTGATTGTGTTTAGTGAGTTTTGTAGGTTTTGATTCTGTTGATTAAATGTAATTGTTGGTGAGTTTTGATTGTATTGATGAAATAAAATTGTTGGTGGGTTGATGAGTATGAAATTGAATGTTTTGGTGATAAAGTTGGGTTTAGAAATTTGAAAATTTGGTGTTTGGGGACATTGAAAATGTAAAAAAAAAAAAAAAATGACAGAAAGAAAAAGAAAATAAAAGCAATAACAAAAAAATTGTACTGATTTTTTTAATTTTTTAAGTAATTTTTTTTAATATTTTTAAATAATAAAAGTAATGATAAATAAGTTTTCAAGGGCAGTTTAGTCATTTCGGGTTACAAATGTGATTAAAAGTTAAAGTTAACAAAAGTCAAATGACGGTAGGGTATATTTATGTAATTATTAGAAGAAAAAAATAAATATTTATACAATTACACCTAAATTCAGGGTTGTTTGTGAAATTTACCCAATAAAATAACCTCTCCCTTTTACCCAAGGGTATTATTGACTTTCCATACCCCAAGCACATTCTAATTGAGATGTTTGTGTTTGAATAAGATATTTGTTTGAAAAATTACTTTATTAAATAAATAGATGGTATATTTGTGCAATCAACCCGTAATCACATGAACACATTTATTGATATCCGTACATTTCACCAATGTCGAAACTAGATAAGGATAGTCTCAAAATCATAATCGATAAAGCTGCTACAAAATTTTCACATGGAGACTATGGACCTCTCCTCTATATCCACTAGTAGCTATGCATTTAATTCACTAAAGTCATATTTATACGATCACCGCCATAATCAAATCTTAAACTAATTCATCGGTGACCTTAAAAATCTTTTAATTATCTTATCATCTCCAGGAATTAGGGTTCTTGTTTTATATAGCACTATTTCCAAGGGTATTTGTAGAAAAATCACCAAGTAATTAAGTGTTGTGGAAATAGAACCAATTATTGTGCTCTGCCAAATTTGCCCCTGATATACACCTGAGCAGCTGAGCTTTGAATTTTTTTGGGGGGGGGGGTGATTTTTTTTTCAATTCCTTTTGAGTTTTGACTCTCTGAAGAGAGACCCACCAGACCCACCGTTATCGTTGACAGCGACGAATCGGAGAAGGGACGGCGACGACGAACTTGAAAATAGAAGAAGTTGACGAGGAAGTGAAGGTATGTTGGTTGTTATTCTTCAAATTTTCTGTTGGACATGTTTGGTCTAAGATTAGATGTTGATTTGTGGTTGGAAGTGTTTGATGATTCTTTTATGTTATATTTATTTTGTTTGTTTATTTAGAGAGTTAATAGTCAAATCAAGATCGAAGAAGAAGAGAAGGAGAAGCTTCAAAATCTACAGCAACAGTGAGCTTTATATTTATCTTTTGCCGAGGATTTTGAGAGCGAAAGTGAAGAGGAGTATGGTGAGAACAGTGGCATGTTTATTATGTGAAACAAAATTTTAGGCTTACTTTTTTTTTTTCTTATTATTTTAATTGTTGTAGAAATGATTTGGTATGCTGATATATGATGATTTTGTATTATTAGAAACTAGGGATTTAATAGATTGTACTATATAATTATGTAAAGTTTCTCATTTGATTATTGTTTAGCTGGAGATGAATAACCAAATATCACATATCATTTTGAATTAGGATTGGTACTTACTGCTATCGGGTGAATACAATAGGCTAAGTGGTTTTTGATCTTAAAAGAGGCAGTTGTGAATTGTGGTAGGGTCTTCAGCCTTCTTGAGAGTTGATTCTTTCTAGATTTGGGAGTGAGATAGGACCAGGTTATGATCATATTTAGTAATTAGTAGTCTGTGGGGTTATTTTGTCATCCTACTAGTTAGGATGTGTGTATTATTACCTAGAGCTACTATAGTTGAAATTCATTGGCATAGTCAAACCCGACGCCATTGCCATCAATGGTTCTCTTCTCTGGGTATGAGTCCTCCATTCCTCAAGAATTTTTAATGCCTTTGTTATTTACCATTCTTTATACCAACATTGGTTTTTGGTTTCAATATATTAGTTGTCCTTAATAAGCAGAGAAATAATAATAATTTGCAATTTAGGGTATTATGGATCTTTTAAAAGCTTTTCCTGGCTCATAAAATAAAAATAGTATCTATATATGATGGCCACTGGTGAGAACATGATAAGTAATAGCTCAAATGATGCAGGAATTGATTAAACTATGATTCTTGAATTTTTCCAGTGCATTCTGATGTTTTACTAATATTTGGTGTTCTTTGATTGTGGAGACTCCTGTACTTCAATTTTAAATATCTTTTGGTCTATTATTTACTATTTAGTTTGTTGGACCATCCTTAGTTGTATAGGAGTTTTGCCTGCAGTAATATAGGCATTGTGAAGGAGATCCCCTAATAACATTATCTACTCGATGTGTGGTCAAATTTGAAGATGCCCACTCTACGGTCGCCGTAAATTGTTAAGAATGACTATGTCTTACATCCAAAGCATTCAAGTGTCTTATAGGAAGAGAATTTCTAGAAATTTTTCAACAACGTAGGCTGTCTCTTACATGTAATATTTTTCACTATGAATTTTTATGCCAAATTTGTTTCATCTTTAAAGACTAGGAAGTGGATTTTTAGCGTCATAAACTTCTCTCCTGGTTGTTTTACGGTTTCCTTTCCTTGTCCCAGACCATACTATTAACTTATTTGTTTTCTTTTACTTTTTTGTAGAGAGTACTGAAACAAAGATGTTAGGATGAGGGAAACTTGGTAAAGATCCAACAGTTGAGACTAGCTTTTTGCCTCACAGGTCTGATTTTTCTCTCTTCTCTGTGTGCATGCATTTGAGTAGGCATATTGGCAAGTGTGTGGTTGTGTTCTTTGTTTTGTGTGTTGAGACTTGCGCCTAACATATGAACTTAGGGGTGCTGAGGATGCTCTTTCAGTGAGCGGGAGGCAGAGGAGCAAGCCGAGCGTGAAGAGCCGCAGAAACAGTGGAATCGTGAGCAGGAGAAAATTCGAAGTAATCTTGTGTTCTGACCCTATCCTATTCAATGTATATGTCTGGCAAAAATAAAATTTCCTGAATCAACTTTTATGTGTTTCAGATGAGCCCCTTCAAATTACTACAGTTATTGGGATGGAGCAGGCCATGGACGAGTGATCCAGGTTAGTAAAAGTTGTAGACTTGTAGGACATGTGTTTGATCAATCTGTCTCTATTTTCCGTTGCCTAAAGTTAATTAATGAATTATTTAAGTGCGGAAGGGTGATACCATAGGACTTAGGAGAGTTTCTTCGAGCTGTCCAGCAGCAGCTTCCACCTGAGTTTCGAGAAATCTGAACGACATCAATGGAGAATTTGCTTTATGTTAAAGATGATCTTATTATTCCTCATGTGAGATTATTTCTGATTCAAGTTTCAAGTTTAGAGTTTGGCTTTCTGCTATCTACATTATGCTCTAACTATTTTACATCTCTTTGATGTTTTGGAGTTCAGGAACACGGTTTCTATGAGCTAATCTTGAACAAGGCTAAGGGAAAGAGTGGACCGGTAATGCTCAATTCGTTAAATTTCCATGTTGGTAATTTTATCAATGTTTCATCCAGTTGCCAATATAACCAAGGAATCATAGAGCTTTGTATTTTGCATTCTTAATGTTTTTGCGTCTTGAAAATGATAAAACCAAGGAATCTTTTTCTTATTGTGTATTTTCTATGCAGCTTTTCCACTTTGACGTGCACGAGAATGTATGAACAATAGCTGATGCAGCAATAGAAAAGGATGAGGTACATTTCCTGACATGTTTTAGTATCTCTCTCTAATCCTGTGAATTCAATACATTATCTGTTTGACATGGCAAGACTGGAAATTGGAAACCAGTTGTTTTTATTGCACTGTAACTATGTGTTTGACGTAGTGTTTATTAAACATACTTAATAGTGCATGTGTAGTCTTTACTTGGCATCACAGAAATGTTCAGCTGCACAGTAGTTAAGTTAATGATAATGCAATTCGGCATAATCATGTAAATAAGCTTCGACATCACTAGGGAGCATGTACTAACTAGAAAGCAAAGAGGGCAGGGCACTGGGGCTTTAGTTACTTGTTGAGAATTTCTCTGTTATATCTTTGTTCAATACTAATTTTGTGTAAAATCTTGAACAGTCATGCTGGGAAAGTTGTCGAGAGGCATTGGTAAAAAAAGAACAAGCATATCTTCCCCGCTTCTAGATGAGGGGTAACTCTCTGTCCTCGCCACCTTTCTATCCTTGTGTGTTTTCGGATGCCAAAGAAATTATATTCCTGTCGATCATTCCTACTAACCCATTTTTATTTTGCCCCTTTCTTTATTGTAGAAATATGACCCGACAAAGAAATGGGAGCATTACACAATCCATGGAGATTAATTGATTAAGTCATAGGCAACCATTTCGTTGTGTAACATTGTGATTTGTTTCCTACAAGTAGTTAAAAACCAAATCATCATCGACCTTGTGGATACAATTTTTGTAATCTATATTCTCATATTATTAGATTTTGTCCTTTGGAACCAAGTATGAAGTTTAAAGCAGTCATTCTATTATACTGTTTTACATATTGGTGTTAAACTGTTAATATCATCCAATTCTTCTCGGTGTGTAGAATTTGTACTGAAATTTTACAGATTTTGCAATATTTAAGCTTTAACATGGATATTGGCTAACAATATGAGGTTGGTTCGGTGGTATACCCTTCACATCTATACCACAAGGTTGTCGGTTTGTGTCCTCCTCTAAAAAAACCACCGAATACTTTTAAAAAAAAACATGGATATAGAGGTGGGGGTTACTATCGGGCATCTTGGGTGCAGCGGGATGCTCCATGCATCTTGCATTCGTTGCACCCAAGTTTCTCTCTTTCGACGCAAAAGAGTAGGCCGTAGGGTTTAAAAAAAAAAAAAAAAAAAAAACAAATCACTTAACTAATCAAGCTTAAACGTTCTTAAAATTTTCAAATTTTTTTTTTTTGTATCATTTGGTTGTCACTCGGTAGAGCTTTTTAATGATTAAAAAAGTTGTTCGGAAAAGCTTAAATTTAAGGGAAAATTGCACAAACTTACCTTAACGTTTCCCATTATGGCATAATATTCAACTAATGCCTTTAATTGCACAAACAACCCCTCCTTTTAGTCAACTTTAGTTAAAAATAGCCATTGACCATGATTTTTTTTTTAAAGCCCAAAATTGCCCTTGCACTTTATTACAAAAAAATCTTAATTGCCCTTTATTTAAAACATTATCTACTTTAAATTATTATAATATAAAAAATAAATACTAAACATAATCTTTTTTAAATAAATAAAAAATTCAAAAATAATATATTAAAAACAAAACAATTTAAGAAAACGTTATTTTGAGAAAATATAATTTAATAATATATTAAAAAAAAAAAAAAACTTTATTTTGAGAAAATATAATTTAAAATTATGCAAGTCCAATATGAATAGTGGTAATGTGCTACATATTTTTAAAATTTAAAACATATTTTTTTTTTATTTAAAAAGGATTATGTTTAGTATATATATTTTTTTAAATTTTTGAACCAAAATATAATGCGTAATTTATATTGAGTCAAATTATTTTGTCTTATAGAGATGAACATTGAACAAATTTTCGGTGCTATTGTATTTTATTATGACAAATGATTATATTTTTATTTCAAACTCTTGATGATTTTATTTATATTTGTGTTTAGAATACTAAACATAATCCTTTTTAAATAAAAAAAATTCAAAAATAAATAAAAACAAAAAAAATAAAAAAATATGTAACACATTACCACCATTTATATTGGACTTGTATAATTTTAAATTATATTTTCTCAAAATAACGTTTTTTTTTTTGTTTTTTTTTTAATATATTATTAAATTGTATTTTCTCAAAATAACGTTTTCTTAAATTGTTTTGTTTTTAATATATTATTTTTGATTTTTTATTTATTTAAAAAGGATTATGTTTAGTATTTATTTTTTATATTATAATAATTTAAAGTAGATAATGTTTTAAATAAAGGGCAATTAAGATTTTTTTGTAATAAAGTGCAGGGGCAATTTTGGGCTTTCAAAAAAAAATCATGGTCAATGGCTATTTTTAACCAAAGTTGACTAACATGAGGGGTTGTTTGTGCAATTAAAGGCATTAGTTAAATATTATGCCATAATGGGAAACATTAGGGTAAGTTTGTGCAATTTTCCCTAAATTTAAAGCTTTTTTAAATTGATCTTTTGAAACTTTTTTTAATAACACTAAAATCTTCAATATAAGCCTATCAATTAATATTTGTTTGAGTATTTTGTTAATCTTATCTAGACTTGGCAATGTGTCGTGTTATTACAAATTCGTGTCGTGTTAAAATTGTCTCACCCGAATACTATATGTTTAATTAATATGGGTAATCCAACCCGACTCCGTTGTTGAGTTTAAATTAATGGGAATGTAGAATGTACTTACCGTAACTAATTTCAAGAAAGTGGAAGAGCACTACTTTTACGGCTAGAGGTAGAATATAGTGATATAATTAATTTTAGTTTTATAGTTTTTAATTAGAAATTGGAAAAAATTAGGAATTTTTTTCTCTTTCCAAAAAACAAAAAATTAGGAGCTTTTTTTTTTTTTTTTTTTTTTTTTTTTTAAATAAATTAATTTTTAAAACATATCCTAACCATAATTATAAAGATATTTTTTTTAATTTTTATAAATTTCGTAACTTGATTATTAAAATTTATTTACTATTAAGTCATAAAATACAAAGATTTTTTTAAAATAAATTTCATAAATACACTTAAAAAAATCTTCATATTAACAGGTTTGTTAACGAATAAATGGTTTTTCAAGAGTGAACCAAAAACCGAACCATTATATTTCATGTTTTAATGGGTTGACCAATTAACAACCCGATCCGATAAACTAGACCCATCAACCATTGGTAATTTTAGTACAGCAAGCTTTTCCATTTTGTTATGCATTCTCAACTGTCTGTGGAAGTTTATAGTTATGGGATTGGCAAGAGGCACTGAGCTCAACACTTTGGCTTTAGTAGACAAGATCATTTTCTGCTTGCAAGTAATTTCCATCTTCCACTTCCTTTTTTAATAGTCTTATGATTTTATTTTGAGATGGGGCGCTGGTCTGGTTAAATCAGTCAGTTGTTTTCTTATTCAGAATATGTTTGTGCTGTATTGCAGGCCTTTAAAAATGCATCTGTGCCAACTTCAGCTCAGGCTTCTTTCTCTTACATTTTTGCTGTCAGCGAGTCTTTGCAGGTATGTGCACTATCGTGGAAGTTCAGTGTGTTCTTTATGTTAATTTTTAATACGACTGATATATACTTATGGAAAGGAATGTGAAAAAAATAAATTGTGTTGGAACTTATATACATTCCTTTTTTGACAGCCTGGCACTTATGATCTCATCGGCAGCATTATTTATGAGATAGACCAGGAGCCTTACCAAATCACCTTTTATAATGCTACCATTGAAGTTGCTGGTGCTAACTGCAGCATTGAGTCTGTCTTCCTCATTACACTCGGAATCGTCCTTCTTATCCTCCTTGGTCTATGGATTCACGGTCAAGTAAAGCAATTCTTCAAGGTAGTAGTTATGTACTTACGTGCCACCATTCATGCAGTCATTAGGTTAATGTACTCTGCTATCCTTCTATATATGATCTCGAAGCCAATAATTGTGTTATCAAAATCTGATAATGATTTTTCTTAATTGAGATTCTTGATTGTTACTAAAGAATCACGCATGCGTGTCTATATGTACTCTACAATGTTTAGGTGATGGAGTGGTCAATTTGTAGTCGCACGTTGTCTTTTAGATGTTTTGCCATGATTGCACAATAATCTAACATTTATCTATTTCTGGTGTAGAAAACTAAGAAGGCTCCGAAGGTGGAAGTTGGAACAGCAACTAGTGATGACTCCATGGATGAGTAGCTTCAGGTGTGTAGTTTTCACAATCTGATGTAGTATTCATTTCACTAGCCTTATTTCGCATCTTCGTGTAATTATAGTATTAGAAACATCAATTACCAGTTTACCACCGTGCTATTCTCATCTTATGCTAGTGATGATAGAAATGGCCCGAAATGGTGTAGATCATCTGCCAACTGATTTCATATGGAAAAAAGATGAAACTTTGAGATAATAAAATTTGAAAACATGAAAACTGGATTTTTGACTTCCTTTTGGTAGGACAGAGAAAAAAGATAAACTATGAAATTGGACTGGGCCGGCTCTGATTTGGGGCCCAATCAAGTTTGTGATTCTTTTAAAATTAAAATTTTAAAAGATTTTATAACACATTTTATTAGTGTTTTGTTTTTTGTTGATATGCTGGATCATTACTTAACTTCACATATTTCTCCAACTGTTTGAATGCTTCAAGCTTTTGCAAAATACCAAAAGGCGGATGAACAAGAGAACTTACCGCTACGCATATTTAGCCACTTATTTTCTCTTACTTGCATCGTTGATGCCAAGTGTTTATGCTGATATGTTGTACATCATTGGGGGATTGTCCAGATGGAATGTCTCAGTAGACATTCAGAAGTGGGCGGCAAATAAGACTTTTCGAGTCGGTGACTCACTAGGTACTTATTTCACTCTAATACTCTTTATACTAGTTTTTTTTTTTTTTTCACTCGTTGTTTATTGTAGTTGATTAGTCTAAATTACTGGTAATTTTATAATGTTTAAAAATTATGGACAGAATTATTTTTCAATAGATATATAATTATAAAAACGTTTGAGGTCATTGTATAATTATTTGTTTTATATACATTTTAGTGCAATCTGTCACATCTATTGCCTTAGAGTTTGATTAGGAAGCATTTTTTATACGGGGATTTATAATGAAATGAATTATTGAATGTTTGTGCAGTGTTTAGATATCTACCACCCCATAGTGTATTAGAGGTGAATTCGGTCGACTTCAGCTCATGTAACATTGAAAATGCGGAATCAAAGCATGAAGACGGACAAACAAACTTAGAGTTGGGTGAAATTGGGTGGAAGTACTACATTTGCGGCATACGTGAACAATGTGATGCGGGGCTTAAATTGGAAATTGATGTCCTTACGCCGCTCACGGCTAATGGACATAATTATAAAAACTTTTGAGGTCATTGTATAATTATTTGTTTTATATACATTTTAGTGCAATCTGTCACATCTATTGCCTTAGAGTTTGATTAGGAAGCATTTTTTATACGAGGATTTATAATGAAATGAACTATTGATTGTTTGTGCAGTGTTTAGATATCTACCACCCCATAGTGTATTAGAGGTGAATTCGCTCGACTTCAGCTCATGTATCATTGAAAATGCAGTATCAAATCATGAAGACGGACAAACGAACTTAGAGTTGGGTGAAAGTGGGTGGAAGTACTACATTTGCAACATACGTGAACAATGTGATGCGGGGCTTAAATTAGAAATTGATGTCCTTCCGCCGCTCACAGCTAATGGACATAATTATAAAAACTTTCGAGGTCATTGTATAATTATTTGTTTTATATACATTTTAGTGCAATCTGTCACATCTATTGCCTTAGAGTTTGATTAGGAAGCATTTTTTATACGAGGATTTATAATGAAATGAACTATTGATTGTTTGTGCAGTGTTTAGATATCTACCACCCCATAGTGTATTAGAGGTGAATTCGCTCGACTTTAGCTCATGTATCATTGAAAATGCAGTATCAAATCATGAAGACGGACAAACGAACTTAGAGTTGGGTGAAAGTGGGTGGAAGTACTACATTTGCAACATACGTGAACAATGTGATGCGGGGCTTAAATTAGAAATTGATGTCCTTCCGCCGCTCACGGCTAATGGACATAATTATAAAAACTTTCGAGGTCATTGTATAATTATTTGTTTTATATACATTTTAGTGCAATCTGTCACATCTATTGCCTTAGAGTTTGATTAGGAAGCATTTTTTATACGAGGATTTATAATGAAATGAACTATTGATTGTTTGTGCAGTGTTTAGATATCTACCACCCCATAGTGTATTAGAGGTGAATTCCTTCGACTTCAGCTTATGTAACATTGAAAATGCGGTATCAAAGCATGAAGACGGACAAACAAACTTAGAGTTGGGTGAAAGTGGGTGGAAGTACTACATTTGCGGCATACGTGAACAATGTGATGCGGGGCTTAAATTGGAAATTGATGTCCTTCCGCTGCTCACGGCTAATGGACATAATTATAAAAACTTTTGAGGTCATTGTATAATTATTTATTTATTGGGTTAATTCCATAGAATAGCCACTTATTTTCTCTTACTTGCATCGTTGATGCCAAGTGTTTATGCTGATATGTTGTACATCATTGGGGGATTGTCCGGATAGAATGTCTCAATAGACATTCAGAAGTGGGCGGCAAACAAGACTTTTCGAGTCGGTGACTCACTAGGTACTTATTTCACTATAATACTCTTTATACTAGTTTTTTTTTTTTTTCACTCGTTGTTTATTGTAGTTGATTAGTCTAAATTACTGGTAATTTTATAATGTTTAAAAATTATGGATAGAATTATTTTTCAATAGATATATAATTATAAATACGTTTGAGGTCATCGTATAATTATTTATTTTATATACATTTTAGTGCAATCTGTCACATCTATTGCCTTAGAATTTGATTAGGAAACATTTTTTATACGGGGATTTATAATGAAATGAACTATTGATTGTTTGTATAGTGTTTAGATATCTACCACCCCATAGTGTATTGGAGGTGAATTTGCTCAACTTCAGCTCATGTAACATTGAAAATGCGGTATCAAAGCATAAAGACGGACAAACGAACTTAGAGTTGGGTGAAAGTGGGTGGAAGTACTACATTTGCGGCATACATGAACAATGTGATACGGGGCTTAAATTAGAAATTGATGTCCTTCCGCCGCTCACGACTAATGGACATAATTATAAAAACTTTTGAGGTCATTGTATAATTATTTGTTTTATATACATTTTAGTGCAATCTGTCACATCTATTGCCTTAGAGTTTGATTAGGAAGCATTTTTTATACGGGGATTTATAATGAAATGAACTATTGATTGTTTGTGCAGTGTTTAGATATCTACCACCCCATAGTGTATTAGAGGTGAATTCGATCGACTTCAGCTCATGTAACATTGAAAATGCAGTATCAAAGCATGAAGACGGACAAACAAACTTAGAGTTGGGTGAAAGTGGGTGGAAGTACTACATTTGCGACATACGTGAACAATGTGATGCGGGGCTTAAATTGGAAATTGATGTCCTTCCGCCGCTCATGGCTAATGGACATAATTATAAAAACTTTTGAGGTCATTGTATAATTATTTATTTATTGGGTTAATTCCATAGAATAGCCACTTATTTTCTCTTACTTGCATCGTTGATGCCAAGTGTTTATGCTGATATGTTGTACATCATTGGGGGATTGTCCGGATGGAATGTCTCAATAGACATTCAGAAGCGGGCGGCAAACAAGACTTTTCGAGTCGGTGACTCACTAGGTACTTATTTCACTATAATACTCTTTATACTAGTTTTTTTTTTTCACTCGTTGTTTATTGTAGTTGATTAGTCTAAATTACTGGTAATTTTATAATGTTTAAAAATTATGGACAGAATTATTTTTCAATAGAAATATAATTATAAAAACGTTTGAGGTCATTGTATAATTATTTGTTTTATATACATTTTAGTGCAATCTGTCACATCTATTGCCTTAGAATTTGATTAGGAAACATTTTTTATACGGGGATTTATAATGAAATGAACTATTGATTGTTTGTATAGTGTTTAGATATCTACCACCCCATAGTGTATTAGAGGTGAATTCGCTCGACTTCAGCTCATGCAACATTGAAAATGCGGTATCAAAGCATGAAGACGGACAAACGAACTTAGGGTTGGGTGAAAGTTGGTGGAAGTACTACAATTGCGTCATACGTGAACAATGTGATACGGGGCTTAAATTAGAAATTGATGTCTTTCCGCCGCTCACGACTAATGGACATAATTATAAAAACTTTCGAGGTCATTGTATAATTATTTGTTTTATATACATTTTAGTGCAATCTGTCACATCTATTGCCTTAGAGTTTGATTAGGAAGCATTTTTTATACGGGGATTTATAATGAAATGAACTATTGATTGTTTGTGCAATGTTTAGATATCTACCACCCCATAGTGTATTAGAGGTGAATTTGATCGACTTCAGCTCATGTAACATTGAAAATGCAGTATCAAAGCATGAAGACGGACAAACAAACTTAGAGTTGGGTGAAAGTGGGTGGAAGTACTACAATTGTGGCATACGTGAACAATGTGATGCGGGGCTTAAATTGGAAATTGATGTCCTTCTGCCGCTCACGGCTAATGGACATAATTATAAAAACTTTGAGGTCATTGTATAATTATTTGTTTTATATTCATTTTAGTGCTATCTGTCACATCTATTGCCTTAGAGTTTGATTAGGAAGCATTTTTTATACGGGGATTTATAATGAAATGAACTATTGATTGTTTGTGCAGTGTTTAGATATGTACCACCCCATAGTGTATTAGAGGTGAATTTGCTCGACTTCAGCTCACGTAACATTGAAAATGCTGTATCAAAGCATGAAGACGGGCAAACAAACTTAGAGTTGGGTGAAAGTGGGTGGAAGTACTACATTTGCGGCATACGTGAACAATGTGATGCGGGCTTAAATTGGAAATTGATGTCCTTCCGCCGCTCATGGCTTGTGGATCCCCCCCACGTAACATTGAAAATGCTGTATCAAAGCATGAAGACGGGCAAACAAACTTAGAGTTGGGTAAAAGTGGGTGGAAGTACTACATTTGCAGCATACGTGAACAATGTGATGCGGGGCTTAAATTGGAAATTGATGTATTAAATTGGAAATTGATAATTGTAAGGAATGACATCTATTAGGTCATGTTTCACTTAGATTTTCAATTTTCATATCATTTGTTGTCTTCAATGAATTTCCAAAATGTATGATAAAGACATATATAGAGTGCACAATTACAAATACTTAGAAAGATGGTTCTTTGTGAAGAATCGTAGTTGATAAGTATGAAATGAAAATATATACATGTATAAAAACTAAAAAGTATATACAAAGAAAGTTGTGAGCTAGGACAAAGTAGTAATAGGATCTCATTTGATTTTGAGTCTCGAAAAAAAAAAAAAAGATAAACTATGAAATTGGTCTAGTAATTACTCTAATATGTGATATAGCATTAAAGCATTGTACCATGAACTTTGTCGCCTGTTACACCTACCATATATCAACAAAATGTGTTGGATGTGACCAACCACACCTAAATTACGATCCATGAATGAATAATAGAGAAATAAATTAATGCGCATAAGGATTCTGAAAATAATAAGAGGCAGCTGCATCAGATTCAGACTCAGTGCTAACTAGTTGGAGACCAAATAAAGACCTCGAGTCTCTGAAATATCAACATGATAACAATTAACAATGATCATCTGTATTTATTTTTATTTTATACACAGCTTTAAAGGAGGTCTCCACTCACATACAACTATTAGTAATCTTCACTCCATACACGATGATTAATTAGAAGACTTTCGAAAATCTGAAAGAAAATTTCGATCACAGGAAACCACTTCATCAGGAGCTAGGAATTTATAAATTAATATCAAATATAATCTCCGGTGCATGCTATTATTCAATTTTATTAATGGGTACATTTTATAACACATGAGGTCTGGCCTCACCATTTTCACTTTCTCAAAAGTTCATTTTTGTATTTTAAAACATAAATTCCTATGTTTGATCAATCAATATTCAGGTACTATTTTTCACAACCAAAATAAAAACTCGAAGTTAAAAAAAATCTGCAGTATTTTGTACAAATTAAATTGCTTTTAAGACCTTGACCATATTAGGTTTTGATTGTCTAAATGAGTTGGGTTAGATTTGACTGTACGAATCAACTTGCTTCATTGAATTAATTTACTTTGTACGATTTGAGTTTGTTGGGTTATTAGAGCTGTTGGGTTGTTAGAGCAACTCCAATGAAGACACCAAAACACCAAATTAATGTAAAAACCAACTCTAATGAATACACAATTTAACATCTTTCCAAAAATAAATTTTTGGTGTAGCTACAGTAACACACCAGCTACACCAAATCAATTGTAAGCAGTCTCGGCCCTAGGGGGAGCCCAGTGAGGCGACCGCCTAGGGCCCCCAAAGTTTAAAAAAAATAAAATTGATTTCAGATATAACCCATATTTGAATTTAAACTAACAAGCCCATAAATGAGTTTAAAATATAGGCCCACTAAATCTCTAATTTTTTTAAACTTACAAACCCATAAAGTGAGTTCAAAATAGGCCCACCAAACATATTTCTTTTTAAGAAAGGCCCACAACCCAATTATTATTCTAAAAAATGATAAAACAATAGTATAATACTACTCTTATCAGAGTAAGACAACCGGAAATCGAAATTGAACAAAAATCAAATTAGGACTCTCTAGCTCTTAAATCTTGCTATTTGCTACAAAATTTTAGATTTCAGATCCGTAATCTGAACTCGAAGTCGTTCACCCATTCTTGAAGCCATTGTTCAAAGAATCAAAGGTAATTAATAATTAAATCAATATTATTATTATTTTTTTTGATAAACCTCTTTTTGTTAGATTGTTAGAATTCAAATAGGAAAAGATCAGTAACTTTGTAAGTGAGTCTGGTGGTGATGATCGACTTTATTTGGTTCAAATTGGTTGTGGATTTTTCATAGCGCAATCAAAAATCAAATCAGGGTTCTTCAAAACTCTCTTAAATCTTGTTACGAAAATTCATAATTCAGATACAAAATCTCAACTTGAAATTTCAGGGCCCCATAAATTCATTTTCTATAGTTCACCTTGGGCCCCGAAAATCTCAGGGCTGGCCCTGATTGTAAGAAGGAATTACATGATTCTAGTATGAGACAGTATAAAATAATAACATTTATTTATAATGTATATTTTTTATAACTAAATAGATTCTTCAGAATCTTACAAAGTTTCACATACGTCATTTTGTTTTACAATTAGCTCCTCATAAGCTTTTATATATAATTAGTAAAATATCAACACATGATATTATGTATACTTTTAGGTACACCACTGTTTTTATCTCATAATCCACCAATAGTAAACTTATTTCTTTGTTTTTGTGTGATTCCATTTCTAGTGGTCAGATTTTCTTATTATGATCACCAACGTCATAATAGTTTTAATTGACCAAAATCCCCACCATGACTATTAGATGACTTAACATTCGCTTCGGGGAATGAAATCAATTAATCTAGTAAGGCGAGAAATTATTTTTGTTCAGACACAAGAAAAAACATAGTATCCCCACATAATCATTTTCAATTATACATTCTTGATCTTGTTTCTTCATGAACAAATTATGGATTAAAACCATAGAAAATTGCTACTTCATGAGCAAACTTAAAAATATGAGTTATCAATATGTTCCCTTCAATCATGCTATTTCATTTATTCAGCAATCTAAATGCAAATATACCATTAAAAAAATACTTATTTTAATCTTTCGGGTTATTAACAATGAATAAATGAACAATTTTTTTTTTTAATTAACAAAGGTAACATGCAGAGGCGTACCTAGGGATGGGCTTGGGGGCCCAATGGGGCGGGGGAGGGTACCCCCACCCCCATTCCTCAAACCTCCCCCACCACCTCCCCTAAAACCCATTTGGGGGGATTAGGGGTGGGGGCAGGTCCCCCCACCCCCCTCCAAAACTCATTTACCCTGTTTCTTTTCAATTTCAATTTCAATTCTAAATTTTCAATTTTTAATCTGAAAATTGGAATTCAAAATTTGGAATCTAGACATTCCAATTTTTAATTTGACACTGTTAAAATATTTAATCCAAAAAGTAGTAAAAATATAATACAAAATCCAATACAAAATAAATTTTTATATATAAATATAAATAAAAATAATATATAAATATATATTATTTTGGGGGAATGGGGTTTTGGGTTTGGGGGTAAGTACCCCCACCACCTCTCCCAAAATCTATTTGGGGGCAAAGTTTGGCCCCACCCCCAAGATCCATTTGGGGGCAAAATTTGCCTCCAAACCCCATGGGGGCCCGTGGGGGATGGGGCCCCATGGAGAAACGTCCATCCCTAGGTGTACCTAGAAATTTTTGATAGAGTGGGCTAATATAAAAGTATATATATATATATATATATAATTAATAATAATAAAACTTCGACGGTACCAAAAAATTTCATTAATCGAAAACAAAAACAAAGTTAAGTTCAGATTTTTTTTTTTTTTTTTTTTTGGAAGGTTAAGAGTTCAGAACTTCAGATTTAGATTATTATTTTTTGTTCAGGTTTGGATTATTTTGGTTCAGGTTTTTCGGAATAAGAGTTTTTTATTATATTAGCTTGTTTAACACGCTTTGTCAAACCATTAATTGAGCCTCAAAATTCTTGTGATTTTATTTTTTTCTTTTTCTAAATAACTTGGATCACCTGTTAAGAAGTAACAAGTTTTTGCATGGAAGGAAGTTGGTGATATCGATTTGATCATCAGAATTTGCAATACTGATAATTGATAACAAGACTGTAACATTTTATGTGAACTTAAATATATAATAATTTAAGAGTTCTGTTACGTGCACAATTGAATCAAATGAGAAATGGTACTGGTAGAAACAAAAATCTCCAAAATGTCAGAGGGAACTAACACATAATTTCATAATTTCATATTTTTCCAATCTATGCTGCGAGGACGAGTTTGATGGTTACGATCCCAATGATCAATCTTCAGTTCAGGATCAACGTTGATGGCTAGTTTTAGCCCAGCTAAACAATCATCATACGTGGAAATGAAGTAGTGTGGTCCGGTGCGCTTGAGTTCTAACACTGTTTGTTGGTCGACATACTTGCGCAAGTAAGCGTGTGCATCACAATCAAGGAAGGCTTTATAACCGACCTCCAAAACAATGGTTGGAGCGTCGTAGATGAAGACTGCACAAAATAAGAATTAATTAAAACAACACACAAAGCCACAAACACAATCATTAAAATTCACAACAGAAGTCAGAATCAATACCTAGAGCGTCTCCAACATGAAACTTCTTTGTTGTTGCCCACGATTGTATCTCGGGCGATCTACACCAACGAACCGGAGCTCCAACTATATGAAACTCCTTCGCTGAACCTAGCGGAATCACCAACAATAGGATGCATATGATCATGGCTATCGCATTCGCAAATGACCTTTGCGACCTTTTCGGCTTCTGTATTTCAATATACATAATGTTTAGGAAAAAAATAATAATAATAATAATAAACGCAAGTACTCTCTACAACAATGAAAACAGCGTAGAATTAAACCATTACTGTTCAATTCATAATTTTTTTGGCAGTTTGAACCTTGATGAACCAAATTCGAACCCAAGCCTCAAATGCAGTAACAGAAGAGACTAAAGTTCTTACTTCCTCGTAGTGACAGAAAACAAGCCAACTCAATTTTGAGTAATTCAGTCAATAGCAATCAGCAATCATGCAATCAGAGAGGGAAGAAATCCAAAAGGAAGCAATTCCATAAGTACTCTAAATAAAGTGGATCTATACTCAGACTAGAAACACAAACTAAGTACGTGCGAGAAATCCAGCTGAGTTACGATAAACATTAAATCGACTTCGAAACAAAAAATAGCAACAATCTCGTATCTAAGTTTAGCAAAAATTAGAAAACCAAAACTGAGAGATTTACATTTTTACAAACAATTATCGATTAAAAAAAGAGAGAAAAAGACAAAGACATGGAGTAGCGATAGTGACACTCACAGTTAAGACCTCCTTCATGGAGATCAGAATGTTGGCGGCCGCCATAGAAGATCAGATCGGTCGCTGAAGAATTTCACGATCTAAAGGTTGGATTGAATCTTTGAATTTCGACGGCAGCTGATTCGAATCGCTGCGAGATCCACAGTAGCGATTGAAACCTCGAATAGAGATCTAGAGAGAGATATCTCTTATCTAAGGGGGTGTAATGGATTGAGATTTTAATAGACAATTTTAGGTGGCAGGATTTTATGGATTTTATGGATTTATAGGATTTTAAAGACTATTAGGGTTAGGGAAAATATCGTTATGGTTTACCCCATTATCCGTTTTGATCCCCGTCGTTCCAGTATTGGCCATACAGGTCCAAAGGTTCACTATTAATCCTTTTTTTGATCCCTACCGTCAGGTTCTGTTAGGGTTCCATTAAACAAGTGAGGGTATATTGGTAAATGGCTCGTTAATCACTTAATCAAATTAATAAACATAATTAAATTAAATAATAAAAATTAAAAACAATTTAAAAATAAAATAAACAAAAAAAATATTAACAAAGCCCTAATCTTCATTCACTCCCTCTCTCTCTCTCTCTCTCCTTCTTCTTCTTCTTCTTCTTCTTTAGACCCAATTCATCCAAACCTCAACCAAATCGAAGATCAACACCAAACCTCAAAAATCCATACTCAGTTCATCATCATCATAAACCCATACCAGAAAATTTTTTTAAAAAAAAAATTTTAAATGAAAAAGGATTCTGGATCTCCACCAAAATCGAAGAACAAACCCTTACAGACCTCTCTTGGATCTTCTCCAAGACCGCCACCCCCAAACTCTAATCACCATCCCAACCACCTAATCACCATCTCAATCCAACAATCTTCATCATCGACATCAACTTGACCACAAACCCAGAAACCTTCAAATTACCAACTGAAACCAGACCAACAATCTTCATCATCATCAATCTAAAACCTGGCCAACTGAAAGTGAAACCTGACAAACAATCTTCATCCCCAAAAACTAAAGATTCCATTAACAAATCTATCACCGTTTGCGGCCTCGATTGCGGCATCCTCCTTTTGCGGCCAGATCTGGTGAACCAAAAAAAGAGGAAATTCGATCAACCATTCATCATCATCAACACCACCGAACCAAGAAATTCCACCACCATAAACACCAGATTCAACATTTTTTTTTCTATACCAAATCGAAACTTGATCTTGGGGGTTTTGTGTGAGAGAGATGGTGGTTTGGTGTGAGAAAGATGTTTGTTTGTGAATCAGGTGTGGTGTCGGTTTGGAGGTGGTGGTGTGTATGTGGTGGAGGTGTGGGTTTAGAGAAGGTGGTGATGGCGGCAGTGGATTTGGTTGCCGATTTGGAGGCGGTGGTGTGGGTTTGGTTACCGATGATAAGATTTTTGTTTAACTTATTTTTTAAATATTAAATTTTGGCGATGAATGTTGCTGGTGAAGTTGGAAATGGTGTTGAGGTGTGGTGGAATTTTTTAAAGATGAATGTTGGTGATGAATGTTGATGAATTTTGGTGAACTTTTTAAAGATGAATGTTGGTGATGAACTTTTTAAAGTTGGTGATGAATGTTGCTTCAAATCGGGAATTTTTTCCAGATTTCTTGAAATGATATGGAAAAACATTTTTTTTTTTTTTTTTTTTTTGGTGATGGTCGATGATGAAGATGGCTGTGGGATGATGATGAAGATGATGATAGCTGTGGGATGATGAAGATGATAAATAATTTTAATTTTTTTACTTTAGTTTTAGAATATAGAGAGAAACGAAGAGGGTGGGTGTGGAGAGAGAAAGTGAGGTTTTTAATTTTATTTATTATTGTTTTAATTTGTTTTATATAATTTTAAAATTATTATTTTTATTATTTTTAAAATTTAATTTAAACGGATTTTTAATTATTATTTTTAAATCGTTATTAGGGGCATAACGGTCATTTGACCTTCTGCCGTCTGATTTTCACGGAAAACGTCACAGAAGGACTAAACTGGCCAATACTTGAACGATGGGGACCAAAACGGATAATAGGGTAAACCATAGGGACGAAAATGATATTTTCCCTTAGGATTATATGGACTAGACTTTTAGGATTCTGACATTTTTTTTAAAAGAGTATTTATAGACTATTAGGATTATCTAGACTTTATTTATAGACTATTATGATTATCTAGACTTTATTTATAGACTACTAGGATTATCTAAATTTTATTTAAAGACTTTTTGGATTTTTTTTTTTTAAATATGGGCCTTATAAATTTGCTAGCTAACACATATACCCGAGTTGAGAAACCCAAACTAGGTAGCTGGAATGAGCTGAAAAAACCCAAAATTGAATTAAAAACATTAGGTAATGGTTATGTTTGAAAATAGATGGAAGATTTATTTTAGTTTTCCAATTTCAGTACTGCCATTAACTTCATAGATATATTGAATCCTTATTAGGAACGGTAGAAGAAAGCATACATAGAAGCGATTCCCATTGATTTCTACCAATCAAATCACCAACAAAAACTAGTCGTTTGTTCCGCAGCTTCTCTAACATCAGTCTTGCATCAAACCTATTTTCATATTATCAAGGAAACACCCCCTACCAAAAGTAAGAATATTATTCACTATTTTTACGAAAACCGAGAAATGTAACATCAAAAGTTAAAAAAATATAGATATAAAGCAAGATACAATTTTTTTGTTACCTGAACCTAGTCTGTTGTTAGGGTTTCTTCACATCCTTGTTGCTATTTTCTAATAAGTCTTGAGCGAGCGTAAAAAGTCTGATGGGAAAGGGCAAGACAATTTTGGGGTCTTGGTATTTATAGTTATCACTAAAAAGTCTAGACAATCCATATTGTCATAAAATCCTACAAATCTTGATCTTGATCTTAATCCAATACCACCAGACAATTTGCTGTCTCTTAAAAGTCTGGATCCAATACCACAAGATATTATGGACTTTTAAAAAAAAAATCTTAAAAGTTATGATCCAATACCACAAGATATTATGGACTTTTTAAAATAATCTTAAAAGTCCTAATCGAATACCATCAGACTTATCTAACTTATTAAAAAGTCTCAATCCAAAACCATCAGACTTTTACTTCCCAAAATTGTCTATTAAAATCTCAATCCAATACACTCCCCTAAGGTACTAATTACAAAAAGTATAAACAAAATGGGAGCGGAAGCAAAGCGAAAGACGGTGACGTATTAAAATGTGCTTTAATGCCCAATACCTGACCCGGATTGTTCTTAGTTTTCAAATTTTATTATAAGTTTTTAATATCTTGGGGAATTATCATTTTAGTCACTATAATATTTTGAATTATCTGTTTTTTAATTGCTTGTCCATTTTTCACTAATTTAGTCCCTATATTTTCAAAAACCTATCAATTTGGTCCCTCTGACTAGATTTTTAACGGTCAACCGTCACAGAATACGTTGAATGACTATTTTACCCTCGATTAAAGAACGAAAAAAAAAAAAGGTTAGTAGATGGAAAAAAGAAAGAAAAGGGGTCTGGATTGGATCTCCACCTAGGAAAAAAAAAAAGGAAAGGGAGGTGGAGATCCAACCTTGGATATCCATGATCTTCCTCACCAATGAAGCTTCTGCATTTAAGATGGAGCGATCTGCTCCATCTAAGATGAAGCAACGCTCCACCTGCGATGGGTTTCTCCATCGATGGCGAATCCAAACCATCAAAGCTTTGATTGTCAAGAGAGAGAATTCAAACCACCAAAGATTGAGAATCCAATCTATCATAAATGCTCAATCAGTTTACTTTTCCAGTATTTAGCTCGATTTAGGGATTTCAATTATTATTTTTTGGGTTTAAAAAGTGGTGGCGATGGGGAAAGTGGTAGTGGAAGTAGCAATGAAGGTTCATATAACTTATAATAGGCACTTAAAGATATTAAAGATTAAAAATACGAAGAAAAAAAATGTTAAAACATAAATCAGATAACGATTGTGTTAAATGTTATAATGCCTGCCCATCGTGCTGGCTGCAAACTAGTCAAATTTATGATACTAAAAAAAAGTATAAATGATATTATAAAAAATAAAAAAAAAGTACATGTACATGAAAATCAATAATTGAATCCTACAAAAGCTAGCTACCCTTGTATTCTTTTTGGGTATTATCAATTTAGTCCTTAAGTTTTGGTAAAACATCAACTTTTTAAACGTGTTTACTTTTTTAGAATTCATGGTCCCTTACTTTTTATAAAGGGATATTATTATTTCTCACCCCCCCCCCTAAGATTTACCGTATTCATAACTTTACCCCCTATAGTTTCAAAAATGGCTAGTCTTCCCCCTGAAAACCATATTATTCAAATATTTACCCCTGCCATTAATATTTCCGTCAAATAGTGGTTTGACTGTTAAACACCAAGGGCAATATTGTAACCATGCTACTTCCAAAAAAAAGGATATTATTAGTTTCCCCTTTGAGGCTTACCATATTTGTAATTTTGCCCCCTCTAATTTCAAAAATGACCAATCTTCCCTTGAAAACCAAATTATTCAAATATTTACCCCCTACCATTAGGATTTAAGTGTGAAACACCAAGGGCAATATTATAACTATGCTACTTAAAAAAAAACATACTTTCTCCATTACTTTCACGGTTTTAAAGTAATAATAACGTTGATTTTTTTAAAGTAATGAATAAAGTACATTTTTTTTTAAATCAGAATTAAAAACAAAAAAAACAATAAAAACTCATCACCGTTAGTTCATCTCTAGATTCAATCTCAACTGTCCATCTTAGATAATTAGAAATAATTTTTTTAAAGAAAAATCAGAATTAATAAAAATAATAATAAACCCTTAAAAATAATGGTAATAAAAAACCATTACAAATAAAAATAATAATAATAAAACCCAATTTAAACTTAAACACCAAAATCTGCTTCCATTGTTTTTTTTTTTTTTTTCAATTGATTTTCATTTTTCAATTTCTGGTGAATGAAATCATTTGAAAAAAAAAAAGGTTTCAATTTAGGATTTTGAATCTGTTTCTTGTTAGGATTATAATGAGTAGATTCAAAATCAGTGATTTCAATTTCTGGGTTTTGATTTTGGTGAAAACTAATTTTTATTTTTTAATTCTAGAGAGTTTTTTGTTTTTTTTTTGTAGTAGCACAGTTACAATATTGCCCTTGGTGTTTCACAGTCAAATCCTAATGGCAAGGGGTAAATCTTTGAATAGTTTGGTTTTCAAGGGAAATACTAGCTATTTTTGAAATTAGAAGGGACAAAGTTACGGATATGACAAACCTTAGGGGGGAAACTAATAATATCCCTTTTTTTGGAAGTAGCAAAGTTACAATATTGCCCTTGGTGTTTAACTGTCAAACCACTATTTAACGAAAATATTAACTGCAGGGGGTAATTTTTTGAATAATTTGGTTTTTAAGGGGAAGACTGACCATTTTTTAAACTAGAGGGGGCAAGGTTACGAATGACAAACCTCAGGGGGGAGGAATAATAATATCCCTTTTATAAATACATCAAATTGGTCCATCTGTCAGTCAACAGTCGGTCAAGATAAAGCACTTATCTAAGATAGTTCAAGAGAAAAAAAACATAAATTCTTATCAATTATTTTTTTTTTAATGTGTTATGAATTAGTTATATATATATATAACTAATTGATAATACTTAAAAATAATAATAATAATAATAATTTTAACATGAATAGATAGGGGCCATAAATCATTAATCAATCTCATAAATAAAAATTCAAGAGGTAACCCACAAATAACGGGATAACAATTAATATCACTTAATCAATCCCAAAATTAATTAAATTATGATAACATTTCCCAACTAACATTTTCTATCCCATAATTAATTAAAAACTAATTTTATAATTTTATTTTATTTTTACTGAAAAGATTAAAAGCTGTATCTTCTCATTACCCAAATGTTTTATATTCATTTCATCAATAAATAATCTTTCATCCATCTTTAAAATATCTATTAATTAGTTTCATTCTAAAATATATATATTAATTAGTTATTAATTGTTATAATATATAATAATATAATTTGTTTCACTTTTTTTTATTTCTCTCATGCAATAAATATTCTTCCATTAATTATATATTTAAATTAAACTATCATTCATAAAATTAATTATGTCTTGAATTCACGAAATGGTTGCAATAAAGCAATGCAAAGAGAAACCATATATATATATATAATACTTCTCTAATCAGGACCGTTCTGAATTTATAATTTCAGGATGTCTAACCATAGCCACACATTTATAGTGGGCTCATAGCCCCACATTAACAAATACCCACACCAATATGAATGTGTGGCTATGGTTGGATGTCCTTAACTTATAATTTCAGGACGTCTTTATTAGAGAATCACCATATATATATATATAACACTAATTCATAAGACATTAAAAAAAATCTAATTAATAAGAATTTATGGTTTTTTCTTGAACTTATCAAATATTATAGACTTAATGGTACGGTTGCCCTTTGAATTATTCGCGTGTTGCTGATGTCCCCCTTGAATTCTTAAAATGGTCACTAAACCCTCTAAACTATCTAAAATTGGCAGCAAGTGACGGAATCCAAATGGAGATCACTTTCCATCTGTAATTCGCGTCACGTGACTTCCATATGCGATTGCAAAAAAGGGTAAAATGGGAATAACAAAAATCTCATCTCTCCACCATCGTCTTCATCCTTCACCTTCAACCTCATCAACACCATCGTCTCCACCATCTCTCCAGAATTTTTTTGAGCCAAAAATTTCCAAATTTTTATATCAAAAAAAAATTCCATATTTTTTTTTTCTTTGAAGAATAAATTTCATAGAGAATCTAATAACAAAAAAAAAAAAAAAATCCACATACAATGTATCCATCCAGTAACAACTCTTCATCAAACAAAAGCAAAATACTCAACCAAATAATTGAAAAAAAAAAAAAAGAGTTAAAGATCTTGAAAGTTGAAGTAAATTTGGAAAGTTGAAGATCTTCAACCTTCTATCTGAAAAGTTGAAGATTTATTCCAGCTGTCGGGTTCCATGGATGATTAAAGAAAATATAAAAACTTATGTCTAATACAACCTAGAGGGGGGTGAATGAGTTGTTAATCGATTATTACCAATTTTTTGATTAGTCAATATTAATCACAATTAACCCAAAACAAACATACAATAAAAATAAAGTAAAGTGCGGAAATTAAAGAACACTTGATTTTTACGTGGAAACCCTCCAATAGGGAAAAACCATGGGACTAGCTACACTAGCCACTTGAGCCACATAAATCCACTTTATGAAAAGACAATTACACCCTCAAGTGATACACGGACTCTCACTCACGACAACCTCAGGCTATGGATACTACCACTCACCACTCTTGGTTCAATCCCAGTGATATCCCCCGATCCACTGCTCTTGGTGTGAGCACCCTCTAATCTACCCACATGCCTTTGATGCAGTAGAGATTTACGTTCAATTTAAATTAAAGTTCGTTCACTAAGATCGGTGATTCAAACGGTTGAAACTACTTGGTCTAGGAGGAATAAAACTACTCTAAGTGCGTGAAAATTAAATTGCATAATGCTAATTGTTGGGAAAAAGGTTTGGATTCTTGAAAAATGATTTAATTGCAAACTTGAAAATAAAACTAAGCACAACAAACACACAATATATGGATATATGGGAGAAATCACTAGGGAATCAATGCAACCTTCTTAGACCACTCAATGTTCTCACTTAGTCTCATTAAGCACTTTAATCCAATTTTAGGGCTTGTTTTAAGATAAATCCATTAAGTTCTAGGTTTTTCCCATTACTCACACATGGTCATGTAGCAAGAAATGGTAAATCGCCCTATTTAACATAAAACTCTAAGCCAAGTTGACCTAGCATGGTCATGCATAAACCAACCTTCCCAATTACTAAGCTTGTGGTGAGATTTAGATGGGATGGCCACCCACACCTAAACTCAACCTCTTACATAAACTAACTCTCAAACCCATGTCCCTTGTGGTCACAACAAAACATGAGTAGAGAGATTAGAGCAATTAATTCAATAATTGAGACTAAAATCGAATTGAATTAAGAGAAATAGATAGTTAATTACATAGAGTAGTCCAATATGGTTAAATAAATCCCCTAGATGAAGTTTAGTTACACATTAATGGAAATAAACAAAGAAGGGAAAGTTGTAGAGAAAACCTATAGTGTTCAACATAAGCCTCCTCTTTCTCCTTGTAGTTCTTGAGATCTTCTTAGACAAGTTGAATCTCCTCTTCTAGCTTCAAGAATCTCCAAGATGTGGGTGGACTTGGTGATGAGAAGTGATGAGAGATGATGAGAGGTGTGTGTGGAAGAGATGGTGAAATGAGAGGGTTTTGTTGTGATTTTCGGATTTCTTGTGTGTGTGATGTTCTATGGTGATGGGGGCTGATTGTGGGTTGTGAAAATGGGTGGAAAATCTGATGTAAGGGTGTGTAGGTGTGAAATGTGGTGTAAATCTGATGTGTGTGCTTCTACAAAGAAAACGTGATATATATAGTGGGTGCCAAAAAATAGGTCTGAATCCCGTAACTTAGCTGAGCTGGCACAGATGGTCACTCCCAAATTGGCTGTTGGTGGGGGCGACTAGTATGACAGTGAAGATCTCTGTCATTTTGATGCTGAGGAGGTCGCTGTCACATTGGCCATAGGTGGGAGCGACCACATGGGTGTGAAGATCTCTGTCCTGTTAACAAGAAAAAGGTCACTGCCACATTAGTTGTGGGTGGGTGCGAACTTCATGGCGACCTCCATCTGAAAAATTACAATTAGCACCCCTCAACTCTTCTCTAATCACAGGATCTTCAATATATTCTCCATATCTTCACTTTGACCCCTAATTATCCAAAATTATGCAAATGCCCATGAACTCCAAAAATACCTGAAACACTTATTTTAGCATATTAAATACCTGGTTTTACCCGAGGAACAAGCACAAGAAGTAAGAATTGGGGACCTAAAAATAGGAACAAAAATAGTACAATCAGCCTTTTATAGCGGTACTTGGCAAATGCTTGACAACCAATCATTAGTTGTAAGACTTCACTTGCTTATGCAACTTCACCTAGAAGCCACAAAACTTTGACTCATTAAAGAGAATTAAAAATCTAAGTGAATATGACAATAATGCTCAAATGCAATAATGTGTAAGACCACACACAAAATGCCTAACTAGATGTTATAATACAATTTAACAATCTATCTATCAAACAATGGCTACATGTCTATACATAAGGTCTCAATTAGTTATAGAAAGACTCTAGCAACCTAATTGTCAAATACAACTCACATAAACATTCATGAACTTAACTAGATGCACAAAGCAAACCTAATCATCAATTAATCATACATGAATATTTATGGCTTAGCTATTTAGGCAAAACAACCTAATCAAGCAAGCTATCACAAACAAAACTCAATCATGTCATAACTTCACAAAATATGCAATAAAAGTGAAGATTTGCTAAACTAAGCAATCAAAGGCATGTCTTGACTAAGATAGAACAATAAATGAAGATGTGGTGTTTGTTCTACTTACTAAGTGATGCAAGGAAGAAGACCCATGAATGATTGATGCATGAAAGATGTCATGGATGCATGGGTTTTAGGTTTGGAGAGTTAAGGAATCAAGCTTGAAGCTATCTTTCTCTAGAACCACTCTTTCTATCTCTCGAGGGTTATATTTTCGTGGTCTTGGTGAAGAAGATGAGAACGAGATAGTTATATAAAAGCCCTAAGTGAAACGGCATCGTTTCGTCAAAAATAGCCTAGACCATTGTGAGAACGAATGTGGCTTTCACATTGGTCTTGACAGCGGTGTCCACTGTCAGCAAACTGCTATGACAACCAATGTGGCTTTCACAACTGTCATGATAGCGGTTTCCTCTAGTGAGCAAACCGACAGCATAACTGCTCCAGATTTGAGCGTCCCAAAACATGACCAAACGATATCAAAATTTATTGTATAATATACCGTTGGAAAGGTATGGATGTTTACTTTCTATTCATTTTTACAAAACAAGATTTGGATGTCTGTAAAAAGAGTTATGATTATTTGAGTGACCAAAGGTCAAATTCAGACAAAAACAGAGATGACATGTTTTGGTGGTCGTTTTGGAGATTTTAAAACCAATTCAAACGGTTATGAAATATTGTGAATAATATACCGTTAGAAAGGTATGAGTGCCTAGTTTATCTAGAAATTTTCAAAACACAATTTGAATCTTTGTATAAAACATTATGGTCACAAGACCATACAAAGGTCAGTTTTGAAAAATATTTAAAACATTGAAAAACCAATCTTTTGAAACTAGATACCTTACTCCATTCGACCACACCATATCTAACACTTATCCAAAAGAAGAATGAGACCTTCTCAAATGGTCAACCATCGCACTAAGACATGCACATCATCGTGCAAGTGCGGACGTTTCCAATCACACAAACGAAAACGAATTACATCACACAAAACCACACTTAGATCTAACAATAAAGTGCAAGTGTGATTGTGTAAAGGATGCACATATATAAGCAATTAGAACACAAATGCAAGATGAACAAAGCATGCATGTAGTGTATGTGTGTGCACCTAAACTCTTCAAAAGACAAAGTCAAGTGAATATACCTTTCGCTCTTGAAGCGACGGAGATGCTTGGAAGTTTGCCAACGAGAACCTAAGCTACCCATTACAAAATTATCCCCAATGTGGTTTGTTATGAAATAAGCCAATCATAAAATAGAGGTCCTTACAATTAAAATTATAGAATTGAGAAGACTTCGTTTGTGCATTTCAAGATCTGGAAAGTTGAAGATCTTCAACCTTCTATGGGTTTGTATTTTAGGATTCAAATTGTGTTTTGTGATTTGGGTCTATGAAGTTCAAATATTTTTCTATTTATTTATATCATATATGGTTGTTGTTGGAGTGGAGGATTTGAGTGTGTTGATTGATAATCTTCTGGGTAAAGAAAGAAGGGGTATTATCACTAAAGTCCCTACTTTTTCATGAATTGTCACTTATTTAAACGTCTTTGTCATATTAGTCACTTTAGTCCCTTGTTTTTTTAAAATACATCACTTTAGTCCATTTGACCAA
The DNA here is from genome assembly GCA_008009225.1 of Acer yangbiense. Classification (NCBI taxonomy): domain Eukaryota; kingdom Viridiplantae; phylum Streptophyta; class Magnoliopsida; order Sapindales; family Sapindaceae; genus Acer; species Acer yangbiense. The sequence continues at coordinate 4,928,142 of CM017766.1, read as the reverse complement.
AAAACTAATAGTCAACTATAACCAAATGTGTAAAAATACAATTTTACCCTTTATTGTTTTTTTTTTTAAAAAAAATTCTTTTAGTCCCTCTAGTTTCAATAATAGTTAGTCAACCCTTGAAAAAATTAAAATGCCTCCATCAGGGATCGAACCTTTAACCAACTGAGCTACTCTAGCTCATTGTTGAAGGTTTGCTGATTTAAATGTATATATATATAGTTATATAATTTGTTTAAACTAATTTAAATATGTTTATATAATTTAAAATCAAAGCCCGTAATTTTTTTTCTTTTTTTTTTTTGGATTTTTTTCTTTTCAAAAAATATATTATTTCAATTTGATAAAAAAAAATAACCTAGAAAATCAAAGCCCATAAATTGAAAAGGGAAAAAAAATCATATATAATAATAATATATAAAAACATAATTCAAAATAAAATCATATATAATAATAATAAACTCATATTTATATAATTTAAAATAAACTCATATAATAATAATATATATAAACATATTTATGAGAGTGAAAAAGAAAATAACAAAACAAAAGGGAAAAAAAAAAAGGAAATTTTCAATTTATGGGATTTGATTTTCTGGGTTTTTTTTTTTTTTATCAAATTGAAATAATATATTTTTTGAAAAGAAAAAGAATACAAAAAAAGACAAAAAGAAAAAAAATTATGGGCTTTGATTTTCTAGATTTTCTATGTTTCCTTTTGTTTTGTTATTTTCTTTTTCATTTTCATGAATATGTTTGTATATATTATTATTAAATATGAGTTTATTTTAAATTATATGAACAGATTTAAATTAGTTTAAACAAATTATATAACTATATATACATTTAAATCAACAAACCTTCAACAATGAGTTCGAATAGCTTAACTAGTTAAAGCTTGTGACTTTTAACCTTAAGGTTGAAGGTTCAATCAATGATGGAGGCATTTTAATTTTTTTCAGGGGTTGACCAGCTATTATTGAAACTAGAGGGACTAAAAGAAAAAATTAAAAAATAACAAAAAAGGGTAAAATTGTATTTTTACACATTCTGTTATAGTTGACCGTTAGTTTTTTGGTCAAATGGACTAAAGTGATGTATTTTGAAAAAATAAAGGACTAAAGTGACTAATATGGCAAAGACGTTTAAGTAGGTGACAATTCATAAAAAAGTAGAGACTTTAGTGATAATACCCCAAAAAAGAAAACATAAATGATGAACCAGATGAAGGATTTTCTCTTTTGTTGGTAGACAAGAGAAAATGTACACCAAACTAAAGTGAAGACTGATTTGATCAAAACTCAAGAAGGGCCATTTTGCATTGCCCCACCATAAGAAAAACTTACATGGAATGGTCTCATTGTCATTTGGTAAGATCGTCCAATGTAAGTGTGTTATGTGGCAATTTTAAATTATAGTTTTATATTTTCGATGTAAATAATACACTTGTATTTAACGGTCTCACCAAATGACAATGAAACCATCCCATATAAGTTTTTCTCCCCCACTACACACACAAGTGACCCATGACTACAAAGCTGAAGACTAAAGTAGTCTAAATATAAAACACCACTCACAATACATGAAGCTAGTAGACAGAAAAAAAATATTTTTAAAAAAATCCCTTAACTAGTTTTCTTCATTGGCTTTTTGACTTTTTTAATAAGTCAGATTATTTAAATGTCCAACTACAACCTTCGGTAATGAAACTTTAAATTTTGTGTCAATATATTGATTATCAAGCTGTAGCTCATTAGCTGCATAGCACCTAATGGAATTTTATCTCTCTCTCGTTGAGAGATGTATAGTTAGTGCCGGACTATTACATTAGATCATAGGAGATGACATCCATTTATATATATATATATATATATATATATATTTATATCATCCTATCTTTTGTTGGTTATATATATATATATCATCCTATCTTTTGTTGGTTTTACGACAATAATGAGGCTTGTTTATTTATGGAGTTAAATTTATTATGACCACCCAAAACATTGTAATAATCATCATCATATCACTCAGCTACTCACCGATCACAATCCATATATTCAAGTATGTAACTTGAACAACTTACCATGATAACTAACATATATTGTGACCATACCATGTAAGTTTTTCTCCCCCACTACACACACAAGTGACCCGTGACTACAATGCTAAAGACTAAAGTAGTCTAAATATATGAAGACACCACTCACAACATAGGAAGCTAGGAGACAGAAAAAAAAAAAAAAAAAATTTAAACAACTATTGTCTCCCCTTACTAGTTTTCTTCATTGGCTTTTTGACTTTTTTAATAAGTCAGATTATTTAAATACCTAACTACAACCTTCACTCATGAAACTTTAAATTTTGTGTCAATATATTGATTATCAAGCTGCAACTCATTAGCTGCATAGCACTTAATGGAATTTTATCTCTTTTTCGTTGAGAGATGTATAGTTAGTATCGGACTATTACACTAGATCATAGGAACATGGGCTATGACATCCATATATATATCATCCTATCTTCCATTGGTTTTATGACAATAATGAGGCTTGTTTATTTATGGAGTTAAATTTATTGTGACCACCCAAAACAGTTGTAATAATCATCATCATGGCACTCGGCCACTCACCAATCACAATCCATATATTCAAGTATGTAACTTGAGCAACTTGCCATGATAACTAATATATATTGTGACCATCCCATGTAAGTTTTTCTCCCCCACTACACACACAAGTGACCCTTGACTACAAAGCTCAAGACTAAAGTAGTCTAAATAGAAGACACCACTCACAAAACAGGAAGCTAGTAGGGCAAAAAAAAAAAAAAAATTCCCATATCTAGTTTTCTTCATTGGCTTTTTGACTTTTTTAATAAGTCAGATTATTTAAATGCCCAACTACAACCTTCACTCATGAAACTTTAAATTTTGTGTCAATATATTGATTATCAAGCTGCATCTCATTAGTTGCATAGCACTTAATGGAATTTTATCTCTCTTTCGTTGAGAGATGTATAGTTAGTATCAGACTATTACACTAGGTCATAAGAACATGGGCTATGACATCCATATATATATATATGAGTAATGCTACTTTGCCCAAATTTGGTGCCCAAATCTGGTGCCCAAATGACGTGGCAACACTCTCATCCATTCATTTAAATCAAGCAAATCCAATACAATCTAAATGAATGGATGAGAGTGTTGCCACGTCATTTGAGCACCAGATTTGGGCAAAGTAGCATTACTCTATATATATATATATATATATATATATATATATATATATATATATATATATATATATATATATCATCCTATCTTCCATTGGTTTTATGACAATAATGAGGCTTGTTTATTTATGGAGTTAAATTTATTGTGACCACCCAAAACAGTTGTAATGATCATCATCATGGCACTCGGCCACTCATCGATCACAATCCATATATTCAAGTATGTAACTTGAGCAACTTGCCATGATAATAACTAATATATATTGTGACCATCCAATGTAAGTTTTTCTCCCCCACTACACACACAAGTGACCCTTGACTACAAAGCTCAAGACTAATTAAAGTAGTCTAAATAGAAGACACCACTCACTACACAGGAAGCTAGTAGGCAAAAAAAAAAAAAAAAAATCCCCTAACTAGTTTTCTTCATTGGCTTTTTTACTTTTTTAATAAGTCAGATTATTTAAATGCCTAACTACAACCTTCACTCATGAAACTTTAAATTTTGTGTCAATATATTGATTATCAAGCTGCAGCTCATTAGCTGCATAGCACCTAATGGAATTTTATCTCTCTCTCGTTGAGAGATGTATAGTTAGTACCGGACTATTACACTAGATCATAGGAACATGGGCTATGACATCATATCATCCTATCTTCCGTTGGTTTTATGATAATAATGAGGCTTGTTTATTTATAGAGTTAAATTTATTGTGACCATCCAAAACAGTTGTAATGATCATCATCATGGCACTCGGCCACTCACCGATCACAATCCATATATTCAAGTATGTAACTTGAGCAACTTGCCATGATAACTATTATATATTGTGACCATCCCATGTAATTTTTTCTCCCCCACTACACACACAAGTGACCCTTGACTACAAAGCTCAAGACTAGAGAAGTCTAAACAGAAGACACCAATCACAACACACGAAGCTAGTAGGCAAAAAAAAAAAAAAAAATCCCCTAACTAGTTTTCTTCATTGGCTTTTTTACTTTTTTAATAAGTCAGATTATTTAAATGCCCAACTGCAACCTTCACTCATGAAACTTTAAATTTTGTGTCAATATATTGATTATCAAGCTTCAGCTCATTAGCTGCATAGCATCTAATGGAATTTTATCTCTCTCTCTCTCTCGTTGAGAGATGTATAGTTAGTACCGGACTATTACACTAGATCATAGGAATATGGGCTATGACATCATATCATCCTATCTTCCGTTGGTTTTACGACAATAATGAGGCTTGTTTATTTATGGAGTTAAATTTATTGTGACCACCCAAAACAGTTGTAATGATCATCATCATGGCACTCAGCCACTCACCAATCACAATCCATAAATTCAAGTATGTAACTTGAACAACTTACCATGATAACTAATATATATATTAAGAAAAAGATGGTGAAGCCAAAAAAAAAGTAAAGAACTCCATCATTGAATTTTGCCTATAAAAGCTGAGCAAAGCACCATTACACTATATCACCTAGCCTGAGAAAGACTTGATTAACACAAGCTCAAAAATGGATGTGGGGAATATTTTTCACATGACTGGAGGCTCTGGATCCACTAGCTATGCCAACAATTCCTCCTTCCAGGTTGATGATCACTTCTCTTTTCTCATCTCTAACTTTGTCTTGTTCATTATTTTGATTGTGTAAGGGATTCCAGAAGTGTAGTTACCACTAGACTATACCTGCGATCACAGAATAATCATGTTTTGTTGATTCTAAATTTCATTTCTATATTTGTTGACAGATGAAGGCATCGGATATGGTGAAGCACATCACTGTGGAAACTATAGAACAGCTCTACCTTGAATCATTTCCAAAGACAATAGGCATAGCTGATATGGGTTGCTCTTCAGGAAGAAATTCGCTACCAGTAATCAAAACTGTTGTTGAGAGTGTTGAAGAAATAGGTCGTTTATTGGCTGAACCACCTGAGTTCAATGTCTACCTTAATGATCTTCCATCTAATGACTTCAACTCTTTATTCAAAGCCTTGCCTGATTTTTTCAAACAACTTATGGAAGAAAGAAATGGTGGGTGTCCTTCCATTTTCATTGCAGGTTGTGCTGGTTCATTTTATGGAAGACTGTTGCCAAAAAATTCAATGCACTTTGTCTATTCATCTTACTGTTTGCACTGGCTATCAAAGGTGTGTGTTCTTTGATCTCTTGATCTCTTTTTCTCATTGGCCTAGTTTTTTTCTCCATGGAGCATGATCACTTTGGTTGAGGGTTCAATCACTGATTGGCTAAGTGAAACAGGATCTAAATTATATACTATTATGGCAACCAATTAGTAAATGCCTAGAAGTGGAAAGACTAAAGAGTAATGCAGCACTAAGTTAAGCTGTCAATTCATGACTATAGTACTTTTCAACATATATACTATACAACAAGAAGATGTAGGATTCAACACCTTTTTTTTTTTTTTTTTTTTTTTTTTGTGGAGGACCCTGATTTGTATCAATATAAATTAAATTCTGAATCCATTATATATACACCGGTGTAAATTAGAATCTTGCACAACAAAAACGTGTAGGATCCCACGATCCCGCACATTTACAATTATTGGAATGTGTTACAGATATTTAAACCATGTAATTAAATAATTACAATCTCATGTAGATACCTCCAAGTCTCTACAATGAAAAGGGGGAGTCATTAAACAAAGGCAACCTTTACATCTCTGAATCCAGCCCTCCTGCAGTTTCTCTTGCGTACTCTTTACAATTCCAGGAAGACTTCTCCATGTTCCTCCAATCGAGGTCGAAGGAACTTGTTTGCAGAGGCCGAATGCTGTTGATTTTGTTGGGAAGAGTTGACCAGGACAATCATGTTGACAGAGGCAACTCATTCTTCTGGGAACTTCTCTCTCAATCCCTAACTATTTTAGCTTCTCAGGTATTATATATCCACACAAACTTCAATTAACTTTGGTACTGAAATGTTTTTACCGGACTAATCTGACTAGAGAAGGACCTAAATATATATATATATATGCACGTCATTCTTATATACGAATTTTTGTTGTTTGTGTAATTTGTAGGGAAAATTAAATAAAGAAAAGCTGGATTGTTACCATGCCCACTTCTATGCACCCTCAAAGTGGGAAATAGAAGACCAAGTGAGAAGAGAAGGTTCATTTTTTCTAGACCGATTTGAGATGTATCAACCAGAGGAAACATGTAATGGTACGAGCTACGGGTTCGCGGTTGCAATGACAGTTAGGGCTGCTCAAGAAGTCATGCTTCGTCACCATTTCGGTCTTGAAGTTGATGGAGTTCTTGACACTTTGTTTGAGATCTATGGCAATATGGTGGATGAAGAAATGGCCAAGGAGGAAATTGAGCCCTTCACTTTCCTCCTAGTTCTTAGGAAATTATGAATCTATTTAAATTTCAACTAATTGAATGTATCGATCGAATACATCAATCAATATGCATTGTACATACGGTGGACCGAAGATTTTCTTCATATCCAAACAATCTGGCCAATAAGACCTAAGCCTTTGAATTGATGTGGGCCCGTACCCAACCTAAACTCTAGTATGTCACTCTATTATGCTCTGTCGGTCACTTTTTTTCTGCATCTACAAAATTATTGTCATCTCTGTTCATCATCACATCATCCATCATCTATCAAGTCCTCAATTTTCGTTGGACCGAAGTCACAAGAAAATTATGAGATGCAATGGCTTCAATCCTAACTTCTGAACTCACTTTTTTTTCTCTCCACTAAAGCTAATTATACTCGTCATCTAAGTTCTTAACTGGATTTTGGTTACAAATTAAGGTAAAATTAAAACCAATAACTTGGTCACACTTTTGAGACTAGCCTAATATAATTAGGGATGGTCATTTATCCTCAGATATCCAAATCCCCTCTTTTCCATCCCTAATTGGGAAGAAATTTTTGGGAGAAAATCAGGAAATGGGTGGAGATAGGGATGTTTTTTATCCCCAAATTAAAATGGAGATAGGGATGGGGGGACCCCATTTTCCCCACAAATGTATTGAAATGGGAATGGGGATGGGGGAGATCCCTCATCCCCATTTTCCCCAAACCTTATATATATATATATATATATTCTTAATATTTTTTTATTCTTTCTATTCTTAATATTTTTGTATTTGAATTTGTAATGGATTTTTTTTTTTGGTATGTAATTTTTAGTAATTCAGGGGAAATGAGGGAACGGGGAAAACGGGTAAAATGGGGAAACAAGGAAAAACAGGGAAAACCGCCCGCCCCCCCCCCGGGGACCATGGTTTTGTTGAATAGAGTGAAATGGCATTTCAGTTTCCCATCTATCAACCGTTAGATTCAACTACTTTAACTTAGTGAACATAAGAAAACTATAAATAAGCTGAATATATGCAATTAACTTTACAATTTCTTGTTGATTTCTTTCCCTTTTGTCTTGTACTAGTACTAGAGGCCATGCAAAGAGTTCATGTTATAGATATTTGACAGACAAATACAAGTTATTTCTTGTCAATCAGATAAAGATTCGGCAGTTGGGGAAGGGTTTTGAAAATGGGGATGGGAGGGGGCCTATATCCATCCTCATTTCCTCAATGCCCATCCCTAAACATAATATTGATGAGTTATGCTAGGACCATGGTTTTGTTCAATAGAGTAAAATGGCATTTCAGTTTCCCATCTATCAACCGTTAGATTCAACTACTTAATGATTCAACTACTTTAACTTAGTGAACATAAGAAAACTATAAATAAGCTGAATATATGCAATTAACTTTACAATTTCTTGTTGATTGGGGGGCAGGGATGGGGAAGGGTTTTGAAAATGGGGATGGGAGGGGGCCTATATCCATCCTCATTTCCTCAATGCCCATCCCTAAACATAATATTGATGAGTTATGCTAGGACCATGGTTTTGTTCAATAGAGTGAAATGGCATTTCAGTTTCCCATCTATCAACCGTTAGATTCAACTACTTAATGATTCAACTACTTTAACTTAGTGAACATAAGAAAACTATAAATAAGCTGAATATGCAATTAACTTTACAATTTCTTGTTGATTTCTTTCCCTTTTGTCTTTTACTAGTACTAGAGGCCATGCAAAGAGTTCATGTTATAGATATTTGACAGACAAATACAAGTTATTTCTTGTCAATCAGATAAAGATTCGGCAGTACCAACTTGCCTTTTTCCACATGATCGAACTATGGAGGATGATGATCGATCATTTCATCTGTGTTGCTACTTGCTATTGCTCATGATAGAGTTTGATTTTTTTATTTTTTTTGTTCTACTCCCCTGCCATTGTTGGCAACCAGAGTAATGAGCATGCCTTCCCAGCTCCGTAGATAGTCCCATGCATGTACATGTACTACATAAGTTAGTTAATTATGTTTAAATTTGTAGTCCATCAAAATCTACTAAGATGAAACATTATATATACAGTCCAAGATAACAACTCCCACGACATAACTACATAAGGAGGAGGTGCGTGTACTAGTAAATGCCTAATATAACACTTAAACCTCTCATCACCACAAACATTTAAGTGCCAAAATAGCTAGACACGTTATGTTATCTCTAATTCTCCATTAAAACTCATAAAAAGAAAAACCTATATATTTTAACCATTCAAGCTATATAGCAATTAATATAAGCATTTGAACCTCTCATTATGTATATTATATATGGATTTGGATCCTCGCATTATCTCATCTTTTTTTTGACCTTTTTAAATCATGTGATTAGTTGTTAATAAAGTGATTATGAAAACCAATCACATCTTAACCACACATTCATTACAATGCTTATGTGTCATGAGATTATGTGAGGTCAAGAAAAAGATGAGCTAGCTAGGTAAGTAGAGGATCCAAATCCATTATATATAAGCATGACAAATTCACTAAAATGTGGGGCACCTAATTATTTTTCACATCAGATCTATATTTCACAAAGTTTTATGAAGTACAAACATAAATCTGTCTTGGATACTCTCTCTCTCTCTCTCTCTCTCTCTCTCTCTCTCTATATATATATATATATATATATGAGTCTTATATAATGATCGGTTATTAGAAGTACTGGGGTTTCAAGAATATAACAGCTATACTCGTTAAGTTAATTAATTAACATTTTTTAGGTAAAGTAGGACCTTAATCAAACTTTAAACATTATATTTAGGCATATCAAAATAGTAAAAAAAAAAATTTACAAGAACATTTTATTAAGAAACAACACTACACACAACCAGTAAATCATCCAACAGACTTTTCCTAACTCAAGGAGGAAACTCCTCCAGCCAGACTATCAAACTAGTAATTAGCAGTAGCAAACAAGAGAATAACTAGAAACTTAACAAATTAAATTTTATTAACAACAAGTCCCCTTTAAGGTGATAATATTTTTGATTAATGCTACACTGCCGAAATATCGTGGAAAGTTGTACCGTGTCAATATGGTTGTGATAATTAATTGGTTGATCGGTGTCAATATGGTTGTGATAATTAATTGAGTGCAACTTTGCTCACCCACACTAACTAGAGGTAACCATTACCTCCCACCTCAAGTGTTGACACATGTCCCAAACTTAACCCAAAGTCCAAAGTTAACCCAAACTTAATCCAGAGTTTGGGACACGTGTCAACACTTGGGATGGGGGGTAATGGTTCACCATAGTTAGTGTGGGTGAGCAAAAATGCACTCTAATTAATTGGTATATAAATTTAGTGGAAATGGTGGGAAATAGCACTCTTGTTATATTGACTTTTGAGAGTATCACTAGTTTAATAAGTTAAGTTTAAATGGTACCAATAGACTAAAATACCCTCATCTTCTTCTTTTATTACGTTTAGGGGTGGACGTTTAATGAATTAGTTCATTTTTCAATAGAACCGATAAAACACTGATAAAGTTTGGTTTTTGAAAAATATGAACCGATCCAATAAAATTTACAAATGTCAACCGATAAAAAACCAACAGAATTGGACCGGTTCGGTTCGGTTCGGTTTTGGTCCTACTGGGCCAAATTCATGGGCTTTAATTAATACACATATTTTCATATTTTAATCCTTTTGGGCCTTTGACCAAATTAAATATGGGCTTGAAAAAATTTAAAATACTAGTTTAAAATAATATTTAGCAAAAGAAACAAAGAAAACTATATATATTATGGGACACACTTTCATAGTTTTATAGTTTCATAAACAGTTGAACATTAAACTAGGGTTTTTTTATATATAATCTCGGTTTGGTTTTCCGGTTTGGGATACAGAACCGGGAAATAACCCGATCCAATCGGTTTTCAAAAAAATGAACCGAACTGAATCGACCAACATAAGAAAACCGGGAAAAACCGATTGGATCGGCTCGGTTCACCAGTTCGGTTCTGTTTATTGGTTTTACACCCACCTCTAATTACGTTTGTACCATTTTTAGGGTTTTTAAACGGGAAAGTATCATTTTTCCCCCTTGACTTTTGCCCTACTGTTAAGATGATGACAAGGTTTGGCCATATTAGCCAATCTCCCCCCTCAAAGGGAAAGAATGTAGTATATGCCCCTTTTGTTACCTTTTCCATCCATTTAATGTATTATTTACCCCTTCTGTATTATACGCCCATTAAAATTACCATTTAACCCTCAAAGAATGTATTATATTCTCTCTTTTTTATTTTTTATTTAAATTTAATAATAATAATAATAATAATAATAATAAAATCTTTACTTCAAATATATATATATATATATATATATTACCTCACAAATTTCATTTTCCTTTAAAAAAAAAAAAAAAAAAAAAATCTTCCCCAAAAATCTTCCCCAACAATGGAGATGTCTCTTTTTTATTTTTTTTTTATTTAAATTTAAAAACAAAAATAAAAAATAAAAAAGAATTTAAAAACGAAAAAAATTAAAAAGAAATAAAAAAAATAAGATCTAATTCAACCAGATCTTATTTGTTATCAAAATTTAAATTAAAAAAAAAATTAAATCGAACCCATCTCTTCTCCACCACACCTCAACACCATCTCCAACTTCACCAGCAACATTCATCACCAACTTCACCAACTTCACCAACACCAAATCCAGATTCATCACCATTGATTCATCCCCATCAGAACATCAAAACCTAATCGACCACCATCTTCAACACCATCTCTCTATCATCATCATCTTCTCCACCATGTCTCACCAATCTCCACCATAACTCCAACTCAAGCACAAACCCTAACCCTAGCCACCGCCGCTGCCGACACCACCACTCAAACACCACACCCTAGCCCTCCAAAATCACAGTAACCACTACCCCTAGCCATAAAATCACACCATAAAATTTTCAAAAAACAAACCCAAACTCACACGACCACCACCAGCGTCGATCAACGGAGGAGATGGATTCGAGAAAGAAATGTATTCGCGAGAGACAATTTCAAGAGAGAGAAAGATGGATTCAAGAGCTAGGGTTTCTAGTATGGTTTCAATTTGTAAAGAGGGATTCGAGAGAGAGAGAGAGAGTGTGTGTGGGATTCCAAGAGTAGCAGCGGTGGTTGTTTTGGTGGTGGTGATGAGAAGCAGAAGTTGAAGAAGAAGAAAAAAATGTGGTGAATCGATGTGCTTGGTGAAGAAGCAGGTTTTTTGAGTTTTAATTTGGGTTTTCTAGGTTGGAGAGAGATGGATTCGTTGAAGATAAGGATGAGCGTGAGAGAGAGATCGATGTTTGAGAGAGATTGTATTGAGAGGGATCTGAGAAGATGATGATGATCTGTGTATTTTTTATTTTTTCATTTTTATTTTTTTTTATGTTTTGTTTTATTTTTTATTTTTGTGAAATGTAATTTTTTTTTGTTGAGGTTTTGGTGATACATCGATGAGATTACGAAATTACCCCTTTGATAGTTATGGTCAACGTTAATTTGGATGGAAAGTGTGACAGAAGGGGTATATTATACATTCTTTCCATTTCAGGGGGATTAAAGGCTAATATAGCCAAAGCATGTCCTCATCTTAACAATACGGCAAAAGTTAGAGGGGAAAATGATACACTCCCTTTTTAAAATCTCCATTGGAGGTCGAAATCAGCCTCCAATTGAAAATTTGAAAATTTTCATTTTTACCCAATAAGTCTCGGAAACTACCTATTAAGCCTCGGAAATTAGAAAATAAGTCTCAAAAATATAAATAAGTCTCGGAAACAAAACAAAAAAAAAAACAAAAAACAAAAAACAAAAAACAAAAAAAACAAAAAACGCAAGACTTGTTTTTGTGAGTGTTTTAAGAGTATTTTTGTCAGATCCACACTTTAGGTTATATTAAAACTTAAATTATTAAGTTGGTGATAGTCTTAAAACTCACTCTTTAAAGAGTGTTATTAAATTTTCGAACCCTATAAATTTATTTATGTAAAACAAAAGAATTAGATGGATATTGACCATATATGTTAACGATGATAATAGCTATATATGTGTTACAAAATCCTTCAAAAAAAAAATTAGTAAGGTTGATTTTGAGTCAAAATCTTTATCCACAAGAAATGTCCATCTTAATTCTTATATTGTTGTCTAGTCTTTTGTGAAACCAGAAATTGATGGAGGGAGAAGAACATTGGTGGTGAATACGGTGACATCCTAATAATCTTAACAAACACTTCTCTTAAATTTGGGAAACATAATCAATGGTCAAATTAAAAGCAAGAATCTGCTACTTAAAAACAAAACCCCACAGCTAGGAGATTTTTCACGTTATTTTTTGATCCGATTCTGTCATGTTTTAGAGTGAACTTCGTAACATTACGTACTGAGTCAAGATCCCAACTCTATAGCGTCTGTAAATTACACAATTGGGGATGGGACATTGCCAGGTACTATATATATATATATATATATATATTGCTTCTTGAAAGGAATTGTCTGTTGGCACCCACCACAAAACCATCCCTTCCAACACGCTTAATTCCATCTTTCCAAATAAAAAAGATAGGGCAAAGTGTGCCTGATAATATATTAATATTATTGAAATAAAAAAGTAATTGGTACCATAAATATTTGATATTAAAAAAATAAAGATAACCTATCTCTCAAGTCTCAACACTGATAGTCATTCAACCAAACCAAACCAACCCAATAGTCATTCATGGTGGAATTAATCATGACACCAAAAATAAAAAGTGGAAAAAAGAGAAAAAAGAAGAAATAAAAGGTAGGCAAAATAGCCCAATTAGTCACTTTTTTTAAGATTATTAAATATCTAATCTCTCATTTTCTTGATTCAAAACTCAAAAAGTAAGTGATTTTTTTCAAGAGAGATTACAAGGGATTTCATGGACAGTGAAATAAAGTTGAGTTTTCTTTATTTTTAGAATTATTATATGATGATTGGCGCTAGTAGTCATTCTTTAATATAGCTATTGAAGTTTTTTTTTTTGCCATTTGGATATCAAAATTAAGTCATTGAATGTATCATGTATATAATCGTTAAGATAAATTTTACTTTATTTATAAACTTAAGAAAAGCACTTGTGAATTATCTGATGAGTGGGGACAGATTAAGAAAAACTAGGCGTGACTTATTGACTTATTGATTAATCAAGCATTCCAACAATTTACACTGTAGAACTTTAACATATTAATTTGTTTTTTTTCTTATCAAGATTTTGGCTTGTTATTAGATAATGATTCAAAAGCTATATAGTTGATGGACTTAGAAAAGCTTATAAATTTATAATTAAGCACGGGATTAACCACCAATGCTTCCTTCGAGGTTCCGTAATCATGACTACTTTTTCACAAAAGAAACACCACCCACATTTGCTTCTTTGGTTAGTTAATCCTTAATTTAAGACCAATAATTTAATTTTCATCTCTCATATTTTTATTTTAACATTGTTTAATGTATTTAATTTGGATTCTCTTACTTTTGTACCAATTTATGTTTTACAATTATACAATTTTCTCAAATTTTGTCTTCAAAAAATATATGTGTGGATTTCAGAAAGTTTTTTCTTTTTCAGAATTAATTATATAACATTATGGAATGACATTATGACTTCTGAGAGAGTGACCGACTGACCGATAATAATGCTACAAAACGCCAATGTAAAATCTTATTTAATTTGTGCTCCTCTTTGTGCAGTGTAAATGCTTGTCACTGGTTTTAATGGAAATTGATGAACTCAGAACTCTAAATTGGATTCTTACATCAGAAAATTATAAAAATTGTTAATCCACCAAGTTTTTTATGTAATTTTATACGTATACGGAAATTTGAATTCAATTCACCAACAACTTAGTGTGTTGAAAAAAATGTCAGAAGTAATATTACAAAATCAATTTCACACCAAAGAAATGCAAAAAAATGACACCTTTATAATAAATATATATATTATGCATTTATGATTTTAAGTTTCGAAAGTAATTGTCATATATACAAGATTGTTTGCAATCACATGAACACATTTATTTTGATATCTGTACATTTCATCAATGTTGAAACTAGATAGGGATAGTCTCAAAATCATAGTCGATAAAGCTGCTACAAAATTTTCACATGGAGACTAACCTCTCTCTATATCTACTAGTAGCTATGCATTTAATTCACTAACGTCATATTTATACGATCACCACCATAATCAAATCTTAAACTAACTCATCAGTGACCTTAAAAATCTTTTAATTATCTGATCATCTCCAAGAATTAATAAACCAAATAATTAGAAACCACACGCATGCATACCGATTTGGATTTGAATAATAAAAGTTCGATTGTACATCTTTGCTTTATGGCAATCAATCGAATCATTGAGTTTGTATTTATTCATAGTCGTCGCCTCGTTGGTATTTCCAGAGTATTCCCGGAATCAACAAAGCTTGAGCACATATACGCCGCATCATATAGATATCATAAACATATAATACATGACAAATTAATTGATAATGGCCCTCATGATCAGAGATTCAGAGGATCATATTTATAATTAACATATAATACTACAATCATTTTATTGAATTCAATCGAAGACAGCAATGGAGGTTCTGTTGTTCTCCATGAGATCAGATTCAAGCCAGGATTCCTGACGACGAAATGTCCTCATATTCTCAATGAACTTCTCAATTTTCTTGTTGAATTCTTCGCAGCTCAAATCATCTACTGGATTCTCCTTCTCGTCATACTCCACCTGACTGTCGATACCCACTTCAGTCATCGGAGCTGGAGTCGTTTTTTTTTTTAACACGATGACCTCTTTGTCTTCCATTACTGCAACTTCTTCTTCTATAAAAATTTCGTCTTTGATCAATACGACGTCGTTGTTGTTCAAATTGTCGAAGAAAGACTTTCCCGGATCGTCGTCGTCGTGGTTTCCTTGGAGTTGTTGCACTGCTAATACTTCTTCTTCTTCTTCTTCTTCTTCATCGGTCCCTGTGGCATTTGCTTTAGAGCTGACGGCGGAGAACACGCCGAATTTGACAGAGAGAGCGATGACGACGATGACGGCGTTGAAGAAGACGAAAACAAAAGGAGGGGCGGAGACGAAAGCGGAAATCCGACGGAGGAACACGGCGGCGATAGGGATGCAATATACGAGGAAGCAGAAAAACACTAAGGCGCCGAGGAGCTGGAGCCTGTAAACGAGCTTGGAGAGGCTTCCAAGCCAGTCGTAGGTCTGATGGGTGGCGTCTTTTTTAAAGTCAAATAATTCATCCATTTTTCAACCAAAACATTCACTCACTTCCAGTTTCAGAGTAGAAGAAGAGGAAGAAGAAGCTGAAAGTTTATGTAGAGGACTCGACAGTAGAGACCACTTTGTGTGTGTTTTTAATTAATTTTTAGGGAAAATTGCACAAATCTACCCTAACGTTTCCCATTATGGCATAATATTCAACTAATGCCTTTAATTGCACAAACAACCCCTCATGTTAGTCAACTTTGGTTAAAAATAGCCATTGACCATGATTTTTTTTTGAAAGCCCAAAATTGCCCCTGCACTTTATTACAAAAAAATCTTAATTGCCCTTTATTTAAAACATTATCTACTTTAAATTATTATAATATAAAAAATAAATACTAAACATAATCCTTTTTTAATCAAAAAAAAATTCAAAAATAATATATTAAAAACAAAACAATTTAAGTGAGAAAATACAATTTAATAATATATTAGGTTATTTTGAGAAAATATGATTTAAAATTATGCAAGTCCAATATGAATAGTGGTAATGTGTTACATATTTTTGAATTTTTTTTGTTTTTATTATATTTATTTTGAATTTTTTTTATTTAAAAAGGATTATGTTTAGTATTCTAAACACAAATATAAATAAAATCATCAATAGTTTGAAATAAAAATATAATCATTTGTCATAATAAAATACAGTAGCACCGAAAATTTGTTCAATGTTCATCTCTATAAGACAAAATAATTTGACTCAATATAAATTACACATTATATTTTGGTTCAAAAATTAAAAAAAATATATACTAAACACAATCCTTTTTAAATAAAATAAAAATATGTTTTAAATTTTAAAAATATGTAACACATTACCACTATTCATATTGGACTTGCATAATTTTAAATTATATTTTCGAGTATTTTCTCAAAATAACGTTTTCTTAAGTTGTTTTGTTTTTAATATATTATTTTTGAATTTTTTTTTATTTAAAAAGGATTATGTTTAGTATTTATTTTTTATATTATAATAATTTAAAGTAGATAATGTTTTAAATAAAGGGCAATTAAGATTTTTTTGTAATAAAGTGTAAGGGCAATTTTGGGCTTTCAAAAAAAATCATGGTTAATGGCTATTTTTAACTAAAGTTGACTAAAAGGAGGGGTTGTTTGTGCAATTAAAGGCATTAGTTGAATATTATGCCATAATGGGAAACGTTAGGGTAAGTTTATGCAATTGTCCCTAATTTTTAAGATTTATAACTTGAATTATCAATTGGACAAGACTTGGTTAGGTGGGGTCCTTCAAAGATGTGACACGTGGATACTACATTTGTAATTTAAAAACGATTAACCACATCCACATATTTCAGGACGACGAGAACCTCCTTGTAAATATATATATTTTTATTTTTTGTTGAATTTGTTGTATGATGGATTTTTGGCTCCAGCCTCCACAGTCCAGAGTTTGTAATAATGTGATAGGAAGTAAATATCAATATTTTTTTATCTATTTTTATTTTTGACATGTTTATAATTTGGGGAAGTAATATAAAAAGTATTCATAAAAATTCTCTTTGTTTTGGGTATGTTTTAGATATTTCTACCAAAATTCTAAAATTTAATTACACATATTTTTCATCAAAAATGATATATATTTTACGATTTTTTTTAGACTCAAATCAGTGTTTAAATATAGTGTCCCAATTTATGTCTAACTAATTAAATTGGGACATGTATCTATATTTATGGAAGAAGTTGAAAAAAAAATAATTAAATATAAACATATATCTCAATTTAATTGATTAAACACAAATTAGGATGCTATTATTAGACAGCTGATTTGAAGTCTTTTTTTTTTTTTTTTTTTTTTTTTTATGTGCTTAATCATTATAGAAAATAGGATTATAGGTTCAAATAATGTACTATTTTTTTTTAACTGTGTGTCATAATTGCTCGAAAATAAATAAAGAAATAAACCAACAAATAAAACAAGTACGTTGCTCCTTTTGGGAACATTGTGATAGTTGATCATATATATTACCAACCACTTCATTTCCCAACATAATTTTAATGAATATAATTTAATGTACTAACTTTGCTTCAAATTAAAGACATGATTTATCTTTTTTTCAGAGACCATTGATCTTGAACTGGTCCTCAAATCATCTCAATCAAATCAAGTGGGAAAATAATGCCCAAATCCAAATAAGCAATCAAAAACTAGTACAAAGTAGTTGAAATTGAAGTGACTTTAAATAAATAAATAAAACAAATAGTACACAAATATTATTGATTTCTGATTCCCTAATGATTTTTATATTACCATTCAAACTTGCAATTACTCTGAAACGTACGAAAACAAAAAAAAACAAAAAAAATGAAGCAGAGAGCAGAGAGTCGAAAATCGAAGCCATACTTTTGCAGGATTTTTACGTTGTACAGTAATCACATACACACACACAGAGAGTCCGTACAGATCAGTGACAGCAGTTGGATGCAGCGTTTTCTGGGCTTTTGTGTTTGTATTTGTGTGAGATAATCATATATTATCACGTGGACTCGGTTCCTGAAACTCGCTACAATGTACGAGTGAGACAGAGTTTGTATTTTTTTTTTGCATTAAAAATGGTGTCCTGATTCATGGTTAGGTAATGCTGTTACATTTTTGCATTAAAATTCGAAATAAAGATAAATTATGGCAACACATCAGAATACTGATCAGCAGCAGCAGAAGAAGACAACCTGGAAGACTTGTTGGTTTGTCAGACACGCGAGTGTTTACAGAGTCACAGACTACACCTCATTAGCTTAGCTTAACTAGCTATTCTAATTTCTATATAGTCTACGAATTTTTATACAGTCGTGTTGTAATAAGAACTTGCACCAACATCGATCTATATAGAAATTATCGATTGCGGACAAAAAAACTTATCATGATTCAGGATTTTCAGGACTCAGGACTCTTACGTATATAATCCAACTCCATCTCAGACTTGAAAACATTGTTTTTATCTTATACTGCTGTATTTAATATTATCACTTGTTATAATTATCTTTTAAGTTTATAGTTATCAAGTCAGTGTTTTAATAAGAGTAGATTACATCTACTGTACACGACCTGAGTCACAACTCTTGTGTATATATATATATATATATATATTTGTACGATTCATGAATAAAATAGATAGCAGAACAATTGTTCTAAATCAGCTCTACTCATTTAAACGTTTAATATGGTATCAGAGCGTATCTGCTTCTAATTTTTTTTTTAATCCCCTTTTTTTTTTATTTAGTCTTATTTCCTTTCACAAATTTCAACCATGACTAACCCAAAGGATTCCAGTTCAACGAATCCAACTTCTGATTCACAAGGATCCAATGATCTTTTCTCCGCTCAGAGACCCAATGATCCCTTCTTCGTTCATCACTCAGATAATCTCATAGCTGTTCTAGTCTCTCCAATGTTGTCAGGGGACAACTACAACACTGGAACTCTGACAGGTATTGCACCACATGCAAATCTGACAGGTATTTCTCTCTCATGTTCCTATAAATCTGTATGGATTATTGACCCAGGAGCAACAAATCATGTGAGCTCATATTTGAATTTGTTCTCTAGTTATTCTACTTGCTCTAAACATTCCACACTTAAACTCCCAGATGGAACGGACCATTTAATTACTCATGTAGGAATTGTCACTCTTTCACCGACATTATGTCTCACAAATGTCTTATTTATTCCCACTTTTCAATTCAATTTAATTTCCATCAGTGAACTTGTCAAGACCTGAAAATTTTCTATCTCTTTTTCTAATGATGAATGTGTGTTTTAGGACCTGTTATCGAAGAAGAAGATTGGACTGGGACGCCTACATGAGGAACTCTACCATCTTCAAAATTCTACAACTATCTGCTCTTTTCAAAATTCAGCTCAAAATAAATTGTGGCATTGCCAATTAGGACATGCTTCACCTAGTTGTTTACAACTCTTAGCTAAGCAATTCTCTTTTATTCATTCTTCAAATAATGTTGATTGCATGATATGCCCTCAAGCAAAGCAAACTCGTTTGTGTTTTTCAAATATTTCAATAAAAAATAGTAGACCATTTCAAATGATTCACTGTGATATTTGGGGACCTTTTTCATTGCCATCACATTCAAATTCTAGATTTTTTTTAACTACCGTTGACAATTTTAGTCGTGCCACATGGATATATTTAATGGCTGTTAAATCTGAAACATCTCACATTTTACAATCATTTTTTGTCATGGTTCATACTCAATTTAATTCTCAAATCAAATCTATTATTTCTGGGGTTGGAGACATAAATGAACATTTTAAAATCCAAGTTGTTCGAACCGACAATGGCATTGAATTTTTATCAAAAAACATGCATCATTTTTTTTCATCTAATGGTGTTGTTCATCAACGTAGTTGTGTTGCTACACCACAACAAAATGGTATAGTCGAACGCAAACACCGTCACCTTCTAAATGTTGCCCGAGCTTTACGTTTTCAAGCCCATCTTCCATTATCTTTTTGGGGAGAATGTGTCCTCACTGCTGCATATCTCATAAATAAACTACCAACTCCTTTATTAAAAGGCAAGTCACCTCACTAGATGTTATTTCAAAAACCACCAATTTTTACTAACATTAGAATTTTTGGTTGCTTATGTTTTGCTCGAAACCCTCATGTTACAAATAAATTTGATCAAAAAGGTACACCAGATGTTTTTGTTGGCTATCCTTACAGCCAAAAAGGATACCGTGTATTCAATTTTCAGTCTAAAAAGGTTTTTACATCTCATGATGTTATATTTCATGAACATTTTTTTCCTTTTCAAAATATTTTACCCACTCCTTCAAGCATGTCGGTTCATACATTACCCATACATGATGATGGCACTTTTAAATTTTCTCCACCCACTTCATCCGTTCCACATGAGACCGAACCTCATAAGGATTCGATTTTATTAGTTACTTCTCTTGACAATGAGATATCACCTGATGCCCCTCCAGTTTCGAATTCTTCCCTAGTGACCACTAGTGCACAACCCGATCCTCCTCTTCGATCTGTTCGACCAAGACAGCCACCATCATATTTGAAACATTATCACTGTCCTACTTTCCCTCATGTGGCGAATCTAATTCAATCTGACTCTAAGGTAACTAAAGTTTCCACTCCTTATCCAATGGCTTTATATGTTTCTAACAATAAATTCTCTTTATCACATAAAGTTTTTTTGTCCAAGGTTTGTTCTACAGTTGAACCTAAGTCATTTTCCCAAGCCATCAAATACCCACATTGGAAAGCAACAATGGCCACTGAAATTGAGGCATTAGAGAAAAATAACATGTGGGATCTTGTTCCTTTTACCATCATCACATAAGCCTATTGGGTTTTTAAAGTTAAGTGCCACTCTGATGGTTCGATTGAACGCTACAAAGTTCACTTAGTTGCGAAAGGCTACAATCAAATTGAAGGCCTTGATTATCATGATACGTTCGCTCCTATGGCAAAGTTAGTCACTGTCCAACTATTGATTTCCATCGCTGCTGTCAAAGGTTGGGACATTCAACAATTCAATATTCATAATGCTTTTCTACAAAGGGATCTGAATGAGAGCGTGTACATGACTCTACCACCTATGTTTTCGAAACAGGGGGAGCAACGAGTATGCAAACTCAACAAATTGTTATATGGTTTGAAACAGGCTTTGAGGCAATGGTTTGCCAAATTCTCCACCACCTTGACCACATCCGGCTTCACTCAGTCTAAATCTGATTATTTATTGTTTACTAACATATGTGGTTCCTCTTCTATGTTTGTTATTGTTTATGTTGATGACATTATTGTCACAGGAAATGATCTCATTCGAATTTAATAACTGAAAAGTTTTTTGGAACAAAAATTCTACATCAAGGCCTTGGGAAAATTAAAATATTTCCTTGGTATTGAGGGGGTTAGATCACAACAGGGGCTGTTTCTTTCCCAACAAAAATACACTTGGACATTTTGGAGGATATTGGTGTTACAGGTGGTCGAATTTCCGAGCTCCACATGGAACAAAACATCAACCTTGCGGCTGACAATGGTGTTTTGTTGCCGGAACCGACCATATACCATCGGTTAGTTGGTCGACTGCTCTATATCACTATCACATGGCCCGACATCAATTTTGCTGTCAACTATCTCAGTCAATTCATGCAGTCCCCCCGCTCTTCGTTACTTAAAAGGTTCTATCAACAAAGTTATTTTGTTATCAGCCACCAGTTCTCTCCATATCTCAGGTTTTTGTGGCTCTGATTGGGTCGGTTGCCTAATTACTCGTCGTTCTACTAGTGGTTATTGTACTTTCCTTGGTTCAAGTCCGATCTTGGAAGACAAAGAAGCAATCTACAGTATCTCAATCTTCTACTGAAGCTAAATATAGATCAATGGCATCTCTCACATGTGAGCTTCAATGGTTAAAGTATATTTTTAATGGATTTGAGTATTTCTCATCCTTCTCCAATGACAATGTTTTGTGACAATCAAGCAGCCATTCACATATCGCAAAATCCAGTGTTCCACGAACGCACAAAACACATTGAGTTAGATTGTCATTTTATCCGTGAAAGAATTAAGAATCTATTATTGATTCCCCGCTACATCCCGTCTTCATCCCAAATTGCCAACATCTTCACCAAACCGATTGGCAAGGATCTATTCTCTCGTCTGATATGTAAGTTGAGCGTTCTTGACATTCACTCTCCAACTTAAGGGGGAGTATCAGGATTCAGGACTCTTATGACTCTTACGTATATAATCCAACTCCACCTCAGACTTGAAGACTTTGTTTTTATCTTATACTGTTGTATTTAATATTATCACTTGTTGTAATTATCTTTTAAGCTTATAGTTATCAAGTCATTGTTTTAATAAGAGTAGATTACATCTACTGTACACGACCTGAGTCACAACTCTTATATATATATATATATTTGTCCCCCCATGACTCTGTATTTGCAAGTGCAAGTACCTCCTTTCTACTTCAGTTTTAAAGAATTTACACTCTAAAGAATATATATTCAGTTTTTCTCTTTTTGGGACGAATTGATTTTATTTATATCTGTTCAATGACTATCAACCATTAGATTCACATGCTTCAGTTTAGTCAAAGTCTTTTTAAACCTAATTAATGATTCATAAGTCTCGTTTTAATCTTAAAAATTCAGTTTAACCATGAGAAGAGAATATATATATATATATATATATATGACTCAAATCAACTGTCAAATTTTAGTGTCCCAATTTATGTCCAATCAACCAAATTGGGACATGTGTGCACATTTATAGAAGAAGTTGAAAAAAAATAATTAAAAGTGTTATAAATGTGCACACATATTCCAATTTGGTTTGTTGGATACAAATTGGGACACCAAAATTTGACAGCTAATTTGAGTCCATATATATATATATATATATAATGAAAAAAGCAGAGGACCGGCAGAGTACTCATATGCAGTCCTCCTTGTCCAGCTGTCTGCAGAACCACACAAATAATGAAAAAATAAATAAATAAATTAAAAAAAAAAAAAAAACACCATCAAACGACAAACAGTGGCCCAATTTGTTTATATATATATATATATAAACAACTAGTATTAGGTCCATGTGGAGTTGTGTTTGACAGAGGATTTGACACTCTCTTAATTGCTGTTTTGTTTTTATTTTCCTCCCAAATACCAACATTTTATTTTCTTCTTCTTCACATTCCCTACCTACAAGGCCACAACTACAAGTGTCACTTGTAACTTAAAACTTCTCTGATTTCAACCCCAGGCCCTCCCTCGACCTCTCCACATCAACTACTACAAAAAAAAGCCTTTTTCTCTGCTTGCATTATTAAAGTTAAGTGATACAGCGGAAGAATAAACGCAAATAAAAATTAATAAACAGGACAAGATAACTATTTTAAATCTATCGAATTTAAAATGTCAGAAACTAAATCCGTTGATTCTTGAGAGTTGATTCACTTAGGATACCAGTAAATAGTAAATTTGAATAAAGAAGCAAATTTAAGTGGTTGGCACTCCCCTTCATTTATGTGACAGAGTTTCAAATTCCATATTTACCCATCGGTGAAAGTTGCATTTTAAATCGTATTTTTAACGATTGATCTCTATCATGTCTTCAATCGATTAATGTCGACATTTCAAAAAGATAAAAGCTACATGTGTATGTTGTTTTAAAATTCACTAGGGGGAACATTAGGCATTTTGGGGAGTCATGGTGCCTGCATTATTTGACTGGGTAAAAATGTTTGGCCAAAAAAATCACTTTTTCCACGACCTCTCATCAGTTATCACAGAGGTCTATCAGCAATTTGTCATATTCTCTTCTCTCT
The DNA here is from genome assembly GCA_008009225.1 of Acer yangbiense. Lineage (NCBI taxonomy): Eukaryota > Viridiplantae > Streptophyta > Magnoliopsida > Sapindales > Sapindaceae > Acer > Acer yangbiense. The sequence continues at coordinate 4,903,855 of CM017766.1, read as the reverse complement.
CTCTCTCACCCCGATAAAGATGCATTTCATAGGGCTCAATTATTCAATAATCATCATTCTTCTCTACCATTTGTAATTTATTTTTTTGATCATCTTTGAAAGGCTATGTGGTGGTTTTATATTTTAGATTATCTATCCCCAAGAGCCTGAAGTGGATTACAATAAAATCTTATTGTCGGTTAAAGTGATTCAAGCAAAATCCTGAAAGAAAAACTGGTTTTCCAAATTAATGATGACTGATTTTTATCTTAATCACCCTTTTAACATCATAATGGAACTTTCTTGCCTGTAAAGATCAATGTTGGAGAGAAGAATATGTGTAAAGGTATCTAGTGATAATTTCTAAATTATTATGCCCAACCTTTTTTTTTTGGGCTACTTTTTGCTGCTTTATTGGGTGGATTATGAATTCTAATTGAAACTGTGGATTCGAGTCATGACTCATTAGACTCACCACACCTTATTTAGACCAAATTAGATTGTTGAATGGCATGTTCTTCGGTCTCCACATCTACATCATTAAATTTGTGGGTTCGAGTCGAGTAATTCTCCCCAACCACGTTAATTGTAACAATAATGCAAGACAATTCAAATGATGTGGTAAGTGGTTTATTCATTAACCACATCATCGATTTGTACGGTAAAGATAACTCACTTGACACATCGTTTGGGTTGTATAGTATTACTCTAATTGTAATAGTAAAAATAAATAAATAAAATCAATATATGGGTCAGGGATATGGCCATGATTCTTGGATCAAGGCTACTAGATGGGTCCAAAGTTGAACATGGACCCATGCAGAAGAATTTGGAAGCCTCTATTAAGACGATAGATGGACTATAAAGCCTGGTCCAATCAGGTGAGCACACTGACCAGCTGACAATTAAATATTCAAATCTTGTTTACTAAACCAACAGTAAAATAACATCTCATTGGTTTGTGAGTGAATGAGTGAGTACATTCTTTTCTTTTTAGAATGCAGTCAGTCAAACATATACTATAAGTAATGAGCCCCACCAATGGAGGGTAACACGTGGGCCAACTTGTGAGATAAATATAAAAAGCAAAAGAAAAAAATGCCACGTGCTACACTCCTATTGGTAAGGTTAGTATTTTGGGTACTAACTCCCAAACATTATTCATAAGTAATTAAGAATGTGTCATCCTCTCATAACCTTGTATTTTCATGGATTTTTTTTTTTTTATGTGCAAGTGAAACACCTACTTTTATGAGAGTAAAAAAACTATACAAATCTTAACCATGCATTTTATTTTGTGTTTAGGTGTCACTAGATTATGAAAAATTTAGAATCCTAATCCGTGTTCCATGACCCTTAGTTAGAACTCTTGTTTTGATTTTGCCTTTTGCGTAGAATGTGCTGACTGCTAAGGGTTCATATCCAACTTGGGATGTAGAGTTGTTTATTGTAATACTATCGGTCGTTTAATTTTGGGAAATAATCATTTTCCCCATGTAGTTTGTCATATTAGACACTTTGCCCCATCTAGTTTTAGTAATAGTCATTTCCCCCCTGAAAACCAAAATATTAGATATTTCACCCCCTCTAGTTTTAATAATGGCCATTTTTCCCCCTGAAAACCAAACATTTTGCCCCCTAACCGTTAGGTAGTCCATCAGTCAACAACTTTGACTGTCAAAAAATCAATTAAATGACCTTATTACCCTTGAATATATTAGTTATGCCCCCTAATGACACCACTAATTGTTTTTAAAGAAAAAAATTAGAAATTAAAAAATTAAAACTAATAACAGTATTTAAAAAAAAAACATAATTGAAAATAAAAAAAAATAAAAAATTTAATTAAACTTAAAAAAAAATTCAGTATTTCAAAAAATATATATTAATGTTTTTTACATTATTTTTACATTAATTAAAAATTTTAATTATTTTTACATTTCATTCTTTATATTAATGTTTTTTAAATGAAATTTTTATTTTTTACGTTTCATTCTTTATATTAATATTTTTAAAATAAATTATTCAGTATTTAAAAAAAAATGTTTTTTACATTATTTTTACATTAATTAAAAATTTATATTAATGTTTTTTAAATGAAATTTTTATTTTTACGTTTCATTATTTATATTATGTTTTTTAAATAAATTTTTTATTTGTTAATTTAATTCTTTATATTTATTTTTGTTAAAGTTTATTTAAATTTTATAATTTTTTATTTTCAATTATGTTTTTTTTTAATAATTTTATTAGTTTTAATTTTTTTTTTCTGATTTTTTTTCTTTAAAAACAATTAGTAGTGTCATTATGGGGCATAACTAATGTGTTCAAGGGTAATAAGGTCATTTAATTGATTTTTTGACGGTAAAAGTTGTTGACTAACGGACTTCCTAACGGTTAGGGGGTAATATGTCTAATATTTTAGTTTTTAGGGGGGGGGGGGGGGGGGGGGGGGCGCAAAATGTCTGATATTTTAGTTTTCAGGGGGGTAAATATTTTAGTTTTCAGGGGGGTAAATGGCCATTACTAAAACTAGAGGGGGCAAAGTGTCTAATATGACAAACCATAGGGGGAAAATAATTATATCCCTTTAATTTTAATATAATGAGTTTGATTATTATTTTCTTTTAAGAATGTAATCAGTCCAACATTACCGATATTGCATATGAAGAAACACAAAATTCCAAATAATGATATTCACAACAGACTGCAAGCATAAAGCCGGCAAATCTAATATTATAACACTCCAATAACAATGATTTTTGGCTTACTTAGTTATTCTTTGATTGATGTATACACAAATCTCTATAAATAGCAAGGATGATAGAACATATATGCCATATCCCACAAAGCAAAGGCAGTTTGACTCCATTTTATAATAAGAAGAATTAGAGCTAGTGACTTGGCTATGGCATACAACAAAACATCACTGCTTTTTAACTTGCTTTTGCTTATCTCTGCTTTCCTCATACTCTCAATGGCTGAGAGCAGAATCCCTGTTGGTAAGTACATTAGAATATTATAAGAATTTTAAATATCATTCGCTATAGTCTACAAGCACGATTTGAAATGTAATTCCCACAATTAGAGATGAGTTTTCTCACACTTTGTGATTTAATGGATAAATGTGAGACTTGAAATCTCTATCACATGAGTTGAGAGGGAAGAGTACAACCACTTTGCTAAGAATGGATGTGTACATTTATATTTCTCTCTATATTAATTATTTTGACACGTATAGTAACATTATTCGATTTAAATTCCATATAAGAAACCGATATAACTTTGTTATGTATTTGATATGCAATATATGAGCGCAGCCAAATCGAGCCCAGAATGTGAGTCGGTGGTCGGAGTAGTGAGCGGGGACACATGCTCTGGAATTGCACAGCAGTTCGGACTGACAAGTGAATTATTCAGCTCTGTAAACCCTAATATCAATTGTGATGCTCTCTTTGTTGGTCAGTGGGTTTGCGTTTCTGGCACAGCTTGATGGCTGCAGCTGCAATACTCACTTGAATTGGCCAAATATTCCTACAAGACCAAGTGCTACCTACTGCATAAATAAAGAGAATTGTATCGATTCTCCACTTATCTTTAATTACTTTTAAACTTTTTGTTTCTGTTGGGTTAATTGTTCATGTATTATCATTGGGTAATATTGTTCTTCTAGTACTTAATGGAACATGATGATATATATGATAATAATTTCAATTATCGATATTGCCTTATTCGGCCTTAACTTTATAATAATTCTCACAACATTTTTAATAATAGAACTAATCAATCAGTCATATATAATTATTCATTTGTCACATATAACAAATTAACCATTAATCCTAAAATGAATTATATATTACTTTTCAATAATGTGTGGATGTCTACTCCCATAAATACCGGGAGAAAACTCATTTAATATGCTAATATTGTACATGGTGAGACTAAAAATGATGAGACATAGTACTGTTACGATCGACAATTTATTGAAAAAAATAAGATTGAATATAATAAACGTATACTTTAGAGTTTAGAATTTTAGATGAGGAGATGATTCTTGTTGTTATGATATAAGAATTTTTTTTTTTTTTTTTTTTTTTTGACACATTATGATATAAGAAGATTCTTCAACTAGAAACATAAATTTATTTCCAAATTAACAATTTTTATAAATTGTATAGTTAAAAATAATAATAATAAAACACAATTTTTGTAAATCACATATAAATTCATTTTGAAAAATTGCAATATTTTAAAAACAAGTTTACCAAATAAACAACTCCTTTCAAAAATTAACCCTTTCCCTTAAAAATAAATAAATAATAATAATAATAATTCCAATATCACCTTTGCTAGAATATGCACAATCATTCAATCAGTGATGAATTTTCAACTAATTATATGATATAATTGATCCAATAACACACTAGTTTGCAAATGCTATATTGTCTTAAAAATTTCTCCAAATTCTATACCCAAATAAATTGACATCCTCACATGAACCAGTGACGTAACTAGGATTAAACACTAGGATGGGCTTGAATACATTTTTTTTATTTTTTTATTTTTTACGGATCATAAACAATACGAGAAAATTGTATCAATTAAAAATAAAGATTCACCTAAAAATCATATCATTCTTTATTCAGTGTCTCATCATAAGCTTGTTCAACAAAGAGAGGAAATTAATCTATGGGTGAAACTATTAATATCTAAATAAATCTTCAGTCAACCATGATCAAGTGTCAATTTCTACAACAACAACAACAAAAAAAAAAACCCAAATGGTAAGAGCCAATTCCTTTCAATTCAAAAGAGTAACAATAATTTCATATTAGTCAAAACGTTGATGTTAATACCATACGAAATGGCAAATGGCAAGGTTCAGGTTGTTAAATATTAAAGGGGATGTTACATGCTAGACTCAAATTTAATACACCACTCAACTAATTCAACATTGAGGTCTTCTATTCATTTAGTTTTTATTAGTAAAAGTGGTATTAAAATGAAATTGGTAATTGGAAATTGACCACTAATCAAGACCTTTATATATATATATATATATATGCACAGTTAATGATGAGAAATTGCAAAATGGGTAGCATGGCGCCATGGCGGTGTTGATCGTTGATATTTGAGAGTGATTTTAAAATCGGAATACACTGATTATATGAGAATTATGTTTGGAAAGTAAAATAAACATTTAAGTTAATTTCGTGGTGGATGAGTGACACGACGTAGTGTGTTGGAAAGGGTTTTTTTTTTTTTTTTTTTTTCTTTCTAAAATTGGAAATTATTAAAAGGGGTGTGTTAGAAAGGGGTTGTTGAAACGTAAATTTACATAATTATAATAAGGAAAATTATTAAAATTCCCATATAAAAATGCACTATTCTCTAAATTTATAATAATATATGGAGCCACAACTAGCAACGTAGCATCCAATTTTAGAATTACACTAGCCTGCAAACCCGTGCGATGCATAGGTTTTGATTTATAAAAAAATATCTTACTTTATGATCGAAAAAGTTTTATTAAAACAATTGTAGTTATAACATTACATTACTTTTGATTTTCATCTATTTTAATTGACAGTCAATTAGGCTTTTATGAATTTAGAATGAGATCAAGAGACTACTCTAGGATTTATGAGTATGCTTAGATTCCGGTGGAAGGCAGGACAACATTGACACTTTCCCATCAACCTTCGAATCAAACTTCCATACCCACCTACTCGAAGATTGACTGCTTCACCCCTATCAAATTTTATAAAATAAAAATAAATAAAATCCTTACAATTTATACAAAAGCATACAGTAGATGATAATCAGTATTTTCATCTAATTAATAGATACACACATTGAGCATCTGCTACCTATTAATTATAAAATAAATAAATAAATAAACTTATTGTTCGCTTGAAAACCTGCTATAGTTCCTTCTCCATATTAATATATATATATATATATATAATCTTTTGGGTTAGAAAACACAATACATCAAAGCAAACCCATCATCATCTACAGTTTTCTCATCTTCCTACTATAAAGGCCCACCAGATGAGATCGCACGTTAAGAGGCTTTTATTATACCCTAGGAGGTTGCCGCTTAATAATATTTTAGATGGGTTAACTTTATAACTAGCCAAAAAATTAGTAGCTTTATTGTTTTTGTTTGAGATTATGATTTTTATTGTTTTTGTCAAAATATACACTTTTGAGACAAAATTACCCTTCAATGAAAAAGAATTAAAAAACAAAACAAAATAAAATAAAATAAAAAGGGAGAACTTTTTTTTTTTCTTTTTCTTCTTCTTCCCGAAAAAAAAAAACAATTTTTTTTCTCTATTTTCTTTTTCTTTTTTTTCTTCTTCTTCCCAAACCTCCATCTTCTTCTTCTTCTTCTTCCCAGATGTGTTTAATTGTGTTTCTTGGTGTGTTTAATTTGATCTTGCACTGGTGTGTTTAATTGATTTTCCATGGTGTTTTTAATTGAGTTGTACTAGTGTGTTTAATTGGTCTGCCCTGGTGTGTTTAATTAGGTTGTCGTGGTGTGTTTAATTGGGTTGCTCAGGTGTGTTTAATTGATTTACACATTGTGTGTTTAATTAGGTTGCCCTGGTGTGTTTAATTGATTTACACCTAGTGTGTTTAATGGGGTTACCCTAGTGTCTTTAATTGATTTACACCTAGTGTGCTTAATTAGTCTGGTGTGTTTAATTGATTTACATCTGGTGTGTTTCATTGGTCAGCCCTGGTGTGTTTAATTGATTTACACCTTTTGTGTTTAATTGGTTTACACCTGGTGTGTTTAATTGATCAGCCATGGTGTGTTTAATTGGGTTACTGTGGTGTGTTTAATTGGTGACCTGGTGTGTTTAAAGAAATATGGGAAAATTTCCATATTTGAATAGATTTGGAAATTTTCCAGATTTCCTCATACAAAAAAAAAAAAAAAAAAAAAATTAAAAATTAAAAATCTTTGAAACAATGGACTATATAATCAAGCATGTTTTTTAACAACTCACACCTGATCTGGAAAAGAATTTTTTTATTTTTTATTTTTTTAAAACATAATCTGGAAAAAAAAAAATTAACAAACATAATCAAGCATGTTTTTTAAAATCTGGAATTTTTTCAAAATAAAAAAAAAAACCTGATTTTTTTTTTTTTTTAAATCTGGAAAAAAATTTAAACAAAACAAAATCTGAATTTTTTTTAAACAAACAATACTCAAACTTAAGCACAACCACAACCACCCTTAAAATCAATAACTAACACTCAAATCCAAACCTTTTAAAAATCTGGAAAATTTTCAAAATTAAAATAAAATTAAAAAAAAAAAAACTGAATTTAAAAAAAAAAAAAATCTGGGTTTGGGTCGCTCGATCTGGACCAGATCGTGGTCAAATCGAAAAACCCATCGCACAAAAAATCCATCGGAAAACCGATCGACGATCACATGAAAAACCTATCGGAAAACCCATCAAAGATCGCGCAAAAAACCCACCTGATCTACTCCAATCGCGAAGAGCAGCTAGTCTGGGTGTGAAAACCCATCAACCCAAGAGCAAAACCAGATCAGGTGTGAGTTGATCTGATCCAAAGAAGAAAAAAAAAATGTTGTCTTGAAGAGTTGAAGAGGAGAGAGATGTGAGAAATTTGGGAAGAAAGAAAAAGAAGAAAAAAAAAAAGGTTTAGACCAAATGAGAGAGAAAAGGTAAATAAAATAATGAGGGGCAATTATATTTTCACAGCCATTTTGAGAGCAAAAACAATAAAAATGATAATGCTGGACGAAAACAATAATTACTCTTAATTTTTGACTAAAAAGGCATATTTCCTCTATTTTTGATCATATTTGTAACGATTGATCTCATCATATCTTCAATCAATTAATGTCAACATTTCAAAAAGAAAAAAGCTACAATTGTATTTTGTTAAAATTCACTAGGGGAACATTAGGCATTTTGGGGGAGTCATGGTGCCTGCATTATTTGACTGAGTAAACATGTTTGTCCGAAAAAATCACTTTTTCCACCACCTCTCATCAGTTATCAGTTTATCACAGAGGTCTATCAGCAACTTGTCATATTCTCTTCTCTGTCTCTCTCTCTCTCTCAAACCCCAATAAAGATGCATTTCGTAGGGCTCAATTATTCAATAATCAACATTCTTCTCTACGATTTGTAATTTATTTTTTGATCATCTTTGAAAGGCTATGTAGTGGTTTTATATTTTAGATTATCTATCCCCAAGAGCCCGAAGTGGATTATAATAAAATCTTATTGTCGGTTAAAGTGATTCAAGCAAAATCCTGAAAGAAAAACTGGTTTTCCAAAGTAATGATGACTGATTTTTATTTTAATCACCCTTTTAACATCATAATGGAATTTTCTTGCCTGTAAAGATCAATGTTGGAGAGAAGAATATATGTGAAGGTATCTAGTGATAATTTCTAAATTATTATGCCCAATTTTTTATTTTTATTAATGTGGCTACTTTATTGGGTGGATAATTAATTTTAATTGTAATTGTGGATTCGAGGCATGACTCAATAGACTCACCACACCTTATTTAGACCAAGAGGAGTGCTAGATGCACTCTCTCAACCCACTCTCTCAATATACTCTCTGTTCATATGATGACACATGTACAACATTAATTTTTTCACATTAAATTTGTGGCATTTATAAGTATTCTCATTTTTCATTTTATTTACAATACAAACTAACAACTTATTTCCTAGATTGTCTTTCTCCTTTAATTTTAACATTGTCATATTTTCAAGACTCTACAACTTCTTTTATTTCTTGAGTGTACGGTCCCAAATTGAATTACTCTGATATTTCTTTTCACCAAATTTTCATTACCAAACACTAGCTAATTTGATGGTCGTTCTATAGAATAAATAAATAGTAAAATAAATTATAGTTAAATAGTTTAAAAATATATTATAAAAAATTCATATAAACCAAAATTTATTATTTTAATTTTTAACATCTGAGGAGAAGAACGTGAACCTTTGTTACCCTTATTGGGTCTGCTCTAATTATATATGTGTTTAAGCCAAAATCTTTACCTTTCAAGATTTAGCTAATGAAAGAAATTTTTTTTTTCTCTCTATGTGATTAAAATAATAATAATAATAATAATAATAATATGGTTAGATTGACAGACAAATTAAGTCAAATTAAAGCAAATCAATTTTAAATTAAAAGATAAAAAAATACGTAAGTATCTACTTAATAGCAGATTTTTTTCGTTATTTTTAATTTTTAATTTAGATATAGACATTAAGTTTTACTGATCTTGTCTTATGATTTTTTTATAATATATTTTAAAATTATTTAACCTTAATTTGTTTTACTATTTATTTATTTTATACAATAACCATCAAGTTAGCCGGTGATGTAAAAAAATGTTTAAGTAAATTTGGTAAAAAAGAAATAGATATATGAGCAATACATATATTTAAAAAAAAAATTGATATTAAATGACATTATGTTAAAGTTAAAGAAGAAGGGCAAATTAGGAAATAAGTTGTTGGTTTGCATTGTAAATAAAATGAAAAAGGAGGCTATTTATTAAAACTACAAATTTAATGTGAAGAAATTAATGATATCCACATGTCAGCACATGAATAGAGGGTGGGTTGGGAGAGTGTATCTAGCACCCCTCGAAGAGGAAATTAGATTGGTTGAGTTGCATGTTCTTCGGTATTCACATCTACATCATTAAATTTGTGGGTTCGAGTCGAGTAATTCTCCCCAACCACGTTAATTGTAACATTAATGCTAGACAATCCAAAAATTAACCAAAAACTCAATCTAAATGATATGATAAGTGATTTATTTATTAACTAACATTATTGATTTGGGTTAATTGTTCAGGTCGTACGGTATTACTTTTATTGTAATAGTAAAAATAAATAAATAAAATCAATATATGGGTCAGGGATATGGCCATGATTCTTGGATCAAGGCTCATAGATGGGTCCAAAGTTGAACATGGACCCATGTAGAAGAATTTGGAAGCCTCCATTAAGACAACAGATGGACTATAAAGCCTGGTCCAATCAGGTGACCACACTGACCAGCTGACAATTAAATATTCAAATCTTGTTTACTAAACCAACAGTAAAATAACATCTCATTGGTTTGTGTTCAAAAAGAATGTTAATACACCATACATATTCGAAAGGGTTAAATTGGTTGGTTGAAAGACCCAAGTAAAAGTCTAGTCTAGGAAGTTGAATGAAGGGTGAGAATAGCCTAAATTCATCTCCGATAGAGTACAAATTAGAATTTGATCCCTTTTCATTTTGTATTTTTATTTTCTTTTTTCTGTTTCTTCCTTCCCTCCTAGGTGTTCTCTACCTACCCACCTGTGTCGGTTTCAGGTACAGGTACCCTTTTGTTGAAGGTCGTTCGAGCTTTTCCTAGGAGTATATCATGGGTTACTTCAGCGCCGTAGCGCCTGGTACTCGAACATTGGCTCGGGGCATTTTCTCTACCCCTTCTTACCCTGAAAAAGTAGGGGCACCTAGTGAATGAGTGAAGACATTCTTTTCTTTTAGAATGTAGTCAGTCAAACATATACTATATGTGTATATCAGAATCCTCTCATAAGTCATAACCTTGCATTTTCTTGATTTTTTTTTTTTTTTTTTTCAAATGTAAGTGAAACACCTACTTGTATGAGAATGAAAAAACTGAACAAATCTTAACCATGCATTTTGTTTTGTGCTCAGGTCAGTGGCGGACCCAGAAAATTTTACGAGATACGGCACTTGCACGAAATAATAATTATATAAAAAAAAAAATATTGAAAATTTAAGATACTAATAAAATTAGTTTTTTTTAATATAAAAAATGATGGTATAATGAAGTTTAGATAAAATAAAACAAATAGAATACTTACTCAAGATAAACTAAATAATCTTACATTAAAAAAGAAATAAAAACAAGAAACACAACATTAAAAATAAATTACAATATAATTTTATAATAAGAAATTTTGTTTTGTATTTATAATGAATTTATTTTAAATTTATACAAAAATAATTGATTAATAAATCTAACTAGATATATTTTTAATTTTTTTATATTCTAATTGTTGATAAATTATTGATTTATTGATTCTAAATAAATTAAAACTATAAAATAAAGAAAAATACTGAGGATAAAATAAAATGAATTGTAATAATAGATGAATTATTTTACTACAATTAATAAATTTGAGATTTTAGAGATTGATTGGATGTGTTAGGAGTTAGGACCTAGGTATGTCAAACTAAAACTATTAGAAATAAGAAAAATTTAAAATAATAATAGATAATTTATAATTAAAAAAGATAAATTTTAAAAAAATAAAGGCATTAAAAGAATGCAATAGTGGGACTTGAACTCGTACCATCACCAAGCTCAAAAAGACAATACCAACTATGCTAAAAAATGTTATATTGTTGTTGTTTGATATAAATATATATGATAAACAGAAGAATCAATTTTTTTTTTTTAATAAAAATTGAGGTAGGGCACGGGCCCTACCCAGTCTAAAGGTGGGTCCGCCCCTGGCTCAAGTGTCACTAGATTATGAAAAATTTAGATAAAAAAAGGCGAAGATAGAATCTTGATCCATGTTCCATGACCCTAAGTTAGAATTGTTGTTTTGATTTCGTCTTTTGCGTAGAATGTGCTGAGGGTTCATACCCAACTTGGATGTAGGGTTGTTTATTGTAATACTATCGGTCGTTTAATTTTAGAGTAATATTGATAGACAATCCAAAAATTTAGCCCAAATTTCAACCCAAATGATGTGGCAAGTGATCAGTTGTCATCACCACACACAACATGAGATGATGTGATTAATGAAAAAATCACTTACTACATCATTTGGGTTGAAATTTAGACTAAATTTTTGGGTTGTCTAGCATTAGTGTTAATTTTAATATAATGAGTTTGATTATTATTATTTTTTTAAGAATGTTACAATCAGTCCAACATTACCGATATTGCATATGAAGAAACACAAAATTCCAAATAATGATATTCACAACAGACTGCAAGCATAAAGCCGGCAAATCTAATATAATAACACTCCAAAAACAATGATTTTTGGCTTATTTAGTTATTCTTTGATTGATGTATACACAAATCTCTCTATAAATAGCAAGGATGATAGAACATGCCATATCCCACAAAGCAAAGGCAGTTTGATTCCATTTTATAATAAGAAGAATTAGAGCTAGTGACTTGGCTATGGCATACAACAAAACATCACTGCTTTTTAACTTGCTTTTGCTTATCTCTGCTTTCCTCATATTCTCAATGGCTGAGAGCAGAATCCTTGTTGGTAAGTACATTAGAATATTATAAGAATTTTAAATATCATTCGCTACAGCCTACAAGCACGGTCTGAAATGTAATTCCCACAATTAGAGATAAGTTTTCTCACACTTTGTGATTTAATAGATAAATGTGAGACTTGAAATCTCTGTCACAGAAGTTTAGAGGGAAGAGTACAACCACTTTGTTAAGAGTGGATGTGTACATTTATATTTCTCTCTATATTAATTATTTTGACACGCATAGTAACATTATTCGATTTAAATTCCATATAAGAAACTGATATAACTCTGTTATGTATTTGATATGCAATATATGAGCGCAGCCAAATCGAGCCCAGAATGTGAGTTGGTGGTCGGAGTAGTGAGCGGGGACACATGCTCTGGAATTGCACAGCAGTTCGGATTGACAAGTGAATTATTCGGCTCTGTAAACCCTAATATCAATTGTGATGCTCTCTTTGTTGGTCAATGGGTTTGCGTTTCTGGCACAGCTTGATGGCTGCAGCTGCAATACTCACTTGAATTGGCCAAATATTCCTACAAGACCAAGTGCTACCTACTGCATGAATAAAGAGAATTGTATCGATTCTCCACTTACCTTTAATTACTTTTAAACTTTTTGTTTCTGTTGGGTTAATTGTTCATGTATTATCATTGGATAATTTTGTTCTTCTAGTACTTAATGGAACATGATGATATATATGATAATAATTTCAATTATCGATATTGCCTTATTCGGCCTTAACTTTATAATAATTCTCACAACATTTTTAATAAAAGAACTAATCAATCAGTCATATATAATTATTCATTTGTCACATATAACAAATTAACCATTAATCCCTAAAATGAATTATGTATTGCTTTTCAATAATGTGTGGATGTCTACTCCCATAAATACCGGGAGAAAACTCCTTTAATATGCTAATATTGTACATGGTGAGACTAAAAATGATGAGACATAGTACTGTTACGATCGACAATTTATTGAAAAAAATAAGATTGAATATAATAAACGTATACTTTAGAGTTTAGAATTTTAGATGAGGAGATGATTCTTGTTGTCATGATATAAGATTTTTTTTTTTTTTTTTTTTACACATTATGATATAAGAAGATTCTTCAACTAGAAACATAAATTTATTTCCAAATTAACAATTTTTATAAATGTAATAGTTAAAAAAAAATAATAATAAAACACAATTTTTGTAAATCACATATAAATTCATTTTGAAAAATTGCAACATTTTTAAAACAAGTTTACCAAATAAACAACTCCTTTAAAAAATTAACCCTTTCCCTTAAAAATAAATAAATAATAATAATAATAATAATTCCAATATCACCTTTGCTAGAATATGCACAATCATTCAATCAGTGATGAATTTTCAACTAATTATATGATATAATTGATCCAATAACACACTAGTTTGCAAATGCTATATTGTCTTAAAAATTTCTCCAAATTCTATACCCAAATAAATTGACATCGTCACATGAACCAGTGACGTAACCAGGATTAAACACTAGGATAGGCTTGAATAATTTTTATTTTTTTTTTACGGATCATTAACAATACGATCGAGAAAATTGTATCAATTAAAAATAAAGATTCACCTAAAAATCATATCATTCTTTATTTTCAGTGTCTCATCATAAGCTTGTTCGAAAAAGAGAGGAAATTAATCTATGGGTGAAACTATTAATATCTAAATAAATCCTCAGTCAACCATGATCAAGTGTCAATTTCTACAACAACAAAAAAAAAAAAAAAAAAAAAACCCAAATGGTAAGAGCCAATTGATATGTACTTTTCCAATCCTGGAAAATTACATAAAGAGAATTTAGGATAAATTGTATATTTCCGATCCTGAAAATTTACAATAGAAGAATTTAGGAGAAATTCAGGAGATAGAGAGAGGCAATTTTGCTTTAATATTCAATAAATTTACTTCATAAGGATTATGCCTTTTATAGGCTACAAATAAGTGCTTGAAGCACTTCTGGAAACAACTGAAAATAACTGGCCACTAACACATTATCAACACTGGTGCGTGAAGCACTCTTTTGGAAACAACTGAAGACAACTAACTCACTAACACACTTAATCAACCACTGTCGCATACCATTAATTTAATAACTACCCACACTAACATTGTGATGTGCTGTGCACATGTCACAATTAAATAACACCAGTAACCTTGCATGGCCTGTATGAGAATTATGACCATATCATTCCACCCCGCCTAAATTATCCTTGTCCGCAAGGATAAAGTCGAGATACGTTCATAAAACCCGTCTTCTTTTGGAGCACCTTACACTTGACTAAAATCTCCATTTTTGGCCGACACAACCCTTTACGAATCACCCGACTACCCACAACTGATTCGGATTGGGGTAAAACATTAGAAACATTTCTAAAGATATCTTCACGGTTATACAAGATTTCTTCCCTTGCGTTTACCTTGGTGGTACATGGGATGTAGGACAGCAACTTCGGGGAGGGAACTCCATGTACCACTTCAAAGGGAGTGACTTTGGTGGAAGAATGTGTAGGAGTATTGTAGCTATACTCGGTGTCAGTTGCCATTGAAGAAGAAGAAGAAGAAATGGCTCTGATCTTTGGTTTTGTTTGTGTGTTTGCATTATGTGGGATTCGCAAAGATTGGAGCTTCGTCAAAAGGGTTTGGAGAGTATTATAGATTTGGTTGAGTTTGTTGTTGAAGTGGTCAAATCTGGACTCATGACAAGCCAGAGTGTTGTAAACTCCATTACGGAATTCAGCATCCATAAGAACCGATTCCGGCTCTGATACCATTTGATATGTACTTTTCCGATCCTAGAAAATTACATAAAGAGAATTTAGGATAGATTGTATATTTCCGATCCTGGAAATTTACAATAGAAGAATTTAGGAGAAATTCAGGAGATAGAGAGAGGCAATTTTGCTTTAATATTCAATATATTTACTTCATAAGGATTATGCCTTTTATAGGCTACAAATAAGTGCTTGAAGCACTTCTGGAAACAACCGAAAATAACTGACCACTAACACATTATCAACACTGGTGCGTGAAGCACTCTTTTGGAAACAACTGAAGACAATTAACTCACTAACACACTTAATCAACCACTGTCGCATACCATTAATTTAATAACTACCCACACTAACATTGTGATGTGCTGTGCACATGTCACAATTAAATAACACCAGTAACCTTGCATGGCCTGTATGAGAATTATGACCATATCACCAATTCCTTTCAATTCAAAAGAGTAACAATAATTTCATATTAGTCAAAACGTTGATGTTAATACCATACGAAATGGCAAATGGCAAGGTTCAGGTTGTTAAATATTAAAGGGGATGTTACATGCTAGACTCAAATTTAATACACCACTCAACTAATTCAACATTGAGGTCTTCTATTCATTTAGTTTTTATTAGTAAAAGTGGTATTAAAATGAAATTGGTAATTGGAAATTGACCACTAATCAAGACCTTTATATATATATATATGCACAGTTAATGATGAGAAATTGCAAAATGGGTAGCATGGCGCCATGGCGGTGTTGATCGTTGATATTTGAGAGTGATTTTAAAATCGGAATACACTGATTATATGAGAATTATGTTTGGAAAGTAAAATAAACATTTAAGTTAATTTCGTGGTGGATGAGTGACACGACGTAGTGTGTTGGAAAGGGTTTTTTTTTTTTTTTTTTTTTCTTTCTAAATTGGAAATTATTAAAAGGGTGTGTTAGAAAGGGGTTGTTGAAACGTAAATTTACATAATTATAATAAGGAAAATTATTAAAATTCCCATATAAAAATGCACTATTCTCTAAATTTATAATAATATATGGAGCCACAACTAGCAACGTAGCATCCAATTTTAGAATTACACTAGTCTGCAAACCCGTGCGATGCATAGGTTTTGATTTATAAAAAAATATCTTACTTTATGATCGAAAAAGTTTTATTAAAACAATTGTAGTTATAACATTACATTACTTTTGATTTTCATCTATTTTAATTGACAGTCAATTAGGCTTTTATGAATTTAGAATGAGATCAAGAGACTACTCTAGGATTTATGAGTATGCTTAGATTCCGGTGGAAGGCAGGACAACATTGACACTTTCCCATCAACCTTCGAATCAAACTTCCATACCCACCTACTCGAAGATTGACTGCTTCACCCCTATCAAATTTTATAAAATAAAAATAAATAAAATCCTTACAATTTATACAAAAGCATACAGTAGATGATAATCAGTATTTTCATCTAATTAATAGATACACACATTGAGCATCTGCTACCTATTAATTATAAAATAAATAAATAAATAAACTTATTGTTCGCTTGAAAACCTGCTATAGTTCCTTCTCCATATTAATATATATATATATATATATATAATCTTTTGGGTTAGAAAACACAATACATCAAAGCAAACCCATCATCATCTACAGTTTTCTCATCTTCCTACTATAAAGGCCCACCAGATGAGATCGCACGTTAAGAGGCTTTTATTATACCCTAGGAGGTTGCCGCTTAATAATATTTTAGATGGGTTAACTTTATAACTAACCAAAAAATTAGTAGCTTTATTGTTTTTGTTTGAGATTATGATTTTTATTGTTTTTGTCAAAATATACACTTTTGAGACAAAATTACCCTTCAATGAAAAAGAATTAAAAAACAAAACAAAATAAAATAAAATAAAAAGGGAGAACTTTTTTTTTTTCTTTTTCTTCTTCTTCCCGAAAAAAAAAAAACAATTTTTTTTCTCTATTTTCTTTTTCTTTTTCTTCTTCTTCTTCCCAGACCTCCATCTTCTTCTTCTTCTTCCCGGATGTGTTTAATTGTGTTTCTTAGTGTGTTTAATTTGGTCTTACACTGGTGTGTTTAATTGATTTTCCATGGTGTTTTTAATTGAGTTGTACTGGTGTGTTTAATTGGTCTGCCCTAGTGTGTTTAATTAGGTTGTCGTGGTGTGTTTAATTGGGTTACGCTGGTGTGTTTAATTGATTTACACCTGGTGTGTTTAATTAGGTTGCCCTAGTGTGTTTAATTGATTTACACCTGGTGTGTTTAATGGGGTTGCCCTGGTGTCTTTAATTGATTTACACCTAGTGTGCTTAATTAGTCTGGTGTGTTTAATTGATTTACAACCGGTGTGTTTAATTGATTTATATCTGGTGTGTTTCATTGGTCAACCCTTTTGTGTTTAATTGATTTACACCTTTTGTGTTTAATTGGTTTACACCTGATGTGTTTAATTGGTCAGCCCTGGTGTGTTTAATTGAGTTACCGTGGTGTGTTTAATTGGTAGCTTGGTGTGTTTAATTGGTGACCTAGTGTGTTTAAAGAAATCTAGGAAAAATTCCAGATTTGAATAGATTTGGAAATTTTCCAGATTTCCTTATACAAAAAAAAAAATTAAAAATTAAAAATCTTTGAAATAGTGGACTATAATCAAGCATGTTTTTTAACAACTCACACCTGATCTGGAAAAGAAATTTTTTTTTAAAAAAAAAACATAATCTGGAAAAAAAAAATTAACAAACATAATCAAGCATGTTTTTTAAAATCTGGAATTTTTTCAAAATAAAAAAACCTGATTTTTTTTTTAAATCTGGAAAAAAATTTAAACAAAACAAAATCTAAATTTTTTTAAAACAAACAATACTCAAACTTAAGCACAACCACAACCACAACCACAACCACCCTTAAAATCAACTTTTGAGGACAAAAACAATAAAAATGATAATGTTGGACAAAAACAATAATGACTCTTAATTTTTGACTAAAAAGGCATATTTCATCTATTTTTGATCATATTTGTAATGATTGATTTCATCATGTCTTCAATCAATTAATGTCAACATTTCAAAAAGCAAAAAAGCTACAATTGTAATTTGTTAAAATTCACAAGGGGGAACATTAGGCATTTTTGCATTATTTGACTGGATAAAAATGTTTGGCCAAAAAAAATCACTTTTTCCACGACCTCTCATCAGTTATCACAGAGGTCTATCAGCAATTTGTCATATTATCTTCTCTCTCTCTCTCTCTCTCTCAAACCCCGATAAAGATGCATTTCATAGGGCTCAATTATTCAATAATCATCATTCTTGTAGGAGGTCGTTCGATTTGGTACGTCAAATGGGTCGGGTTGTATCAGGCCCAAAGCAACTAAACTGGGATTAGTACGGTCGACGTCGACTGGTGTTTGCAAATGGTCGTGCGAACTTCGATATACCTGCAAAAGAGCTTTAAATAGAAATATAGATAATAAGTAACGGGATGGTGGTGGCTGGAGATCGTAGCCTTATATGCGCTTGAGCTTAGCGATATTGATTTTCGATGACCGGAATATCTCTTTGGAGGCAGAGTTTCAGTACGCTTTTATGAGCTTTGGTTGAGAGAAAATTTAGAGAGTTCAAAGTAAGAGAGCTCTATTATTTATAGTCGGAGACGTAGTTCCAACCGTTCACTGATATGGTTTGATTGTGGGCGAGATATCTGGAGAGATTCTTTCTTCAGATGATCCATCTCATAATAACTGCCCTTTTGACTTGGTCTTTCCAAGACCAAGTTCTGCTCCTGCTGATATATCATGTTGGGTCGATCCAACATAACGGGTTTGGATAGGATCCAGCATTACAAAGTTTGGGCTTTAATACATTGGGCCCATGAACCGTTTTTGGGCTACCACAGTTTGTCATCCACTCTCTAAAGAAGGATTCAACGAGTTAGAGAGTGATTTTCGCTGAGTCGTCCATTATATCAGTAGAGCAAAGCCTATCGTGTTAGCTGTACGCGGTACTGTATTTATCGGTCGACTGAATAATTATGTCGTACGGGATTGTCCCATTATTTGTTGAATATCTAGGGTAGGATTTGGAAGTTAAATCGATGGAACCGAAATGTTACGATTTCCCATGCTGACATCTGGTGACATCACGCAAACCTTATATCTTTTTTCGAGGCTGGGTTTTGAATTTGAAACCAGACGGTTATTTGGGCTTTTACGAACGTTTGGAGGGGGGTTGACACGTGGCGACTCTAAGGTTTGGCTTATAAAGGGAAGTGGACCGCTTCAATTTCTCACTTTTCAAACCTTCGTGCACTCAAGTTTGGTTATCGTTTCCTCTTGTTCTTTCAAGGCGCTTTTGAATTTCTTCAAGCATTTCGTGATTTCAAGTCGATTTAAGGTTTGGTAAAAGATCATCTTTACTCCTTTTTTGCTTGTTCTATCTCCTCACATATCTGATAAACAAAAAATTCTATAATATAAACTGCAATGAAATGGTTAGCGTTTCGTTTTTTAATATTTATGGGTTTTTGATGTTTCCGGATTACTTTTGATTTAATGCCATGTCGATATTGCTTGTATACGATGTTTTCGTTGTGATATACTGATGTTAGAGCTCGAATGGATCCTTCAACCTAGGTAGAGAATGGCTAGGGCTTAGGCTGACCCTCTGGAGCGACTTTTCGTATGATAAAAATCTTAGATTTTGATCGAAAAAACCCCTAGGTTGTGATTGTAGCGCTTAGTGTGAGTCTGACTTGTGCATTTTTCGCATGTCAGCTCTTGGAGATACAATGTCGAGCGACAAAACTAATTCAGATCCAGAATTTACTTGGACCCCTAGTGACAAAGAGGTCGACGAAAAGGAAGTCGACGGTGGAGCCACAAGTGTTGATCGAGGGGTCTCGGTTGAAGATCCGTCGAAACAAGTTGATATAAATGTAAGAGGGATTTTGGAGAGTGGTGGCGTCCTGGCCGTAGCAGGATTAGTTGAGCCACCAGTTAGTAAGGATGTTGCGGAGGCGTCCACGTCTGGTCGTCCGACGGGTGTTTTAGAGATTAATCCAGCAAGTTTGATTTCGCAAGACAACCTGCTATTTTTGCGGACGGTGTACGGTATCCCAAAGTCAGTCGAGCTACGTGCTCCATTCGGGAGCGAGCGAGCGGATTGGGATATACCTGGTTGGACATGTTGCTATGAATATATGATGCGACTGGGTTTCAGATTCCTAGTTCCTGTTTTAGTACGACGGCTGCTGAAATATTTCGATCTTGCTCCTGGCCAGTTGATGCCAAATAGTTGGAGAATATTGTTGAGTTTTTCAGTTCTTCGTGAGAGGTACAAGCTTGAGTTTGGATTGGGGTGCGTTTTGCATAACTACTATTTGAAAGAACACGTAGGCGACCAAGGTCATTACATATTGACTCCCAGGGATAGGAAGAAAAGGTTTATTATTGATACTACTACAAACGACCGTTACTGGAAAGATACCTACTTTTTTGCCAAGGGTCCCCCCGTCGACGGCCCTTGGGGGGAGTCTAAGTACATCTTGCGTCGAGTATGGAATCGAAAAGGTTAATGTCGGCCGACTCTTTATTGTCTTGATATGTTTTATACTTGGAACTTATTTGGTTCGTATTGTGTAGACATCAAATCGGCGGATAGCGATGTGACGAGCGATAATGCACCCGCTTTTACTGAGCAGATTTTAGGCATTCCCGCTACAGAGAGAAGTTGTAAAGCGTTGTTGGTGGATGGTAAGCTTAGGTCCAACAGTTTGTGGCGGTGGTCGACCTTGAATTGGACAAGAATGTCGTATCTGGCTGTGAAAGATTTCGTGTCCTATGTTTGGATTATGAGGAGTTTTGAAATTCTAGGTTTTAATAGGATTTTTCTGCCACCTGTTTCTGATGTTGAGCGTCGTTTCGTAGTTACGTCAATGTCGAACGCGAAGATAAATTTACCGGATCACGCTGGTGCAATAAAGCATTACAGGGATGCGCTCGTGAAGAAGCAGGCGGCCAAGGGGAAGCCTGAGGTCGACAAGACTATGGAAGGTAATGCTGCGGCCGTTGAACCCGTTTATGGCTCATCTCCTGAACGTCCACTGACGCGGAAAAGGCAAAGAAAAGATTCGACTAAAGATCGGGGGAAAGACGTCGAATCAGGTTCAAACGTACAGCCTGACGGCGCCTTCAAACCAGATTCGTCGATGAAACTCCTTGCTTCCGAAATTTCATCTTTCAATGACCCAGCCAGCTTCTTGGAACGGTCGGACGAATTTCTTCTTTCCGCTGATGAGCTATATTTGAAGAAGCAGAAGACGGAGGAGGTTTTCAACTTGACTACGCTGTCGATGTTCCAGGTGGATTTGTTTATTTCAAATCTGTAATCCAAGTAGTACTGCTATTGTTTCTCTGATCTTCCTGTTTCATTTTCTCTTGTAGGCTTTGCAGGGGCACTTGCACCTTCATGAGAGATACAAGTTGGTCAATGATAAGTGTACAACACTTAGGAAGGCGGGCGACACTCTCAAGGCAGACAAGGCCAAACTTAACACCTCTCTGAAAGAAGTGGAGCAGAGATGTACTGCTCTGGAGCTGGCTTTAAAAGCCAAGGAGGCGGAGAGTGACTGTCGTCTGGCGGAGTCGACGAAGGCTAAGGCAGATGTGGTCGAGAAGGATCATCTTATTGCATAACTGAGAGACCAGTAGGAGTCGATTGCTGCTGCTGCCATGTGCAAGGCAAGGGCGGAGATTTTCAAAGAATATATGTCGGGCGACCATGTAAAATGGGATCGTGCGAAGATGCAAGAAGAGGTCGACCTTTATGAGGAGATGAGTAAGCTTGAGGAATCATCTCCTGGAGAAGCCGCAGGCATTGAAGAAGCTGATGAAGGAAATATTGATAAAAGCCTTAGTGAACGACCTAGAGATTCCGTCGACCCACCTGAAGATGTTGCCGATCCGCCAGTGAATTGATAGCGGCACTTCCAGTTTATTTTTGTAATTTGTACTCGTGGATAATTTGGTCGAAGTGACCTATTTATAACTATTTTCTTTTTTATTTTGAATCAATGTTTGTCTTTATTCGTTAAATTCTTTTGGTATTGCGAAAACAAACGACCATCTCATAATGGGGTTTACACAACGACAATTTATAGTTCGAACAAGATAAGCCTGTAAACTTATGCTCATTCGACATGAAGAGTTTTATTTTGAATGAAATAAGCCTGTAAACTCACTCATTCGTAAGTCGAATGTCGTAAAAAATCGATTTATGCGCGTTTATTGAATGGTCGTGGATGTCGATTTTAAGAAATTACTTCGATCGTAAGCGGCTATAATTTTTCATGGAGGGTCGATAAAACCTTAAAAAAGTTCATGTACGAGTGTTAAATTTTGGTCAACAAGACCTTTTTTACATCGAATCGCGTAAATGCGTAGAATTGTAGTCGACAACCTTTTTTACATTGAGTCGCGTACATGCGTTTGTATTTTGGTCGACAAGACCTTTTTTACATTGAATCGCGTACATGCGTTTATATTTTGGTCGACAAGACCTTTTTTACATTGAATCGCGTACATGCGTTTGTATTTTGGTAGACAAGACCTTTTTTACATTGAATCGCATACATGCGTTATATATGGTCGCCTGCCCCCAGTGTTGTTCCCCCACTCTTAATATGCGATTGTTCTGAATGAGGATATTGGGAGTTTGACGTCGAAGTTGGTGAATGCGGTCATCGAAGCTGTATATTCAAAATAGAAAGTTTGCTTGTCGACGTTGACAGCGTCATAAGATAGAAGATAATTTTGTGAGCTCAATTTTGCACTTAAGTTGCACTAAGGTGTCATCATTGCTCTTCTCCGGTCGATTTTGTTAGAAATGAAAAGTCGAGGAAAAAACAAAAATAATGAAATCAAAAGATAGTTTAGAAATGGTACTTTTTTAGATGTAGAGCGTTCCAGCTGTTGTGTATTTCTCGTCCATCGAGTCCTCTAAGCTTGTAAGCTCCACGCCCGTCGACATCTATAATTTGATATGGTCCTTCCCACGTTGGTCCCAATTTTTCAGCGCCTTCTTCCTTGGTTTAGAAGAAGATCGTCGCAAATACCCAGTCGTGGAGTTGAAGACTCTGACGCTTACTTGTTTATTGTAGTGTCGAGCGACTTGTTGTTGGTACGACTGGATTCTTAAAGCAGCACGATCTCGTCGTTCGTCGAGGTGGTCAAGCTCGAAATTGAGTTCCAAGCTGTTTTGTTCTTCATTCGGATTTTCGCTACGGGCGGTCGACATCCTGGTCTCTATTGGGATGACTGCTTTTGAGCCGTAGACGAGTGAAAAGGGGGTTTCTCCGTCGCCGTCGTGGGGTATTCTGTATGACCACAAGATTTCTGGAAGTTTTTCTACCCATTCGCTCTTTTCCGCCTCGAGTCGATTCTTCAATGTATTAACAATGGTTTTGTTAGTCGACTCAGCTTGTCCATTTGCTTGGGGATATCGTGGAGTCGAGAAACATAGTTTGATTCCGTACTTGTCGCAGAAGTTTTTGAAGTCGTATGAAATGAATTGGGACCCGTCGTCGATCACTATTTCCCTGGGTACTCCAAACCTGCAAATAATATTTTTCCAAACGAAGTTGCGTACCTCAATATCGCGTACTTGCTGATACACCCCGATTTCGACCCATTTGGAGAAATAGTCCGTCAGGACCAACATGTAGACGACGCCACCAGGTGCAGCCGGCAGCTTACCTACAATGTCCATCCCCCATTTCATAAAAGGCCAATGGGACGAGATTGAATTCAGCATACCTGGGGGGAGATGTGAAATTGGTGCGAAGCGTTGGCATTTGTCGCACGACTTGACGTGATTTTGAGAATCAGTCCGCATGGTTGGCCAATAATATCCTGCTGTGATAGCTCTGTTCGTCAAACTATGGGCGCCAGAATGATTTCCGCATTCCTCATAGTGTAGACTTTTTAAAACGTCGTACGACTCTCGTTTGGTGACACACCTCAAGTAGGGTCCGGTGAATGACTTTTTATAAAGCTTGCCATATATGATACAGAATTTAGCTGCTTTTGCCTTGATTTTCCTTGCTTCAGTCCTGTCGTCTGGTAGAATATCAGCTTGGAGATAATTGAAGATCTGTTCTATCCAGCTTCTACCATCGTCGATTGGTGCCAATATCTCTGCTTCTTGAATTGACGGAGACATAAGATGAACTATAGGAACCGATTTTGAGCCGTTTGTTGCTGTCGATCTAAGGCTTGCTAATGCGTCTGCTCGCGCGTTGTCGGATCTGGGTATTTGATCTATCGAAAATTCTTCGAAAGTTGATTGAAGCCGTTTAGCTTTGATCAGGTAGGCCGACATTCTCTGATCCCTCGCTTCGTACGTTCCGTTTATCTGTCGAACGACTAGTTGGGAGTCGCTTAACACTTTGATTCTTTTTACCGCTAGGCTTTTTGCTAATTCGAGCCCTACGATCAGAGCTTCGTATTCAGCTTCATTGTTTGTTGCACGAAAACCACAGTGGATCGACTGCTCCAGTATATCCCCCTGGGGGGATTCGAGTACCGGTCCTAGTCCGCTTCCCTTGATATTACTCAAGCCGTTGACCGACAAGGTCCATTTTTCACTGAGTGTATCAACGGCGAGCGCCACCAGTTCCAGTTCTGCCTGTACGTTTTCATGTAGAGTGAAGTCTGCTACAAAGTCGGCCAATACCTGTGATTTCATTGCTGATCTTGGATGGAAGCTGATGTCGTACTCGCTGAGTTCTACTGCCCATTTCGTCAATCGACCTGAAAGCTCAGGTTTATGTAAAATATTTTTAAGAGGGTAAGTGGTTAGTACCTTGATGGAATGGCACTGGAAGTATGGCCTCAATTTGCGTGCTGCTACGACAAGGGCCAGTGCGAGTTTCTCCAGTCGACTATACCTGGTTTCTGGGTCGAGTAAGGTTTTACTTACGTAGTAGACTGGATGTTGGTTGTTTTCTTCTTCTCTGACGAGGACTGCGCTTACAGCGGTGTCGGATACTGCCAGATATATGAACAATGTTTCGTTGTCCTTTGGCTTCGACAATAGTGGTGGCGACTTCAAGTATGTCTTCAAATCCTGTAGCGCCTTTCACAGTCGTGGTTCCATTCGAATGAATTGTTCTTTTGAGTGTATGAAAAAGGTAGACATCGCTCAGACGACTTGGAGAGATGAAGCGGTTCAGCGCGCTACTCGACCGGTAAGTTTCTGCACGTCTTTGATGATCTAGGGGACTCGTGTTTTCGATCGACAGATTATTTGGGGATTTGCTTCGACTCCCCTATGGGTGACCAGATAGCCTAGAAACTTTCTGAAGATACACCAAAAGAGCATTAGTGGGGTTTTGTTCATACCATATTCGTCGAGGACGTTGAACGCACTGTCGCAAAATGGTCGATGTGTTGTTGTGCGACTAAGGATTTGACCAGCATATCGTCGATGTAAACTTCATTGTTGATCCAAGCATCTTTGCGAACATTTTGTTGACCGCTTTGGTAGGTTGCACCTGCATTTTTTAAAACCCAAAGGCATTACCTTATAGAAAAATGTACCCGCTCCGTGAGAATGCCGTTTTTCTTTTTCTTCATGGTCGTCAGGGGCATAGTATCTGGTTGTAGCCGGAGTATGCATCCATGAAGCTTAGTAAGTAAGTCATGTCTGCGGTAGCGTCTACTAACATGTCGATGTGAGGTAGCGGGAAAGAGTCTTTGGGGCAGGCTTTGTTGAGGTCTGTGAAGTCGATGCAGACTCTCCACTTCCCGTTTTTCTTTTTGACTACTACGACGTTCGCTAGCCAGTCGGGGTACTTTACTTCCCTCACCGATCCGATGTCGATCAGTTTTTGGATTTCGTCGTTGATTACCTTGTTTCTTTCTGGAGCGAACTTTCTTCGTTTTTATTTTACTGTTGATGATCTGGGTCGACCTGCAATTGGTGTATAATTACCTCGGGGTCGATGCCGACCATATCTTCGTGTGACCAAGCGAAACTGTTGCGATGTTCTTTGAGGAATGTAATCAACTGCTCTCGCATGTCATCCGATAGTCTGGACCCGATGTAGACTTTATTATTGGGGTGATCTGGGTCGATCGACACTTCGTCGAGTTCCTCCATTTGAGACTTGTTTTGAGTCGACTCGACCTTGGTTTCCTGTAATTGCTATAAATCTTGTTTCTTCTTTTTCATGGCATTCTGGTAGCATTCCCTGGCTGCTCGTTGTTCCCATTTGATCTCTTTCACCCCCCACCTGGTAGGAAATTTGATCATCTTATGATAAGTCGACGGGATGGCCTTCAACTCGTGTATCCAAGGTCTGCCAAGTCTGGCGTGTGTAAGGAGTGATTGAAGTTGAGCATAAGGAAATTGATGTACAAGTTGACTCTTCAGCGTAGACTGGCAGCACAATCTCGCCTAACGTGTTTTTTGCCTCTCCACTGAACCCAGTCAACATAGTCATTCGCGACTTAGCTTCGACTCGTCGACCTGCATTTCTCTCAAAGCGCTGTTAAATACAATATTGCAAGAACTACATTATCGATTAAAATGCGTTTTAGTCAAACAATTAGCGATATGTAGAGAGATAATAAAGCATCATGGTGAGGGAGAAAACAATCTGATTTGTCGGTGGATTTGAAGATGGCAGTCTCGTCGATTTTTTGTGGGATGTTCTCTCCTTGGTGTAAATCTCCATGTTGACACTTGTGCGCATGTCTCTTGGTGCTGAAAATAACTCACGCCATGACTTCGGATCCTCTACGATGTATTGATCATGAGTACTGATTTTTTATCTTAATATCACCCTTTTAACATCATAATGCGAACTTTCTTGCCTGTAAAGATCAATGTTGGAGAGAAGAATACTGTGTACAGGTATCCTACTGATAATCTTTAAATATATGCCCAACTTTTTTTTTGTTGGGCGACTTTTTCTGCTGTTTATTGGGTGATTATGAATTCTATTGAAACTGTGGATCATCGAGTCATACGCATTAGACTCACCACACCTGATTTAGACGCAATTTAGATTGTTGAATGGCATGTTCTTCGGTCTCCACATCTACATCATTAAATTTGTGGGTTCGAGTCGAGTAATTCTCCCCAACCACGTTAATTGTAACAATAATGCAAGACAATTCAAATGATGTGGTAAGTGGTTTATTCATTAACCACATCATCGATTTGTACGGTAAAGATAACTCACTTAACACATCGTTTGGGTTAATTGTTCGGGTTGTACAGTATTACTCTAATTGTAATAGTAAAAATAAATAAATAAAATCAATATATGGGTCAGGGATATGGCCATGATTCTTGGATCAAGGCTACTAGATGGGTCCAAAGTTGAACATGGACCCATGCAGAAGAATTTGGAAGCCTCTATTAAGACGATAGATGGACTATAAAGCCTGGTCCAATCAGGTGAGCACACTGACCAGCTGACAATTAAATATTCAAATCTTGTTTACTAAACCAACAGTAAAATAACATCTCATTGGTTTGTGAGTGAATGAGTGAGTACATTCTTTTCTTTTTAGAATGCAGTCAGTCAAACATATACTATAAGTAATGAACCCCACCAATGGAGGGTAACACGTGGGCCAACTTGTGAGATAAATGTAAAAAGCAAAAGAAAAAAATGCCATGTGCTACACTCCTATTGGTAAGGTCAGTATTTTGGATACTAACTCCCAAACATTGTTCATAAGTAATTAAGAATGTGTCATCCTCTCATAACCTTGTATTTTCATGGGTTTTTTTTTTTTTTTTTTTATGTGCAAGTGAAACACCTACTTTTATGAGAGTAAAAAAACTGAACAAATCTTAACCATGCATTTTATTTTGTGTTTAGGTGTCACTAGATTATGAAAAATTTAGAATCCTAATCCGTGTTCCATGACCCTGAGTTAGAACTCTTGTTTTGATTTTGTCTTTTGCGTAGAATGTGTTGACTGCTGAGGGTTCATATCCAACTTGGGATGTAGGGTTGTTTATTGTAATACTATCGGTCGTTTAATTTTGGGAATAATTATTTTCCTCCTGTAGTTTGTTATATTAGACACTTTGCCCCATCTAGTTTCAGTAATGGCCATTTCCCCTCTGAAAACCAAAATATTAGATATTTCACCTCCTCTAGTTTCAATAATGGCAATTTTTCCCC
This sequence comes from Acer yangbiense, assembly GCA_008009225.1. Taxonomy (NCBI): domain Eukaryota; kingdom Viridiplantae; phylum Streptophyta; class Magnoliopsida; order Sapindales; family Sapindaceae; genus Acer; species Acer yangbiense. Next base: position 4,875,496 of record CM017766.1, on the reverse strand, counting down.
TTGAAAACCAAACATTTTGCCCCCTAACCGTTAGGTAGTCCATCAGTCAACAACTTTGACTGTCAAAAAATCAATTAAATGACCTTATTACCCTTGAACATATTAGTTATGCCCTCTAATGACACCACTAATTGTTTTTAAAGAAAAAAAATCAGAAATAAAAAAATTAAAACTAATAACAGTTATTAAAAAAAACATAATTGAAAATAAAAAAAATATAAAATTTAATTAAACTTAAAAAAAAAATTCAGTATTTCAAAAAATATATATTAATGTTTTTTACATTATTTTTACATTAATTAAAATTTTTAATTATTTTTACATTTCATTCTTTATATTAATGTTTTTTAAACGAAATTTTTATTTTTTACGTTTCATTCTTTATATTAATATTTTTAAAATAAATTATTCAGTATTTAAAAAAAATGTTTTTTTACATTATTTTTACATTAATTAAAAAATTTAATTATTTTTACATTTCATTCTTTATATTAATGTTTTTTAAATGAAATTTTTATTTTTACGTTTCATTATTTATATCAATGTTTTTTAAATAAATTTTTTATTTGTTAATTTAATTCTTTATATTTATTTTTGTTTAAATATTTTTTTTGTTAAAGTTTATTTAAATTTTATAATTTTTTATTTTCAATTATGTTTTTTTTTAATAATTTTACTGATTTTTTTTTCTTTAAAAATAATTAGTAGTGTCATTATGGGGCATAACTAATGTGTTCAAGGGTAATAAGGTCATTTAATTGATTTTTTGACGGTAAAAGTTGTTGACTAACGGACTTCTTAACGGTTAGGGGGTAATATGTCTAATATTTTAGTTTTTTTTTTTTTTTTTTGTGTGGGGGGGGGGGGGGGGGGGGGGGGGGGGGCAAAACGTCTAATGTTTTAGTTTTCAGGGGGGTAAATGGCCATTACTAAAACTAGAGGGGGCAAAGTGTCTAATATGACAAACCATAGGGGGAAAATAATTATATCCCTTTATTTATATAATGAGTTTGATTATTATTTTCTTAAGAATGTAATCAGTCCAACATTACCGATATTGCATAAGAAACACCAAAAAATTCCAATAATGATATTCACAACAGACTGCAAGCATAAAGCCGGCAAATCTAATATTATAACACTCCAATAACAATGATTTTTGGCTTACTTAGTTATTCTTTGATTGATGTATACACAAATCTCTATAAATAGCAAGGATGATAGAACATATATGCCATATCCCACAAAGCAAAGGCAGTTTGATTCCATTTTATAATAAGAAGAATTAGAGCTAGTGACTTGGCTATGGCATACAACAAAACATCACTGCTTTTTAACTTGCTTTTGCTTATCTCTGCTTTCCTCATACTCTCAATGGCTGAGAGCAGAATCCCTGTTGGTAAGTACATTAGAATATTATAAGAATTTTAAATATCATTCGCTATAGCCTACAAGCACGATTTGAAATGTAATTCCCACAATTAGAGATGAGTTTTCTCACACTTTGTGATTTAATGGATAAATGTGAGACTTGAAATCTCTATCACATGAGTTGAGAGGGAAGAGTACAACCACTTTGCTAAGAATGGATGTGTACATTTATATTTCTCTCTATATTAATTATTTTGACACGTATAGTTACATTATTCGATTTAAATTCTATATACGAAACTAATATAACTTTGTTATGTATTTGATATGCAATATATGAGCGCAGCCAAATCGAGCCCAGAATGTGAGTCGGTGGTCGGAGTAGTGAGCGGGGACACATGCTCTGGAATTGCACAGCAGTTCGGACTGACAAGTGAATTATTCAGCTCTGTAAACCCTAATATCAATTGTGATGCTCTCTTTGTTGGTCAGTGGGTTTGCGTTTCTGGCACAGCTTGATGGCTGCAGCTGCAATACTCACTTGAATTGGCCAAATATTCCTACAAGACCAAGTGCTACCTACTGCATGAATAAAGAGAATTGTATCGATTCTCCACTTATCTTTAATTACTTTTAAACTTTTTGTTTCTGTTGGGTTAATTGTTCATGTATTATCATTGGATAATTTTGTTCTTCTAGTACTTATTGGAACATGATGATATATATGATAATAATTTCAATTATCGATATTGCCTTATTCGGCCTTAACTTTATAATAATTCTCACAACATTTTTAATAATAGAACTAATCAATCAGTCATATATAATTATTCATTTGTCACATATAACAAATTAACCATTAATCCTAAAATTAATTATATATTACTTTTCAATAATGTGTGGATGTCTACTCCCATAAATACCGGGAGAAAACTCCTTTAATATGCTAATATTGTACATGGTGAGACTAAAAATGATGAGACATAATACTGTTACGATCGACAATTTATTGAAAAAAATAAGATTGAATATAATAAACGTATACTTTAGAGTTTAGAATTTTAGATGAGGAGATGATTCTTGTTGTTATGATATAAGAATTTTTTTTTTTTTTTTTTTTTTTGACACATTATGATATAAGAAGATTCTTCAACTAGAAACATAAATTTATTTCTAAATTAACAATTTTTATAAATTGTATAGTTAAAAATAATAATAATAAAACACAATTTTTGTAAATCACATATAATTTCATTTTGAAAAATTGCAATATTTTTAAAACAAGTTTACCAAATAAACAACTCCTTTCAAAAATTAACCCTTTCCCTTAAAAATAAATAAATAATAATAATAATAATAATAATTCCAATATCACCTTTGCTAGAATATGCACAATCATTCAATCAGTGATGAATTTTCAACTAATTATATGATATAATTGATCCAATAACACACTAGTTTGCAAATGCTATATTGTCTTAAACATTTCTCCAAATTCTATACCCAAATAAATTGACATCCTCACATGAACCAGTGACGTAACCAGGATTAAACATTAGGATGGGCTTAAATTTTTTTTTTTTTTTTTTTTTTTTTTTACGGATCATTAACAATACGAGAAAATTGTATCAATTAAAAATAAAGATTCACCTAAAAATCATATCATTCTTTATTCAGTGTCTCATCATAAGCTTGTTCGAAAAAGAGAGGAAATTAATCTATGGGTGAAACTATTAATATCTAAATAAATCCTCAGTCAACCATGATCAAGTGTCAATTTCCAACAACAACAAAAAAAAAAAACCCAAATGGTAAGAGCCAATTCCTTTCAATTCAAAAGAGTAACAATAATTTCATATTAGTCAAAACGTTGATGTTAATACCATACGAAATGGCAAATGGCAAGGTTCAGGTTGTTAAATATTAAAGGGGATGTTACATCCTAGACTCAAATTTAATACACCACTCAACTAATTCAACATTGAGGTCTTCTATTCATTTAGTTTTTATTAGTAAAAGTGGTATTAAAATGAAATTGGTAATTGGAAATTGACCACTAATCAAGACCTTTATATATATATATATATATATATGCACAGTTAATGATGAGAAATTGCAAAATGGGTAGCATGGCGCCATGGCGGTGTTGATCGTTGATATTTGAGAGTGATTTTAAAATCGGAATACACTGATTATATGAGAATTATGTTTGGAAAGTAAAATAAACATTTAAGTTAAAAGGGGTGTGTTAGAAAGGGGTTGTTGAAACGTAAATTTACATAATTATAATAAGGAAAATTATTAAAACTCCCATATAAAAATGCACTATTCTCTAAATTTATAATAATATATGGAGCTACAACTAGCAACATAATATCCAATTTTAGAATTACACTAGTCTATGAACCCGTGCGATGCACGGGTTTTGATTTATAAAAAAATATATTATTTTATGATTAAAAAAGTTTTATTAAAACAATTGTAATTATAACATTATATTACTTTTGATTTCCATCTATTTTAATTGACCGTCAATTAGGTTTTTATGAATTTAGAATGAGATGAAGAGACTACTTTAGGATTCATGAGTATGCTTAGATTCCGGTGGAAGGCATGACACATTGACACTTTCCCATCAACCCTCAAATCAAACTTCCATACTCACCTACTCGAAGTTTGACTGCTTCACCCCTATCAAATTATATAAAATAAAAATAAATAAAATCCTTACAATTTATACAAAAGCATACAATAGATGATCAGTATTTTTCATCTAATTAATAGATACACACATTGAGCATCTGCTACCTATTAATTATAAAATAAATAAATAAATAAACTTATTGTTCGCTTGAAAACCTGCTATAGTTCCTTCTCCATATTAATATATATATAATAAAATAAAAAATCTTTTGGGTTATAAAACACAATACATCAAAGCAAACCCATCATCATCTACAGTTTTCTCATCTTTCTACTATAAAGCCCCACCAGATGAGATCGCACATTAAGAGGCTTTTATTATACCCTAGGAGGTTGCCACTTAATAATATTTTAGATGGGTTAACTTTATAACTAGCCAAAAAATTAGTGGCTTTATTATTTTTTGTCTAAGATTATCATTTTTATTGTTTTCATCAAAATATCCACTTTTGGGACTGAATTACCCTTCAATGAAAAAGAATTAAAAAAACAAAACAAAATAAAATAAAAAAGGGGAGAACTTTTTTTCCTTTTTCTTTTTCTTCTTCTTCCCGAAAAAAATAACAACTTTTTTTTCTCTATATATTTTCTTTTTCTTTTTCTTCTTCTTCTTCCCAGACCTCCATATTCTTATTCTTTTTCCCGAATGTGTTTAATTGTGTTTCTTGGTATGTTTAATTTGGTTTTACCCTGGTATGTTTAATTGATTTTCCATTGTGTGTTTAATTGAGTTGTCATGGTGTGTTTAATTGGTCTGCTCTGGTGTGTTTAATTAGGTTGTCGTGGTGTGTTTAATTGGGTTGCCCTGGTGTGTTTAATTGATTTACACATGGTGTGTTTAATGGGGTTGCCCTGGTGTGTTTAATTGATTTACATCTGGTGTGTTTAATTGATTTACATCTGGTGTGTTTAATTGATTTACAACCGGCGTGTTTAATTGATTTACAACCGGAGTGTTTAATTGATTTACATCTTTTGTATTTAATTGGTTTACATCTGGTGTGTTTAATTGGTCAGCCCTGGTGTATTTAATTGGGTTACCGTGGTGTGTTTAAAGAAATCTGGGAAAATTTCCAGATTTGAATAGATTTGGAAATTTTCCAGATTTCCTCATACAAAAAAAAAAATTAAAAATTAAAAATCTTTAAAACAATGGACTATAATCAAGCATGTTTTTTTAACAACTCACACCTGATCTGAAAAAAAAAAAAAATCTGGAAAAAAAATTTAACAAACATAATCAAGCATGTTTTTAAAATCTGGAATTTTTTCAACCAAAAAAAAAAACTGATTTTTTTTTAAAAAATCTGGAAATTTTTTTAAACAAAACGAAATCTGAAATTTTTTTAAACAAACAATACTCAAACTTAAGCACAACCATAACCACCCTTCAAATCAACAACTAACACTCAAATCCAAACCTTTTTAAAATCTGAAAATTTTTCAAAAAAAAACTGCTTTTTTTAAAAAAAAAAATCTAGATTTGGGTCACTCGATCTGGACCAGATCATGGTCAAATCGGAAAATCTATCGCGCGAAAAACCCATCGGAAAACCGACCGACGATCACATGAAAAACCCATCAGAAAACCCATCGAAGATCGCACAAAAAACCCGCATGATCTATTCCGATCGCGAAGAACAGCAGGTCTGGGTGTGAAAACCCATCAACCCAAGAGCAAAACCAGATTGGGTGTGAGTTGATCTGATCCAAAGTAAAAAAAAAAAAAAAAAAAATTGTTGTCTTGAAGAGCCGAAGAGGAGAGGCGCGTGAGAAATTTGGGAAGAGAGAAAAAGAAGAAAAAAAAAAAAAAAGGTTCAGACCAAATGAGAGAGAAAAGGAGAGAGGAGGTAAATAAAATAACGATGAGCAATTATGTCTTCACAACCATTTTGAGGACAAAAATAATAAAAATGATAATGTTGGACAAAAACAATAATGTCTCTTAATTTTTAACTAAAAAGGCCTATTTCCTCTATTTTAGATCATATTTATAACGATTGATCTCATCATGTCTTCGATCGATTAATGTCAACATTTCAAAAAGAAAAAAGCTACATGTGTATTTTGTTAAAATTCACTAGGGGGAACATTAGGCATTTTGTGGGAGTCATGGTGCCTGCATTATTTGAGTGGGTAAAAATGTTTGTCCGAAAAAATCACTTTTTCCACGACCTCTCATCAGTTATTAGTTTATCACAGAGGTCTATCAGCAATTTGTCATATTCTCTTCTCTCTCTCTCAAACCCCAATAAAGATGCATTTCGTAGCTCAATTATTCAATAATCAACATTCTTCTCTACGATTTGTAATTTATTTTTTGATCATCTTTGAAAGGCTATGTGGTGGTTTTATATTTTAGATTATCTATCCCCTAAAATCTTATTGTCCAAAATCCTGAAAGAAAAACTGGTTTTCCAAAGTAATGATGACTGATTTTTATTTTAATCACCCTTTTAACATCATAATGGAATTTTCTTGCCTGTAAAGATCAATGTTGGAGAGAAGAAAATATGTAAAGGTATCTAGTGATAATTTCTAAATTATTATGCCCAATTTTTTATTTTTATTTTTGTGTCTACTTTATTGGGTGGATAATGAATTTTAATTGTAATTGTGTATTCGAGGCATGACTCAATAGACTCACCACACCTTATTTAGACCAAGAGGAGTGCTAGATGCACTCTCTCAACGCACTCTCTGTTCATATGATAACACATATACAATATTAATTTTTTCACATTAAATTTGTGGCATTTATAAGTGGCCTCATTTTTCATTTTATTTACGATACAAACCAACAACTTATTTCCTAGATTGTCCTTCTCCTTTAACTTTAACATTGCCATATTTTCAAGACTTTACAACTTCTTTTATTTCTTGAGTGTACAGTCCCAAATTGAATTGCTCTGATATTTCTTTTCACCAAATTTTCATTACCAAACACTAGCTAATTTGATGGTCGTTCTATAGAATAAATAAATAGTAAAATAAATTATAGTTAAATAGTTTTAAAATATATTATAAAAAATTCATATAAACCAAAATTTATTATTATAATTTTTTACATCTGAGGAGAAGAACGTAAACCTCTGTTACCCTTATTGGGTCTGCTCTAATTATATATGTGTTTGAGCCAAAATCTTTACCTTTCAAGATTTAGCTAATGAAAGAATTTTTTTTTTTCTCTCTATGTGATTAAAATAATAATAATAATAGTAATAATAATAATAATAATAGAAAAGAATATGGTTAGATTGACAGACAAATTAAGTCAAATTAAAGCAAATCAATTTTAAATTAAAAGATAAAAAAATATGTAAGTATCTACTTAATAGCATATTTTTTCTTTATTTTTAATTTTTAATTTAGATATAGACATTAAGTTTTACTGATCTTGTCTTATGATTTTTTTATAATATATTTTTAAATTATTTAACCTTAATTTGTTTTACTATTTATTTATTTTATACAATAACCATCAAGTTAGCCAGTGATGTAAAAAAATGTTTAAGTAAATTTGGTAAAAAAGAAATAGATATATGAGCAATACATATATTTAAAAAATATATATTGATATTAAATGACATTATGTTAAAGTTAAAGAAGAAGGGCAAATTAGGAAATAAGTTGTTGGTTTGCATTGTAAATAAAATGAAAAAGGAGGTTATTTATTAAAACTACAAATTTAATGTGAAGAAATTAATGATATCCACATGTCAGCACATGAATAGAGGGTGGGTTGGGAGAGTGGATTGGGAGAGTGGATTGAGAGAGTGTATCTAGCACCCCTCGAAGAGGAAATTAGATTGGTTGAGTTGCATGTTCTTCGGTATTCACATCTACATCATTAAATTTGTGGGTTCGAGTCGAGTTATTCTCCCCAACCACGTTAATTGTAACATTAATGCTAGACAATCCAAAAATTAACCAAAAACTCAATCTAAATGATATGATAAGTGATTTATTTATTAACTAACATTATTGATTTGGGTTAATTGTTCAGGTCGTACGGTATTACTTTTATTGTAATAGTAAAAATAAATAAATAAAATCAATATATGGGTCAGGGATATGGCCATGATTCTTGGATCAAGGCTCATAGATGGGTCCAAAGTTGAACATGGACCCATGTAGAAGAATTTGGAAGCCTCTATTAAGACAACAGATGGACTATAAAGCCTGGTCCAATCAGGTGACCACACTGACCAACTGACAATTAAATATTCAAATCTTGTTTACTAAACCAACAGTAAAATAACATCTCATTGGTTTGTGTTCAAAAAGAATGTTAATACACCATACATATTCGAAAGGGTTAAATTGGTTGGTTGAAAGACCCAAGCAAAAGTCTAGTTTAGGAAGTTGAATGAAGGGCGGGAATAGCCTAAATTGATCTCCGAAACAGTACAAATTAGAATTCGATCCCTTTTCATTTTGTGTATTATTTTTTTTTTCTGTTTCTTCCTTCCCTCCTAGGTATTCTCTACCTACCCACCTGTGTCGGTTTCAGGTACAGGTACCCTTTTATTGAAGGTCGTTCGAGCTTTTCCTGGGAGTATAGGGTTACTTCAGCGCCATAGCACCTGGTACTCGAACATTGACTCGGGGCATTTTCTCTACCCCTTCTTACCCTGAAAAAGTAGGGGCACCTAGTGAATGAGTGAAGACATTCTTTTCTTTTAGAATGTAGTCAGTCAAACATATACTATATGTACATATCAGAATCCTCTCATGAGTCAAACCTTGCATTTTCTTGATTTTTTATTTTATTTTTATTTTATTTTTATTTTTTTTCAAATGTAAGTGAAACACCTACTTGTATGAGAATGAAAAAACTGAACAAATCTTAACCATGCATTTTGTTTTGTGCTCAGGTCAGTGGCGGACCTAGAAAATTTTACGAGATACGGCACTTGCACGAAATAATAATTATATAAAAAATATATTGAAAATTTAAGACACTAATAAAATTAGTTTTTTTTAATATAAAAAATGATGGTAAAATGAAGTTTAGATAAAATAAAACAAATAGAATACTTACTCAAGATAAACTAAATAATTTTACATTAAAAAAAAAATAAAAACAAGAAACACAACATTAAAAATAAATAATAACAAGTTAAAAAAATAAATTACAATATAATTTTATAATAAGAAATTTTGTTTTGTATTTATAATGAATTTATTTTAAATTTATACAAAAATAATTGATTAATAAATCTAACTAGATATATTTTTAATTTTTTTATATTCTAATTGTTGATAAATGATTGATTTATTGATTCTAAATAAATTAAAACTATAAAATAAAGAAAAATACTGAGGATAAAATAAAATGAATCGTAATAATAGATGGATTATTTTACTACAATTAATAAATTTGAGATTTTAGAGATTGATTGGATGTGTTAGGAGTTAGGACCTAGGTATGTCAAACTAAAGGACTAGGATCCCCTGCTCATCTCATTTGTACTTATCTTTTTAACATCCAGTGACATGTGGCATTCAAACAAATGAATGGTTTGGATTAATTTATCTATTTTTTTTTTCTCTCTCCCCTAACAAACGACATCGCATCTCTCAAAACAAAAAAAAAACAAAAAATCTTCTTCTTATTTGTTTCAGATCAAGCTCCATTAAATTCCAAAAAATAAATAAATTAAGGAGATCATCCATCTTTACAATCCCAGATTCATCAACACCCAGAAACCAAAAAAAAAATAAAATAACCAAGGATTTCCCTTCTCTTTCCTTCATTTTATCAGCAACCAACAAAACAAAAACCCATAAACAAACCCATAAACAAAATCCAAGCAAAAAAAATTGAAAAAACAAAAAATAAAAATAAAAAAGAACATTGATGGATCTTCAGATCTTCATCAATGGAGAAATTGCACCACTACCCAAAAACGAAATCGCACTAGTCAAACCACCATCAAAATCCAAACCCGAAATTGACAAATCGCACCAGTCAACCACCACAAAACCCAAACACGAAATCACATGAAATAGGAGAGAGAGAAGGCAGCCTGAAGATGGACCGGAGATCAGAAATGGAGGAGATTGATGGAGATGGATTCGCGGAGAGAGAGAGTGATGAACCAGATGTGAAAAGAGAGAGAAGACGCGGTGGTTTAGGTGTTGGTGTTGGTGGAAGATGATGATGATGACCGATGAGTGTAGTAGAGTGGTGTCTGGTGGTGTTATTTAAAAAAAAGAAAAAGATTTATTTGTTTTTTTTAATAGATTTGCTAACTTTTTATGTTTGGAAAGATTTTATTTTCTGTTTTGTGTATTGTAATTCAATTTGTGTTTGTGAAAAATGAAGATTAATGATATGGGTTTGAGAAGAAATGAAGATTAATGATATGTTATTTTTGTATATAAAAAAATCGTTTAATCTGTATTATGAGTCAAACAAGAAGAATTTTTTTTTTTTTGAGAGATACGATGTCGTTTGTTAGGGGAGAGACAAAAAAAATTAAGATAAATTAATCATAACCATTCATTTGTTTGGATACCACATGTTACTGGATGTTAAAAAGATGAGCACAAATAAGATGAGCACAAATGATATGAGCAGGGGATCTCAGTCCCAAACTAAAACTATTAGAAATAAGAAAAATTTAAAATAATAATAGATAATTTAAAATTAAAAAAGATAAATTTTTAAAAAATAAAGGCATTAAAAGAGTGCAATAGCGGGACTTGAACTCGTACCATCACCAAGCTCAAAAAGACAATACCAACTATGCTAAAAATGTTATATTGTTGTTGTTTGATATAAATATATATGATAAACAGAAGAATCATTTTTTTTTTTAATAAAAATTGAGGTAGGGCACGGGCCCTACCTGGTCTAAAGGTGGGTTCGCCCCTAGCTCAAGTGTCACTAGATTATGAAAAATTTAGATAAAAAAAGGCGAAGATAGAATCTTGATCCGTGTTCCATGACCCTAAGTTAGAACTATTGTTTTGATTTCGTCTTTTGTGTAGAATGTGCTAAGGGTTCATACCCAACTTGGATGTAGGGCTGTTTATTGTAATACTATCGGTCGTTTAATTTTAGAGTAATGATAGACAACCCAAAAATTTAGCCCAAATTTCAACCCAAATGATGTGGCAAGTGATCAGTTGTCATCACCACACACAACATGAGATGATGTGATTAATGAAAAAATCACTTACTACATCATTTGGGTTGAAATTTGGACTAAATTGTTGGGTTGTCTAGTATTAGTGTTAATTTTAATATAATGAGTTTGATTATTATTATTTTTTTAAGAATGTTACAATCAGTCCAACATTACCGATATTGCATATGAAGAAACACAAAATTCCAAATAATGATATTCACAACAGACTGCCAGCATAAAGCCGGCAAATCTAATATAATAACACTCCAATAACAATGATTTTTGGCTTATTTAGTTATTCTTTGATTGATGTATACACAAATCTCTCTATAAATAGCAAGGATGATAGAACATGCCATATCCCACAAAGCAAAGGCAGTTTGATTCCATTTTATAATAAGAAGAATTAGAGCTAGTGACTTGGCTATGGCATACAACAAAACATCACTGCTTTTTAACTTGCTTTTGCTTATCTCTGCTTTCCTCATATTCTCAATGGCTGAGAGCAGAATCCTTGTTGGTAAGTACATTAGAATATTATAAGAATTTTAAATATCATTCGCTACAGCCTACAAGCACGGTTTGAAATGTAATTCCCACAATTAGAGATAAGTTTTCTCATACTTTGTGATTTAATAGATAAATGTGAGACTTGAAATCTCTATCACAGAAGTTTAGAGGGAAGAGTACAACCACTTTGTTAAGAGTGGATGTGTACATTTATATTTCTCTCTATATTAATTATTTTGACACGCATAGTAACATTATTCGATTTAAATTCCATATAAGAAACTGATATAACCATGTTATGTATTTGATATGCAATATATGAGCGCAGCCAAATCGAGCCCAGAATGTGAGTTGGTGGTCGGAGTAGTGAGCGGGGACACATGCTCTGGAATTGCACAGCAGTTCGGATTGACAAGTGAATTATTCGGCTCTGTAAACCCTAATATCAATTGTGATGCTCTCTTTGTTGGTCAATGGGTTTGCGTTTCTGGCACAGCTTGATGGCTGCAGCTGCAATACTCACTTGAATTGGCCAAATATTCCTACAAGACCAAGTGCTACCTACTGCATGAATAAAGAGAATTGTATCGATTCTCCACTTACCTTTAATTACTTTTAAACTTTTTGTTTCTGTTGGGTTAATTGTTCATGTATTATCATTGAATAATTTTGTTCTTCTAGTACTTAATGGAACATGATGATATATATGATAATAATTTCAATTATCGATATTGCCTTATTCGGCCTTAACTTTATAATAATTCTCACAACATTTTTAATAAAAGAACTAATCAATCAGTCACATATAACAAATTAACCATTAATCCTAAAATGAATTATGTATTACTTTTCAATAATGTGTGGATGTCTACTCCCATAAATACCGGGAGAAAACTCCTTTAATATGCTAATATTGTACATGGTGAGACTAAAAATGATGAGACATAGTACTGTTATGATTGACAATTTATTGAAAAAAATAAGATTGAATATAATAAACGTATACTTTAGAGTTTAGAATTTTAGATGAGGAGATGATTCTTGTTGTCATAATATAAGATTTTTTTTTTTTTTTTTTTTTTTTTTTTTTACACATTATGATATAAGAAGATTCTTCAACTAGAAACATAAATTTATTTCTAAATTAACAATTTTTATAATTGTAATAGTTAAAAAAAAATAATAATAAAACACAATTTTTGTAAATCACATATAAATTCATTTTGAAAAATTGCAACATTTTTAAAACAAGTTTACCAAATAAACAATTCCTTTCAAAAATTAACCCTTTCCCTTAAAAATAAATAAATAATAATAATAATAATTCAAATATCACCTTTGCTAGAATATGCACAATCATTCAATCGGTGATGAATTTTCAACTAATTATATGATATAATTGATCCAATAACACACTAGTTTGCAAATGCTATATTGTCTTAAAAATTTCTCCAAATTCTATACCCAAATAAATTGACATCCTCACATGAACCAGTGACGTAACCAGGATTAAACACTAGGATGGGCTTGAATAATTTTTTTTTTTTTTTTTTTTTACGGATCATTAACAATACGATCGAGAAAATTGTATCAATTAAAAATAAAGATTCACCTAAAAATCATATCATTCTTTATTTTCAGTGTCTCATCATAAGCTTGTTCGAAAAAGAGAGGAAATTAATCTATGGGTGAAACTATTAATATCTAAATAAATCCTCAGTCAACCATGATCAAGTGTTGATAATGCCTATTTCTACACGTGATGTAGCCCCGTTTTACCTATCATTTGCCTTCGTTTTCCGGGTAAAACCGGTATTTTTAATGTTTAAATAATCTTGTGCAGGTTTCGGGTCTTCTAAGGGCTTTATTGTAGATAAATAAAGAATGGGAGGCAAAAACATCAAGTTTGAGGAAAATGCCAAGCCTGAAGAAGTGAAGACAGAGAATCGGCGCTGTACGGGCGCTGTACAGAAGCGCCCTACGTACAGCGCCCAAGCCTGAAGAATTGAAGACAGAAAAGGGGTGTTGTACAGGCGTTGTACATAAGCGCTCTACGTACAGCGCCCAAGCCTGGAGAAGCCAAAATTGAGAAGGGGCGCTGTACAAAGCGCTGTACAAAGCGCCCTACGTACAGCGCCTAAAACATGATTTGCGAGATCATAAAAGTGGCGCTGTGCAGGCGCTGTACAGAAGCGCCATACGTACAGCGCCCACACTGCCACATCGGAAATTGGTCTAGGTTTTCGTGCCCTAATTTTATACACTATAAATACCTCACTTCAGCTTCTTTTGCCTCACCTCTTGCACGACCATTGAGCTCCAAAACACCTCCACTTCACTCCCAAACACCCAAGAACACTTCTTTCACCAAAATCCTTCACTAAATCACCCACATCCTTAATCAAATCATCATCTAAACTCATTTCTCACCTCACCACCCCATTTCCTCACCAAAACCCACCATAAAAACCTCATCTTGGAGCAAGAGACGTCAAGGAGAGAAGAAGTCAAGCACATCCAAGCAAGAGAGGAGGAGTTCTTCACATTAGTTTACTCTAAACCTTTCTCTCTTTACATTTATTCATCTTTGATTATGACTTGTACTTATTACTCATATTTTGTAGTCATTTATTGTACTATGAACTAAACTTCCTTGGCTAAGGCCAAGATGAAGCCTTTTCCATGAATTATTAATCAAGGCCATCACTTTATCATCATTGCTTGTGTTGTGTATGCTTATTTCATGTTATTAATCATTATTGAATGTTTAGCTAGCATTTAGTAATTGTTTGGTTGTTGTGTGAAGTACCGAGAGGAGAAGCACACAACGTGCTCGATGAAATGAGTGATAGAGGTTGGTAAGATAGAGATATGCGATGCTAGCCTCTAGGATTCAATTTGTGTGTCATGAAACTTAATGAATTTATATGTAGTTCGGATAACCATTGAGAAATAGGTTGTTGGTGCATATAAATATTGTCTTTATCACTTGAGAAAGGTTAGAGACTAATTTAGGGTATCACGAATCTACACACACACTTGCATACTTCACTTCAAATGATGTGCCTAAAATTGATGAGAATTGGATAGGTGGATTCAAGGTCTTAGCCTAATTTCCCATACGAGATACAATCACTTGCTTGTGTTTGCCTTTGTTCAAGTTTGTTTACTTGTTTATTTTCAATTATTGCATTAGTATAGTTTAAGTTATAATCGAGCAGTATAATCCATCATTGATTATTGCTTGTTTGAATAGCTTTGGAACTAGTCAATTTCGGTAATCGGTCACTCAATCCTTGTGGGAACGAACTTTTATTTTTTCATTGTGCTACTCTTCGACCTCGTACTATTACGAGAGTCCAAAAGAGGCTAGTCAAGTGTCAATTTCTACAACAACAAAAACAACCAAAAAAAAAAAAAAAAAAACCCAAATTGTAAGAGCCAACTCCTTTCAATTCAAAAGAGTAACAATAATTTCATATTAGTCAAAACGTTGATGTTAATACCATACGAAATGGCAAATGGCAAGGTTCAGGTTGTTAAATATTAAAGGGGATGTTACATCCTAGACTCAAATTTAATACACCACTCAACTAATTCAACATTGAGGTCTTCTATTCATTTAGTTTTTATTAGTAAAAGTGGTATTAAAATGAAATTGGTAATTGGAAATTGACCACTAATCAAGACCTTTATATATATATATATGCACAGTTAATGATGAGAAATTGCAAAATGGGTAGCATGGCGCCATGGCGGTGTTGATCGTTGATATTTGAGAGTGATTTTAAAATCGGAATACACTGATTATATGAGAATTATGTTTGGAAAGTAAAATAAACATTTAAGTTAATTTCGTGGTGGATGAGTGACACGACGTAGTGTGTTGGAAAGGGTTTTTTTTTTTTTTTTTTTTTCTTTCTAAAATTGGAAATTATTAAAAGGGGTGTGTTAGAAAGGGGTTGTTGAAACGTAAATTTACATAATTATAATAAGGGTTAATTGCACTAACTTACCCTAAGTATATGTATAATTGTACTAAAACCGGAAAACTATCATAATAACACAAACATACCCTCCGACCGTTGACTAACAGTTGACTACCGTTAATTAGCAATAAAAGAGGAGCAATTACACTTTTGCCCTTATCAACTACATTAAAAAAATAATAATTAAATTCATCACCTCCATCCACAACAACATCATCACCTTCATCCCAAAAATTCCCAATCAAAACAAACCATCAACAAAATACAAATCAACGAAAATATATACAAAACAAAAATTTTAATTAAAAAAAATCTTCAATCAAAAATATATAATTTTCCAAATTTGGAATCAAACCCCAGACACCACCATTATCTCTTTCTTTCCTCACCGCTGCTCACATCAAACCCCATCATCATCTTCGACCCGCCGCCACACCAGCCTTTGTCTTTTCTTCCTTCCACCGTGAACCCGACAATCTCCCTTCCTCCTCCATCCGCCACCTCTAATCCCACCCTCTACTCTCAATCTCCTCCATCTTCCAATCAATTTCCAGAAACCAAAATGTTCAATCTTCTCCCAAACCAAAAACCTAACTGAAATTGAAATCCACCACACCAAAAACCCCACCAAAATCAAACCCAACCCCAAACACAACCACCAACACCCATGGCTTCACCCACACCAACACCCATGTCGATTTCACTGGTGAATAGAAGAAAGAGAAGGCAGAGATAAGATAGATCGGAGATTGGAAATAGAGGAGATCGATGGAGAGGGTTTCATGAGATAGAGATTCGCGATGTGAGAGAGAGAGAGAGGGAATACGCAGCGGCTAGGAGGAGATCGGCGTTCGTAGAGGGTGGAGGTCAATGTGGTTTTGGCGGCGACGACGTTAGCGTCGGCGGCGGTGGCTAGGGTTTTGGTGTTTGAGAGGTGGTGATAGCTAGGGTTTGGGTGTTTGAGTTGTGGTGGATGAGGTTTGGGTTTGAATGTAGAAGATGAGTGGTGGTGAACTGGTGATGGTGATAATATTTGTTGTTCTTTTTTTTTTTGAAAGATTATTAATTTTTTTTTTTTGAACAGTTTTTTTAATTATATATTTGATTAATGAAAGTTTTAGGGCTAATGTGGCAATGTGTGATTGGATAATTTATTTTGATTTTTTTTCATTGATTTAATAGCATGGGAAAAGACCAAATTGCCCCTCTACCATTACTAACTAACAGTAGTCAACCGTTGACCACAGTCAGTCAATGGGTCAGAGGGTATATTTGTGTTATTATGAAAACTTTTCCGGTTTTAGTGCAATTATACATATACTTAGGGTAAGTTAGTGCAATTAACCCTTATAATAAGGAAAATTATTAAAATTTCCATATAAAAATGCACTATTCTCTAAATTTATAATAATATATGGAGCCACAACTAGCAACGTAGCATCCAATTTTAGAATTACACCAGTCTGCAAACCCGTGCGATGCATAAGTTTTGATTTATAAAAAAATATCTTACTTTATGATCGAAAAAGTTTTATTAAAACAATTGTAGTTATAACATTACATTACTTTTGATTTCCATCTATTTTAATTGACAGTCAATTAGGCTTTTATGAATTTAGAATGAGATCAAGAGACTACTCTAGGATTCATGAGTATGCTTAGATTCCGGTGGAAGGCAGGACAACATTGACACTTTCCCATCAACCTTCGAATCAAACTTCCATACCCACCTACTCGAAGATTGACTGCTTCACCCCTATCAAATTTTATAAAATAAAAATAAATAAAATCCTTACAATTTATACAAAAGCATACGGTAGATGATAATCAGTATTTTCATCTAATTAATAGATACACACATTGAGCATCTGCTACCTATTAATTATAAAATAAATAAATAAATAAACTTATTGTTCGCTTGAAAACCTGCTATAGTTCCTTCTCCATATTAATATATATATATATATATATAATCTTTTGGGTTAGAAAACACAATACATCAAAGCAACCCATCATCATCTACAGTTGTCTCATCTTCCTACTATAAAGGCCCACCAGATGAGATCGCACATTAAGAGGCTTTTATTATACCCTAGGAGGTTGCCACTTAATAATATTTTAGATGGGTTAACTTTATAACTAGCCAAAAAATTAGTGGCTTTATTGTTTTTGTTTGAGATTATCATTTTTATTGTTTTTGTGAAAATATACACTTTTGAGACAAAATTACCCTTCAATGAAAAAGAATTAAAAAACAAAACAAAACAAAATAAAATAAAAAGGGAGAACTTTTTTTTTTCTTTTTCTTCTTCTTCCCGAAAAAAAAAAAACAATTTTTTTTCTCTATTTTCTTTTTCTTTTTCTTCTTCTTCTTCCCAGACCTCCATCTTCTTCTTCTTCTTCCCGGATGTGTTTAATTGTGTTTCTTAGTGTGTTTAATTTGGTCTTACACTGGTGTGTTTAATTGATTTTCCATTGTGTTTTTAATTGAGTTGTACTGGTGTGTTTAATTGGTCTGCCCTTGGTGTGTTTAATTATGTTGTCGTGGTGTGTTTAATTGGGTTACGCTGGTGTGTTTAATTGATTTACACCTGGTATGTTTAATTAGGTTGCCCTAGTGTATTTAATTGATTTACACCTAGTGTGTTTAATGGGGTTGCCCTGGTGTCTTTAATTGATTTACACCTAGTGTGCTTAATTAGTCTGGTGTGTTTAATTGATTTACAACCGGTGTGTTTAATTGATTTACATCTGCTGTGTTTCATTGGTTAACCCTGGTGTATTTAATTGATTTACACCTTTTGTGTTTAATTGGTTTACACCTGATGTGTTTAATTGGTCAGCCCTGGTGTGTTTAATTGAGTTACCGTGGTGTGTTTAATTGGTAGCTTGGTGTGTTTAATTGGTGACCTAGTGTGTTTAAAGAAATCTAGGAAAATTTTCAGATTTGAATAGATTTGGAAATTTTCCAGATTTCCTTATACAAAAAAAAAATTAAAAATTAAAAATCTTTGAAACAGTGGACTATAATCAAGCATGTTTTTTAACAACTCACACCTGATCTGGAAAAGAAATTTTTTTTTAAAAAAAAAACATAATCTGGAAAAAAAAAATTAACAAACATAATCAAGCATGTTTTTTTAAAATCTGGAATTTTTTCAAAATAAAAAAATAATAATAATAAAAAAACCTGATTTTTTTTTTAAATCTGGAAAAAAAATTTAAACAAAACAAAATCTGAATTTTTTTAAACAAACAATACTCAAACTTAAGCACAACCACAACCACAACCACCCTTAAAATCAACTTTTGAGGATAAAAACAATAAAAATGATAATGTTGGACAAAAACAATAATGACTCTTAATTTTTGACTAAAAAGGCATATTTCATCTATTTTTGATCATATTTGTAATGATTGATTTCATCATGTCTTCAATCAATTAATGTCAACATTAATGATTGATTTCAAAAAGCAAAAAAGCTACAATTGTAATTTGTTAAAATTCACAAGGGGGAACATTAGGCATTTTTGCATTATTTGACTGGGTAAAAATGTTTGGCCAAAAAAAATCACTTTTTCCACGACCTCTCATCAGTTATCACAGAGGTCTATCAGCAATTTGTCATATTCTCTTCTCTCTCTCTCTCTCACCCCGATAAAGATGCATTTCATAGGGCTCAATTATTCAATAATCATCATTCTTCTCTACCATTTGTAATTTATTTTTTTGATCATCTTTGAAAGGCTATGTGGTGGTTTTATATTTTAGATTATCTATCCCCAAGAGCCTGAAGTGGATTATAATAAAATCTTATTGTCGGTTAAAGTGATTCAAGCAAAATCCTGAAAGAAAAACTGGTTTTCCAAATTAATGATGACTGATTTTTATCTTAATCACCCTTTTAACATCATAATGGAACTTTCTTGCCTGTAAAGATCAATGTTGGAGAGAAGAATATGTGTAAAGGTATCTACTGATAATTTCTAAATTATTATGCCCAACTTTTTTTGGGTGGATAATGAATTTTAATTGTAATTGTGGATTCGAGTCATGATTCAATAGACTCACCACACCTTATTTAGATCAAATTAGATTGGTTGAGTTGCATGTTCTTCTGTATTCACATCTATATCATTAAATTTATGGGTTCGAGTCGAGTAATTCTCCCCAACCACGTTAATTGTAACATTAATGCTAGACAATCCAAAAATTAACCAAAAACTCAATCTAAATGATATGATAAGTGATTTATTTATTAACTAACATTATTGATTTGGGTTAATTGTTCAGGTCGTACGGTATTACTTTTATTGTAATAGTAAAAATAAATAAATAAAATCAATATATGGGTCAGGGATATGGCCATGATTCTTGGATCAAGGCTCATAGATGGGTCCAAAGTTGAACATGGACCCATGTAGAAGAATTTGGAAGCCTCTATTAAGACAACAGATGGACTATAAAGCCTGGTCCAATCAGGTGACCACACTGACCAGTTGACAATTAAATATTCAAATCTTGTTTACTAAACCAACAGTAAAATAACATCTCATTGGTTTGTGAGTGAATGAGTGAAGACATTCAAACATATACTATACGTATATGTCAGAATCCTCTCATAAGTCATAACCTTGCATTTTCATGATTATTTTTTTTTTTTTTTCAAATGTAAGTGAAACACCTACTTGTATGAGAATGAAAAAACTGAACAAATCTTAACCATGCATTTTGTTTTGTGCTCAGGTCAGTGGCGGACCCAGAAAATTTTATGAGATACGGCACTTACACGAAATAATAATTATATATAAAAAATATTGAAAAATATTGTTGGTAAATTCTTGATTTATTGATTCTAAATAAATTAAAACATAAAATAAAGAAAAATACTGAGGATAAAATAAAATGAATCGTAATAATAGATAAACTATTTTACTACAATTAATAAATTTGAGATTTTAGAGATTGATTGGATGTATTAGAAGTTAGGACCTAGGTATGTCAAACTAAAACTATTAGATATAAGAAAATTTTTAAATAATAATAGATAATTTAAAATTAAAAAAGATAAATTTTAAAAAAATAAAGGCATTACGAGAATGCAATAGCGGGACTTGAACTTGTACCATCACCAAGCTCAAAAAGATAATACCAACTATGCTAAAAAATGTTATATTGTTGTTGTTTGATATAAATATATATGATAAACAGAAGAATCATTTTTTTTTTTTTTAATAAAAATTGAGGTAGGGCACGGGCCCTACTCGGTCTAAAGGTGGGTCCGCCCCTGGCTCAAGTGTCACTAGATTATGAAAAATTTAGATAAAAAAAGGCGAAGATAGAATCTTGATCCGTGTTCCATGACCCTAAGTTAGAACTGTTGTTTTGATTTCGTCTTTTGCGTAGAATGTGCTGAGGGTTCATACCCAACTTGAATGTAGGGTTGTTTATTGTAATACTATCGGTCGTTTAATTTTAGAGTAATGATAGACAACCCAAAAATTTAGCCCAAATTTCAACACAAATGATGTGGCAAGTGATCAGTTGTCATCACCACACACAACATGAGATGATGTGATTAATGAAAAAATCACTTACCACATCATTTGGGTTGAAATTTAGACTAAATTTTTGGGTTGTCTAACATTAATGTTAATTTTAATATAATGAGTTTGATTATTATTATTTTTTTAAGAATGTTACAATCAGTCCAACATTACCGATATTGCATATGAAGAAACACAAAATTCCAAATAATGATATTCACAACATACTGCAAGCATAAAGCCGGCAAATCTAATATTATAACACTCCAATAACAATGATTTTTGGCTTATTTAGTTATTCTTTGATTGATGTATACACAAATCTCTCTATAAATAGCAAGGATGGTAGAACATGCCATATCCCACAAAGCAAAGGCAGTTTGATTCCATTTTATAATAAGAAGAATTAGAGCTAGTGACTTGGCTATGGCATACAACAAAACATCACTGCTTTTTAACTTGCTTTTGCTTATCTCTGCTTTCCTCATATTCTCAATGGCTGAGAGCAGAATCCTTGTTGGTAAGTACATTAGAATATTATAAGAATTTTAAATATCATTCGCTATGGCCTACAAGCATGGTTTGAAATGTAATTCCCACAATTATAGATGAATTTTCTCACACTTTGTGATTTAATAGATAAATGTGAGACTTGAAATCTCCATCACATGAGTTGAGAGGGAAGAGTACAACCACTTTGCTAAGAGTGGTTGTGTACATTTATCTCTCTATATTAATTATTTTGACACGTATAGTAACATTATTCAATTTAAATTCCATATAAGATACTGATATAATTTTGTTATGTATTTGATATGCAATTTATGAGCGCAGCCAAATCGAGCCTAGAATGTGAGTTGGTGGTCGGAGTAGTGAGCGGGGACACATGCTCTGGAATTGCACAGCAGTTCGGATTGACAAGTGAATTATTCGGCTCTGTAAACCCTAATATCAATTGTGATGCTCTCTTTGTTGGTCAGTGGGTTTGCGTTTCTGGCACAGCTTGATGGCTGCAGCTGCAATACTCACTTGAATTGGCCAAATATTCCTACAAGACCAAGTGCTACCTACTGCATGAATAAAGAGAATTGTATCGATTCTCCACTTACCTTTAATTACTTTTAAACTTTTTGTTTCTGTTGGGTTAATTGTTCATGTATTATCATTGGATAATTTTGTTCTTCTAGTACTTATTGGAACATGATGATATATATGATAATAATTTCAATTATCGATATTGCCTTATTCGGCCTTAACTTTATAATAATTTTCACAACATTTTTAATTAAAGAACTAATCAATCGGTTTTCTGATATCTAATTATTCATTTGGCACATCTAACAAACTAACCATTAATCCTAAAATTAATTATGTATTACTTTTCAATTATGTGTGGATATTTACTCCTATAAATACCGGCGAGAAAACTCCTTTAATATGCTAATATTGTACATGGTGAGACTAAAAGTGATGAGACATAGTGTTACGATCGACAATTTATTGAAAAAAATAAGATTGAATATAATAAACGAATACTTTCGAGTTTAGAATTTTAGATGAGGAGATGATTCTTGTTGTTATGATATAAGATTTTATTTTTTTTCGATAAATTATGATATAAGAAGATTCTTCAACTTGAAACATAAATTTATTTCCAAATTAACAATTTTTATAAATCATAATAGTTATTAAAATAATAATAAAACACACGGTTTTTGTAAATCACATATAAATTCATTTTGAAGAATTGCAATATTTTAAAAACAAGTTTACCAAATAAACAACTCCTTTCAAAAATTAACCCTTTCCCTTAAAAATAAATAAATAAATAATAATAATAATTCCAATATCACCTTTGCTAGAATATGCACAATCATTCAATCAGTGATGAATTTTCAACTAATTATATGATATAATTGATCCAATAACACACTAGTTTGCAAATGCTATATTGTCTTAAAAATTTCTCCAAATTCTATACCCAAATAAATTGACATGGTCACATAGTCAGGCACATAACCAGGATTAAACACTAGGGTGGGTTAGAATAAATTTTTTTTTACCAATCATTAACAATACGAGAAAATTGTATTAATTAAAAATAAAGATTCACCTAGTCAATAAGACATAGCAAGGCTTACCATATAAATATATATCCTAAATAAATACATTAACAAAATTAATTATTAAAAAAAAGGTCAAAACAAGTTATAAAATAAACATGAAATACAAATACAATCAAATACTAATTAAGTTGTATTCTACGATTTTTGAAAACATCAAACTTATCAATTCTAAAAAGTTATAATTTATTTGATTATTATATCAGTTTAGTTATAATGGAGTATTCACGTCACATAAAGAAATAAATATGCATTTATATTGCTATTTACTAACAAATTTTAAAACAAAAAGAATAATTAAAAACCAAAAAACAAATAATTTAACTTAACAACCTTGTATCTAAATTTCAACCAAAACAAAAAGAAATTCATTAAACAATATTGTTATTTTGTAAATTTAAAATTAGAATAAATGATAATTAGATTACTCCTAAAATTTTATAAACTAAAAATTATAGTAATCCAAACATTTCAATACAAAACAAAATATTTAAATTTATAATATTCATAAAACATACATGATTGGAAGATCAATTCTTGATGTTGATAAAGAGAATGTACCAAATTTAAGTAAACTTAAGGAATTGGGGAATAAGAAAAAAAAAAAAAAAAACTTGCCTCGTGAATCATGAGACTGAAAAAAGTATTCAAGCAAGTTTAAATATATGTTATAATAGTACAATCTTACTCCTACGTGGCTACTCATTTAGGCTCTGTTTGTTTCGTCGCATTGTATTGTATTAGACAATTAAAATATACTAAAATAATACAATACAGTGTTTTGTGATACATCAAACACCGTATTAGCTAATACATTATATATTGTGGTATTATGTTGTATTGTATTAGAAAAAACACTTTTTTTTTTCAACAAATATGGAATATTGTTGAAATATGTGTTATATTGTTAATATTTTTTTTATAATTTCAAAATTATATAGGAAATATTTATTTTATATATAAAAATATTATTTATTAAAAAAATTCAATTAAACTAAATATTTATTGATTTATTCATGGTAAGGATATTTAAAATTAATTATTAACTATTTTTTAAAATATTATATTTTTTAATATAAAAAAATTTCAATAAAATTATAGGAATAACTTAATACAATATAATACAGTGCATTACCAAACACATGTTTGTATTAATGATAATACAATGCAATACAATACAATACAATATGGTGTGCCAAACGAGTTCTTACTGATTAGATTAAGAATATATTAATTATTTAATTATTATTTTTTAACTTTTCAAATTTTTAAAAAAGGCTAGGGTTGAGCCCATCCTAGCCCAGCCCTAAGTCCGTCACTAACATGAACCGATGGACAAATGGAGACTGTTGTAGATTCAATTTAACGTGGGAATATTATCACCTTACAATATCAAATGACAAATTTTTGGACTATCGGAAATATAAATATATGAGACAGATCACGCATTTTTGTTATTTATAAATATAATGCCACATGTTTTTTTATTTTATTCTCTCATGACTCATGACGTTCCATCAAATTATTATAATATAATTTTTTTCCTTTTTTTTTTAATTAAATTTAATATCGAAACAAATCACACCAATCCAATATGTTTTTTTCTTTTCTTTTTTCATAAGGCCATCGGAGATTGTAATCTTGGGGTGGGCATTTTCGGGTTGAGTTGGATTGGGTTGAAATTTTTTCAACCCAACGTAAATTTTAACCCAACCTAACCCAACTCAACCTAATATTTATCGGATTGGGTTTATCGGGCTGTGCTTTTTAAGTCCAATAGAAAAAATATATTTGAATTCAAATTTTGTCATATCAAAATTCAAATTTATAATAATTTTTCACATAAATATCATATCATATAGAGTTTAGATTTCTTAAAAGCATCAAAATCAAATCACAACATATAATACAAATTGTTTAAATATTTGTTGCATAATTAAAAAATAAAAATATAACAATTTATCAAACTTGAAAAGTCTCCATCTAAGCCTCCCATCTATTTTACAATTATAATCACTTCCGTTGAATATCTCAAGGGTTGGATAATCTATTAATTATTTCAACCAACATAATAATTTGAGTTTATATACAATTATTAGACTTTTTCTACCAAATTCTTAATCAAATTAAGAAAAAGAAAAAAACATTTTAAAGTACAATCAAGGATGTGCCAATTAATATAAAAGATGAAGACAATATAATTGCATACTTTTAATAAATGTATTATATATTTTGATATAAAATATTTAAAATTATGTATTTATATTTGTCATTTATAATATTATAAACGGTGCATGAGTAAATTTTTTAAATATTTTTAAAAAATGAGATTTCATAATAAATCTAATAATAAATAAATTTATTTAATTTATTTTTTATTATTTATACCGGGTTGTGTGGTTAGATTGGGTTATATTTTATTAATCCAACTCAATCCAATCTTAAAAGCAACCCAACCCAATCTAGTCCGGTTGGATCGGGTTGGTGCCCACCCCTAAATTCAGTAAATATACCGAAACATCCCGTAGTACCCTCATCGATCTTATCGGTATGCTAATTTGGCTTCGCAATATTCCGGGTAACGAGGAACACGGGAGATAGACAAATAGTACCACAGTTAACCGTTGACATTTTAACTAGGAAGTAGGGGTGGCAAAAATCCTCGACCCGCCCCAAACTGGCAGAGCTCCGATCTGTTTGGGGCGGGTTTGGAGCACTTAAAATGGGGCTTGGGTCGGGTTTGGGTCAAGCTTTTTTGACCCGGTTTTTATCGGGTCGGGTATGGGTCAACCTCTTATGCCCCGGCCCACCCCGTTTGACCTGGTATTTATATAATTATTTAAAATATAAAAATATAAAGGGAAAGACAAATCTCTAATCTCTTTGTCTCTTTACCTAATCATATTTTATGTTTGAATTTAAAATTTTCTTAAACCTAGATGTTGTGTTATATTAAATTTAAGTTTATGTATGAATTTTAAGTGTATGTTAAAATGTTTTTCTATGGTGTATGTTTGTATTTAAGTGTATATTTAAATTTCCAATAAAAAAGAAAAAATATTGTATATATATATATATATATATATATATTAATTTAATGTTAAAATTTAAGTCAATGTCCTAAAATTCAATCATATGGTAAAATAATTTGTATATTTAGTGGTTTAAGAAATTATTTTTATTTTTATTTTTATTTTTAAGGATAAAATGAATCGGGTCATTCGGGTCAGGTTTGTGACACCACTAACCCAATCGGATTAGGTTTAGGGCGAAAATCGAAAACCCATTCGGGTCACCAGTCGAGTTTGGGGCAATTGTAAAAAACAGGTTTTGGGTTTGGGGCGGGCCGTCCGACCCATTGCCACCCCTAAGTAGGAAGACATTCCCAAGATCGGAGCACATTATTCACACGTGTGAACTGCCATCGTTCGTGTGTGGATCCACAGTCACTTCATCGTTTTGAATTTTGATACTGAACCAGAAAATTAGGTTCACACGCTAGATACTCTGTTTTGGGCCTTTGGCTTACCTTCATTTCAACCAATCATTTATTATAAAACAATCACTCCTGCAAATTTTTCACGTACACACAAAACAGAAAACACGATATCAAAAAAAAAAACACAATAAATGTTTCAAGTGAAAAACGCTTACTTCTTCCGATGCTTCTCTGTTTTTCAACCGACCAAAAATGTCAACGACGATAACAAACATCATCTTGGTCCAACCCAGTTGCTGTCCAATTAATACCGGTGACTCTACCAAGCTCAAATCTTTAAAACCCACTTCGGTCTTGCTGTATTCTTGCAGGAAATCAAGTTTTCGTGGTGGGTTTGCTGCTATAACCATGGCTAAAATGGTCAAAACGTCGGCATTTAGGACTAGTAGAGACGGTGACGAAGATATTGGAGTGATGGATGTTGAACATGAAGCTTTGCCTTTAATCAATGGTTCGACTCGATCCTTGTCTGCTGGGATTGAATCCACTCTCAATCGTCTGGTATGTTATCTGTATACATATATATATTTTTCCATTTAACTTGAGAAACAAAGAAAGCTGTAGATTGATAGAAAAATTTGCTAAATTGTGATTATTTGATGTTGGTGTACAGAGCAAGTGGCTTGTTTCTGGATTATTTGGTGCTCTTATTATTGGGAGACATGATATTGAAGCCTTGTGGATTTTAATGGGGTCTATTCTTAATGCTATGTTATCAATTGCTCTCAAACGGATTTTGAACCAAGAGAGACCTGTTTCAACTTTAAGATCCGATCCGGGGATGCCCTCTTCTCATGCTCAATCCATTTTCTTCATTTTCAGCTTTGCTATTATCTCAAGTAATGTTTTAGTTTTTCGTTTTCGTTTTTTGTTTTTCTTGAATGCTAAGTCCTAGTGTTGCATATATCAGATAGCTTGCATATTTTGTCTGAAGTCTTGTGATGCTTTGTGTGAGTATATGCTTCATGTTTCGCAAAATTGTTGCGGATAATATAGATTGTTAAATCATTTGCTTAGGCGTGGACCGCATAATGTTTGATTGCTGGTTGTTTTCCACTGTCTATTGACTGATTCAATTTTTAGAATGTGTTTCGTTTCAATCATACATACATTGTCTTGAATGTAAACAACTGTGTTAATAGGATTTCGTAAAGTGACATTTGGTCTTTTTTTTCCCCTATCGTCTGTGCTAACAGTGGGATGCATTCTGTTAACGAAAAATGCTGCTCATAGTTTTATATGAATCTGCTATGTGTGTCTGTGTCAATTATTGGTCTTAACATTTGCTAGTGTTTGCTTTCTTGCTTTTGTTAGTGTATTATCAATGTTTTGGCTTTGTTTAGACATGTAATAAATACTTGTCCTAATTGTCCTAATGCTGATGCAGTTGTGGAATGGATGGGGTTAAACGAAGTTTCACTGGCGATTAGTGGGATTGCCTTGGCATTGGCTATATATCTGGTAAGTATGATTAAGTGGCTCCTTTAATACAGCATATAAATAACTATGAAATTTAATCATTTTAGCTGTTGAAATTTCTGATCAGTCAGCCATGATGGTGAGATTCGCTCAATTTTTGATGCAAGTAGTTCATGACTATCATCAGATTTAATTACGCAAGTTACTTGTTAAAAATACTGTTGTGAATAATTCCAGAGTTATTCACAGAACTCTTAAACGATAGTTGTTGATGATGATGGAATTATACTGTTTAGATAAATATTTATCGCTACTGAAGAGCCGAACCAATTTTAAACATATCACTGCATGTGATGGACATAAATTTTGGTGCAGAAAGATGGTGACGATATCTTCAACTAAACATCACCATGATATTATGTTGTCACCAAAACTTTAGGAATTTATTAGTTACATAATCTTGTTCGGGAAATGCCTGATTGATTGAATGGTAACACTATTTTCTTTTCCATATTTGTTATTTGATTTAGATTTTTCAGAATGTAAACGCATATTATGATATATCCATGGTTAAATGAGGTGGGTTTGAATTACTAACAGCATTGGTCAATTTACAATGAAGTAGAAAATAAAAGATTTCTCCCCTGCACGTCGAGCAAAATTGATAGTGTATTAGGTACAGTCGTAGAGATGCTTTGGTGATACTAATGTTTGTCATTGCAAAATCTTCTGTTTCTGTTGTTTTCTTTATTGAGCTTTCATATAACATAACGAGTGTGATAATTAACCGAAATGAATATGTTGTTTATATTTACTTCTCATCTGTGATTGCAGACATGGTTACGAGTCTCACAAAAACTTCACACAATCCCCCAAGTAGTCGTGGGTGCTGCTGTAGGGTCTACTTTCTTCACTTTGTGGCTTTTGTCATGGAATGCTTTAGTGATGGAAGCTTTCAATTCCAGTTTGTGGGTACAGATTATTGTTTATTTGGGGGCTGCCGGACTTTGCCTAGGCTTCCTTTTATATGTGATCCGTAATTGGTTTAAGGATGAACGATGAAATTTGCATATAAATTATCTTCAATAATGAAATCTTTTACAGTTCTGAAGCATGTAACTTTCATGTCCAATAGTGAAGATGTACCGAAAAAGGAAAACGAAATACTTGGATTTAACCATGTATATCAAATAAATTTACACGGTTATGGAGGAAAAACAAAATAGAATGTAGCAAATTGCTCTATCTAGTAATAAAGTAAAAAGTTATTGTGGTATTAACCGCTCGCTGTGAATGCATTTCCATCAAACAAATATACTTTGTTATACTTTCTGTATTAATAGCAGCAAAACAGAGGTTAGCCTTGAGAAGCATCACTGTGATATCGGGAATTCTGCTCAAAAGAAAGCTGCATTCTTCCGGTAACCATTGCCGGAAGTTGGCAGATCTCTGGAGCAGGAAAAGCGATGGCTGTTTGGATGTGCTCTTTCTTTGCTCGCGCTTTCTTGTTCCATAATTCGTCTATGTTCTTGTCCATAGTCCAATGTAAGCAGCTCCGTCATTGAAAATAATCCGAGTCTGCAAAGAAAATTGAAATGACTCCTGCTTCTGCTAATCTTCAACGTCATGTAGAAGAGAATCCAATTCATGGACAGGCAGGACAGCTATGTCTGTCGTTGAAGCTAGTAAATCCAACACACCGTATATATTTTCGCTCTGCGGATGATAGTGATCACCAGCAACAAATGCAGAGAACCGATCCTTTACCTTGATCCAAGACCCTCCAGGCTCCTTAGTCACCCCCTTTGATCTCATCGTCCTTCTTACTTCTGCAGCTTCCTTCCATCTCCCTTTGGCAGAATAAATGTTAGCAAGTGTAATGTGAGTCCCTGCACAATTGGGATCTACTTCGAGAATCTTCTCTGCAGCGCGTTTTCCACGATCAGCATCGCCTTGAACCCTACATGCTCGAAGAAGAGTTGACCAAATGACATCATCCCGTTGATGAGGCATACTTTTGATCATGTTCTCAGCATCATTAAGTCGTCCAGCTCGGCAGAGGAGATCAATCATGCAGCCGTAGTGTTCTTTGGAAGGATTAATCCGGAATTCCTTACTCATCAACTTGAAGTAGTGGAAACCAAGATCAGTCAATCCTACATGGCAACAAGCAGTAAGAACACCAATGAAGGTCACAGAGTCTGGCCTCAACCCAAATCTTGGAAGCTTCTCAAACAAATCAATTGCTTCTTGGCTGGAGCCATGTTCAGCATAACCATTAATCATTGCTGTCCATGTGACGATATCATCGTCTTCTCTTTCAGAAAAGATTTGTGAAGCTTCTTTTATACTCCCACATTTGGCATACATATTTATTAGAGCACTTCGTATCATAGCTGTGTGATCCAATCCAATGGACACTACATGAGTGTGAAGTTGCTTCCCTTGCTCAAGAATAGCCATATTTCCACACACACTCAAGACACTAGCGAGAGCAAACTCATTTGGTTTTGGTCCTTCCCTTCTCATCAATGATAGATACTCGAAAGCTTCTTCTCCATAGCCTCCTTGAGAATAGCCCCCAATTATAGTGCTCCAAGAAATAATGTCTTTCTTTCTCATCTCATGAAATACCATTGAAGTTGAAGTTAACTTCCCACATTTTGAATACATGGTCATGATGGAATTGGCTACTGACAAAGAATCTGCAAGACCTAAACGTAAAACATGAGCATGTAATTGCTCACCCCATTGAATTCTTGAAAGGTTGGCAGAACCAGAGATGATAGCAGCAAAGGTATATTCATTAGGTTTGACATCCGATTCTCTCATTCTTATGAATGCTTTAAAAGCATTTTCCTCTTGACCCATCTGGACATAAGTTGTTATTATCATTGTCCATGAAACCACATCACGAATGTTCATTCTCTCAAACAAACGTAAACCATACTCTAGTTTCCCACATTTGTTATACATAGTAGCAAGAGAGTTAGCCACAAATGTGGTCTCATCAAAACCTCTCTTTATCGCGTGAGTATGAATCTCACTCCCATAGTTCAAAGCACCTGAATCAGCACATGCCTTCAACGTAATAGCAAACGTGTAAGAATCACAATCCACTTTTGATCTCCACATTTCAGAGAAGTAAACCAAACCCTCCTTATTATAACCAGCACGAACAAGACCAGTAATAATTGCAGTCCATGATACTACATTTCTCAACGGCATTTCATTAAAAACTCTACAACCCAGCTCAACTTTTCCAGTTTTGGTATACATATCCAAAAGGGCACTACCAACAAAAACCGAGTTCACGAAACCAGTCTTTACAGTGTACCCATGTAATGATTCTCCATAATTAGAATTCAAATTGAGTGCACAAGCCTTGAGTGCAAGGCTAAGTATAAAGGGGTCCATCTTCAATTGAGGCTCAACCCACATCCTCGAAAACAATGACAAAGCTTCAGTGGAGTCCATGGCATTGACGTAGCCGGATATCACCGTAGTCCATGAAATCTCATCTCTGTACGGCATTTTGTCGAACATGTTTCGAGCATCGAGTAAATGACCCGTTTTCACTAGCTGTTTTAGTTGAAAATTGACTTCAAGCATATTTACATGACTGGGTGGTTGAGTATTCTGAGAAAGTTGCTCTGGTTTTGGAGGCAAGACAAGGTAGTCTCTTCCTTCAGTGCAAGAAATGGCAGAGCTTGTAAATAATCTCCTGATACGAGGCCTAGTTGATAGAAGCATATTTGTAGCAGAGAAGCATCCATGCAAATTTAGTGATTTTTCACTTTTGATGAACTTCATTTGAGACTTAAACTAGTGTGAAGCCCAACCTTTTAAAAATTATGAGATATTTGTATGGAATTCAATTACACATTATTCCAATACGTTATGGAACATATTACACAACGTTGTGTTACTTGTGTAATCGATTCCGACATGAAAATCCATGTGAAATTATGCCCCTGATTGGCTCTCTCCAAAGGGCATATAAGCCCAAACCCAATACGAAAAAATCGAAAATTCTGTTTCATTGTCTCAAATCACTTATCGTATCATCCGAATCAATTTTATAATTATATTTTTCCCTTTTCTTTAAGGAAATGCTTGATTTGTCTTAATTATATTAGAATATTTTCTTCAATTTAAAATATATTTATATTTTAACTATTTTTTTTTTACTCTTTTAAAGTATTTTTTTTTATCACTCTTTAAAGTATTCACTTGCAATTTTAACAATTACTTTTTAAATTTCTGTTGTAATACTTTAATTTCAAAATGATATAATTGTATTGATTGTGAATAAAAAGGGTTCTTAGTTTTCTCTAGTTAGTTGATTAGGTAATTATTATTTGGTGACCTACTTTTAAATATTCAAGTTTATAAATTACAATTGAAAAATTACATTTTCCATTTATTTAATCAAATTGTTTTATAATTTTAGGTTATAAAATTATAGATATTTCTATAATTCTACTATACACATTTTTACGGTTTTCACAATATTGTTTTCTGTATATACAACCAGAAGCATTTTGAATTTCAAAAACATAAACCAAAACCGCTGTTTTCATTTTCGTTTTTTTTTTTTTTTCCCGAAAATCATAAAATATAAAGATAAACCCTTAATCTAGTGTCCTTGAAAATGATTTAGGAAGCTATATAAACTAACTTAATAAAAGAACAAAAGAAACTATTCTCTTGAAGCTTTCTTCTTTAATATTACAATGCAGCCAATTCAGGAACTATTAAAAAACTAAACCATCAAATATCAACTAACATGATTGAATTACAACCAAGTTTGAGACTTGTACAAACACTTTCAGTTGACAAACACAAATCACAAATCATAGAAAAAACATAGACAAACTACATATATTTTTCTTCCTATCTATAATCTACTCTCCTGGATGAACAATATTCATCTCTAAGAGAGAAACTCACCTGCCAAGATCTTACCAAGTGTAAATATAGTAACATTAAAGCATGCCTTTTATAAATTTTCATATGCATATTTTCAGTTTCCAATATGCCTTCCTCCGTTTCTGCCCTGCCAATGACCCCTCCTCATGGCTCTAGCCCTCTTCCACCTTTCGACATTTCTCATTCTCGTGAAGATTTTCCGAATTTGATACAGTTTGTGAGACTGTTGAGTGATCACATTTGCGGTTGAGGGGTTTTGGCTCAGAACTATGTCATAACCATCCCGGAATGAGTCCATTCCTTCGGTTAGAAGCTGCCAAAACAGGCCTCCAGCTGCTGCACCTCCTCTTTTAGCTGAAGAGTATATCTTGTTGTAGACTGTATTGAACATTAGATCTCTTTTGTAGGTGCTATAACCTGGATCTTTCCATGATTTCCCGAATTCTGTTACGAATACTGGCTTTTGAAGAATGTATTGTGCATCTTGGATGTGGGCATTGAGCCATTTGTTCAAGAAAGAAAGTTGGTATTGATCATTTGAGCTGGATAACCTGCTCATTGCAACAAGATTATCGAAAACTCAAATCAAATTAGGAAACTATAGTGATTAAGATCCTATAATGTCCTTGATGAAATTATAACATATTGTTAATGTGGATGAAAGAGTTATTACCATTGATCAGGATATGAATGAACTGTTGCGAAATCAATGCCTGGGATCCGGTTGTTTGCAATGAAGTCTGTTCCGATATCAATACTAGGATTGAGTCTCTTCCTTTGCGGTGTTGATTGTCCATAAAATCCTTCCAAACCAGCTTCCAACAAGTGATTTCTGTCAATGGACTTCACATAGGGTGCCATTTCCATTATCCAAGCCTATATATATCATCACACAAGCACAAATTAGGCAAGAATTAATCCGGTAAACTCAAAACTCAGAACCTGATCATAATTCATTTGCATATAGTTAGTTGTTCAAGAAAGTAATTAACTTTTTTCCCAACTGCAGACCGACAAAATTGAAACTGACCTGAATGGTCCTTCCAGAGTGATCTGATGTGCATCTGGGCTCATTCATAAGCTCCCATGCCATAATTGTTGAATCATCTTTGTAATGAATACCAGTAAAGCTATTGTATCTGTTAAGAACAGTCTGTAAAAAAGCATACACATATCATTAGACATCAATCACTCATCATCAGTGAAATTTTTTATTATCCTACCAGAAAAAAAAATGAAATCTTTACAAGCTATACTCACTACTAAACCACAACACAAACATATATATATATAAAAATATCTAATTTAGGCTCTCACCCTTATATGGTTCTTGTAGTAACCCTTAACAACAGAATTTCTGAAGAAATCATCATCAGATGACAAGTACTGTCCTTGACTTCTAGCCCAGTTCACATACTGTTTCTTCCCTCCAAAACTGTCATAGTTGTTAGCCAAGCTCAATATCAGCTTGATCCCATATTTTCTGGCCTCAGCTATGACAAAATCCAACCCCTTTAAATCACACCCAGAAAAGAAAATCATATAATCAATCAATATCATGAACTTCAAAGATTGAAACTGGAAAGAATTAGAAAAAAAAAATCCAACCTTGAACATTTGTTCATTGTAGGAGCCAGGAGAAAATTGTAGAGGCCTATAACCACCGTCACTGAAAGCCCAAGTTCTAGCAACTGAAAGTCCATGTCTTGAAGCTTCTTGAAAAGCATTTGAGACTTTGGATCTCTGAGATGGGTCAGAGGCCACATACATCAACCAGTAAGCATTGAAGCCATTTGCATAGTAAGGGTTTCCATTCAATAGAAAATGAGCTCCTCTGGTTCTAATAAAACCATCCCCTGCTTCAACATGGATATTCAAAATCAAAGATTGAATCAGAATGACCAGCAAAATACTAAAACCCAAATGCCTCATCTCTCTCTCAGAAACATATAAAAAAAAAAATGCTGTTTGTTTGGATGGAGTGAAAAAAGAAGAAGAAGATGAGGCTTTTTAAGCGGTTTGTGTAGAGACTACTAGAGTAGAGCCTAGAAGATGGGATTTTTGTCTTCTTGCAACTGTCAAAATAATGTTTAAAATATATATACTGTTACATTTCACTGAAATGAAACTAGAAAATACTAGTTTATATTTTGAAGTAGTTAGATGATGATCAGGGGCGAAGCTAAGATTTTGGTTTTAGAGGAGTTGAAACAAAAACTAATATCGTAGATCACACAATCTTCAAATAATATAAGTAAGAATCCCACATGAGAAAAAGTGCAGAATCCCGCACCTAATACTTTAATTTTCAATCAAATGTAAATATCGTTTGGTGTTAAAAGTAATGATACAAATAAATAAATAAATTAAAATGTAACATATCTATTTTATATCTAGAAAATTATTTATAACCAAATCAATCTAATTTTCTTCCTAATTTTCATTTTAATTACATAATCTGTATGAGAAAACATCTTTTATTTTGTTACAAATCCTATGCCTATTCTTAACGGTATGCATATAATATTTTACTAGTTCATGGCTTATAAAATATAAATTTAAAATATCATTATACAATTGATATATTTAAATCACAATTATTTACATACTTGTAACTTAATTTATAATATTCATGTCAAACCAAATTAACTTATAATAATTTTGAACAAAATTTAAATAATAAAATAATAAAATAAATTTATCAAAATCAGATTACTAATTAACCTAATAAAATAAATAATAATGGTAGTCGCTATAAGAGTTCAATATTTACTTAGTTTATTCTAGTGAAATCTATAAAATTAAAAAAAAAAAAATTAAAAATTATATATAATACATACTAGATTAGGTAATAATGTATGAAATAATAAGAAGTTGAAATATTAAAATGGATTGATTTTATCTTCTATTTTCATGATCAATAGAATTATGGAAACAAAAATTATTAGTTAATTTATATTATTAAAATAATAAAGGGACAATTAAAATAATTTTGATTGGCTCACATTTTAATTTTATGTAAAATATAAATTCTTTTTTTATTGGTTAGCATGTTTGCCATGATATGAAGGCATGGGAAGCAAGTGGGGAGCTTTGGAAAAAGGAAGAAAAAGACTATAACTAAAGAAGGTTTGGTAGTTTGGTATAAGAGAAAGAGAAAATCATTATATTATTAACATTCATTTAAATGATAAAAGTGATTATTAACTTTGGATCTCAATTCTCAAATCATTAACAATTTTCAATAATGCTAGTGTCTAAAAATTTAAATAATTTTTTCATCAAAATGTTATGATAAACTGATTATTAGCAGGTAGAACAATTTTTGATCTTAAGATATGCAGACTATCAAAATCTATGATGGATATGAGTGTGACCCTATACTTCATTTTAAATAATAATAATAATAAATAAAGTGTGGATCAAGCTTCTTCAATGCCAAATCTTTATGAGGATTTCATGGTTGATCTTGAAAACCCATGTGAAGTGTCCCATTTTTTATATGTCTCATTCTTTTCGGTTAAGGTCCCACTATTATTTTCTCTCATTCAATGCTATCATGTAAATGCATGTGCCATTGCTTCAATATCTTTACATATATATATATATATATCAGAAATTCTATTATCAGTTCGAACTGACAAAAGTTATATCAATTCCTTGCATGTGGGCCACTGAATTTAAATACTTTGACTTGGCTGTATGCACTTGTCAGTCAAAGTATTTAAATCCAGTGGCCCACATACAAGGAACTTATATAACTTTTATCAGTTCGAACTGATAATAGAAAGACTGATATATATACATAAATTCTATTATCAGTTCGAACTGATAAAAGTTATATCAGTTCCTTGCATGTGGGCAACTGGATTTAAATACTTTGACTTGACTGTGTGCACTTGTCAGTCAAAGTATTTAAATCTAGTGGCCCACATGCAAGGAAATGATATAACTTTTATCAGTTCGAACTGATAATAGAAAGACTGTATATATATATATCTCTATTAATTAAATGCCTTAAGAAATACTACTTCTTATATGACCTAAACCAGCATCTTAAACAAAGCCATGTCAAAAAATCATTAAATATTTTAAGTGTTCTACTAAAGTGTGCTTGATGTCTGTTCTTTAAATAACTCATATAAAACATTTCTTAAAGTATGAATATATGATCACTTTCAGAAAGAGTGTGCGTGTCGGAGAAAAAAAAAAGTTTGAAAATCCAACACTTGATTTTAATTATAATAGTAAATTAATGTTGTTTTGGGCTATTTCTCCCTTGTAAGATTTTCTGCCGACAGATTAATTAGCGCAATATGCGGACGGACGTACCGTTGTTGGTCGTTTACTTACTGAACACAACATTGTACGGATTCCAACCCGACACACAACTTATTAACAGATCTAGTGCTTGTCTTCAAGCTCCATATCCACTACACTCAGATATCGGATGGGACCTGAAAATCTTGAAGCCCATTAACAACGAGCTTTACTGTCCCAAACCCAGATCCACAGGTGAAAAAGAACAAAAAAAAGATCTCTTTTTAATGAAGATCACAAGGAACTGATTGAGGAAAGTCTTCTACATAAATCAACAAAACCAAAACCAAAATTGAGAGAATCACATTATCATGCAATTCATTTTTACAATTGATCTGTTCTGAGTTCTGACCATCTTGGGTTGCATAGTGGGAACTGGAAGAAGTTGATGGAACGCCATGTTTACAATGATCGGATTTGCCCACCGTAGCCATAGTACTTCAAAAGCCCTTCGTCTTGCCGCCAATTCTCTTTTACTTTAACTTCAATCTGTTCCGTATAAAAATGAGTAGCTAAAGTGAATACTTTTTCTTTTTTTTCTTTCGAAACTCAGAAGCTACAAGCAGAACTTATGATAAGATTGCTTGAATCTAATTAATACAGTAGCCTACTAACAGTTACAAATGCCGGTAATGAGAATGTACTGATTATGAAGTGAAGGCAATAACCATCACATTAGACCGTATAGATTAGTATTATTATAGAGGGGTTTAAGTTCAAGTTGGTACCTCTAGGTAGACCTTCTTCTGTAAGAAATCTTCAATATCAAGCCGAGCAGCCGTTGCAAGTAGTTTTAGAGCCTTCCCTCCCTACATATATAATCACAGAATCACATCAAACATCAAAGGCCTGTATTTGTGGGTGCATGTGCAGATGTGTATGCTCCTGATTCAATCTTTTACCCCGTTAACTTTGAAAAATGTGAAATTAATTTACAGAATAAGGTTGGCGGCGTGACTATGTTCTCCTTCATGTTGCTCATGCTGCCTCTGATACCATCTCTACCCCCCATACAAGGCGAGGTTCCTATTTCAATTTACCATTATATTTGATATGCAGCTAGATCACGGACTTTACAGACAATTATGCATAAAAGAAATTGCGAAGGGAATCCCATAAAACTAAAAGAACGGACTTACTTTTCCAATGAGAATTATCTTCTGTGTGTTCTTCTCCACAACAATCTCTACTTGTATAAATTCTTTGGCAGTTGGCCTAGTTTTGTAGCTTACCACATTAACCTGGAGGACTCAGATATCAGAAATCATAGTTTTAAAAAAGGAATTGAAATACATAAGCACAAGTATGTTGGAATTTTCAAATTACATGCCTGACATGCATAAGGAACTTCGTCACGGTATTGCATAAAGATTTTTTCTCTTACAATCTCAGATACGAAGAACCTTTCTGGGTGCTCACTGACAATGTCCTAAAATTCAAGAGGAAAAACAAGGTAAGCTTTTTCATTAAAGAAGCAACTAATCTCCTGCACTTGAAAAAAAAATAGGATAACCATATGAAGACTAAAATGTGATGCCAATTAGTAGTATAGAAGGACTGTAACAGATCATAGGAGTCAAAGTAACTTCCATCCATTTTTTCTCTTGGGGCGTTTCCGTGTACAACATGGACATCAGACATCTATGATCTTTTCTCTAAATCATGTTATTCATTTCAAAGTGTTGGGATACATGCATAAGGCCAATGCGAAATGTTAAGGATGATATAAAAAGGTGTCTAAAAAAACTAGCGATGCTAAGTTCTTCAAGGATTACAATAATAATAATGAAACAATAAAAACATAAAGGTGGAAATACGGTTTTCTATATACCTTGGGATAATAAGCCGGCCCGAGAGGAAGTTTTGATAATATCCAATCTTTGACATCTTCCACTCCGTGACCATACTTGGCACTCACAGGTATCACCTCATCGGCATTTGTAAATTTCTCATACCACTGCATGGAATGTGAAATTGATTTAGAAGGAAAGATATAAGAAGCATAAAGAGATGGTTAAACATAATTGAGACTTGAGTCAAGATTAGGTGAACCAAGGGGTTGCGGATGGCAGAGTAATTTTGGAAACGTGAAGTGTGGTTTGCACTTTCAAACCAAGTGAGATTCACTATAATATACAGATTTTGACATTCCACCGGTTTCAGTTGATGCCATAAAATACCCCCCTCAACCAGAAACAATAAATGCAATTACACATTCTAACACAAATTAATTACAAGTTATGACCTCAAGAATTTTTCATTTTCACAAGGCTTGATCAGATCTTTCTAATTCATTACTAGCAAAATAGGAAACTTATCTTCAGGTCACCACAAAATTAAATTTTCTGACCACCCAAATTGTAAAAACGAAAAAGGATCTTTCAACCAGAATTAATGAATGAAATTCTACAAGGTAACATGCATACAACTAGTAACAACCTCAAGCTTTTTTGCAATTTCACCAGGCTTGATCATATCCTTCTTATTCAATACCAGCAAAATAGGCAACTTATCTTTGAGGTCACCAACACCTTCTTTCAGCACTTCATCAATCTAGGAACAAGAAAATGAGTAAAGAAGAAAGAAACAGGACAACGTATCAAAACAATTCCAAAAAAAAGTAAAATAACAGAAAGCATACCTTTTCAGGAGCTTTACATGCATCAACGAGAACTACAACACAGTCTGCATTAATCCCAGCACTACGAACATTCTTCATCATCATCGAATCCAACTTGTGCATTTTTTTCTCAATAATACCAGGAGTGTCATAAAGTATCATCTACAAGAAAAACTTTATTCAGTTTAATGATCTTACACAATTATGTAAGAGTAGGACTCAAGTAAATACCGATGAAGAAAAGGAGATGAAAAGAAGACTAAATTTGAACCAGTGTCACCAAAGCATCACTTACAACTACAAAAGATTTACTTGATTTACACTGAAATGAGATATACAAAATCCACTCAATGAATAAAGTTTTTCATATTTTATGTCCAACACATTCTACTAGTTACATTCTCCAACATGATTGAAAGGAAAGCCGGTTAGAATTTTTCAGGTGCAGTTTTACATTCATTTATATCACAGACCAGAACGATCACCCACTGAACCTCATAAATTGAGAAGCACATGAAATGTGCACAAGTGCAATGCTGAAAAAACATTTTTCGAAAGACAGTTTTTCACTCATTCTACTCATCCTTCCATACATCAAAATTCTTAAACAGAATGCGATGTTTCCATGACCAATAACGATTCTGTCTGGTAAGACAAGATTGAGTTGAGAGTAGGACGATGTTTGACAGTTAAATATATGCTAAATCTTTGAAACTTTATCATTCTTGCCCTTTCTCTCTTTACTTTTGGAATTTGGATCATTGTGCTTCCGGTCTTTGTTCCTCAACAGTTTTATGATTCACAATCGATATAACCATGTAACGAAAATCAATCATAGGGTAATTAACTAAGAAAAATCAAACCTGAAACTCTGGACCAGAACATATACCAAGAATTCGGTGTCTTGTAGTTTGAGGTTTATTTGTAACTATTGACAGCTTCTGGCCTATCATTTGGTTCGCAATCGTGCTCTTCCCGACATTTGGCTTGCCAAGAACAGCCACATATCCTGCATCCACCCAATTTTAAATATAACAAAAAAAAAAATATAAGCATGATCATAACAAAAAAAATGGCAAAAAGTTCAACAATTGAAGATTACTGTTATAGTTACTTTACAATACCACTCAAATCCTACACTGTGAGAGCATGCATTGTTCCGTACAGTAACCATAAAAACACAAGCTTAATACAAAACAGCCAACATAAAACATAGCAACAAAAAAAACCCAATATCGAATTCCATCGTATTCTTTTTGAGAATTGAAAACAAATCAAGAAACATAAAAACGACAAGTGAAAAGTGACTGACCGCTTTTATGGTTAGGAGGACAAGAGGCGGCATAGTCCAGTTCTTCAACCTCGTAGTCGTCGAGCAAGGCCATGTTCCTGTCCGGTTTCTCGGTAAGAGACAGAAACGAGGAGTCGCCGCCGTCGTCATCCTCGGAGAGCTTTATGTCATCCAAATCAAACTCTTGTTGAGCGCTCCAGAACTGTTGTTGTTGTTGGTTGTCTGAAAATAGAAGGGTTGGGTTTGGAGGGTTGGTGGTTCTGGTTCGAAATCGCAATTGGGGTTCGCGAGTTGGGGTTGTGATGTTGTGATGAGAAGGGAAGAGATTAGTGCGAAATGGTGAGTGACTGTGTAGAGCTAGTAGCTCCATTCTCGGAGCTATGCTTTGCTTTCTTCCTTCTTCTTTCTTCTGCTGTTGTTATCGCTTGCGCCAGATTGGATAATGTTTATTTCCACGGCGTCGTTTTTGCTAATAATAAAAACCATATTTTGCAAATAAATTACTTTGACTCGTTTGACAAATTGTATTGGACTATATCATCATTAATACATACCTATGTTTGGTGATACACCGTATTATATCGTATTAAGTTATTCATATATGACTTTATTATATTTTATTATAATATAAAAATATAATATATTTTTTAAAATAATAGTTAATAATTAATTTTAAATATCTTTACCATGAATAAATTAATAAATATTTATATAAAAAAATCAATAAATATTTATTTTAATTAAAACAAAAAATTTAAATAAATAGTATTGTTATAAATAAAATAAATATTTCCTATATAATTTTGAAATTATAAAAAAAAAATATTAACAACATAACACATATATCATTAATATTCAATACTTGTTTAAAAAAGGAAGAGAAAAGAAAAATGTTTTTCTAATACAGTACAACCTAATACCACCAAATATAATGTATTAGCTAATACAATACAGTAAAGCGAAAAACAACCGGGGGCTTAAACACATGATTTGGGCTAATTTTTTTATTTAATGTTTTGGTTGTATAAATGTATAGTATTTTTATTTTCTTATAAGGGAAAATAAATATCGATATTGATTAATATATAAAATCTTTTTATTTATAAAAATATCACCATATTTCTAATATTCATAACATTTTGAAGATATTATGGATATTATTTCCTTGATACATCCTATATGTTAATCGGTAACAACCAAAGAGAAGTGGGTCATTTGTCTATTAAATCGTAAAATACCCTTTAGGTCCCAACAGATCCTTGAGACCGATGAAGTATCCGCTTTCATATATATATATAAAATAAAAATAAAAAAGGGTGAATTTATGTTATCCAATTTGCAAGGGTGAATTTATGTATTATTATTCCAAAACCCATTTGCTTTCAGATGGACATATTTGCTGGAGAGGAGACAGATAAATGGAGGAGCCAAGGAAGGATGTTCTTTTATCAGGCAGAGAATGGTGTGACTGAGCTGTGTGCATGTTGTAGATGACCGGTATGGGCATCTTTGCCGCTGATTCGCCAAATGCTAGATGAGATTGAATCCAATGACTACAACAATTTTACAAAGAGGGCCGGTGTGAATTCAATTTTGATATTAGTATCATCGGAATTTCTGGTTCTCGATTAACCTACCTGTCTACGACCAAAACATTCATTTCTTCAATGCTATAAAAAAAATTTCATTCCAACTATTGAACAGCATAAAATCGAACCAACATCCGTGCTGCAAAATTTAAATGAATACAAAGCATTTCAACCCGCGAAAAAAACTAAAAACCTCTCCATATGTTAGGAAAACAAATCCCTCGTCCGATGGGATTCTACTTGCATAAACAAATTAAATACAAATTGCATACAACATTTGCACAAAGCACCAAAACTTGATTGCTCTCTTTATGTCAACTAGAATAGAGAGAGGCATATAAGAACAAACTATCGGGCTAAATCTGTGTGCACGCTCACAGACGTGCTGCATTTTTATGCTTAGATATATAAGTAAATAAATATTAACTTGACAACAGCAATTGATCCAATCGCCTTCAAGATAGCCAGAAGCACAACTCGATATACTCGAATTATTTTGATGCTACTGTACATCCTCTTCAAGCGCAGGATATGCAAGAGACAAAAGACATGCTATTCACAAGGTAGCATATATGACCTTATTATTATGCTTACTTCTATAGCATGGCATCGAAGATCATTCTTTAGCTGCATCATTATGCTCAGATGCCCGAGGAGCACTGGAAGAACTTGATCCTGTTCCTGTTGGGAGGTAAGACCATGCCAAGGCTGCAGTGCCAAGGGTAATTGCAGTTGCTATCGATCCCCAAACCCACTTCTGCCGTCTTTTCCTTATTTGTCTATCACGCCTTGCCATCTCTATTCAAAACAGTATCAGACAGCAAAATTAGAAGAGGAAATGTTGAATAATAAATCCAATGACTTTGGGTCAGTTTGACAATTTTAATATAGTTTAGTTTAAAAATCAGAGAGTTTGAGCAAATTGTATAGCCTAGGTTACAAACTTACAAAGAGTTCATGGTTCATGGTTCATGGTTTCAAGGACACTAAGAACAAGAGAAACAGGGCGTAAAGAACTTAAAGTTTTGGTATAGATTTGAATCTTGGTGGTATATAAGGCTCTCAAGAACAATTT
Source organism: Acer yangbiense (assembly GCA_008009225.1). Taxonomy (NCBI): domain Eukaryota; kingdom Viridiplantae; phylum Streptophyta; class Magnoliopsida; order Sapindales; family Sapindaceae; genus Acer; species Acer yangbiense. Next base: position 4,831,369 of record CM017766.1, on the reverse strand, counting down.
ACAAGCCTATTTATTAAGCCGAAGCAAACAAACACAAAGAAAAATAGAAGAAGAAAACAAATTCTCTCCTTTTTTTCTTCCTTTTTTTTTTTCTTTTCTTTCACAAATCTGGTTGCCTTTTTCTCTTCAGTACAGCAGGCATTTATTTAAATTTCTCTATTGCATGGTTTGTAATAAGGAACTATTTGAAGAAACTAGTCCTAAACAAAACCCAGCATTACTAGATTCCTAATCTTTTTAGTCTATAATTCAATTGCTTGCCCTCTAGATGTTAAAGCTTATCCTTTGTTGTTACTACATAAGCAAATCAAGAATAAAGCGATCAAGAAACATAAATTATCTAAGTAGCAGCAAGCATTATAAAATTCACTGGGGAAGTCACAAGAAACATAAGGTAAGACATAAATCAAGCCAATCACGACTTTTGCACATTTGAGACTGACAAGACAAAAAGAAGACAGAATGCATTCCCAGTCAAAGACATGACTACTGAACAGATCAACAGAGTAAAGAAATCCAATGTACAGAAATTCTCACCTACAGCTTCCTGGTTCCTCTGAGACATTTCTTGATTCATAGCCTCATAATAATGAAGCCTATCACACAACCGAGCAATCTCAAAATTCTTTGATTCAATCTGAGATTCCATCTCTGCCTCCATCTCAGCCTTTGCAATGCCCCTCCCTACAGATTCTGATACAAATCGGGCAAGATAAACTTGCCTGCAAAGCTCTTCAGCAGGATCAGGATCCGATTGCTGGCCTTCTACTACAACTGTGAGAGTTTCTGGCAGTCTCAATCCCACATGATCTAACTGATGCCTAACCCTCTGCCATTGGCTTTGCATATCATTCAAAGCTGCTTCTGCTTGTTTGCACTTCTCTATCTCCATGTGTAAACTCATTCTCATTCCACGCAGTTCAGCTTCAATATCACTGGGAGAAGACTGTGGCCCACTCTCGGAGGATAATTCTGGAAGAAGTAATGAAAGTAAGCAAGCAAATATACTCATATGGTTTAATTACAAAATTGTGATGCCAACAAATGTTTGCATAATAACATAAAATGGTCATATATAAAAGGAATAACAATTATATTTTCAAATTACTGGGCAATAATTATCTCATAAGCAAACAATTCAAAAAAATTCAATTATTCGATATCCAAAACTAATAATAGACAAATATCCATATGCAAAAAACAAATATCAAAGAACTAACAATGTAAAGAACAATTAAAGATGTAAAGAAGAGAAGAAATACACTTTATGAAACAAATATACAGATGCAAGCACTAGTATCCAACAAGAAATTTACAACAGTAAACAGATAAGTGAAGCAAAAATACCATCCCAAGCATCATAAAACTCTCCCATTGGTGTAGCATTCCTAACAGAACTTTCTGCCCCGGTATTGTCCTCTCCATCTGTGTTACTTGTATAACTCAAAGATTCGTGTGGATCAAAGAAATCTTCAGACTCGCTCTCCGACTTGAAGGTAGCAAACTTCAGCAAATCTTTTTTTCCGGCCAAACCATTGCTTACATTGCTGCTTCCAAGTGCCATATTACTGCTCCCAAGTTCCCTGTTACTGCTTCCAAGATCATCATCGTAAACACCATTCGCATGCCCCAATTCAACAGAGCCTTTATTTAAACCATTCATTTGGTCCTTTGCTAGAGGACTATTGTGAACATTATTCTCATGCTCTTCTTCAATTGGGTCAGGAATAGCAAAAGTAACAGAAGCACTCTTAGTTAAGACGGCATCCTTTGTTTTTGCACTTAGTGTTGCAGTCCCGTTGACTTTTCCTTCATCTATTGCTTTCTGGCGAGAGGCCACATCAGCCACGGAGAAGCTCTTCACAAGGCGTGGCCCACGCCGCTTGTGATTTACGATGTAAGGTGAAGGAGGGAAAGAAGATGGTGAATCGGGTAGTGGTGTTGCCTCGGGAGTGGCATAGAGCGCTGGTGTAATTTGAGGGCGATTAACTTTCCTCTCGTTGACCACCGAAGCACTATTTCGCCTCTCAAGCTTTGAATTAGGATGAGGCACTGGCTTTGATTTAAGAGGCGGTAAATTGGGAACAGGCATGTCGACAAATTTGGACTCTCTTGGTTCTATCAGCCTATCGAAAGCTATAGCAGTAAACGTTGGCATGTCTCTGCATCACCAAACAATGAAACATCTTTAGCTCAAGTCACTAAACCCTAAACATTATTTGAAAGTTATAGCTATTAACACAAAAATAAATTAATTAATAAACAACATTTTTCAGTGAGGAAAATCTTCTCTCGCTCATGCCAAAAGCAAATATATTTTACAACTTTAAATGAATTGAATTCCTTGGTATAAAACAAACAAATTATAAATTTTACCTGTTCGACTACTCAAAATGATGAAAATCAAGCTACTGTTATCATAAATTCAAGAAATTTAAAAGAAACCCTAATATAAAAAGCCCTAGAACCAACAAAAAATTGTTCTTTTAAAAAAAAAAAAAAAAAAAAAATTACATTTATCATCTTCCAAAATCAACAAAAACCGAAATCGAAAATCAAGACGTCGTCAATCATATCTCAGTTGAGAAATCCATACCGCTATTATTCGTCTTGCAGCTAAACTAATAACCGAAATGATAAAATCCAAAATCCAAAATCCAAACTCGCAGCAACCAAACAGAAAATTTTCAAAAAATTTATACATAGAAATGAACAGACATAATAATAATAATAATGATATGATAACAAAAACCAGGGGAAAATAAAATAGTTACCTGAAAATAAGAAAGAAACCCTAGAAGGGATTGGAGAGAAGAAGAAGAAAAGTGGGTGGAGAGATCAGAGAAGAGTCGGTGTTGATTCGGTGTACACAAAACGGCATGGTTTTGGTACTCTCTCTTTTTTAATCTTTTAATTTTCTCTGACCTTCAAACAAGAGTGAGCGATACGATTCCACAACCAAGCTTGTATCGCAACGACCGCCTCCCTCCGAAAAAATTTGACATCTTTTTAGCTTTCTCTCTCTCTCTCTCTCTCTCTCTCTCTCTTTGTGTCTCTGTTTTCGATGATGGGCACGCACGCGACGCACGTCGTCTCTGCAATTCGTCTGATTCTTATATTTATTAGCTTTTTCAAAACGCAGGTTTTGTACTGCCGTTTTGGAGATATTTTTGGGACTGAAACGACGGCGTTTGGGGAATCTAGTGTGGGGTGTGGTGAATATTTTTTGAATATTTTTAATTTTCTTATGGATGACCTGGCAAAAAGAACCGAATCGTGTGTGATGATGTCAGCACATGGAATTGGAAGCGGTCAATTTAAGCGATGACTTTTTTTATTGCTTGCTTGCTTGATATGTCATAAATATACACAGACGTTTCCCTTGTTCATCACGAAATTTATTTTTACTCTATAAAATAAGTAAATAAAATTATATTTATATATGAGTCAGGTTATATCAACTCAAATTTCAGAACAATTTTTCTCTCATAAAGGTGCGATATGTGTATTATTATGTTCCAAGTATGTGTTCGATGAGAGAAAAATAAGTGGTAAGAGCATTCATTCAACCCAATAAGGTCTTAGGTTCGAATGGCCCCATTTCATATATATGTTATGTGTTTTTGGATTTTGATCAAAAAGCTGACAAATAGGTTTGTATATAACCGTATATTATGGGGTATGCAACTGAGAAAGCTCCGTATATTATATATATAATATATATATATAAGTTGGTTAGTAGTTAGTTACTACATAGCTGGTAAGAAGGAAGGATCGGATAAAAAGTATCAAGTTTGTCTAATCTTTGTTAAATTGGTTTGCTGACTTTTTACTGTCATCTGACATCTGCTATCTTTTATTTTATTTTAAATTTTAAATTTTAAATTTTTAAACTAAAAGAATCCACACAAAGTGGGAAACGTCTGGAATCCAGATTCGCGGCTGTTGAATTAAAATAATAAGAATAATAAGGGAAAGTATCATTTCCTCCAATATATTATTACCTATTACTAAATTTTCCCCCCATATTTTCCTTAATGGCCAGTCTCCCCCCTAAAACCAAACATATTCACCATATTCCCCATTCCTGTTAGATTTTCCATTAAAAAAGTTAATTTCTATGTTAAAAGACATTTTAACATTCAAAGTTTCATCACATTCAAAGTTCAAACAACCTAGAAATTCAAAAGCAAATTTTTTTTTTTCAAAAAATCAAAAGAGATTCACAGTCCAGTTCAACATTATCATCATCTATCATCCACATTCAATATCAATCCAAAATCCTCTCTATTAAATTTTAAAATTAAAATTAAAATTGAAAAAAAAATCTAACAATCACTAAAAACCATCCACCCAAAACATGCCACTAGCATTTTTCCATAAATCTTCATCATATACACCCTCAAATCCAACCTAAACCAAACTCAAACCTCAACCAAAACACAACCACCACCTCTAAAATCGACCACCAACATCTATTGTCAAACACAACCACCAACACCCACGGCCACACATACACCAATGAGTGCTGATCTTCTCTTAACGGAGGAGATCAACGCTCGATCTCACTGGTAGGAGAGAAAGAAGGTAGAGAGTATATGGACTGGAGATCGGTAATTGAGGAGATCGATGGAGACGGATTCGCGAAGAGAGAGAGAGAGAGAGAGAGAGAAGACGCGGTGGCTGGGAGAAGATCAGTGCTCGTAGGGGTAGAGGTCGGTGTGATTTCGGTGGGTGGCTAGGGTTTTGGTGTTTGAGTGGTGGTGGTGGCTAGGGTTTGGGTGTTTGAGTCATGGTGGATTATGTTAGGGTTTGAGTGTAGATGGTGGAAGATGATGATGACGACGACATATGAGTGACTGTGTTGGCTTTATATATATATATATTCTATAAATATGTTTTTTTTATCTAATTTTTTATTTTCTGAGGAGATATTTTGTTTTTTTAATATATAATATATATATATCTGTTTTTTTTCTTCTCTAAAAAAAAATTCTGTTTTTTTTATAGGAAATATTCTGTTTTTTTATATATTATTAAATCTGTTTTTTATTTTGAAAAAAAAAAACCTGTTTTTAATTTTTAATTTTTAATTTGTTTGATGATTTAAGTCAAAGTTACCATATTACCCTTAAAAGATAAGGGTCAATAAGAGATTTTAACGGAAAAACTAACGGAAGGGGGAATATAACGAATACGTTTAGTTTCAGGGGAGGAGACTGGCCATTAAGAAAAATACAGGAGGAAAATTTACTAATAGGTCATAATATAGGTTAAAATGATACTTTCCCTAATAATAATAACATATCACTCTTCACACGTGCTACTTTTTTAGTTGGACGATTTTTGTTCACGTGTACGATGACGTTTCAGTGGTTCACATATGAATCATATGATATAGTCCACCAAAATTGAATGGTTCATTAATATCAGTATATGCCATATGGCCATATGGGCACATAAAAAACCACAACTACAAAGTCTACTATTTCATTCCCAACTCACACCGCTACATTAATTAGGATTTAGCTAAGTGTAACCAAATGTTTAAACTATATAGGTCAGTTATAACTGTTTTCTGTATTTAGATTTTAATCAATAGTGAATAAAAATTAAGAATTTAAAAATGAAAAGAAAAAAAAAAAAAAAAAAAAAACTAATTTTCTCATATAAGTGTAGCATTGCTGTTAATACTGTTAGTAGCAACTTAGCTAAACTCGAGAGAGATATCTAGTTGTTTATTTTTAAAACTCTTAATTTTTTTTATTTTTTTTAACCTGCACTATGAGGTTGAAGATTCGAGTCCTCCCCCTCTCTAAAAAACCCAAATTAAAAAATAAAATAAAATAAAACTCTTCATTTTATTATAGGTGTGCATAATTGGACAATGAGATAAATATCGGTAATATTTGTAATATTTTTTTGATGCTCTCCATATTTTAAGAGGATCAATTAGATTAATATTTTAAAATAGCTCAGCTGGTAGATGGACGAATTTAGGGTTTGGATAAATGACTCACAAGTCAGCAGCTCGAATGCTACAAATAGCAAAAAGCTTTAAAAAAAAATAAAAAATACTTGGTCTAGATAGATGAAAAGATAGATACTGTCATATATATATATTGAAAATATTTCTACCAAAATTTAAAAAACTTGGACTCCTAAAATTTTCTCCAAAACATATACTTCGTCCTTTGTTGTTCAAAAATGATGGTTATGTTAATTGATATGTGATTTCAACATCTCCAAACATTGTGGTGCACCTAAGGGGCCATTTGGTATGGGGGCATCTTGGCATGGGAATGAGAATCTGACAACATTCCCATGTTTGGTAGCAGGTTTGTGTTTTTAAATTTTCAGGAAAGTGATTCCACCCAAACAGGTAGGTTTCAGATGCCCCTCCATCCGATTCCCACCGTGAGACCCACCTCATTAAAAGAAAATAAAATAAAATTATGTTCTTCTTCTTCTTTCTTCACACATATCATTGATCACACCTCTTCTTCTTCAATTTTCAATTTTCAATCACACCACCTCTTATTCTTCTTCAATTTTCAATCACACAAACCCTAGATCAAATCTTCTCCTCTTCAATTCATCCCCAAATCCCAATCTTGTCCAATCGATCAATTTTTCAAAAACCCAAACCCAAATCGATCAATTTTCAATCACACCATCTGGGTTTGCTCGATGACGACGACGACGACGACGTTCTTCACTGATCTTCTCCAGTTTTTTTTCTTTTTTCTTTTCTTGATCTAGATTTGAAATGAAGATGACGATGATGTGTATGTAGATGTTATTTATTTATTTATAATTTTATTTATTTTTAAATTAATTTTGACATCTTTTTGTATATAAAGACAAAAACATGCCATACGCAACCAACACACAATTATCTAACATTCCTAGGAATATGACATAATATTCCCATGCACAACCAAACACATGTATACAACTTTCCCAGGAATCATATTATTTTGATTACCCCATACCAAACGGCTCCTAAGAGCATCTTCAATGGTAATGTGGGTTGTGAAAAAATTAGATACCACGTAGGATAAACATCCACTTTGTTAAAAAATTCATCTCCAATGCAACCTCTCTAGTACAACTTTAAGCTGAGGTGACAACTTTTTTTTTAGAGGCTGTCAACATGACTCTCTCATTTCAGAGGGTCTGTTAGACAACCATCTTGTTGGCTCAGTCAGCAACCACTCTTGTCTTCTACTTTATTTTATTTAACAATTCTAAAGTATATTTAAGGAGATCAATAATAAATTGACATATCATTAAAAACATGTATTTTACAAGTGAAGCATTGAAGACCACTTTTTCATTTGGATGTCCATCAAGTTTAATTACATGCCACATATAAAGCAATTGACTTGACAATGTTGACATATCACCATTTTTTTCAAATACAAGCCATATTACCATAGAAGATGCTCTAAGTTTCAAAAATCAAACTACACTTGAGCATCACACACACTTACACAAGCAAATAAAAAAGCAGCAACACGCACACTTACACTTTGAGCGGTCCAAAAAGATAAGACAATTGAGCATCTCATTTTTGTCATTAAAAGCCAGATTTCAAGATTCCCTATCATTTTATCGATGGTGGGAAAATAAAATGCTTCAATCATCCAGATTTCAATGTTTTTTCGTGTCCGTATAAGTATTTATTTGTTCAAGTCTGGATTCTGATTGATAAAACGTCCTTGTCTTCCAATAATACAAACAAAGAGTGAGGAAATATAGAGAAACAGAAGATTCCACTATTTACAAACAAAATATTGTTTGTTCTTCACACAATTGAAAATGAAACTATATATGATTTACAAAATTGAATATATATAGATTCTATTAACAATTGGGAATCTTGATTTTTCTGAATCTCACAGCAATCTCCTCTAGAGAACCAAAAAAAAAAAAAAAATTGTACTTTTTTATGTTGATACAATGTTACACAAAACAAAAACAATTGTCTACTTCTTCATTTGTAATGCATTACTGGCATATTTGACTTGACATCCCATATCCCTCCTTCCTTCACATATTCTAAGTACCTTGCAAACTCTGGTTTAGATGTCTTCTTCTTCCGGCGACCATCGAAAAGACTAAAGAACGGGTGAATCTTGTTGGCCTTTTTCACGGTGGTGGTGGTGGTCTTCACCGCCTGAGAGTTATCCTTGATAGGCTTGATGATGAATTCCGGTGTTGGTGTCAATTTTTTCGATGAACCAAACATTCGAGAAGCTGGCACACTTGTAGCCCTATTCAACTTCCCTTCCAAAAGACCAACGCTAGGATCATCTACTAGCCGTTCATACCCGTGACTGCCTCGCCGTGTACTCAAAGCTCTAAGCATGGCTGCGGCTGCTTGTTGAATGTTGATGAAGAAGAAAAGCTGCTGCTGCTGCCCTGCAAGTTTTGTTCAACCAAATTACATATATAGAAGAGTGAGGGTAGGTAAGTAGAGATGATATTGGATGAGAAGAATATAATATGAAGTCATATTTGGTTTGCTACTTTGTTTATATTATATGCATCCTCTGGCCATCAACGTTACTTGAAATTAAAATTTTGACCAAGTTGCGTTGTTTTTCTGACTTTTAGTGAAATCCCAACAACCACAGAAAAAATATGGGCCAAGTTTTCAAAGCACACGTGAAACATTTACATAAACTATAATAAAATTCTGCTAATTCTCAATTTGATTACATGCCTCTGTGACCAAAGCTAACCTACCCAGTTGGACTCACACCAATCCATTGATTTTTCTCTATTTGAAAAATGTGTATAAACTGATGAACTTCTTTGGAAAAACACTATTTGAAAAGTCAAATCCGATAGGCAATTGCAGAATATGAACTAAAAATAGCAACAAACACTATTTAACATTCTCATGAATTGATCACTCAAGTTCAGTTCAAGGAGGGGCTCATGCATGTGACAAAGAAAATAATTATTTTCTTTTCTTTTCTTTTTTTTAAAGTTAAAAGTAGGAAAATAGAATTCAAATATAATATTGAGTTGATTTCACTCACATAACAATTTCAATAATAAAATACTGATCAGAGTAATCAAAATATACACAGGTTATATGAAGGCATGTTCCCAGAAACACATGATAGAGGAATAGGCTTTACCTGATAAACCTTCCAAGAAGTACACACCAAGTGATTGAATTTTAAACAAGTTTGCAGACATCTTCATGGCGGTTTGCAACAGCAAACCAGCTACTCCCCGATTCCTTAACTAGTCCTTTCTTCCTCATAATGTTTCTCAAGTTGTCTACGGCGTCCCACTTTCCAATAGTGGCGTAGAAATTCGAGAGCAGGATATAGTATGAAGGATTATCCGGCTCCAACTCTAAGAGATGCTTTGCTGCAAACTCACCCCTTGTGACATCTAGATTGAGTTTACAAGCGTTTACTAGCGCTCCCCATACAGCAGTTGTAGCTTTGAAGCCACTCTTAACCATATCATCAAACAGACACCAGACTTCGTTCATCTGACCAGCCTTGCCTAAGGTATCTATGAAGCACGTATAATGCTCTGAACCAGGATCCAAACCATACTTCCCTCTCATCAAATTAAGACATTCTCGAGCTTGATCCACAAGCCCTGAATGCGCACAAGCTGACAAAACAGCGAGAAACGTCACAGAATTGGGCAACACGCCACTTCCTTCCTCATCCATCTTCCGAAACAGCTCAAGAGCTTCAGGTCCACGACCGTGACTTCCATATGCACCTATCATGCTTGTCCAAGAAAAAACATCTTTCTGAACAATGCCATCAAACAAGGACCGGGCATTTGAAATTATACCACATTTTGCATACATGTCTAGCAATACATTACACAACTGGGTATCAAATGTCAACCCAAAACGTAACGCCACACAATGAATCTGTTTACCAATCCACGAATCCGAATTCACAGAACAAGCAGCAAGAGCAGTAGTGAGTGCAACTACATTAGGTCTCATTGAATTCATCATAAAAAAAGCATCTTTATACTTCCTATTTCTAATACACCCAGAGATCAAAGAATTTCGCATAATATCATCTACTCTACCATCCAAACCACCAAACACTTTCATAGCTTCAGTAATCAATCCAACAACAGAGTAAAAATCGACAAGAGCAGTACCTAAAACCACCAAATCATGGCCCAAAACAACAACCAAACCATGTACCTGCTTGCCTTGTCGAATTGCCTTCGAAAAGGCACAAGCTTTAACCATAGAACACAGCGTGAATTCGCTGAACTCCACTCTCTCCCTCCTCATCGCTGCGAAAACACCAAACGCTTCCTTGACTAGACCCTGTTTCAAAAAGCTTGAAAGCAACGCGTTCCAAGTGACAACATCCTTGGACTCCATCTCTTCGAAAACCTTAACTGATTCGGACAAGTACCCGTACTTGGAATACATATTCATCAAAGCTGTTTTGGTGACGGTTCCCGTATTGGAACCGGACTTGATCATCAAGCAGTGGACTTGCCTGCCGCGTTCTGGGAAGGGTAAGGCGGAGCAGGCACCCAGAATGGGAGTGAAAGTGTAGGCATCGAGGTCGAGGCGCGAGCAATGCAGGCGACGGAAGAGATCCCAGGCGGTGAGAAAGTCGCGCCTGCGGACATGGGAGAAGAGTTGAGAGTTGAGGGAGGAAATGTCTCTGTGCAACACTTGATCGAACAGGTGGTGACTGTTGACGTTGCGTTTTTTGAAGTTGTATGAAGGACAAGTTTTTGAACAACTTTTGGCGGGAAATTTATAGTAACATAAGGAACGAGACATGGACATGGACATGTCGATTCAATATTAACTGGGGTTTTTATGTTTTTTGTTACAACTTTAGTAATTTCAGAGACTGGGATATGATAAAGACGGTGTTGTTATTGTTGATGGACATTGTTTACATGCAAATTATCTGTATTACTTATGATGCTTATTTATGTATTTCCATATTCAAACATTCATTTTTTTTTTTTTAAATTTACTTTTAGAAATTAATCGCATTAAAATGTTGTCTATTTCTAAGCAATTTGTTCAAGGAATCCTTCGATTTCATTATTTGATTCTTCTTAGAACTGTTTTATTTCTCATTCTTTTTAAATCAATTTGGGTCGGTGAAGACTGTCTTTGTTCCCTTTGTTAGGTTTTGGCTTGTATTCTCAAGGAACCCAATGTGAACCAAACGAGACTCAACTGATGTAATACTCTTGGAGACTTGGGATACGTTTGGAAGTTGGAGATGGTGTTTGAGGCAGGTTTAAAGACCATGAAGAACTAAAGAAGTAGTTCGTTTCAGTGTATGGATCATGGTTTTTTGAGCGATGTAATTTCAGTGACTATAATGGTTTAGGGTGCGGCTGGCCAGCATATGACCTAAACCTTAGTCAATTATAAGCATGCGTGGAACGGGAAATCTTCGGCGGAAAAGGAAAGTGTTCTTTTGGGAAGTTGTTGTGCTTGAAGGAAAATGAATACTTTTTACAAGAAGACTTGTTATAAAAGGAAATAATATTTATGTGAAACAAGTAAGTCTTGTACATTTAGGAGTAGGATTTCCTTTTATCTTAAACTCTATGTAACTAATATAAATAGACCTTGTAATTAAGTTATTTTGGGTGGAGCAAAAAGAACACCATGTAACATTAGAGAGAGTGGGTGAGATTCGGGGGAGACCTAAAGGATATTGGGGGGGCGGGGTGGGTGGGTGGGGTTTGGTCTTGGTGAGGATCTTGTGAGCTGAGAGTCATGATGTAAAGCTCGGTTGTGAGCTTAGGGACTTAGTGAGGTTCTATGGTTTGTGGTTGAGGTGTGAGAGAGAATTCTGAAGTATATGGTTGTAACAATCTATCATATAGTGGAACTTTCAATGTCATCATGACGGCCCATGGTTTTTTCCTTGATTTAGGGTTTTCCACGTATATCTTGTGTTGTGTGATTGTTTATTTTCTCTCATCTTATTTTTCTGCTATAGACATTAATTGCCATAAGTTATGAGCGAATATTAGGCATGTCGCTTACGCGTTCATTAATTCGAATCCCAACACCCTTTTTTCCTATATCGATCTATTTTTGTTTTTAAAATGGTTATATGCATCTTCATGTTATGGTTTATTATACAAGCAACAAAATTCTTAAACTAGACAACTAATATGAAGATCTGTCATATTTTTCTCTAACATGCCAACTATGTTTTCTATTTTCTTTCATGTTTCTTAAATCATTTTCAGTTGCTGAAAATTTTACAAATGTTAACCTACCAATCTACCGTACATAAAATTTGAAATACACAATTGTCCTATTCTATATTGTATATTGTTAGATGCCTGTCATTCCTTTGAAATTGTTTGTTTTCTTATGCTTTAAGTAATTCCAAAGAACTCGATTAATTTGTTCTTGGATTAATTACTACCTTTGTTTTGTGTTATAGCTTGCAATCTTGCTATGGTGTTAATTCTTGTAATCTTACTCTATGTGACTATTGAATTTCTATGGTTCGTAATCTTTTTTATTTTTTTTGAAAGGAAACTTCATTCAAAGCAAACAAACACTAAGCAAGGCAATCGGCCCGAACCAAAGCCTCCACGCAGGGAGGACAAGACTCAATCCAAAAACAATCTTCGGAAGAGTGAACGGCTAACTTCGCTAAACAATGAACGACCAAATTTGCCTGTCTAGGGACAAAGGAAATTGAAATAGGAAGGCTGCTAATTAACATCAAGATATCACAAATAATAGTACCAACATCAGCCTAAGGAACCACACCAGTCTTCACCAAGTCAACAACAGATTTGGAATCAGATTCTACCAAAGCTAGCAACAGGCCAGTATCAATACAAACCTGATACCTCGGAGAAAAGCATAAGCTTCCGCCACTTGGGGCGAGAAACAAGCCGTAACAGATTGGACAGACGAGCCCATAACAAAGCCTTTATGGTTACGCACCATAATCCCAAAACCAATACAATGGAGAGGACTAGATAAAGCAGCATCAATATTAACTTTGAAAAAACCAACCTCAAGACAGCACCATTTAGCAATCGTAGACTTAAGAGGGGGATGAGGAGACGAAGTGGTGGAATTAGTAGACCGGAATTCTCCAATGAAGTTTTTAGCCCAAACCACAGCATCCTCATCATAGCAAACCGCCGCATTGTGAACCATTTGATTTCTTTTCCACCATATCCGCCAAAACAGAACACAAAGCAACTCGAATTCCTTTTTCAGAAAGGTTCTAGAACAGTGAATCAAAACATCCTGGAAGCCAACTTCCTCACCCCAATTCAAACCTTTCAAGAGGGAGCATGACGAGCAGATGTTTTTGAGACCATAATAGTCCCATAAAGCGTGCAGAGTTGTCTCAATTTTCCGAGAGCAAACAAGGCAGTTGGTTTCAGAGGGGACACCACCCCTAGCAAGGTTAGCCAAAGTAGGAATCCAGTTATGAAAAGCCTTCCAAGTGAAGATTTTGACCTTCAAAGGAATCCTAGAAGCTGACAACAAGGAACTAACCACTAACCTCTCGTCAAGTACACAAGGAGAAAAAACCTAAACAGTGGAGGGATGCAGTATCCAACGGTCGCTATAGATTTTAACAGAACTTTCATTTCCAATCCTCTAGCGAGACTCGGCTTCAATGACACCCTTACACCATAGCAGACTTCTCCAAAAGAAAGAGCTATTCGAACAGACATTGCATCAAGGAAGGAGAGGTTCGGGAAATAAAAACTTTTGAGGACCTTCACAACTAGAAAGTGCGGATTCAAAATTAATCTCCAGCATTGTTCACAAGAAGAGCCCTATTGAAGGCAGATAGGTCACGGAAGCCTAGACCACCGACATATTTATTCTCACAAGGCCTAGACCACCAACCCTAGTGTAATTTCCTGGACGTCTTAGAACTACCCCACTAGAACCGAGCACACATTCTATGAATATCCGAAATGAGACCTTACGGGAGATGGAACAGAGACATAGAATAAGTTGGAATCGACTGAATCACTGCCTTTAGGAGCACTTCCTTACCACTCGTAAAAAATAGCTTGTGTTGCCAGCCTTTGATCTTATTTCACACATGATTTTTAACATCAGTAAAGAGATCCTTTTTATTATGACTCGTAAAACTAGGGAGCCTTAAATACCTCTCATGACAAGCTACCAGCTTTACCCATATAATATCAGCCAAACGGTTCTTCTCAGCCCCGTTAACCAACTTACTCACACACATAGCAGACTTGTTGTAATTTATCACCTACCTAGATGCCTTCTCATAGTCATTCAGCATGTTGCGGATAGCCATACATTCACGTCTTGAAGCCTTTGAAAAAGAGCAGACTATCATCTGCGAAGAACAAGTGAGACACAGTGGGACTCGATCTGTTGCACTTAAACCCCAAAATTTCCTTATTACAGACAACCTTATTAAGTAAGCTCGAAAGCCCTTCAACGCAGATAAGAAATAAATACAGGGATAAGGCTCTCCCTGCCTCAACACCTTGAACGGTTTCAAATTCCCATAAATCTCACCGTTCAACAAGAAAGAGAAAGAGACCGAGGAGATACATCGCATAACTCTACCGATCCAAACCTCAAAGAACCCTAATTTAGCCATCATCTCCCTCAAAAAGACCCATTCCACCTGGTCATATGCCTTCGACATATCTAGTTTAAGGGCCATAGAACCAGCTTTCCTCTCTCTCAACTACAGTGCAAGAATGCACTCAAAGCCAATAGTGGTACTATCCAATATTAGACGACCTAGGATGAAGGCGCTTTAAGCCTTCGAAATCACTTCACCCAACAATGTTTAGAGCCTATTTGTGAGTGCTTTGGCCACAATTTTATTAGCCAAATTGCAAAGACTAATAGGTTTATAATTAGGCATGCTCTCAGGTTGTTGCACTTTAGGAATAAGAGCTATCAAGGTACCATCGATTAACTCCACAGGCCCCCCCTCATTAAAGCACTTCAGGCAAGTTTTAGTAATACCATCCCTAACTGTAGGCCATATTTTTTGATAAAAAAGGCCTGGTAGACCGTCAGGGCCAGGGGCTTTTGTAGGGGCCATGTCAAAAGTTGCCTTCCGGATTTCTACCGCAGTAAACTCCTTATCGAGAAACAGCCGGCTTTTAGTAGAAAGCTTTGCTTCAACAGACCCCGTAACTTTCATGATCTTAGCGGACGAAGGAGAGAAAGAACAGAACATCTGTGCAAAGTATTGGGAAATAACAGATTCAAGGTATGGCTTACCTGAGCGCCACACACCAGAATTATCATGAAGCCCCGTGATAGTATTCCTCGCACGCCTATTGGAGGCCTTCCAATGGAAGAGTTTCATATTTCGATCGCATGCCTTTAACCACCCCGTCCTTGACCTTTGCCTACAATAAAACTCTTCTTTTTCTAACAAAACATCAAGATTATTCTCAAGATCCCTAATGATCGGCCACGAGTCAGATTGGACATTCCTATTGGCATCAGCTAGTGCTCTTTTACAAGCGGTAATATCACAGCGCAGCTTCCTCCTAGTTTTTGTATTCCACACAGCCAGTTGCCTAGTACATGAGCTAATCTTCGCAACAACCTCTTGAATAGGAACCGGACCAACATTACTCACCCAGTTACCTGCAATTAAATTATGGCAGTCTTTATCCTCCGCCCAAAAGGCTTCAAAGTGAAAGTGTCTTTGGATACGACTAACAACACCACCATGGTCCCCAGGATCATCTGAAATTTCCACCATAAGAGGCCGGTGATCGGACCCCCAAAAGTCCAAGTGATGCACAGTAAAATAGGGAAATAACTGTTTCCACTAAAAGCAACACATCCCTCTGTCTAATCTCTCATAAACAATAACTGTTTTCACTCTCAAGTCTCAACATCAAACGTTTGCAGTAAGGTGAGAATGTTTTTTTTTTTTCAATGAAAAGATTTTTAGTTAAAAGGAAGATAGTTGAATACATAGTTGACAACGTCTCACCTTGTTGAAAATCTAGAAAAAAAGCCAAAAGAAAGTGAAAAAAAAAAATCTCACCTTGCTACAAACGTTTGATGTTGGGAGTGAATTTGAAGAGGGAGCAAACGTTGATGTTGAGACTTGAGAGTGAACTTGAAGAGGGAGGTCTCACTGTTTCGGATATCAGTTTGTGAAAATAGAGTGATAAGCTTCAAATCAGGAAAATAAAAGCTAAAAATAAGGGTTTTTTTTTTTTTTTTTTTTTGAGAAGTTGAAAAGTTTTCTTTTTCAAATGTCAATTTCAAAAGTCTGAAAAGCTTGAAATCTGGAAAAATAAAAGCTAAAAATAAGGTTTTTTTTTTGTTTTTTGTGGTTGGTATTTGAGAAGTTAAAAGTTGCAACCATTCAAATGTTAAGTTCAAAATGAAAAGATTTTTAGTTAAAAGGAAGATAGTTGAATACATAGTTGACAACGTCTCACCTTGCTGGAAATCTAGAGCCAAACGAAAGTGAAAGAAAAAAAAAAAAAACATTCTCACCTTGCTGCAAACGTTTGATGTTGAGAGTGAACTTGAAGAGCAAGCAAACGTTGATGTTGAGACTTGAGAGTGAACTTGAAGAGGGAGGTCTCACTATCTCAGGCATCAGTTTGTGAAGAGGCCTAATATTAATATGAATGGCAAAATGGACTAGGTCCATTGGACCTGTCCATATCCATGTGTTACAGATCGGGTATATATCCAAACCATATCAAATATAGATCCAGATGGATTTTATCCAATCAGGCCCACAATAACTACGGGTTGATTATGGATTTGATCGGGTATACTTTGGACCCGTAAAAAAACCACCCATATCTGATTTAAAAAAAAATAGGGTTTGCACTTTTTACAATTGGTACACTTTTACAACATCTCATTCACGTCTGAATCTTTGATCCACTCTCGCCACAGTCTCGCAGCGGTCTACACAACACCGATGAAGTATATCAGTTAGTCGTCTCTCTTAGACGACTATTTTCGAATCTCGGCTATTTTCGAATCTCTTTGCTTCTTCAACAGGTATGACTAACATAGGAGGCAGTAGGCCCCTCACTTGTAGAAGGTCCGTGATGGCCCAGATGTACCGAGTCTGTATGACCCTAGCCTGGGCTACCTTCAACCATAGTAACTTAGGCTTTCCCATTTGATAAATTAGAAGTCTGGACCTTCTTGACTGTTTTCTTAGGCAAATGGGCCTCCTTTTGACCCCCAAGACTCTCAAATTTAAAATTATCACCATTCGTATAATCTCCCAAATTCCTGGGATGGTCAATGCTTATCATTGGAACCAGATCTCGCGAATCACGAGTAATAAAACTTGATTCCTTAATTTTTAGTTGTCACATTGACTCATTTCCTTTACCAGTAACTACCATATTTGTCTCCGAAGAACTTCCATTAGTGGCCCCCTTTTTCGTCTGAAACACATTCTGGTTAACTTGAACCATAGATCGCGTGCTGGCATTGTCTTGGTCCCTCTAGCCAAAGGCGACACCCTTTTGAGTAGCTCGAAATCATGGCCCACCTGACCTATCAAAATGCATGGTTCGTTTAGTAGGTCTAGTGGCCTTAAGCCATGCACCAAACAATGGCTCCTGGATCTCCGAGGATCCCTGACCACCATCCTCATTCGTACACTCCCTCGTCTTGTGGCCCAATCTACCACAACTGAAGTAATGATTCGGAAGCCTCTCGTATTTTAGTAATAACACAAGACTCCACACCATCACCAAGAACATCAATACGGAGGCAACAACGCAATGGTTTATCGACATTAAGCGTTACTCGAACTCTGATATATTTGCCATCGCAATCACCCGAAGCCCCTTTATCGATTTACAACACTTCACCAATAAGGGATCCTAGAAACAAGCCTATCTTTTTTGTCATACATAATAGGGGAGCATTATGGATCTGGACTCAAAACTTCGTCCGATCAAATTTCATCCTCAGCACATCACCTTTCCTTGTTGGTTCTTCTAGAACAATGAAAAAATTATCGAAACTCCATAGACCCCCCGTAAGCTCTATGGTTCGTAATCCTTTTCTTGTATTATATGAAATTCCCTTAAGCAATATAGTGTAATATATACCTAGATGGGGGGTGAATAGGTATAGGCCCAAATTCTTCCAAATTCAAAATATAAGGATTACAAGAATGAAATGTACACTTGATATGATTTAATCAATGGTATAGTATGATTCAATACATGTGAAAATCAATATACAAGAGATACAATCAATACATGATATGGAAGATAATGAAAAGTAAAGCGAAAATAGACACAAGTATTTTTTACGTGGTAAAACCTCAAAGAGGAAACATCCACGGGTTGATACCACAACCACCGGCAAAGCAATCCACTATACGAAAAGGACTTACACACTCAAGCTATCAACACATGATATCCGCTCAAGCTATCACCTCCTAATCTACCCTCGGGCAAGTGAACTACCAAGCCTACTTCCTATCCGAGATGTGTCCTACACCTCTAGAAAGCAACTTCCTATCCAAGACGCTCACGTCTCTAGGAAGATTTCTTGCTTGACTATCCGAGTCCTCCCGACTCTAATCAAGACTTCTTGTTTGGCTATCCGGAACACTTTCCTAGCCAAGACTTCTTGCTCAAGACAAAACTTCACTCACTTTGCAAGAGACTTCAACCTTTCACAAGGCAATGATCTAAGTGATGCAAATGATGCAAACACAAGCAAATAGAGCAAGTAGATCAAACACACTCTATGAAGAATTAGATTTTCACAAATCAAGCTCACAAGCAAATGTAGCTAATTCTTATGAACATGTGATTAGAAATCTAGATTAGACATTCAAAGTCATTCACAAAAATATCTAGAAACCTAAACATGTCAAACAAAGCTAGAGTAACAAGTTTTCAATAGAAATCACAAAACTAGCTTTGAAATCAAGTGAACAAGTTAACACTTGAAATCCACAACATATTCAATCCAAACAAGAACTAGATTTAAATGGTAGATAGCACAATCAAAAAATCCTAGTTCATGAACATGTGACAAAAACCTAGAAATCAACAATCAAGCTCAAGAACAAAAAGTATTTATAGAATCAATGTCAAGATAGGTCAAGTTTAGCAATATATGTTCAATTGAAATCAAATAGCTAAAACTCAACAATCAATAGATCAACCACCCCTAGAATATGATCTAAAAACATTCTAAACACATATCATCTATCAATTAGGAAGATTAAAAGAGATGATCAAAAGATGAAGTGAGAAGAAGAAGTTTCACATACAAAAATTGAGTCACGAACTGAAATCAGCTCACTGCGAAAAATCATGAACTCAAATGACTCTGAAAATGCTTGGGTTTGTAGCTCTCTTCAAGACCAACAATTGTGGCTTTTGAATCACTCAATTCGGAGTTGATTTGAGAGAGATATGATCAAAATAAGAAATCAAAAGTTGTAAAGAATTCTGCACGGGATTTCGAATATAAATGGAGGGAAAAGAGATGGAGAAGAGAGAGGAAGAGGTGAGCCAATCAGAAGCTGCCATGTCAGCACCCCATGGGGGGCGCGTGGGCCACACGGGACCAGAGGGGTGCTCTGGCCGTGGGTCCCACGGCTCCCACACGTGGTGGCCAATGCATGGCCTTTGGCCATGCTTGCCTCTCGCGCGCTCCCTCACGTTCTTCAGCCGTATCTTGGGCATCCGAACTTCGATTTCGAATATGTTTTCAGATTATAAACTATGACTCCCTCATGCACGACTACGACTACAAAACTTTGAAAAATGGTTGAGAAATCATCTCGGAAAATGATGATGAAGTCAACTTAACGAATGAGAATGCAAAGTAAAGTAGCGTAGCTACATCATTTGGACTCGAAACCTTATGAATGAGTAACCGAAACGACCGGGACTCAATAAGGAATCAAATAAGAACATATTCAAGTCCAAAATACAAAACACACAAACAAACAAACACAAATTCACACAAGCATGCCATATCAAAGAGATAGTCACAAAGCATGCAATTCTACAATGTTTGTCTATAAGAGACCAATGCATGAGCATACTAAGAAGTGTGTGAATGTGTTATACCAAATGTTTGCACTACGATACAGGACACACATGTATGAATTGTGTGTGTGCGTGCTTACGCCTTGCAAGAGGAAGAAGAATCTAGATACCTTAGCATCCAAGTATGCGATGTTCCTCTTGAAGACGATATTTACAAGATACGTTGCTTTTAACCTTTGAAGCTTCTTCTCTCCAAGAAACACCTAAGCAACTAATCAATACAAATAAAGAGACTTTTGCAATGGAATCAAGCCAACACAAATCTAGGATCTTACATTATATTTCAATTTGTATGGCTTGTATTGTTATTCTCATGTTGTTGATCACCTCCGCTCATGAAAATGTATGATGATATTTGTTTTGGAAATTATTATACAGATTTCGATAACCTCTGAGGTAATATTAAGAAGGCATAAGGTTCTGATTGGAGAGATTCTTGATAAGCATGGGAAGACAGAGTTTGATGGTCGCAAACCTACCTATGATGGCAGGAAGGGGTTCTACATAGCTGGAGCTTTACCATTTACATTAAAGGACTTCCTGGGATTAACAATGTATTTTCCTTCCCTTATCATACTTCTGCATGCATATATTACACTTGGGTACATTTTTACTTTACCAATATTTTAAATATAATTATAGGGTAGTTACCAATGTGGTTTTGGACTTTTTTTTTTTTTTTTTTTAAATTCCAAGTTGTTTACGACTTTTATAAAAGTGATCAAATTGGTCCTTATATTTTTCTTATGTGCCAAATTAGTCCCTCTAACTAATAGAGATGAATCTTGATCAATAATGTATTTTCCCTTATCATACTTTTGCATATGTTACACTTGGGTGGTTTGAAACTAATATTTTTTTCTCTACTTTACAAAACAGCAAACAAAAGCTTTTGATGGATTTGGCCGTCGAAATACTTTGCCAACTGCCGGTGAAGAGTGTCCTCTGTTTTAGATGTTTATCCAGGGAATTGTGTTCTGTAATCGATGGCCCCACTTTCACCAAGTGCCATAAAATTTGCTCGACCAACTCCAATAAGAGCCTTGTGGTTTCAGGTATATCTGGAATATGCTTGGTAGATTTTGATTCAATATATACTACTACTGTCCATTTACATCTCCCATATGAGAGTTGGTTTTTTAGAACTTCAATCGTAGGCTCTTGCGATGGATTACTTGCTATTTACAATTCTAAACTAGGTATAGCTTTTGTTAACCGCCAAAATGGCCTAGGAAATCAAATGAGTACTTTCCCCGGTATACCACAGCGGGGTTGGGAACCAGAGCAAACCTCTCATAGATCATCAAAGCATATCCCGGCCCCGATATAACCAGGCCCAGTGTGACCCATTCTTCGCCTTTAAAACCTGCCCTTTGAGGATCCCTAGTCCTGATACAACCGGGACCACCCCGGTGCCATGATGGTAGGATCTGGTGTAACCTCGCTCCACTCCCTGGTTTTGATTTTAGAAAGGAACCGAGACCCTTTCAACGCCGCCGGGAGCAGCCACCTCGATAGGATGCCCCGGCCCACCATTTTGAACCGGAGGAGGGACATCTGGGCTCCTTAAGTCTCCTATCATGCTAAAGTTGCCCTAAGTACACCAGAATCACCTATAACCATCGCCAAAACCACCAAATGAACCCATGAAGGGCTGACGCAAGCCCTAGCAGAGGGACCAGTTCAAATAAGGAATGAACCCCTCAAAGGTTAAGGGGGTAGGTGGGCATTAATTTCGCCCAGTTGACAATGGAGGGGAAAGATAAGAAATCAAGGCCTTGATCGATCCGCACCGACCAACATCAACAGCCAGATGGTGGTCCAGCTCAGCCCTACAAAGGGTCAAGCCCAATCATTACCAAAGGGGGAACCTAAGTTCTAACAGACATAGAGGATACAAAAAACACCTAGGTAGAAATGGGAAATCGTGGGAAGAAGCGCCTGACAACTGTCCCCTAGAAGACTCAAAGTGTAAAAGCGACTTGTTTGGCCAACTCAGACATCTCCGGCCAGCTAGAATCAGGAAAGCGCCACATAACCGTCTACACAGCACCTACGTGGACATCAGGGCATATATGGAACCATCTTGGCCATCTATGGCGTGTGTTCTGCCTATACCCGATACAGATGAATGGTGGAGATCTCCTAACGGTTATCCTGCCTAAAGGAGAGGTCTCCCCCCTACTTACCTAACCGACTGGTCAATCTTAGGGCCCAACTGGAGTAATCTTGATCCTTCGGGGCGTGTGCCACAGTGCAGAACAAATGAGCGGTGATGATCTTGCCTAAGACTCCTACGTAGGAGAATCCTCCTCACCTACCACACCCTCAACACCCTATAAATGCCACTATTTTAAATGAGTAAAGGTTGGACTCTTGCTAGACTTTTAAAAGAAAAAGAGACAGTTTTTCTACTATAGAACGACTAATCTCCGCTTGGAGGCCAAAGGAGAAAAATTGTGCTACTATAGAACGATTGGTTTCCTAGGTAGAAACTGCCCTTGTAAGAGCTAAAGGATTGTATTCCCTCCCCCATTTATCAGAATTGTAACCGAACCTTGATAAATGAGAAGTATCACATTTCATTCATTCATATAAGAGTCCATATATCATTCACTTGGTATTTTGTGAGTTGTGTCCAACCCTGGTTGCGACTGGTACCAGCATTCCTAGGAATCGGTCCCGGCTAGCCGCCGGTGTAGCCCAGTCCGTATAAGGCCTAGTCCCCGCTACCCTCACCTTTACGCTTCTATCCTGGTACCTTTACCGCGGTAGAACTGCAACCCGGCTGTACCAGCCCATGCCTGGGCCCTTTTGACCGCGGAGTACCGCTTTGTCCGGTTCAAGTGTTATTTGGGAACCGCCATCCGATTTCTAGGATAACAACTTTGTTGAACATTGCAACTAGGAAACATCTGATTCTACCTCAATTTTGGAGTGATTTTGATTCTTTTTCGAAGTTCTATGATGGGTTTGGTTACGATAGTGCTATTGATGCCTACAAGCTTGTTAGGATTGTTAATTCTAGTGAAAGTTTGACTGAAGTTACCGTTTATAATTTGAGAGATAATACTTGGAGAAAGATTGATGATGATTTTCCGTATTTTCTTGAAATCTATCATGGGGTTGGAACCTTTGTTGGGGGCGCTTTGAATTGGATAATGGGATGTATAGATTCGGATTTTAAGTATGATAACTTTATTTTATCATTTGATATTCAGAAGGATACATTTAGCTAAGTTCCAAAGCCACACATCACCGATAGGAGGTTTGACATTTGTATTCGGGATTTGGGAGGATCCTTGTATCTCAGCTGTAATAAAGAATATGAGCATGCTTTTAATATATGGGTCAGAACGAATATGGGGTAGAGAAGTCATGGGGTAAGCCGTTTTCGTTTTCGTTTGAGAGACCCATTGATACTTTAGTCGTTTCTCCCATGACCAGAGGCTCTAGCTTATACGAAGAGGGGTGACAAAGTTCTGTTATATCGGGATGACATGAGTGTGTTTTGGTATGATTTAGGAGAGGAAAGACTTGAGAGGGTTGGATTTAAGGGATGGCGGTCATATATCTCAAAGGTGATTGTCTATGATGGGAGTCTCGTTTCACCTTTTTATACCATAGTTAGGCATGCTACTTTTGTAATCAACGATTGTATTCGGTTTTTTTTTTTTCTTCATGGTTTAGTGCAACTAATGTTGTTCTTTCTTTTCTATGAAAAAAAATGTTGTTCTTTCTTTGCTATGAAATGTATAGAGGCCCATCATTTTCATGCTCCCAACAATGGTGATGATGTGTACCACTCTTCTTGTTAACATCATTTTAGATTTTTTTTTTAAGGATATCATTTTAGATTCTGAAATTGCTATAATTGGAATATTTTAGAAACATGACTACATTTGTAATAACAGTGAATCATCCTAAACAATTTTGTAAAGTTTTGCAATGTAGCAAGTAGAGTGTGAAAATCACGCAAATTTAACTTTTTAGACTATAGTTGACATTATAAACCTATGATTGAGTACATGAGAAGAGAAATAGAGAAGAGAAGTTCCTATGGAAACTTAAAAAAGCTGTACACCGGAAGAAATGGAGTACAGGAGGAGAGAAATAGAGAAGATAAAAAATAATAACTACAATTGCAATTAATAAGATTTTTTTTAATACTATGATCCGAAAAAGTTTTTTTAATAAGATTTAGGCTAATTGGCACGGATACCCCTTGAACTATACCCGAATTTGCACCTTACCCCCTATATTTTTTTTTTTCGGCATTAAACCTCCTAAACTATCATAAATTTGAAATGGCTAACGGAAACCTAACAGAAGTGAGATTCTGTCCAAAGAAAATTGCACTAAGCTACCCTGATTATATATATAATTGTATAAAACCGGAAAAAAAAATATAATAATATGACCCAAATACCCCTTTGACCAAATTTTAAAATAAAAATTTAAAATTTAAAATTTAAAATTGAAATAATGGTTAAATAATAATAGAATTCTGAATTTTATTATAAAGACAAGTAAATAAATAGAGAAATGAAAAAATTAATTTGACCAGATTGACGTAATCCGAGGCCTATGGAGATGGAGAGAAGGGGTTTTTAGGTGGATTAAAGGTGAAAAATGTGGTGACGAGAGGTTTCTGATTTGAACATATCTGGATTGTTCTTCGCCATTGTACATGAGCCTGCTACCAAATTCTTGGATGATCAGCTGTAGCTTGATTCAGAAGGTTACATTGTCACTAAACCGGGGACCATCCAGACCAGTGTGCGTGGCCGTTTTTGCTGCAGGGGATGTTCAGGACAAGAGTCTGTTACTGCTGCTGTCACTGGTTACCCCTCTCTCTCTTGTTTATTATATATAACTATGCGGTTTGTGACTTACATTCTTTTAGATCCTGTATTTTAAGGAACCGTGTTCATGATGAGTTTCTTTAGGGCGTTTTAACAATAGTTTGCCAGCATGATGAGTTTGTTTAGATCCTTGTTTTGGCTAATTACATTTGAGCTTACCAGTTTATTTCATTATGGCCTTTCTAATATACAAAACTAGGTTGATTTAGTTGCCTTAAGGTGATGTTATACCAGCAGCATCCTTGAATAGTCATTTGTTTGTCTTCAATCTTGTGCAAGCTGAGCTCAAACTTTTTGAGCAGATTTCTATACTCAACTAGATAAGCTTTTTGAACATATATGTTGACCACTTTTAATAATATGTGATATGATTAAATGGGTTCTGTTGAGCTTAGAGCTCAGCTTCCGTCCTCTATATAGCTGAGTTGAGATTGGAATATGGTTAGCTTAATGAACATTTATATAAGATTAAAAACGTTCTCAATTCCAAAAGATGAGGTCCAAGTGTTTCATAATCTGGCTTGGTATTCAGAGAAATTGATACTTTTTTGGTAGTAGTTCAATTAACGTGGGAAAATAGTTTGATACTGAATTTGACAATCTTTTGTGCATAATATGGCAGTTGAAATCGTCTGCAAACAGAAACAAAATATAAAATAATAGTAATAATAATTGGCAGTGGTGTACCATCCCTATCAAACCTTGCCTTACCAATTAGGCGTGGGATTCTACTTTGGGTTAACTTACCAACTGCAATTTTCATTTGAAAATAAGCAAAACCATTGTTTTTTCTTTCAGCTCATATAACATCATCTTCCTTCTGTTTAGTAATATAGGGTGCATGGTAGCATTGGAAGCTGAACATTACTTGCAAGATATCGGATCCCAGGAGGGTAAGACTGAATATTCGCTGTAGGAAGTGTAAGGAGGAATTGTACTTTTATTGTTGTTCTGTGGATGATTTGGAGGAATCGTAATTCTTCATTCATAATATCAAAAGGTTTGATTGCTTTCTGTATATCTCTCAACATTAGTTTGTAGTTTGGAATATGTTACAATTGTGTCAGTTGCATGCCGACAGTTACAATTCTTGTTCTGAGTGATTTTTTTTGTTTGGTTAATTAATAGAGTAGTGATTAATTGGTTTACTTCAATATGAAAAAGTGGCCCTACAATTCATAAAAAATAGTTTCTCCTTGTTTCATTAGGTGCTCTTTGGTCAGAGAATGGGATGTGATGTTCGATTGGTTGCAGCAGAAAATACAGACGGAGGTCTTGGAGTTCGAGTCGCTCTAGAAAAAGGAAAAGAGATGTAAGTTCTTTAAAATTACTTCTCATATGAATTAGTAACAATGTATAGTTTTAGGAGCTCCATTTTTGGGTTGTTTTGCCCCTTTAGTGAACTGTTGGTTCACTTTTTATTCTAAGAGAAAATGTTGATACATCACTATTTTCTTATTTATTAAATTTTATCTTTGAATAAATGTTGTTTTTTACTCTATAAAATTATATTTCTAGTTGAATGAGTTTATAGACATTTAAACAAAATTATTGCTTGGATTTGCAGAACAATTTTGAATTATCTTTTAATTGGCTATTCAAAATTTCTTGTTTTCCACTGTAGTTGCTTGAAGCTTGATCATAAGAACTTATCCTTATCAGCCCTTAAGAACTGTAAAGGAAAAGAAACTCCAACAATTTTACAATTCTTCGATGCTCACTGATTGATACCATAGGAGTATAATGAAGCAATAAAAATTATTTGTCCATGTGTTGAGAATCAAATTGACCAACTTTTAATGTGAGATTCAAACATATAATAATCGTTTAGGACACAGATTACTTGATAAAGTTGTGAGGATGCAAACTATTGTTAATATTTTTAAATAATCTTTCGGTATTCTATTTGATACTATTCAGTTCTTAATAGAATGATCATCAAGTGAATGTAAATTTGGTGATAACAAATGAGATGATGATTAGGGATTATTGTTGGTTTGAAGATTAGAAGTGAAACTGTTATATTCAAGTTGTGTTGTTAGCTTTCCACAAAGCCAGGGTCAACACTTTTGCTGCCCAATCAACATCTTTTATGATTGATATCTGAGTCAAGTAGTTGTCACTTGTCAGGTGATGCAGCAAATCCTCTTTCCCACTAGCATTAAAACGAAAAGTGAGCCTTGCCTCCTATAATGTGGAGTGGGCATTCGGAAAAGGAGGCAAAGTCAGCTTTAATGTTGCCAATGCTCATTCATCTACATTACCTGAGCATGAAAAATTAAAGAAAGAAGAGTGCCAAAAAGATAGCCATATCCAGGTAAGCATATAACCACTTTGTCGTCTTTTCTTTTGTCCAATTAAATATTACTTTCATTGCTATTTCAAAAGTTTTGTGGTTTGTTTTCCTCACAATGCAACTTTGAGGAATTTTTCATTTCTAGGAAAATCAGACATTTACCTAATCAAGAAAGAAAGAAAATATAAAAAGTAGTTATTTTTTAAGGTTTACGTTGACATGCCAAACAACCCAAATCTCAACATAAAATTCGAAAATTAGGATTAAAAAGCTGTCCCAACTCATGAGGATACCTTTATATCCTTCAACCAATTTGCAAAACAAAGCTGTCCTTTATTTCCACCATGATGATGTAATTTTAAACCAATTGTACTCCAAGTTATAGAAGATTGATGTGGAAGAGGACTAGCCAAGTTGGGGAAATCGTAGTTAGCTCAACAACAATGAGAAACTTACCTGAACCTGTTGCAGGGAAAGTTGATTCAGTTCTCAATAGAATGAACAAGCATGGGAAGAAAGCCGATAATTTTGCTCAAGGAGTCTGAGAACATGGTAACTGTCATTTACATGGTTAATTATCAACTGATTTTCTTTATCAATTAGATTAATAAATCCTTTTGAATCGATTTTATTATACTACAGTGAGAAAATTTTGAAGCAGTTAATTAGTATTAAGGAAGGAGAGAAATTGTTGAAGGCTTGCCAATGTTATTTGTCAACCACAGCAGGTCCTACAGGCCTCCTTTTTATCTCAAAAGACAAAGTTGCCTTTTGCAGTCAAATTCTATTCTTCTAAATTCTAATGGGGAATTGCTTAGACTCCATTTACAAGGTAATTAATTGATCACTTTGTTATTTACAATTTTCTTAAAATATATAATTCAAAACATTGGATCAATGCATTTTCAACAATAGTCATTGCTTTATTTGACAACAGTGTGTATATAAGTGATCCCTTACATGAGAAGGATATATATATTTATTTCATTTACAAAAATTATTATGTCAATACCAATAGCATTTACTTGTAACCCTGTACTGTGCAGGTTTTGATTCCAGTTGAGAAGATAAAAGAGAGTAAATCAAAGTGTAGATATGAAGAAGCCATTGCAAAAGTATATGGAAATAACTACCTTGGACAATTGAATTCGGGTTCGGTTGTAGATTTCAATTTCAAGGTAATTCTGTTTGGTTACTGAGAAAAACAATTAAGGAAATGACTAGAAAGTATAAATATTGATATTTCTTATATTGTTTTGGTTTCTGAATAATCATGAATTTGATTTAAATGTTTGTGTCAGAAGCATTTTCTTAATTAGCAACGAAATTATAACATTAGGAGGTTCCAAGTTTTGATTTCTTGTATGTTTCTGGATGGTTTAATGATGATACTAATATTGCGAATTCATGGGACCAGACTGATCACCAGGTGACGGCTGGAAAATGGGCCTGCGTCGGATTTTAGTGTCTTTAATTTGAGTTGGAATGTGTTATATGAAGGCATGTTCCCAGAAACACATGATAGAATAGGCTTTACCTGATAAACCTTCAAAGAAGTACACACCAAGTGATTGAATTTTAAACAAGTTTGCAGACATCTTCATGGCGGTTTGCAACAGCGAACCAGCTACTCCCCGATTCCTTAACTAGTCCTTTCTTCCTCATAATGTTTCTCAAGTTGTCTACAGCGTCCCACTTTCCAATAGTGGCGTAGAAATTCGAGAGCAGGATATAGTATGAAGGGTTATCCGGCTCCAACTCTAAGAGACGCTTTGCTGCAAACTCACCCCTTGTGACATCTAGATTGAGTTTACAAGCGTTAACTAGAGCTCCCCATACCGCAGTTGTAGCTTTGAAGCCACTCTTAACCATATCATCAAACAGACACCAGACTTCGTCCATCTGACCAGCCTTTCCTAAGGTATCTATGAAGCACGTATAATGCTCTGAACCAGGATCCAAACCATTCTTCCCTCATCAAATTAAGACATTCTCGAGCTTGATCCACAAGCCCTGAATGCGCACAAGCTGACAAAACAGCGAGAAACGTCACAGAATTGGGCAACACGCCACTTCCTTCCTCATCCATCTTCCGAAACAGCTCAAGAGCTTCAGGTCCACACCCGTGACTTCCATATGCATCTATCATGCTTGTCCAAGAAACATCTTTCTGAACAATGCCATCAAACAAGGACCGAGCATTCAAAATTATACCACATTTTGCATACATGTCTAGCAATACATTACAAAACTGGGTATCAAATGTCAACCCAAAACGTAACGCCACACAATGAATCTGTTTACCAATCCACGAATCTGAATTCACAGAACAAGCAGCAAGAGCAGTAGTGAGTGCAACTACATTAGGTCTCATTGAATTCATAATAAAAAAAGCATCTTTATACTTCCTATTTCTAATACACCCAGAAATCAAAGAATTTCGCATAATATCATCTACTCTACCATCCAAACCACTAAACACTTTCATAGCTTCAGTAATCAATCCAACAACAGAGTAAAAATTGACAAGAGCAGTACCTAAAACCACCAAATCACGGCCAAAACAACAACCAAACCATGTACCTGCTTGCCTTGTCTAATTGCCTTCGAAAAGGCACAAGCTTTAACCATAGAACACAGCGTGAATTCGCTGAACTCCACTCCCTCCCTCCTCATCGCCACGAAAACACCAAACGCTTCCTTGACTAGACCCTGTTTCAAAAAGCTCGAAAGCAACGCGTTCTAAGTGACAACATCCTTGGACTCCATCTCTTCAAAAACCTTGACTGATTCGGGCAAGTATCCGTACTTGGAATACATATTGTGAACAACAATCAATATTTAGAAACTAAGCTCTGTTGATTGAGTTAAGTAGAAATGAACAAGGATCAACCCTTATATAGAGGTTGGAATCCTGACTACTATTACATGTGAACACTTACTAACAATTGTGTGCTGCCTAACAACTGACTAACATTATTAGCACATAGCTCCCAACTGCTAACCACAGAATAATTACTAACAGACAACTACTAACAAACTTGGTTTAAATCCTACATAGCTCCCCTTAAACCAAGTTTTCCATAACTCATCATGCCCAAAGTTTTCTTCAGTTTTAGAAATGAATCAACCTTGAGCGGCTTCGTGAATATGTCTGCAACTTGCTCCTCAGAACGGCAGTACGCAATCACAATCTCGTTGTCCTTCACCAAGTCTCGAATGAAATGAAACTTGATGTCAATGTGCTTTCTCCTTCCATGAAAAACTGGATTCTTTGTCAATGAAATGGTGGACTTGTTATCGCAGTAGATCACTGTAGGAGCCTCCTGTTGATGCTTCAAGTCACAAAGCATACGACGCAGCCACACAGCTTGTGTAGCACCATTAGCAACTGCAATGTACTCAGCTTCCGTAGTCGATAATGCAACCACCTGCTGCTTTTTCGATGACCAAGAAAATATTCCAAAACCTAGATGGAATGCATATCCGGAAGTACTTTTCCTTTCCTCCATATCACCTGCCCAGTCACTATCTGTGTATCCCACAAGTTCAATCTTATCAGCAGAAGAGTAAAAGATACCATCATCTAATGTACCTTTCACATATCGTAAAATACGCTTGCCGGCTTGCAAGTGAGATTGCCTCGGAGAATCCATAAACCTGCTGATAAGCCCAACTCCGTACGCAATGTCAGGTCTAGTAGAAGTTAAGTATCTTAAACTACCTACTAACCTCCGAAAGATGGTAGCATCAACTAGCTCACCAGACCCATCTTTCACTAACTTCAATCTTTCTTCAACGGGAGTAAGAATCGGCTTACATCCCTCCATCTTGAATTTCTTCAATACATCACCGACATACTTCTTCTGACATAAGAAAATGCCATCATCCGTCTGACTTACCTCAATGCCGAGGAAGTAGGACATCAACCCCAAATCTGTCATCTCAAAATGACCAATCATTGCTTTCTTGAACTCTGCAATCATATCAGGGTTATTGCCGGTAATAATCAAATCATCAACATACAAACACACAATGAGAATATCTCCTTGTGGATTCGACTTGATGTACAACGTGTGCTCGTAGGGACATCTCTGAAACTCATGCTGAATAAAGTATGTGTCAATACGTGTGTACCACGCCCTGGGTGCCTGCTTCAATCCATATAAGGCCTTCTTCAACTTGTAGACCTTCTTTTCTTGTCCCACTTTCACAAAACCTATCGGCTGGTGAATGTAGACTTCTTCCTCTATCTCACCATTCAGGAATGCCGATTTCACATCCATCTGGAAAATTCTCCATCGATTTTGTGCGGCAAGGGACACAATCAAGCGAACTGTGTCAAGTCTGGCAACCGGTGCAAAAACCTCAAAATAATCAATCCCTGGTTTCTGCTTATAGCCTTTGGCAACCAGACGTGCTTTATAACGCTCCACCTCACCGTTTGGCTTGTATTTTGTCTTGTACACCCATTTAACACCAATGGGCTGCTTACCATGAGGCAAATCAGTAAGCTCCCATGTGTTATTCTTCTCAATTGCACATATCTCCTCATTCATTGCTTTCATCCAGTAATCATCTTGAGCAGCATCTTCATATGTGACAGGATCACAATCTGCAAACAGTGCAAAATTCACCAATTCTTCATCAGTTGGGTAGTCGTCATTACTCAGAACACAATCCTGCAAACGAGCTGGTAAGACCCGTTGACGTTGCGGACGACTGGAAGATTCTGCTAGATATGGAGTTACACAAGGTGGTGGTGTCACATGGGTAGGTTCCTCCTGAACAATCTCTTCCAGATCAACATTAACGTCTGAAGAGCTCCCTTTACCACTAGACCAATCCCAACAGCCTTGCTCATCAAAGGTAACATCTCGACTGACAATTACCTTTCCGGATACTGGATTATACAGCTTGTATCCCTTTGTCTTCTGACTGTAGCCGAGGAAGATGCACTTCTCTGCCTTATCATCAAGCTTCTTCCTCAAAACATCAGGTACATGAGCATAGCAAATACAACCGAACACTCGTAGGTGTCCAATACTGGGTTTCCGTCGAGTCCAAGCTTCCTGTGGAGTCTTTCCGAGAATGCTTCTAGTAGGGCACCTATTCAGCAGATAGAACGCACAATCAACTGCATCACCCCAAAAACCTTTGGGTAATTTCTTCAAGTGCAACATACACCTGACCATATCCATGACTGTTCTATTCTTCCTCTCAGCTACTCCATTTTGCTGAGGAGTGTATCTGGCTGTCATCTGATGATTAATGCCATGCTTCTGCAAGAAACCATCGCAGACAATATATTCTGTGCCTCTGTCCGTTCTCAAAGTCTTGATAGGTCTTCCACATTGCTTCTCAACATTCGCCTTAAATCTTTTAAAGGCATCACATGCATCTGACTTCTGCTGCAAGAAATACACCCAAGCTTTTCTGCTAAAGTCATCAATAAAGGTAATGAAATACCTGGAATTTCCATTTGATGGAACCTCCACTGAGCATAAATCTGAATGCACCAGCTCCAAGGGCTTACTGGCTCTCCACGCCTTTCCTATGGGAAACGGGTTTCTGTGTTTCTTTCCCAAGACACAGGTCTCGCAAACTCTATCTAGAGGATTTATGGAAGGTAATCCTGAAACCATCTTCCTAGATGCTAGCTGTTTCAGACTTCCAAAATTCACATGGCCAAACCGCATGTGCCACAACCAATTCTCATCACACATCACTGAACTAAAGCAAGGTAAACTATCACTGTTAATAAGCAGCGGAAACAAACGGTTTTGTGACATTTTTACCTTTGCTATTAGTCCCTTCTGTGCACTATTGATGGTGCAAATTCCTTCATGGATCCGTATGTCATATCCTTTCTCCGAAAGCTGTCCCACACTCAATAAGTTTTTGTGTAGATTTGGAACAAGCAGTACATCTGAGATGGCATTCTGGGATCCGTCCTTCAAAGTGATAGAAATTTTACCCTTCCCCATCACTGGCACCGTTGTGTCATTCCCAAACTTCACTGATGAAGTACAGGATTCATCCAGCTGAGTGAACATCTCCTTCTCACCACACATGTGGTTGCTGCAGCCTGAATCCAGAAACCATTTGTTATTGGCTCCATCTTCTGCCATGTTGCATGCTAGCAACAATGTTTCTGAACGACCACCATCTTCTGCAACATTTGCTTGAAAATTCTGCTTTCTAGATCTGCACTCAGCCCTGTAATGACCAAATTTTTTGCAATTAAAACACTGAATTTGAGATTTATTCCTCTGATTACTGTTGTTGTTGTTGTTGTTGTTGTTGTTGTTGCTCCATCTGCCTATTCCCTGGCTGGAACTGGAAGCACCTCCTTTTCTGTTCTGCGTGTTCTGACCCCACTGTCTAGACTTAGAATTCTTCTGAGTCTCGTCTTTGCCTTTCTTAAGACTTAACTGGCTTTGTAAAGCCTCCTCCACCTCAATTTCAGACTTCTCATCCAGACGTTGTTCATGGGCTTGGAGTGAGCCCATCAACTCATCCAACGTCATCGTCTCGAGATCCTTAGATTCCTCGATGGCAGTCACCTTGTACTCAAACTTTGAATTCAGTGTTCGAAGAATCTTCTCCATAATCTGAACATCTGAAATCGTCTCACCATTGGACTTCATTTGATTAACTAGAGCCAATGTCCGCGAGAAATAATCTGTCACTTTCTCTGTTTTCGTCATTTGAAGAAGTTCAAACTGCCTCCGCATAGTCTGTAGGCGAACTTTCTTCACTTTTTCAACTCCTCTGTACGTATTCATCAAAATATCCCATGCTTCTTTTGCTGAAGTTGCATGTGCGATTTTCTCAAAAATCACCGGATCCAACGACTGGTTGATGAAAAACCTTGCCTTTATATCCTTCCGAGTTGTTGCAGCATCTGCTGGACTAGCAATACCCTCTGAAACAACAGTCCACAACTCTTGGAATTCGAACAAAAGCTGCATCTGGACCCTTCAATACTCAAAATTTGTCTTTCCGTCAAATTTGGATATTTGGGGCTGAATTGTATTATTTGCATTGTTGGAGGTTGCCATTTGTAATTTGCCAAATAGGGGTATTATTTGCAAATTTACCAGAGAGGGCTTTTGTGTAATTTGACACAATAATACACAAACCAAGAAATCTGCTTTCGGCGTGTAGCACCTGCACAAAACACAAAGTCAAGACAATAAAAATAGCTTTTATTTCCCCTTTTTTTAAAAAATATCCCTCCTTTCTGATCAAACACAGATCAGATGCCAAAAAATCACGCCAACTCCTATTCTTCTCTTTCAAAATCACGCCAACTTCTGTCTCTCTTATCCGGCGACTTTCCCGGTCAAGTGTCGACTCGGTCTTGCTCTAGCAAGGATGACCAGCAACTTTGGCTTATCAACGACGACCAACTTGTCTGGAATGGCGACGAAAAACGAAACGTCGTGAAACTGAAACTTCTTCGATTCGCCGTCAATGGTGTCGGATCTGGACTCCGGACACCTGGGTTTTGATCCCGGTCGTCTTCTGAAGATTTTGGTGGTGGTGGTGACAACCCACTCTCCCGGCGGTCGGCAGCTTGTGGTGGTGGCGACGACTGACTCCGGTAACTTCTACTCTTTTTTGTCTGGTTCCGAAAAAAATGCCTCTGAACCTCTCTTGGTTCAAATCCGGCACCGGTGAGTATTTCCGGCTATCCGATTCCCAATTGGAATCTAGCTCAGATCACTCCCTCACAGTGTATCTCTCACACTCTCAGTTTCTACCACTCACACTCACCTTCTAGCTCTGATACCAAATGTGAACAACAATCAATATTTAGAAACTAAGCTCTGTTGATTGAGTTAAGTAGAAATGAACAAGGATCAACCCTTATATAGAGGTTGGAATCCTGACTACTATTACATGTGAACACTTACTAACAATTGTGTGCTGCCTAACAACTGACTAACATTATTAGCACATAGCTCCCAACTGCTAACCACAGAATAATTACTAACAGACAACTACTAACAAACTTGGTTTAAATCCTACACATATGCATCAAAGCTGTTTTGGTGACGGTTCCCGTATCAGAACCGATCTTGATCATCAAGCAGTGGACTTGTCTGCCGCGTTCCGGGAAGGGTAAGGCGGAGCAGGCGCCCAGAACGGTAGTGAAAGTGTAGGCATCGAGGTCGAGGCGCGAGCAATGCAGGCGACGGAAGAGATCCAAGGCGGTGAGAAAGTCGCGCATGCGGACATAGGAGGAGAGTTGAGAGTTGAGGGAGGAAATGTCTCTGTGCAACACTTGATCGAACAGGTGGTGAGTGTTGACGTTGCGTTTTTGGAAGTTGAATAAAGGACAAGTTTTTGAACAACTTTTGGCGGGGAATTTATAGTAACAACATAAGGAACGAGACATGGACATGGACATGTCGATTCAATCTCAAGTCGGGTTTGTTACAAATTTAGTAATTTCAGAGACTGAGATAAGATAAATACGGTGTTGTTATTGTTGATAGACATTGTTTACATGCAAATATTCATTTAATTTTGTGTTGCTTAACCTACTTACAACTTACACAACTTCAAGGAAATATCGATTTATTGAAAACATCAGGAATATATTGAAAACATTATCTATATTTACTTACTGATATAATGCATTACGTAATACCAATGTTCTAGTAAACACCGGGCGTTAGTCGGGCGGCAACCTAGTGCCTAACGCCTAGGCAGCACCTAGATGGCCGGGGATTTATTTTATTTATTTTAATTATTTTTCCTACATACAAAACCAATATTCAATCTCTTACAAAAATTCAATATTCAAATTTTAAACAATGCAACTAGAAAATAAAAACGACTTTGACTCCGCCTAAACGATTAATCGGCAAAATCGGCCGATAAATTGGCCAAATCACCCGTTTTTTTTACCTACCGCCTAATACGAGTGATTTTGTCCTAATCAGGTCTGCCGACGGCCGTCTAGGAGCGTATTTTCGAACACTGCATAATACATACTACAATTAATAGAATAACTTAGCTCGTTGAAAACTGAATATACAAGGTATTATTCAAAAATCTTAATCACACCATGATTTGAGGAGATTTTATTTTTTTATTTTTTATTTTCTTTTGAGTTATGTTGTACATATAATTATAGAAAGTGAGACATAATCATTATTCATTACAGAAAATAAAAAGAGCAAAATAAAAATGGAACTATTATTCTGGACAAAATGTATTGTTTCCTGAAGTGGAATATATAATTATATAGTAACATTTTTAATGAAATATAGATGTAAAGGACTAAACTAACCTCTGAAAAACCTCAACTTGCTTTTTCAGTTCACAAAATCATTGGAGAGAAAGCAACAGCTAAAGAGATAGACATTGATTTGATTTTGAATTATGGTTGGTAGGCCCATATCATGCCGCCATCAAAGCCCCAAGCCTTTACTTGATCAAGAAGCAAAGTATTTTAATCATCTTTTGCAAACTCATAATTATGTCCCCACCCATAAAAGCCTCTAAAATTCCGGGACTTTTAACATGTAAGAATATGATCTTGTTTGTTTCCTCTGAAAATAATGAGTAGATCACATAATATATAGCAGAATGAATACTGGGGAGGTTTTCCATTTTCTGAACAGAGAAAACAGCCAACTTTTCCGTGGCCGGTATACGTGTTAAAAATACCTAATACTAGTAGATTTGGGAACTACATAGATATATGACTAAAGTTGTCAATTGGACATGAGAAAGAGAGAGATATTTACTTACAACCAATATAAATTTACAAAAATGGGGGTTGGTTGTAAATAGCATGCAAACATACATTACTAAGTATGCACTATCGCTCTTCTGAGTTGAATTTGTTCCAAGCTTCCTGCAAAATAAACGATCAACGTAAAAACATTACATTGTGACGGAATGATAAAAGCAATAGTTCAATACTTGCCGGTAATTCCATGTTTTCATTCTACCGCATAATCATCAGCAATATAGAATAATTTAACACACCTTAAGAAGATCAAAGACCTTCTCGCAAATGTACTTCTGCTGGATACTTGCACCTCTTTGTTGTAATTTGTCAGGATGAACACAAAGAGTGGCTTTCCTGTAAGCCTTCTTTACAGCAGGAGAGGTTATGACTTCGGTTAATGGGATCGGATGCCAACCATTATCAGGTCCAAGGATCTGTCAAATATATAAAACTTAGTTCCAGCACCGTTTAAATTCAATGTATACCAGTGGCACCAAAGGAAACAAGAATACAATCTTATGCGTAAAACTTAAGAGATAACTCGTACATATTGCAAGGTTGAAAGCAAAGCACGTAGGTTGCCTTCCTTTCCGCTTGACCACCGCTTGACATCAGCATCCAGAGTTTCTGCTAACCTCTGCAAACAGAAAATTGATCCAACACATTAAGCAGAAATGCAACAGAAGTTTAAAGTCCGACAAATCATTTTGGAGGTGTGAAGATTTTACATTTCTTTCAGTTTGCTCTCTTTGAACAAGAAGATCCCGCATATTCTTTTCTGCAAGAGCTTTTGCCTGCAATAAAACCAGAAACAAAGGATTAATTTGTAAGATATAAAGATAATATTTACAAATTTTTTATAATGGTAGAAGTCATACCGCGCGCTCAGCTGTACGTTGATGCCTCTCTAGTCTAGCTTTACACCTCTGAGCTGATTCACCTTCAACTCCTTCAGATCTATCAGTATTATTTGAAGCTTCAAGTAGAAAACATACATGGTTCAGCAGTAACAAAGCATAAGACTATCAAATATTGAAAACAAACTTTCTTTTGCTTATATTTCCCCATTGACACAAATTACACTAGTGCTTCAAAATATAACATACCACCATGAACCGAGTAATGATATTTTGAACTACTAAAGGAGCTGGCTCGCTGAAATTTTTGATCCTGTAGGTCCTGCCATTTTCCATCTGTTAAACCCTGCCATATTCATGCATGTCATAGAAACAGTAGTTAAGAATATACTCACAGAAGATGAAGAGTTTGGTCTCATTGAACCATTTCTGGAAGAAGAAGAAAACTTCTCCGAAAATGTTCTTTCAACTCGTTCTTTTGACTCAAAAGCAACCCCAGCCATTGCTTTTTCCACAGCACGCTCTCGAGCCTCTGCAGTTGCTCTCTCTACAGCAGCACGCTCTGCCCTGAGTCTGGCCTCCATAGATGACCTCTCGCCAAATGTCTTCTCCTTAGCCTCTGCACAAGCCTTCTCCAGTCTTTCCCGAGCCTCTGTCAGTGCTCTTTGTCGAGCTTCAGAAGTTGCTCTCTCCACAGCATTTCTTTCTTGCCTCTCACGGACTTCAGCATGTGCCCTTTCACGAGCTTCGAGTGTTGCTAAGTCAACAGCCATTCTATCCTTTTCTCTTTCCCTCTCCCTCTCCCTCTCTTCTTCTATCTTTCTAAGACGTTCCTTTTCCAGCTCTCTTTCCCTTTTTATCCTATCAACTTCTTTCTTTTCTGATGTACGCGTCTTGTTCACGTTCTTCTCTTTTCTTTCTGCACTCTGACTCACATTCATCCGCTGAGCTGTTTTATGGATGTTCCCTTTCCCTTCCGAAACAGATGGCTGAGCAGCTTCCATTTTCCTTTCGTTTTGAATAGATTCTACTGGTTGGGTTGGCATGAATTTGTCCTTATTTTCTTTCTGATTCAAGCCAACTTGAGCCTCCCTAATATTATTTTCTCTCTGTCCCCATTCATCAGCAATTTTCTTCCCTTGCCTTTTCGTTTCAGAGTCCATTTGGAAAGCACTCTGAAATTTTTCAGATTGACTAGCTCTTTCCGCACTGTGGTCTTGAAGAAATGGCTCAGCAACATCTTCCATCTTCAATGTGAGCTCCTCATGTTCTAAGTTGCCTTGGGCCAAACTAGGCACTTCAAATTCCCCGTCTACCAGCACATTTTCAGTTTCAACTGCTTGTGATCCTATTTCATTATCTCTAGGCTCGGTCTGTATGTTTCCATTTCCTTCATGAGAAAAGGTCACATTCTTATGTACCTTGTTACTGTTTGCCTCATGCTGACTAGCCAATCGAGCCGCTTGAAGGTTCTCAATGTCATCCAGCATACATGCCTCGTCTGATCCCCTCAGATCCTCCTCCACTATGTGCACTGGATATCCTTCAGCCATTTTCAGTTTCTTCCCATTTTCATCCCAACAGGTCTGCTCATGTGCTCTACTTAGTCCCTTCAGATCTTCCGTCTCACCATCCTTGCTAAGTCTGTCCTCAGTCTCTACCCTAGCCTCTTCTGATATGTTCCCAGTTACTTCTTTTTCAAATGCTTCTTTTGATCTCATTTCACATTCTGCTGTCTCCTGAACCTGTCTTAATGTTTTGATGTTATCTCCTTGCTCACACTCCACGTCTAGTATTTTCCCCATAGCTTCTAGTTCATGAGCCTCTTTAAGTCTCTTCTCATTCTCTTCCTGCACAATAAACTCTTTTAGCCTCCTCTCATTCTGTTCCAGCTCAAAAGCCTCTCTTCGTTTCTTCTCACATTCTTCTATTAGTCTCTTCTCATTCTCCATCTGCTCAAGAGTCTCTCTCTGCTTCTTCTCACGCTCTTCTATTAGTCTCTTCTCATTCTCCATCTGCTCAAGAGTCTCTCTCCGTTTCTTCTCACGTTCCTCTTTTAGTCTCTTCTCATTCTCCATCTGCTCAAGAGCCTCTCCCCGTTTCTTCTCACGCTCCTCTTTTAGTCTCTTCTCATTCTCCACCTGCTCAAGAGCCTCTCTCCGTTTCTTCTCACGCTCCTCTTTTAGTCTCTTCTCATTCTCCAACTGCTCAAGAGCCTCTCTCCGTTTCTTCTCACGCTCCTCTTTTAGTCTCTTCTCATTCTCCAACTGCTCAAGAGCCTCTCTCCGTTTCTTCTCACGCTCCTCTTTTAGTCTCTTCTCATTCTCCAACTGCTCAAGAGTCTCTCTCCGTTTCTTCTCACGCTCCTCTTTTAGTCTCTTCTCATTCTCCATCTGCTCAAGAGTCTCTCTCCGTTTCTTCTCACGTTCTTCTTTTAGTCTCTTCTCATTCTCCATCTGCTCAAGAGTCTCTCTCCGTTTCTTCTCATGTTCCTCTTTTAGTCTCTTCTCATTCTCCATCTGCACAAGAGCCTCTCTTACTCTATTCTCACTTTCTTCTCTTTCACGAGCCTCTTTAAGCTTTCGGTCACTTTCTTCCCGCTTGAAAGCATCTCTTTGCCTTTTCTCATCGTCTTCCCTTTCAAATGACCCCTTGGATCTTCTCTCATTTGCCATACTTCTATTAGCCTCTTTCAATAACTGCTCATTTTCGGCATGCTTAATAGCCTTCTCATGTTCAGACCTATTATCCTTCTGCTGAACCTCTACCGGGTTTTCTGGCTTTGCTGATTGATCAACAGTTGGTTTCTTCTCATTTTCCACCAGATGTCTGACCATTCTGAGTTTCTTCTCATTCTCTCCCCGTTCACAAACTTCTTGAACCACTTTTGTCTTCTTCTCATGCCCTTTATGCCTGCAAGCTGCTTTAGATGCTTCTGATCTCCCATTGTTTTCCAGCTGTTCACATGCTATTCTTGTAACCTTTAGTTTCCTCCCATTTTCTCCCCCTTTAGAATCTTCACTATTTGCTTTTGTTTTCTTATCATTTACTTGTAGATGATCCACAGGTTCCATGGCTCCCTTTTTGTCCTTCTGCCCGAGATCATGAATTTTTGTATTTGGCACAAAAATCTCATCACTTTTCGCCTGCTCGAAAGCTTGGGATCTATCTGTTCTCACCAATTCAAAGAATTGTGTTGCTTCTTTCCACTCACCAGTTCCATCAAGTTTATCATACTGTCCATACATCTCTGATGTTTTATCCACATTGAAAAGTTTTTGTGATTCAATAGAATCTGAAACTGCCCTGGTAGTCTTCAAAACTTTTGGCCTCTCCTCCCTGACAGAATATGTCATTCCGTTTTCTTGTCTTTCATAAGATGCATGCACTCTCTCATCTTTTATACCGGGGCCATCAACGTTACTAAAGATCTTTCCTTCTCTGTCCTTCCTTTCCTTACGGCTGTGACGGCGCTCCCTCTTCCTCTCTAGTAATTCTTTAGCATTTTTCAATCTTGCTTGAGCTTTCTCCATTGCTTCTTTCATAGCAGCAGCGGAGGCTGCAGCAGATGAACTTGCATCCACCTCCACATCAAAGAAAGGTGGAGAAGTATCACCTGTGGTCCCTTCAGAAGCAATGGTTTCAGAGTTTTTAGCTACTTCACTGAAGTCTTCCTTTTTGTCATCTAAAAGAGGTGCAGGTCTACAGGGAGGTGGCACTTCAGATGGCAGAGTTCTAAGACTTACTTCAGAAATAGTTACAAATGTCTCATTAGGAAGAGAGCTAATTCTGCGATATCCTCTTTGAGATTTACAGCCACTTTCAAATGTCTGTTCACAAGCATTACTGTTAGCGGGATGTGACATGGTTTTGCGGAGGTTCTTTTGCCTCCCACTAAAATCCATTTCAAAATTGCTATCATCAGTCATCTGCAACGATGGATTCTCATTATATGTCTTTCCCAGGGGAGTGGTTTTATTGACTAGAAAAGCATACCCAGTAACATCATGTACTTGGGTTACATGGGTAATCCCATTTAACATATCTTCATCACTTCTTTGATTAGCTTTATGGTACGAGATGTTGAACTCCATGCTGCCATCAATTGACTCATAAGAATCTCTATTCGATAAGCTTTGATTCTTTCCAGAATGATCTGACTCTTCTGCCAAAGATTCAGTTTCTGCCGGGGTCCTATATACCAGAAAATGAAAAACAGATTATTTCATCGATATGAAGCTGCCTCACAAGATTCAAATCAATTTTCATATAATCGATGTAGAAGATAAGACAAACAAGTGTGCATAGAGCCAATATCAACAATTCAAAAGCGGCATAGAAAATGTTACAACATTATAAAGCTTCAAGCTCCATGGAAAAAAAAAAAAAAAAGGGTAACTTTTACATTTATCAGCACTTACTGGTCTATGTTCATTGTTTACCTCTACTTTGTATGGAGAAACAAGTAAGCAAGCTTTTGTAAATCTGGGTGAAAATGTGAATTCAGCTTCCAAGAGACTTAACAGCTAGGTACATTATACTATTTCAAGTTCCAAACAAAAACTAGGTCAATAATTCCATCAAGACCCTGAATTTTGCCAAAAATGGCCAAAATTTCCTACCAAACATAGTGCATTCAACGATCGCAAGCTAAAAAACCACTCAATCAACAATCACATACAAAAAAATAGCTGTTTTCAGACAATCTTTCTCTAAAAAAAAAAGTACCCAAAAACCAACATAGCTCAAAAAAAAAAAAAATCACTCCTTTATCACTGCCTCCCATAACTAGCCCTAGACTTTATGTATAAACAAGAAAACCCAGAACGTTTAATCACAAACAAGTACTTCAAAATGCTCAAAAAAATTATAAAGACCCTTCTCTAAGGCCAAACATTTACAGTTGAGTAGCTATTTCATACCCAACAAAAAATGAAGACAAAACAAACCAACAAACAACATTAACTGCACATTGTTTTGTTCCAGTGAAAACAAAACCAAATTAAAAAACAGAAGCTTACAACTGTTGTTTTGTTTTTGGTTTTTGGTTTTCACAGAAGAGAATAAACATACCAGGCTTCTTCCGAGGAGTCAACATCACCACAACAACCAACACCGTTGGATTGCTCCCTCAACAGCTCTTCGAACGAAACAGCAAAACCACGACCATCGAAGCCGCCACCGCCGAACACTTCATCGTAGTCAAACCCGGAGCTACTCACATCGAAGAAAACGTCTTCCTCTTCAACCACCGGAAGATCGAGTACCGGAATCGACCCGGCGCGTGAGGCGTGAAACCCGCCGAAAATCTCGCTGTAGTCATCCACTCTCGGCGCCAGCGACGGAACCCCGAACTTCGGCGGACCACCAAAGACGTCGTCGTACGTGGTCCTGGTGACGAAGTTGTTGTTGCTGCTGCCATTGCATGCTTTTTTGGAGAGTGTAGTGTTTCCAGTCTTGTTTGGTTGCCGAGAATGCGAAAGATTTTCCATGAAAAAAAAAAAAAAAAAAAACGATTCTAGGGTTTTTGTTGTTTGGGTTTCTGGTTTTGTTTTTGCTTTATAAAAAAGCTCCGTTTTTTTTTTATGTTTCTCTTCCTTCTCTCTTCGTGTGTCTGCAGAGTTTTTCTGCAGAAGCAGAGAAGGAGGACGACGAAAAAAAAAGCGAAAATTCGAAATAAAAAATTTAAACAATAAAAATAAAATAAGAAATGACAAAAAGAGACATGCATTATTGTATTGTATGACCCAAAAAAAATTAAAAAATAATAATAATAATAATATTTTTTGCTAATAAGAGGAATGACAGGTGGAGCGTAACCGGTAGCCGGTAACGGGTAACCGGTGAGAAACGCGGGAATGA
The DNA here is from genome assembly GCA_008009225.1 of Acer yangbiense. Lineage (NCBI taxonomy): Eukaryota > Viridiplantae > Streptophyta > Magnoliopsida > Sapindales > Sapindaceae > Acer > Acer yangbiense. The sequence goes on along the minus strand of CM017766.1, from coordinate 4,787,656 downwards.
GTGTGGTTGGGTGGGGGCATATTGGGGAAAACAACAAAAAATGAGAGTTGTTGCCACGTCACTGACAAAGTGTGTGAAAATGGGGAGGATTTTGTGTTTAAAAAAAAAAGTTATTATTTTTTAATTAAAAAAGAAAGAAAAAAAAAAAACCTCGTAAAGAAAATTTGGTTTAAAATTGATGATGATAGGGACAATATAGACAAATAAGGACAAATAGAACAGGAGGTCATACTGTTGAAGGGCACCTGCCCTAATTTTGTTTGGTTGTATTTAGGGTTTTCTTTTGGCTTTTTGTGTGTTTGTGTTGGGATTGATTGAATTTTGTATAATTGTACTGTTTTCTTTTTTATTGTAACTTGTGGATATATTATAAGTTTTTGAAAGTGAGAGTGTACGAAAAATGCGACTCGAATCCATAATTTGATTATCTAAGTTATCAAATCCATAATTTGATTATCTAAGTTATTATTTGATTTAGGTAATAAATCAAACATGTCTTTAATGTAGTAGTAGTAGTGAGAGTGAAGTTTGAATTAAGTCTCGTGTACGAGTATATCCCTCATATTTGCGTATATAACGTTGTGTGTTTTGAATTATGTCATCCTCTCTAACCTCCGAAGTTCTGTTTCAGTTCATTTTCTTCGTATTTTATTTTAGTTAAACAGAAGAAGGTTTTGAATTTAGGATTTTAACCTTTATCAAAAGATATGTTATCATGTAGGGATCGGTATTTGAATTTGAATTTGAATTTGATATACTTTCTGAGTGGGGATTCTAAATTACCTTTTCATCCTTGAAAGAAAAATGGTCTATCTCAATCTCACATAAACACATTATAGAACAAATAAATAAAGCATTTCCAACTTCTCAAAAAATGTTTTGACAAATTTTTTGAAAATACTAGACACGTGCTCTATTTATCCGCCAAAAAGATTACTGATATTGTAATGGCAAATTATGTTTAATCAAAATCAGTAAAATAAAAATTCTGTTGATTTATTGGATTAAGTTGGAATTTATATTTAAAAGCACTTTCTCAAAAGAGTAATGCTACATTGTCCAAATCTGGTGCTCAAATGATGTGGCAACATTCTAGTCCATTTATTTAAATCATGCAAATCTAATACAATTTAAATGAATGGTTTACAGTGTTACCACATCATTTTGTCACCAAATTTGGACAATATAGCATTACTCTTATCAAAATACCAATTTTTGAAGCAAGTGAGTCCAAAATTAGTGAAAATAAATTAAAAACAAATCTTTTAATATTTCAATACTTATTAAGTTGTGGACATCAAGAAATGTGGATTATTGGTTTTTTTTTTTTTTAATCTACTAAATAAATTGGGTTGTAATTCATGTGTTATAATCATTGAATAAATTGGGTTGTAATTGGGTTGTAATTCATGTGTTATAATCATTGAATAACTATCATTAAGGTGTGGAATGTTAGGTTGATGAGTGGATAAGAAATATTTTTCTCCCAATTAACTGATGGCCTACAAGCTAGCAAAGATCGATTTGGATCCTCTTATAATTTTTGCTATAAATTCATATTCATAAAAGCAGGAAATTTTTTTAGCAGAATGTAAAGGAATTTATCCTATTTATATAAATTATTGAAGTAAAGTGTCTTAATAATAATAATATATGAGTCCATCTCATTTGCCATATATAGACGGTGGTGTTCACATAAGTGCATACTTATGGATATTATATGAGTGCATTGAATCCAACGACTCATTGCCAAACAAATGACTTCCCTTAAAATTATTTACCAAAACTAAATAGATAGGTTTGGAACATTTTGTCGTCAAGAGTGCCAACGGGTGTTTGTTGCTGACCATAACCCTCCGTGATTCGAATTAACAATAGAAAAACTATATATATACAATTTTTCTATTATCAATTCGAACTGACAAAAGTTATATCAGTTCCTTGTATGTGGGCCACTGGATTTAAATACTTTGACTGACAAGTGCATACAGCCTTAAAATTATTTACCAAAACTAAATAGATAGGTTTGGAACATTTTGTCGTCAAGAGTGCCAACGGGTGTTTGTTGCTGACCATAACCCTCCGTGATTCGAATTGACAATAGAAAAACTATATATATACAGTCTTTCTATTATCAGTTCAAACTGACAAAAGTTATATCAGTTCCTTGTATGTGGGCCACTAGATTTAAATACTTTGACTGACAAGTGCATACAGCCAAGTCAAAGTATTTAAATCCAATAACCCACATGTAAGGAACTGATATAACTTTTGTTAGTTCGAACTGATAATAGAATTTCTGTATATATATATATCTAAAAATGAAAATGCAAGAGTATATATGAGACTGAGATGAGGAATGATGGATAAAGAAGGTGGTTGCTTGTAGCTATCATGACTCATAAGAGATAAATACGGTGGATTGGTGGTGTCATATATAGATGGAGCCATGGAGGTCAACCAACGTGGATATATGGCATGCAAAATCTCAAACACATAGATATATCAATGGGGAGGGAGGCTGTGAATTGTGATGGTGACAGAAGATTATACCCTATAATTTGTGTCATGCATGCAATTGGCTGGTTTCGTTTCAGTCATGTGATATATCTGACCATTAAAGATGTGACATGTGGCAATATCAAATATGCCACTCACAGTGACATATCGAATATCACACGTGGCAATATATGGAATATCCAATATAGTTACATATCATTTCTTTAGTGATTAGGTATACCACTTAACGGTGCATCAATTGTATTGAAATTTTTTTGGATGGAAGGACCAATCTAGCCCTATAATTTGTGTCATTTTTGCATGTAATTTGCATGCTTCGTTTCGGACATGTGCCGCATATATAACCGACCATTAAATATATGACATGTGGCAATATCAGATATGCTATTACATGTTGTAGTGACATATCGCATGCGGTAATGCAAGGACCACTCTCACTCAATCCACCGATTCAAACCTTTTATTCTTGATATTGACCTTCCAGCATCCCATACCCATAGAGTTTCACCTAATTAAAAACAATAATTAAACCATATGATAAAATCCTCCATGCATCCACCCACTAAATTCATCTCGTGTGATTGTGGTAATATATATATCTATCAGATTGTTTATATATACACGTCGTATACGATATTATTAGGTAGGTTATACGACGGGGCGAAGTCAGGACTTATCGTCCAAACAGGCTAAATTTACTATAATTTTTTTTTTATAACATCTGCCGTTGCAACAACTCGAATCTAGGATATTATCATACTATTTAATGTAATTTTCTACTGAAGTCATACTGGGCGGTAGTACAAAGTTTTTTAAAGCGAACCTAAAGGGGGAAAAAAAAAAAACAATAACAACAAACGAAAAAACTTAGGGCGCGTTTGGTATCGTTTTTAAAATGGTGTTCTTAAAAACTTGTTTTAAAAATGGAAATCATGTTTTAAAAATGATGTTTTTAAAAATGTAATGTGTTTGGTAGTGTTTTTTAAAAGTAGTTCTTTGAAACGGAAAACGATGTAAAAGTGTTTGGTTGTTGTTTTTAAAATGAGTGAAATAGTTGTTTGGAGGGAAAAGTTAAGGTTTATTTTGAAAACCTGTTTTGAAAACAATAGAAAACAATAAAAAATTGTTTTTAACTTTTTAGTTATAACTTTTAAAAAGTTGTTTTTTGTTTTTAAAAATAGTTTTGTAAAATGTTTAACCAAACAGCATCCTAGTTGTTTTTTGTTTTTAAAAACAAAAAACTGTTTTAAAAAACAGATCCAAACACCACCTTAAATACTTATTCGGACAAGCAAACGAAGTAAGGAACTCAAAATTTGTTTCATTTATCTATTGAAGAAAGGAGAATGGAGAGGAAAAAGAAATTTTAATGTGTTTAAGTGTCAATAAATCTATTTAGATTATCTCAATTAAATTAAATTATAAACTATACTATTCTTATGAATTATCAAGCAATATTAATATTGTAATTATCGTTCATTTGTATTCTTACCTATTATTTAAAATAAATAAAAAAACCAAAATCATTAATTATTATTATTTTATTTTACTATAGAAAAAGCTAGCCAGGGCTGAAACCGAGGCTAGATTGCATATACCTCCGCGGCTCCGCCCCGATTGCATATATTTTTTTGTTTTGAACAACCGAATATCTCCCATAAACGAGCAGAAATTTATTAAATAACTTTTAGTATTATAATTGTAATTCAATTTTTGGCCCAACAGCTCATAGATTCCATTTTCTGGAGACTCTTACAAAGAACTTCAATTTAATTATTCATGTAGCATTGACTTATGTAATTATTGTTGTTTGGAGTATTAAAAAATAAGTTACACCACAGAGGTTCAAACTCCATCATCGTATATATTTTTTCACGTTTGTCTATTAAACCGTAAAGTAAAAGGAGACTTCTCCCTTCTGGTTAGATTTTTTCTATTAAAATAAAATTAGAAAAATCAAATCACCAAACATCCAACAATCAGAAACAAATTAAAAAAACAATGCTTCTTGGTTTGTTTGGAAGATTTACCTAAAAAGAAATTTAACCCATGCATTCTCTTGTCCTTTAATAAAAAAAAACAAGAAAACACATCTAGACTAAACAAAACAATAAAATAAAATAAACAAAAAAAAGTACAATAAAACAAGGTTCTTGGAATCCGAATGTTGATTTATTTGAGCCAATTAACAATAATCAACTCTCATGATCTTCTTTTAATTACTTTGGTGTTTGTCCCAAGAATAAGAAATAGGAAAATAAGAAAAAAGTTGCTGTTTCTACTTGGTAGAAAGATTCAAAGAAACTTTACAATTAACAAATGAAAAAAGCCAAAGATTCAAAATGTTTGCAATCTTTTTTCACACTAAACTCTGTTCTCACAACAACATTATATGCAGCTTTTGCATTGGTATGTGTTTCCACAAAGTGTTTTTCTTCAAACATGCTATCATATCATGTTTGATAGATTCTATATATATATATATATATATATATAGGTCCAATCAAACTCTATCTCCTACATCTCTTGATCCTTAACTAACAATATTATTTGGTGGGTACAGTGGTTTGTTCTCACACCTAGATCATAATGTATTGGTTTCGAGTCTAACCTTCCTCCTCAAATCCTAATTCCGAATTATTGTAATATATACATATTTTAAAATCTAACAATACCATTTTATGTGACATAGATAACAAACCGAATGAGTTTTATATATTACTATACTTGAATATTTTATCTTCGTGTTGATTGATTTATACGTCCACCGAATATTTAACATGTGACATCGTAAATGATATATCAAGCTGATATAATTACCACATTATCAATACATCATTTTATAATCGATATGATTGCTAAAATTAGTAAGATATATCATTTAAATCTCATAGGCAATTATATGAAGTTAGCTCAGTAGTATGCTCATCACATCTGACACTAACATATATCATATTTTTAGTTGAGGGGTGTATAGAAAATGTTCTCTAAATTTAGACAAGCATATATTGTATGTAAAATATTTTTAGATAATTGTGTCAAGGTGGAAGGAAAAAGTAGAATTTATATTTGAAATCCTAGTAATTGGGGCTATATATAAAAATTACAAGGTGATACCAATTACCAATACCCAAAAAGGAAGAAGAGTCTTTGTAGGACCCTTATGTTGGCCACTTAATTATGTCATTAACTTCTTGTAAACCTCAAAAAACTCATCATTCAAATTCAATTCTCTTCTTCTTCCTCTTAATATATTTTTAATGTAATCTTTCTTTATTTATATCCACATGTAACAATCAATGTATACAGTATACATACTTAAATCTTAATTAATTAATTAATTAAAGATTTTGTTAATTTGTGTGAGACTGAGAGGTACAATACAATCACATGCAAGGCTCCTGCAAGTTGTAAGTTGTAAGTATTGTACCTACAACTGCAAACCCACTAGTCAACTTTGTTGATGAATGATAATGGTGTTATACAGCCAATTCTCACAGGTGATCATTCATGATTTATCATCTATTGGGTCCCTTCTTCACTGCAAATTTCCACTCTCTCTCTCTCTCTCTCTACTATACCTTTTGTTCTTCCATGTAATGTCAAAATATATATATTTACATTGGTATATATTGATATAAAATATGATCTTGAATATTTTCGATATTTTCGATATTTTTTTATTGAAATTTCTAACAAAACTTACAAATAATTCATATAAGTAAAAGGATGACATTATTCAAACCATTAATGATTACAAAAGTTACATTTGTATTCTCCAAACGTGCATTGCATTTTGTCTTAAACAAATAAATGTGATTAAACTTTAGCACAACAAATGAAATATAATAATAACTCTTTAATCCGTTATATTTTATAATGCTATTGCGGTTCTAATAACTTTACAAAATGACGATAAATAAACCCCTTCACCTGTACGCTATAAGGTTATGGGTTTAAATCCTCTCATTTTTTTTAAAACCTCAAGTTTATGTAATAACAAAATGACGGTTCTGATACAAATTTGTTTAGAAAAGTTTATTAGTATAGTTATTTTATATAATTAAATAGAAGAGTTGATTTTTGGTTGGCATGTTTAGTGGGGAGCAGCAAAGATACGCTGAATAGAGAGAGGAGGTAGATTAAACTATACGTTTTGAATAATTGTTTTTTTTTTTTTTTTTCCTTCAAAAAAATAGTAATTAAATCATGGGGGCCAAAAATTAAATAGCACTTTTTGGGGGAGGGCTTGTGCAAATAGCACCACTTTAATAAGTCATGTTTAAATAGCACCAAAGTAAGTGATGAGACCAAAATACCCCCACTTACTCTTTTCCTTTTTATTTTTTTTCTCGAAAATTCGAGACTTTTTTATGCGTTTTCGAGACTTATTCATGTGTTTTCGAGACTTATTCATGCGTTTTCGAGACTTAATTCAAGTTTGTTCGGGACTTATTCTGTTCGACCTCCATCAATGGTGAACAGTGACGATCCGACGACGGCGCCGGTTGACTCCGGAGATAGTTGGATCTGGAAGAACGAACGACGCCGAGTTCGTTGGCGCCATCGGTTTCGTCAGATTCGCGACGGATCGTCATAGATCGGACGATGAAGATTTGCGACGGTTTGGGTTTGGTTTCGTTTCTCTCTCTACACAGCTTGAAAATGAAAACGAACACTTCGGTTACAATTATTGGCACTCGAGGAACGTTTTCCTGGTGGTTTTGCCGGTCAACTCGCCGGTCGGCGGTGGCACCTCCATTGAAGCTCCATCAATGGAGGTTTTGGAAAAAGGAAGAAGAAGGTGAGGACACACAAGAGAAAAGAAAAGAAGTTGGGGGGTATTTTTGTCCAAATTCCATTTTTGGTGCTATTAAAACAAGAGTTATTAAAGTTTGATATTTGTACAATTCAAAATTAAAAAAATGCTATATACTCCTATTTCCTCTTAAATCATGTATACAACTATACAAACAAGTCCATGAATGTCTAGAATTATTATATATAAAAATATAAATGTAAAAAGGGCATATTAGAAATTTAGAATAGAATTGGTTTATGACAAAAAAAGAAAAAGAAAAAGAAACAAAAGTGTAGAAAATAATGTTGTGGATGGCCCCCCAAATCGCAGTTGTTGAGTGGTAGAGCATATTCTGATTCGTCATTCGTCAACATAAACCTCAGAAAATCTCTCATTTATTAAAAACTTTCAACTTTCACCATCACTCTACCTTCAAACATGCACTCATCAAACTACCAACCCTTGGTTTTTATTGATTGAGATATTTATTCTTGTAATAGTTTTTTATCTTATTTATATATTAGTCGGATCAACGGTCTATTGAGATTTAGTAAGATCAATTGTTACGAACATGGTCTAGAAAAGCAATTCCACTAAAGAGAATATGTCTTCCCACATTTTGTGTGTAAAAAAAATGTGACGTTTCAAGAAAAATTAAGGACTAAATTGAAGTTTTTCCAAAAACCGAAGTTAAAAAGGAAAAAAAAGTGAAAATTTTTCAAGAAGAGGAGGGTTTGTTATGGGTGCAACACAAACATGTCAGCTGATTGTAAAAGGAGAGATCAAGTTAAGAAATTATTATTGGTTATTGATTAACTTCATCTTCTTCTTCATCTACCTTTAGTTTTAAGTTATTCAACTTTTGACATTATTATTATTATTATTATTCAAAACCCATTATGAAATTGAGTATCATATTCTTCCAAAATTTGGAAGAAAAAAAGAAAAGAAAAAGCTATGATGTTGAATCATTGATTTGATATTTTGATAATGAATAATGGCTGGCAAGCCAGGTTGGGGGTTGACATTTAAGCAATTATTATTACAAAGAGTATTCTTATTGATATCTCCCAAGTCCGATACGATTCGAACTCACAATCTATAAGTGATATATACTATACTAAGCCATGGAAGTTCAGGTTAATTGTAATTCTAATGTTATTGTATTGGTACTGAAATAGTTTCGGAGCATGATAGATTATTTTGATAGGTTGTCATTCTCGGTCTTGCAAATACAAAGATGATAAAAGAGTGGGTATACGAAGTCCTTGGCCATTTTTATTGGTAAAACAGGAGAAACTACGGCCTTTGGCCATCTAGGTACCCATGACAGAATTCGAACCCCAAATCTTGTTGAAGCAAAATATCATCGGTGCTATTTATGTAAAAACATCGACAAGCAAAATGGATCCATACAGCTTTTTCTTTAACCTATAGCATGCAAAAAAATGCTTGAACTGAATCAACGTTCTTTATTTCCGGTAAACAAATGCAAAGCAATTGTGCTCTAAAATAGTACAAATACATTAGACCATCCTGGATGATCAAAACATGGAAACATATACTCCATTGTAGAAGATTTTCTTAACAAACTAGAAAAATGATGAAGTCTCCCGAACAAAAGTGTACGAGCACTGCCGTATGCCAGAAATGTGCTTCAAGATTTGATCTTTAACATTTTTGGCTCGGTCCAAAAAAATATTATTGGAATTGAAAAAGCACCCATTTCCTATAAATCCCGCACATGACAAAATATTCAATGACATTTGAATCCCAAGAGAAACCTACCCTGGAATAATCAAACTCAAGCGGTCTTTGGCACTTTGATATTTTCAGGAAGGATAAGCTCCGGACGTGTTTCACGAACGACACCAAGCATTGAATCATACTCCTCATCACGACGTGAGAATTTCTTCCGAAGCATCTTCTCAAACTCGATTTCATCAAAGCTCTTTGCATTTTCAGCTGCATGAACTTGTGCCAAGTTGGAATAATTTAGGGCTGACTGGGAGATGAAGGCCATCTCTTCTTCAGTGAGCTTCCTCAGGAACCTTGCTGGATTTCCTCCCCAAACCTATTTAATCGGTAAAAAAATTGCTTATAAATAAGTAGGGTTACAAGTCATATTAGAAAATATATAAATAAGTCATGTTTAGTAAGGAGTTGTGCTTAAAGCCTGTTGGAGACTCTCCACTTGGTTGAATTTACTCAACTTCAATCTTAAGATTACATGAATACAAGAACTACTAAAATGACACGCCTGACAAGGCTGATGGAAAGTCGTCATATGGGAGTTTTCACTTTTCTGTTCCCTCAAAAACTCTAAAAAAACAATGCCAATATTCAGCCTGGTCAGAGACTAGATGGATAAAGTAACTGCCCAGACTTCTGAGGCCTAACACTCATGGATTTGCGTTTGCCCAATAAAGCTCAAGTTTCCAGAAGAATTGCTTCAGCCACAAGATATACAGGAAAAATAATATTGGCTTGATCTTTCAATCCCATCCATATCCAGCCAGGAGAATTCATAGAAGGCATGGGCACAATCTTCTACAAGATCAGAAGAGAATAATATGATGTAGAAGGGAGAGAAAGATAAAGGATAACAAAACACCTGGATGTTTACCACAAGAAAGGCACGGGGATCATATCGAACTAAATGGGATATCCTACATCAAAAGTTTATATACTTCTGACTCGGATGAGATAACTAAGCAATGACAATCCAAAAATCCAAAAAAATTCCTGGCTACATTTGACCATATAGCCTAAGAGATAAACAAAACATAGCTATTGCATCGCTGTAGTACATAAAGCCAATAATTCTTAAATAAAACATTTCAAACCATCATATCTTACATACAACGCACTACCGCAAATGTCAAAAGTTTATAATAAACATGAATATGCAGTATTTCAGGTCAATAACACTTTTAGATGGGAACCGTCCACATACCTCTCCACAAGGAATCTTTGTATTCTGCCTTACAAGAGCTCCAGCAGCAACCATGGCATGTTTCTCAACATAAACCCCATCCAGCAGGGTAGCAGCCATACCAACAAATGCCTCATCTTCAACAGTACATCCATGTAAGACAGCACTGTGACCTGTTCATAGAAAAATGTTAATCATAATTCTCCGGACCCTTCCATAAAATCCGCCTTAGGGCCACATTGATTACACTTCAAGATAATTGTATGTAGCTCACCAACAGTAACATTATCTCCGATGATAGTTGGTAAAACCTTCCCAGATAAATTTGATTTTGCCACATGAACAAGTGTATTGTCTTGTATGTTGGTTCCAGACCCAATGCTGATGCGGTTGACATCACCTGCACAAAGGAAGACACAACTAATCAAGAACCGCCAACATCTACTACATGCATGTGCTCACAGAGAGAAAAAGAGAGGACTAACGACTCAGATGATTTAACTAACAGAGACTCACATAAGAAATTACTTGAGTTCATTTTACTATTATCTATATTAACACCTGTGTATAACAACAGCTGCACCATATTGTCTGTTTCTCTTAATTGACCTACAAGAACATTGTACTGACTTCTTAGTAGCCAAGAATTTGCCTCATCCAACTAAAAATTTGACTTCTTATTAGCAACTACCAAGTTCATATCTAAAAAATTATATTTATTCACTTGAGTGCAAATTTCATCATTTCGTAATAAGTCATCAGTGCAGTAAATTATGGTTTGCAGACTACTTATTGAGATGTCAAAAGGAAAGGAAAAAAAGGAATTTACGAAATCCCTATCTACTGGGAGTTAAAATGCCAGTTTACCTCTTACGACACATCCATACCAAATGGAAGAGCCTCGTCCCACATGTACATCACCAATTATGGATGCACTAGGAGCCACAAATGCATCCTTATCAACGACAGGAGCTTTGTCAAACACATTCATAAGCGTCCGATGCCTGGACACTTCATAACCAAAACAAAGAATTGGTTAAAAGGATGATATTTCATAAAGTAAATTCAGAGTAATTTAACAAAAATTTCTACAGCAATAAGATAATAAATAAGCAAGAATCCAAATAAACAACAAAGAACTCTATGCATGAGCATGCAGAACGGCACCCATACCACACAACAAAACTGGTACTATTCAAATTTAGTTGAAAAAGAACATGAATCACTAACTAGTTCCTCAACAAAAAACCAATAACTTCAAAGGAATTCCTTCTATGAAAAGTGACACACTAGATTCCATAGCTTCCCTTGATTGAACTCTTTTATGAAGAAAAAGCTATTACACGAGAAAGCCACTACATAAGTTAATGACAACGATAATGATTAAAAGAAAGCCACTTATAAAGACTTAACCATATCTTCCAAGACGATAACAGATAAATAAGACAATAAATAGGCAAATAGCATATAAATTTCGTTCCAAACTAGTACAAGAAACCATGTATCATAAAATATACACGACAAACAAAGCAGCGGATCAATTACTGCATAAATGGACCTCCTACATAAAAAATTAAAAAAAAAAAAACACAACAATTCTGCAATGCAACGTTATAAATAAACACACAGCCACATAAAGCTTCCCAATTCATCACTCTATAATCTTGTTAGTGATCACGAAAACCTACTAACACAATTTGAAATGATGCAATCCCTTGTCCTAAACAAAAAGCTACTACTACTGATCAAATTCAAATGTAACAGTCACATTTCAAAAGCTCTAATAAGAAATTAATAACCTAGTAGAAGTAATTAAAAATTAGTTCATAGTCTATTGATTCAGCGAGAATATCCAAAAATGCAGGAAATTTGGGAGTCTTAGGTCAACAAAATTACAATAAGCGAGTAATAGAAAGTGAATGTTGGGAAAGGCTATTTTCGCTAATTTCCACTAGAAAAATCAGTAAAATCGAATATAGGAGGATGAGATACATACGTTGTTCTTGGAAGTAGTGATTGCCTTGGAGGCGGCAACCGAGACGATCAAGGGCCTGGCCGGTTTCTCGGATCCAGAATCCGACGGAGTAGATTGCCCTCCCCAAAGTTCCCATTTTTTTTATAAAAATAAAAAATAAAAAATATGCCTCTATCAGAATCCGACGGTTCTGATTTGAAGAAGAAATGATTTCAAGTAGTGGTAGCTGTGTGCCGTGTGCGTATTTCAGCTGAGTCAGAGAGACGATGGAATTGGAAACCAAAGTCGAAGAGGAAGAGGTCGACTGGACTGGCTTCTCTAAATTGCAGGGAGTGTAGGGACTTGTTCTCTACAGTTACTTTTCCTACAGTTTCTCAATATTGGAACTGGACTCACCCCGTTTTAACCACAAGCCCGGCCCAAAACTCAAAAGAAGGGAGCAAACTACATGCAACGCTGCCGTTTATCGGATTTCCCAAAATCAATACAAAAACACCGTGACGTGCCCGGGGACGTCACTCAATTATTACTCAAACTCAAATGCGCAGATATGGCTCCAGTCAGCAAACTGGCGGTGACGTGTTTAGACACTTCAGCAAAAGTCTGTGACGTGCACAGTCATGTAATCAAAAGTTGATGCCGTGCCTGACCACATCATTAAAATTAGTAGATGTGGCAGACACGTCATCAACCCGACGAGGATGTTATAAAACACATCGGCAAAAGCCGCTGACGTACCCAGTCACGTCGTCAACAAGCCCGGTTCCATCTGAGCAGTCAACCACCACCATTTTCCATTTCAATGGCTTTTCGATACCAGGTCTAGGGTAAGACAGTGACGGTTTTTTACACTTTAATCTTTATTTCACTGTAATCTTGCTTTCAATGGAAAAGAATCAATAGTATTGAATAGTTTTACGGCAAACAATCTGGTCAAAATCCTCTGGTTCATGGTATTTGACAGATTGTTTTAGTTTAAACTGATTATGAATTCTTTTCAAAATCATACGCACACATTGACGCATTCATTCTTTTTTTTTTTTTTTCCTGGGTCACACGTATATTCATTTACCACCTTTTTTTGGTCAATCCCTAGAGAGGAATTAATGACATTTTTGTTTCCATGATAGCTTTGAAAGTATCTTTCTCTTGATAGCTGATTACAATTCTTTGTTTTTGAAAATAAGAACTTAAAAAACTGTCAAATAAATCATCATCAAACAAGAAAAATAGAGATTTTGAACTTTTAACATGTCCATCCAAATACTATTTTTTTTTTCAAATAAGGTGTACAAAAGTTGTTTTGTTAGATTTTATCCGAAAACTATTTTCTAGATACAATCATGAAATCATTTTGAAAATTGAAACCAACTATGTTTGTGTTTCTTTTGTGTGCGTGATTATATCCAAATGAACCTGGCAATCAATAATGCTGTAAAAGAAAACCATAACAATATCTTCTTAGAAGCTGCATATGTAAGTCTAAATCTTACAACAAGTGAACTGTAATAAATGTTCCGAAAATTAAAAGACGAAATCAACTGTTGATGCAGTTAAAAGTTTCGAACATAAGCATCGTCCAGCTAGTAGTCCAGCCTCAGAAGAACTGTATCTAGTCATAACAATCAAGACTAATATGATGCTAAGAATTCGCATCAGTTAACTATCAGTCTTTCAATGAAGTTTATTGCCTTAGGCTCTCAACAATATATGAAGCATACAGATCCCTGCAACAGGAATCGTTCGTGTATGAGAAACGATTCATTATAAATGAAAAATGAAAAACAGAACGAAAGAAAAAAAAAAATGGATTTGTTATTTGATAGAAACAAAAAAACTCACATGGAGTATTTGATGGCCTCAACAGCAGCCTCAGCTGGCAGAAAGTCTTCCACATCGACTCTCTTGTTCTCATTCTTCTTGTCTGTTATTCATGATAAGTGAAGGATATACAATGGAGTACACGTTTTAGGTGGTGGTGGATATGCAGATTTATTCATTTGTATGTCCTATAACATGTTTACCAGAAAAGCTGATATTGGTGAGAGGTAGTTGAGCATATCAGGAGTGTCAACTGATTGAATGTGCAAGAACAAGTACAGTTCTGATAATCTAGGAGTTAAATAGCTATAAATGTGAGTTTGAGCATGTGATGTGAGTGGATACAATCCTCAAAGAAACGGCGAATTTCAGCAAGGCGATGTGGAGGAAGCTCCTTGATGTCCGAGTAGTGGCGGAATTCGGGGTCATCAGCACATACTGCAATAATTTTGTCATCCCTTTCGCCCTGCAACAGAGTTCTTATTATTGATTCAACAGCTCTTGCATCAGATGCCCAGTATGAAAAAGAGAAGTGGGGGCGAAGGGTCCAAAGACCAGTTTAATTTATATTCTATTTTTAGTTACCAAATCCTTTGAACAACCACTTGAATTAGAGACAGGTAAACAGAGCAGTTCATTTTGCAAATTTAAATAAGTGATCCCAAGCAAATACCCACATCAGATGTAATATTCCAAATACATGCTTGGAAAGACAATATTGTGTTACCCAAACAATCTACTGATCAGCTGTTCTTAGTTAGCTCGAAAAAAGATAACTACTTAAGTCAAAAGTTTGGAGAAAAGAACACCAGTTTTTACCTGATCAATCATAGGCATTAATCCAATAGCACGGGCACGAAGGAAGGACCCAGGGAGAATAGGCTCCTACATGAAGATTCCAGAAACTTGTGAGTTTGGCTGAAATTTGAAAGAATGATGTAATCCTTACTCAACCAAACTCAAGAGTAACATGGATGCTACCTGCATCAGTACCAGAACATCCATAGGATCACTGTCCTCACAAATAGTTCTTGGGATGAAGCCATAGTTGTGTGGGTAAACAACTGATGAGTAGAGAATACGATCAACCTACCATTAAGATATCCAATCATTTGTTAATTTCTTCATGTAACAGTAACAAATACATAAACTTTACATAAAATGCAAGCATCTTAGAGATAGGAGGAAAAAATTATAAATATGAAAAAAGAGACTTTATCCTGTTCATTGTATTACGAACTTCATTAGCAGTTGGATCAATAAGACCTTTCAATTAAGAACTGCGATGATATTCATTACACCATTATAACTTACAGAATGAAGGTTTTAAATTCCCTTGTGAAAGAGATCTACATAAAAAGCTAGAAGATTTAATTTTCTATTGAAAAACTAAAACTTGTTGAATGATACTTGTGAATTACGATTTACACTTCTGTAGTGTCTAAAACTTGTCATGACAATCAATTTAGTAATAAGAGCATCACAAGTATTTTTAGTCTGTCAATTAGATGTGGTTTTTCTCATTCATTACCATTTCTTCACTATAAGAGATCTACAACCTAAGCTGAAAAATTAAGCATTATTATCATCAGAAAGAATGTATTGACAGAAACATATTGAATTTAGTTCAAAGATTAAAGGACATTTTAAGGAAGAAGAAGAAGAATCTCACTTTTATAAGACCAGTAGCCTTGTCGAGTTCATATTTAACCTTGCTCCCTTTCCCAATTTCCACCACCTGGCACAGAGAGTTACACTATGATTTGGGAGCATGAATGATCATCAGATAAATTAATTAATAGATTTCTGATTAGACCAACTTATGCACAACACCATACTCAACAATAAGTATCTTATTTACTTGTCAGTTGCTGGAATATAATCCAGTGACGTTGTATCTCTGTTTCTCCACAGATTCATTCAAAAATTCATCCGCCATTGGTGACACAACCTCTTACAATTGATTTACTTTCTCTTCCACCATATTTATAATAAACAAATAAACCTTCCATGTTTCAATTAGTTCTCCTAGATTGAGATTCTAAATATTCAAATACTACAGATGTTAATGAATTCATCATAAGATACTGTTATACCTATCATGTTCTTCCAAAAATTCACAACAAAAAAGATTTTAACGAAAACTAAACTTACGCAGTTAAAAACCGCAGGCGCACCTGGTCCTGCATAGATCAAAAGATGTTGGCACACATTACAAATGATTGACATTTCAAGCAAGCTATACAAATATATCTAGCTGTAAGGATTATTACAAGTATGAGAGCTGCAGAAATAGAAAACAATTTATGGAGATACGAATATACGATTCATTTATACGAAGCAGAACATGTACCAATTTCAAGATCATGCCAGGGATGAGCAGCTACAGATCTATGAGACATGGACGACAGAATCCTTTCATTGAGAGCCGCAGGACGTAACAATCCTCCTGAAGTGTTGGTACCACTCCCGTCTCCAACTTTGTTAGCCATATTTATCTGGTTTTCCTCAATTGAAAACCATAACCATCCCCAAATTAAAAACCAAGACGCAGGCCAAGTGATTTAAACTTAAACTATAATATACAGAAAATTAATTGAACCAAAAAATCACTCTGAACTTAAACTGTACTTTGCAAATTCAGTTAATTTAATCAGAAACCAAAAAACTAAAAGATCAAATGCATGCTAAGTTGCTAACAGAGACATAAATTAGAGAAAACCTAGGAACAGGCTCCTGGTCGCCTTTATTGTGCACATCAATGTCACGATTCACGAATAAATTTTGGCAATTATTTTTTTACAGACAAAAAATTAACTAATACAAAATGAATTACCTGAGATTACTAACCAAAAAAATTAGAAAAAAAGAAAAAGAAAAAAAAAGATGATGAAATACAAAATCATAAACGTTAACACGTAACAGAACTAAAATTATAATTATTTCACACTAACAGAATATTTTTGGAGAGTGTAGCAGAAAGCAGAATAATTAACATAGTGACGACTACAATCTACAGGCAATCTCCTATAAACATATAATTCAACAGACCGAAATCGAAACAGCATTTTTAGAAATCGTAACAGATTTCACACAAACAAGTATCAAATCGAAGTCTCACAGCTACTATATAGTATATACACACACAACAAAACCTTGAAGAAGAAGAAGATCAACGAGAAAAAAATGTTAAGGACGTACGAGCTTCTCTGCAACGCGTTACTCTTCAAAGCAGAGCACAAGCTTGTGAGCTTTTTTTGTTTTTTGTTTTTGTGAAAGGTGAGAGAAGAAAAGAAACGCAGTAGTGGTCATTTTGTCGTCTTGTTGGGCATCTTTTCAGCGGTTAGTCCACGCTGGATTTCGTTCGTTGAATTTGGTAGATGATGCTGATTAGACGGTTGTGGATGAGAGTGACGTGTCGGGTCGTCAAAATGTGAGAGTTTTATATGGAAGTTTGCAATTTGCAGTTACGTTAAATTTTTTATTTTTTTTTGGAAAAGTTGGCTGTTATATTATTGGATAATGTTACACATCCAATCTTTTTGTCCAACATTTTTGTCCAACCCCTGATGTGTCAGTTGGTGAGTGGATATATGGATAAATCATTATTAATGTGCATCCACTCATCAACTGACACATCAGGGGTTGGACAAAAAGTTGGACAAAAATGGTTGGATGTCTACCATTGTCCTATATTATTATTCTTTAATCCACCCAGGAAAGTGATTAGTTTATGCTAACGCAATCACATGTGGGTATATAACTGTATATACACATGTGGCATGTGGGTACATGAGACTATGACCTATCGAGATTAAACAATATATACGTGGTTTGGATATCTATTTTTATAATTGAAGGTTATGAGAAAATTCCCCGAAGACATGCTGACAATTGTCTATGATGAGACTCAAACCCTCACAACAAGTATGAAATAAGAGCTGCACACCACTTGAGCTAAGAGTTGATGTTTATGAATGATTAATTGAAAGTGAGTAAAGAGTTGAGGTGAGGTAGGCTAATTAGCAAGTTTATCACGTCGATCGATGAAACCGTGAGTTTGAGTTCCCTCCTCAAATCTTAAATTTGTAAAGGTTAAAACACAATAAAAATGGAAAAGTTCTATAAACAAGGCCTAGCCTTGTTTTAAAATGTGGTGTTGCACTGTTGCCTTTAATTAGCAGCTTCGCAACTAGTGATGACAATGGATCAAATTGAGGATGGATACTCCAATATCCACCTCTGTATCTGTTTGAGATATATATCCTAAATTCATAATCCCCGCATTCATCCTCATTTCTAAGTGATCGAACGGGGCAAATTCGGATAATCCCTGAATTGAGGTAGAGATATGTATCCTTGCTCCGTCTATATTTGTATCCTCTAATGAAAAAAATGTTAATTTTTATAATTTAAAAGTGAAAAATGTAACTAACATGTGTAATGATACATTTTGTCATATTTAAAGGAGAAACAAATACATCCAATAAAGTTCAAATAAAAAAATTAATAATAACTTATATAATTATAATTTTTTTATATTTTAAAAATATTAAAATCTATAATGGATTCGGATGGGGATGATTGTTCATAGACGATATCCATCCACATCCCTAAAAATAAAATGGATATTAGAATGACATCCATCTCTGTTTCGTCCCGGAAATAATAGTATTCATCCTTATTTTGAATGGAACGGATTCTTACGAATAGGGGCATAGCCGGAAAAAAATTTCAGGGTGGGCTAATCTAAATTTTTTTTTTCTTGTTTAAAAATCCTAAAATTTTGAACTAACTACTATGCAATTTTTTATTTTTTATTATTATTTTTTTTTTGTAATAATCGAATCAAAACGATATGAGAGAAATTTCATATTTAAAAAAAAAAAAAAAAAAAAAAACACATACCTAGTAAGAGATAATGGTAACACACAATGAAATTTTTTGATGTATATTTTTCTTTTCAAATCCCCAAAGGTAAATAAACCTTAGCTTTTCTAAGATTTTTGACATTATAACCTACGATAAAAAGAAGAAGACATAAATAAACATTTAAAAACAAAGAATAATCTTCCAAATTTATTATTAATTTTTTACTGCAAGTCCAATAAAAAGAACGAGTAAGTGAAATTTGGGAAAGTGAAAAAAAGAAAGAAAAAATGGTAAAGTGATCGAAGAATGAATGATGCTGGAGAGTGGAGAGACAAATCTGGGAAAGTGAAAAAAAAAAGATAAAATATTTTATAACAATTTATTTGGGCCAATTGGGCTTTTGGGTTTATTTTATTATGTTTAAGGTTATTGGGCTTTTAAAAATGAAGATTGAATAGATAGCTGTACGATTATTTTATGAGTAACGATATTTACACCCCTTTAAAACTGCATGTACAACCCTAAATTTATATATTTTCAAAATTCCAATATTATCCTCAAATTCAATTATTAACATTTTAATCATTATATATTATGTTTTAAATATATATTTTTAAATTTTTCTTTTTAAAAAAAAAATACAATATCTTATTAAATTTTCACAGCAATTTCCCAATTACAAGTTTGCATATGATTTTTTTAAAATCGCAAAAACACCATGGTTTATTGTCAACATACTCAAAATCATAATGTCAACCCAAAAAAAATCTGATTTTTTTTAAAAAAAAAAAAATCCCAGCTTATGGTCATTTTATAGATTATCACACTAAAGAGAAAAATGAAACCCTCAAAAAAAAAAATAAAATAAAAAAATGAGTGGAGAGATTTGAATACAATTTTTGCTCAAAGATAAAGTATGTAAATAAGGACTCAAGAGAGAAGAATTGATTTAGAAAAAGAAATGGAAAACGTGCGGTTGCAGCGGCTACCTTCTAATAAGGACTCAGGAGAGAAGATAGAAGAATTGACTTAGAAAAAGAAATGGAGGAGGTGCAGTGCAGCGGCTCTAGTTTTAAAATTTTAATTAATTTAGAATCTATTGATTTATTATATTTCTTATCAAAATTACAAAAAGGATATAATTGGTAATGTACTAATGTGTGGGGTGTGTATACAAAATATAATATTTTAAAAAAATTAATGAGGTGTATATACAAAAAGGGGTGTACATACGGTTTTCGAGGGGTGTAAATATCGACACTCTTATTTTATTTGGTCTGTGCAATTATTTCATTTAAGCTATGACTAATTTATTTTAAAAAATAATAATAATACAAACTTAGAGATTTTTTTCAAAAAACTTGGGTGGGCTACAACCCACCCAAGCCCCTGAAGGGCTCCGCCTCTGCTTATGAATATCCGTATATATGGATAATTTTGTCATCTCTAATATTAACCACAACGATGAAGAAAGAGATCGTGTTGGCACTTGGCAACTTGGCATTTGGGTGGCTCTCAAAAAGATGGAGTGGGAGTGCATAATAAATCATGTGGGTTCAATCAACTGCAACTGTTATATATTGGGTGTTTGCAAAAAGATAAAAAGCCATTATTGCGGCGGAGTTGGACCTCAACTTCACAAATTGCATTTTTTCTTTTTTCAATACCCAATATGATAGTAACTTAGTAAGGCAAACAAAAGTCGATTGAACAAATTAATTGAATATATAAAAATAATATTCCTTATATATAGGGTTAAAATTGAAACTAACCATATGATTAGTGGAGTTTTTATTTTTACTCAGCATTAGTGTTTTGATTGTTTTTACAAAACTTTCCACTTATGAGACAAAAATACCCTTAATGATTTCTCAATTAAACACACCGGTTTTTTTTTTTTTTTTTTTCATTTAAACACATTAGTTTTTTTTCAATTAAAAACACCACATGTTTTCTTAAATTAAATACACTAGTTTTTTTTCAATTAAATACACCACAAGTTTTCATCGATTAAATATACCACCGATCTTCTTCAATTAAACATACCACCAGTTTAATTCCTAGTGTGTTTAATCTCTTTGTGTTTAATCTAATACAGGGGTAAATTTGTCTTTTCAATGAAAAGTTTAGTAAAAGCAATGAAAACACAAATTCCGGGAAAAATAGAAATTCACTTAATTTTTTGGTTAAAAAGTGTTATTTCCTCATATATATATATATATATATATATATTGAAGTGTTACACTATTACATGAATTCGGGGTTTTTGAGGAAGGGGAGAACTCGAACCCGGCGGATCCTCGTCTATTCCTTATACTTTTATAATTGTTAGTTATTTTGTTTCCATCCTGAAATATTAGTGATATTATAGACATAGGGATCATCAAAGGCAATCGACAATACACGTATGATATATACATATATATATATATATAGTAGAAACTAGAAATCAAAAAAAAAATTCACACAAGATAATATATTAATGGAGTTTCAAGCTTGACCTTTTGTTTGGTTTGCCTATATGTGGAAGAAGACATTACTGGTTGAGTCTGGTTCTCTTCTTCGACGTCGTTTTAAATCAGTGGTCGGTCTCCATTGATGTGATGGTGTGTGAGTCTGTGAGACAGTGAGAGCATGTGATTTTCTTTCTTGGAAATGTAAAACTTTCATTAGTAAATTGTTTTATGTGTTGTCACACCTTGTACCACAACATTCCTTGTATTATTGTTAGTTGTTTTTTTTTTGGGGGGACAAATTTTGTGACATTATTGAGACCTAACACAATGATGATTATCTTATCTCCTTTCTGTGTTATATAATTTGCACACTAAAATCCAAAAACGGTCTCATTTCAAACAATAAGATCATGAAACCAATGAAGTAGATGCTGCAAGCAAAGAGAGTAGATAATATATGTATTTTCGTATAGAATTCTAATAGATACCTAGTATTAATCGAAACATGTGTTTATTTGATATTCTGTAAAAAAAAAAAACATACGGAATCTCGTACCCGATCAGTGTCGTGTGTATATATAAGCCTTTACAAAAAAGTATAGAAAAACTCAAGTGAGGCTCCAACACTTACATGTGCACTTTATTTACAAGTACCTATAAGATTCCATTTCTCCTTTTGACAGATATGATAGAGAGCACAAAATCTAACAATGTCCTCCTTTTGACAGACTGGTACAGAGCACTAAATTTAACTATTTACTCCATTGACAGACTGTTTGAAATCACTTGCAGAGTTGCAGTAAAGTGAGAACTTTTTTCCTCCTTTGACAGAATGATAAGAGAGCATACAAAATCCAACCATTTTTCCTCCTTTTGACAGCTTCATAGAGATCAATCACATTAAATTTATAACTACTTCCTCCATTGACAAACCAGTAGAGAGCACGCGGTAAAAAGTTAATTATTTCCTACTTTTGACAGATTGAGATAGAGAGCGGCGACATTAAACATTTTTGGAACACCCTCAAAGGACTCTCAGGGCTTCCAAATTGTTTAAGAAGATGATCACCTTCAAGCATTCCCATGTAAATGATGTACTTTCGCATTACCGGAACCCTTTCTGTATATGCTCATGAATTTGGCCACAAATTCTGCAGAACATTAATACAGTTGATTAACCAATCATTGATCCGAATAACATAAGTTAAAACAAAACTTTTGTGTACCAGTGTGTTGATACGTTACCTTCGAGTTTCAGTAAAGCAGTAGTTCCTGTTGGGAGCCTCTTGTCCTGTCAATGATAAGCTTGAGAGTTAGTTTCAGGTTGTCCGCGAGGAAGAAACTAGAAAAGCCGGGAGAGGGGGAACTTACATAATAAGAATG
The DNA here is from genome assembly GCA_008009225.1 of Acer yangbiense. Taxonomy (NCBI): domain Eukaryota; kingdom Viridiplantae; phylum Streptophyta; class Magnoliopsida; order Sapindales; family Sapindaceae; genus Acer; species Acer yangbiense. Next base: position 4,764,893 of record CM017766.1, on the reverse strand, counting down.
CCAGTAATAAACTTCCCTTTTTAAGCTAGCCTCGACACCTTTAAGAAACTGTTCGACAAGTTTCTGCATGTAGCAAACACAGAGTCTATCAGAAAATTTGGATTTTGTAAGAAAAGATAAACTGAATTTAACTGAGTCATCAAAAGCATAACCAAGAGAATCAATTTGGGGTGAACAAAATCCACGAGAAGCTTCTGAATCTTTTCTCGTATGAAGAGTAACCTGAAAAACATACGGAAAGTTGACATATGAAGCTGGATCTTCATTACAAGCAATTTAAAAACTCAAATTTTAACAGAAGTCGTGAGATACAAACACTATCGAGATGTTAATTTGTTCTTAAAGGGATACTGCTTCTGGGGCAAGAGAATGTTCACCTCTTAGTTGATGGATCGTCCAGGATTTCTGCTGCCAGTTCTATTAAGATCTCTTCCCATCCAAGTGCAATCGGTTGGTCATCAACAAAAGGATAGCTTCACGGTCACAACAATTTTATGTGAGTACAACTACAATTTATAGGATCTATTATAAATATAAATTCATTGTAAATTCAAGCTCTTACTTGTGTGTTTTGCATGATTCGAGAGCCATGATTGCTTTTCTCAGGTTCTGCTTTGATTTAGTAGCGATTTTAGCAGCAAAGCTCATAGGAAGATCAAAGTCCTCTTTCCGTGCTATCTGAATGAGAACCTCCATGATCTGGGATATTGGATGTGAGGATGAGAACCACAGAGAGACCACCAGAGCTTAGCGAAAAAAAGGCATGACATGGAAAATGAACAATAAAGGTCTAACTAGGACATTTCACATGTTTTGGTACAGAAAGTCTCTTAAAGAGGCAAACAAAACCAAAGCAACAACAGGGACACTTTCACTTTAGGCCACACTTAGTGATGGGGGCAAAAACTGTTCAGAGCACTATGTTATTAGTATTCTATATGCGCTGTAAATGACAAAAGCATTTTTCATTCACATGGTATTATTTTCAATCACATGCATCAAAGCTATGTGTAAAGTATATATATACAACCAGTGTGAAACTTACTTCATGAGTTACAGGAGCATCGACCTTGATAACTTTGCAGCGGTTTTTTACTGATTCTAGAATGCCCGCGTCATCTTCACAGCAGAGTATGAGTTTACAAGCATCCGTGTAACAGTCCATAATCCATTTTATCAAGTGTTGAATGTTCTCAGCTGCTTGATCAACTTCATAAAGAACTATTACTGAAATTAAGACAGATGTGTATTAGTATCATGGTGGGTGGATCGATGGATCGAATGTTTAAATCTGTATCGAAAATTTTCAGACCTTTATAATCTGATTTGAAATTTGCAGTGCTGACTTCAGGGGTGATAGAATGGCTGGTGATAATTTCCTTGACTAAACCCATTAATGCATGCTTAGCATTTGCTTCCAAGTTAACATTGAGTTCGGCATGGTGAGCACTGGATGTCAACGGAACGAGTACTTGCATTTGCATAGGCCTTTTATCCTGTCAAGATCCAAACAATAGTGTGAGAACACAAATTTTACTGATATCATCCAACTCCACAAAACTTGAATAGATTCATATATCTCCAGGTTTTTAGATAGTGTAAGAAGTCAAAACAGGATTTCAGCTGTCAAAAATTGATCTGATGAGAATTATTTGAGTTCTTTTATTCAAAATTTGATAAAGAATATCCATAACTCTTATCAAAATATATTATTTACATCCATGGCTTAAAAGGAAATAAAAATTTCAAAATAATTGTAGTAAAATATACCTGAACAGGGAAATATTGTAAATCACTTGAAACCTACAAAAGAGATAAAAGAAAAACAATGTGGTCAACTTATTCTTTCAAAAAAAAAGTATCTAATGGAAGAAAACTTATGATGTTTCTGTATCAGGTGACAAGAAACATACATTCCAAGACGGGTCACCGTAAATTTCGCGGAGAAGCGCCATAGCTAGTGCTCTTTTCCCAGAACCAGATGGTCCTTTGAACAAGATATGAGGACAGCAATCATCGGAAACCTAAAATTACAACTGATTATGAGCCAAGTATCATAGAGAAATACTTTTATATATAATTATTAAAGACTGCCAATCAAATACATCAACAAATATGACAAAAAACAGAACAGCTAATGGAGCGATTTACAAATCAAACTGAATATATTATACAAAACACACAGCGATGGTGATCTACAAACACGATGATAAGCTAATAACTTTATTAATATTAACTTACAAGTTGCTTGAGAAGCTGAGCTTGATGTTTGTGGCAAATGAATCCGTTTAACGAGCTAGGTCGATGCTTATCAGCCCAAAATTGTCTCAACTTCTCCACAACAAATGCCTTCTCAATATATGTAGACTCATCAAACGGTCGCCTTTTTTCAGGTGATGATTTTGATTTCCTGCAAGAACCTTTCCTCACACAAGAAAACCATGCATCTGATTTGTTCTTCCTCCTGTTAGCAGTGAACTTTTTCGAGCTCTCGGTCGTTTTCCCACTTGCATCACTTATCCTACTATCATTTCCAGAGCTCAGCTTGTAACTACTATTAGTACTCCTCCTGCTAACAGTCACCCGCGATGACGACAATCCTGAACTTGTCGAAATTTTGTTATTTGGGTGATGATCATCAACATCAACATCATGATCATGATCAACACAACAAGATTCTGGTTGCGAGAATAGCATTGGTCTTGGATACAATAGATGTCCCTGAGTGACACCCATCTTTGGAATCACGTCACGTGAAAAGAAGATATCCCCAGGTGATATAGAATCCGTGCTATCGAAATGATTGGGACCATTTTTGGTCATGAGACCTCCACCACCTCTAGTAGAAAGCTTTACATTTGCAACCAGTTCATTGAGCTCACCACCAACACCAACCGGTGATTTCCTCATTTGGGTTGGTGGTGGTGTTGTTGACCTCCGAATCACATTCTCCGTGTGACCATAACTGTTGTTGTCATCTTTAGCTCTCAATCTCGATGCCGAAGCCGATCTACGGCTGTAATTCGATTGAAAAGAACCTTCTTTTTTACTACTAAAGCTCTCAACTTTATCACCAATAGAAATAGAAGAAGAAGAAACATATCTTCGACGCTCGGATTTCGAAAACGGACTCACGTTTCTATTACGGGTGATCAAAACAGGTGACTTGTGGACGTGCCTCTGTCTCCTCTTAGTTGGGCTGATAACGACGACTTCCGGCGAATAACCCGACCCATTAACTTCTCTCTGGTTCCTGGGAACATCTCTCCAGGGACTATCATGCCAATCAGTCTCCGTATCCGACGGCTCATAGCCGCTCCGTCCTCTTCCGCCGTGACCGTACCTTGACGAAGTCTCCATTTTTTTTCTTTTTCTTTTTCACAAACAGGTAACAGACAAAACCTCCACAGACAACACAGGACACTACATTTATTGCTTAAAGGTCGTGTTGGGTGATAATAAATCAGTATCCAAACAAATTAAAATGCCTAGAATGTGAGAATACGATGGTTACAAAGCTGATTCATCGGATTAGTCGATGTTTCAAACAGAAAGTTTACAACTTTAAGACCAATACGGCAATACGGCAATACGAGAAAAAGCTGCGTTTTTTTATTTTGTTCCTGTAAAAACTAAGGATGTTTTTGTCTGGTTGTTAGTTTTATATCTTTGTTGTAGAGCTGACTCTCAGCTTGGTCTCTTACCATAGGAAACTTGAATCTCTTGAAATGGAACTATGTGCATGGCATGGCGGCTCTTCAGAGCATCATAAATTTTAGCTGTATTTTGACACGACACGATGCCGTTTTTTACAGGTATGTACATGTTTGTGACAGCGACAAGTCTTGTCGTACTACAATACAACAACAATGAACCAGCTGCCAATACCAAGAGTCATGACAACCAATGGATACTTAAATTGATGGATTTTTTCTACAGTTATGTTACAAGTAAAATATCAAATGAACGTATATATGAGCAGTAAAGTTATGGATTTTGTCTAGTTTACAGTGTTTGAAGAGATGCTGCTTCTGGTTTTAGAGTTGATAACCAATTCATTAGAGCCTCATTGACAAGCTCCGGGACTTCATCGTGCGGGCAGTGTCCAGCTTGTAGGTTTACGAGAGACGACTTTGGATAAAATTCTTTGATTCTGTTAGCCTTGGCAGGGCCAACCCAGGGGTCCAAGTCACCCCAGAGCAACAATAATGGGCACGATAACTCGCTCAACAAGCTGTCGAGAGTGTACTTGCTTTGGTTCGACATGAACCGCGTCATTAGTCTGTGGAAAACAGAGAAGATTATGAATAATGTTGGTCAAGGAGTTGAAATCGAAAGGAAGTATAGAACTTTGACGTTTTGACTGTTAGCGGGAAATTCTATGGTTTACGACCTTTCTAGTAATTCTGTGGTAGGCAATGGAGCATTTTCTAGATGAGTGTACAAATGAGATTCTCATATCAGGAAAAAAAAAATCAGGGAATTTGCACACATACCTGTAGTAAACTTCTCCAGCATTGGGGTCAGCTGCTGGCCTCGTTATTGATTCCACCAGATAGTCGTCAACATTAGAGGCATTTGTATACACCTATATTAGCGAAAAAAATAAAAAAAAGATTAAACGTTTACAATGTGCACTAAGTCGCGGAATTGATCATGAATCTGTGGCAGATATTATGATTTCACATGATATGAGATGCCATTGTGCAGCTATCTTGTGACAACAAAATCATCAAGTTGTTTTCCCATTCATAATTCAGAAGAAACAGGACAGCAGAAAAATTTTCACATAAATAAATAAAAGAGAGAATTTCCGAGATATCCAATCAGGTTGATGTTTTGAAATCAAATTGCAGATATTGGTTATTGCTCTGGGTGATGAGATTATGCTCAAGACAAGATGGTGCAAAATAGAATTTGTGTAGGCGGGTGGGGTTTGGTTTGGTCAAGGTAAAAGAATTAACACCTACCATAATCATACAAATATATTTCGCAAGCCATGCTTCATGTTAACTAAGATAATGAGAACAAATACGGAAGAAGCTCCAGTTATGCTTCAAAAGGAGAAGCCTTGATGAAAGTTGGGCAAGTGACTTACACTCTCTAAGACAGATCTTATGCGGGCCGGCTGCTTTGCTTGCCAAAACAGAAATCCAAGAACTATACGCTGAAAAATTTCCTTCAGAGGCTTCAGGAAAATTTTCTGTAAGGTTGATTCTTCAGACTGATTGTTTTTCTTATTTGCATCTCCAAACTGTCCAGCAGAATTTAGAAGAGCAAGGCCAGCAACTTGCTCAGGCAGCTCTGCTGCCGCAACTAAAGCAGTAAACCCTCCAAGGCTGAAATAAAACCGTAAATTACAAAACCGCTATTCTTAATGCCATCCGAAATGACAAGATTATCAAAACCACACTCCAGATGGTAAGAAATAAGCAACACAGAAGTGAGAGGTTCTTCTTTCGCCGCCATATTACAGGATGCATGAATTGATATCTCTCTTATATACAACACGTCACTCATTTTCGATAGAAGACAGAAAACAGTAAAAAAGTTCATAATAGAAAGAAAAAAAAAAAAAAAAAAAGCTAGCATGATTATGCAGAAATATCAATATAACTATTTTCTAAACTCAGAAAATAACAGTTTTAATATCTACAAGATTGGTTTCAGTGAGCAAGTGTACTTATAGGCAACCAAAAGTAAAAGTGATAACTTTATCGAAGTAGCATTACTTGGTGATGCTTACAGCAAAGCATGTTTCTCAGACGTAAAAAGGGATGAACAAATACTCCCAAGTAAAAAAGGAAAATAAGACTCATTTTCCAAACCTAAATGAGGCACAAACCCTTGAAGAAAAGAGGAATGAAATTGTGCAGTATTGGTTTCTTGGTCGTTTATTAGAATAAAACAGGACTTGACAAAAGCCCTGAACCTAAAAACAGAGGAAAAATTAATGAACTATTCGAAGGAAACAATTCGATCAGATTACATTCCTTATTCAACAAACTCAATTAACTTATTTAGCTGCCTAACCACTTAAGAGGCATCTGACCACCATTAGGATAGTCAAGTTCATTAAAAGCACAATTCACATTTCATGGATGTCTATTGACCTTTAAAATAACCGTCAGGTATAACAGCAAGACCTAATTGGAAAGACCTCAAAAGATTTGAAGTTCACTCCTTGAATCCAAACTGGTACAATAACAAACTTAAGCTTCAAAGTCACAAGCACCAAAGTTCATGAGACCTAGTATAGTATGGCTTGATAAAATTGAAGTTTATAAAGAGAAGAGGAAGATATAACAGTAACTCTACTCGGTCTTGTTTATTACCTGTTCCCTACCAAAACCGCTGGTTCTTTCACTATTTCCTTCAAGAAATCCACAACTTGATCCCTCCATACCATGGCATCATACTCGATCAGTGCTTTCTCACTCCAACCAAATCCTAGTAAGTCTATGGCATAAACCTTGTAACTTTTAGCCAACTCAGGTATGTTGTACCTGCCCAAATACAAAGAATAACAAACGTCAACAAGATTAGGAGACAGACCACAACATTTTTAGCATAACCGATTTACAAAGAAGTAAACCAGAATTGTCCCTCAAGTGATATTAAAAGTGCTGTGACTTTAAGTTTCAATTATTTCAAGTTCAGACAAAGCAAAAATACAACTATACCAAAAATACAAATAGTTCTAAAAGGTTATTCAATCAGATAACATGAACTTTCACATTGCGCCTCACAAGTAGTTCGCATAAATGCTGATTAAAAGGTATTAGTAAATTAGCATGGCAAGAACAAAATACTTACATTTTATAGAATACCAAAGAGGAGTACAAGGTAGCAAACAAACCTCCAATGAAATGCAGAAGCACCAAACCCATGAATAAGAACAACTGGAGGCCCTTCTCCTTGAACTACATAGTGTATTTTGTGACCCTGCCATGTCCAAAAATTGTAGCCCTCTGGCTTGAATGGTAATCTCTCCAGCCCTACATAATAAAAAAAATTCAAAATAAACATTCAAAAACAACACAGCTGAAACCATGACAACAGAATTGGAAAACAAAACAAGAGCTTCCTATATAAACAACAAAAAATAAAATAAAAACACTTAGGATAAACAGGCACCCCCCATTACACTAAATTAAATCATATAATAGATGTTCAATAGTCAAAGAAAGCAACCTTGAGCAGGCTCAGTGACCAAAGAAGAACCAATGACCGAAGCTCCAGAAGCCACAATTCCTTTAAAAGCAAAACCCCTCCTGCTCATTTCACATTTGCTTTCTTTATACAAAAAATAACAAATAAAAAATCACAATCAACAAAAGAGCACGCAATTTTAAAATCTATTTATTGCAAATACCAAATAGAGGTTTATAGCTTACTGGGATGATATATTCTTGATGGGGCAATGAACCTGGTAGATACTGGGTCAAGGAATTCACTTCTAACAGAAGATGATACTGCAAATGAACAAGACATTTTGAACCCTCAAGAAAAAGAGCCCTAAAAAAGCTTTAAAAGGGTATTTTCCAAAAAAGCTAGAGACTGTTAAAAGACCTTTTTTTTTTTTTTTTTTTCGTTGCGGTGGGATGTTTACGTGGTTGATATACGTTCTGGGTTTTGAGAGTTGTGGCTGATTCTTGACCAACAAAGACTTGGATTTTCTTGACACGACTTAACGATGATTTGTTTGTTTTTTTCCCGGGAAATTTCGAATCTTCCAAGGGTTTAGATTCTCTATTGTTGATGAGTCTATATTGCTGACGTGTCTGAGTATGATAGAACCTAATTCTAACTTGTTTGGACACATCAGCACATAATGCTGACGTGTTCTACCACTTCAACACCCATCCGTAGTGTATATGGAGGAGGAAATAGGGGTTTTTATTACTTTTTAAAGTTGTTATTTTAAGATTATCACCCATTTAATAACTTATGTTTTAAATGCACCAAAGTAACTGACTTCCAAAGATACCCTTACTTTACTCTATTTTTCTTGTTTACTTTTCAAATTTTTTTCTTGATTTTATTCTTTCATCTTCTTCATAGTCCAATAGAGGTTGAAATCGAATAAAACCAACTTTATAACATTATCGATGCATGTTCATTAGATTAGTTTAGTGGCACTACGCTAACGCACTTGGGGGTCGAGCCCCCCGCTGAGATTTTTCTCTCATTTCCTATGTTGTTTTGGTTTTGAATTTTATATTGTTAAACACGAGAAACAACAACAGAACAGAAACAGAGAAGCACAAAACAACAACCTAATGTTTTCAAGACTTTGTCATTGTGTGTCCGAGACTTTGTGTTTGTGTTCCGAGATTTTGTGTTTCCGAGACTTTGTGATTGCTTTTCGAGACTTCTGGGTTGTTGTTTTGTGCTCCTCTGTTTCTGTTCTATTATGTTCATCTTCTCTAACCCCAAATCCCTAAATTCGAAACCCTTCATTTTTAGAGAAAGTTACATACTTCATTTTTTCAGAGAAATCAAAAGTCGCTATTGTGTTTTGTCGTGGTCATTGACGACGACATACGCGTGTTCATGGTCCACCGTCGTTATCGGTGTGCGTGTGTTCATAGATTGGTCGGTGTACGTGTGTTTGTCGATTCGTTAGTTCCACTTCCATTGATGGAGGATTTTGAAAGAAAGAAAAAAAAAAAAAACCAAAATGGTGAAGAAGGTTACTGTGGGGGACATTTTTATCCGTTCACCATAATAGGTGCATTTTAAACATAAGTTATTAAAACGGAGACAGTGTTGAAAAGCCACCTCCAACCTCCAAAAAGTGCTAGAAATTTTTTGGACTCATATCTAGAGCGTCATTGCTTAGATGATATGTCTTTGCATGTTAACATCAAATGCGGATGTGAAGTGAACATGTCACCACGATACATCAGCAACTATCGTTGATGTGTTCGGACACATCATTACCTATTACTGACTTGAATTGGTCACTTCAGATACTATCATTGATGTGCCTCGACACAGCAGCACCTAATGTTGACATTTCTGACAGGTCAGCACTTATCACTGACACGCCCAGTCATACGTCAGCACTAGGTAACATGTGAACATTAAGAGAGAGAGAGAGAGAGCCGATTCCACCGCTGAAGATTAGGCTTACGACCAAGGGAGCCACCTCTAGGATGGGGTATGTAGGTGATGGATCAGATCAAGTCGAGACTAGGGTTCGTAATACGGAAGAATCGGCAAGCTGCCACATCCAATGTACGGACAAATTTGGTTTTTTGAGAGAAGAAAAAAAAATTGGTGGAGCCGAAGGTAGAAGAAGAAGCTAGAGGGTTAAAAAGGTCTTTCAGGCGGCAGAGTCTCACTTAACGTATAGCTTACGAAAAAAAGCTTGTTATGATAATAGAGTAATGCTAGAGGACCCAAAAAAGTGACCCAAATTTTGGACCCAAATTTTGGACCCAAACTTATGTAGCAACATCACATGGGATCTTTGGGAAGAGTGATGTGGGCCCGTGTTGTGTGTGATGTTGTCACATAGGTTTGGGTCTAAAATTTGGGTCACTTTTTTGGATCCTCTAGCATTATTGATGATAATAATCTCTTGTATTTTTACTCTCTACCCCTTAGGTTTATTTAGATTCTCTATTTTCTATTTCTTTACATTTTTTTCTCTATTTTCTCAAGCCAAGCAATGCGGAATCTTTCACCTAAAATCTTGTTATGCCCGAATACATTCCGATCTAGATACAAACTTCAAAAGATCTTTAGTAATGGTAGTCTAGTATGGTAAGGAAATAGTAAATGTATTGGTGAAAAATAACACTTGGTTTCGATTTCCAACAATTTTACGCGCTAAACTTTATAAGTCAATTAAAAAATTGAAATTTACATGGCGATTATCAATTGAAACTAAACACACTAATCTTGAAATAAACTTTACACATCAATATCGAAACAAACTTTAGATGCTATTAATAAAACTAAAGGGTCGTTTGTTTTTTTGTCTGAAAACTGAACTATCCTGAATTTTACTGAAGACTGAATATTGACTTAAATCTGAAACTGAATGATATGTTTGTTTTTTTATTTTTATCACATTTGAATAGAGTGTCAACTTGTTTATTTTTTTTAAAGATAAAATGGTTTTAAAATAAGTAATTTGACATTTATACCCGTGTTACTATTAATTGTTATGTATTTTCATTTTATATGATACAAACAAATAAATAAATAAAAATTTAACAAATTCAAAACCATTTTTATGTGTTAATGATAAAATATTATTCATGATTAAGATATGATAAATAATTTTTTTTTAATATGATAAGTAATGATTTAGATTTGGTTTTGATTTTACAAAAAGGAAAAAAAAAAAAAAAGAATTGGAGGTTCAACAATGGTGTTAAAATTGACAATATGATTAATATTGTTTTTAAGCTTATTATAAGTAATAGGTTAAGAGATATAAATTTGTATAATATAAAATTGGGTAAATTACACTGCACCCCTTGAGGTTTGACCTGAAGACACTAAAATGGAAAAGTTTCGTTATTTTACATTAACACCCCTGTATTGTCGAAAATGCCCTTATATAATAATAAAAAAAATATAAGTTTTTTTACATTGACACCCAAGGTTTTTTTTACACTGACACCCAAGGGCATTTTGGACCTTACCATGGTCAAACATGGGTGTTAGTGTAGAATAATAAAACTTTTCCATCTAAGTGTCTTAAGGCCAAACCTCAAGGGGTGCAGTGTAATTTACCCTATAAAATTATGATAAAATTGAAAATATATTATCTTTAGGAGGATAATCTTTAAAGAAAATATATTAAATGCAATCCGGTGATTTGGAATTAAGCGTTTTTTTTTTTAAGGGAAAAACATAAGAAGACAAAAACACTAAAAAGGCATATCAGCAATTAAAAGTTAGAATTTATTACTTTTTATTTTAAAGTGATTTTTGATATTTTATAATTGTTTGACCACTTTAAAAAAAAAAAAAAAACTTAATAAATTCAATTCAAATTCATTAAGTTTTAAGTGAAAAAAACAAACGAACTCTAACGTTACACGCCAATGTATATACAAACTTTACATGCTAATGTAATTTTTTCAGGAATCAAAATAACTTGTAAATTTGTTGGCTTGAAGCATGAGATATTATATCACAAGAAGCAACAAACGTCACTTTGTCATTCGTCTTTCTATATAATTTTGTTGGTCCCAATGGTACTTGCATCGTTTGTATTTTTTTTCTATATAACTTTTAACCTTCTATCTATTCCAATTCTCTCGTAACTTCTGACTTTCTATCTCTTCTAATTCTCTTTATAAACTTCTAACATTCTTAGTTAAAAAATAAAATTTAAAAAAAAAAAAAAAACCTTCAAACTTTTATTTTTATTTTTATACAATATCTATTAATTCAAAACTAGATATTTTTTTTGAAAACTTTCGCCATTTTTAGGATTGGAGCCGCTGACCTGTGAGTCATTTGCCCAAACCCTAAACTCGTCCATCTACTAGCTGAACTACATCTCTGTTGGTTAAAAAAAAAAAATTAAAAAAAAAAAATAAATAAAAACTTCTAATTTTCTTCCTCTTTCTTTCTCTTCCAATCTATATATTTATATTTATATAATATAGTAAAACGGAACCTCACAGCGTCACGTGGCGTCGTGAGAGAGTTTTGACAGTAAATCACAATTCACCACATATCTAATAAATGCATTAAATTCTATCAATATTAACAAAACCAGAATAATAGTTATATAGATTCAATATTATTCCCACCTCCCCCCATTTCGTCTCCCTCACTTGCTCTACTCTTCTTTCTCTTTTCAGTGCTTTGTCATTAAATTCAAGATATTTATTACTTAATTATAATAACTAATTGATATATTTTCCTTTTTCTCTATTTTTTTTTTATAACTTTAGATTTAAATGCATTAATGTATTTATTTGGAAGTGTTGGCTTTAAATTATATATAGTTTTTTTATATATTCATTTTAATTCTCCATTAATTAAACAACCCTTCAATTTGTTTTGAACTAAAAAACCTTTGGTTTTCAGATGTACTACTCAGCATAAACTCATAACATCTATCTAATATTGGAGTTTTGACATTAAATTCTCTGTTATTGGTTCATCTCCCTTGTATAATATGAATTGTTCTATTTAATATATATTGTTAATTAGTTATATACTTATATACGGTAATATGGTAATATGAAGAGTTCCAAAAGAATTCATTACAATCTTTAGCTCCTTCACTCTAATATTTCTCTATATGTAAGGTCCCCATTTCTCTTTCTCTCTCTAGCTATTCAAGGAAAATCGTTTTAATCCATGTTTTTCTTCTTTTTTTTTTTACTTTATAGGTACCATTTTCTCCCTTTATGTTTTTTTTCTCTACAAAATTTGCATTTCTAATTTTGCTATATTATGTTGTAAAAATTAACTTATGTTTTTATGGGTTGATTTGCAGATTATAGTTTTTATAAGGAATCGGCTCTTTGGGGATTAATTATGGTCAAGTTGACACAACTAATCACTACAAATCGTCACGCTCGTAATAGTACGAGGTCGAAATGTAGTGCAATGATAGAGTAGGGAATCGTCCCATAGAGACTGAGGGATTCAATGATTACTGGCGTTCATTGGCATGCGTACTATTTAAACAATTCAATTAAATGGTTTCCAATCTTATCACTAAATTAAACTAAAGCTATGTCTAAGCAATGTAATCAAAAGATAAAATGAAACACACACAAGAACGATAGTGATAATACACTGAAAGAATGCTAGAATTTAGAATCTACCTCACCCTTCTAATTAAGCATTTGACCCGCCTAAATCTCTCAATTACGCAAGTGTACGTTATAGGTTTGTGCCCCCTAAACTAACTTCTAATCTCTTTCGAGCAATAGAAATCATACCCATACATACCGAATATATACGGGTTTATCTAGTACGTTGGGACACACACACGATCCCTATACGCCAGCCTCGCGTATCTCTACCTTACTGAACATATATAGTGGATATTGTGACAAGCAAGTTTAGCGCGTCACCTCTCGGTTCATTCACACAACCTATGAATCATTTACATGATGGACAATCCAGCAAAGGTATTAAGCTAACCAAACATCCATATTACAACACAAGCATTTTTAGAGAAATTAGGCGAATCAATATGAAAAATTAAGGGTTTGGTTTCATCATCACTCTAGCATAAAAGCATTTAGTTCATATTACACATCCAAGTCATTTGAGATAATACATAAAGACAAACCATAGTAAATACAAAAGTTTAAGAGATAAAGTTGAAAGAAATGAACTAAAGTGAAGTTCTTCCTCTTTGTAATTGCTTGGCTCCAATGACTTGGTCTTTCCAAGATTCCTAGCTGCTCCAAAGTGATGATTGATGATGGGTATGGTGTAAAGGGGAAGGTTTTGTAGTGGAGATGATGGATTTATGATGATTTATGGTGAAGAGTTGATGTAAGTGGTGGATTTGTGAAGGATTTGTGGAGAAAATGAGAATGGGCGAAAATGGATGAATTTCTGAGATCTGGTTCGAAGCAGCTTTTTTAGAATATTGGAAAAAGTGCTTTTATAGGTAGGGCAAAAGTGGGAATCAAAAAGGTGAAAAGGAAGTGTTGACTTCAATTTCGCAGTACATTTCGCGGTACGCTTTGACGAGATGTACCACGAAATGCTTTTTAAAAGCCTCGTGGTACGCCATTTGGTCTGACACAGTACGCTTTGACGACTCGTACCGCAGAAAATGCCTGGGAACTTTCGCTATTCTAGATGCGGTTTGCTTCGACGACAACTCTGACGAACTTCTCCTGTTGGCTTTCATGGTTTCCAACTTCAACGGTCGCAGTACGATTTGACGACTCGTACTGCGGAAATGTTCTTTAATCTCTGAAAGTCTTGTATTGGCCTGGAAAATCTCCGTTTTTAGACTCTTCCTAGATCAAAATAGACATGCAAACACTTATTTAAACATTAAACACATGGTATTTTCAAGGAAAACGAGCTTAAAACATAGGACATTAGGGGATATGCAAAGCGTATAAATGGACTTATCAACAACCAAACAAGGTCTTCGATCTCTGAACGCGCTTAGGTTCACAAAAGTAAGAATTTACAACATTTACTAATTCTAGCATCCAGTTTATTGTAAATAAGGGCTTGGTTATGTGTGTTTTGTTCATTGGAGTTTTCTATGAATGTGAAAGGATAAGGAATCCATTATATATATATATAAAATAAAAAAATAAAAAAATTAGATCGATTTTTTTATGTTCCTTTTAATGCATTTTGATGCATCCTCCATCATTTTTATTTTATTTTGTGTGTTGTTATTTAATATAATGCAAAAGTGTTTTGGACTTTTTATAATCCAGACTTGGTAACTTGACGGATTATTCCATAATGTCGAAAGTCAAGCACAAAATTCTATCAAATATTTGGTATATTTATTTTATTATTATATTCATCAAACGATAGATATAGTGTTTCCTTAACTAAGTTCAGAGCTTAACACTACTCATTATTATTTAACTAATTAGTTAATAAGTTGATAAATTCAAAATCAAATTCTACATATATTAAAATCACTAATCGGAATAGGTTTCATAATTAATTGAAATTTTGTATTAGGTGGGAAAGATTTTGCCATAAATCACAAACCAAAAGGCAATCAAGAGGTGATCCGCTAAATCACAAATCAAGAGGCAATCCCATATTTATTGGGATAATGATTAAATTCTCTTAACCAATCCCTATTCCACTATTATCTCATTTTTATTTTCTTTTAGATGATTTTTTTATTTGTTTGAAAAGGTTAAAAAGAGAATTCGCTCTCTCCCTTGCTCTCAATATAATATTTCTATAATGGAGGCACGAGTGTGAAAAGTCTTGGCTATTAATTAGTTTTTTTTTTTAAATAAAATTATATTGAATTAATTAATTAATAATTTGATAAATTCCAAATTCACTACATTAAAATTTATTTTTTTCAAAATGCAAAAGACACTCCATTAATAGTTAATAAAATACACTAATCTATATCTATAGGTAATAAGAGGCAATCCCGTAATTAATGGGCTGGTGAATAAATTCTGTTAACCAATATCATAATTGAGCATTAATTATTAAGTTATTTATTTATTTTTTTTTAAAATTATATTATTTGGTAAGTTTAAAAGACAAAACATAAATTTTTTTTTTGTTGCAAATAACAAATCAATAGGTAATCAAAAGGCAATCCCGTAATCAATGAGATAGTGAATATTTTTTTTTTTTTGAAGTATTAAATTATTTGGGAAGTTTAAAAGACAAGCCAAATATATATATATATATAGCCAAAGCTATTAAGTAGTTATTAATTGTAATAATTTTTAATAATTTAATTTTTTTTCTACATCAAAAATCTATAGATAATCAAGAGGCAAGCGCATAATTATTGGGATAGTGAATAAATTATTCTAGGGATAATTAACCCGGTGGCCATCGAATTGATGACACACTATCAAAATGGCCATTGAATTAGAAAGTTTTTCCAAAATGGCCATTTTTGGCGAACTTTGTGACACTAATGACCATTCCATCCAATTCCATCTAATGAGTGGCATTTTGGTAAATAAGGGGATGACATTAATTTATTTTAGATTTTTTTTTTGGAAATCAATTTTTTCTTTTGTTTTTTGAAACGAATAATTATATTTAGTGTGTATATATTTATAGCATATCTAATATATATATATATTTCTTTTTAAAGAAGATTAAGCCTACAAAATCTAAAAAACCTAAAAAACAAATAAGAGACACGTGTATTGATCTAAACCATTTATTTTGTTTTTTGAAAAAAATAATTATATTTAGTGTGTGTAAATATATATATATTTGGGAGTTCCGATAGTGGATGGTAAGCTGAAGGTTAGTCAGTTTGATCCCTTGATTCAAAACATTAGCAAAAAGATTGAGGGTTGGAAGAGTCGTTTGTTGTCTCAGGGTGGTCGGTTAGTGCTGTTGAGACATGTCTTGTCTAGTATGCCACTGCATCTATTATCTGTGTTGAGCACACCTAATTCGGTTTTCAACAAAATCCAAGGTATGTTCTCTTCTTTTTTCTGGGGTCAACATGAAGGGAAAGATAAAAAGAAATGGAAGGCTTGGAAGAAGTTGTGTATCCCTGCTGATGAGGGAGGTATAGGCGTGAGGAACATCTCTGATGTTCAAACGTCTTTGTTCATGAAGTTTGACTGGCATTTACTGACGTACAATTCGTTATGGGTCAGATTTTTTAAAGCTAAGTATTTAAAAAGGGGCCATGTTGCAATTTGTAAAGCTCACAATTCTAATTCTCAGTTTTGGAGGAAAATCATGAGGAGTATCCCAGTTTTATTGAACAATTCCAACTGGAAGGTTAGAGAAGGTAATGTTAGGTTGTGGTATGATAATTTTTTGAGTTCGGGGCCTTTATTTGCTGAGTTTTTGGAGGGTGAACATTCACAAATCAGGTTGAAGGATTTAGTTATCGATAATGTGTGGGATGTTGAGGAGTTACAACGGCTTTTGGGTTTGGAAAAAGCGGATGAAGTTATGGGAAGGGTTGGAAAGTTTCGAAACTCTAAAGATGTTCTTTTATGGATCCCTGAGAAGAATGGTTGCTTCAACACTAAATCTGCTTAGGATGTGGTCAGAGTTAGGCTCCCTAAGTTTGAGTGGGCTAAATGGGTTTGGCACAAATGTTTACCGAAAAAAAATTGTTGTGTGTATGTGGAAGGCTGCGTTTAATTGTTTAAGTGTTGATGAGAAGGTGAGGAGTGTGGGGATTCCTATTGTTTCGGCTTGCAATTGTTGTAGTATTAGAGGCTTTGAGGACCTTGATCATATCTTGAATAAATGTGATTTTGCTTCCAATTTATGGAGAAAGGTTTCGGTTGAGGTGGGAGTGCCTTTCCTTGCCCATTTGAGTTGGAAGGAGAGAGTCCAACAGTGGTTTAATAGAGCTGGTTGGTCTTCCCAATTGGGAAATTTGATGGGATTAATCCCTTGTTTAGTTATTTGGAGGTTGTGGAGAAGAAGATGTGCGGCAAGAATTGAGGGGAAGTTGGAGAGCATTTCTGATGTCTGGCTTTCCATTAAGCACTAGGTTCAGATTTTAAGCAATTCTTTGACAGAGGTGCGTCATTGGAATTCTAGTGATGATCGTGTTCTGAGAAACATGGAGGTGCAGATTTTATTAAAGAATCAGAAGAAAATTCAAGTTCTTAGATGGCTTAAACTGGGTCTGGTAGATTAAAACTCAACCTGGATGGGAGCAGTTTGGGGAACCCGAGTCCCACTAGTGGAGGTGGCGTTCTTCGTGACAGTGCAAGTAATTTCATTTTTGTTTTTTCCAAATTGTTTGGCTCTTGTTCTAATAATGAAGCTAAGCTGCGGGCGGTGGTGGAAAGAATTACTATTTGTAAGCATTTTGGTCATGATGGTATTGACATTGAGTGTGATTCTGATGTTGTGGTCTCTTGGATTCAGGCCCGAACTTGTAATCTTTGGTATTTTTGGGATTTTTGGGACCAACTTATAGATTTATTGGAAGGATTTGATTTCTCTATTCATCATTTGTATAGGGAAGGTAATAAAGTGGCTGATGCTTTGGCGCGTCATGGTGCCAGTGGTAGGGATAATGTGTTTTCAAGTTCTAGTCAGCTTCCTGGAGTAATAAAAGGTTTGCTTCATTTGGATAAACTGGGTACATCTTATGTTAAGCATGTTTAGTTTTTTCTTCTTTCTTGTGTTGTTAATGGTTTGTTTAGGTTGTTTTCTTTCTTGGTTCGTGTTGTTTCTGGCTCCCCTTTTTGTCCGTTTGTTGGGTTCTCAGTATTCCTCCGCCTTAAGTGAGGGCTTTTAATAAATTTGGGTCGGGGCTGCTTTGTGGGTGGCTTCTGGCTCTTTATATATATATTTACACACACTAAATATAATTATTCTTTTCAAAAAAAGAAAAAATTGATTTCCAAAAAACATCTAAAATAAATTAATGTCATCCACTTATTTACCAAAATGTCACTCACTGAAAAAACTGATTTCCAAAAAACTTCTAAAATAAATTAATGGCATCCCCTTATTTACCAAAATGCCACTCATTTGATGGAATTGGATGGAATGACCATTAGTGTCACAAAGTTCGCCAAAAATGGTCATTTTAGAACAACTTTCTAATCTAATAGCCATTTTGATAGTATGTCATCAATTCGATGGCCACCGTGGTAATTATCCCATTATTTTAATCAATCTCATAATTGATTTTAAATTTTTTTTTTTTTTGAAGTATTACATTATTTAGTAAATTTAAAAGACAAGCCATAATTATTATTTTTTGCCAATTTTTTATTTTATTATTTATTTTATTATTTTTTTTATTTTTTGTAAATATTAGATCAATAGGTAATCAAAAGACAATTAATTTGTTATCAAAGAAAGACTCTTTAAAAAAAAAAAAAAAAAAAAAAAAAAATTTGTTCACTTAATGTTAGTGTTTTTTTCTTATGGAAAATGGAAAAAACAAACATTCATTGTTTGTTCCATGAAATCTTGGTAAATGGTATGGTTGCTAAATATGTTAATGTTGTATTAAATTTCACTTATTATATTTTAAAAATTAATGCAGGTAATGATATATATAAATATAAGATCCTCTAGAATGTGAAACAAACTGATGAATTGAAATTAACATAAAATGTTCGATATGGTAAATAAGTAAATCTATATATAAATACCACAAGATTGTTTTTCATCTACAATGCATTCAATATATTGGACCTATAAATTAACTAATAACCATTAAATTATTATTACGTTTTATTTTACAATACATGCACATCGTGAAGGTTGTAAACTAGTCACATTGGTCACGCCCTCTGCTTTTGCTCTATTTTCAGGCTTTTGTTGACTTGGTTGTTGTTTTTTATGCTTTTTTTTTTTGCCTGGCGGGAGGCCGTTGTTGTGGCTCTGCCTAGGCAGTGTTCCTTTGTTGGTGTATTGCCTATTCTCAGGTCTTTTTAATATACGCTTCTTTGTTGTTCAAAAAATAAAATAAAATAGTTATTATATACTAAAATGGAACCCTCACAGCGCCACGTGTTGTCGTGAGGGAGATTTGACATTAAATTCTATATTAATTCTTTTTTTTTTAATCCATGAATCAATTCTCTTAATGAACCAAAAATAAAATAAAATATATCTATAATATTAACTAATTAATTAATTTACTTGGTAAGTTCAAATGACATTTATATTATGAAATCACCTTGACAAAAATTAATCAACAAGTCATTGAGAATGTAACCGAAGTTATGAGCTTAATACCCATTCTATGAATTGTAACAAATAAAAATCAACAGTCATGGAATGATTTATTGGTTCAACTCAAAGTTTATGAGCTTAATACAAATTCTATGAATTCTAAAGGACATAAATCAACAGTCATGGAATGATTTATTGGTTCAACTCAAAGCTTATGAGCTTAATACATATTCTATGGATTCTAACTGACAAAAATCAATAGTCATGGAATGATTTATTGGTTCAACTCAAATTTTATGAGCTTAATACAGATTCTATGAATTCTCACTGACAAAATACAACAGACATGGAATGATCAATATGTATTTACATTTGTTTTTAATATTATTAATTGAAAACTTTTCGGTCCTAGACCAATAAACCAATATAATTCTTAATTAATAATTATTTAACAAGTTTAATTAGATTGACAAATACAATGCATTGACTCTTGATATTATCCAAACGATTCCTGATTTATATATATATATACAAAGACATGCATGCTGGATCGTTGTGTAGAGAAGCAAAATGTTATCCATTAATATTCTCAGACACTAAGGTATGCAAAAATTGTTATACCAAATATAATTGATTGAACTCTTGAAACGTTGGTTGTATTGGAAAGTTTGTCATCAACAAACTTTATATGAATCTGCTCAAAAGTATTGGATTGGAGGGGCGGCTAATGTAACCATTATTTTTATCAACACCTACTATTGAAATTTTAATTTTATTTTGTACTGATTGGTTTGGTATTTGCATCACATGCATCTGTACTGACATAATTTTTTTCCTGTTGTTGTTCAGCATGCATGCAACACATACAATTTTCTTTTCTAAGTTTGAAATCCGTAGGAAAAATGAAGTAGTTCATGCTTTTATTTGCCAAATTAGAGATGCAGATGGTAACTTTTGTACGAATATCAAGATAGTTGATTGTGGTAAAAAAAATTGGGTTGAACGGTGTTGATAATGATCGAATCTAGTAATAATTCACTTTTTATTGTTAAACTTTTTTTTTAATTTTTTTTTAATATATGTTTAAATACAGTCATAACATGATCCCTAGATTTGAAATCAAAATGAAATGGTTTCCTAGAGAATTTTTGTTCAAATGATCGAGTTGCTGATGTTTCCCCTGACGGGTAAAAGACCAAAATTAGGTAATTATCTTCATGATTACCGATAGCATATTTGACTATTTCTTCTTGTGGCTTGATTTATAAGATAAAACATGATTATTTTTTTCTATATTGAGATTATCTAAATGTGCATACTTTTGTTTTGTTTCAGAGATTTGCAGCTTTCTTGGCTCCTTTAACATCTGGTCGTGTAACAATTAAATTTGGTGCAGTATACTCATCTAAGGTAATAAGTTTAATCCTGGTTTTGATTTCAATGATAAAATATATGTTGCATCTATTTACTTATGGTGTTAGGGATGATAGATGGCTCATACAAAACTAAATATATATCATTCTTCTTCTATCAGGTTGGTATGGCAACAGCTATAAGGTACACATTGACAAGGGGACAAGGTCGATTAAACCAAATGAACTTGAAGTTCTGTTGCTAGATTACACAAGTCATCATCGGTGACTATTGATTCTATGTTGGAAAAATGTGAGAATTTTAATATGACGATGATAGTTTGGATTGTAGTTCTGCATAATTTCAAGTGTTGGATCAAAGTGGTTTGATCTAATGATCTTATAGAATTGATCAACTTGATTGATAAATTAATTAATTTGTTTTTTTTTTATTTGGTTGCAAATATTTGATCAACTTACTAGATTGATTTGTTTAATTGTTTATTTCTTAATTTCTTTGGAAAAATATTCATGTTATATATCATAAAAGAAAAAAAAAAAATGGAGGAAAGCCAAATTGGCTATGAGCTTGATTATGTGCCTACACGTTCCTCATACTTCTTCATACTAAGAATTGCCGGTGGTTGCTTCCGCCCCCTCACACACTACCACTCAATCCTGACTAGCTATTTCATTTTTCTCTACTTCAATTTTTTTTCCTTAAAAAAATAACTTATATTTTGTTGTCCTTTTTATATATAGTGATTATTTATGATTTTAATGGATCTAAGTGAACACGTGATTATTTCAAAATAAATAATTAAACTGAATATGTGATTCGATATTTTATTTTATTTCATATTTATAATTCATGTATTACAAATTACAAGACATCATTATAATTTTAAACATAAATCCGACGACAACTTATGTTATGTTTTATCTGTAACTTTCATGATCTCTATATCTTTCTCACTCAAACATTAACATTAAGTCCAAGCAGTTGTGGGCATTTTTATTTAGAAGTTTATTTATTTATTGGCCAAAAGAAGAAAACTTATTAGGGATGGCTAAATTTAGAATTTACAATAATATAAGGGCTATTTATAAATTTTAAACTATTTGATATAAGCAATGTATGATTAATTGACATGCAACATATTAGGTGGAAAATCGGTATGTACATTAATCGGTCGGTGACAACAAATTAATTCACATGGGTATGTCAATAATTTTAATTTGTTAGAATTCTTCATTCTTGTAATCGCTGCTACTTTAATAATCCATTGTGTCACCCACAGGGGTGTAGCTCAACTGGTAGATGACTTGGCAAATGACTCATAAACCAACGGCTCGAATCTTACCAATGGTAAAAGCTTCAAAAAAAATACATGGTCTAGATAGATTGATATATAGATACGGCCAAAAAAAAAATCCATATTTCACAGTCTCACAGATGACGTTGGTCTTTGCTTTTGACACTTTAGTGTATTTTTTTTTAAATGTATATCATCTACTGTATGTCTGTATATATGAGAAAAACTTGGGTGCATCCGATGCACCACACTGGAATTTGATGGTGGTGCATCGGATCCACTCAATGAGTGACACGTGTCCCTCCAAAAAAAATTTCCTCCACCTCATCTTCTCTCTTCTTCCCTACTATAAGAACCCTCTTTCTCTCATTTCAGGCCGCTGTTAAGCGTTGCCAACCGCCGACCACCGACCACCGGAGCAAGTGAAGCGACACCACCCACATCGGAACGTTCATCGGATGCCGGCCGTCATAACCCAAGTGTCCGTTTTCGGATTCGGGCTGTGTGGAGAGAGAAACGAATCCAAATCCTAACCGTCGTCAAACCTTCATCATCAAAACCGATTGCTCCAACGAACTCAGCGTCGTCAGATCTTCCAGATTCGACTATCGTCGGAGTCAAACGGCGCTGGCGAAAGAGCACCGGCGATGGATCCAGTGTGCGTGAAAAAATGGGAGAGAGAGAAACTAATAGATGGTGAAGAAGAAGAGAGAAGATGAGGTGGAGCAAAAAAAATTGGAGGGACACGTGTCAATCAATGAGTGGATCCGATGCACCACCATCAGATTCCAGTGTGGTGCATCGGATGCACCCAAGTTTTTCTCCTGTATATATGGTATGATCATTAAAGCATTATATATCACAATCACAAAGTTATGTATAGTTGTGGTTGATAACGCAGCATTGCTCATACAGTGAATCATAGTCCCACATTGCTTAGTCATTAAAGGAAAATGTATACAAGACCACTTTGACATGCAGTTGTATTAATAAATAGAGATAATTACCCCGGTGGCCATCGAATTGAAGACACACTGTCAAAATGGCCACTGGATTGGAAAGTTATTCCAAAATGGCCATTATTGGCAAACTTTGTGACACTAATGGTCATTCCATCCAATTCCATCTAATTCCATCCAATGAGTGGTATTTTGATAAATAAATGGATGCCCTTAATTTATTTTAGATGGTTTTTGGAAATCAATTTTTTCAATGAGTGACATTTTGGTAAATAAAATGATGATATTAATTTAATTTAGATTTTTTTGGGAAATCATTTCTTTTATTTTTTGAAAAGAATAATTATATTTAGTGTGTAAATATATTTTTATATATATTGCTATATATTAAAAATAATTATAACTGCTGCAAAAAAATAAAAAAATCATCTCAATAATAATAGTTTGGCCTCTCTGTCTCTTAAACAAATCTGTTTTCTCGAACCTCGTGATATCTTTTTATATTTGGTATATATATACAGTCTTTCTATTATTAATTTGAACTGACAAAAGTTATATCAGTTCCTTGTATATGGGCCACTGGATTTAAATACTTTGACTGACAAGTGCATACAGCCAAGTCAAAGTATTTAAATCCAGTGGCCCACATGCAAGGAACTGATATAACTTTTGTCAGTTCGAACTGATAATAGAATTTCTGTATATATATATATTTCTTTTTTAAGAAGATTAAGGTTATAAAATCTAAAAAATTTAAAAAACAAAGAAGAGACATGTATATCGATCTAAACCATTTCTTTAGTTTTTTTTTTTTTAAATAATAATTATATTTAGTGTGTGTAAATATATAAATATATATATTTATACACACTAAATGTAATTATTCTTTTCAAAAAAAGAAAAAATTGATTTCCCAAAAACATCTAAAATAAATTAATGTCATCCACTTTTTTACCAAAATATCACTCATTATAAAAATTGATTTAAAAAAAAATCTAAAATAATTAATGACATCCCTTTATTTACCAAAATACCACTCATTGGATGGAATGGCCATTAGTGTCACAAAGTTTGCCAATAATGGCCATTTTGGAATAACTTTCCAATCCAGTGGCCACCAGGGTAATTATCCCTAATAAATATCCTCATACCTAGCATCTGTCCCGATCTTTTCATGTATTAATAAACAATAATGCTAAACATCCCACCTAATATCCCACTTTTTTCATCCCACTACATGTGGCATGTGATGTGTCAATTGTGAGTGGATACATGAGGTAGGTGTCATTAATGTGTATCCACTCATAATTTAAATTGTGAGTGGATACCTCATGTATCCACTCACAATTGACACCTCACATGCCACATGTAGTGGAATGAAAAAAGTGAGATTTTAGGTGAGATGTGTAGCATTACTGATTAATAAATATGACATGCAGTTGGTTATTCGAAAATAATTAAAAAGGAGTGGGTTTGAATGTTTGATAGCTATATATTTCAACACATCTTTTTTTCAAATTTTTATTTCGCCACGTCTTTCCTACAGTTTCGAGACACAAATAGCCAAATAGCATGTGAGATCACATAATTAGCTTTTAATAGCGGCTCTTAACTAGTAGGGCTGGTGATTTGACCCGCACGCATCCGTCCAAATCCGACCCTAGCAAATAGCGTGTGAGATCACATAATTAGCTTTTAATAGTCGGCTCTTAAGTAGTGATGGCAACTTGACCCGTGGGCACCTGTCCAAACCCGACTCTAGGGTCGGGTTTGGGTGGTGAATTTATGACCCGTAAACCTATGAATCCGTATAAAAAAAAATCCAGTGGGTTCGGATGCAGGTGTAGGTTGGGAAAATGAACCCGTGGGTGAACTCGTGAATCAGTATAAATAAAAATTATATAATATTTATTATTTATACAATTATAAATTTATACTCTAATTGAACTTTTTTAACCATATAGAAAATAAAATATAAAAACTCTACTCGTTTGAACAGCTCTCATTTATATATAGCTAATGATAGGTTACATTTGCTGGTTTGACTCTTATAAAACATCATGCTTGCTTATTTGTTTTGCCTTTGGAGATCCATTTGGAGTTTTACTCGGCAGTGCTTTATATTATTGTATTTGTAATTTTCCATGATATATTATAGGACTAATTGCACAAACATCCCCTAACATTAGATATAATTACACGTATATGGAACTTTTGCCCATTATTACACAAACCTCCCCTGCCGTTAGTGGTCAACGGTTAAACTTAACCGTTGACTCACTTTTCCATTTAAAAAGTCTAAAATGCCCCTACCGTGTAATTTATTATTTTAAATAGTTAATTAAAAAAAGATCCAGCTTTTATTAAAAAAAAATTCATATTTTATTTATAAAAAAATCCATATATATATATTTTTTAAATCCAGATTTTTTTTCTTCTATAAATGGATTTTTTCCATTCTAAAATAAATAAAAAATCAAAAACCAATTTTCTCTTTTTCTTTTCTTTCATCCATATTGCCATAATTTAATTACTTAATATATTATTATTTATTTAATTTAATTTTAATTAAAAAAAAAAAAAAGCAGATGCCCAGAAGAATGAAGAATGCAAATGGAGAATGAAGATTTCGAGAGATTTCTCCATTTGCATTATTCATTATTTTGGGCACCTGCTTTTTTTTTTTTTTCCTTCTTTTTTTATTAAAATTAAATCAAATAAATAATAATAGATTAAGTAATTAAATTATGGCAGTATGGATGAAAGAAAAGAAAAAGAGAAAATTGGTTTTTGATTTTTTATTTATTTTAGAATTTGATTTATAAGTTTTTTATTTTTTATTTTTTTTAGATTGGAAAAAATCCATTTATAGAAGAAAAAAAATATGGATTTAAAAAAATAAATAAAAAAATATGGATTTGTTTTTTAAAATAAAATCTAGATTTTTTTGAAATAAAATGTGAATTTTTTTTTATATAAAAGCTGGATCTTTTTTTAATTAACTATTTAAAATAATAAATTACACAGTAGGGGCATTTTAGACTTTTTAAATGGAAAAGTGAGTCAACGGTTAAGTTTAACCGTTGACCACTAACGGCAGGGGAGGTTTGTGTAATAATGGGCAAAAGTTCCATATACGTGTAATTATGTCTAATGTTAGGGGATGTTTGTGCAATTAGTCCTATATTATAAATAAAGAGGAGTTATGTATTGTATATATAAAAAAATATATAATTAAATAATAAATATCGAGGAAATTGCAAGAAGTAATCAAAAAAAATTATTGGTTTATTGTTTTTATTCATAAATTTATATTTTATTATACTTATCACCTTTAGCCTTGATCAGACAAGATTGTCCTTCATTTTGTCTTTACTTCACCCACCCAAAAATTTAGAAATCAACTAGCATGTAACTTGAAAATCATTGACATATAAATTAAAAGTCAATTGGCATGTAATTTAAAACTTAACTAACATGTAACTTAAACAATCAACTCGCATGTAACTTGGAATCAAATGGCATGTAACCAAGTTACATATCAGGTGAAGTAAAATTTAGGGGTAATTGTGTCCAAAAGTGATCAAAAGTGATAAAAACAATAAAATATAAATTGGTGTCTAAAAATAATAAACCAATAATTTTTTTGGCTCTTTATGAATTCACCCCATAAATATTTATAAATTAATATATTTTGCAGGTTGGTGGGTGTGACCCGCGAACCCACTAACCCGCATAAAACCCACGGGTGAAACCTGAACCTGAACCCGATTATTTTCACGGGTTCGCGGGCGAGCGTTGGTGAGGAAATTTTTTGCGGATGCGGGTTTGGATTTTGCAAAACCCACCCGAACCAAACCCATTGCTATCCCTACTCTTAAGTCTTAACTCTTACGATTATATATTTAATATTCAATTTTGTAAAATATTAAGTTTATCCTCCTAAATAATGTTGTATTTGACTACATTAAACCCCTAACACAAAATTTACTGGTTCAGCCCGTTCATATATATATAGAGTAATGCTAGATGTCCTAATTTTTTTTCCTAAATTCTGTCCCAAAAGATGTGGCAGGTGAGGTGTCAGCATCTTGTAAATCATGAGATTATGTAATGGCTGATGTGATGTTGAAACCTCACGTGCCACATCATTTGGGACATAATTTGGGAAAAAAAATTGGAACGTCTTGCATTACTCATATATATAACTCGAACTGAGTGTGTCAGGTATGGATTTCGCTATTCAGGTCACAGGTTGGGTGTAAAATGTAAAGCCGAAGCGGGTTCAAGTGTAAAATATTATCCTGAAATGGGTTTGGATTTGAAAAATAAAAACCTGAATATTTTTAAAAATCTAAATTTAAAACGACATTATTTTGAGAAAATTTGAATTTAAAACTCAAAATGACGTAGTTTTGAATTTGTGAGTTGAAACCCGAATCCAAATAATTTCGTGGGTTTGCACAGGTTTGGGTTTCATCAAAACACGGTTTCATCAAAACACACAGATCGAAACTCAAACCCAAACCTGCGAAATTACTTGCCAATTTTCCATTAGCGGGGTTTGGAATTGAAAATATTTTGCCCACCTTTGAAGTCTTTTTTTGTTCATATATATTTAATTACAATCAAAATCAATTATTTTCAGAGGAGGAGTACATACACTCTCTCAACTTACTCAATCAACCCACTATTTGTTCATACGGTGACATGTGGACAACATTAAATTTTTCACATTTATCTTGTAGCCTTTATTAATGGTTTTCTTTTTCAATAGGGCCAAAATCATAAATAGCCCTAAAATTAAGGGAGTATTCAAAAATATCATTTCTCAATAACTTTTCTTTTTTTATCAAAGAGAAATGATTTTGGACAAAAATGCCCTTAGTGCAAATATCACAGGTAAGAAAAACAACTTTTTTTTAATCATTTTCATCTCCTCCATCAATGGAGATCTGAATCTTTTTTATTCATCTTCATCAGTTCGATCTCCATCAATGGAGGTCTGAAAAAAAATGTTTTTTTTTTTTTTTTTAGAAAATTGAAAATTTGAAGAGAGATTGAAAAATAGAAAAATGGAGGTTTCCAGGATTATTACACGCTGAAATTGTAATTTCAGCTTGTAAAGATGCATCCAGCGTGTAAAAATTTCCATCGTGTAAAGATGTTAATATTTCAGCGTGTAAAGATTTCAGCTTGAAGATGTGAACCTGAATACGACTTTTGAGAGGGCAAACGATATCTGATTTTCATCCGTAATATACCATTGGAATCATTTTGACGAGGAGAACAATATTTTAAAGAGAAAAGAGAATAAAAAAAAAAGTTTTAGAGAGAGAAACATGACAAGAAGAACTTATGAAAGAGAGAGAAATGTTTTTTTTTTTTTTGAAAGGAAGAACAAGAAGAACATGACAATAAATATTAAAGTTGTATGAAAAGTAGATAAGGACATACTTGTCAAAAAATATTTCTATTGGATAAAAAAAGAAAACTTATTGGGATGGGACAGTTTTGAAAACCCCATTAATTTCCAGGCCAAATGGAGGAATTTTGCCTTTTCAATATATTTATAATGCAAACCAACAAATAATTTTCCAGATTTCTCTTTTTCTTCAACTTTAATAGATTGTCATTTAATATCAGTTTTTTTTTTTTTTTTTTAAATAACATATCTCCTCTCTCTCTCACTCCTCTGTCCTCTTTGCATATTCAAAACTTTTGCAATAATAAAATTTGAGGATATATTCAGCATAAAACAGCTCAATGGAATTATTTCTATTTATTGGATTTTTCTTTTTACACTATGATATGTATTTCTTTTTAAAGGAAGACAAAAAACTTCGACAAGCCATAAGCAAACAGAAACAGTCAAACACACCCAAACCAAGTTGAAAGCAAGTTAAAATATTTTTCCCTAAGAATGAGGATGAAACCTGTAAGCTGGAGATTAATTGTTCATATGTTTATGGACTCCATCTATTTGGTTATTAGAATTTTTTTTTTTAATGAGATATGCATCCCCTCCAATGCGATACACGACTTCACATGTGTTATTTAAAATCTCTTCATGATGGTGTCTTACAATTACTGAACTCAGGTTATTGATCAAGACAATACTTTTGTGTTATTATTTGAAGAGTTATGTGATTTTATAGCTGTGGGGATAGCAAAACTTGATTTGGAATTACAATAAGAAAATGACAATGATGAACATGCAATAAGGAGAAAGATGAAATTGAAACGTATTTATTTAAGAAGAGAGAGGAAAAATGACTAAATGACTAAAGTTTTATCCTCATCCTTTGGGAAAAATATTTTAATTTGCCTTCAACTTGGTTTGGGTGTGTTTGACCATTTCTGTTTACTTATGGTCTGTGAAAGTTTTTTGTCTTCCTTTTAAAAGAAATACATATCATAGTAAAAAAAAAAAAATCCAATAAATAGTAATAATTCCATAGAAGTTTTACCAAAAATAAAATCTACTGTTTTATACTAAATCTTGCAATTTTATTATTGCAAAAGTTTTGATAGCAAAAAGGAGAGAGGAGAGTATATATATATATATAGTCCTGATCTGGTCAGGTTGTCTTTGAGTCAAAACATGTAAAACTAGTGACTCACATTCAATATCATCATGAAGTTATTTCAGGATGCACTGACTTTAAAATTTATATATATATATGATATAACTTCATCAATACATTGGATGTAGACCATTAGATTTACATACTTTGACTCAAAGTGTATACACTTGTCAAAGCTTCTCCATAATCAATGGTTCATATACATTGGTACTGATGTAGTTATATTAGTGCGCATTGATGTGAACGGAACCGTATATATATATATAGTCTTTCTATTATCAGTTCGAACTGACAAAAGTTATATCAGTTCCTTATATGTGGGCCACTGGATTTAAATACTTTGACTGATAACTGCATACAGCCAAGTCAAAGTATTTAAATCCAGTGGCCCACATGCAAGAAACTGATATAACTTTTGTCAGTTTGAACTGATAATATAATTTATGTATATATATATATACGGGCAGGATTCATGACCCCATTTTTTTACATAATTTTTGACATATCTTTATAGCCCTAGGATCTAATGGAATTGGATGGTTAAGATTTTGAGATTTTAGTCTCTCTTCTCTCTCCTTAATTAATTAAATATTGAAATAAATTTCTCTCACCTCTCTCTAATTAATTAAAAGGGTAAATTACACTCACACCCTTAAGGTTTGAGGCAAAGACACTTAGATGAAAAAGTTTAGTTATTCTACACTAACACCCCTATATTGTCGAAAATGCCCTTGTATAATAATAAAAATAAAAGTTTTTTTACACTAACACCCAAGGGCATTTTGGACCTTACCATGGTCAAATAGGGGTGTGAGTGTAGAATCACAAAAATTTTCCATCTAAGTGTCTTTGCCTCAAACCTTAAGGGTGTGAGTGTAATTTACCCTAATTAAAATTCGCTCTTCTCTCTCCTCTCCAGTTTTTTCTCACCCCATTAATTCCAACAAAATGTTTTCTCTCCATATTTTTTCCTCTTACTCCTCAGTCCTCATGCACCTAATCTTCTTTCTTATTTTTTTTTCTTTATTATTTCCTCCATCAAAACAAGTTAAAAAATATGTAACCACAACTTTGAGGATTTTTTCTGGGAAAATCTCTGAATATTTTTCAATAATATTAAAATCAGTAAGAGGATTTATCAAAAAAATAAAAGTAAGAGGAAATTTTTTGGTTTGACATAGTAAAATGCTTTGAAATTATTGGAATTCCAAAAACAAAAAGAAATTATTTCAAACAAAATATTGTTCCGAAATAAATAAATAAAAAATTATTTAATTTTCATGATTCATTCCAATAAGGTATGTTAAAGTTCTTCTTTGTGAATGAGGTTCCTTTACTTTAAAAAAAATTGGCTGGATTTTTTATCAAGCTTTTAAGTCGGTATTCTTCAAGTTTGTTTAGCAGAGACAAGAAAAGAAAAAGACAATGGAGGGTTGTGGAGAGAGAAAACGATAAAATAGATATTAGAAATAAATAAATGAAGAGAGAGGAGAGAGAAGAAAATAAAAGATATTAATAGATTGCTGTTACATTCTAAACCATTCGATTCCTTTAGATACTAGGGTCACAAAAGTGTGTCAAAAAAATGGGGCTATGGATCTTGCCCTATATATATACAGGGGCAGACCTTAATGGGGTTGGCCCGGGCTGTAGTCGGGTCAGCCTTTTACAAAAAATAAATAAATAAATAAATAAAATAAAATAAAATAAAATTCTATTATTCTCACCTCTTAGAGCATCTCCAACGTATATGCCATCCGCACCAAATAC
The DNA here is from genome assembly GCA_008009225.1 of Acer yangbiense. Taxonomy (NCBI): domain Eukaryota; kingdom Viridiplantae; phylum Streptophyta; class Magnoliopsida; order Sapindales; family Sapindaceae; genus Acer; species Acer yangbiense. The sequence continues at coordinate 4,733,592 of CM017766.1, read as the reverse complement.
ACCAAATACACCAAAAAAAACATCTCCAACGTATACACCATCTACACCAAATAATATCTTGTGGGCACTGTTCATCCACCAAATATTTTTATTTTTATTTTTTTTCCGTTATGGTGTCACATCACCAGTTACTTTTTATAAAAATTATTAATTTAACCCTTTTACACTTAATTTTAATAATATATATTCCTAAAAAATATACCGTTAGAAAGATCTCGTTGAGATCTTTAAAATGATACCCACTTTGATATACATATTTAATTTATTAAATTTAATTATTAATTAATACATTTAATTATAAATATGTATTGGGAGAATATTTTGGAAAGATGCTCTTTTGGTGTAAAATTTGGTGTGATACATTGGAGATTAAAAAAAATTGGTGTAAGAAAGATGCTATTTTTTGGTGTTTTTGGTGTAATATTTGGTGTTTGGGTTGGAGATGCTCTTATTGCTCTTACTTCTCTCACATCCCAACTCCCAACACATACACGCACACACACACACACTCTCTATCTCTCAACCACTTATGCATGTCCCAAGTCTCAACACACACACTCTCTCTCTCTCTCCATCACACATCCCAAATCAATTATCTCTCCAATTAATAATTATCTTCAACCTAGAAACTCAATTGAAATATCATTTGTATTGAATTTTGGATTAATTATTTGGATCGTATAGAATTACTCTTAATCTATTATTTATATTCGATTATTTTAATTCATGTGTTTTTCTTAGTTATAATTTATTTTTTCTAATTAACAAGTTAGAGCTTTGTGTTTGTTAGTTATATTTTTAAGTTAGTGTTTTGTTATTTTTTTTCATTATTTTCTTTTCTAACTACAATTTATTATTTCTAGTGTTATATCATAATTTATAAAGGTAAGAAAAACTATACTTCCATACTTCGAAAAAAAAAAAAAAAGATGTTTATATATATAGTTTTGTTTTAGCCTACCCTATAAAAAAATCCTGGGAACGCCCCTATATATATATAAACATATATATAATTGATATCAAATGATAATCCTTTAAAGTTAAAGAGGAAGAGCAATCTGGGAAATTATTTATTGGTTTTTATTGTAAATATATTGAAAAAGGAGATCATTAATAAAGACTACAAGTCTACGAGATTAATGTGAAAAATTTCATGTTGTCCATATATTACCACATGATCAAAGAGTTGGTTGAGAGAGTGTATCTAGCACTCCTTTTTTAAGAGATATACTGCTGATATATTTAGCACAAAGGGTACGGATATTGACACCCATAAATATGATAAGCGCACCCATACTTATAAGTACACTCATGTGGTATTATTTAAATGGAATGGGAAATACAATTTCCCTCATAAGTTATTAACACACCCAATAAGTTATTTGGTTAGTGTGTTTTCTTGCTCTAGCAAGCTCCGTTGGGCTTCTGTTCTTCTTGTTCTTTAAAAAAATATATACAATTAACGTTTAATTAGGGTTTAGTTTTTTATTTATTTTAATAAAGTGATATAGTTGAAGATATGGGTGTAATTATTTTTAAAAAACCAATCAAGTTGCAAATTTATTTCATCAATTCATGTATCATAATAATACACAATTTCAGTGTCATCAGCTATATTACAAGGAACCAACCTTCAAAATTGTTGAAAATCTACTGTACAAATGGAAAAAGTTATCTTGCATTCTCTCATATTGGTTACAATTCTTTCAAAATGCAAAGGAAGCATTGACAAATACTCCATTGGTTGCTATGTGACTGTCCGTGTCATTTACAGTCAGAATATTTTATATCAACTCAATAGGTTAGCACTGATTCCCTAATTTAGGGAGCTGGAAGCAAATCAGCATAGAAAATTTATATGGTGTCAGCACAGAATTTGCCAAGGCATGTATATCCTGTCTATTTAGCAGCATTTTTGATCATCAACGTTTAGATCAACGCTAAGAATTTCTTGCCATTGAAGGGTTTGGACATGCACTGAACAACTATGGCCTTAGGCTTCAGCTGATTCACTTGGACCTTCCAAGATCACTTCATCATGAACCTGTACAATTGTCTTATTGGTAAATTTCTCTGTGTCAATATCGGTTCCCTAGCACAAATCAATTACCATTAAAATTACTTTGGATTTTGGAATGGGAAATATTTCGTGCCCAGTTGTGATCCCTATATATAATTATATATATTTATTCTGCTAACAGCTAATAACTCACTAAGCCAAATTCCAAAAAAATATCATTTAAGTTGATCGCGATTTGCGATTTGCGAGATATACTGCTGATATCATGGACACTTCTCTGTGGCTTCTCAATATCAATGGCCATCTCTTCAACACCACCACCACCACCAGACGTTTTCTCAAATTCCCAAGAAGAAACGTCGCCGTTTCGATCCCCATTTCGTCTCCCTTTCGCACTCCCATTCTTTGTTCTTATTCTCATCATTCCAGCAGTCCGTTCCGTTCCCAGCTTCCGGACGGCACCGTGGACACCGTTTTCACTTGGAACCCAGCTCCGCAGAGCGTAGTCGACGTCAGTCACGTCACTATTGGAAAAGTGGCGACGACAGTGGTTTTGTTAGGTTGGCTTGGAGCCAAAACGAAGCAGTTGAAGAGCTACGTGAAGTGGTACAATTCCAGAGGTGTTAATGCGATCACGTTCGTTGTTTCATCCAGCGAATTGCTGACCTACGAACTCGGACGCAGCCTCGACAAGCGCATGTCTCTGTTGGCTGACGAGTTGGCTTCATGGGTGTCGACGGAAGAGGAAGACGAAGATGGTCATCCACAACAACGTTGTCTGGTTTTTCACACTTTTAGCAACACCGGCTGGATTGTGTACGTACGTTTAATATTAAGGTTTATTATTCAGATTTAAGGGGGTGTATTCAATTAGGATTTCGAAAGACTTTTAATGACTTTTTTTAAGTGGATGACTTTTGCAGATTTTATGGACTTTTATAGACTTTACAAGATTATGAAAAACTTTCATAGATTTTCATTTTAAAAGACTTTTGTAGACTTTCATTTTAAAAGACTTTTATAGACATCTATAGACTTTCATTGACTTATAAATATAATGTATAATTTGTTTTAGCAAAATTATATATATTTATCATGTCAATAAAAATAATTTTTCAAATGAATAAAAAAAAACCGTCGTTAATTAAACTTGACAAAAGCATTCATGTCTATATATGTGATTTTAAAATTTTTTTTATTTTAATTATATTTTGCATTATAAAGGCATTATGCTCCTTTTAAAAAAAAAAAAATTATTTATTTTTTATAATTAGTCATAATATTATAAATTTTCTTTTATAATAAATATAGCAAATCGACAATAATATTAATGTTTACATGTCTCTACGAAAGTATGACAATGAGTATAAAAAATCAATCAAAAGTTCATTCAAGTTACTAAGGATAAAACATAAAAACCGCACCTAGTTGTTGAATAAGATCTATGCCTAAAAGTGGGTAGTTTGATATTGATCATAATTACATGGAATCACGCTCATACGCGACTTTGATTATGACATATTGGCATGGTTAAGTAGTGGTTTTATCTTTTATTATTTTTATCTTATATAATTAATGAGGTTCATTTGATTTGTTTCGGTATTGTTTAGTTGCTTTAAAAATATAGGTAAAAAAATATGAAATCTCTCGTCCTTAATTGCATAGCCGATGAAGAGTTGTTTTATATTAATTTTTAGGTTTTTTTTTTTTTTTTTAAATTTTTTTTATATAATGTTTATTCATTTTAAAGTTATTCGTTTTATTTGATTTATGAAATTTGTTAAGAATGAGTGTGCTTTTATTTGAAAATAGAACATATATTTGGTGGTTGATGTTTTTTTAAAGAGTTTTATATTTTTCTTTTAAAGTGAAATTCTTTCTATTTTTTTTTTTTTAAAAAGTCATTCAAAGTCTTTGGTAGGAATAGAAGACAAATTGTGCGATTTGTTATAACTAAAAATCATTAAAAGTCATTGATATTTTAAAGTCATTAAAAGTTATTGAGATTTTGAATATCTCATAACTTTCATAGACTGTTAAAAAGTCTTGATTGAATACCACATGATTTTTAAAGACTTTTTAAAAGTCTATAAAAGTCTGCATTGAATATCTCATGACTTTTATAGAGTCGTTAAAAGTCTACATTGAATACACCTAAACTTTTTAATTCCATAAAAGTCATTAAAAGTCTTTTAAAATCCTAATTGAATACACCCTCCTTAGCTACTTTACAGGCAGGGGAGCCTGGGCTTCAACTCAGGCTAACTTTTATTAAAAAAAATATAAAAAAATAAAAATGTTTTGTTTTTGTTTTTGTTAAAAAGAAGAAGTAAAAATATAAATAAATGACAATTACAAAATTAACATTACTTAATAATTCACAAAAATATTTAGTTTATAATTTAATTTAATTGAGATATTCTCAATAAATTCATTAGAGTGATATGTTCAATATTTTATTGAGGAGTAATAATATATGACATAAATAATGAACCTAAAATTCAATCAAAATAATCTAAAAAATGAGTTGTCATTACCACACAAATCATGGGATGATGTAGTTAATAAATAAACCACTTACCACGTCATTTGGGTTGGTTTTTTAGGCGGACTCAAATCAGCTGTCAAAATTTGGTGTCCCAATTTGTGTTTAACCAACCAAATTGGGACATGTGTGCACATTTATGAAAACAGTTGGAAAAAAATCCATAAATGTGCACACATGTCCCAATTTGGTTGGTTAGACACAAATTGTGATACCAAATTTTGACAGCTGATTTGAATCCTTTTTAGGCTAATTTTTTGAATTGTCTAGCATTAGTGTTTATTAACACTCAAACACATTAAAGTTTTTATTTCCTCCCCATTCTTGTTTCATTCCATAAATAAAGAAACAAATTTTGAATTTTTTACTTCATTTGCTAAAGTCCGAATAAGTATGCATTTAGTTTATTTCACTTGCTATTTTTTTCTATATTTTCTAGTTGAATCATTTTAATGTTTTTAGGGGCAAAGATCATTAATTAGGGAAATTTTATTTTAAGATTTGTTTAAAAAAATTTTGGTCTTTGTACTACTGCCCACTCTAGCTTGAATATGAAATTATGTTTATTCAAACCGACAATGTCTTAGGCTTCGAGTTGCTGCATTGCAAGTGTATACCCAAAAAAAAAAAAAAAAATTTAGTCCACCCGAATAATAAGTCCAGGCTTCGCCCCTATTTACAGGATCTGTGCCATAGTTGCATGAGTAGTTATTTAAGAGAGTTTTTAAATTTTTAAATCTTTGATTTTTATAGATCATTGAATTGACTAACCTGTAACTATGCCATGAAGAAATTGTATAGTAGCTAATCCCTTAATATTCATAATTCACATTGAAAAATTGCTTCAATTTTTTTTTTTTTCAGTCTTCATTTTTATTTACTGCTTCAAGTTTTTTTTTTTCTTACAGCTATGGATCAATTCTTGACGATTTGCAGAGTAGGCATGATCACTTGATGGTGATGGAGAAGATTAAAGGATGTGTTGTTGATTCCGGTGGAGGAGAATTCTTTAGTCCTCAGGTATGTACATATATTAAAATTCATTCGTCATGAAATATTACTCGTCACGTCATTTAGGTTGGTATCTGCTCAACGATTTATCATCAAAATTGATAGGTATGGGCAGCTGGATTTGTTGCCGCTCTTCTACAGAAACATGTTCGTTCTTCAGCAAACACTAGAATTAAAGCCGGTTCTGGTGCAGGATCTGAAGTGATCAGTGCCCCAAAACTGGCAGAGAAGGAACCACTACTTCAGATCATTTTGCTATTTTTGTTCGAGAAGCTCTTCTCTATTCTTCTAAATTTGCCTCATTTAAATCAGTAAGTTCTTGGTTTTTCTCCTAACCGGAAAATAAAATGAAAAGAAATCAAGTTAATTAAACGGGAAAGGAAATCAGAAACATAAAGTTAATTCCTTCAATTGGAGAGGGAATTAAGTTCCTAGTCCTGATTTATATGCAAGGTTCTGTAAATTTGATTCTTAACCGTTTTTAATAAACACCGTAGTCACAAATCAAGAATTCAATATTCTAATTTTCAATTAGTAAACGTGGACTAAAATCAACTTTTACCTGTTACAATCCACTTGTTATCAATCATGATTTTTTCTTTACGGATGTGTTACTAACTACTACTTTTTTTGTTTTTGTTTTCTCATCGTGTTTGTAGGAAGCTAAAACGAATTATATCCACTTTGAAAGAGAATCAAAAATTCCCTCAGGTATACCTGTACAGCACAGATGATAAGGTGATTCCATCCAAGTCTGTAGAAATGTTTATGGAGGAGCAGAGGAAGATGGGAAGAAACGTCATTTCCTTTAACTTTGGGTCGTCTTCCCATCTGGGACACTTTCGGAATTTTCGCAACAAATATTCTCGACTCCTGCATGATTTCTTGAAACAGTGTTTTAACACCGAAAGTGATATATGTCATGGTAATACTACTACACAGGATCCGTATAGTTACATAAATAAAAACTAGTAATTAGATTCTAATGCATTATGATTTCATAAAAATTAAAAGATTTAAAATTTATAAAAAAAAATAAAATAAGGAAAATAATTATTTCTCCTACCTACTCATTATCTGAATTGTAACTAAACCCATATGATTCCTACAAAAATGGGTGTATAATTTTATAATTGGAAAAACAGGTTATAATGATCAAGGTGTGAATCTTGCAATGTAATTTTTTTTATAAAAAAAATTGTATAATATTGAATTGTACTTTGTTTTATTGGGTGAGCTTGATAAATATTCAAGTAATTAATAATATATTAAATATTGATTTGTGTTAATGTTTCATTGATAAATAATAATTATTACATGCAAATTTCATTGGAAATTTGTGAAGAGAAATCAAGTTTCATTTATTATTATTATTATTTGTTACATTAGTTAAAGCTCGCCGAGTTAATGATTGGTTTTTTGTGAGAACCTTATGGATCACGTAATGAGTTAGGATCCTACAAAAAAAAAAAACTAGAAAAATCTTTCCGTACAACAGTTGGAATGGTAATTAATAAAGTGTTGCTTAATTGGAAAACTTAAAATCATAATATCATGTGTTTTTTCTAATTACAATAACAATAGAGATTTAACTTGTAAGAGAAGGAATTTTTCGTTCAATTCTCCAAAATTTTCCCGCAATATTTTGATGATTCTAACTTCTAGCAAATTAACAAGTAGATTTACAAAAAAAAAAGATAAATAAATTTAAAAAAAAAAAAAGGAAAATTTTGCGGTTCGAGATGTACAGTTGTTTCGGTTCCAAGAATTCGGCGATGGTGCTGCTTTTGCTTCTCTGCAGTTACAATGCGTACAGTGTCTCAGCTGAGACCACTATAAACAGTAACAACTGGGCTGTCTTGGTTTGCACTTCTCGCTTCTGGTCAGTTCGCATATGGCTAACACTTTGTCCTTGTATAGTTAAGCGGCTAGGTATACCTGATGAGAGGATAATCCTTATGCTAGCAGATGCTAGAAACAAGTACCCTGCTCAAGTTTTCAACAATGAAAACCACAGGCTTAATTTGTATGGAGATAATGTTGAGGTGGACTATCGGGGTTATGAAGTAACAGTTGAGAACTTTCTAAGAGTTTTAACCAGGCGCCACCAAACTGCTGTTCCCAGATCAAAGCGTCTTTTAAGTGATGAATGAAGCCATATTCTTCTATACATGACAGGGCATGGGGGAGATGAATTTCTAAAATTCCAGTACTCAGAAGAGCTCCAAAGTCATGATCTAGCCGATGCTGTGAAACAAATGAAAGAAAAGCGCAGATTCAAGGAGTTGCTGATAATGGTGGACACTTGCCAAGCTGCTACTCTCTTCTCTCAGCTTCAATCTCCCGGTGTTTTGGCAATTGGAAGCAGCAAGAAAGGGGAGAACTCGTATTCTCATCACTTGGACTCTGATGTTGGTGTATCTGTTGTGGATCGTTTTACATATTATACTCTTGCTTTCTTTGAAAAGCTGAATATGTATGACAACGCCTCATTGAGCTGTCTTTTTACTTCTTATAATCCAAATTTGTTGATGTCAAATGCATATTACCGAACAGATCTATACCAGAGATATTTAGAAGAGGCACCTGTGACGACCTTCTTTGGTTCAGTCGTTGAAACAATACACACTGATTATGCCTACAGAATCCTTTCAAGAAGGAACTCTCAAAAGGTCAAAATGCCATTGCAACAATCAGTCGACCAAGATGAGAGAAGGTCGTTGACAAATTCAGAAGTGCAGGATCAAACTAGTGACACAACCAAAGAGTGTCCTTTTACTCGTCTGCTGAACTCTTTTCGTAACAAGATCGAAAACATTGAAAATGTCGATTCCTTGGTGAACTACGGCTTGGTAATAATGCTTCCAGTGTTGGTGATTTCCACATGGATATCGTGATAAAACATTGAAGCTGAAGCAAAATCATCACAGGTTTCCAATTTTAACAAATTTACATGACATATTTACAGCTTTGAGGATGCTACAGATTAGTCCTGATCTCTTATTAGCACAACTTCCTCCCAAACATGTTTTGGTTTAAGGATTCTTATGTACCAAAGATGAGACGAGCTGTCTTGTTCGGGATCATACACGTGATGTAATAATCGAAATTGAATAAAAATCAAATTAGGACTCTCTTAAATCTTGCTATTTGCTACGAAATTTTAGATTTCAGATCCGTAATCTAAACTTGAAGTTGTTCACCCATTCTTGAAGTCATTGTTCAAAGAATGAAAGGTAAATAATAATTAAATCAATATTTTTTTTTCGATAAACCTCTTTTTTGTTAGATTGTTAGAATTCAAATAGGAAAAGATCAGTAACTTTGTAAGTGAGTTTGGTGGTGATGATCGACTTTGTTTGGTTCAAATTGGTTGTGGATTTTCCATAGCGCAATCAAAAATCAAATTAGGGTTCTTCAAAACTCTCTTAAATCTTGCTGCGAAAATACATAATTTAGATACAAAATCTCAACTTGAAATCTCAGGGCCCCGTAAATTCATTTTCTATAATTCGCTTGGGGCTCCGAAAATCTCAGGGCCGGCCTTGACTGTTCCCTGAAACTTTGACAGCTGATTCGCTTGAATGCCGAAACATTATTTTTTATATTCAGATCTTAGTTTACAGTTTCAAAAAAAAACTTGTAAGAGAAGGAAGGTTGTGGTTCAGTGGGGAAGTGTAATTTGGACTCTTTTAATTCAATTGAAAGGTTTGTGGGGTCTGGTGTTGGGCAAGGTGGTAAAGTGTTTATATTAATTGATAATAATAGGGTGGCTTTTTTGGATAGTGTTGAGAGTGATTTGGTTAATAGGCACAGTGTTAAGGTTTTGGTTCGAAAGATGGGTCGTGTGGGGTGTGAGTGTTTCTGACAACCAAGTGGTTTATTTTAATTTTGAAGAAGATAAAGATCCAAAGGGGGGTTAATTTTGGTGGTTCAGCTATTGATCTTTTTGTTGATCTTGGGGGTTTGGAACCTTTTGTTCGGAAAGGTAAGGTGGGAAATTCTTCGGATTCTCCGTGCCCGTCTGTTGGTAGGCAGAGTAATAAGAATTTTTTTTCCTTCAAGATCTCACCGTATGAAAACTAGAAGTGGCCGGGCTTATGGTTTCGATTTCAATGCATTGGATGATCATGTGTTGGTTACATAGCAGCGTGAGAAGTGGAAGTCAATGAGGGTTGTGGGTCTTTGGGATGTTGTGGTGCTCTTTGTGTAGGCGTGTTTCCATCTCTTTTGGTTGGCTTAGTTTGGCTCTGTTTTGTTTGTTGTTTGAGTTGTTTTCTGAGCCCTCTGTTTTGTTTTTGTTGTGGGCAGTCTTTTGGGTTGTGTTTTGTGGCAGTGTGGCTTGCTAGCCGTATTGGCTTTGTGTTTTCCTCTTATTTCCTTGCAACGGTTTTACTGCTTGCGTAATAAAATTTACGGTTAAAAAAAAAAAATTGTATCTCAATTTATGATGTAATAACCGAAATGTAAATACATTTTAATTTCACTTATCAGTTAAATGATTATGAACTAGCTAGTGATATCACAAATTGGAATCACTAAAATCACGTAATCTTTTTTTTTTTGTTTTTTCATTTGTTTTTTACTTTAAACCACAAAACTCATCCCGAATTTATTCATTCACTATATATATATATTTGCCGCGACATTTTTACCCAATCTTTTGAGAGTGTTAAGGTGTACGTTAGTACGTAGGTAGTTGTTATATCTTGGCTCAACTATTTTGTTCCAAGATTTGATTTTGTATGAACATTGTATCGTTTAGCTTTGTAATTCAAAACATGAACTTTTCGAATTCGATTTCAATAGAAAGCTCATAAATTTACTTGTTTCGTTATTCAACAGAGAGCTATACAAGTTCATGAAAGAGTGTTTTAAACTCTTTCATTTCTTATTATTTTTTAATTAAAACATTATCAACATAAACCAAAGGAAACACAACATTTCAACATATATAGTACTCCAATTAATATTTATACAAACATAATCCTGAATTTTTATAAACACAATTTCAAGAAGTTAAATAGTTGTGATGAATATATACTTGGGAAATTCCGGTAGTGATTCACATGTGGAGAGGACTCGAAGTTGAAGGAAAAAAACGTTTCGATTAACCAAAACGGGATCACCTTATCTGCAGTACTGTATAGGTACAGCTGAGGGAATGGCTGGTTCTTTGTGATACTTAATACAGATCTTGTCAGACCTATATTGTAGTACAAACAACGAAACATTAATTTTGTTTTTATAAATCCAATATCGATTTAGGAAAAGCATTAATTGCAGGTAGAAAAATTGTATAAAATTTAGATGTTTGTTATAAATTTTTGTTAGAAAATTATAGATAGATTTCATGCATAGTACCACCAAAACTCAATTAAATTGAATATTCTCCAAGGTTGGTGTGATATGGTGCCTACTATTATATATATGATTTAATTATCAAAAATATTATAAAGAAAGGTCTTTAATTAATTTTATTATCAACAAAAAAGAAAGAAAAAACTTTAAAATATATCACACACGTTTGTATGTTTTTAGTTTAGTATGTAAGGATTATACACAATAACCATGAATCTCATAATTAAAACATAAGCATGAAAATCAAGAAAAGAACTTATCTGAAATTTCCAGTTGAATCCATGGCAGCAGCAGCAAGCTTTGGTTGTTGTTTGATGTTGAGAGAGATGAGAGCATTTTCTGAAAATCAAAAGAGGGGAGAGAGAGTCTTCTCCTCCATTCTCACAAACTTTGCTAGGGAAACCCAATGGGGAGACTTCCCATATTTAATGAGCTAGAGGAGGGACCCCCTATACAGTATAACTTACCGAGAGAATCCTAACCCATAAATGATTCTCTCAACCCTAATAGGATGACTAGTCCTAAAAGGAATACCAGGTCCACACATATAAAATAGCCCATACCATATGCTACATTGATATAATATAGTCAAGGTGCACCAAACCCACAAATATTGATCACACTTAATTGGGCTCATCATCCGGTCAAATCTCTATAACTTAAACATTCCAATCAATTCGGTTTTTCATAGATACAAAATATAATGTTATGTTGCTCACAATATTTTTATAAAACAAAAATCTTACATTTTCCCACTTGAGCTACATAGACATTATTATTTACATTTATAAATTCATTTAGAAAACGACACTCCGAATTGACAAACAATTTTTATGGCCATAAAACAGAATGTTTAAAAGAGAAACACCTTCCTTCCCCTTAGTACAATAGAACCTTAAGTATCCAACTGCATAGATCATTACATCAATAATCGACATAAGACCATATGCAATCAAAACACCCTCAGCTCTACTTACCCAGGTAAAATGGTATGTATGTGTGGTATGGAAATTACATGCAAACGTGATCATCATGCCTATTTCCATATAGGTCCTCCTTCGCATAATTTCATTATGCGAAATCACTTAAGACTGGCAAATCATTCTGCCTTAAGTAATGTTCACTCATCAGTGGAAACTTTTATACCTTATGAGTGAACTGCCTCATCAAAGCCAAAAGCCTTGATATCTTCCCTTAAGACGGGCAATCCTTCAGTCTTAAATAATATTCACTCATTGGTGGAAACTTTTATACCTTATGAGTGAACTGCCCACTCAAAGCCAAAAGCTTTGAGATTACCTGCCATAATCAAAACATACATGCGCGCATATCATGGCAAGTAACATACAATGTACAAATATATTCTCGAGAATAAATAAACAAAAGTTTATTTAACAAAGACTGTAGTCAGTTTGAACAAACGATAACTCCCACTAACCAAGCATATCATGACTATCTACCAATCATATACGGGTAACATACCCCTGGAAAACTTTCGGAGATAGCCCTTTGGTTAAGGGATCAGCTATCATCTCTTATGTGGCAATATGAACTATTGCAGTCTGCAGCTTCTGAACTTTCTCTCTAACCACAAGATACATGATCTCTATGTGTTTAGATCCTGAAGAACGTTTATTGTTCTTAGAGAAACAAAAAGCTACGGAATTATCACAATAGATTGTCAATGGATTAGAAATTAAATCCATCAATTCTGCAACTAGACTGCTTGAATAGTTGCATCATAAAATGCCACATACTCAGCTTGCATAGAAGATGAAGCTGTAAGTGTCTGCTTGACACTATTCCACGATATGGCTCAACCAGCCAATATGAACACAAATCCTGAAGGGATTTTAGATCATCTGAACAATCAGCAAAATCCGCATCTGCATAGCCAACAACTTTCAATAGGACTGAACACCTATATGTGAGTATGAAATCCTTTGTTCGCTGCAGATAACGCATAACTTTCTTTGTTGTTGTCCAATGACCAATACCAGGATTATTCAAAAATCTGCCAAGTACACCAATTGCAAAAGCAAAATCAGGACGCGTACAAACCTATGCATACATCAAACTGCCAACTGCAGATGAATATGGGACATCTTTCATTTGAGAACGTTCTAGCTCACTCTGGGGACTCTGTAGCTTTGAAAACTTATCTCCTTTCACGATAGGAGCCGCACCTGGGGAATAAGTGCTAATCTTAAACCTTTTTAGCACTTTATCAATATAAGCTTTTTGAGATAATCCAAGCAAACCACGTGATCTATCACGATGTATCTCAATCCCAAGGACATAAAAGGCTTCCCCAAATCTGTTATTACAAAGCTACGAGACAGAAAATTCTTGGTATCATATAATAACCCCAAATTATTATTGGCGAGCAATATATCATCAACATAAAGAATAATAAAGATAAAATTGCTCCCACTGACCTTGAGGTATATGCAATGATCCATCGAATTTTCAACAAAACCATATGATGTAACAACATCATCAAATTTCAAGTACCATTGCCTTGAAGCTTGTTCCAAACCATAAAGGGATTTCCTGAGCTTGCAAACCATATGATCCTTTCCAACTGCCTGAAAACCTTCTGGTTGCTCCATAAATACATCCTTAGCGAGATCTTCATTTAGGAAAGCAATCTTCACATCCATTTGATGCAGCTCTAAATCAAAATGAGCTACTAAGGCCATAACAATCCTAAAGGCATCTTTCGAAGAGACTAGTGAAAAGGTTTCGGTATAATCAATACCTTCTTTTTAACTAACCCTTTCGCAACAAGCCTCGCTTTATGTCTCTCAACATTGCCTTTAGAGTCTCGCTTAGTTTTAAAAATCCATCTACATCCAATGGGCTTGCAACCATCCGGTAATTCAAACAAATCCCAAACTTGATTTGTATCCATGGATCTCAGTTCATCAATCATAGCATCCATCCAATATGACGATTTAGAGCTTTAAACATCTTGACCATAAGTTATATGATCATCATCCACTCCTAGGTCAAAGTCATGCTCTTGTAAATAAACATTATAATCATCAGGAATGACAGATCTTTGAACCCTATGAGATCTCCTTAAAGGAACATCAACAATTGGTCGCGGCTCATCAACAGCTGGCTGGGGTTTATCCATAACTGGCTCGGGCTCATAAATAACCGGTTGAGATTCATTAAGAATCGGTAAGGGCTCATCATCCTGATCAGATAGGGGCTCATCATAATGCCTAAGAGAGGTGGTATATGAATATCCAATAAAGTAGAAAGTGTCGGATTAACCGATCCTTCTTCCTCAAACGCAAACTCACGTTGCGTGTCTGTTCCAACATCAGTACCTTCTTCCAAGAATACTGCATATTTAAATTCAACAATCCTCATAGAGTATGTAGGACAACAAAATCCATATCCTTTTCAAATTAGGATTATAAGGCCTCACTGCTGCAGGACATCCCCATACTTACATGTGATTTAGACTTGGCCTTGAACCATACCACATCTCAAATGGAGTTTCAGGCATTGATATACTGGGAACCCTATTAAGAATATAAGTTGCTGTCTTTAAGGCATCACCCTATAAAAATTTAAGCAAAGAAGTTGTACTAATCATGCTTCTTACCATGTCCATTAATGTACGATTTCTTCTTTTAGCAACTTCATTCTATTCAGGTTCACTAGGCATAGTGTATTGAGCACCAATCTCACATTCTTGCAAAAAACTTTGCAAACAGACCTGGAATCTGACCAGCTTCACCATACCAACCATAATATTCACCCCCATGGTCGGATCTGACACACTTGACATTTCTTTCTAATTTCAGTTCAACCTCAACCTTATATATTTTGAAAATATCCAAGGCTTCAGATTTCTTGTGAATGAGATAGACATACCCATAACGCGAGAAATCAACAATGAAAGAAATAAAGTATTTATATCCACCAAGAGTGGCGGGTGAAAATGGCCCATAAAAATCGTATGAATGATTTCCAATAGATTTTGACTTCTGGTAGCCCCTTTCTTTCCATCTCTTGTCATTTTACCCTTCAGACAATTAACACAAGACTCAAAATCTGAAAAGTCAAGTGAATCAAGAATACCATTTCTGGTTAATCTTTCAATTCAATCTTTGGGTATATGGACCAAACGCCTATGCCATAGCATAGAAGAAAAATCTTCACTCTGGCGTTTAGATCCAATGGTAAAATCTACTATGGCAGCGGAACGAGAATTTTCACCAAGAAAATGAGAGCTAAAAGGGGTACCTTCAAGGTGATTCTCAAACTTGAAGCAATCAATCTTCATATGGCCATTTTGGCGATACCAAAAAACATTTTCCTTTCATGTTTTTACCCTCAACCTTTAATGAACCCATCAAGCTAGCCAGCTTTCTTTCCATGAGATTCATACTTCTTACTCTCATAGAACTTTTTCTCACCCTTGTAGCTGTGAGTAACCATATGAGCTCTCTGATTCTTACTCTTGCCACTCACAGCTTTAAGAAAAGTCCTTGCATCCCTACACTCAGGGATACTTTTCTTAATGGTTTTGGCAATGGACAAACACATCATCATCAAACATGTCCGATTAGATTATTTCCATTTCTTTCGATAAGACCTTTTTTGCGTGGTACTCTCAAAAGTGAGTTTAGAAGGCTTATTCTCACGCAACGAAAAGGTCTACCCCTAAAAAGCTAAGACAGCAGCAACTGTCTCTTTCCATTCCTCAAAAATTTAGTCCCATCCAGAGGTTTAATGGCAGATAGTTGCTAGGATTTCATGCTCATAACATAACAATCAAATGGATACATCAAGATGATGAACCTCCTACGGAGAAGAACATCACCTATCACATGTGATAACCCTCCTACGGAGATGATTAACACATGCATCCATCATTCCAATTCAGATTTAATAATTGATAACCGACGAATATCTCAAAATCTTAATGATTAGTCACTACGTGAAAGCATAATCATCCAATTCACGAGAATATTCAATCAATTATTAAAACAATCAAAACATTTATAGAAACATAATGCAACATGTGATTGGGCAAAGATCACAACATTCTTTAACTGAATACCTCAAGATAATGAACTTCCTACAGAGACGAACATCACCTATCACATGTGATAACTCTCCTACAGAGATGATTAACACATGCATTTCAATTTCCATCATTGCAGTTCAAATTTAATAATTGATAACCGACGAATATCTCAAAATCTTAATGATTAGTCATTACGTGAAAGCATAATCATCAAATCTACGAGAATATTCTATCAATTATTTAAACCATTCAAATCAATAATTGTCTGTCATCTAACTTCTCAAAATCGAAATGATTAGCTACTAAGTGAAAACATAATCACCCGATTCACGAGAACAGTACACAAAACAAATTATTAATTTCATTTTAAAGCCATCCAAATCAATAACCGTCTGTCAACTAACTTCTCAAAATCGAAATGATAAGCCACTAAGTGAAAACATAATCACCCGATTCTCGAGAACAGTACACAAAACGGATTATTAATTTCATACAAAATAATCATCATGAAAACTTAATGATTAGTCTACTATGTAGAAATATAATCATCCGAAATCACAAAGATTATGAACTGCAATAATTCCAAAAACCCTTTTTTTTTTTTGGAAAATTACAAAAATGCCCCTGATTTTATAAAATTACAAATAGGCACACAATTTTGTCATAATCACAAAATGGCCCAAAAATAATTGCAAGCCAGTCCCTCAAGAATTTCAAATTTTCAACACAAGGGCCTGAGGCAAAACCAAGGTTAGAGACCTGGTTTCCATGCCCAGCTGCTTCAGATCACCTCCACGGTCACCTGAGGGCAACGCCAAACGGTGGCCAAGCAGCACGTGACCCGTGAACGCCGATCGAACCATGATCGGTGATCGATCTCCACGTGGATCGAAACGACTGGCGGCGGGAGGGGCTCGATCTGGTCCAGATCGTGGTCGGTGACCGACGAAGGTCCTTCTCGCCGTAAAACGCACGGGTTTCGTGCCAAAAGGCCAACGGAAAACCCATCGCTGAGGCTTTGACCCGAGATCGACGACGGGTCTGGGTTGGCTGAGATGATTCGCGATCATCAACGGGTTTGGGTGATCTGAGATGATCCGCGATCATCAAACCGGTTTTGTGGGTGAAACCCATCAACCCAAAATAATTAAAAGATCATGCCAAGAGGGAAAACAGATCAGTTGATCTGATCCCAACACCCTCATCAAGTTCATCAACCAAATTGAATCCAGAAAAATAATAACACAAACAATATTCTCAACAAATTTTGTTCATACGGATTCAACAAACACAACAACACAGTACATGAACAACAAAAAATTCAATGATTCAGCCTATGCAAATTATGAGTGGCTCTGATACCACTGTAAGGATTATACACAATAACCATGAATCTCATAATTAAAACATAAGCATGAAAATCAAGAAAAGAACTTATCTGAAATTTCCAGTTGAATCCATGGCAGCAGCAGCAAGCTTTGGTTGTTGTTTGATGTTGAGAGAGATGAGAGCATTTTCTGAAAATCAAAAGAGGGGAGAGAGAGTCTTTTCCTCCATTCTCACAAACTTTGCTAGGGAAACCCAATGGGGAGACTTCCCATATTTAATGAACTAGAGGAGGGACCCCCTACACAGTATAACTTACCGAGAGAATCCTAACCCATAAAGGATTCTCTCAACCTTAATAGGATGGCTAGTCCTAAAGGGTGCGTTTGGTACGCGGGACAGGACGGGACAACGTGGGACAGTTTGTTCTTGTCCCGCGTTTGGCGCGACATTAGTGTGGGACAAGGTGGGACAAAATTCTCAAAAAACTGTCCCACCCTTGACCCTCGGCCAAGTTGTCCATGGGCATGGGACAAGCGTCGAAAAGACAGTTTTACCCTTCTTATTTCTAAAAATTACAAACTATATATATACAGAACCTGAATCCTATCTCATTTCTCTCTCTCTCTCTCTCCTCTACGTTTCCTCTCCCACCGCTGATCTCAGCTCTGTTTCAAAATCCAAAAAACACCCAAATCCTCCCTTTCACCTCTAGATCACCGATTTCCACCGCCACCTCGCCGCCTCATCACCCGTTCGCCTCCCTCACACCGCCGCACCACCCTGGTCACCTCCCTCACACTGCCGCATCACTCGGTTTTAGGTTGTTCTAGGGTTCGTTTCTATTTGAGATGAAGGTGAAGATGGTAGAGATGAAGTGAAGATGGTAGAGATGATAATTTGATTTGATTTCCATTTTGATTAATTGATTTGTAATATTTATTGAAATAATTGAGTTGATTGGGTTTTTTTCTTTCTTTCTTTCTTTTCTTCGTGAGATAATGAATCAGTGAAGAAGAAGATGATAAGAATTAGGGATTTGATAATTTGGGGATCTATTTGGGCTTTTATCGAAGAAGAAGAAGATTGGATCTATGAGAAGGTTTGGGAATTTCGGCTATTAGGTATATCAGAAAACAATTGGGAAATTTGGGGATTTTATTCTAGGGAATTTTGGCTGTCGAAGAAGAAGAGGATTTGGGATTTTGTTTCTAGGGATTTCGGTTTAAATTCTACTCTCTCTCGATCTTATCTGTTCTTCTTATCTTCAATCTCTGTTCTTCATCTTCAATTATATTTTCCAGAAATATTCCATAAACCTACAAAAATCAAGCTTAAATATATCAGAAAATATACTAAAATTGTCTAGAGCATGACAGAAACCTGGTGGTGTGAACACATGGTGGAGAATTGGAGATGTTGGTGGAGACCAATCTCCAGATTGGATCTTCAACTCAATTTTTTTATTTTTTTATTTTTATTTTTATTTTTTTTAATTTTTCAGTTTTTGTTTTTTGTTTTTGGGTTAAATTCTATTTAATCTTCACAGTCCATCATGAACATGAATGGTGGAGATAAATTTAATTTTTTATTTTTTTTTTCAGTTTTTAAATTGCATTGTTTTTAAATTTTTGAATATCTGATTTTTTTTTTCCTTTGTTTTCTTTTTTAATTTTCTTAAATTTAATTCTTAATCTCCACCGTCCATCCTTGTGATGGACGGTTAGAGATCCATTTAGAAAAAAAGTTTAATTTTTTTTTTAATTTTTTGCATAGAGAACTTGATCCCAACCATCCATCTTAATCAAAGATGAAGAAATTGTAAAAAATAATCATGTAAAATTATTAATTAAGAAGATTTGTCAATCATAATATTATTATTTTTGTAATAAACATTAGACAAGACAATAGGGGCATTCTGGTCATTTGAACCTCTTGTCCCGTCCTGTCACAGTCATACCAAACGCATAACAGTACAGTCCACTGTTCTGTCCCAAGCATTCCAAACACAATACAGAACAATACGTCCAGTCCCGTCCAGTCCTGTCTTGTCCTGTCCTGTCCTATCCTGTCCCGTCCCGTCCCGTCCGCGTACCAAACGCACCCAAAAGGAATACCAGGTCCACACATATAAAATAGCCCATACCATATGCTACATTGATATAATGTAGTCAAGGTGCACCAAGCCCACAAATATTGATCACACTTAATTGGGCTCATCATCCGGTCAAATCTCTATAACTTAAACATTCTAATCAATTCGGTTTTTCATAGATACAAAATATAATGTTATGTTACTCACAATATTTTTATAAAACAAAAATCTTACATAGTAAACCTTCCCGGTTGCCAACAAGATTATTGTCCTGCTAGACCCCTCCCTTGTAGTGGGAGTTGCATTCCGACTATATTAACAAAGAATATACTTTTTCAGACAAGGTAAATTCAGAAGAACAAAGAAGAGCTTCTCAAACAAAAAAAGCTGATTATTCTTATAATTCATTTGAGCTTCAAGTACTTGTGCAGAATCTGCACCATATATTTCGTCAGTTTTCAATTGTTGTAGGAATATCAGTTGCTGATGAAGAGATATATATGTTTCTTCTCAAAAGCAGCAGCAAATCCAGCTGCCCATACCTGTCTATTTTGAGAATATATAAATTAAACTGTAATAAAATCATGGGTAATTATGGGCTACCAATCAAAATCCCACAACTGTTGTATTTGAATGGTATATTATCTATCGTTTATAATTGATTGGAATTGAATAGTTAGATTGAAATTTAATGAATATATCCATCACCGTATATCATGTATGGATATATAGTAGCATTTTTTTTTAATTATTAATTATTATTATTATTATTATTATTAGTTGGGTTAGTAATACAAAATCTCTCAATGAAATAAGATTTGATAAGTTTTTTTTTTTTTTTTTTTTAAACAAACACCATTGATTTCTAAAGTTTAAGTTGATATATATAATTGGTAGTTATATTATCATATAAATTTAAGTTATAAAAAGAAGCAATTCAATTAGCATAGTTTAAGATAAGCTTATTAATCTCCTGATATGTTTTAATTACAAATTAAAACCAACTAATTAATTTTGAAATTCATCTTAAGTAAATTCGTTATAAATATCTTAATACTTTTTTTTAAACCTCTACATTTTATATATATATTAAAAAAAAAAAAAAAAAAATCTTCGTTAATTTCAGCCTTTATATGAAACTTGATTTATAAGAATTTCAAAATAAATATGGACATTGAAAAATGGTACTGAATAGACCCTAATATCAGTACCATACGGTCCATAGTCCATACTCCATACCTTAGGATTGAAGGAATCCCCGCCCCAGAATCAACAACACATCCTTTAGTCTTCGATCTCCATCAACTTATGCTTACTTCGCAAATCTTCAAGAATTGTACCATAGAAGCAAAACATTGAAAAAAAAAAACAGAAGATGAAACAAAAAGACCAAAATGATTTCCTTTTAAATATGGATATCACACGTTAAAAAGTACTACCAAACCAAAAAAGGATAGATTTATAGAGATTGATATCCTCTTGAATCAACCTTTAAAGGAGAATTTATTTAAATTTATGTTCGTGTATGAGTGCGCGGTCAATAAAGATCGTAAATGAACCTAGCTATGTTACTATGTACACAAGCCAACCAGTGTTACTAAAAACGTGAAAAAGCAAGCACCGTTCATGCATGTCTACCATCTTCTTCCTTCTCTCCGACAACCACAAAGTGACGTGGTTTCCCAGCTCAGACATCTGCCTGTCAGGCTCGCCTTCAAGTTCGTAACAAAACAGTAAAAAATACAGAATGTTGTGTATACTCAGCTTAATTAAGTCTGAGGAAAGGCTTTTCATTATATACCAGAAGAATACAAAAGAGATTACATAGACAATATTACCCTTAACCAATATGCAAAGAACACATGTTGAAAAGATAAAAACTGCAGCAGGACATGGTGAGAAAGTGGAGCTACGTGATGAGAAAAACTGTATAGAGTGGTTATGCTGATCTGTAGCCTTCTAGAAGTGTAAAACTGAATACTTAGTTATCCTGATAATTAATCTTTCTTAACACCTCCCCTCAAACGAGAGGGTGACCTTGTCACACCAAGTTTGTCAATGAGAAACTGAAAACGAGAGTGAGAAAGAGCTTTGGTTAAGCAATCTGCAGTCTGATCATGAGAGGAGACATATCTAACTTCCAGTTCCTTGTTTAGAATTTTGTCTCTAACAAAATGCACATCAATCTCTATATGCTTTGTTCTAGCATGATATACTGGATTTGCTGCCAAAGCACTAGCACTCATATTGTCACACCATGTGATTGGAGTTGTAGTAATTGGATAGCCAAATTCAGTAAGAAGTGATTGAATCCATGTGATTTCAGCTGCCACTTGAGCCAAAGCTCTGTACTCAGATTCGGTACTTGATCTTGCCACTACACTTTGCTTCTTTGAAGACCAAGACACTAAAGTATCACCAAGAAATACGCAGTAACCCCCAACTGATTTCCTGTCATCTATGCAGCATGCCCAATCAGCATCTGAGAAGCCATGTATAGACAATCTTTCATTATAGCTTATATGAAGACCAACATCCATTGTTCCTTTTAAATACCGTAAGACTCTCTTGACAGCATTCCAGTGAGTGTTTGAGGGTGCCTGTAAGAACTGACTGAGCTTGTTCACAGCAAAAGAGATGTCAGGTCTTGTGTTTGTTAAGTATTGTAGAGCTCCCACCACGCTTCTATACATAGATGGATTAGTCATTGGCTGTCCATCCAGTTTTGAAATGGACTTACCAACTGATATAGGAGTAGGACATGGCTTGAGATACTCCATGTTGGTCTTCTTTAGCAAATCGTCAATATACTTTGCTTGAGATAGATAAATGCCTGATTCATCTCTGTAAACTTCTATCCCAAGAAAGTAATGAAGAGGGCCAAGGTCCTTAAGGGCAAAGCTTTCATTCAGCTTGGTGATGAACTTCTGTATTTTTTTCAGTGTTATTTCCAGTGACAATTATATCATCAACATAGATCAAGACCATGATTATCAGTGTATCTGTCTTAAAGAAGAAAAGTGAAGAATCTGTCTTTGAGTTTTTGAACTGCCATTTAAGAAGGGTGTTCTTCAACCTATCATACCAAGCCCTTGGAGCTTGCTTCAGTCCATAAAGAGCTTTATCTAACTTGCACACATGCTCTGGTTTTGTAGGGTCTACAAACCCTTCTGGTTGATTCATAAAAACCGATTCTTGTAAGTACCCATTTAAGAAGGCATTGTTGATATCCAACTGCCTAATGCTCCAATTCTTAGACACTGCTATTGTCAAAATTACTCTGACTGTTGATGCTTTCACAACTGGGCTGAAAGTTTCTGAAAAATCAATCCCAGGTGTCTGATGAAAACCTTTGGCGACCAATCTTGCTTTATGTCTCTGAACTGATCCATCTGCGTTGTACTTAACCTTGAAAACCCATTTGTTTCCTACCACATTCATCTCTGGTTTATATGGAACAAGTGACCAGGTTTTGTTGACATGCAAAGCTGATAACTCCTCTTTCATGGCCTTTTTCCACTTTTCAGACTTCAAGGCTTCTAAAACTGATGCCGGTTCAATTGATTCGTTTTCTTTACAAATTGTCTTCATTTTTGTGTGACTTGAGTAGATTTTGGGCTTAAAGATCCCATCCTTTGATCTTGTTATCATGGGATGAGTGGAGACCTTGACAGGAACTTGAGAGCATAATGGTCCATCAGGTGGTATATTTTGAGAAGCATTAGTTTCATGAACTTGAGAATTAACTGGTGTGGCATGATCAAGTAAACTTGCACCTTGATTCAATGATGATGAGGATTCAACTTCTTGAGTGTCTGCTCTTGCATGATCAGGTAAACTTGCACCTTGATTCAATGAGGATGAGGATTCAACTTCTTGAGTGTCCTGCAAATTCAAAACATCCAGATTTGGAGATGTTGCTTGAGAGCTCAAGTTTAGGCTGTCCCTGCTGCTATTTGATAGATTTTTGGGTGAATTTGGTGGAGAGCTTTGGGTTGAGGACAAATTAGGTAGAATAAACCATGAGGTAACCGGATCAGTGATTATTTCTTCAGACTGTTTTGAGTGAAGAAATTGAGTTTTGAAAGGAAATTCGGATTCATTGAACACTACATGTCTGGAAACATAAATCCTACCTGTTGAGCTAAGACACTTGTAACCCTTGTGAGACTCACTATACCCTAAATTCACACATTTAGTACTATGAAACTGAAACTTTTGGGTTTGATATGGTCTTAGATATGGAAAAGAGGAGCAACCAAAAACTTTTAGGAATGTGTAGTCAGGAATTCTATTGTATATGATCTGAAAAGGTGATTTTCATTGGAGAGTAGGAGTTGGAAGCCTATTAATAAGGTAGACTGATGACTGAAAAGCTTCACACCAATATCTAAGAGGCATATTTGCTTGAGCTAAGAGTGTCAACCCCATTTCTACAATATGTCTGTGTTTTCTTTCGGCTCTACCATTTTGTTGTGAGGTATGAGGACATGAGTGTCTAAACTCAATGCCATGTTGTTTGAGATAACTAGAAAAAGCTTGATACTCCCCTCCCCAATCTGATTGTAGACATTTAATTTTCTTTTCAAGTTTATTTTCTACCAGAGTTTTAAATTGTACAAAAGCTTCTAGTGCATCAGATTTAGATTTTAAGGGATAAATCCAAGTGTGTCTACTGAAATCGTCAACAAAATGAATGTAGAATTTATATTCAGTTAATGAAGTGATAGGAGCTGGTCCCCATAAATCTGTATGAATTAATTCAAGAGGATTTTTGGTTCTGTTTTCTGCTGTTTTGAATGGTAGAGAGTGAAGTTTACCATACTGACATGCATCACAAAATGGAAAATTTTCATTAACTGAAATTTTTTCATTACAATGTCTCAAGACTTGATTTAATACATAAGATGAGGGGTGACCTAATCTTCTATGCCACAACTCTTTGATTGAATTGAGAGACTCAACAGAACTAAAACTAGACTCTAATTGATCTTGAGACAAAGACTTTGAGACTTGATGCATGGAATTGGTGATAGCAGCAACACCGGAAAATGGATTGAAGGGAGACTCTGATGTAGATAAAGAGAACTTGGAAGAAAATGGTGGTTTGTGACATGAAGACTCTAATTGGTACAGCCCATCCTTAAGTATTCCTCGCAACACCACCTTCCCTGTTTGCTTGTCCTTCACAAGACAACAATCAGAATGAAATTCCACAAAAACATTGTTATCAGAAGCAAGTTTTGAAACACTAATCAAATTTTTTGTTATATCCGGCACATGTAGAACTTGCTTTAATTTCAATCTTTTTCCAACACAAGATTGCAATAAACTTTCACCAATATGAGAAATAACAAGCTGATTTCCATTTCCTACCATAAGAGAGTTCTTACCGTTGTATTCAACCTTTTGATTCAAATTGTTTGCATCTCCAGTAACATGATTGTTGGCTCCACTGTCAGCATACCAGCACTCATCATCAACAGTTTCTGGTGTAGCAACAAAGACTGAAGGTTGATTCTGCTTGTTTTGGTTGGAATTTGATGATGCCCCCATGTAGCTCTCATCATATCTGTTGTAGCAATAGGCTGCAGAATGGCCATATTTGCCACAGACTTGGCAAGTTGGCCTTGAGTTGTTACCATTTCTTCCTCCATGGCCACGGAATCTTCCACCTCCACGAGATCTTCCTGTATTTTGACCACGACCTCCACTTTGGTTTGAAGGTTGGCTCTGTGAGTAATTCTTGTTGAAGTTAGAATTTCCTCCTCTGCTTGTCACAAAATTTGCAAAGGGTGCTCCAGCAATTTTGTTCAAGCTATTGATGTGTTCCAACTTGCTGTCATAGCTAAGCAAGGTATCCTGTAACTCTTGCCATGAAATTGATTCACGAGATTCAATTAGAACTACAATAGGCATGTAGTCTGCATCAAGTCCAGAAAGAACATTGGATATCAGTAGCGGCTCGGGATAAGGATCTCCTGCAATTGCTAAAACATCAGCCCAAGATTTCATTTGTTTCAGATACTCTTCCATGGAAATTGTGCCTTTTCTTATTGTCTGGATGCTGGTGCGAACTGCATTCATCTTGGATTTTGAGTGTGCTCCATAAAGATTCTCCAAAGCTGTCCAAAGATTTGCCGAGGTTGAGCAACCCATGACTTGAGTGGCCACTGACTCAGTCATCGATCCATATAGCCAACCCATCAAAAGATGATCATTTACAACCCATTGCTCATAGTTTGGGTTCAATCTTAGGCCAAAACCAGTGGCTCCTTGTGCTGTGATTTCCGTCGGAATGAACTCAGGTGGACAGGGACGAGTTCCGAAAAGATAACCATCAAGTCGATGACCTTTAATGACTGTGGTTACCATCGTTTTCCACAAGGTATAGTTGTTGCGATCTAACTTAATCGCAAACGATTTCCCCATCGAGTTTCCAAAGGGAGTAATGCTGCTCACAACGCTTGGTTGTTGTGTCATCATTGGTGCTGTCGAGGATGATGCACCGGTGGCTCCAGTGGTTTGGGCTGAGGTCGCCGGAGTTGGAGTGTTCTCGGCGGACATTGGCGGCGTTTGCCTTTCAATGCTCTGATACCAAGTAAAAAATACAGAATGTTGTGTATACTCAGCTTAATTAAGTCTGAGGAAAGGCTTTTCATTATATACCAGAAGAATACAAAAGAGATTACATAGACAATATTACCCTTAACCAATATGCAAAGAACACATGTTGAAAAGATAAAAACTGCAGCAGGACATGGTGAGAAAGTGGAGCTACGTGATGAGAAAAACTGTATAGAGTGGTTATGTTGATCTGTAGCCTTCTAGAAGTGTAAAACTGAATACTTAGTTATCCTGATAATTAATCTTTCTTAACAAAAACAACTCTCTAGGCTCAACCACGAACTTGATCACTTCATTATTTCCCCTATAATTGTAGTACCATTCCTCGTATCTCTTCAAGTGTTGCAATTTTGCTCCAATCCAACCTATTATAACCACCATCATTATATCACAACCTTTTCCTTGCCTTTCAAAATGGTTGTGTTTCTTGGAGACGTACCACCAGAGACTGTGGACATATCCACAGTGTCGTTTCCGGGAATTTTTTGAGGGAGAATATGAGCTCTGAGAGTGTAGAGCCGTGAAACAGCCCTCGTATGATAAGCCGGCGGTTTTCATTGTTTACATGATCTATATATGGAAAAGTTTTTTTTTTTTTATATATATATTTTTTATTTTTAAGAAATGATAAAGTCGAATTAATAGAAAAGGTTGACTAGGAGTATGTTGAACAAGCACTCCAGGTTCGACTGCTGAGTGGTGCTCACTTGTGATCTCGAAGGTATTTTAATTAGTTGTTTTGCAGTGTTAGTGGTGTTAGTGATTCATAGGCAGAGACGATGTTCAAACACAAAGAAAGACTTGAACCTAGGCCTATGGTGTTAACACATATATTACCTCCATTGCATGCACACGTAATGGACAAGTTTTGTTTACTTAGATATGATGAACTATCAGAGATTTGATGACAGAGTCACAGAACATTTCGCTCTTTCTGTTTTGACAGAGTCACAGAACATTTCACAGAAATCCGCGGATCTGTATTTGGATCACATTATTCAATAGCACACTTTTAATTGTAGTTATATGTTTTGCTTAATTTAGAGTTAACTTATAGGTCTAAAATTTCTCAAAAGAATCTCAGTGTTTCCACTTGTAGAGAATTATTTAGACATGATTCAATGCTGACATCCTATTTGCCTTACTACCAGGATTTAGGTTCAATGAGGCCTAACTCTTTGGAAAGAGAAACTACCTGCTGAAGATACCAAAAGGAATATAAAAGGAAGAATTTGCTGCCATATTTGTAGGGAGCTAATGGCGGTGCAATTTTTTTTAATCAATTACAGCGGACTCTTTTATATCCTTGAATTTATCTTATTTGTATAAAAGCACAATAAACAGTGTTTTTGCTCTTTTTTTGGTTCAAATTTTAAGCTTGTAATGGCTAGGTTGGAGATGTAACCTTCAGATGGGATTTCTTTCTGGATTTTGGATAT
This sequence comes from Acer yangbiense, assembly GCA_008009225.1. Taxonomy (NCBI): domain Eukaryota; kingdom Viridiplantae; phylum Streptophyta; class Magnoliopsida; order Sapindales; family Sapindaceae; genus Acer; species Acer yangbiense. The sequence continues at coordinate 4,706,115 of CM017766.1, read as the reverse complement.
TACGAAGACTTGTTAACTCCCAAGTTTGTGTTATTCGACGATGCCGGAGAAGCTGCAGTGTCGTTTCTAGATTCTCTGCTGACGATCTTCCACAACTAATTCGTGCAGGTGATTGGTTTTTGCTTTATTTTATTTTTAATATAAAGAAAGTTGTGTAGAGACAATATATGTTTGTTTATTTTCTCTTGATATGCAAGCATATAAACCTAATTAGTTACGGATAATGTTTGGGTACCCAAAATATTGACTCCACCAATTAAAGTGTAGCACATGGCTCAATTTGTGAAGAATGCAATGAGATTAATATAAAAAGTAAAAGAAAAAAGGCCATGTGCTACACTTCAATTTGTGGATCAGTATTTTGGATACTGACCGGTGATCAGTTTCTAAACATTATCTACTAGTTACTTATTTATTAGGTCAAAGTCAAACCCTCTTATTGGGGATTCATCACTAGCTGCAGCAGTCTTGACAGTTCGAGTGTGTTGTGCACCAACCACATCTATCTAATAGGTGGATATTGATTAGGTTTGTAATCTTATTAAAATTGCATATAGTGAATTATTTATTTATAATTGTAGTACAATATTTTCAGGTAATGGAGGGTTAAAGAATGGTTATTGTAGAGAGTCGACGAAGGGACAATAACTTGGTTAATCAACTCTTAATAAGTGGAGATGCTACAAGATGAGGTTGACATTGGTCCAGTGGTATGTATCTTACACCTACACTATAAGATTGTATGTTCGAGTCCTCCCCCAAACTCTGAATTATTGTAATATTTCAAAATATATATATATCGTGGAGGTTAGAGACGGACTTACTGGAGGACTGCCCCAGCAATATATATGTATTTTTATTTTATTTTTGTACTTAAAAAATATAAATAATTACCTTTTAAAAATCTGAAAATTGTTTCGGATAATAATAAAAATTACAGTCAATCGGTCATAAGTATTACAAATTTGAATGTGTTATACAACAAGATAAAAAAAAAAACATTGCACTTGTTACGTAATTTAAAAAAAAAATGTAATTGTATACTTGTTTTACGTATAATATTCTCTTAATTTTATTTTAATTGTTTGTTTACACACTTTAGATTCACTTTATTTTGTTTCAATTGTTACTTAAACAACTCAAATTAGTCATGAGTAGTTAATTTTTATAATGTGTAGAATCCATTTATAATATGATATATAACTTTAGCATTTTAACTATTTTTTTCTTTCAAAATTTAGTGAAATATAAATATTTGTTGTTGTTCAAAATAAGTTGTAAAAATACATATAATATTAAGAACAATGCTAGGCTTTCCAAAAACTTTCTCAAAATCTTTCCCAAATGGTGTTGGAACGTGAGGTGTCAACATCTCGTAAATCATGAGATTATGTGGTAAGTAATGTGATATGGACACCTCACGTGCTAACACCATTTAAGAAATTTTTTGGAAAGCCTAACATTACTCTATTATTAATGTCTCTAACATTATAGAATGAATTCATTTGCAAGTTTAAATAATTGTTCATGCATAAATTATACCAATGTTTGAAAAATCGGCCGATTAATCTCCGGTTAGCAGCTAGGCGGCCTCCTGCCGTGGCGAAAAGCCGAAAGTCAACCATATTAGGCGGCCAGCGCGTAGTCGACACTATTCTCCGATTAATCGGTCACGGCGGTCTAGGCGGAACCAAATCTGTCGACCAAACGAACCAGATCTTTCACCATCGTCGTCCAAAGCTGCCGTCTGCCGTCACCAGGTCACCGCCGTCCACTGTCATTACTCGTCCAGTTTGTATTTGTTAGATCATATATGAGAGGATTCTGAATTTTAGGGATTTCAACTAGCATGAAGATGATTTGGGGACAAGAAACGTGAAGGCAATGAGAGAAGATAGAAAGCGGCGGCAGAGGTTAGCAACAGAGGTGTAGAGTAAATGTGTTTTTATGCGAAGATTTGCAGTTGCATATACCAGTTTTATTAAAAAGAGAAGAACGAAAAAAAAAAAAAAGTTGAAACTTGAAACTTGAAAGAGAGAGAGAGGGTTGTGTATGGTGATAGTATTGCAAAAATTACGTGTCAGCGTCTGAGTGAGTGAGTAAAGTCAAAGAGATAAGTGTTTTGTTTTAGGGATATTATTATTTTCCCCCCTGAGGTTTACCCTATTGTTAAAACGAGGACAGAGTTTGGGCTTATTGGCCGTTCTTCCCCCTAAAATCAAACCTATCTTAACTGACCCCCTTCTGGCACCTTTTCCATCCGGTCAATGTATTTTATGCCCCCTTTGACTGTTCAATGGGAAGGAAATGACCGATTTACCCTTGATGAATTAATGAACTAAAAAAAATAAAAATAAAAATAAAAACTAAAAACTAAAAACTAAAATAAAAAATACAATTAAAAATATATGGATCTCCACCGTCCATCTCAAAGATGGACGGTGGAGATCTCTTTTTTTATATTTAAATTTAATAATAATAATAAAAAAATCTTTACTTCAATATATATATTATTATTATTTATTTAATTTTAAAAATATAAATTAAATTCTTATCTTTTTTTTTAAAGGAAAAATATGAATTCAATTATTATCTATTTTTAAATAAAGGATGATCAGATCATCATCAACATTATCATCATCCAGAACAAAAACATGAACCAGATGGCAAACCACACCAAACTCCATCATCATCATCACCAAACTCCAAACCCATAACCCAAACCAAACCCAGATGGCAAACCACACCACCCAAAACATGAACCAGAACACGATCGACCAAATCGACCGGAAGCCGCGATCTGTCCTCTTGCGACAACGACCGGAAGCCGCCACCGCGCCGATCGGTGCTCGAACTCACCGGCACGGACAACGCTGACCCACGCCTTCTCTCTCTCTCTCTCTCTCTCTCTCTCTCTCTTCGTTCTTGTTCTCGATCTCTCTCTCACCAGTGCCGATTGGGGTTCGATTGGGTTTGGGTTTGGGTTTGACAGTGGGTGCTTTGGGTTTTGTTGTTGATGATGATTTGGATTTTGTTGTTCGATTGGGTTGTTGAATGGGTATCGGTGATGATGAAATGAGAGAGAGGGATTCGAATGGGTGTCCAGAAGGGTATCGGTGATGATGATTTGGTTAGAGAGACAGTGGGTGCTTAGGGTTTTGTTGTTGATGATGATTTGGATTTTGTTGTTCGATTGGGTTGTTGAATGGGTATCGGTGATGATGAAATGGGGGGATTTTTTTCTGGTATGATTTTGTTGAATTGAGTTTTCTGGGTTTGGTCAAGTAAAGAAGAAGAAGAATTGATGAAGGATTTTTTTTTGGTTTGTTGTTGTTGATGAATTTAGATTGAAGAGATTTGGTAATGATATCTGGGTTTGCCGGTTTGGTGATGATGGTGGATGATTGTGGATGATTGTGGATGATGGTGGAGAAGATGATGATGACTGTTGGGGATTATTATTATTATTAATATTATTATTATTATTATTATTTTAATTGTAAATTGAATTTCAGATGGTCAATGACGTTAATGCCCTTCCCATTTAACGGTCAACGGCCAAAATGGATGGAAAAGGTGCTAGAAGGGGGTCAGTTAACATAAGTTTGATTTTAGGGAGAAGAACGGCCAATAAGCCCAAACCCTGTCCTCGTCTTAACAATAAGGTAAACCTCAGGGGGGAAAATAATAATATCCCTTTGTTTTATTGTTTGGCTAAAAGAGTGTCGTGGGGTCTACCCACACGCCATGAATGATTGTAATCTTGGTGAATTATCTTATGATAAATGCTACTTTGCATAAATTTAGTGTCCAAATCTGGTGTCCAAATGACGTGGCAATACTCTTATCCATTCATTTATATTGTATTAGATTTACTTGATTTAAATAAATGGATGAGAGTGTTGCCACGTCATTTGGGTACCAAATTTGGGCAAAGTAGCATTACTCCTTATGAGTTGTACAAATGGTAATATCATCAATAGATTTTTTACGGATATCGTTTCACATGATTTTTTATTTTTTATACAGGAAAAATAAAAAAAATAAAAAAAAATTACCGGCCAATTAATCCCCGATTAATCTCTAACTAATTGACCTAGGCACTAGGCGTTAGATTTCCGCCCGACTAGTGCCTAGAGCTTATTAGAACACTGAATTATACAATGTATTTTGTATTCTTTTTTATTTTATTTTTTGAAACAGATGTATTTCATATTCTTAAGAAGACCTTTGTTGAATTGGTATCATCTTATTATTAAACAATTAAGTAAATACTTTCACGAGGAATCATATAAAAAAAATCCTTATTCTTAATAAATGGTTTACATGTCCCTCTTTTTTTTCTTTTTTTTTGAAATATTACATAAATTCAGGTTCTTTTAAGTGGGGAAGGACTCGAACCCATGATCTCATAACGTATGTATGAGAGGTTTACCACCTGACCAACCTCATCTGGCCCCCAATCCCCATACAACGTTGTTCATCGTTTGTGTAGAGTAAATTTTGGTGGCACCCCACTCACATCGTAAGTCAAGTAAGGTAGGTGGCCGGTCACATTTTGAACTTCAATCACGTGGAGTAGATTATTCGAATAGTAGAGGAACACCATTGCTCGCCCCACTTTAGTTTAATCAAATGGAAATGTGGTCGACCAATCATCGAAAAGAACACCATCGGCATATTTTGTATTCTTTCCATTCACGTTCGTTTGGAGAGAAATGTCTACAATGAAAGCCTTTTATTTCCTCTCAAGTCTCCTCTCAAGTCTTTCACAAATCACAAGAGTTGTTCTCCATGTTGACTCGTCTTAGTCAACACCTTCCATCAAGGCCTCAACTGATTCAATATCTCTCTCAGAGCAGTTTGCTTGAATTCTGGTAATTTTCTCGTTGCTGATCACTTTTCATATTGCAGTTTGCTTTTCGATCGGTTTTAATGTTCATGTTTATGTTGCAGCTATGAGCTATCTCTTATGGAAGAAACGCTGAGGAAGGAGTAACTTGCCATGAAAGGAATTCGGGGGCAGAGCATTAACATTAGTGGGAGAGAGGTCCGTTATTATTAAACCAAACTCTACTTAAACTATTAATCTACGTAAGTTTTTGATTATTTTTTATTATTGATTTATTTAAGTTTGTGTTTGGCTGTCAATTGGTATGCCTATTTACTATTTACCTTAACGTACTGAATTAATTTTATGCTGAATTAAAACAACTCTAATAACCAATTTATGATTTATCTCTGTTTTGTTTTCTGATCTTTGATATGTTTGAGAAAAATTCAATGATAGAAGATAAAAAATAGCCTCTAAAAATAAACTGCATATGAAAGTTTTAAGGTTAATAACCACGTTTTTGGGAATTACACTTGTATAAAAACCATCATCAAACTCTTTCTTCTCTTTCAGTCTTTCACCCCTCTCACATCTCCCACCTTCACGGGAAACAGCGCTGCATCCAACTAAGGTGCCGCCGGGCTCATGTGTCACTGGCAGGGCCGATCTTGACTTTTTAGAAACCCGGGACAAAAAATCTGAAAAGGACCCCTTTGTTTGAATAACAATTACCAAACAAAAATAATAAAACCTTAAAAAACCAATGTAACTAACAAAGCTTTTAAAACACAAAAATGAAACAATACAACCTGCCGAATGCCAATCTGAAGTCCTCAAAGAGTTAAAGTGTAATGTCCAAATCCAATTTGCTTGCCTACTTTAGAGTGTAAAGAGTAAACAAAGAATAAGTTAGTCAACAACTCTCAAATTATGGAATTTATAAACCAAAAAATCAAGTTATACGTTATCAAAGATGAAAACAAAAGTACAAAACTTAACACTTTTGAATCTTTTCTTTATGAATAAGATAAAGTGTAAACAACAAAACTCTTGAACAAATTACTCAAACGATTTCCAAATTCTCAAAACAAAACCTTGATTTTTTCTGAGAAAGAATTGATTTTAACAAATAAAATCAATATTTTAGCTTCTGTATCTCAGCCAAAAACGATTTGCTTTTCAAGAAGAGTTTTTTTTTTAATTGTTTTCCATATGACTTTTGAGAGTTTTCAGTAACACTAATGCTAGACAATCCAAAATTTTAGTCTAAAATTCAACCCAAATGATATGACAAATGATTTTTTCATTAACCACATCATTTCATGCTGTGTGTAATGATAACAACTCACATGACACATCATTTGGGTTGAAATTTTTTTTTTCTTTCATATCTGGGCTATGACAAAAGGCCCAAACTTATGTACTCAATTATTCAATACTACATATTTAACTTTTAATTAAAAGAAATTTTGGGCCTTGCACTTGGTGCACCAGCCCAAAGGCAGGTCTGGGCAATGGGCAATGGTGGTGCGTTGAATAAGAAGCATGAGCCCATGCGAAGTCACTTGGGCATCAAGCGCCCAGGCGATGGCGACATGCAATAATGCCGCTGAGGCTTTCCCTTCCCAGCGGTGTTGTTATCTGCATAAGAAGAAGAAGAAGAAGAAAAAGAAGAAAAAAAAGGGTTAATTGCACTAACTTACCCTGATATTTTACAATATTACAGCTATATTCAACTTTTACATTTATTAACAAAAACATACTCTTGACCACTTTGACTAACTATAAAAGTCTAAAATACCCCCAGTTATTATATTAGCATTTATATATTATCAAGACAAATTCAAATTAAATTTATAATTAATTAAATTTAAAAATAAAACTAATTAAATTTATAATTAATAATTAATAAATATAATAAAATTAAATAAAAACAATTAAAATAATAAAATAAAATTAATATTTTAAAAGAAATTTATTATACAAAATGTTTTAATAAAATATTAATACCCTTCCTTATAATAAATATTTAATTTGTTTAAAAATAACAAAAAATTAACTTTTGATTCCACCAAATAAAAATTCAAAAACCACCATTTCCTAATCCAATTATTAATTATAAATTTAATTAGTTTTATTTTTAAATTTAATTAATTATAAATTTAATTTGAATTTGTCTTGATAATATATAAATGCTAATATAATAACTGGGGGTATTTTAGACTTTTATAGTTAGTCAAAGTGGTCAAGGGTATGTTTTTGTTAATAAATGCAAAAGTTGAATATAGCTGTAATATTGTAAAATGTCAAGGTAAGTTAGTGCAATTAACCCAAAAAAAAAACTAAACAGAGTTAAAGGAAAATTACCGAAACACCCTTGTAGAGGAATGTTTTGATAATTCTCATGAAAAAAGTTTAAATATATATATATGGTTTTAGAGGGGATATTTCTATAAATTTTCCTTTTAAAAATGTCAAGATTTCATAATTTTTTTAAACATTTCACTCTTAAAAAAAAAAAAAAAAAAGTTATAGGGGGATTTTCGTCATGATTATGAAATGAAAAGAAATTTTATAATTTGATTATTAAAGTTAAAACATAGTATGTAATACAAAAATAAAAGTAATATCATTTATTTAGTTATTTTTGATAATTTTCATAAATTAAAGGGTTAATTGTACAAACTTCCCCTAAGTTTAGGTAAAATTGCACATATATTCAACTTTTCCTTTTATTACACAAACATCCCCTGGAAAATGTTGACCGCCGTTAGACATAACGGTTGACTAACGTTATAGTGTAAAAAGTCAAAAATAGCCCTCAATTTTCATTTTAACATTAAAAAGAAAATAAAAATCTTTTTTTAAAACAAGAGATGCAAGTCTCCATTAATGGAGATCATGGAGACTTGCGATCTCCTTAATTGGAGACCTTCTCTCTCTACGACCAGACATGGACACTTTGACCAACAATGTTTTGGCAAGTCTTTCTCTGCACTTTGCTTTCCATTTTTGTTTGGTTCATAGAAAAAGAAATAACAAAATTTCTTTTTTGCCTTTTCTTTTTCCTTCACTGATATGAACATGAATGAGAAATGTTTTTTAATATATTGTAAAGGGAAATCTGAGCTCAAAATATCAACCCATTAGAGTCTCCATTAATGTATTCCTGGTCTCCAATAAAGATCTCCCATAAATGGACACCAGATCTCCACTAAGGGAGATCTAATCTCAATTAAGGGAGATTGCCTTAATGGAAATCAGTGATTTCTTATTGGTGATCTCTTATTGGAGATCCCGATTTCCATGAATTTTTTATTATTATTATTATTTTTTAAATTTCTCAAATTTATTTATTAAAAGTTTTAGGTTTGTTTTGTATTTTTAAGTGTGGTAAGTAGTTTAAAATATACATGAGGTTGTTTCACGATTAATTTTAGTTTTATTTTATTTTTATCTTCAAAAGGATGATTTTACCCCTCAACTGTTAAGTTAGATGTTAGTCAAACCGTTAGTCAATGATTTTTAGGGGAGGTTTGTGCAATAAATGGAAAGTTGAATATGCGTACAATTTCGCCTAAACCCAGAAGAAGTTTGTGCAATTAATCATAAATTAAATTAAGAAACGGTTTTATGTGTGTGTGTGTGTGTGTTAGGCCCAATTACACTTTTCATGACTTCCATGGCCCATTTTGTTTCCATATAGCTTACTTTTCAACTAGTTCTCTAGACTCTTTACAAGTTGTCAACTTGGGATAGATGTTTTTTTTTTTTGAAAGAAAAATTCATTACTAAGCAAAAGTAGAAACTACATCGTCTTTAATCAAAGTACAAAGCCAACCAGGAAAAAAGGAAGACCATAAAACAGAGTTATTAACATCAAAGCTATCAACAGATCTAAATCCAGACAATGCCCATTTAGCAACCTCATGCGTTGCTTTGTTACAATTTCTGGGAGCAAACTGAACTTCAAAATTGCCATGGTTGTCCAAGAAATCTTTAATGTCCTGAACCACATTGTCAGCTTCAGTTCTGGAAATAGAAAGTCCCCTGCAAATATTTACTACATTAAGAGCATTAGACTCCACCAACACAGGACATTTGGAATCAGAATCTGTCAACTTCAAACCTTCAAGGATTGCCAACGCCTCAGCCACTTCCACATTCACACATCCCCTAAATATTTTAGCAGTGGCCCACAACAGATTGCCTGAGTCATTTCTGGCGACAGTCCCCACGCTACTGACACTTCCAAAAACATCCACAGCATCATCAACATTCACTTTGCACCCCGACGCTGGAAGCCTCTAACAATGAACCTAAGGACTAGCTGTCACCATCGAAACATTAGCAACAGTATCCCCACTAAAGCCCTCAACGAAAGACTCAACACTCAACCATAAATCTGAGTTAAAAGAAACCTCATTACCATGCATATTGACATTTCTAGCCCTCTAGGCTAACCAAGCTGCCACAATAAATTGAATCGCCCATTTGGCACCAACTGATGAAAAAACCCAAATGAATTTGTCAAAAAAATCCATTGCCTTGAAACTGCACGGGCTATGAAGAAAATGACAACTCCCCCAAAGGGTTTTGATAGTTTTACAGCCCCAAATTGCATGATCAGGAGTTTCAGGTTCCCTATTACACAAGTGACATAGTGGGGATTCTAAAATCTTCCTTTTGAAAAGATTAGAACGAGTTGGGAGAATACCTTTGCAAGCCTTCCAATAAAAAAATTTAACTTTATAGGGAAAATTTAAGCTCCACATTTTTTTTCCACCAAGGCAATAAAGCACTAGAACGAGGGCTACCCAATTACCAGAATTGAAGGCCAGTTTGTATGCACTCTTAACAGAAAAGATCCTTTTTTTTTTCTTTTTTTTTCTTTTTTTATTTTATCAAAATGCCATAGAGGAGCATCCTCCCTAGGCCTAGAAGAAAGGGGGATACTCAGGATCCGATTAGTCTCATCCTTCAAAAAATTCATCTGAATCCGGTCCTCATTCCACCTTCCCTCAGATAACAGATCTGCCACTTGAGTCTTATTTGGAAGTAATTTTAGAGATATAACCTTGAAAAAATTATCTCTTGGAATCCAATGATCATCGTAAATGTTGCGACCATTTCCTACCCTCCATCTAATTCCTCTCTTCAAAACATCCCTCCCCCAAATAATGCTCTGCCAAACAAAAGAAGACCGCTTGCCCTTGCTAGAATTCAGAAAAGAGGTTTTCGATAAATAACGTGCCTTGAGGACTGTAGAAACGAGGGAATTGGGGTTGCTTAAAATTCACCTTCATTGTTTAACAAGCATAGCTTTGTTAAAGGCTTCTACTGCTCGGAAACCCATCCCTCCAACATCTTTTGGTTGACACATTTTTCCCCAAGCCAAGCAGTGGGCCTTCTTCGAATTTTCATTCATTCATTCCCCACCAGAAATTAGCATACAACCTTTGAAGCTCCAAACTGAGAGAAGAAGGAAGTTTGAAGCAGCTCATTGCATAAGTTAGGACAACTTGAGCCACAACTTTCAATAAGACCTCCTTACCACCACAAGAAAATAATCTACCTTTCTAGCCTTGAAGTTTTGTCCACACTCTATCCTTGATATTACTAAAAATTTACTTCTTGTTTCTGCTAATAGAGGATGGCAGCCCTAAATATTTATCATGACAGGATACCACTTCCATATTAAAGATATTCTTCACTTCTTGTCTAGTCTCAACCAAAGTATTTGGACTAAAAGAAAAGGCTGACTTGTCAAAATTGATACACTGACCTGAGGCAGCTTCATAAGACATCAAAATCTGCTTGAGACTTCTACAATCAGTCACGTCTGCTCTAGCAAACACTAGGCTGTCATCAGCAAACAAAAGGTGACTAATGGAAGGGGCTCTTCTAGCAACTTTCAACCCCTGAATGGATCCCTCATTTTTAGCTCTACGGAAAGGAAATGAGTGACCTTCGGCACATAGAAGGAACAAGTATGGGGATAACAGGAATCCATGTCGAAGACCTCTCAAAGGGATAACCGTACCCCTAGACTCACCATTAATCAAGAACGAGTAATTAGCAGAGGAACACAATCCATCACCTTCCTGATCAACCCATGTTCAAAACCGAGCTTACCCATAATGCCTTGGAGAAAAGGCCATTTTACTCTGTCATAAGCCTTCAAAGCTATTAAACCTTTCTTTCCAGTTCTATGATTTCTCAAATAATGCAAACACTCGAAACCCACAATAATGTTGTCTGTAATTAACCTTCTTGGTACAAAAAGTGCTTTGGTTCAAAGAAATCACCTATTTCAGGACACCTTTCAGCCGATTAGCCAACACCTTAGCAACTAACTTGTATAAAATGTTGCATAGACTAATAGGCCAATAATCTTGTACTATGCCCGGAAGTTTTGTCCATCTCAACTGCAACGAAGTTTTCCTTTCACAAAGAATATTTACGTGGCGCTTCTTTTTTCCATCTTAATTTTTTTTTATTGATATTATTATTTTTAATTAAAAGTCAAAAACAGTGATCTCATTAATGGTTAATTGACTGATATATCCTTACTTTTCTTTAAATGTTAAGGATATAAATGTCCTTTTCATTTTAAAATAAAGTTAAAAATAAATAACATTTATTAAATGACATATATATATCGTACAGTTCATATATTGGATCAAGTAATTTTAAGAACTTATAAGGATATAAAAGTAATTTTCTATTCAAACAAATAAGAAAGGATCTATAATTTTATTCCATTTTATATAGTCAATTGATTTTATTCACTGTTCACTGTACAGGAGAGGCGATTCATTATCAAAATTTGTCTTTTTTATATAAAAAACGAAAACATCATTATCAACTTTTTACTCTCATAGACTCTCGTATCTTTCTGTTAAGAAAAATTTGCACACTTTACACATATGTAGAATTTGTATTTCTGAATGATTTTACATGTACATAATACAAGAGTATTTATATTAACTAATGAAATCCTAGTTAACACACATGTACGCCCGAAAAACTACTTCTATATATAAACCGAAAGAAAACTCATCACACATGTTTGTAAAAATATATATGGTGGGACTCGAACTCTTCACCACCACTATGGAAGAGATGTGCACTACCATCTCTATAAACAGACACATCACACGTGTTAATATGACTCTACTTTAAATGACACGATTATTTTTTATATTACTGGAATTTTTCTTTCAGGGTATTTAAAAAAAATCGAAAGAGCATACACATGCACATTTTTTATTTTTTATTTTTTATTTTTTATTTTTTTGAAGCATCACATGCACATTAACTTATTAGTGAATTGAAGGGTTTCTAAGGTAAGACAAAGTGACACGTAGGTTGTGGTCGGATTGTCCATCTATCTCTTAGGTCATCTGTGCCGCTTTTTTATTTATTTATTTGTCTTATGGCCCACCAAGGCACCAAATTTGGCTAGTTTCGAGTGAACCAATCATCAATTTATCGTGAATGACTAAAAAAATCAAATATAATATTAAAAAATCAAACGTCAATTTTCAAGTCAAAATCAGTTACAAACTTAAAGAATTAAATGAAGGGAAAATTGCACAAACTTACCCTAACGTTTCCCATTATGACATAATATTCAACTAATGCCTTTAATTACACAAACAACCCCTCATGCTAGTCAACTTTGGTTAAAAATAGCCATTGACCATGATTTTTTTTTGAAAGCCCAAAATTGCCCCTGCACTTTATTATAAAAAAATCTTAATTGCCCTTTATTTAAAACATTATCTACTTTAAATTATTATAATATAAAAAATAAATACTAAACATAATCCTTTTTAAATAAAAAATAAATTAAAAATAATATATTAAAAACAAAACAATTTAAGAAAATGTTATTTTGAGAAAATACAATTTAATAATATATTAAAAACAAAACAAAAAAAAAAACGTTATTTTGAGAAAATATAATTTAAAATTATGCAAGTCCAATATGAATAGTGGTAATGTGTTACATATTTTTGAATTTTTTTTGTTTTTATTATATTATTTTTGAATTTTTTTTATTTAAAAAGGGTTATGTTTAGTATTCTAAACACAAATATAAATAAAATCATCAAGAGTTTGAAATAAAAATATAATCATTTGTTATAATAAAATACAGTAGCACCGAAAATTTGTTCAATGTTCATCTCTATAAGACAAAATAATTTGACTCAATATAAATTACACATTATATTTTGGTTCAAAAATTTAAAAAAAATATACTAAACATAATCCTTTTTAAATAAAAAAAATTTTGTTTTAAATTTTAAAAATATGTAGCACATTACCACTATTCATATTGGACTTGCATAATTTTAAATTATATTTTCTCAAAATAACATTTTTTTTTTGTTTTTTTTAATATATTATTAAATTGTATTTTCTAAAAATAACGTTTTCTTAAATTGTTTTGTTTTTAATATATTATTTTTGAATTTTTTTTATTTAAAAAGGATTATGTTTAGTATTTATTTTTTATATTATAATAATTTAAAGTAGATAATGTTTTAAATAAAAGGCAATTAAGATTTTTTTGTAATAAAGTGCAAGGGTAATTTTGGGCTTTCAAAAAAAAATCATGGTCAATAGCTATTTTTAACTAAAGTTGACTAAAATGAGGGGTTGTTTGTGCAATTAAAGGCATTAGTTGAATATTATGCCATAATGGAAAACGTTAGGGTAAGTTTGTGCAATTTTCCCTTAAATGAAAAATATTATGCTAAAGATGTTAATTCCTTTATTAGATGAAGGAAAAAAATCATTTCGAAAATTGCTAAATTCTCCTTAATTTTCTCCAAAACATTAAACAATTATTTACTGCGTCACATTTTCTCAATCTCACACAATGCTCTCTTTAACGAGCTTTCTCATTTCACATTTTCTCAATCTAACCCCCTCTAACCCACTTAAATTTTCATATTTGATATATATGATCAAATTAAAAGATAATAATAATAATGACTTTAGTTCCAGACTTTGAACAACTAAAAAACGGTCTCAACAAAATCAACATTTCACATCCAGCTACAGTGATTAACACTCTCCACCTACTGCCATTGCCACCGCCACCGATGCACCAGGCACACTCTCTTTCAGGATGTTGACATACAGAATTTCCAAACAATCCTGAAAGAAACCGTTTGTGCCTCCGTTGTCCATGTCTCTACACACAATCTCTTAATCTCTATATAAAGCCGCCTCTGTTGTCCATGTCTCTCACACACACACACTCTCTCTTTTCTTCCTCAAAAACATCTCTAAATTCTCTCTTTCTCATCCTTGTTGCTATGGCTGCCATCTTCTCTAAGCTCCTAACAAAATCAGACATCGTCCACTCAAAACTGACTGTCCCGGCCAGTGCTCTACCCTATTTCATGGGAATTCTACAAGAGAGGCACTACGCGGATTTACCAGCCATTGACTGGACCGGGCAAGTGTGGCATTTTCGTTTCTACACTCGTCCTGATGACATTCATAGAAGACCTGTTTTCACAATCGGTTGGCCTCAATTCGTTAGAGCAAGAGGCCTTGGAGAGGGTGATAAAGTCAGTTTCTTCGAGAACCAAGATGGAGATGGAGGATTGCAATACAAAATTTTGGTTCACAGGCCACTGCAGCGTTTCTCTTTAAGCGGTGAGCCTATCATTAGGGATGGGGATTTTAATGAACAGGCATCCATAGCACTGCCAGATCCTGCTGCATCCGCACCCTTTCGTCTCTTCATTTAAAAGTTAAAACTCAGTCTGAGAGTACTGTAGCATGATTGTTTTATACCTTTTAATTTGCTTTTCTATTAAGGAGCTGAGTTTGTTTTATGTAATTTCGAAGATCTTTTAGTACCCTGATCTATGTAACTTTCACTCTTCCGCTTTTGCATTTAATGAAAAGTTTGCTCTTAGTGGTTGTTTTTGGCTTTTCAACTAGCATCTTTATATATATATAAATGAATTAAGTTGCTATAGTTAATTAATCACTTGTTAGTTTGTTTTGATCAAGAAAGGATGATATGTGGACTGATCAGCTTGTAAAAATCAGTAATTGATTAGTTGTGTTTGGTTGTTAGCTAGGCTTTCCTTGGTTGACAGTAAAATTAGGGTTTACAATCTTTTACATTCGTCTTGTGTGCTCATATGTGGGTCGGAGCTTGTACTGTAGTGGTTTCTACCATTTTGTTTTTAAACATTGAATGGGATATTAATTCCAATACGGTTTTGCAACTGGATTTGAGGATGGATTCCGCCGCAAGTAAAAGAGACATGGTTGTTGGTGCATGGGTGTCTCAGTTTTTGTTGTAATGGTTTTTTCTACTTTTTGTGAGGATAATTAATTTATAAATTATAGAAGGAGGTTTATGGAGCTGGAGCTATAAGCAAATGCTTTTCAAGAGACGATGGTAAACTAAAAATATAATTAGCAATTTGGTAAAGAAGACATACCAGTTCCACAAAAATGATTTGTGTTTTTTTCTTCTTTGGGTGGGAGGAGAAGTTTTTTTTCTTTAGTTTTGATGACAAGTTAGAATTCTAATGACAAATGATCAGCATATGTTTTGTTCATTTCTATGATATTGCATATTTATGCTTTCAGATTTAGTGATAAATGTGGAGATTTTGCTTGTTTCCTTTCTTCTATATATGTCATCTGAATCTAGTAAGAAATGGTACACACAATGCTTCTCATATTCATAATTAGTTGGAACATTAGATTAATGCTTAATTTCAAGGTTTGGCTAATTATTATCATGATCAAGGTTGTATTTGATTCAGTTGTGTGGTGACACTGTGAGAGGAATAACTGCATCTTCAAGGAAATTGGATACATGTTTTAATTCATTTGACATGCAGGTATAATTTAATATAGAGATTGTTATGGAGAAATAACTTCTCTCCAGCGAGAGAAAAGGTATGCTTTCTTGACCAATTTTGATTTGTATGGTATGTAGGCATTACCTTATGCCCCTCCAGAAATGATCAATTTGATATTCATACAAGTAGTTTCGTATACATTTTTATTAATTATGACTTTAAGAAGCTATAAGTTGATGATCAAATATTTGATTTTATTAAGTATGGCTTTAAGAAGCACATATTTTGTATTCATTTGATTTGAACCACACACATTTTATATTCTTAAGACTTGCATATATGTGCATTAGGGATCAATTTTATTGTTGGACATGATGTTTCTTAGAGATATGATTATTTCCTAGATGTTTGCATTGGTAAATTAAGATTTCAGTTATTCTAATGTTGGCTATGTATTTGATTAACAGACTAATAACTTCACACCTTTGTGATTATGTACTAGTATGTATTTGTTATTATACTCTTCAATGTACGTACTCTATGGTACTTGTACTGTCATTTGATCTATATTGATTTAGTTTATGAGATTTTGGTTTCGATTTATACTGTCTTCGTGCTTACCGAAATAGATTTTGCTTGTTCATTAGATAGTGATTTAATTTTTGAAATTATAGTTTCAATTTATATGTACTGTATGTGCTTGTACTTACCAAATAGTTTTGATCTGTTGATTTGATAATGATTTAAATTATGAGATTATGGAATCGATTTCTATTGTTGTTGAGCTTGACTTATAAGTATTACTTCTCATTTATGCTTTCGGTTTTGGTCTTGAGAATTCAAATTTTGTATGGTTATTTATGGGTTTTTTATTTGATTGATATGTTGATTATGAGTTGTAATTTTTAGATGCCTGGATATTTATTCTTTTGTGGTTGCTGATATTCAAGTATTACAATCTCGTTTTGGCACGATTCGAGCTCCAACCAACCTTAACAAGTCACAGCAAAAAAATAAAAAATAAAAAGAGTAGTAAGTGAATGAGTACAGGTTTTTAGTTATCCTGGTTCACTGCTTTGTTTTGCTTATGGTTTTTTGGTTGTGTATGATGTAAAGTGAATTCTGCTACAAGAAGTATATATAAGTTTTAAAAAGTTACAGAGAATTCATGTGGAGAGAGAGATGGAGATGGAGACCAGGAGACCAAATCATCAATCAAATTTTGTGGAGCCTTGGAGGAGACAAAAATTGGAAGTATCAGAAAAATTGGACGTTTGTGTAATCGTGTGTGGAACCCACACGTATCACAAACTCACAGATTTGGCTTTGATAGTGACAAGACCTAAACTAAAGTGAATTGAAATTGATCATGTGAGAATGATAACCAGCTGCTCAGTTGAAAAAGATTGAAGAATAATAACCAGCATCATGGGGCCCACGGTTTGCATTAATTTATAAGAGTATTTCTATTGCAAAAGTGGTTTGCATACCGATAATTGTTGACATGATAACAATATTAAGAGACTTGCTTCCTATGTGGTATAAAAATAAGAGATATTTATAAAAGTAATCAAATTAAGAAATGGATTATTGTTTTTAACCAAAAAAAATTAAGTTATTGTTTTTAACCATCTAGAAGTTGTAAAGTCTAAAATACTTTTTTTTAAACTTAAGTATTTCATACAAGGCATGAAGTATCCCATGTATATCACATAAAACATGAAATATCTCATGTATGTCATGTTGGGTATGAAATATCTTATGTATGTCATGTTGAGTATGAAATATCCCCATTATGCAGCATTTCATACAAGACATGGAATATCCCATGTATATCACGTAAAACATGAAATATCTCATATATGTCACGTTGGACATGAAATATCCCATGTATGTCATGTTGGGTATGAAATATCCCCATTATGTAGTATTTCATGCAATGCATGAAATATCTCATGTATATCATGTTATGCATGAAATATCTCATGTATGTCATGTTGGGCATGAAATATCCTATATATGTCATGTTGGGTATGAAATATCCCCATTGTGCAGTATTTCATGCAAGGCATGAAATATCCAATGTATATCATATTATGCATGAAATATCTCATGTATGTCATGTTGGGCATGAAATATCCTATGTATGTCATGTTGGGTATGAAATATCCCCATTATGCAGTATTTCATACAAGTTATGAAATATCTCATGTATATCATGTTGTGCATGATGTATGTCATATTGGGCATGAAATATCCTATGTATGTCATGTTGGGTATGAAATATCCTCATTATGTAGTATTTCATACAAGACATGAAATATCCCATGTATATCACGTAAAACATGAAATATCTCATGTATGACATGTTGGGCATGAAATATCTCATATATGTCATGTTGGGCATGAAATATCTCATATATGTCATGTTGGGTATGAAATATCCCCATTATGTAGTATTTCATACAAGTCATGAAATATCTCATGTATATCATGTTGTGCATGAAATATCTCATGTATTTCATATTGGGCATGAAATATCCTATGTATGTCATGTTGGGTATGAAATATCCCCATTATGTAGTATTTCATACAAGTTATGAAATACTACATAATGGGGATATTTCATACAAGACATGAAATATCCCATGTATATCACGTAAAACATGAAATATCTCATGTATGACATGTTGGGCATGAAATATCTCATATATGTCATGTTGGGCATGAAATATCTCATATATGTCATGTTGGGTATGAAATATCCCCATTATGTAGTATTTCATGCCTTACAAGGCATGAAATATCTCATGTATATCATGTTGTGCATGAAACATCCCATTTATGTCATGTTGGGCATGAAATATCCTATGCATATCATGTTGAGTATGAAATATCCTATTTATGCAGTATTTTATGTAAAACATGAAATATCCCATGTATGTCATGTTGTGTATGAAATATCTCATATATGTCATGTTGTGTATGAAATATCCCGTGTATGTAATATCCCGTGTATGTCATGTTAGACATGAAATATCTCATGTACTTAAAAAATACACGATTACACAATATTAGCCGATGTGTCACATTAAACATGTAATAACAAACTTATATCACTTTTACCGTAACACATTGCATGAAATATAATTTCAAATCGAAATCGAAGTTTCTTTCATTGTCAACAAAAAAACTTCAAAATTGAAACAAAAAAACAAAGACCCAGCAACAATATCATCTAAGAAACATAATAATGCTATTGAAATTAAAGATTTACAAACCTTGAAGTTTTGAGCAGAGATTCAACCACAAACTCAAAATTTTAAAAAAACTCTTCCCAAATCTTGGTTTCTTTGCGATTTCCCTTCAAAATAACTTTAATTTCTTGATAAAAATTATTTGAGAACTAAGATTTGATAAAGATATAAGTGATAAAAAAGATGGGTGATAGAGATGAGTGATAGAGAGAGATGAGTAATGGAGAGAAAAAAAAAATTAAGGGAAAAAGAGGATAAAAGGGTAGTTTTGAAATTTATTGATTAAAAACAATAATGTATTATGGTGATTGGTTACAAACAATAAAAAAATTAGAATTTGGTTAGAAACAATAATTCATTCTGTGGTTAGGTTATTTTTTGCAATTTTCACTAAAAATAAACTTGATAGACAATCAACTCAAAATTTAGGCTACAATGCTTCCGTCTAAAATACAATATTTTAATGACGTGTCCATTTTTTTTTCCTGTTTTTTATTTATTTATTTCCTTACCAAAAATATATGAAAAATTAATATCAGTTTTAAATGTTTGCTGAGTCAACCTAAAAAATAGTTGTTCAACAGATCGTCTGAAAGTGGACGGTTATATTGACAATGTCTATTTTTATTTTTTTGTCAGCTTGAGGTTGAATATGTACAGCTGCACATAATTATTAACGTAACGTCTATTTATCTTACGTGGTATATTTATTTTTTTCACAAGCCACGCTTTCATTGGAGATGGAGCATCTCCAATACAAGTGTGGCTTGTGAAGAAAAAAAAAATGTCACGTAGGATTAATAGACACCCTTTTGATTACGTACTCTTCAATGTACGTACTCTATGGTACTTGTAGTGTCATTTGATCTATATTGATTTAGTTTATGAGATTGTGGTTTCGATTTATACAGACTTTGTGCTTACCGAAATAGATTTTGTTTGTTGATTAGATAGTGATTTAATTTGTGAAATTATAGTTTCAATTTGTATGTAATGTATGTGCTTGTAGTTACCAAATAGTCTTGATCTATTGATTTAATAATGATTTAAATTAGGGAAAGTATCATTTTCCCCCCTATATTTTGATCTATTAGTAAATCTCCCCCTGTATTTCGATTAATGGCTGTTTTTCCCCCTGAAATCGAAAGTATTCGTCATATTCCCCCTTACCGTTAGATTTTCAGTTAAAAAAGTTAAATTTCAAGTTAAAAGACATTTTTGCCCTTGAGTATGTGATGTTAGTGAAAAAATACATTTATGACCTTAAACTTAAATTAAAAATAAAATAAAAATAAAAATAAAAAACTTAAATTAAATAAATCAAGTTCTAGTTCATCGAGTTCATAGACCATCATCATAAAAAAAATTCACCAAATTCCATAATTTACAAACCAAACAACCAGTTAATCAAGTTTAAAACCCAGAACTACACCACCCAACCAAATCACCAACAGCTTCACAACCAAACCCAACCACCACATATTCGAAACCAAACCCAACATCATCCACCATAGCCACCATCAGATTCAACAACCAAAACCACCAAAATCCGGAACCACCATCCCACGATCTCGTCGGCGTCCCACCCAAACCACCAACATCCAGAAACCACCACCATCCCATAACCCAATAACAGCCAAATCTGTCAAAATAAAGAAGATGGAGATGAGAAGGAGAAAAGGAAAGAAGACGATCGGCAGCGAGAGGAGATCGATCGAGCATCGATCTGCTCATTTGGAAGGAGATCGAGTGCCGATCTTCGCGTCCGGGAGGAGGTCGAGCGTCGATCTTCGCGTCTGGGAGGAGATCGAGCACCGATCTTCTCGTTTGGGTGACGATCGGCGCTTGTGGAGGTGGTGGTCGGAGTGATTTGGTGGGTTAGGTTGGCGGCTAGGTTTTGGTGTATGAGTGGTGGTGGCTAGGGTTTGGCGTACTATATTTGGTTGGAAGAGAGATTTGTCGGATTCGACTTGTCCAATAAAAAACAAGAAAAGTTAGTTCAAAAAGGGTAGTGTTAACCCGTGTCGACATAAGTTAACAACTACATAATTACTATAAAAAGAAAGTATAATCTTTTCCATTCCCATCTCGCACTTGAGTATTAGTTAATTTAGTTTAATTAGTGTTTATTAATCCTAGTTGTAGTTAAATTGAATTAGTAGTGCTAAAGGTAGTTGTAGTTTGATTAGTGTACGTACGTAATTCTTAGTGACTTAATTATTTGCTTGCTTGCATGGAAGAGGAGAGGAAGATGGGCAGAAACGTCATTTCCTTTAACTTCGGGTCATCTTCCCATATAGAACACTTCTGGAATTTCCGCAACAAATTTTCTTCACTGCTGCATGATTTTTCTTGAAACAATGTTTTGACACCAAAAATGATGACA
Organism: Acer yangbiense; assembly: GCA_008009225.1. Taxonomy (NCBI): domain Eukaryota; kingdom Viridiplantae; phylum Streptophyta; class Magnoliopsida; order Sapindales; family Sapindaceae; genus Acer; species Acer yangbiense. The sequence continues at coordinate 4,684,788 of CM017766.1, read as the reverse complement.
TATCTTATAGGATTTGTATAATTATCCGAGTGAAAATATCTGTATTGTAACTAAACTTATTTCGAAGTGTCAATCTTAAGTTTTTTTTTTTTTTTTTTGTTTAATCGAGTATTCGAGTTGTATAAATATTGAAATGTACTGTGTTCTATTGGAAGTTTGAAGAGAAATCAAATAAAACATGTGAGAACTGAGAATTCAATTTTTTGTTGTTTGAAAGGCAGAAAGGTGGCAACTGGCAAAATCTTTGCTCACTTTGTGACACACATCAACATCATCACGTTATGCCCAAACTGAGATTGCCTTTTTTTCGATTGTCGATAAATTTTTGTATGCTGATGTATCATCATGAACATCAACATCATGTTATTTGTCATTTGTGTGACCCATAGACCACAGCCTTTTTTTTTTTTTCTTTTTGTTTCTGTAATATATAAGGCCGTCAACTTGAATATACAATATTAACAAACTAAATAAATATCCTATAATAGTATAATACTAAGACACTTTGGATGGAGGAAATTTTTTATTTCATCAATTTATATGAAAAAATAATAATTAATTTATCACAATATTCCTTTATTATTTTTGTAAAAAAATGTTATGGATGTAAAATGCAATTATTTAAATTTTTTTTTTTTCAGATTGTCTTTAAATCTCTTAATGGATATATAAATTACAGTCGGCCTATGTGAGATTTGCTCTTTCATTAATAAAATTAACAATAGCGTCTCTACCATTAGTGCTTGATTGTTGATTATCTTGCAACAATGATGGAGATCCCTTAGAAACAGAAATTAATAAGAAAAAATAAAATAAAAAATAAAACAAGGGGTTTTTACAATTTGGTCCCAATTTAATTTGGAAACATCACTTTTTTATTTCTTAATTCAGATTTCATCAATTTGGTCCTTATATAATTGATAATTAATCAAAATAGTCCTACCGTTAGGCAAAACCGTCACTTTGACTAATGGTATGACTAATTTGATTGATTTTCAATTATGTAAGGACCAGATTGATGAATTTTGAATTAAAGAATAAAAAAATGATGTTTCTCAATTAAGTTGGCACCAAATTGTAAAAACCCCATAAAACAGTTATAGAGATGAACGGTGGGGATCTAATATAAATCTATAAGAGAGGTTCAAGCTTCAACCACCGCCTTCCCTGTTTGATAAAGTGTCTCCCCTCATTTGTGGTGAGGGAGAGGAACCTCATTTATTGGTGGTGGGTAGACCTAACAAGGTTCCGGTTAGAACCGTGGAACCGGAAAAATAGGAATCAGAACCAGAACCAGAACCAGAACCAGAACCAGGGGAGGTCGGTTCCGGTTCCGGTTCTATGGTTTGAGGAATCGGGCGGTTCGAACCCCTCAAACCGGAATGGAACCGGCAGTTCCGATTTCGGTTCTGGTTCGAACCGATGGTTCCAAGTTTTTTTTTTAAAATCCTAAACCTAAATTCCTAAATGCTAAATTTCTTCTTCAGTTCTTCTTCGTCAGGTCAAACACTCAAATTCTAATCTCTCTCTCTTCTTCTTCGATTCACGTTCTTCTTTTGCTTCTTCTTCTTCTTCGATTCACATTCTTCTTTTTCTTCGGTTCACATTCTTCTTCTTCGATTCACGTTCTTCTTATTCTTCTTCTTCTTCTTCGATTCACGTTCTTCTTCTGCTTCTTCTTCTTCTTCGATTCACGTTCTTCTTCGATCTTCTTCTGCGATCTCTTCTTCGATCTTTCCTTCTTCTTCTTCTAATCTTCTTCTTCGATTCACGAAAGTTTGAGGCTGATTTGGGGTGGTTTGGGCCTAGACCTGACAAGGTTTCGGTTCGAACTGTGGAATTGGAACCGAAACAGGTTTTTGGGTTTCGGTTTCGGTTTCAGTTTCGGTTTCGGTTAAGGAATCGAAACCAAAATCAAAACCAGAACCGAAATCGAAACCGAAACCGAAACCGAAACCGAAACCGAAACCGAAACCAGGGGAGGCCGGTTCCTGTTTCGGTTCCAATTTCGATTCCAAGGTTTGTGAAACCGGACGGTTCGAACCGCAATGGAACCAGCGGTTCCAATTTATTATTATTATTTTTTTAATATAAATACTAAACCTAATTTCCTAAACCTAAATCCTTCTTCCTACTTAATCACAGCCGTCAGACCCTTCTTCTTCTTTCCTCCTCCTCTTCTTCTTCTTATTCTTCTTCTTCTTCTTCTTCGTTTACTTCGACCTCCTCATCGGCTCCTCTTCTTCTTCTTCTTCTTCTTCAATCTCAGATCTCCTCCTCCTCTTCTTCTTCTTTACTTCGATCTCCTCTTCTTCTTCTTCTTCTTTTCGATCGATCTCCTCCTCCTCTTCTTCTTCCTCTTCTTCTTCTTTTCGATCGATCTCCTCCTTTTCTTCTTCGATCCATTCCAAATCCCTTCGAAGTTTGATCCACCATCATCACGGCATCACCACCATGACACCATCTGATTTTGAATTTTTTTTTCTTCTTCTTCTTCTTCTTGGGCAGTTGGATACTTGGACTGATCTGGGTTGGACCGTTGGACTGACTCTTGGTCTTTTACTTGACTGAGTTTTATTAATAAAAAAATAATAATCATTAAAAAAAGGTTCAAAACCGTCGGTTTGGCCGGAACCGGAACCAGCATATACCACCAAACCTTGGAACCGGAACCGGACCAAAACCGTGTCACGTCTAGTTTGGGGTTGATTTCGGGGTTGTGAGAGAGAAACGAAACCAGATTCTAGGTTGGGGGGTTTGGATATATCAAAATATGACATTGTGAGTGTTTAGAACCGACGGTTTCTCATGAACCGGAATCGAATTGGAATCAGAATCGGAATCGGAATCATAATCGTAATCGTAATTGTAATCAGAATCGGAACTAGCGGTTTCGAAACCTGAACCGGAACCGGAACCAAAACCAAAACCGTGATAGGCCGGTTCCGATTCCAATTCCAATTTCGATTCCACATAACCGTTAAACTGGAACCGTCGGTTTCGAACCAAAACCGGAATCGAACCGGAACCGTGTCAGGTCTAGTGGTGGGCATGCTCAAGCCTCCACTGAGCCTTTTATAGAGATCCTGAGATGATCTCCCTTTTGATCTCTACAGAGATCCATTTGAATCTCAACATATCTCTTCTTTTTTTCTTTCAATTTTTTAAAATGGATTTCCATCTTTCATATATAATGTAAGGTAGAAATTATTTTTTATAAATTACTTTTTTAATGTAATATTAAAATGTGATGAAAATATAATTCAAACCGTTAATTTTGATCAAATTTAACTATTGGCAAGGAGTTCATTGTAAGTTTTTGAATATATTGATTCCAAATGTAAAATAATGTAAAATAGCGGAACATTATGTTCTGTCTTTCAACACTAACAAAATTACAAAACAATTCTTCTACAACACTTCCACTTCCACTTCTACAAAACATTTTCAACAAATGACCATGGAAGCTTCTGTGCGGCTCTTCAGTACTTCCACTCCTCTCAACCGCCATCTCTTCACCAAAACAACAACCGCCGCCGCCACCGCTGCAATAACAACCCATTTTCTCAGAATCCCTCTGAAAAACGATGTCGTTTGCCGCCCTACCTCGTCCCACTCTCTACCTCACAACACTCGCATTCACTCTTCGATTTCACCGCCCATCTCTCCAAACCCAATCAAATTCCTCCTCTCTCTCACCAATTCACAACCCAACAATTACTCCCAAATCGCAGCCAATCATTTTGGCCCAATTCGTACAGAGCCAAACGACACCGGTTTCACATGGAACCCAGCTCCCACCGGCGCGATCGACAGAGCAAATGTGGCTGGTTTTGGGGACCAAAAAGAGGCCGTGACGGTTGTTCTGTTGGGTTGGCTGGGAGCCAAAACGAAACACCTGAAGAGATACGTGGAGTGGTACAATTCCAGGGGCATTAACGCAATCACGTTCGTTGTCGATGTCAGAGAATTCTTGTGGTTCGATCTTGGACGGAGGGTCGAAAAGCGGATCTCCGAGCTCGGAGATATGATCGCTTCGTGGGTTTCGGAGAAGGAAGAAGATGGTCGAGAAAGGTGTTTGCTTTTTCACACTTTCAGCAACACAGGATGGTTTGCGTGAGTTTCGATTCCATTCCTCAATTTTATTTATTTATTAATTTTTTTAACGGTCCTGATGATTATTTTTGATTCTGTGCTTTTTTCCAGCTATGGTGACATTCTCGACTGTTTTCAGAGTAGACAGGACTTAATGGGGAAGATTAAAGGATGTGTTGTCGATTCCGGCGGAGGAGGAGTATATGATCCTAAGGTTCTGCTTAAATCCATATTTTGTGTTTGCGTTTGTAAATTATGCTTCTCTTTAAAATCTGTACATTTTGTTGGTTGTTTGATTGAATACTGTTTCACTTTGTTGCATGTCTTTCTTCTTTAAGCTTTGGTTTCGATATTTACAATTGTCTGCCATGTAGTCAAGAACAACTAGCATTTTGAGGTTTTGCTTAAATCCATATTTTGTGAGTGTGTGTTTGTAAATTATGCTTCTCTTGTAAAATCTGCACATTTTGTTGGTTGTTTGAACTTTGATCGAATACTGTTTCACTTTGTTGCATATCTTGCTTGTTTAAGCTTTGGTTTCAATATTTTCGTCATGCTCTAATGTTCTGTGGTATAACAATTGGCTGCCACTTAGTCAATAACAACTAGCATTTGATGGCTTATAAGATTCAATTAGGACTTTACGGAAAATGATAAGAGTAACAGCTTTCTTTATTCTTTTTAATTACCCGTTTTGGGATCTCTCTCACTTCGGCTTTCTTAATTTCTCATGTAAGTCTGAAAGGTGAGTTGGTTGATTTGTTGTGCTTATGCTAAATGTTTGGCATTGCCTTTCAATAATAAACTTGATTGTATGACCACTGTTAACAATGCATAACTACTATCATGGGTGCTGCGATTTTACATGGTGATTTCTGCTGCGCTGTGACCTTTCTGTTTGCCACACTAAGTCTAACCCCCCATACTCCCTCCTTTAAGCAGTCTTTTTGAGCTTTTCCTCTGGCTGCAGGAGTGCACGGGTGCTTTTCGGTTGGCAGCCAATTTGAATGGCTTAAAACTTTTCAAACCTGACTTATTAGATGTTTGAGACAGAACTGTATTTTAACGAGAGATCCTGATTTGAAAAGGTCTTGAAGTGGTGTTGAATCTTGAGTTTGGGAAAAAGAGAAAATTCTAGACTACGATACTCTTCCTCCCGAGTTTTGGTTATGAGTACAACTTAGATATAAAGTTAGCTAAGCATACATGTATAGCCGTTGCTCATTGACATATGATTTGATGTTCACATATTTGATTGCAATTCCTTTCATCTCCAAAATCCGGTGGAGGTACACAAACACGACACACAAGATCCAGAATGCAGATATTGTTGACTTTATCTTCACTTTGGGTTATAGACTCTGTGATATCATATATTACTCTCTAATGCTACTGATGTTGTTGGCTTTCAATTTTTACGTTAGCCATAAACACTGGAATCCTATATGATGGTTTCTTTTCAATTTTGAAAGGTCTGGGCAGCTGGATTCGGTGCTGCTTTTCTGAAGAAACGTAGCTCTTCCACAAATCCTGCAGTCGAGGCCATAAACGGATTAGAAGGTGAAGTGAATGTGTCTAAAACACAAGAGAAGCAGATGTTTGAAACAATGCTGTTATCATCATTGGAGAAGATCTTCACTTTTATTTTGAATCTGCCTGATGCTAATCAGTAAGTTTTCTGTTTATGTCCTACTTTATGAATGCATACATGATCATTCACACTGAAGCTACGCTCTTACCTTACCATCATTGGAGAAGATCCTCTCTTTTCTTTTAAATCTGCCTGATCTAAATCAGTAAGTTTTTTGTTTATGTCCTACTTTACCTCCAATATTCAATGTGAATGACTAAGTATGCGTTCATACTCTCTAGATGATAAGTACTTTTTGCCTCTGTATATGGTCATGACTTGTGTGCCATCAAGAATTGATCGATGGTAACCATTGTTTCTTCATTGTGTTGCAGGAGGTTAACTAAAATTGTGTCCACTCTCACAAAAAAACAGCCATCTTGCCCTCAGCTTTACCTTTATAGCACAGGTGATAAGGTGGTTCCATACCAGTCAATAGAATTGTTTATCGAGGAGCAAAGGAAGATGGGAAGTATGGTACGTTCCTTCAACTTTGAGTCAACCCCCCATGTGGACCATTACCGAAATTTCCCCAACATATATACATCAGAGTTACAGAGGTTCTTGAAAGAGTGTTTTGCTACCGTAAAGCAGACATGAATCCTGCAAATGCATATTACATACTATAGAATCTCAATTTATTTTTTCAGTATGCTAGCAATGGAAGTCTGTTGGAGCAAAATATTGTTGGGAAGTATTTGTCGACTCAGTTGATATTTATTACACATTCATTAGGATCAAATATATGTATACATATACATATATATGTATATGTATAAACTATTTAGCTGTTAGAAAATAAAAAGTTTCACATGAGCCTTGCTAAATTCCTTGGTGGAGATGAGATTGATGAATATAATATCAATGTTCTAGTCTTAAATTCATCAAGCCTCCTACTTGCAAAGCAGAAAAAGTACGAAATTAGGCGATTCAATTGCAGAATCTAAATTTACCTGAGACTTGAGGAGTTAAAGCTGACCTCTTTCTGGAGAGATTTCTGAAGGATGAAAGGTATGGACAGTTAACAGCAGAGCAGGTCGAAAAGGGTTCCCGAAGGAGAACCTGAAGAGGTTAGGAAGCGCAAATTCGACAAGATTTTGCAGAGAGGGTTCCCATGTGCAGGCAAGAGGCTTATTGAATCCAAGACTGGGACATTGATATATGTTTTGATCACTTGGTATTTGTCACAATGGAAGAATACTAGAATATAAATAATGGGTCATACAACTGTACAAGTTCTATACATTCATTGGTCGGATCGGGTCAGGATCTATCGAGATCTAGTAACGGGATCCCTTCCGTCAACTCCGAAAGTAGAGAAGATAGTAAATACTAAATTCACGTGGTGATATTAGTTTATTGAAGTGCATGGATCACACGTTGTATACCTCGATAATTCTGCCACGAGAGTGTCAGAGCCGGTGTTTCCTCTCCATGTCTCATGTTGCTCTGTAGATACATGCCTATTCATAAGTAATTAATCAATTAATGTCCTTCCATAACAATATATAATAATAATCAAGTGAATTTGATGCCCTTCCCAATAAAATAAATAAATAAAATGTTTGAAGAGAAAGAATAACAGGAAAGAAGAAATATATCTTTAAAATATTTATAATTTTATTCACATATCTCCTCTAAATTTTAATACGGTTGGGATATTAAAGAGTAATGTTATACAATTCAAATAATTAACTCAAATTTCAACCCATATGATATGACAAATAAGTTGTCATCATTATACATAACATGTGATGATGTGGTTAATGAAAAAATCACTTGCCACATTATTTTGGTTGAAATTTGAACTAATTTTTTAGATTGTCTAGTATTGTGTAGAAAAAAGTTGAGTGGTTTATAAGACATAGTAAGTAGATATTGTTTAAGTACACGATCCTTTGCTTTCACAGATTTGCTTTGAATAATCCCATGCCCATAACGCATCACTTAGGGCCAGTTTGGTATTTGCTTTTGAGAAGTTAAAATCAGCTTATTTTATAATTTTAACATAAAATAATGTTTGTTAAAACTTCCAAAAGTGATTAATTTATAATCTGGCAAGTTTTGACGGTGATTTTGAGAAGTAGGTAGGGGGTTACTTTTTGAAAGTAACGCATCACTTAGGGTCAGTTTGGTATTGCTTTTGAGAAGTTAAAATCAGCTTATTTTATAAATTTAACATAAAATAATGTTTGCCAGAACACATCACTTAAGGCCAGTTTTGTATTGCTTTTGAATAGTTAAAATCATCTTATTTTATAATTTTAACATAAAATAATGTTTGGTACAATATCCAAAAGTGATTAATTTATAATCTGACACGTTTTGACAGTGATTTTGAGAAGTAGGTAGGGGATTACTTTTTGAAAGTGATTATGGAATAATCTATTTCAGCATTTAATGAATATTTTAAAATATCATTATTATCCTTATGAAATCAAATTGAAATCATTTATATACCTTATTTCATCTTAAAATTAAAGATTCTAATTAAATGTTGATTTGATTTATAAAATCTTTTAAAAATATTTTTATTATTCTTATGGATTTTGTTTTCTAATTTAAATATTCTACTTAAATATTGATTAATATATATAATTAATGAAAAAAATAAAATGAGGTTCTAAAATCATGTCTATTTTAGTCATTGTAACTAATTTGAAATAAAATTACCAAACATACCTATACTGCTCTTAAGCTATGCAGTAGTTTTAAAAGTATAATTAATCAAACATCTGTTGATTAACTTCACAGCTGATTATTTCTTCAGCACAGCTAACAGTGATTATTATAAAATTTACAGCAATACCAAACTGGCCTTTATATTGCATCATGTGACATGTATCTCTCATATGATCGGTTATTTATAGGTTTCCAACTCGTTATAATTATTTTAGTTTTTAACCTTTTTTTTTTTTTTTTTTTTTTTCAGTATGAAGTATTGAATTAAAATCTAATAAACTATAAATCATATAATAATAATAATAATAATAATAGACTTTCACATCGTCATATGTCGTCGTGAGAGAGCTTTGGATTTAAATGCTACACATTAACTTTTATTATTATTTTTATTATTTGTATTAATATTAAATGCTACACACCATATATATATGCTTTTAAGCTATGCAGTAGTTTTAAAAGTATAATTAACCAAACATCTGTTGATTAACTTCACAGCTGATTATTTCTTCAGCACAGCTAACAGTGATTATTATAAAATTTACAGCAATACCAAACTGGCCTTTATATTGCATCATGTGACATGTATCTCTCATATGATCGGTTATTTATAGGTTTCCAACTCGTTATAATTATTTTAGTTTTTAACCTTTTTTTTTTTTTTTTTTTTTTCAGTATGAAGTATTGAATTAAAATCTAATAAACTATAAATCATATAATAATAATAATAATAATAATAATAACAGACTTTCACATTGTCATATGTCGTCGTGAGAGAGCTTTGGATTTAAATGCTACACATTAACTTTTATTATTATTTTTATTATTTGTATTAATATTAAATGCTACACACCATATATATATATATATATATATATATATATATATATATATATATATATATATATATATAACTTTTCTATTGTCCGTTCGAACTGATATAAAATATATCAATTTCTTGTATGTGGACCATCGAATTTAAATGCTTTGACTTGACTGCATGTACTTGTCAAAGCATCTTTTAAATTCAATGACCCATGTGCAAGGAACTGATATATTTTATATCAGTTCGAATTGATAATAGAAATACTATATATATATATATACAGATTTTCTATTATCAGTTCGTCCTGACAATAAATATATCAAGACGAAGAATGTAAACCATTAGATTTACATATTTTGACTCAAAGTGTATGCACTTATCAAAACTTCTCCATAATCTATGATCCACATTCTTCGTCCTAATATATTTATTGTCAAGACAAACTGAGAATAGAAAGATTATATATATATATATATATATATATATACACTAATGCTAGACTGTTAGGTTTTGACTTGTATTCCTAAGTGAACCCAATGTTAACCAAACGAGACTCAACTGATGTGAAACTTCCTGGAGATGTGGGATACGTTTGGAAGATTGAAGTTGGTGTTTTAGGGAGGTTTGAAGACCATGAAGAATTGAAGAAGTGGTTTGTTTCAGCATATGGATTGCAGTTTTCTGAGCGATGTAATTTAAGGTGACTTGTAACGGTTTAGGAAGCGGGTGCGTAACCGTGACCCAAATCGTAGTCAATCATAAGCATGCGTGGAACGGGAAATCTTCAACGGAAAAGGAAAGTGTTCTTTTGGGAAGTTCTTGTGCTTGAAGGAAAAGAAATATTCTTTACAAGAAGACTTGTCATAAAAGGAAATAGTATTTATGTGAAACAAGTAAATCTTATACGTTTAGAAGTAGGATTTCCTTTTATCTTAAACTCCATGTAACTAGTATAAATAGTCATAATATTTATGTTATTAGACTGAAGGATGTGGAGCAAAAAGAACACCATGTAACATCAAAGAGAATGTGGTGAGATCCAGGGGAGACCCTAGAGAATATTCGGGGAGGGATCCAAGGGAATATCGGTGGATCAAGTTAGAGATTCGTGGGTGATATTCAGGGGAGACCTAGGAGATATTGTGGGGGTACTCGGTGAGGATCTTGGGGTTTGGGGTTGAGGTGAGAGAGTTAATCCTAGAGTATATGGTTGTAATAATTTATCATATAGTTGAACTTTCTCTGTCGTCCTGATGGTCCGTGGTTTTTTACCCAATTTAGGTTTTCTACGTATATCTTGTGTTGTGATTGTTTATTCTCTCTCATCTATTTTTATACTTATTGACATTATTAATTGCTATGAGTTATTAGCGTATATTAGGCACGACATTTCCGCGTTCATCGGTTCAGAATTATCCCCAACATAGACCACCTAAAAATTTAGTCCAAATTTCAACCCAAATGATGTAGCAAATGGTTTTTTCATTAACCACATCATCCTATGTTGTGTGTGGTGATGACAACTCACTTGTCATATCATTTGAGTTAAAATTTGGGTTATTTATTTGGGTTATATAGTATTACTCATATATATATATAGACTTTTCCCTACTTTTGATGTGGTTGTGAGACTTGTTCTGCATTAACTTTTACTATTATTTTTAGGGTAATTAGCACACATACCCCCTGAACTCTACGTTCGTTGCTATTTCCCCCCCTATACTTTTTTTTAGACAGTAAACCCCCTGAACTATCATAAATTGGCAATGGCTGACGGAACCCTAATTCTGTCTAGGGAAAATTACACTAAGTCCCCATGATTATTTATATAATTGCATTAAACAGGAAAAATACAATAATATGACACAAATACCCCTCTGACCAATTTTTTTTTTTTAAATTAAATTTAAAATCGAAATAATAGTTAAATAATAATTAAATTCTGAATTTTATTATAAAGACAATTAAATAAATAGATAAATGAAAAAAGTAAATTGATATAACAATTATTTAAATTATCTTTTTATTTAAATATCCCTAAATATAAAACCAAGATAAATATTTAAATTATTTAAGAAAAATAAAAATAATGGTTAAATAATAATACAATTCCCTTTCAAAAAAAATAATTGTTGATCTCAATTACCCAAAAAATAAAGTAATAAGTTTCTTCATTAATGAAGATCCATCAATGTTCTTTTATTATTATTATTTTGTTTTTTAAAATTTTTTTAATTGGATTTCATTTATTGGTTTGTGAATTGTGTTTTTTAAATTAATTTTTTTAACTTAATGAACATAGAGAAGAGAAATCCTTAAAATAAAAAATTTCAAATAAATATTTTTAAATGAACATCAATCCATCTAATTAAATAAACATCTGTTTCTCCATCCAATCCTTAAAAAATTCCCTTCTCTAAAGAAATAAAAATATTTAAATTTGCAACACCCAGAAACCAAAAATTAAAAAATTTAATTTTTAATTCTTCTATGTGTGTTTTTAATTGGAGCGATATTCAATTTTTTAAAATTTGTACTTGTATTATTATTATTATTATTTTGTAATTGAGATAAATCAATTTATTTCAAAAAACAAATTGAGATAAATCAATCAATTTAAAAAAAAAATGCTTTTTTTTATTTGAATTTATTTGAATTAATATTTCTCCACCGTCCATCTTTGAGATGGATGGTAGAGATTTTAAAGATGTTTTAATTTTTTAAAGATTTTATTTTCTTTATAAAAAAAATAGAATTGTATTATTATTTTTTTTGAAAGGGAATTGTATTATTATTTAACCATTATTTTTATTTTTCTTAAATAATTTAAATATTTATCTTGGTTTTATATTTAGGGATATTTAAATAAAAAGATAATTTAAATAATTGTTATATCAATTTACTTTTTTCATTTCTCTATTTATTTAATTGTCTTTATAATAAAATTCAGAATTTAATTATTATTTAACTATTATTTTAATTTTAAATTTAATTTTTAAAAAAAAAATTGGTCAGAGGGGTATTTGTGTCATATTATTATATTTTTCCTGTTTAATGCAATTATATAAATAATCAGGGGAACTTAGTGTAATTTGCCCTAGACAGAATTAGGGTTCCGTCAGCCATTGCCAATTTATGATAGTTCATGGGGTTTACTGTCTAAAAAAAAAAATATAGGGGGGAAATAGCAACGAACGTAGAGTTCAGGGGTATTTGTGCTAATTACCCTTATTTTTATTATTTGTATTAATATATCATATATAATGAAAATCAATTATTAATTGTAATAATATAGTTTTTGTCTAAAAGTCGTAAGGATTTTTAACATTATTTCCACGTGTCATACACCTAGAGCGTAGGTACACCACATGTTCTGGTGACGTGGTGACGTGTCGTCCCACCACCGAAGATCAGAGCATTACTGTTGTTTTAGTTATCGTCGAAGGCGGGTTCATTCATTTATGGTGGGTCACGATGTAACGTATTTCTTCCATTTTTAAGGCCATTTTCAGTTTTCTAACACAATTCAAACACTTCGACAAACTCCCGACAAGTCAACACCCACATTTTCAACACCATGGAAGCTTGTGTCCGGCTTTTCAATAACTCCTCCACCACCTCCACTGCTCACATTCTCAACCGCTGTTTTTTCACCAGAACCGCCACCACCACCACCACTGCAATATCAACACATTATCTCAAATTCCCACTAACCAACAATGTCGTTTCTCATTGCACAGCTCGCATCCACTCTTCAATCTCACCCACTACTACTACTCAAAACCCAATTAAATTCTTCCTCTCTCTCTCTCACTCAAAACTCTTCAACACCTCCCAATTCGCATCCAATGTCCATTCCACTACTCCGTTTAGACCCGACCCAAACGTCGCCGGTTTCACATGGAACCCGGCTCCCAGGGGCGTGATCGACGGAGGAGGTGGAAATGTGACCGGTTTCGGAGACCAAGGAAAGGCTGTGACGGTGGTTCTGTTAGGTTGGATGGGAGCCAAGACTAAGCACTTGAAGAGATACGTAGAGTGGTACAATTCAAAGGGCATTAATGCCATTACTTTCGTTGTTGATGTCAGAGAAGTCTTGTGGTTTGACCTTGGACGGAGTGCCGATAAGCGGATCTCCGACTTGAGAGACATGATTGCTAATTGGGTATCGGAGAAGGAAGAAGATGGTCGTGAAAGGTGTTTGCTTTTTCACACTTTTAGCAATACCGGTTGGTTTGTGTAAGTTGGCTTTCTTTGTCCAGTTTTTTTTTTTTTTTTATGATCACTAGATGTTTGTTTGTTGTTTTCTGGTTATAATTTGTCTTCTTCTTTTTTGTCCTTTTGTTGTTGTTGTTGCAGGTGTGGTACCATTCTTGATGGTTTCCAAGGAAGGCAGGACTTGATGGACAAGATTAAAGGATTTGTCGTCGATTCCGGAGGAGTGGAACTGCTGAATCCTAAGGTTTTTGTTTGTTCAATCCATTCTTGTTTGTGTTTTTTTTTATTTTTTTTTTACTTGTGTTTCTCTTGTAAGACCTGTACATTTTGTTGTTTGTTTTGATTTGGATACTGTTTCTTTTTGTTGCATATATGGATCAAGCACTTTAGAAGGATTTATAAGATTCAATTAGATGTTTGAGAAGTGAAAGAAAGACTAGTTGCTGTCTCGAAAAGGGTTTTTTCTTTTGATTGCCTCTGCTTCCCAGATTTGATATTCACGGTTGGATTTTCTTTTTATACTTTTGAGAGCTTATGATAAAAGTGAGACTCTGCTTATCAATGCTAAACTTGACTACGTTATCACTATCAACATTGCGTATATAATTTCTACCAGTGGAGATGTAATTTATGTTGTGGTTGTGCTGTGCCCTCCTCTGTTGCTCCTCCAATTCTAAATCCCCACACTCATCTCTTCCGGCGGCTCAGGGTATATGGGTGATTTTCAATTGGTAGACAATTTGAATGACAATCCCAAACTTTTGGAACCTTAGTTGTTGTTTTCGGTGATTTTAAAAAGTCATGATAGACATATGGTAGTACAAGAGAACTCTGATTTCACAACCTTAATGAGATTAATTTCTGATTTTGGAGTAATAGAAAATTCCCAGAAAAAAAAAAAAAAGATTTGGTTGGAATTCTGATTTCACAAGGACTAGAATGCAGATTTTGTTGATTTAATGTTCACTTTGGGTCATAGACTTGATCTCCATTTCCTGCAGAATTTTTTTTTGGTTATCAAATTTTATAAGCTATAAACACTAGAAGAATCCTATATGATAATTACTTTTCAATTTTGAAAGGTCTGGGCAGGTGGATTTAGTGTTGCTATACTGAAGAAACGCAGCTCTTCCGCATTCTCTCCAGCTGAGGTCATAAATGGATTTGAAGGTGGGGAAGTGAGTGCTTCAAAAACAAAAGAGAAGGAACCGCAGATGGTTGAAACAATGGTTTTTTCAGTGTTGGAGAAGGTCTTCACTTCTATAGTGAATTCGCCTGCAATGAATCGGTAAGTTTGTTTTTTATATTATTATTATTACTATTATATGGTCACAACTTATGTGCCATGAAGAATAAATTGATAGTACGTAGCAATTGATCCTTAATTGTGTGCAGGAGGTTAACAAAAATTTTGTCCATTCGAACAAGTGACCAGCTATCTTGCCCTTGGCTTCACCTTTACAGCAGAGGTGATACGGTTGTTCCTTACAAATCAATCGAATTGCTCGTGGAGGAGCAAAGGAAGCTGGGAAAAAGGGTATTTAACTACGACTTTAGGTTAACCCCCCATGTAGACCATTTCCGGAATTTTCGCGAGAAATATACATCAGAGTTACAGAAGTTCTTGAAAGAGTGTTTTGCCACTGTAAAGCAAACATGACATAAATCCTGCAAAATGCATATTACTTTGGTTTGGTGTAGACTGTAGAATCTCTCAGCGAAAGCTCGGAAGTCTGGTGAAGCAACATCAATGGAGTTTTATTCACGTTTGTAATAATACATCAGCAGAGGATATGGAAAATGATTCAAACCAAACTTGTAGTT
Organism: Acer yangbiense; assembly: GCA_008009225.1. NCBI lineage: Eukaryota > Viridiplantae > Streptophyta > Magnoliopsida > Sapindales > Sapindaceae > Acer > Acer yangbiense. Next base: position 4,669,513 of record CM017766.1, on the reverse strand, counting down.
TTTGTAGTATTAATTAATGATTGAATCAACAACAAACTACTTTTACGAGGCGGAATTCGTACCCAAAACAGTTTTGAAAGAGGCGGAATTCGTACCCAAAACAGTTTTGAAAGAGGCTTTGATGATTGAGAAGGTGTGTGTTCAAGTGTTAAAAGATTAGAATATATATATGACTATATGAGAGATGTTAAGGAACTGGATTTCTGTAGTTGTAATTGAGTTTTTGTGGCATGGAATGTTGGTTTTCACTTTTCAGCTTCATTTGTAACCTTGTAGCTGTTGATTTCCAAGGTCATGGAGGCCATTCTTTGTCTTGCAAAATCGAATAAAAAGTTTACGGCGCATTTGGTATCGTTTTTAAAATGGTGTTTTTAAAAACTATTTTTAAAAATGAAAATCATATTTTAAAAATGATGTTTTAAAAAATGTAATTTGTTTAGTAGTGTTTTTTATAAGTAGTTTTTAAAACCGGAAAACGATGTAAATGTATTTGGTTGTTATTTTTAAAATGAGTAAACTAATTGTTTAGAGGAAAAGTTGTAGTTTTGTTTTGAAATGATGTTTTGAAAATTGTGAAAAAATAATAAAAAGTTGTTTTTAACGTTTTAGTTGTAACTTTTTAAAAAGTTGTTTTTTGGTTTTAGAAACAATTTTATAAAATATGCATTTTTTTTAAAACAACAGATCCAAACACCCCCTTATTTTTTGAACATTATATTTTTCCATTTGCCTTCTGTTCATTAACATAGTATCCTAAATTTTACCATCAATTTTTCTCCAAACTGAATAGTTTGATTTGACCATCAGCCTTTGTGGTCTAGACTCTAGAGTAATAAAAGAGATGTCGACTCAAAAAGTAAAAAAATGTGGCATTGAACGGATCAAGGATTTATTGAGTCCTAACGAGATTAAGCACTATTTATTCAATCCCCATATGTGGAATTGGTGAGAAATGTCACCTTTTTAAACTGATTTGGTGACAATGTCACTGCTTTAATAAGTTAAGTTTAAAAGGCACCTATTATGGTGAACGGACAAAAATACCCTTACTTTACACATTCTTTTCTTACTTTGAAGTTTTCTGAGATTAAAAACAGACCTCCAATGGATAATTAGTTTTGTGGCTCTACGCAAACGCATTCGGGGGTCGAGCTCCCCGCTGAGCTCGTGGTGGTCGAGCTGCCCGGTCAGCTCGTGGGGGTGTGGGGGCATTCGGGGGTCGAGATTTTTTTTGGTTTTGAATCTTCCATTGAAAAGGCTCGAAATGAAGTGTTCGAGCCTTTTCATACACCAATCGTGCCTTTTCATTAGTGTATGAAAAGGCTCGAACACTTAATGAAAATGCACGATTACTGTACAATCGTGCCTTTTCATACACCAATCGTGCCTTTTCATGTACAAAAAGGCACGATTACTGTACAAAAAGGCTGGAAACTTTGTTCAAAAAGGCTCGAAATATTTTTTAATTTTTTAATCGAGCCTTTTTGAAAAGTTATCGAGCCTTTTCCAAAAAGGCTCGATAACCTTTCTAAAAGACTCGATAACTTTTCCAAAAGGCTCGATAACCTTTCTAAAAGGCTCGATAACTTTTTCAAAAGGCTCGATAACAACTTCAAAAGGCACGATGAGAAAGGTTATCGAGCCTTTTGGAAAAGTTATCGAGCCTTTTAGAAAGGTTATCGAGCCTTTTGGAAAAGTTATCGAGAGACTTTTCCAAAAAGGCTTGATAACCTTTCTAAAAGGCTCGATAACTTTTCCAAAAGGCTCGATAACCTTTCCAAAAGGCTCGATAACCTTTCCAAAAGGCTCGATAACTTTTCCAAAAGGCTCGATAACAACTTCAAAAGGCTCGATAACAACTTCAAAAGGCACGATGACTATCGAGCCTTTTAGAAAGGTTATCGAGCCTTTTGGAAAAGTGATCGAGACTTTTCCAAAAAGGCTCGATAACCTTTCTAAAAGGCTCGATAACTTTTTCAAAAGGCTCGATAACCTTTCCAAAAGGCTCGATAACTTTTCCAAAAGGCTCGATAACAACTTCAAAAGGCACGATGACAGTGTAAAAAGGCACGAAAATATTTCAAAAAGGCACGAAATCATTTCGAGCCTTTTCCGAACTTTTTTCGAACCTTTTTCGAGCCTTTTCAAACCTTTTTTGAGCCTTTTTTGAGCCTTTTTCGAACATTTTTAAACATTTTCGAGCCTTTTTAACTATCAATATATTATGGTGAAGAAGGTTACTGTGGGGGGCAATTTTGTCCGTTCACCATAAATGGTGCCTTTTAAACTTAAGTTAGTAAGTTGGTGCTTGTTCCCAAAAAAGAGTCTCAAATAGTGCTATTTAATTTTTTAACCCATCCGAATATTACCCTCACAATCGGGGATATATATACTCCCACAATCGAGGGATATAAACTCTCTGCCGGGAAGAAAACTAATTCTTTTAATAGGTCATTGAAATTCTTTATAAATGAGGGTGAGACACTACACCTAATCTAGTGAGAGAGAAACTATTGATAGGAAATTTTTTACTTAACTTTTATTTTTGGATGTGATTTTTGGTGGATGTTGATGTGGTGCCAATCTGTTATGATGATATGAATTCAAAATTAAGCCAAATTTAATTCGGAAAAGTATTAAAATAAATTCAGGATATAATAGGAGATATGGTTCGAACACATGATCTGATAGTGTATGTGTGAAGAACATATTATTTGGCCAACATCCTCTCGTCTTAAAACTCCCTTCTTACTAAAATGTATTTTAAAATTGCTATTATTGAATCGAATTCGGCAAAGATCTTAGCCATCCACAAGGCTTGTCAACTATATGCTTCTAAAGCTTCTTTGGTGAGACGTGATATTGTCATAGTTAGTGACTCGAAGACGGCGGTTTTGTGGATTAATAAGGAGGGTTTTAGTTGTCTTAATCACGTCAACAATTTATGATATTCGAAATGGTTTGGATTTATTGGGAGGAACAGTAACAATCTATAATTCTAGAGCCACTAATGCTTTTACGGATAATCATGTGAAGATGGGGTCTAACATGTGTAGGGAATGGGGATTTAGTTGAGTGGGGGAATTGTTAACTCTCTGTTGGGTTCTTTATGTTTTTGGTTGGTGGCTTTGTCTGTTGTTTCTTCGCAGCCGGTGACGCTGTTTTGTAATGGTTTTTATTCATTATCTCCTCAATAAAGTTGTTAATTGTTAAAAAAAAAAAATTGTATTTTAAAATCTTTCATGATTGACTTAATTTTTTTTTTTTTCAAGTATTATACTGTTACATAAATTTGGGGAATTTAGAGAAGGAGTGATGACTCGAATCTGCAACCTCGTGGTGCAGGGGTGAAGGGTTTACCACCTAACCAACCTCATTTCGTCGATTAACTTAAAATTTTCTTTACAAGATTAAAATAACGTAAAATTAGCCCTTCAACATGAAATTCTAGCATGCCCTTAATTAGGTAGCATCTATATCACATGATTCACATCCCATGTTTATTTCTTTAAAAAAATAAAATAAAAATTATATTATATTATTCATATGATTCACAATCCAATTTTAAATTCTCAAACGTATACAAGAAGCAAAATCTAGGTTGTACCTTAATTTAAGAAAAATGAAAATGAGGTTCCAACTTGCAAATAAAATATTATGACCCGACATTAACTAACAAACCCTACCCATCTAGTTGCCGCCCCGAACCTCACACACCAAACCATTCTGAAAAAAAACAAAAGAAAAAAAAAAAGGGTCTAGATTCGTTGTACCTGATCACATCAATCATCAATTCATCAATCACCGCCCCCACATAATCATTTATTTAAGAGAAATTTAAAATTAACCATAAAATTAAGTGAAAATTACCAACAATGACCACATATATTATAGAAAATTCGTTTTTAACCACATGCATACTTTTAATTGTTTTTAACCATATTTTTGAGAAATTACTCAAAAGCCCTCATATAAAAACCCCCCTCAAAACACTCTCTCTCTCTTTTCTCTCTTTTCTTTCTCTCTCCTCTCCTCTCCTCTCTCTCACCGATCTCTCTCTCTCCCTCAAAGCACCGCCGGCGTGGCCGTGCGTCGTCGCCGAGGGCCGACGAAGGCGTCGCAGCGGGCCGGTGCCCTTCTGGGCTGCACGACAGCGCCGTCGTCGTGCAGCTGGGTCGTGCGAGCTGCTCCTTCGCGAACGAAGGGGTTCGCCGTCGTCGTGCAGCGCCGTCATCGTGCAGGTGGGCCGGCGTCGTCGCTGCTGCTGCCGTCCTTCTGCGCGATCGCCGGCGATGGATCTGCAAAACAAACAAAAAACCTAAACCTAAACCTAATTTGAATTTGGGGAAGAAGAAGAGGAAGAAGAAAGAGGGAAAAAAAAAAAAACTTATCCTAATTTCAATTTAGTCCAGATTTCAAGTTTGAATATTTCTATTTTAGGCATGATTTCAAGTTTGAATATTTCCATTTAGGCATGATTTCAAGTTTGTGTATTTCAATTTAGTCGTGATTTCAAGTTTGTTTCGAGGTTTAAAAAACACTATTTTCAGGGGTACTCTGGTAATTTATGGTACTAAACTGATTTTTTTTTTAAAAAGTGGTTATTAACAATTAAAAATTCAAAAGTGGTTAAAAACAAAAGTATGATGTTTAGGGAGGCTAGTTTCGGTTTTCTCTCTAAAATTAATGGGCTTATTGTTTTTACTCAGGATTAGTATTTTTATTATTTCTATTAAGATATCCAATTTTTGGACAAAATTGCCCTTCTTTATTAAAATAAAATAAAAAATTCTATATATTTTTTTCTTTTTCTTCTTCTTCTTCTTCCTTGAAAAAAAAAAACAACTTTTTTCTCTATTTTTTTTTATTCTTTTTCTTTTTCTTCTTCCCAAACCTCCATCTCCTTCTTTTTCTTCCCGGATGTGTTTAATTGTGTTAGACTTGGTGTGTTTAATTTGATTTTGCCCTAATGTGTTTAATTGATTTTCCATGGTATGTTTAATTGAGTTGCCCTGGTGTGTTTAATTGGGTTGTCATGGCGTGTTTAATTGATTTACACCTAGTGTATTTAATTCGTATGCGTTTGTGTGTTTAATTGGTCTGCTATAGTGTGTTTAATTGGTTTATACCTTGTGTGTTTAATTGGTCTGCTTTGGTGTGTTTAATTGGGTTGCAGTGGTGTGTTTAATTTGGTTAACCTGGTGTGTTTAATTGGTGGTATAGTGTGTTTAAAGAAATCTTGAAAAATTTCCAGATTTAAATAGATTTGGAATTTTTCCAGATTTTCTCATACAAAAAAAAAAATTAAAAAATCTTCTTTGAAACAATGGAATTTTTGTTTGACAAAATAAAATCTAAATTTTTTTTAAACAAAACGAAATCTGGAAATTTTGTTTGAACAAAACGAAATTTGAAAAAAATTTCAACAAAATAAAATATGGAAATTTTGTTTAACAAAACCCAAATCCAAACACAACTCTCACCATTCATAAAATAAACAACCACCATTCATAAAACAACAATCACCCTCACACCCAGATTGGGCAACCGACGATCGGAAAACCCAAACTTAAACACAACCACAATCGACAATCTGGGTTTGGGTCGCACGATCTGGACTAGATCGTGGTCAATAACTGATGATCTCCCTCCTTGCCGCAAAATGCATGGGATTCGCACGAAAAACCCAACGGAAAACCCATCGACTGTGGCGTTGACTGAGAAGGAATTGGGTTTGGGGTGGTTGATCTGCGCTGATCGCGAAGAACAGCGGGTCTGGGTGTGAAAACCCATCAACCCAAGAGCAAAACTGGATCGGGTGTAATCTGATCTGATCCAAAGAAGAAAAAAAAATGTTTTGTCTTGAAGAGGAGAGATGTGTGAGAGAAAGAAGAAAAAAAAAATGTTTTGACCAAATGAGAGAGAAAAGGAGAGAGAAGAGCTAAAGAAAATAACGAGGGGCATTTAAGTCTTCACAGCCAATTATTAACTACAAACAATAAAAATATTAACCTTTTTTACTAAAAAGGTATTTCCCTTTATTTAATCATAAGTCTCCTCAGATGGAGGTGGTGGTGGTGGTGGTGGTGTTGTTCGAAGTACAGTCCAAAAGATACAACACTTTGATTCTCTCTCTTTTTTAGTTTCTCTCTGCTAATATGGCGATATTGGAGGAATCGGTCGTGAATTCGAAGATATCTCCGCCTGATTCCTACGCAGCCGTCGTTCTTGGTGGTACCTTTGACCGTTTACACGACGGCCATCGACTTTTTCTCAAGGTACTACCCCTCTCTCTGTCTCTTTTTTTATTTTTTTTTTCTCATTTTATTGTTTCTTCCTGGTTGAAAATTTGTTGAAAGTGAAAATACTAGGCAGCAGCGGAGCTTGCCAGAGATCGAATTGTGGTAGGCGTCTGTGACGGTCCTATGTTAACTAACAAACAGGTATTTTTTCCAGTGTCATTCGTTTTTAATTATAAAAAATTTTCGAGCATTTTTCCCTATAATTTTGATACTTTGATGTTATTGCAAATTTCATTTGTAAATGAGTTTTAAAGCCTTATTAGCTGTTGTATGGCATCGATCACGAATTGGGTTCTGATAAAGTTTGATTTTTGATTAGAATGTGCAAGTAATTGAGAGAGAAATAGTGTGAGTTGTTGTACTTGTTTAAGCTTAACATTATCTTTTAGCTTTTAAATGAGTTTAAATTTTCATTGAGGTAAGAATCACCATGAAGAAGAAGAAGTGTTTTCATTATTGGTATTGGATATCACGTAAGTTTAAATTTTCATTGAAGTATGAAGAGGAAGAAGTGTTTTCATTGTTGGATATGAGAGTGTATTGTGAACTCTTAATAGCATGAATTTCTTATTTTATTTTATGCTGTGATGGAAGGTTTGCTGATATGTTTTTATTTTAATTGCCTTTTGAGATGTCGAATTCAAAAAATTTTGTTCCCACATCTGCAGTTTGCCGAGTTAATACAACCCATCGAGGAAAGGATGCGTAATGTTGAGAATTACATCAAGGTACTTAGTACAAGCAAGTATGTTTTGTGTTCTGGTTAATTTTGTCAATTAGAAAAGAATGTGCATAGGTAAGGGTTAAGGCCTGTATGGACAAGTTTCGTATTCCTGCAAGGATGGCAGATTGATGCTGTCCTTGAGTTCCTTGCTCTATGCTAGAACTTTGTTCTGGTGAGAGATTTTTGATATGAAACTTGCTTTGTGACTTGGATCGGTGGCAATACACATGGGGCAGTAGTGCTGTGAAATTGTGTTTTGCGGTAATTGTGTATAGACTATTTGTTCTCTCTTATGTTCTAATGATCGATAAATTTGTCTCTTTTTCTGTTAAAAAATTGCAGTCTATTAAACCAGATCTTGTAGTGCAAGTTGAACCTATTACAGACCCCTATGGCCCTTCAATCATTGATGAACATTTGGATGCGATTGTTGTCAGGTTCTTTTCTCGCTTGATATCTAGCTTTGTGTATCTTGGTTTTAAGATGTGTCTACAGAGCAGGCTTTTCTTTTCTTTTCTTAAATGTATGTTCTTACCTTTTACTTGTATCGAACTGAAGTTTTAGTTAGGCATGTGCTCTCTCTAGCTTTCGACATTTATGTCACACTTAACAATCTGTTTAAATCATCATGGATGTTCAAAATCTGTAATCTGTCGGTCAATAGCGTGATTGTCTTTCTATTCCTACGCTACTGTAATGACCATATGCAATTTTCGTTGACCTTGGGAGATCAGTAATCAGAGAACTTGCTGGGTTATTACAATCTGCCAGAACTATGATATTCTTATATATCTTTAAAGAGAGTTGTATCATAACTCTTGTTGAATATAATCGGATTAATTTTCTGGCAGCAAGGAGACATTACCTGGTGGACTTTCGGTTAACAAGAAGAGAGCTGGCAGAGGCCTTTCACAGCTAAAGGTTTGAATTACAGTCTCTATAGACTGTCTAAATCAAAGTAGTTTATGTTAAATTCCTCATAATACCATTTTCAGAATTTAGGCCATAACGTTGGGCATCATCTGCAGATCGAAGTTGTGGATCTAGTTTCCGAAGGATCGAGTGGTGATAAGATAAGTTCAACTACATTAAGAAGGCTCGAGGCTGAGAAGACCGAAGGATCAAGTAGTGATAAGCTAAGTTCAACTACATTAAGTAAGCTCGAGGCTGAGAAAGTTGTGGATCTAGTTTCCGAAGGATCGAATGGTGATAAACTAAGTTCAACTACATTAAGAAGGCTCGAGGCTGAGAAGACCGAAGGATCAAGTAGTGATAAGCTAAGTTCAACTACATTAAGTAAGCTCGAGGCTGAGAAAGTTGTGGATCTAGTTTCCGAAGGATCGAATGGTGATAAACTAAGTTCAACTACATTAAGAAAGCTCGAAGCTGAGAAGACTGAGAAACCACCACAACCTGACTGAAACAAAACACTTCACTCCATGAAGGATTTTGCAGAGATGAGCAGATTATCTATCTGGAACATAACATAAAAGATCCAGAAAGATTGTAACTATAACAACCTTGTTTTGTCATACAACTTTTTATTCTTTCGTCCGCGAATAGAATGAGTTTTTATCATAATAAAACATTCTATATACTGAAAAGCTTAAGCGTACATTGAGTCATAACATGTGCAACAGGTAAATTTTGATTGATTCAGATATTATACCGTTTATATAATCGTAGTGTTGCAGTGAAGATTTGCTATCGAATATTTAAAATTTAAAACTTTTTCATTCATTGTCTTTTAAATAATTTTTTTTTTTCAAAAATATGATTAAATAACGTTAAAATTCCATTGCTAAAATAACAATAACAATATAATTATATGGTTTATTTAATTAATTACATAAACAAAACGGCACCGTTTTGCCCACAAAACGTAACCGACCTATTCTGGCGGACTACAACGCCCTTTACAATTTAACGGCTATCTTAATAATCAACGGAAATTTGAAAATTCGTGAGACGGTTTAATCGAACAATTGCGACCCCTGGTTATCTTTATATATATGTACTAAAAAAAAAAAAAAAAAAAAAATCCCCATTAAATTGTTATCATCTTATTTTTCTATTTTGCTCTGATCATCTCTCACTAATCACCAAGACACTCAAACACCAGGACATTCTTGGGGCCTTCTCGGTTGTGCAAAGCAGAAGAGTGGTCTATCGTCTTCTTCTTCTTCTTCGCATACCTTTTCTTGAAACCCATTTTCAAGGTTCCTTTTTTATCTTTAATGATTCTGTTTACAACTTCGAATTGCTTCTTATATGTTTCGGTTTCAATGGGTTCTTTATTCTTTGATGTTTCAACATTTCTTTTTGGACTGTAAACACTGAATGTTCTTATGTTTCTGTGTGTTGGTTATCTCTGTGAATTAGAGAAGTGGAGGAGTAGAAAAGAAAACCCAGAATCTTTATCCAAAGATTTTTGAAGTCTGGTTGTAAGGTAATATTCAAACATTCAATTTCGTTTACTTTTCTCTTACTTTCTCTTGAAGCAATTTTTTTGTTTTTGTAATGTTGGTTGTCTCTGTGAATCAGAGAAGTGGAGGAGTAGAAAAGAAAACCCAGAATCTTGAGAGAAGTTTATCCAAAGATTTGAAGTCTGGGTTTAGGGTAACATTCAATTTCGTTTACTTTTCTATTACTTTCTCTTGAAGCAATTTTTTGTTTTTGTGTTGATTTTACATTTTTGATTCTCTGAATTCGATTTGTGCAGGTTGGGGTTTTTGTTTTTTTTGCAAAATTCTTGCAAAGATGAATGATCTGATGACAAAATCGTTTTTAAGTTATGTGGAACTGAAGAAACAGGCCGGAAAAGACATTGAAGCCGATCTTGACATTGAAAGAGGCCAACTCAGCCCCAAAGATGAGCAGAACCTTTCACAATTCTTCCAAGAAGTTTCTGTAATCAAAGTTGAAATGGAAGAGATCACCAATCTCTTGTTTGATCTTCAAAATCTTAATGAAGGAACCAAGTCCACTCACAGCGCCAAACTTCTTCGTGGGCAAAGAGACCGAATGGAATCAGACACTGTCTCCGTTCTTCGCAAAGCCAAGATTGTCAAAGCAAGACTAGAAGCACTTGATAAATCCAATGTAACCAATCGCGCAATATCACATGATTTTCGAGAAGGGAGTTCTGTGGATCGTACAAGGGTATCTGTCACCAATGGTTTGAGAGCCAAGCTTAGGGACTTGATGAATGATTTCCAGTCTTTGAGAGAAAAGATTTGGTCTGATTACAAGAAAGATCTTAAGAGACGATACTATAATGCAACCGGAGAAGAACCAAGTGAGGAAGTGATCGAAAAGATGATTTCGAGGGGTGGGAAAGTCCAAACATTTGATGATATGGATTTGGGGAGCAGAGAGAGACATGAGGCTGTGATGGATATACAGAGAAGTTTGACTAAGCTGCATCAAGTGTTTCTGGACATGGCTGTTCTTGTGGAGACACAAGGGGAGAAGATTGATGACATTGAAGAGAATGTGGTGAGTGCAGGTGATTATATCAGTGGTGGAACCAACAGTCTTTACTATGCTAACCAGATGAAGAACAAGAAGAAGCCATGGGTGTTTTGGGTTTGGGCTGTTGGGTTCATTATACTATTGGTTTGCTTCATTTCACTGCTCATTTCTTGACTCAGACAATCTCTCTGGAGAGACAAGACTTTCTCATGGAGTTTCTGTGTTGGCTGGTTCAATATAATTTTGTAATTCTTATGAAAAATTGTGCAGTTCATGACTCATTTTTGTGGCTTTGTTAGCTCATAATATACCATTTTTTGTCAATGAAAGCTAAATTTATAGGCTTTTTTTTTTCCTTACTTGGTACATGTACTAGTTTGCTGTTGTTTTAATTTTTTGTGCATATAAAAGAGGGACCAGTCTTAAAGTATCTGCAAAACATATCATAAAAGGCAGACCAATATATATATATATATATAAACCAATTCAAGCCAAAAAGGAGAGAATTTGAAAACAAATTAAAAATGGAAGTGAAAGTGATGGCACCCCACTTCTTACCATCTCCAACAAGCCAGTTTTCATTTGAAACAAATGCTTCTACACAGACCTTGTCTCTTCTCAACAGATGTTCAAACATGGAAGAATTGAATCAAATTCATGCCCAAGTGTTCAAGAAAGGCTATGCATTTGATGACAACACCCTTCCAGTGAGAAAGCTACTAGCTTTTTGCTCCTCCGCCCCGGATTCAGGCAGCTTGGCCTATGCACAGAAGGTGTTCGACGGAATTGACAGTCCTAATACTTTCATGTGGAACACTATTATCAGAGGGTACGCAAACAGTACTCAACCAGAACAAGCCCTGTTTTTGTATCGCCGGATGCTCGCTGATTCTGTTCCTCAAAACGCTTACACTTTTCCGTTCCTGCTCAAAGCCTGTTCCGGTCTGTCATCATCACCCTTGGAAGAAACCAAACAAATTCATGCCCAAGTTGTGAAATTCGGCTTTGGTTTTGATGTTTTTGCCGCGAATTCTTTGCTTCACGCTTATGCTGTATCTGGAAGAATCAAATCTGCACGTCTTGTGTTCGAAAGGATCCCACAGCGCGACGTTGTTTCTTGGAATTCGATGATTGATGGCTATGGAAAATGTGGGGAAATGGGAATGGCCTGTGAAATCTTCAAAGTTATGACAGATAAAAATGTAGTCTCGTGGACGACGATGATTTCTGGATACGTTGGAGCAGGCATGAATAAGGAAGCTTTGAACCTATATCATGAAATGCAGGATTCAGGTGTCAAGCCTGACAATGTAGCACTCGTAAGCACCATCTCAGCGTGCGCTCATCTGGGAGCTTTGGAACAAGGCAGATGGATTCACACTTACATTAAAAGAAGAGGTATCAAAATCGATCCAATCCTAGGCTCTGCTCTTGTAGACATGTATGCAAAGTGCGGAGACATGGAAGAGGCGCTAGAAGTGTTTAGACGAATGGAGAAGAAGGGTGTTTCTGCATGGACCGCAGTGGTTTTTGGTTTCGCAATTCATGGACAGGGAAGAGAAGCTCTAAAATGGTTTTCAGGAATGCAGGAGAGGGGGATCAAGCCAAACATGATCACTTTCACGGCGATTTTGACAGCGTGTAGTTATGCAGGACTGGTGGATGAGGGAAAATCATTGTTTGAGAGCATGGAGAAAGAATATAACCTGAAACCGACAATAGAGCATTACGGATGCATGGTTGATCTACTAGGCCGAGCTGGGTTGCTGAAGGAAGCTAAACAGTTGATTGACTCCATGCCTGTAAGACCAAATTCTGTCATCTGGGGGGCACTACTCAAGGCCTGCCAGATACACAGAAATCTCGAATTAGGTAAACAGATCGGAGAAATGCTGATCGAAAGTGACCCTGATAATAGCGGTCGTTGTATTCTTCACTTGGCAAACATCTATGGCATAGCAGAGGAATGGGACAAAACAGTTGAAGTTAGAAGGCAAATGACAGACCAGAAAGTTTGCAAACTTCAAGGATGCAGTTCAATTAGTTTGAATGGCATCTTCCATGAATTTGTAGCTGGGGATAGGTCACACCCAGAGATGGACAAGATCAACGACATGTGGAACCGAATTTCAAAGAGATTGAAACAAGAAACAGAAGAGAAAGAAACAGCAATCCATCAAAACAGTGACAAACTTGCAATTGCATTTGGACTAATCGGAACCAAACCAGGTGTGACAATTCGGATCATTAAGAATCTTCGTGTCTGTGAGGACAGTCACACTGTGACAAAGCTCATCTCCAAGGTCTATTCCAGGGAGATTGTCATGCGGGATATAGCTCGGTTTCACCATTTCAAGAATGGAAAATGTTCATGTGGAGATTACTGGTGATCAAGCTATAGATACAGCAATGAATTCGTTGCATGCTCAAAGTTCAGAGTGCCCTCCACAACAGTTTGGGGAAACAATCAAACTTGTGCATAGAATTACTTATCGTTATTTTTTAATGACGCTTAAAATTAAAAGTATTTGTAGAGCAGTGATACTTGGACAACAGAGCATCAAAAAATTCATGCCATTTGAAGAACTTCTTCATCTGGATTCAGAGAGGTTTTTTAACTAATAACTAATTATTACCCTATCACTTTTTTTTTTTAAAGTTTAAGTTTGGGTTTTGCCGGCGGTGGTTGGATTTAGGAATGATGGTGGTATTTCTGGGTTAGGGTTTGGTGATTGAGGTGGATGATGGTGATGATCAGACTTTGTTTTGTTCAAACAAAAATTCCAGATTTTATTTTGTTAAAAAAAATTCCAGATTTTGTTCCATTCAAACAAAAAATTCCACATTTTGTTGTATATTAATTGGTATCGGATCTTTCTTGAGATGATTTCTGTTGAGTGCTTTCTTTTTAGGCAGTGTTTCTGAATTTAAAGAAACCGCAATACACCATCTCAATTGGTTCACAAACAATGAATTGGGTGACAAAAAAAAACCAATGAAGTTAAAGCTGCTAATATATATATTTCATGCTTTCAAGGATTTGATTCTTTAAAATTTCCAGATTTTATTTTGTTAAAAAAAATTCTAGATTTTGTTTTGTACTGCAAAAATTCCAGATTTTGTTATTTTTATTTTTAAGTAATTCCAGATTTTGTTCCATTCAAACAAAAATTCCAGAATTGTTTATTTTTGTTAGTTTTTAAAATTTTGATTTTTCAAAAAAAAAAAAAAAAGTTCTTTCTCTGTTATTTTTTATTTTTATTTTTATTTTTTTAAATCCGTTTAAAATTTTTTTATTTAACAAGAAGGGAAAAATAGTAGTTTCGCATAAAAGTTAACAGAAGTTAGCAAAAGGTGTAAAATGGTTATTACTGAAACTAGAGGGTGCAAAATGACTAATACCTCAAAAGTCGGGGGGAAAAATAATTTCACACGACTAGAACTCTATAAGTCGAAAGTGCTGACTTTCAATTTTTACATAATGAGTTTGCCCATTACTTCGAAACTTGAGTTTAATCGTAGATGATGTAGTACTTACCTAAAATAGTAGTTATTGGGTGCATTTAATTACCAAGAAATTGAAAGTCACCACATATTACTTACGAAAAATAGTAATTTTTAATTGAATATCAAACAACATATAACCTCTATTTATTAGAAACCATGCAAAAAGAACTACTTTAAAAACTCTACTTGAAAAACCATATCAAACACACTATAACGTTACAATTTATCAAACACATGCATACTGCTTTTGAGTCTACCGACAATGTTAACTAAACAGTTGCCTGATTAACTTCCCAGTAGATTGTTTTATCAAAACGATTATTTTAAAATCTCTAGCGGTACCAAATTGGCCCAACCCTATAATAAATAACATTTCAATCAATTCATCGTTTATAATAATACTCTTTATGCTGTCAAGACAATGAAATAGCTATGAGATCCTGTGATTTGCATCAGGAATGCAATGAACATTTGATAAATAGCATGGTTTTAAAAAGCTGGCGAGGCTTGCACCTTTAATGTGCTAAGGCTTGCACCTTTAATTTTGGGAGAAGCCAAAAATGATTAAAAATGATTAGGGTGTTTGGTGTTTTTGGTCATTTTTGGCTTCTCCCAAAAGCCAAAATGAGAAGCTACATTTTGTAGTTTTTCCGAAAAGCACCTTAGGAAGCAATGCCAAACTGAGCAGCTCAAAATTTTATTGGTATTATATCAGATATGTTGAAATATAATTGCAACAAAAGCGCACTTTATAGAAACGCATGCAAACTTACCAATTCTGGAAAATATCTTGTCACTGAATGCATATGATTTTTGCAAGGCCTGCAATGACGACAGAATTGAGATTACACATGGATAAACATAAACATAAAACATTGAAAAAGGTTATTGAGAGATGTCATACAAATACATACATTATAGGACAAGCTTGTTTGTAAGCTACAGTAATCTGACACAGCCAAACCAACAAAATCTCGACGAACATACAAAGCTAGCAAAAGATTCGATTTCCCACTAAGGCGTTCTATTCTCGTGAGTTTTCTGTTCATCTCACGCAATCCATCGTACAAGGTATGGGGCTTCACGTACTTCATCACAGATAGATATTCTATGTGTATTGCACTTTTTACAAGAGATAATGACGAATAAGTGAACAAGAAACAGGACAAAGATGCAATAATTTAGTTGATTTTGAGTGTCTCCAACTGAAAACATGTTTCTCGACGGCAGTGGCGGGTATGAACGAAAGCAGTTACCTTCTGCTTGAGAACTTACTCGGCGGCCCACTGGTTTGAGACTTGGAAGCAGTGTGAATTAGGGTTTCTAAGTAGCAATGGATATGTAGATAGGTTTTATTTTTGGCTAGTGCATTCATCTCTTCCATAACAGCTACCTTCCAGTTTGGGTGTCCTAGGGCTTCTTGTATGTTTCTAGGGATGACTAGGTGGGAAATTTTTGAAGTAAAGGCTTTGTAATTTTCGGATAATCTATGATAGGATAGATATTTGGCTATAGGATGTATGGTACATTTCCGGACACCTTTCCTATTAGCTATGGGAATGTCAAGATCAGAAAAGACATTGGATTGAGGAGTAGAAGGAAGATGAGCGATAGAGATAGGTTGAGAATCAGAAGTATTACCTGGTTTGTGCTTATCTGTAAGAAGATCAGGATCGGACCTCGGGAAAGCTGACTGGTCTTGTACCAGATGAGGTTGTTCTCTATTAGTATGAGACTTTCGTCTAGTATAAACCAGTAACTCTGTTGTAGGATGATTATCCTGATTAGGATCTTCACCAAGTAATGTTTCTCTCCCTGGACTAGAATCAGTAAGATCTGGCACCATATCAGTCCCTAATTGTTGTTCATTAACACTCGTTTCCTTTTCAAAAATAGTTTCTTTATGAGAAGAATTTGGAAAGAAAGAATTTGGTAAAACATAATTATTAGTTTCCAAAACTGGTAGATTAGTTTCCAAAAGATTTTCAAACTCATCTTTATTTTCATTCTCCCCATGAAGATGAGTTGGAGAGAAAAAAGGTTTTTGTTCAAAAAAAGTCACATCCATACTAATATGGGTTTTCTTTGTAAGGGGATTGAAACACTTATACCCTTTTTTATTAGGGGGATAGCCGATGAAAACACATTTTTCGGCTCTAGCATCAAGTTTAGACCGAAGTAAGTCCGGTATATGCACAAAAACAGTGCTGCCAAAAACCTTAAGAGGAAGATTAGAAATTAATTTATTATTAGGAAAAACCTGTTTAAGACAATGTATATATGTCTTATGGTTCAAGATCCGTGAGGGAACCCTATTAATGAGGTATGTAGCTGTTAAAACAGCGTCCCCCCATAGATATTTTGGGACATGCATTGAAAGCATGAGAGCCCGACTCACTTCTAAAAGATGACGGTTTTTTCTTTCCGCAACCCCATTTTGTTGGGGTGTATGGCGACACGTAAATTGATGTTGAACTCCTTTTTTTTTAAAAAAATTCCCAAGATATTGGTTAAAATACTCTGTGCCATTATCACTTCGTAAAATACTGATTTTAGTATGAAATTGAGTTTCAACTAGAGTATAAAATTCTTGAAAAAGTTTTTCGACTTCAGATTTAGAGTTCATCAAATAGAGCCAATATAATCTAGCGTGGTCATCAATAAAAGTTACAAACCAACGTTTTCCATTTAAAGTAGGAATTTTAGATGGTCCCCAAACATCACTATGTATTAAATAGAAGGGCGTTGAGGCCCTATAGGGTTTGGAGACATAAGGTTTGTGAGTACTTTTAGAAAAACAACAAATATCACATTGAAATTGAGAAAGAGACAAATTTTGAAATAAAGTCGGAAACAAATGTTTTAAATAAGCAAAACTTGGATGACCTAATCTGAAATGCCAGATCATTATCTGTTCTTTTACAGGCAGAGAACTTACATCACTGTTTGAAAACAATGCCGACTTATTTATACTGTCTTCAAAATAATAGAGACCATCCTGCATCTTAGCACTGCCAATCACCGTCCCCGAAGTCTGTTCCTGAAATTTACAGAGTGTAGGAGAAAACACAACTGAACGGTTAGAGTCAAAAGAGAGTTTACTAACTGATAATAAGTTACAAGAGAGATTAGGGACGTGTAGGACAGAATTAAGAGTGATAGTATTAGAAATCTTGACAGAACCTGTTCCAGCAATGGATGACAAACTGCCATCGGCAATACGGACATTTTTGTTGCTAGAACAGGGTGAATACGTATAAAAAAGAGAGAATATACTTGTCATATGGTCTGACGCTCTGGAGTCGATGACCCACGGTGCAGAATTAAAATGACTTAAATAACTAGTAGAAAGGTTACCTGATTGGGTAAGAGAAGCACTAGTAGGATTAGTTACCTCCATAATTTCTGCCATGTAAACAGAGTATTGTAGCGGGTAGGATTTTTTTTTTTTTTGAATAGTAAACCTAAAGAGTTTTAGGCTAGGTAGAAGAAAGAAGAAAAAAAAATTTGAATAGTAAACCTAAAGAGTTTTAGGCTCTGATACCATGAAGATTTTCTGTATTGATTTATATATTCAAATAGTTACAGTAAGCCATATATATATACACGAGAAGCTACCTTACTTAACCTACAATTAGGCCTACAATTAAGGTTATAAATGCTAACTAATTAATTCCTAACATTTAGCTAATCAATTAGTCAACTAACAATTAATTTACAAGTCAACAGTTATAGGAAATTAATAGGAAATTAATTCCATAGTTCCTCCTAGGATTTTACTCCTAGAATTACTCCCTTAGTCAACACTTTCCAACATAATCATTGGAATACGAGCCATATTCAACGATCCGGATGTCGCGCTTGAAGATGATGAAGATGACGCTCCTGAAGATGGAAATACTGGGTGTATTGTAGATCCGGATGTCATTGAAGAGGGTAATCCCAGGTGTGTTGTATCATTGTATGTGATATACATGGAATTGGGCCAGTGAAGTTTTATTTCATGCATTGAAAAGTGAAGTTTGGGCTGTTGAATTCATTTTACTGTTGGGTCTCATGGAGTTTTTCTAAGCTGAGGGAGAGCTTTCTGTTTGGTCATTTGTGCAGTTCATTCCTTTTTTGTATCTCTGGTTTATCTTCGTTTCTTGAGTCAGACAATTTCTGGAGAGACAGATTTTTCTCATGGACTTTCTGTGTTGGCTGGTTCAATATAATTTAGTAATTCTGATGCAAATTGTGCAGTTCTTGGCTCATTTTTGTGGCTCTGTTAACTCATATAATACCATTTTATCAATGAAAACTAAATTTAGAGGCTTTTTTTTTTCGTTACTTGGTACACTTACACTAGTTGCTGTTGTTTTAATTTTTGTGTGCATATAAAAGAGGGACCAGTCTATAAAGTATCTCCAAAAATATATCATAAAAGGCAGACCAATATACGTATACAAACCAATTCAAGCCAAAAAGGAGAGAAGTTAAAAACAAGCAAAAATGGAAGTGAAAGTGATGGCACCCCAATTCTTAACAACTCCAACAAGCCAGTTTTCATTTGAAACAAATGCTACTACACAGACCACCCTTTCTCTTCTCAAGTCTCAACAGATGTTCAAACATGGAAGAATTGAAGCAAATTCATGCCCAAGTGTTCATGAAAGGCCATGCATTTGATGATGACACCATCAAAACAGTGACAAGCTTGCAGTTGCATTTGGACTAATCAGAGCCAAACCAGGAGTGACAATTCGGATCATTAAGAATCTTCGGGTTAGTGAAGACAGTCACACTGTGACAAAGCTCATCTCCAAGATCTATTCCAGGGAGATTGTCATGAGGGATATAGCTCGGTTTCACAATTTCAAGAATGGAAAATGTTCATGTGGAGATTACCGGTGAAACTATAGATACAGAATCCAACTTTTTTTATTCATTCTCAGTATAACATATAATATGGATTCACTATTATTCTCACGTCAATTTTACATCAACTTCAAATTAGTTCTTACAACTTTGAAAGAGCCTTAACTTCTTATTCATATGGAGGAAATCCAAAAAATAAAAATTAAAGAGAATGGCTTTCCTCCCATAAATTCAGTAAAACTGTGTGCAGCCATCCTTCAGCCGATGCTCAGATGTTGCTCAGCTGTCCAGGATTCCTTTGGCTTTAGATCGACATTTCCAATCTGGGGCAGCCACAGAAATCAAATAAGCAAATTTTGGAAATATAAAAGGAAAAAAAAAAAAACAAGAAACAGTCAATGGATTATGCCCTTTGCATCATGAAAAGCATTGATGCTTAATGACACCATTTGATAGTAATAAGGCATTTTCAAATGAAGCCGGTTACCAGCGAAAGAAAGAAAGTGTTCGATACCTTTGCATTTTCAACACAAACAAAGTCTCGGTAGCAAGCTTCCATCTGCAGATGTGGGTTCCACAACACAGCATCTGACCAACTGCAAGTAGGGGAGCCAAAAATATATGTATAAAAAATATGAGCGAAGAAGGCCTAAGTTGTTTCAAATCATAAAATGAGGTTCCAATTGATGTACTTTGTATTGCAGATAGTTATTGTGTCGCCCAAGCCATTATCAAGGTGCAACTCTTTGGCGGCATCAAGGTAAACGCAATCCACAAATCCAGGAAAAGTGACCACATCCCTGATTTGTTAATGGAACAGTTAGAAAGTAGCCAGAAATAAAGTTATCCAAATAATTTATAAATTCATAGTTACTTTTGTATTTCTTAAATATAAGGGTAAGTTCTAAGTATATATCACAAAGCTAAGAAAATCTTTACGAAGTTAATATGAAAAATATAACGGACCTTTCCTCCTTTCCCTCCAACGGATTGGTAGGATCTGGATCTTTATTTAGAGTTTTGCAACCTTTCAAACCTCTCACAGATGCTCCTGTCGCAGAAGCCTGCATGATAATGTTAAAATTAATCGCAATTTAGTTTGTTTTCACATATCACATAACTTAAGAATGCAATAGTTGAAAGAAAGAAAGAAAGATGATGAATAGCCACTACTCTTTTTCTTTGACTAGCATTGCTTTCCAAAATGTCTAAGTTCTTTCATAGTTTCATTATATCATTGAAGCAAAAATCTTTAGTTCTTTCCCCACTTATCCTGTGTATTTTCCAACAAAACGAAGGAGATATGAACCTTTAATCATGGATGCTTATGATGAAACTTTCCCCCCCCCCCCCCCCCCCCCCATTTCTAATATAATTATGATGAAAATGAATGTTATATCTACAACAAATAAGAATCTGATTACATGCATATTATTCGGATGCTTACATGAAAATATACAAGCACAGATGTAATAAATGGGAGTGGCTGGGGCATAAATTTTTTACTTACACTGAAATATGTATGCAAAGCACTACTGAATGAAAATGGCTTATCGTCTGTATTTGTAATAGTCAACTGTGTGGAAATACTCTTGTCATTTAGAATGACCTGAAAACAGTTAAGCAGACTATAAGTTTGAACTGTATACACGAATAATATTTGTTGCAGTTTTAACATTACGATGAGTCAACATTAACGTTACAAAAACTCATATCCTTAATGTATAGAAAACAGAAAGTGTCGTGGTAGACAACAAGCAGACTATATATATTAGTGTCACCATACAGAAATTTGTTTTTGTGAGGAAAGTACTAAACCGACCGTGTACAAAGCCTGAAAACTGAAATCCCACATAGCACGACTGTAAGGACCATCCTTTAGCTCTAGAGTAACAACAGGATTTCCATCCAAATCTTCAGAGTTTAAAACAGACCAATCCATGTTCCTTGCAAATCCATGCTGTCAATTGCATAAACATCTCAGAATTCTATATAAATACTGAAGCTGAAACAAATATATAATAAGTTAAAGAGATAGCACATAATAGCGAATTAGCGACCATCAAAGGGTTTTTTTTTTTCACACACTTTAGCAGGTATAGACTAAAAGGGGAAGAATGCAATTATCATTTAGTCATTTACTTTTAAACTAGACCACAAGTCCTACCAATTTCAACAAACAACCAAGCATCTCGACATCAACACCTTACTGGTAGCAATAACCCAACACTAGCATACCACGTCGAAAAGTATGCTGCTTAGAAAACTATTCATTTATCAATACATCACACCATAGTATGACATCCAAATACTAACAGCGTAATTTTGATCGTCTCTACAGGCATATATCCCCTTGGCCACAAAGCAAGCATTGGCAGTAGCACTACTAGTGGGGACTTATCTTGGTGTCTCACAAGAAAGGAAAAAAAAAAAAACACACCCCAAAATTTAAAGAAACTCATAGAATATGGAATACAGAGAAATGGAGAATATAACAATGATAGATAAATATACCTGCTGCATCGTGCCAGGTCCAAACTGCGGGAAGCAATGTGGGATGCCTCCACTATCCCAATACAGATATAGTCAGTATCTGGTACAAATCCTCATCTCTCAAATATTAAGAAAAAAAAAATACCCTTACTATTCAATCAAAAAAACGAAATTCATTTTCATAATTTCAATTCCTCCCATCCCACCAAATGAGATATATTGCCTTTTTTTCTATTTCCTTTCATTCGATTTCGAAAATAAGGATCAAACCAGCCTACCTAGCCTCTCTAATAAGTATGTAATCTGTTAAAAGCATAATATTCAAAATGACTCAATTGAACCCACAATTTGATAAAAGCAAAAAGATAACAAGTGAATCCAAGCAAGCATGAATCCAATTGAATAACCTGATAGGCTTCTTCTTATTGAAAACAGCATCTGGTCTCACAAAAAGAAGGTCTTTGCCATTTGAAACTTTCCAAGATGTGACACAACCTCCAAATAGATATATCTCAGCTTCACTGCCACCAACAAATAATTCATTCAATACCCACCATAAAAAAAAAATCACAAAGAAGCAAAAATTGGAGCCGAAGAAGAAGAATGCAATTGAACTCACCTACCGCTAGAAGAAGTCAACACAACCTTAGGTAGATTGCCTTCACCTTCCGTGACTTTCACTCCCAAACCAGTAGCTTCTTTGCTTACTGATGCAAAAGACATACCTTGCTTTCTAACACCCAAAAACCAAAAATACAAAAAACAAAAACAAAACAAAAAAATGATCCTTCAAAAACATAAAACACAAAAAAATCAACTTTTTTAGTGTAAAGTTTTAAACTTTTAACTTCCAGAGAAGTACCAGAGCTGCATGAATTGCGGGAAATTCAAATTAGAGACTCACCGATTGACTCGCCTTAAAGTTCGGGGCTTTAGAGTAGGCAGAGAGAAGGACATTGAAATCGTCGCCATGAGAGAGAGAGAGATCCTATCTGGCCTATCTAGTAATGCTACACAGACACATTTCTCTCTTCAACCACTTGAATCTAGATTATATAATCGTTATGGTCCGATTGTAAATATTCGCATATTCTTAAAAAAAAAAAAAAAAAAAAAAAAAAAAAATCAACTAGAATCGTCAAATGAGTAATTGTACTTTGTTCAAATTTAGTGTCTAAATGATATGTCATCACTGTAATCCATTCATTTAAATCATTTAAATCTAATCCAATTTAAATGAATGAATTACAGAGACACCACATCATTTGGGCACCAAATTAGACACAATAGCATTATTGTTGTCAAAATCAATATTACATACCCGATCCGAATACATAATAATAATTTATTTATTTTTTAACTAAAGTCTAAAGATATTTTGGTGATTTATCAAAATTAATATTATATTGTGTTTCTATCCTCAACAAAGACATTGAAAATTACATGAATAAAAATATCCTTAAAATCAAAATTTAAATCAGTAAAACTTGTAAGATTGAATAGAATTATAGAAGTATATCATATAATTATTTTCACTTTTTTCATTTAAATAAATAAATAAATAAATAAAAAGAATGAAAATAACCGGTTAACACAACATTGATTACAATTTGGGGTGCGAATAAAACAAACTTGTATACACATTTGTGCATTTTATTAATTTCTCCTCAAATCAAATGAGTCAAATAAATCTCTTACAACATTATAAAGTGCTTTTACAGTTGATTGCACAAGTGCTTTTTTTGATTTAAATTTTGAGAACTCATCCATCTAGCATTGTGGAAGATCCTTCGGTGGAGGCAGAACAGATTGGTCTGGTCCCGGTCCATCTTCCACCACAAATGCCATCTTCAATCCCCAACCAGTGTGCAGCTCCAAATGACAATGCATAAACCAAACTCCTACATACCAAAAAAAAAAAAAACAAACGAATCAATTAGTATACAATCCTGATAATTGAATCAAATCATGTTACGTGTTACGTTAACATTTGTTATTCATTATGATCGTTAACCTGGATTGTCAGCTCTGAATCGAATAGCAGTCCATCCACCAGTAGGAACACCAACTGTGTTTCTCTCAACAGGGTCAACCAAGTTGAATTTAGCAGGATCTTTAGCAGGATCAAAGTTTCCAATTCCGGTTCCGACAACGAAGAAGTTGTAACCATGGAGATGAAAAGGGTGTGACTCAACAGTGAGAAGATTAGTGTCCTGAAGCACCAACTCAACTGTAGAATTGAATGCAATCTTGCTGAGTCTGGTTCCATGTGATGTTCCAAGATTGGCTGTGAGTGGAGCACCAGTGTAGTTGAAAGGTTTGGGTGGCTTGTCAGGAAAGTCAGTCTTGAAAACTCCTTTCAGGTTGAAGTAATGAGCTTGGAGAAGAGCAGTTTCCGGCATGACAAAAGAGATATTATTCAATGAAGCCAGGAGTTTTGTTCCATTCAGACAAGTTGGGCAAGAATCTTTGCCAAGACCGATTGTGTAGAACAGTTTCCTGTCGACATTTTGAGGGACTTTAGCAGGAAACAATGGAGTGTTGAGGCTTTTAAGGTTGCCGGCGTAGCTGAGAGAGAAGTCGGTGTCGTTTGGTGCTGGTAATTGAGGAAGACTTGGGAGGACAGAGTTGGGGACACCTTTGTATTGAAGAATTGCTGTGGCTGTTTTGTTGTCTACAGGAATTGGGACGTCCATGAAAGACCTAGTAGCCATGAAGTATCTTCCTGGTGCTTGGTTGGCTTGAACCACAACGTTTGTGGTCTGTCCAGGCGCTATCAGAATAGCTTGTGTTGTGAATGGCTTTGTGTAAACCGCATCCACTTCCACAACTGTCATGTTGTGACCTGCTATGGCGAAGAAGAGCTCGTCGTTGAGGGCAGCGTTGATGATCCTTAAAAGGTATGTCTTCCCGGATTCAACTTCCATTGCAAATGTATCTAAAATTAAACAACCAGATTTTGTACCAATTAGTACTTGAAAAGCAAGTTTTCTCTATATAGCTAATTTGGGTCACTTACGTTTCTCAGAACATGGAAAGAGAGGTCCAGGCTTGCCGTTGATTGTGTGTGCATCTGACATATTTGGTGGCAACCCCATTTTGTTCCCTTGCTTCACCAGCGCCTCCACATCACTGTGCCACCATTCTCCTGCAACACACATAGACACACACACATATATATAAATATGAACATTATAATTTATATGTATAAATTTGAGATGAGAACGGATTGAATATTTGTGTTTCGATTTTTAATGAAAATTTGAAACCCACCTAGCAGAAGAACCTCTTCTCTGTTTGGTTGCGGGAAAGGAAATGGAGTACCGGGTTTCGGCATGATTACAATTGCACCATAGACAGTAGCTCTTAGCCAGTGAATGTGTGCATGCCACCACAATGTTCCTCTTTGTCCTGTTACATTGAAATCATAAGTGTAGCTACTTCCTGTCTTGATTGGACATTGTGTTATATAAGCCGGTCCATCTGCCCAGCCGTTGCGATATTGCTTCAATCCATGCCTAATTATAACAAGAATCACATAAACATAAGATTGATATATATATAAAGTTTATGTATTATTCAATGAAATCATATATATGTATATATGTATATATACCAATGAATTGACATGTTATATTGTGCATGGTTTGTGACATTGATAAGAACTCTGTCTCCTTCTCTGACGTAGATTGTTGGCCCTGGAAACCCACCATTTACAGTTACAATCGGCTTCGCATGGCATAATCTACTAACATTCTTCACTTGAATCTGCAGAGGAAAAAACCAAAACATATATATATATATATATATAATTATTGATCAGTAAAGAACCAATTAGTAAATATATTGGTAGTGTTTGATATATATAATGCATGAACTCACATCAAACTGGTACTTCTTTATGGCGGCTTCAGCTGAAAACATCCCAAGAAACACACAGAGAACAAAGGAAAATAACCCAGAAAAGAAAGAACTGCCTCTGCTAGCCATTTCGCTTAGCGAGAACAAACAAAAAGAAAAAAAAAAAAAAAAAAAAAACTTATGAAAACGTTGATCAGTTTGTTTAATTTGGATGAGATATGGAGATCATGAATACATGTACATTATATACAATGGAGTTTTAAGAGAGAGAATAGAAAGCAAGCAGCAGCTGTAGAGGAAGTACAGAGAAATCTTGTAAGCAAAATACTGATAGAGACTTGAAAACAATTTGACTGACGTAGAGGCTGGGATTCAAAACCAAGTATATTTTTTATTTCCTCATATATATATATATTCAAAAACATATATTCAAATAATTTGAAAGAATTTTGGCATGAAAGCAACACAAGGCCAGATAAATGCTAAGCTTTTTCGTTAAGGAAAAGGTTCTACTTTAATGGTGGAATTCTGCTCTGTTCTCTCTTGTGAAAATGGTTCATTTTTTTTTTCACTACTGCAATGGTTTACTGCTGTTATATATTTGGCGATATGTCACTCTCAAATGGGTTTCTTTTTTGGATTTACTTTTCACATCAGAATTCTTTGGACCAGAAAGCAGAATCGTCTAGCTTTTTGGCATGGTTTTGTATTAAAATATATACTAATTGAGGAATCAGGAGAAGTTACTTCTAAGCTTGTAGGACATTTCTTTGTAAGATTTGTTTTTGCTTATTATGGGCTCGATCGATCGATGCTTTGCGGAGAAAACTTGTTATTGCTTCAGGTTTCAGAGTTCAGACCAACCCATGTCAGAAATATAAACTAAAAGAAAAAAAAAGAAGTTGGGAAGTTATATCACACGACAGAGCTACATGTGAGTGACATAAAGGAATCAGGAATTTTGTTGGAGTGCATGTCTAATGTCACAATATTAAATCCACCACGGATGGATTATGGTTTGTGGATATGAGTTGTATTTGTACTCTTCTTCCGAAGGTTGGTTGGTTCAATGCAGGAGTGGATATCCAAACCGTTAAATCCATCAATTTGTACGAACCACAACGATTTAAACTACTTATTTTCACATCAATAACTCTTAAGGTGCGATTGGTGCATGAGATTAGATGGAATTGTATTATTTCTAGTGTCTGTTGAGTGTTTGAGAAGCCTTACTGGATTGGTAATTCAATGGATCCTCTTATATTTGAAAATAGTCTTTCGTATACTTAGTATTAATTCAGTCAAGTCTCATATATCAATAAACACATCGTAATATTAATTTAGTCAAATTCAATCTCAATAGCATCTCAATTCTATAAAATCAAATTCAATCCTACTCACCAAACGGTACCTTAAAGGTAGGATTCTAAGCTAGAAATATTGGATACCCACTAGTCCACTACCAACATTCACACCAAATAGAATCCGTTAAGAGGTGGATTTAGGTCAGTGATAGAGCCCACCTGGAATAGAGAAACAGTTCAAAAATGTGATGCCAATTGGGCCACTCTTGGACTCAAGGTTGGACTGGTTCAGGTACCGAATCCTGTATATTTGTGTTGTATATCAGATGCGGAATCCTATAGAGTGGCGGTATTTACACCCCTCAGAAACTGTATGTACACCCCAAATTAGTATTTTTTTTGAAAATCCAATATTAACCTTGATCAAAATTACTTAAAGGACTAAATAGTTTGTAAGTACAAACCCCAATAATTATTAATTGATTGTATATTAATCCTTTGTAAAAAAAGAAAAAGAAAAAAGATGTTTCCTGTTTGATATTCACATATATAATAAAAATAATTCTATTTTCTCAATCCCTAACTTCTATTTTAGATACTAATTTCAATCCTCAAAGGCCACAACAATCCCCAAAGACCACAACAACCACCGTCATCAATAACCATATAAATTCATCATCAGGTCTCCTTCCTTTTTTTTTTTTGTTTTTTTTTTTTTTGAACTGTCAGTTTATAGAGCCACTCAGGCAAAGAGGACAAAGAGGAACAAACCCAAAAGAAACAAGGCAATAGCAAGACCAAAACAGAACCCGAAACAGGCCAGAAAAGCAGAAAAACGAAAACACAACCAAGCAGAAAACCGAGAGCCCACTTTTGTTTAGTTTTTAATTTTGATTTTCTTTATTATGGTTTATGGGTTTTGAATTTACATTATTTTTATTAGATAGTGATTAGATCTTTTGTTCATGGCTTTTGATTCAAAACCTGGGGGTCTTTGTTTTTAGTGATAATATATATATATATATTGAAAAGAGAAATTATTTATTTGAATAAAAAGATATAAAATAATAATAAAGTTGATTAGATTGTAGGGTGTACTTACAAAAATATAATACAATGAAAATAAAGAAAGGGTATTTTTGGTATTAAGTGGGGTTTATTTACAAATCAAAGATCTTTAAAATATTTTAGGGGTATTGTTACGAAAGGGGATGTATATACAGTTTTTGAGGGGTGTCAATATCGTCAGTCAATCCTATATCTGTTCTCTATCGAATCGAAAAAAAAAAAAAACGTACATGATCACATAATTCAAAATTGTTAGAGCATTTCCAACAATCTCTTTTGAAGACCCACTTAAATAAGGGTGGATATTGTTGTAAGAAGTCATTAAGAGAGTATGTATTCTAACAATACTAACAATACTTCCTTAAATGACACCCTTAATAATTTTTTTAATTTTATCTTGATGTTTTACTTTGTAATTATTATTGTAAAATAAATTACTCATCGGATAATAAAAGAGCTCTTGAGATATAAAAGTTAAATATCTAGCGCTTTTAAAAAAATCAAATATGTGGAGCCCACCTAAGGGAGACTGAAGCCACCCCTTAATTAAGGGAGTGAGCTCCATCAAAACACATTTAAGGAGCCTTTAAGGGACCTGTTGGAGCTGCAAAAATACAGCTTCTCCCTTAATTAAGCTAAGGGAGGTCTCCAAAGAAGACTGTTGAAGATGCTCTTAGATCCCACACGGCCACACCTGAAACTTCAACAACATACAATTTAATTAAGTTGTTGATTGATTATTGGTAAAGAACAAAGAGAGTATATCTTGATCACATAATTCAGGATTGATAGATCTAATGGTTACAATTTTATTTTATTTTATCATTTTGTATCAACCTTAGGGTATCTCCAACCGTGTGCACCAATCTCCAATTTGCAGCAGAATTCCACTCCAACCCAGGTGCTATTCTTTGCGCCAGAGTGCAGTTCCTCTTCTTCTGTTGCCAGATCTAGCGCAACAAGCATTCTTGCGCTACTTAAATTTGTAGCGCTACTTTTTTAATAAAAAAATTGTTTCATTGTTTTTGATTGGTTGAGAGGGAATATGTAAAAGAATATTCTTTTTATAGTAGAATTTGATGTAATGGGTTGGAGATGAAAGTGTAAAAGTTGTTGCATTTTGGAGTAAAGTTACAACAAATTGGTGCAATGGGTTGGAGATGGTCTCATTCTGCAATATTGAAGAGAACAACTACTGAAACCTGAGTTATTAGTTTCTAAATATCTAAGAATTTGTATATTATAAAATATTATTAGAAACAAATAATCTATCTTTGACCACCAAAAGATGTTTAAAAGGTAATTAAACATATATTATGGTTTGGATTATTAGAAGAATACGACCGTTAATTTCTCTCTATTAAAAGATTAATGGTAGACAGATAACCTTCTACTTGATTTTGATAGTGTTTTTTAAAAATAAATAAATAAATAAATATATTCTAGATAAGTATATATAAGTATATAACAATACAAGCCAGAAAATGACAGAAGTTAAACCATTAATCAAGAGAGCAACAAAGAGAGAAAAGTCAATAAAAACGAACAAGAAATTCTGGACAAAGCTAACTTAATTAATAATTGATGGATACATACTTTGCTTTTTTATCAATCACCAAACCACCACCACCACCATTTCAATGATTGATTATTGCTTTTCCAAATTTGCAAAATATTTCACTTTAGTTGTGTTTGGTTCATGATCAATCTTGCAATAAAATAAATAATTTAAATATAATTAATTAATATAATAGATAATAAGATCAATCTAATAAACAAGTTTTCAAACTTAAAAAGTGAAGGAAATTTATGGTTATATTACAAAACAATTGACAATATATATGCTGAAGTACTAATCACACATATTATCCTAGTAACTTCTTTTAAAAAAAAAAAATTACTTTGGCATAATCCCACAAAATGATTCATGCATGCAAGTCTTGTACGAAAGATTTTAAAAACTGAGCAGTACTTGACCAAGATGGGTCATGGGTGGCAATGTCCATTAGCCATCACATATCATTCTTCATGCGTAGATTGTCTATATGATACTGTAATAACTAGCCAGCGTTTCAGATTCTCTCCTTATCTGGCTTTTTACCGAGCTCTTTTGTAAGATTACTTGAGTTTGAATGAAACGCTTATATATTTATGTGTAACTTGATAAAGAAAGCTTAGCAAAAAACCAGACAAGATGTACATCGTCTCTTAATATGTATGGTATATAGAACGTTATTTGTGAAAGGTTCGAGTCCCACCATATACATTTTATAAGTATATGTAAGAAATTTTCTTCCCGTTATTGTAAAAGTAGATATATCACAACTATTATAAAAGTAAATATACATATCGTACATGTACTGTTTGATCTCTCGACAGATCTCTGATATGAATATATCATTCAAACTAAGGTAGTAAGGTGCTCTTAAAAAAAAACAAAACTAGGGAAAGAACAGAGAAAGATCCAAAACTCAAAAAGAAAGAAACATTACATTAGAGTAGGGGATGGCAGGCCAGGTTATGGATAATGCCAACCAAATTTTACACACAAAATGAGGAGCTACCTCTCATCTCCATCAAACTACTATTGATATTATACATAATACATTAATACTAGGGCCTCTTTTTTTTTTTTTTTTTTTTCAAGTACTTGAGAGACAATCTCACATTCAAAAACTACACATGGGTTCCATCATTACCCATGCTACTCGCCAAAAATATAGGCGTGCACTCTAATTATTCCTTCCACTTTTCACGCATATAACTATTGACCTATTGTACTATTCTATATATACATTGTACTATTCTATATATACAGTACGGTTCTGGGTCAGTACACATTGATATAACTTACATCAGTACATTGTATGTGTGGATCATTGATTATGGAGAAGCACTGATAAGTGCATATATATTGAGTTAAAGCATTTAAATATAGTGGTTCATATGCAACACACTGATGTAAGTTATATCCGTATGTACTGACTTGAAAATTTATATATATAACTTTCGGTTACAAATTTAAGAGTCTCTTTTAGATACATTTTGCTTGTAAAGTATGTCTCTTAGAGCAACTCCAATCGGGCTCCGAGTTAGCATAAAATCCAATTCTCATAAAATTTTGGCACAATGATGATTGGCGCGCTAATGTTTACAAACGTAAATATTTTTTTAAACAGTCGCATCAATCAAATCTTTTATTTTTAATTTTTTTTTTACTAATTTAACCCTTTTTATACTTAATTAAAATAATACGTATTCTTAAAAAATATACTGTTGAAAAGATCTCGTTAAATGACACAAATATTAATATATATATAGTCTTTCTATTATCAGTTCGAACTAATATAAAATATATCAGTTCATTGCATGTGGACCATTGGATTTAAAAGATACTTTGACAAGTGCATGCAGCCAAGTCAAAGTATTTAAATTCAATGACCCACATATAAGGAACTAATATTTCTTTTGTCAGTTCGAACTAATAATAAAAAAATTATGTATATATATATTATTATATTTATTTATTAATTAATATTAAACTTTTATAATAAATATTAGAAAAATAGCCTTTAAAGATGTTATTTTAGTGTAAAATTTGTTATGGAACATTGGAGTGAAAAAAAAAAAAAAATTTGGTGTAAGAATATCTCCATCTAACGTAAAGTCTAATGTTGTACATTGAAGATGGCCTTAGATACATGATAAGATCAGAAGTTTGGATAACAGAAAAGGAGTCGCTGCACACTGATTTAACGGAAATATATGAGACTATAGTCACTATATATATAAAACTAAAGTTTGAACTTGGCGAGATTTTATTAATCATTTTGAACTCTTCATTCATACAAACAAAGAGCCCTTGGTTTGAAATGACAAATTTAAAAGCATATTAAGTGCATTACCAATTTACCATATAATTTAGGGGTTTTTTTTTTTTTTTTTTTTCCTAATTTATTTTATGGAGAGAATGTTGCTATCTGTGGTTGGGAGTGTGGGACTGTTGTCCACTTAATTATATATATATATATATATATATATATATATATATATATATATATATATATATATATATATACAGTCTTTCTATTGTCAGTTCGAACTGATAAAAGTTATATCAGTTCCTTGTATGTGGGTCACTGGATTTAAATACTTTGACTGACAAGTGCATACAGCTAAGTCAAAGTATTTAAATCCAGTGGCCCACATATAAGGAACTGATATAACTTTTATCAGTTCGAACTGATAATAGAATTTCTGTATATATATATATATATTAAAAAATGAATAAATTCATGGATCTACGTGTCACTGATTCATTGTACCAATGCCACTCTATCAATGGCTGTGCAGGCACGTGCATCTGTGACTCTTGCTCAATCTGCATTGGGATCCCTCCACTCACTCACTCACTCACGTGTCTCTCTCTCATCCTGATACGTGTGTCTCCATACAACCCTCAAAATCAACCGTCCGATTTATCAACAACCCTATGTGTTTTCAATCCAACGGTCTAGGATATATATGACACTTTTAACATTCGAACAAACCATCTAGATGGCAGCTCGATAACAGTTAAAGGAGAGACACATGTAATGTTTAAGTTATAGCTAAATATAATCCACTCAAACACTCTTTATTTATTTATTTATTTATTTTTGACGATTTCTATTAATTCGAAACAAGGTATTTTTTTCAAAAGCTTTCGTCATTGGTAGGATTCAAGCTGCTGACCTGGAAGTCATTTGCCTAAACACTTTTTATTCTTTTAAAATTAAATGACAAGATCAAACACTATAAATACAACCTAAAATACAACTCCCACTATTTATGACAAGGAAAAAAATTCAAGTTTGGAGAAACTATTATACAAAAACAATAAAATGGAGGAGGGCTAAAGTGAAAATAGTTTAAAATTTAGTAATGATTTTATAAATTTAAAAAAAAAATAAAAAATTTGAGGACGGACGTCCTCCAAAAGCCCCTTACTTGAGACTTGAAGTGTATAACCACTTTATCAAGAGTTTATGTACATATGTAATATAATAATAATTTACCACCGTTTATTTGTTTAATGTTATTTGATGGTAAAAAATGTTTATTATTTTATGACAATTATTATTTTTGTATTTAATTTTAAATACAATTATTGGTACTATTATTTTACCAACTATATGTAAATATTAAAAGATGATTGATGACCATACCAAAAAAGTCATTTTATTTCTTGTAGTAGAAGAACGTGAAAAAGAAGTCTTCTACACACACAAGTAGTCAAAGCAGACTCATCAGTCTCTGCAAAAACAAAAACAGTACAGGTTGCTTGCCACGTGTACCATTAAACAGTACAAATCAAAATTATAGATTTAATGCAATAATTTATATAAGGTTATCTCATTATCTGTTATACTTTTTTATTTGACTGACCATATATTAATATATTAATGTGAAAATGTGATGAGGATAAAAAAAGCAAAGTTGAGTTTGGATCTGTTTTAAGGGGGAGAGAGAGAGAGAGCGAGAAGTGGAGTAGCTGTGTTACGGTGGTGGCTGCGGCGGTGGATGAAGAGGAGACTGGAAATGTGAAAAGGGCGTTGAGAGTTGAGACCAAATGCGAAAAAAAAAGGTTCCCGGAATATAAAATGGTTTTGGTTTCACCGATTTCAAGCTGTTGTTGTTGTTCTTCTTCTTCTTCTTCTTCCGTTTGATCGATCCGGTCGAGGTTGGTTTCACTTTCGTGTTTTTCTTTTTCGGCTACATTGTTGATTATTTTCGTCCATTTCACTTTTGTGTTTTTAATTGATAAATTTTTTTTGATCTTCATGTTATTATAAGGGTGTGGTAAAATGCGTCATTTCTTTGCTTTCGAATTCGAGCATCTTCTTAAAGGAATTGATTTTCTGGAGTTATTGATTGAAAGATTTGATTTCGAAACTGATTGAAAGATTTGATTTCGAAACTAATCGAAATTTGTATGGTTTTGCCCGATTTATATCTTTATTCTCATGGGATTAGACTGATTAGTACAATTAGGGTAATCTGAAACCATCCCTTTTTGCATCTGATTCTTATAAAAAAAATAAAAATTGCTGGCGTTTGGAGTTTTGGGTTCTAATCATCATGTCATTCATGAAAATGAAATAATCAGTTTCAGATTCGAATACCCATTTATAAAAATTGACCAAACAAGACACAATTTCCTTTTCTAGGTTATTTGTCCATGTATGTATGTTATTGTGTAATTGTAAGTTTACATGAAATGTGTTTGCAGTTATATGCTTCTACAAAGATGTCCTTCAAAAACATTGTTCGTGAGCTTAAGGAAATAAAAGATGGAATTGGGAGCTTGTCAAGGAGAGCGAGTGAAGGGAGGCATTCGCGGCGTAATCAGTCTCATATAGCTCCTGATCAACCCCTCCTAACTCCGACTGATTCGATAGAACAGGGTCAGTGGGCAAATCTACCTTCCGAATTGCTTTTGGACATTATTAGGAGGATAGAAGAGAGCGAGACCTTGTGGCCAGCTCGTGCTGTGGTTGTTTCGTGTGCTTCGGTTTGTAGATCATGGAGAGAAGTTATCAAGGAGGTTGTTAAAACACCCGAGCAATGTGGAAGGCTCACATTTTCAATCTCACTGAAGCAGGTAGCTCTCCTAGTCCTAGATATGTTTCAACTTTCAAAGAGTGTGTGTGTGTGTGTGTACGTTTATTTATATCGCCTTTTTTACTTGGTTTTATTTCTTATCTTTGTGCCTGTAAACAGCCGGGCCCTCGCGAGTCTCCCTTACAATGCTTTATTAGAAGGGACAGAGCAACTTCTACATATCTTTTGTTCTCTGGTCAGGTGCCTTGTAAGTTTTCTTATTAAACCTCTGTTTGTGGCAGTATTTTTATAGCTATATATACATCGCGCTAAAGAATATCTATCATTTTCCCATTCTACTTATATGTTGGATTCTGTGAGATTTCACATCACTTTATTGTGGTTCGTTATCTGGGAATCTTAATGTTGCATTGCTTTCGATAGGGTGTGGGGTGAAATCTATGACATCACAAATGATAACCAAATGTTAGTGTTATTCAGGTGTGGGGGGGAATCTATGACATCACAAATGATAACCTAATGTTAGTGTTATTCGGGTATGGGGGGAAATCTATGACATCACAAATGATAACCTAATATTAGTGTTATGTTGTTCCATTCTAATCTTTTTATATCATGAATGAGTGGCTAACGGGCAGCTTGACAGATACATTGTAACATGGATTTTCATTAGTAGTAGATGTTCATTAGTGATGTTGTTGATTTTACAGCTGAGGACGGAAAGGATAAGTTGTTGTTAGCAGCCAGAAAAATCAGAAGGGCAACGTGCACAGACTTTGTAATATCTCTGGTTGCTGATGATTTTTCCCGTGCCAGCAGTACATATGTTGGTAAATTGAGGTTAGTTTTGCCTTCACATTTGTCACTTACGTCTGCTTGCTTGCTTACTTACTTTCCATTGGTGTCTCAAAAACTTACTTGACTCATGCTCACCAGGTCTAACTTTTTGGGTACCAAGTTCACTATATACGACAGCCAGCCTCCATGTGATGTGGCAATTCAGCCAACTAGTCGGCTTAGTCGAAGGTTCCATTCCAAGCAAGTGTCTCCAAGAGTACCCGCATTTAACTACAGGATAGGCACTGTCTCCTATGAGCTCAATGTTCTCCGCACAAGAGGGCCGAGGAGAATGAATTGTATCATGGAGTCTATTCCGGTCTCTTCTATTGAGGAGGGAGGCACTGCCCCAACACCACCTTCATTCCCCAAGTCATTTGAAGAACAATTTTCTTCCTTTAAAGCGTTGAAAGGAAAAGAAGCAGTCACATATAGCAGCTCCCCAAGCCCCTCGGCATCACCTATATTGACACCAGGTTCTCCTGAGCCGCTAATTCTTAAAAACAAGGCTCCTAGATGGCATGAGCAGCTACAATGTTGGTGCCTAAATTTCAAAGGACGTGTCACAGTGGCTTCCGTTAAAAATTTCCAGCTCGTGGCAGCTGTCGAGGCATCCCACAATGTGTCAAATGAAGATCAAGAAAAGGTAATTTTACAATTTGGAAAAATCGGAAAAGATATCTTCACCATGGATTATCGTTACCCGCTCTCTGCATTCCAAGCCTTTGCAATCTGCCTGAGCAGCTTCGACACCAAACCAGCCTGTGAGTGACAGTAGTACTGTAGGTTTGCAATTTATATATCATTGCTCACAGAGCTTATGGCCTCTACATACGAAGCTGATCATTCATGGTCATTATAGCTCGGTTTTCTTCAGTGTGATCGAAAATTCTTCCGATCACTCACTATATTTAACTTATATTTTGTTTCTTGGCACTTGATTTAAATTAAAGAAGTTCAGGTAAGTTATATTTATTGAAGAATTTACTTCTCTTTAACCCTGAAGACACTAATTTAAAGGACAATAACAAGTATAAAAGTAGATAATGTTAGGGCAGATTAACTTTGATTTGCATAATTTTTGAATAGTCAATCAAGAATTAGACACCTGAGATGGCATCTTTTCAACCCTATTTTCACATAATAATGCTATAGATTTTACATGCCTTAGAGATCAAGACATGAATCTCATTACTTGGGAGACTTGGAGCATCAACCTTTGTTTGTTTCTTCACTGTTTGCCACTACTTTGAACACATATCTCATCTCACAGTAGAGTAAGTAATAAATTCACTTGAAGTAAACTGAAACTGTTGATGCGGAATAGGGTTTCTGCATCAAAGCATAAAAGAGAAATAGAAACTTAAGGAATCAGTGACTGTAAACTAAAATGGGAAAGAAAGTATACAGAAAAAAGGGAAAGGGCAAGGGCAAGAAAACGCACGGTCGAGGCCCGTATATTTTGATCTGGCGCACACGACAATCCTTCCCGTTAAGTTGGTTTGACAACACAGCGATTTGCAACATAAAAGAATTGACAAAAGCTTCTCTGCTATTTCAGGAGAAAGAAACATATAAAAATCACACAAGATTGCATAAAATAAGCAAAATCTAAGATGTCTTGAAGAACAGTTCAACTCATCACTCGAAGAACGAATTTCTTGAAGCTGGGATATGCAAAAAGTATTTGTCGATTCAAAGGTTATGTTATCAAACTAAAAGGTTTAGAATAGCCATTCTAGTATAAGTTGCTGTCAATTGGTATGTCTATCAGTTAATCAAGTTAATTAGTTTGAGCACGAATACGAGGACACGAGACGAGAAAGCATTGAATTTAATTGATTACCAGCTGAAAATTTATTGTAGAGAAGCTAAGATATAAAGGTATAGAACAAGAACACAAAAAATAAAGCATTCATCACTTACTTTGGATCGTTTCTGGACAAAGGAATATAGATCCACCCTTTTGGTTTGACAAGTTCCACATTTTTTACCACCTAAAAACACCATTTGCAAGAAGCAGAAACAAATCAACCAAATAAGGTATAATTTGATACAATCATATATTATTGGTTCATCAACTATATTAATGGAAGCACTTACTTACAAGCATGAAAAAAAAAAACCAAAATTCTAGAACAAACCTTCAAGTTGTGGAAACCATCACCAGCTCTAATAGAGATCTTCATTGGTGTATAGGTCGTCTGATAAAGCTCAAAATCCACATATAGCACTATCAACTGCCAAAAAAAAAACCCAGAATTCATTATCAGCCCTAAAAATCAAACACAAAAAATTGAAATACTACATACTTGCAATCTAACTTTCTTCTTGAACTGAATATTAACCAAATGCGGCGGCGCTCCATCGGATCTAAAAACACAAAAAACAACAATGAAGTCGATAGTTTTTTATTTATCATAAAGACAGAAAAGATTGAATAGAATGAGAAAGTTTACTGCCAATAAGTGTCGACATTGTCGTCGAGAAGAGCAGAGACACCGTTTCCTGGCTTGCAAGAACTGACACTCCAAGCAGCTTCCTTGCCCGATTCTCTGAGGTCTTGGTGTAGTTTCAACCGCTGATATCCTCCTGTGATCTTCTTCCCTTTTTCTTCTGACTCCGATGACTCTGTTGCCATTTTTGTTGCTTCTCTTCGACGAAACCCTAATTTGAATTGACCCAATCGAATTTGTAATCATGGAAAATGGAGGGAAGGGATATCAAAGGAAGGAAAATTGTTTCACTTTTTTTTTATAATTCAAAGTGAAAGCGTAAAACGGAGATAATATTAGTTACCCCTCAGATTAAAGTTAATTAAATTTGGATATTAAAATGATTTAATATGCGATTTAACTCCCTGCCTTATACAAAAATAAAAAAATAAAAAAAAAATCTAACACCGAATGAGGTAGGGAATCTGTCACGACCTACCGAAATCAAACACTACATATGCAATCGGTCACTAACATTAAAAAGGAGGTGCAAGCTAACATGAGATATATATTTCTCATCGTTTTTAGCCTCTTGTTTTTAGCGGCTTTAATGACATCCAGGGTCGGAATAATGAGAGGGCTGCCCTTGAAATATATATATAAGATTAATTACATAAATAGCCCCTAAGGTTTGATAATATTATGATGTATTTGTCTAAATTTAGTGAAATATAAATATTTTGTTGTTCAAAGTAAGTGATAAAAATACACATAGTATTATGGCTTTTAACATTATAGAATTAAGTCATTTGTAAGTTTAAATAAATAAAAAAAATTGAACTATAAGTTTAAATAATTATTTATGCATAAATTTTACAATATATTTTATATTATTGAGTAGTCCATTATTGGTGTCATCTTATTATTAAAAAATTAAACAAATAATATCATCAACAAACTTCAATGGCTCGTATATCTTACACTGACTTTATTATATCAATGTGCATGGAGGAGGAAAAATGGAAAATCATAAGAGTTTTCTCTACATTGCACATCGAATTTAATAAATTTAGTGTGAGAATTTATGAGTTGTCTAAACAAAAGTAGATAAATCCAACTATCAATAGCTAATAAGGAAAAAAAAAAAAAAAAAAAAAAAAAAAAAAAAGACTATTTTTACATATAATTTAGCCCGGGCAGCCAATATTTTCTGGGTACACCCAGATAGCATCATCACCCTTATTATGACTCTAATGTGATAATGTTTTGTCGAGTTTTTTGCCTTGTGGTTGTGAAATCCTGCCATGCAATGCAAGCTCATGAGTATGACCCTCCAATGGCAGTTTAAGAAGTCATGTCACATCACATCCCAAATTGTCTGCCTTTTGAAATTGATGAATATATATATATATATATACACACACTCACACACTGTCTGACATGCAATGCAAGAACAGGAATTCATTCGTGGTTGATATGTGTTGTCGATCAAACGTTTTTTGCAAGATCCTTTTTCACTGCCTCATAACAACTAACAAGTCACGGTAGTACTCTATGAAATTAACTGTGTTTACTGAGCTTTCTTGCAAGCTAGGTCTTTTCACTGCTCATGGTACACAACACAACACAAGAGGACATTGTTTGCAGAAGTGACAATCCTGCTTATGGCTTATATCACTCTCTCTCTCTCTCTCTCTCTCTCTACTGCTGCATCCAAGAGAAATGGTTTAAATTCACCACTGTGTGCATGTGTACGTATAAACAACCACAGCCCACAAGCTATATAGCAGCAGTGGTTTGTCCTCTTGAAAGGTTAGTTTCCTTGAGAGAGAGAGCTGCCTGACCACATGGTCTCCACCAGCACCTTCCCTTTTCAATCCTCCAATATATCCCCACCTCTAGCTTCTTTAATTTCTCCAACCACAATTCTCCAGTGTCACTTTCAATTTCTAATGACATCTTGTGTGGTCCATTTTCTCTTCTTGGACTATTCAACAAACCCCCATAATGCATATGTATCTCTTCAGTCCTTGTACATTTTGCAGATGCACAGATACAGACAATAATAATATCTCTAGCTAGTTATTATTACACAAAGGAAACCTGATTGTTTGATTGATGAGCAAAATCAATACACATATGAATGGTAGTAATTTGGCAAATAATTAAGAGCATTCAATATTGTAGAAACAATTATTATTATTTTTTTCACTGAAGAATAGTTATTGATCATGATCAGTAACACAAGTGCTACAGATCAGAGTACATAAATGTTCAAAAACTACTAATACATTGACACACAATTTGCTGCTTCTAATAAGTTATTGAACAAGGAGACATTAAAGCATCGTCGCTGACTATTCTTGATCAAACACCGCCCCATCTTCGAGGCTGAGTAAGTCAGAAGAATCCCAGGTTGGAAGAAGGTGTTGGACTTGCTGCTGCAATGAATTTTGATTCGAATACGAATGTTAAATAGAGTAAAAAATATACAATAAAAAAAAAAGTGTTTTGCATAGAAGTAGTAATTTACAGTGAAGCAGCTGTTATATAGTTCCGGGCGGATAGAAATAGAGGAGCTTGTTGTTGTGGTTGTGATCTCCACTGCATTTTGAATATTGGTGTATATCGGTCTCTCAAGTTCATAGTTAGTTGTTACTTGTTGTTGCCCCCCTGGATTCATCTGAAGCTCGGCCAAGCACATGCAATCAGTTCCAGAAGAAGCCATACTTGTAGATTATATTTTTCTGATGAGTGAATTCTAATTACCTGATCATGTGCTGCAGAGAAATTATCGATGTTGAATCCTGGCCCTGGATTTTGAGTAGCCAGTTTCATTGACAGGAACTGCAAGTAAATTTATATAAGTTGTCAAATATACAAACAACATATATATGATGAAACTTTTTCCAGTACCTCAACTTGTCTTTGAAGAGATTGAACATAATTGATGATTTCATCGAGCATTCCAGCTTTTCCAATGATGTTGCTGCAACCAGGGACTAAATCTTGCAAACATTTCATTTTCCTGCTTATTTTTTCCCTCCTGGCCTGTACATCATAGACAAGATATGTACTTAATCAATCTGTGAAGTTGATTACTATAGTGTTGATGGAAATTAAATAAATAAATAAAAACACTCACTCTTTCGGCTAAGCTGTGACTGTCAGTGGCCTGGCCTCGTCGAGCCCTCACATGAATGTAGTTTGGTTTGTGGACCGCTGATGAGCCGGCCTTGGAATTATTATTTTCTGATGAAGTAGTAGTAGTAGTAGTCACTGCTCTGGCTCTCTTTTTAGGCTTGGAAATGGATTCCAATTTTGCTTCAACTTCAGTCCTTTTCTCTACAACAACAATCTGGATACCAACACACCAGAAATTAATTTGTCAAACCCATCTCAGTTTCTCAGATTAAAATTGGTTTGTCAACATGCAAAATTGAATTGAAGACAAAAGAAACACACCTGATCATCATCATCAACAGCAGCAGCAGCAGCTTCTGTTTTGGTGGTCAAGCTATCTTTGCTTGAGTTAGTAGTATCATCACTAAATTTCTCGTCCTCCATAGAGATTAATTGGCAGCAGCAGCTACTATAAGTGTTTGTAAAACAGCTATCCATGGTTCTAGTACTAGTAGTAGTAGTAGTAGTAGCAGCAGCAGCAGTAGTATTTGTTGTTTGTATTCCAACAGTATTATTATCCACTGGCGGCGCCGCCTCCTCCTTCTTGTTGCCAGCAGCAGCAGCAGCCAATGAGAGATTGCCAAATGTTGGAAAATTATGAGCACCCAGAAAAGTATCATCATCAACAGGTTTGTTGTTTTTGTGACCCTGAAAATCGAGAACCTCTGCACTGACAAAGCCATGAAACAGAGGCACCGCCATTGAACCTACTAATTGATCATTTGAAATATCATATGGAACTACAACAACATTATTATTAACACAGTTGTGGTGATGATGTTGTTGTTGCATGGCCATGTCCGCAACAGCTGGGGACAACATTTCTCTCTTGAACACGGTGTTTTAAGAGATTTGAACTTGGCTGCTGCTGCTGCTGTTGCTCTGTTCAAAACCGGAGGCGTTTTTGGAGGTGGTGATGGGATTAATTGCTTAAGCTGAGAGAGTAGTTGTAATACTACTAGATAGAAGAGAGATCATAAAAGAGAAAAAAAAAAAAAAAAAAATGGTCCCCAGTTCGTGAATGACATAATCTTCATGTGGGAATGTCCGTTGTACACCAAACGGGAAAAAAAATTGTCAAAAAGACTCGCTAGAAGAAGGGGTTGAACCTTCGACCTTGTGGTTAACAGCCACACGCTCTAACCAACTGAGCTATTCCAGCTTTTACAACACTATAATCAATTAGATTGATTATATATAATATATTATCACAATATAGATAGAAAACTCCTTACACATATTAGTAAATCGTATATCTACCCTTACAATCATAAGTCATCTATGTTCACAACACCATTTTAGCAAATTGGATATGTTCTTCTACTCCACAACCCTGAGGCATATATTCTCACGATACGGAGAAAAAACTCCCTACAGGTACCGGTAAATACGTATAGTGAAATTTTGTTCCACCGGAAAAAGAAACTTTTTATTACCTCATAATTAATTGATTAAAAAAAAAAAAAAAAAAAAAAAAAAGTAATAGTTACAAGGATGTACATGTTTGTTTGTATATATGGTTGGATAAGTATACGTGGCCCACCGACAATATGTGCCAAACTATGTCAGCATAAAACCAAAATCCCACCAGACCAACTCTCATCCTTCCAACTCCGAATCTCACACCACAAATCCAAGATTCCAATTAACTAGTTTATCTAAAATCTAAATATAATTTCATTGCCTATACAAGTGATTCATTAGTACTATAATACTAAAATTAG
Source organism: Acer yangbiense (assembly GCA_008009225.1). Taxonomy (NCBI): domain Eukaryota; kingdom Viridiplantae; phylum Streptophyta; class Magnoliopsida; order Sapindales; family Sapindaceae; genus Acer; species Acer yangbiense. Next base: position 4,627,141 of record CM017766.1, on the reverse strand, counting down.
CCAAGCCAACCAATTCTTAATATATACTAATTTAGAATTATTCTTGAAAGAGTCTAACTTTAATGTTTAAATGTTGGGTAAACATTAAACCTGGCAAAATTTACACGACCCATTAACACGACCCAAACCCATTCGAAAATAGCGGTTGGTGGGTCAAGTTTATCGGATCGGGTTGTTAATGGGTCAACCCATTAAGACACGAAATATAATGGGTCGGTTTTGGATTCACCCTTAAAAAAACCGTTAATTCGATAACCCATTAATATAAAGACTTTTTTTTTAATGTGTTTATGAAAGTTATTAAAAAAATCTTTGTATAGTCACATTATGGAATTTATATATAAAAAAATCTTTATAATTATGGTAAGAATATATTTTACTAATTAATTTTTTAAAATTTCTAATTTTTTTCTTTTTTTGAAAGAGGAAAATTTTCTAAATTAAAAACTCTAAAACTATAAATCAATTATTTTACAATATTATAACCCTAACTCTAACCCTAAAACTCTAAAAGTAGCTAATGAACTTGATTACATGAGTTTGATCATACTTCAATACTATTTATTTTCAACTTTTTAATAAACCTCAAATATAATATTTTGTAACGGGTCGGGTCGGGTTACTCATTAATTTAACAAATGGTTTCAGGTTTGTATATTTCAACCCATTAAGCTAACAGGTCGGGTTCAGGTGAAGCAATTTTAACACGACCCAAATACGAAACGACACGAATTCGCAATAACACGACCCATTGCCAGGTCTAGTAAACATCGACAAATCACTTGAAGTTGACCATATTTTAAGCTGTTTTTTAATAAATTCAAGGGGTGGTTTATGGAAAAAAAAAATAATAAATAAATTGTTAATGATGAAAATAAATCAAAGGCTAATTGGTACTAATACCCCCTAAACTCTTAAAATATTTGTACTATGCCCCCCTGTACTTTTTTTTTCCAACACTAAATCTCCTGAACTCTCATAAATTGACAAAAGCCGACTATATATGCCCTTTCACAGGGGGTAAAAACGGTTTAATGTTGAAAAAAAAATACAGAGGGCATAGTATAAATTTTTGAAGAGTTTAAAAGGCATCGGTATCGGTTAGCCTAAATCAAAGGATAAGAATCACATCATCATCATGGATGGAGAAAGATTTAGTAGCATAGAAGTTAGGTCCCAGTTTATTGTTAATTATATTAGAGAATATAGAATGGTAATGATGATGAATAATAATAGTTGTAGGCACCCATGATATGGTGTTTTTGGTTCAAGAAGAGACCAGAAGTTGGGGAAGATGTTGTCAAATCAATCTCATACGGAAGAAGTTGTCAAATCAATCTCATATGTGAGTTTGGTTATGGTTCTTGATTTGTTCTGATCATCACTTCACTTGCCAACTTGATCGGATCAGGTTTTTTTTTTTTTTTTTTTTTTTTTGAGTCCAACCCCACCACCATGGCCTTTGTCTCCACTTCCAACCCATTGATTACCTACCAGTGATTTAACATTGACAACCAAATTCTTCTGGATTTCATCTTCATGGATTCATGCATGTTAGTGTTTGTTTACTGGGAAATTTTTTTTGCTAACAATGAGTGACTACAGACCTCACACACATGCTGACATGCATATATGCTCTCCAAGTTTGGTGCTGCGAAAACCTAGTGAACAGGCATTGTAAAGAGTCTATAAACCAACATAACTTAGCTTCGGTCCTTGAATCGCCTTCTGAAAAATTACTTTTCCGGAATTCCATGAACTGCTTTCGGTCTCATGCAGATGCAAAATTTACAAGAAGGATAATATTCCTATATTTCATCATTGTAAACTACAATTTAGAGTTCAAAAGATTGAAAAAAATGGAAGCGGTATGTCATATTATGAGAAAAACTTGCCATATTATAGATCAAATATAACTGTACAATTTCTAAACAGGTGAACAGCTGAAAATGGTAGCAAAAACATCACAAAACAAAATTAAAAACTGATAAAAAAAAACCTAGATATTGAGGATCAGCTATGGAACACCATTCGAAAACTACATTTAGATACAATATAGCGACGTGACTAACCTATCCCAGATGAAAAATCCTACTGCGGCGGAGATGCTCTCTGGTTTGTCTAGAATATAGATGTTAGAGTCGACTTCAATGTCAAACAAGAAGAAGAGCTAAAATCCAAGATTCGTTGCTTCTTTCTTATTGCGAGAGAACTGGGATTTTGAGAACAATGAAAACTTTTTTCCAAAAATTCCATGCGTCTTTGAAGATGATTTCTTTTCTTTAGTAAGGCTTCTGTCGTCTTTTGGGGTGTCCAGATTAGAAGCAAAAGATTCTTGCTCGTCATCATATTCTACATCTCTTAAGAGCCGGAGCAATTCCAAAGCAGTTACCTTTCCTGTTTCGTTCCCATTGATGGATATATTAACAAGGGCAGGGATGACACCTTCGTTCATGACCAACTGACAATATTGAACACGTTGAGAGCATAAATAAAGCAGAATAGCCACTGCATGTTCTTGGTCCTCCCGGCTGCCAATCTCAAGAAGTTCAGCTATAGAAGCTAGGCATCCAATTGTTTCAGCGACGGAAGCCCTAGCCTCTCCATTAATGCACATGTTTTTCAATATTATCAAACAATGTCCAGCAAGAGTAGCATCTTTTAAAAATGGAACCAACTTTTGAATGCACTCCGAAGGTACAATGTGGGAATAAATGTCATTGTTTGATGACAAATGAAGCAGTGCTGTAATGGCGTGCTCCTGGAATTCTCTGTTCTCGGAGTCTAGGATCTGTAGGATGGGAGCAAATGCACCAGATGCTACAATTTTAGATCTACAATTTGGATTGCAAGACAACACTTCAATGATGGCAAGAACCTCTTCAGTGATCACTTCTGAATTAAGAAAAGATGCCAACAGATCAAACGCATCTTCAGGCAAGTATTGTATTGCCCTCCTGCATGAACCAGCACAAAACAATGAATAAACTACATATTGGCCACACATATTACAGTATTAACTAGCATAATTATATATATATATATATATATATATATATATATATATATATATATATATAAAGGACGATGGCTGAGAGAAGTAAAAACGCTGTGTAAGATCCAAACTGTCAAATGTTAAATAGTGTGCAGTGAAAATAACAACCTACCACATGGGCATCAGCTAAAGACCTAAACCAGCTATTAAAGTTTTATATGACATTTGAATCAACTTACCTGTTTTTTCTCACAAATGTTGACAACAATTGAGATCCGATTCTCTGGGCTCTTATGTCATGTAAGTCTAGTGCATCCCTCAAAAATCTTAACAGAGGTTCAACAAAATTCCTAGATGACAGAGAATGACAAGCTTGATTATCATGCTTCAAATGGCTTTCAGCATCTTCAACCACCCTGCATTGACATTCCCAATCAAGTTCAGAAAGTCTAGATAAATCTGTCTCACTTGTGTTTGCAGAAGCTTGATTTCTGTGAAAATCATTGGTACGCACTGATATCAAACTTGAACCATCTGCTATCTTATTGTAGGAGGTATCTGAACTGTAACTAACATCCAAAGATTCAAGAGATATATTGCTGATATCCAATGGAAGACATAGATCATTCATAGAGTTGCTGAAGCTAGCAATAGATGTGGAAGAAGCATCCCACGAGTGAAAAGATTCTGTTTGTATGCTTGGGTCAGGAATGACGATTCCATATTTCTTACACCATTTTGATATTAGATCCTTCATGGCTGTGTTTGGAGTCATTGATTGATGAACCAGTTTCATTTTTGTTTTTGGACACATATCATGACCGTCATCAAACCACTTTTGTATCCACATCCTTTCAAATGTTTGTCCGGACACAATGATGACAGGATCATACATCACTCTCAAGGATATGGGGCACTTAAATTCCTCCGGGGGTTCAGCACTACTTAAGATGTCAGCTTCCGCTTCAGTCTTCCCATAGCCTACATGAGATTCCGCTTCTGAAGACTGATTGAGAACAGAAAATGATCCGTCTTCCTGAGCATGGACGTTTCCAGTCTGCTCTCCAATAATTAATTTGTCATGCTTCTTCAACAGATACAAAAGGTACATTAAGATCTTCTTTTTGGATTGGTCAGTTTCACGAACTTTATCCATCAGCCTCTTTATAGATCTCTTCTCTATTAAAATGGCCTTAGGAGATGTAATATCAAGCCTAGAAGCTGCAAGTTGTAAAGCTTTGACTTCTCTGCACTCCAGGGAATCTGATGAAAAAGAACCCTGCTGGAGCAATTCTAGCAAAGCCTTGGCGACCTCTTCTTCAGATGCGTCCAGGACAAAGGTTGCAGCCCTAAGATCATCACTGATTCGAGAGATCTGCAAATGACTCAAGTCTATCAAAGAACTTGCATGCAAGATAGGATAGAAAAATAATGACAAAAAACATACAGAAGAACAATAAGACGACCTACTATATATTGAAGTCGGAGAAATGCAAAAGGAAAAAAGGAGGATTCATGATGGTTTCGACTGATATTTAAATCAATTTATAACCATCTTCCACCGCCTATTCCACTGGAAAAACGGAAAAAGGAAAGCTTAAAAGCATATACAATTAACAAACCTCAACAGCCAGCATTACTGGAACCATGTTCTGCATTTTGCTTAAACTCTGCTCCAACAAGTTTATTGATCTCTGGCATCTCAAAAGTATCACATTCCCGGTTAATGCCTGAAAGAAATTCAACCACAACTGATCATAAATTGAATGGTTATATATAAGCGAACTGGAACAACAGACACCAATCAACAACAATGTTACACAAGAAGAGATCTATTTAGATGAGTTCATCAACTAAGATTCTTATAATATATCACAACATGGGTAAGATTCCATCTTGAACTGAAAAAATGGTTCAAATTTTATATGAGATTGCTGTTTAAAAGGCTATAATTGAACTCCAGAAACCAATTACATGAAGAAACTCCTAATCTTCAACAGCCATATATTGGCTGCCTTGCTATCTCTAGAACAAATTGAGAGACATTTATGTAATATTTTTATTTTCTATATTTGATTGAATAATGTTTGTCGCATTGATGACAATAAGCAGAAACTGTTGTTAATCGCTGACATTAATTATCCTGAATCATAAGCAAGATGCATACCAGATAGAGCCTACTAGACTCACTGCAATATTGAAGAAGTAACTTGGCTTTTTCAATTGCAGTGTTCAACATGCACAGTGCTTGTATTCCTGATTGGCATCGAGGTCGAGCGGATTCTATTTCTGGAAATATATTTACAACTCTATCTACAAGATTCACAAGTTCTGTACACATAACACGATGCACCTGCAATTGCAAACTATACTTCATAAGAAAAATTCCGGTCTGACAGGATATTATATAGTTTTTGGAATATAAGCACAGACAACATGCAACGACGCTATTCATAGCTAGTTGAATGAGAGACATGGATGGCTATATCTTTCTGGTCTCATTTTGAAATTCGAAGACACCATAACCTAATTTAGAGAAAGCAGTAAGGCTCTATTCTACTTTCTAAACCAAGGGCCAATACATAGTAGGGGCTTTTTCATCCTGTCCTTGTTCGTAGCCTCAAATCAGCCGGTATACAACAATAAATGACACTACAAAAACAACAAAACAACAATAGAAGTTGAAACAACAAAGAAATGAAAGAATCAGACTTTTAAGTGCATAAATAACTTCAGGTCGTATCCGGTCTTAATCCATATGTATTCTAATCACATATTCTGGTCATCTACAGTTAATATAGATTAAATTTCTTTTGTTGAACACAAAAATGATCTATAAAACTATTAATCGCACAGATACAATTGAAGTAAAAAGGAGATTTCGATGAGATATTTCATATTTGTACCTTAAAGGAAGTTGGAGATGGCAGATTCTCAACTATCTCAGCAACATCAGTCCCCATTCAAAAATTCAGTGCCCTAAATCAAGAAATAACATTAGAAAATGGTCATTAATACACAACTAGTACAAACAAACATGTCAATATCATCAGCCAATAAAAAAATATCATAACAAAGTATTGAACCAGTAATCTAATATTGAAATTGAGGCAAGACTTGACAAACAGAAAAAAAAACAAATAAAACAGTCAAAACAAAACACTCCACACAATAATTTCAAAGAAGATTATAAATTTATAGAAAAATACCTCACCCAGTACAACAAAAACCCCAACAATGACGAAACGCCAATTCTCAAAGCCAGAGACTATAAAACCCAACAAAAATATCTTCAAAAATATCTCCAATTCCGACCAGAACTCAAGTCATGAGAAAAAAAGACAAAAACAGTAAATGAAGACCGGCTTTTTGCATGAACAACAACAACAACCCACGGAATCCAAGCTCATAATCAAATATCAAGCACAACCCAGATTTCAGAGAACCCAATACAAGTGTTTTAGCTTCAAAAAAAGTGGTGTAGAAGAAAGGAATCAATAAAAACTATAAAAATTTTATCTGGGAAAACAGAGCATGATATTTCAGTTGATTCTCTAAAGACAATGAAGTCTTTGTGTGTGAGAAGAAGAAGGAGAAAGAAGAAGAAAGAAAATAATAGATAAAGTCGAACGCGATAGAGAGAGAGAGCGCGTAATTAACTCCTGAACTCGGCTTAATTGCTGCGTAGGCTGCGTGTGAAAAAATTAGCGAGTGAATAAACAAACGTAAGAACAGTTTTACGCAGCTTCGTTACAGGTCTGTGACGGCTGTGATGATTCCTGACCGTATATTTTTAGATGGAAATAATATGGAGCGTTGGATTTGCAGGCTGTTGATTTTAGTTGTTGGGTAATCCAACGGTGAATAAGTGGGTTGTGAGGAATTTTGAGAGAGAAGGCTGTAATGGTGGACCCATAATGACATAGCATGTCATTTGACATTTGTTGGCATGTCAAGTGCAGTCTTTATTGACCCCTTCTATGTTCTATCTTCTTATTAATGTCAAACAAATCACCATTTCAAAGACAAGTCTTTGAAAATTATAAATTAAAATGATATTTATTCTAAGGTACTGTGGGTTTTTTTCATTATTATATACACCAACCACTATCAGAGACTGACCATAGACCATAGTGAAGGTGGGCGTGTGGGACCTTAAAAAAAATTAGTAAAAAATATATATTAATTTTTTTTCCTAATCAAAGCAGACAGAGTAATATTTTTGTTTCACCTTTCACAACATTTTTTTTTTCCTTTCCATAAAAGCAATGATCTCTTCCCATTCTCCAAATTTACTTAAATTTGACTTAATCACTATTGTCAACAGTAAGAATTGGTCTTTCAAACTATTTAGGGTGTTGTTGTTAAGTATGATTTTGATCAAAATTCATAAAAATCGATGTGATTTTCTCAAAATCCTTACTAAAATTCAAGTAATTGATCCCTCACTTGAAAGTTACTCGTGTGTATATATATATATATATATTAGATGATGAATTATAAAAATGATTGAATTATATGAATTCAAATTAAACCGCTAGCTGTTTTATTTTATAAAAAAGGGTAAGAAATGTTTCTGAAAATAACAAATAAATAAATAAAATTACTATTTTAGACTTGCAAGTTGCAACATATATTATTATAGAGTGGTGCTATTGACACCCCTACCGCTAAACTATTTATACCCCACTTTTTAAAATTTTGATTTAATTATATAAATTAAATGGTTTTATTATTATTTATTTATTTTATTACGGGGATTACCCTTATACATTTTTTTTCAAACTTAATGCACTATATGTCTTTGAAAAAATAAAATAAAATACACTTCATCTCTAATCTTTATATACAGTTTTCTCACATCTATTCACATGACTTCTTTTTTCTTCTTATTTCATGGTGAAATCATCCTTATTAGATGCAAACAAAAATTTCCTGTAGTCGATTGGATTGTTGGTGGTAGACTGTGAGTGTGATATTGATCTTTTGATGATTTTTTGAGCGATTGAGTTAGGGTTTTCGTATTGTTTTCTTTCATCGGAGATTAGGTTTTCTTTGTTCCAACTCTTGGTGCGATTTCGTTGTTTTTTTTTTTTTTTTGGTAAATAACATTAAATTAACTTTGTAAGATCTGGAATAAAATCTACAAAATAATTGATACAAATCATAGAATGCCTGGAAGATCTGAAAGAAAATAAATCCAGAGCAAAATAATAATAATAATAACAAACATGGATATGGAATTTGAAAAGAAAAACAAAACAAACATATGAAATAATAAAATTAATAAATACTAAATATGATAAACATGAGATCGAAATTTGAAAGAAAATAAAAACAAAAACAAAAATAGTAAATATTTAACGATTTGAAATATTCTATCTCATTAGGGTTTGGAAATAAGGAAAGTAAGGTTTTATTAGTTTTACTTTGTACGAGATTTTTTTTTTTAATAAAAATTATATATCTCTATAAGTAATTTGATAAAATAAAAAATAAAAAAGAATATTAAATAATTTAAAAAGTGTGTATAGATAGTTCAGCCATGAATGTGTCAATAGCACCGTTCATTATTATATTATCATATTTGACCGGTCAATTTTTTTCTTCTTTACTCTGTAAAGCAAGTGTGATTTATACCTAGAAAGTTCATGAAAATTGCAACGTTGATGATTTTGTTAAACAAATTTTTTTATACAAGTTGCAAAATGCGAAAGAAAAGTGTTTAGCGTAGAGGCATGAATTATGTGGGTTAATTACTTAATGGGGCATCTTTTGTTTCCACTTTTTGTTCAAAGTGGGCCTACCTAAAGCTAATCGCTACCTCAAATGACTCAAAAAGCACAACACAAGATGATACATGATGATGACATGTTGATTTTATTTTATATTTTTTTTACTTTCTCTATCTGTCCACTTATTTAAATCTGGCATTATTTTTAAGCTTTTACCATTGATAGAATTCGAACCGGTAACTTAAGAGTCATTTACCTAAACCAAAAACTCGTCAATCTACCAATTGAGCTACGTCCTTAGGGGCGAGGGGCTCACTTGATAATCCATGCAAAGATTAGTAGACACATATTATTTTAAAATAATATTATGGGAATTTTTTATAAACACTTGTGGTTTAATATGTAATGAATATCCCATTCCGCGTTAACTTTTGTCAAAATGACGCAGACCTTTCCTAAGTTTCGTTTGACCTTCGTTAATTTCAACAGTTGGTTAACTCTAAGAGCATCTCTAATGCAATGCTAAATCATTGTGTCAATACTATAATTTAGTACAAAGTAAAAAAAAACATACTCCAATGCAATGTTAAAAACCGTGTCAAATTTAGCATATGCTATAAACTGTGTCAAATTAATTTGTCATGTTTCTTCAACAGATGCAAAAGGTACAATAAGATCTTCTTTTTGGATTGGTCAGTTTCACGAACTTTATCCATCAGCCTCTTTATAGATCTCTTCTCTATTAAAATGGCCATAGGAGATGTAATATCAAGCCTAGAAGCTGCAAGTTGTAAAGCTTTGACTTCTCTGCACTCCAGGGAATCTGATGAAAAAGAACCCTGCTGGAGCAATTCTAGCAAAGCCTTGGCGACCTCTTCTTCAGATGCGTCCAGGACAATGGTTGCAGCCCTAAGATCATCAGTGATTCGAGAGATCTGCAAATGACTCGATTCTATCAAAGAACTTGCATGCAAGATAGGATAGAAAAATAATGACAAAAAACATACAGAAGAACAATAAGACGACCTACTATAGATTGAAGTCGGAGAAATGCAAAAGGAAAAAAGGAGGATTCACGGTGGTTTCAACTGATATTTAAATCAATTTATAACCATCTTCCACCGCCCATTCTACTGGAAAAACGGAAAAAAGGAAAGCTTAAAAGCATATACAATTAGCAAACCTCAACAGCCAGCATTACTGGAACATTGTTCTGTATTTTGCTTAAACTCTGCTCCAACAAGTTTATTGATCTCTTGCATCTCAAAAGCATCACATCACCGGTTAATGCCTAAAAGAAATTCAACCACAACCGATCATAAATTGAATGGCTATATATAAGTGAAATGGAACAACTAAAACCAATCAACAACAACATTACACAAGAAAAGATCTATTTAGATGAGTTCATCAACTAAGATTCTTATAATATATCACAACATGGGTAAGATTCCATCTCGAACTGAAAAAACGGTTCAAATTTTATATGAGATTGCTGTTTAAAAGGCTATAATTGAACTCCAGAAACCAATTACATGAAGAAACTCCTAATCTTCAACAGCCATATATTGGCTGCCTTGCTATCTCTAGAACAAATTGAGAGACGTTTATGTAATATTTTTATTTTCTATATTTAATTGAATAATGTTTGTCGCATTGATGACAATAAGCAGAAACTGTTGTTAATCGCTGACATTAATTATCCCGAATCATAAGCAAGATGCATACCAGATAGAGCCTACTAGACTCGCTGCAATATTGAAGAAGTAACTTGGCTTTTTCAATTGCAGTGTTCAACGTGCATAGTGTTTGTATTCCTGATTGGCATCGAGGTCGAGCGGATTCTATTTCTGGAAATATATTTACAACTCTATCTACAAGATTCACAAGTTCTGTACACATAACACGATGCACCTGCAATTGCAAACTATACTTCATAAGAAAAATTCCGGTCTGACAGGATATTATATAGTTTTTGGAATATAAGCACAGACAACATGCAAAGATAAAAATGAGCTCAAAAGTTAATACAATTCCATAGAACAACGACACTATTCATAGCTAGTCGAATGAGAGACATGGATGGCTATATCTTTCTGGTCTCATTTCGAAATTCGAAGACACCATAACCTAATTTAGAGAAAGCAGTAAGGCTCCATTCTATTTTCTAAACCAAGGGCCAAGACATAGTAGGGGCTTTTTCATCCTGTCCTTGTTCGTAGCCTCAAATCAGCCGGTATACAACAATAAATGACACTACAAAAACAACAATAGAAGCTCTCTCATTCTGTTCTTAGTCCTAGCTTCCATCAACCAATACAACATCAATGACACCGCGAAAGTCGAAACAACAAAGAATCAGACTTTTAAGTGCATAAATAACTTCAGGTCGTATCCGGTCTTAATCCATATGTATTCTAATCACATATTCTGGTCATCTACAGTTAATATAGATTAAATTTCTTTTGTTGAACACAAAAATGATCTATAAAACTATTAATTGCACAGATACAATTGAAGTAAAAAGGAGACTTCGATGAGATATTTCATATTTGTACCTTAAAGGAAGTTGGAGATGGCAGAGTCTCAACTATCTCAGCAACATCAGTCCCCATTCAAAAATTTAGTGCCCTAAATCAAAAAATAACATTAGAAAATGGTCATTAATACACAACTAGTACAAACAAACATGTCAATATCATCAGCCAATAAAAAAATATCACAACAAAGTATTGAACCAGTAATCTAATATTGAAATTGAGGCAAGACTTGACAAACAGAAAAAAACAAATAAAACAGTCAAAACAAAACACTCCACACAATAATTTCAAAGAAGATTATAAATTTATAGAAAAATACCTCACCCAGTACAACAAAAACCCCAACAATGACGAAACGTCAATTCTCAAAGCCAGAGACTATAAAACCCAACAAAAATATCTCCAATTCCGACCAGAACTCAAGTCATGAGAAAAAAAAGACAAAACAGTAAATGAAGACCGGCTTTTTGAATGAACAACAACAACAACCCACCAGAATCCAAGGTCATAATCATATATCAAGCACAACCCAGATTTCAGAGAACCCAATATAAGTGTTTTAGCTTCAAAAAAAGTGTTGTATGATCTTTATTTTTTAATTATTATATATACCAACCACTCTCAGAGACTGACCATAGTGAATGTGGGCGTGTGGGACCTTAAAAAATATATATATATATATATATATATATTTTTTTTTTTCTATTATCGGTTCGTCTTAATAATAAATATATTAGGACGAAAAATGCGGACTACTAGATTTACATACTTTGACTGAAAGTGTTTGCACTTGTCAAAAATTCTCCATAATCCGTGGTCCAAATTCTTCGTCCTGATACATTTATTGTCAGGACGAACTGACAATAGAAAAACTATATATATATAAAGTGTTTTGTGTGAGTTTTCCCACTGCCTCTTTTATTTTTTGAAAAAAAAAAAAAACCTTTTATTTTTTTTAGTAAAAATGAAGTTTGTTTGTAATGAAAAAGGAAGATCATGATCATGATCATCTGTGTTCATATATAATTATTATTTTTGGATTGTTTTTATTCTATATTATATGTATAATTGTTTAACATGTATATAAATGTAAAATTACTTATAAAAAAAAAAAAAAAAAAATGTGTTGACAATACATTTAAATGTGAGAAAAAAAAAACATGTCATTCAAGTTCAGATTTCAGTCCCTATTCAATCTTTAGAAAAATTAAAGACTATTCGGTCTTCAGACTAAAAAACAAAGGGTTAATTGCATTAACTTATCCTTAGTTTAGTAAATATAGCAAGATTTTAAAAAGATACATAATATTAACACAAACTCCCCTTTCCACCAAGTCAATCCGTTATCTTTAACGGTTGACTAACCTTGATATTTAGAAAGCCAAATATACCCTTACCACATCATCCTAAACATAAAATATTTTTTTAATTAAAATATATATAGGTAAATAGTTCTAGTGTTTGAAAAAATTTCAAATTTTATATATAGTTAAATTTTATTAAATTTATCATCCATACAAAAGATTCTGATCAAAATTCATAAAAATCGATGTGATTTTCTTAAAATCCTTACTGAAATTCAAATAAGAGATTACTCACTTGTAAGTTACTTGTGTGTTCTATCAACAAAAAAAAAAAAAGTTACTTTTGTGTATATATATATAATATATTAGATGACAAATTAAACTGCTATCTGTTTTATTTTATAAAAAAGGGGTAGCGTTTAGGCATGCATTATGTGGGTTAATCATTAATGACTTATTGGAGCATCTTTTGTTTCCACTTTTTGTTCAAAGTGGGCCTACCTAAAGCTAAATCGCAAAAAAGCACAACACAAGATGATACACGATGGTGACTTTTTTTTTTTTTTTTTATTTTAATGTGTAAAACGACGTTTTTTCCCTTCGATCGTTAAAATCTAATGGTACACCACTAACGGCAGTAAATGTCCGTTTAATTATAAGCAAAATTTGCACGTGCGTGCAATTAAATCTAATGTCAGGGCATGTTTATGCAATTTGCCTAAAACATAAAGCCTCACTCCATTATCTCACACCTTAACCTCTCAAGCTGATCTCGCCACCGTCCGCCGCTTGCTCCTCCTCTCTCGCCGTTAGCCGCTCCTCCACCACTTGCTCTCCTTGTCTCTGCGATTGTTCCTCTCCATCCTTGAAGGTATTTGCTTCTTCTTTTTTTCACATTTTTTTAGCTTATTTGATTTTAGGGATCTAGTTACATGTGACTTCATTTCAGATATGTCTTCTAATAGTGTGATTTGATTATGAGTAGATTTTTTTTGTTCTTTTTGAAAAAAAAAAAAAAAAAAGAATTCCTCTCCTAGTTTCTGCAATTCTCGTTGTCTCAATGGTTAAGTTGTGCAAAGCTTTTGAAACGCCAATAATCTATAAGAGTTTTTCAAGCATCGACAAAAAATAAAATAAAAAAATAACAAATTAAAAATTCTCAGCTACATTATTATACACCAACACGCTCTAAAAAAATCTGCATTGTGGCAATTTTTAAGACCACCATATACTTTGAAGGACACTATACTGTCATTTGTATGCCAGATTGATAATTATACTTCTTGTGATGTGTTCTTCGCTTGTTTTGAATTACTGATATTTAGATCATTGAAAATATATTTATTTATCGGTTTTAATTGCAGGTGAGAGATTTGACTTCATGGAAAATCAGAAGCATGGAATTCTGATGGTCTCCGATTTTTTTTATCCCAATGTTGGAGGTGTTGAGAATCACATTTATTATCTATCACAATGCCTACTAAAACTTGGTCACAAGGTTAGATTCTCCTGCTCATCCAATGAATACATCAATCGCGGCTTTCCTTTTAGAGATAGTCGTTATTCGTTATATACTTATTTATTTATATATATATGATTGTTCAGGTGGTGGTTGTAACCCATGCTTATGGAAATCGCTCGGGTGTGAGATACATGACTGGTGGATTGAAAGTTTACTATATACCATGGAGACCATTTCTTATGCAGAATACGCTCCCAACCTTTTATGGGACACTTCCAATCATAAGGGCAATCCTTATTAGAGAAAAAATATCACTGGTGCATGGGCATCAAGCCTTCTCAACTCTCTGTCATGAAGCTTTGATGCATGCCCGCACTATGGGCTACAAAGCTGTATTTACCGATCACTCACTCTATGGTTTTGCTGATGTGGGTAGCATCCATATGAACAAAGTGTTGCAGTTTACTTTAGCAGATGTGAGCCAGGCCATTTGTGTTTCTCACACAAGCAAGGAAAACACGGTGTTACGTTCTGGTCTGCCACCTGAAAAGGTTTTTGTAATACCAAATGCTGTGGACACTGCTATGTTCAAACCTGCCCCAAAGCCACTCGACAGAAATGAAATTATTATTGTTGTCATTAGCAGATTGGTTTATCGTAAGGGTGCAGATTTACTTGTTGAAGTCATTCCAGAAGTTTGTCGAATTTATCCCAATGTAAGTTACTTGTAACATGGTATTGCTTTTCGTATTTCATGTTTTTATGCCATTAGAAAACATGGTTTTGTTTTCTTGACATGGGATTGCCATATACTGAGCAGAAAAATGTCCATCTAGTCAACTACCTTGTTCATATCCGATTATTGGATTGTTCAAATGCAAGGTACTTTTTACTTCCCGGTTGTGAGTTGGAAGGTGTTTGTCATCCTGCTGGTAAATAAACAGATATACTCAACATCTAGTTGATTTGGTAAACTTTCATTTAATTGGCATATTGAATGATTATATTGATTTCCTCTTCAGCATCTCAAAATATAAATTGATATGATTGATTTCTCTGTTTTTCTTTTGGAGTGTAACGATATTCTTGTATTTGTTACTTTTCTAAGAACATGATCAACTATTACTTCAGGAATCTAGTTGTATCAACTATTGTGTATACCAGATTTTTACTATGAGCTTTAAACCAATGGTACTGAGCGTGTTTGGTCTCCCAAATTACATGGCTATAAACAAAATCCCCATCAAAAAGGAAATTTAACACATTATGTATTTTCTAACCTTTGAAACTCCAGGACAATATTATGCCAAATCTCAAATTTCATAATCTCCTTATCTAGTGCGGTTTCAGTATATTTTCTTTCTTCAGTTCTTATTTGTTTTAGACAGACATCTATTTATGCATCACTATATAGATAGATCTTGACATTTTCATCAGCATCAAGTGTGTTGAAGGGTAAAAGTCTCAAGTGGTATTAAGGGTCACTCTAACAACATGCTGCCTTTACTGGGCCTAGATATAAGTTTGTTAACGTAATTATTTGGGAAGGGAAATTTGATAAATGTAATTTATCATATAACATTTTAGAATATTAAGTTATTTGGAATCTATCATCTCATTTGTATACTTGTGTTGAGGTCCGTTTCATTGTTGGTGGTGATGGACCTAAACGTGTGAGGTTAGAAGAGATGAGGGAGAAGCATTCTCTTCAAGATCGAGTCAAAATGTTGGGTGCTGTGCCACATGCTCAAGTACGATCTGTCTTGATATCTGGCCATATTTTCTTAAATAGGTAAAATTCCAATTAAGTTTGTATTATCTTCTATTTTTTTTATTTCATCTAATTGCTTGATCAACTTGCTTGAAATGCGTGCTCATGCACACGCGACAAGGTCAAATACACATTTGTATATGTCATAATCATCTGATAGTTAGATAAAATGATGTAAAATTTCTACTTGGGCATTTCTTTTTTATAAAATTACAGGAATAATAGGGATTTTGTCGATTAAAAGCATCTGTCCATCTGCACTGATAAAGATAATGATTTATTATTTCATTATCACTGGATTTCGTAGTAAAAACATAGCATTGTAAATAGGTGCCTCAAGTACCATATTAGGGTTATCTTCATGTTCACATATCAGAATACAACAAATGTATTATCTTTCAGGTAAGCAATGGATTATAAATGGCAAACTATTTGTGTTAAAATTTGCTAATATTTAATATACAAGATGTTTTTTGTTCCTCTCATTTGAATGTTACCTAATTTGAGTTCTACATTTCTTGCAGTTCTTTAACTGAAGCCTTTTGCATAGCCATATTAGAGGCTGCTAGTTGTGGATTATTAACAGTCAGTACACATGTGGGAGGTGTCCCGGAGGCATGTATCATGAGATGTTTCTTCTCAACCTGACCATTTTGTAATTTAATTTCTATAACTCCTTAGCAGTTTAGCAAGCTAATTTTTCCCCCTCTGCATTGTAGGTTTTACCGGATGATATGATTGTACTTGCTGAACCAGATCCTGATGATATGGTACTAGCAATTAGGAAGGCAATAGCTATACTTCCTAAGATCGATCCACAAGTTATGCACGATCGTGTGAGTATATATATTACTTTAAAAGAACTTTAAAGATTTGATTTCTCGTTTAATGGCCAAATGTTCATTTATTTTTTTGCCAGATGAAGAAACTCTATAATTGGCAAGATGTCGCCAAAAGGACTGAGATAGTGTATGACCGCGCTCTGAAATGTTCCAATCAAAATCTTCTAGAACGTCTCTCACGGTATGTTGTTTAAAGATTTTGAGGTGAGATAGCAAACTTCAAATAGAAATTATCATCTTTAGTTAAGGCTAGTCGGTTAGTGTTATGGTGTGATGTCTTTTCTTTCGGATCCCATCAATGAATATGGAGCTTACTCATCTTAACCTCATAAAATTTGTGAAATTATCCTTAGATTATTGAGACTATCCTCGGGTTGCTGACAACATAATGTCTGTCAGGTACCTCTCATGTGGTGCTTGGGCTGGCAAGCTTTTTGCCTTGGTTATGATCATTGATTATTTACTATGGTGTCTATTGCAATTATGGAAGGTAACCCTTATTATAAATTCTGATTTCACTGGTTTCCCACACGATCTTGTTTCGTATATGCTTCTCATCTTTACGTATCCTATTATATCAGCCTGCAAAGGATATTGACGAGGTTCCCGACATTATACTACCCAAAAATCAAGATGGAAAGGTATTGCATGATTTCAATGCAGACCAATGATACATACATATATATATATATATATATTACTTTTTGATATGTATATAAAAAAAAGGTTACATTTGGTTCCCAGAAAGAATGACGAAAAGGAAATAGTTGAATGCTTTAGAATCTTGATTTTCCTGTCAAGAGCATTAATTTTTAGTTTTCTTCTCGTCTTCCTCTTACTCCTAGTCCGAGGCTCAGAGTTTTCCATATTTTAACTATCCGGTATTTACATTCTTGTTAAACTCAAGAAAGGATAGAAAGGTATGTGAATTTATCATTTATCATTATTTTTTGCAAGGGGATTTTACTATTTAGTCCCTATATTTTAAGAAATGTTTTTTTTTTTTTTTTGCACGATACATGTATTCTTTGGTCTGCAATTTTCAAAAATATATAAAAATGTTCGTGCTTTGGTCAATCATTAGTCAAAGTTAACAGGTTTAGGTAATAACATCCTTATATACAATAAACCTACAAATGTGTTACAATAAACCTACAAATGTGTTACGTGTTTTAATTTCAGAAATTAAAAACGTAGTAAAGGCATTTGACCAAAACATTAAGGTGGTGTTTGGTTGGTTGGAATGGGCAGGAATGGAATGGAATGGAATCCATTCCATATGTTTGGTTGGTTAAAATCCAATGTAATGGGCATTCCATCCAAAAACCAATGGAATGCCCATTACATTCCAATGTAAGAAATTTATTCCATTCCAATGTAAGAAATTTATTCCATAAAAGCCCTCATATGTACAAACTACATTCCAAAAATACCCTCCTTTCCAAAAATAATATATTATCATTATATATATTATATTATATTTTATATATATTATTATATTAAATAATATATATAAAATATATATAATATATACTTTTATATTTTATTATTATTATCCAAAATATATATTATATATTATTATATGGGTTAAAAAATTAAATAGCACTATTTGAGACTCTTTTTTGGGAACAGGCACCAACTTACTAACTTAAGTTTAAAAGGCACCATTTATGGTGAACGGACAAAATTGCCCCCCACAGTAACCTTCTTCACCATAATATATTGATAGTTAAAAAGGCTCGAAAATGTTTAAAAATGTTCGAAAAAGGCTCGAAAAAGGCTCGAAAAAGGTTTGAAAAGGCTCGAAAAAGGTTCGAAAAAAGTTCGGAAAAGGCTCGAAATGATTTCGTGCCTTTTTGAAATATTTTCGTGCCTTTTTACACTGTCATCGTGCCTTTTGAAGTTGTTATCGAGCCTTTTGGAAAAGTTATCGAGCCTTTTAGAAAGGTTATCGAGCCTTTTGGAAAGGTTATCGAGCCTTTTAGAAAGGTTATCGAGCCTTATTGGAAAAGTCTCGATAACTTTTCTAAAAGGCTCGATAACTTTTCTAAAAGGCTCGATAACTTTTCCAAAAGGCTCGATAACCTTTCTCATCGTGCCTTTTGAAGTTGTTATCGAGCCTTTTGGAAAAGTTATCGAGCCTTTTGGAAAAGTTATCGAGCCTTTTAGAAAGGTTATCGAGCCTTTTTGGAAAAGTCTCGATAACTTTTCCAAAAGGCTCGATAACCTTTCTAAAAGGCTCGATAACTTTTCCAAAAGGCTCGATAACTTTTCAAAAAGGCTCGATTAAAAAATTAAAAAATATTTCGAGCCTTTTTGAACAAAGTTTCCAGCCTTTTTGTACAGTAATCGTGCCTTTTTGTACATGAAAAGGCACGATTGGTGTATGAAAAGGCACGATTGTACAGTAATCGTGCATTTTCATTAAGTGTTCGAGCCTTTTCATACACTAATGAAAAGGCACGATTGGTGTATGAAAAGGCTCGAACACTTCATTTCGAGCCTTTTCAATGGAAGATTCAAAACCAAAAAAAATCTCCCGAATGCGTTGCCCCCACACCCCCACGAGCTGACCGGGCAGCTCGACCACCGCGAGCTCAGCGGGGAGCTCGACCCCCGAATGCGTTTGCGTAGAGCCACAAAACTAATTATCCATTGGAGGTCTGTTTTTAATCTCAGAAAACTTCAAAGTAAGAAAAGAATGTGTAAAGTAAGGGTATTTTTGTCCGTTCACCATAATAGGTGCCTTTTAAACTTAACTTATTAAAGCAGTGACATTGTCACCAAATCAGTTTAAAAAGGTGACATTTCTCACCAATTCCATTTATTATATTATATATAATAATATATAATATTCATATTATATAATATATAATAATATTAATATTAATAATATTAATATTACTTATAAATAATATATATTATATTATATATAAACATATATTAAAAAATATATAATATAAATATTATTTTATTATAATATATATATATTTTATATATAATATGTTATATATTATAATAATATATATATATATAAATGATTTGTTATATATTATAAAAAATATATATATATATATATAAATATAATATTATATATACTTTTATATTTTATTATTATTATCCATAATATATCATGTTATTATGAATGTTTTATAATTAGGGGTATTTTGGTCAAAATACAGTTAATTCCATTCCATTCGGTTGTTAACCAAACAAAATAATACTGATTCAGATGCTAATTCTAAAGTCCCAACCAAACAAAAAAATCAACTTTCCATTCCATTCCATTCCCATTCTTATTTCGATTACCATTCCGCCATTTAACCAAACGCCACCTAAGGGTCTATCCGTTATTGACTTTTGAGATGAAAAGTATTGAAAAACTCCATGTTTTTGTAATAAAACCAGAAAAAACTGAAAATAAATAAATTTTTCACTCCATCATTTGCATGTTTTTACTGTTTTGAATTTTTGTTTTTAAGTAATATATAGATAGATTTTTGACATTTATATCTCTCAAATGATTAATTGGAACTAACTCATTGTAATTATAAAACAAATCACAGAAAAAGACATTTAACTTTTTCACACGAGATTCAGCCATTCAGGTCTTCAAAAATAAGTTTTTGTGTACTGTGTCAATTGTCTTTTGCTCAAAGATTCCCTAAAAATTATAAAGGTAGTTCTGATGCTGCTTACAGCAGCAGATATTGTATGGACCATGTAAAACTTCAAACTGGTTGACTTCTTTTTATCTCCTAAAAACTTTTTCTACTCAACTAGATATCTGCAAAAACCCTAGCTAGGTTTGAACATTTTTCAAAAACAACCATCTACTTATACTAAAATCGCATTCTAGTTTCAAAATTTAACTAAAAACAAACCCGTAATTGGGTAGTGTTTATTCAAGTTCCAAAAGGAAAACGGAACATTGTCGTGAAAAGCTTGTTTCGCATTTTAGTCCGTTTGTGTACCAAAATTATGATGGTTGGATAGATGTGAAATGTCTAACATTATTCAAACTTAAAATATGACTGTTTTTTTTTTTCTTTCTTAAAGGACCAAACTTTAGGGGGTTTTAACAAATCTTTCAATTCTCATTGGTTGGTTCAACACCCTTTGATGTGTCTTCCTTATAAATTAAGATCTTGGTTCTTTTAATTCTCAAATCGATTAACAATGATCCAGCTGCAAGAGGAAATTAATCAAAAACATCTACAGTTGAATTTTTAGGTAGAGTTTATTCAAGTTCTGAAAGGAAAACAGAACATTGTCGTGAAAAGCTTGCATCACATATTAGTCTGTTTATCACATGACGTGTTTTGATCCGACGGTCGTACATATAACGGTACAAGTATTCGTACAAGTATTACGATGCGACCGTGTTAGGCAAGATTCCAATTTGTGAGAATCCATGTAGGTTAGGGGTTACTTTCTTAGTTGTGAAGGTAAGGTGATAAGGATTCCAATTTCCAAACATTAGCAAGATGAGGTACTAAATATGAGGACCAGAAAGAGAGACCTCTAGGCTCTATCACTACAGATTCCCTTCACATTTTTTTCATCAAGTCTTTCTCATTCAAATGATTAGACTCCACCATCCTCAAAACCCCTCCACACTGCACTCTCCCAAGCATAGCATCAAAGTACAATCATCAATTATAGCTAACTAATTAAACCTACCTAGTTTTCTCAAAACAATAATCGGACAAAACTTTAACGGATTTTTTTTTATAATTGAAATCCGATGCCAATCAAGTCAAAAATCTATCCGATATCAACCATTCACCGGGGAAGGGTAAAAGTAGGACTCCAACCGCGAGCAAAAATATATATTTTTTGAAATACCACCCGGAAGAAAGCTATATAAAATAAAAAGGCCATCAACCTCAGGTAGATGCCAGAAGTTATTTTATGGCAGCAGAAAACAACAAAAGTATATTAACATAGATGGTGTAAAAATTTAAAAAAATCTCCGTACCTGCCAACATTTTCCAGCTTTAGTGAATTAATAAGAAAGCAAATTTAGGATTCTAGCTATGAAACAAAACATAGACATGACAATTCCACTATAGAAAAGTGAGTGTAGGCAATACCAACTTGCTCTGTCTGGTAGGCAAATGAGGTTCTTCTGGGTATCTACCAAGATTTGATCTCCATTCTCAAGTTGATATTTTGAAGAAGATACCTTCCTCACATTACAATACAAGCAACTATTACCTTTCCATCAAGAAATTGAGTCCATATCTTTGCTTGAGTGGAATATATCAAGTAAGTGGAAGAATCAATCACATAAAAACAAAAAAAAACAGACATTGAAAGAGCCACATGATAAGATTCATCAGCAAGATCTTCTTTGATCTTGAGTGGACCAATTGATGCTCCCTCATTGATACAACATCAAATGCTCAATTCATTTGTCTAAGCAATACCACTGTCACACACACACACAGAGACTAGCTAGCTAGAGAGCTAGCTATACACATCCACCTAACAGTCTAAACCTGAGCCCTATAATTCTTGAAAGCAGTGCAGTGCAGTGCAGTGCTCTAATGTGACCAGAACAGACAGATAGATAATTGTTGGAAGAGGATCACAATGCATCCTTTTTTTTCAATGATGTGAATACCAATACAACACAAGGGCAAAGTAACAATGGGATGTGTTTTTCTTTTGAGTTTTTTAGTGATCGAAAAGAAAAAAGAAAAAATAGCTTTAGATAGAAATGTCTTCATTGTTTGTCCCACTACCTTAAAGTTGGTCTGAAACCCTACTAAAAGGGTCTCATGAATTTCCCAGACAGACTGAGATTTCTGGTCTATGAATTTACAGTGATCAGAAACTTTATTGAATTTAGCGAGGAAGAAGCACTTGCAAGATAGTTCATAGTTAGATAGAGATCAGTCATTTTGTCCATGGTTAGTGTTTATATAGGGACTAATTTCTCTTATAATCTTCCCTGCTACTACAACTTTTTGTGCATTTGAAATGTAAACAACAGAATCAAACAAGAACCACCACAATTTAGTCAGAACTCTTTTCACCAAATTCAACATACATGACAAATTAATGTGGTGAAAAACCATGCCATTATAACCTCAAGGGTTTGGCCTAGCGGTAAGAGTGAGCATGTGATGTGTGGTTAGGCGCATTGTCATGGGTTCGATTCCACCTAGTGTCAAAATTCTTGGGGCCAGCCCCCAGAGAGGTGGAAGGACGAGTTTGGGGCTTAGATGACACCTAAGTCAGCGGTTAGAATCCTACCAAGGCGAGGGTGAGTTCTGATTTCCTTGTGGTGCCAGAGGTGTGGGCCGGGGTTTCTTATCTGTCCTACTCCACAACCAACATACATGCCACTGTAAGTCACGCAATTGGGGGATGATAGACGGATAGGTGTCTGAACGAAGTCTGGGATCCTCGATATCCAAAATTAAAAAAAAAAAAAAAAAAAAAAAAACCATGCCATTATATCTCTCTGTGCCTTTCCAAATTTCAACAAATTGCCCCCAATATTGAATAGATCACTCGAGCTTTGTCAACAGTGAAGAAAAGTATGCAGAAATAACAAAACAATTGGCCTTATCCAGATTGTCCTGATGCCTATGCATTGTGTGGTTCCTTTGAGCCTGAAATGACACTTGAGAGTAATTTGTCAATATCAACAAGAAGATTAGAGTTAATAGTTACTGCATTGCAATTTGCAAGCAAGTTTTTGATATACATTCAATAATCAGTAGATGATGACTGAGGCCTACTCTGCCGACTAAAAACGAAGAATCCTACGGTGACCAAAAAGGTGGAAAGTGTATGATCCACACACACAGAGCCAGCAAGCTAACAGCTACATATGTTGACCATACACATACCATGAAAATTTCTTTTCTTTTACATGTAAAAATGTATTATTCCACTTGATGACTGGTGAGGTGACTGAACCCCTTACTACCAGACAAAAAAACACAAAATGTTGGCAATCTATATCTATTAATCTATTATGCTCTAAAATTCGGTTAGCTTTGCTTCTGGTTCTTACTTCTGCAACTAGAGGGAATTGAATCTTGATTAGCAGGAATATTAATTAGTTAAATTCAATTAATAAAGATCATCAGCTTGTACTTTGATACTGATTCTTCCCAGTTTGGTACCCTTGTTGCCTGTCTTTCACAACATTAATTTTTGTGGTTCTTAAGGGGACGAGTCACTCTTTATTCTAGGCCTTTAGAAGTATATATTCTGGTTCTGCCCAACTGGCTCAACCCCACCACACCAAACCACACTTTTTTTTCTTTTTTCTCCTGTTTATAAGGAGCTTCTTGGTCTTCTCAAACACATACCCACCTCCACCATTATCATCATCATCATCATCAGCAACAGCAGCAGCAGCAGAAGCAGCAGCTCTCTTGACTTCCAATGGCATCAGATTCTCTCACTACTCAACGTAGCTCATCAATAGCAGCATCATGGACTGCTAAACAGAACAAACAATTCGAAAGGGCACTAGCTGTTTATGACAAAGACACTCCTGATCGCTGGCACAACATTGCCAAAGCTGTGGGTGGCAAATCTGTAGAGGAAGTGAAGAGACACTATGAGATTCTTCTCAAAGATGTCAATGACATTGAGTCTGGTAGGTACCCTTTTCCCAATTATCGCTCTTCATGTGGAAGCAGCAGCAGCAGCAAGTGAAGATGTATCAGATAATCAGAACATGAGGTTAACAACCTTTTCATCATCGTATTAGCTTATTTTAAAAGCACTTTTTTTTGTTTAATTAACACTTGTGGGGCCAAAAAGAATAATCCAAGAAGGTGTTTTAAGGTGTTTGTGGTCCATCATCAACTGATCATTAGTAGTTTGATGATCAATCATCAGCTTCCTGTTCACCTAACTAAACTAACTAACAACTGCTTATCATTTTTATATACAGTGGAAAAGGTCCTTTCTTGACCACACTAGCTCTACCATTCAAATTTTATCATTTTCTTTGTTTGTCCCTCTTCACTTAGAAACCACAACTTTTTTGGCTGCATTACTACTTAAACACAAAATTATATTATTGTTTTGTTGGGATTATTTAACTTTTTATATTCTAATTGATTTCCTGTTTTCCAGGTTCTTCAACAAGTATTAGAAGAAGCTACAGTTTATTACAGATTCATATATGTATACATAAAACTACTACTCATCAGCAGATCTGTGGAAACCTTTCCAGTAGATGCTAATGAGTTATTTTGAAAAGACTACTTCTACAGTTCTACACAGTCCACTGCTCTCTCTCTCTCTCTCTGGAATGTTGTTAATGATCTGTTCTAATTAGCTGTACTGTCTAATTAATTTAACTTACTTATGCAGTGTATCTGTGTTGAAGAATGTAAGAGTAATTAATTTATTAATGCAGTGTTTTGTATGGATTACTATGATAGTGATATCAAATATTTGAGAATGGAGTTCAAATTCTCTAATAAAAATTACAGGTTATTTCTTTTCCATACACGTATTTCATTCAAACTCAATTATCGATATGGAAAAAGTTATCGATATGCAATGATTGTGATGTAATGATTCTTCTTGATCAATTTGGTCAGGATTCTTATAAGGATCTTACAAGAACAAAGGGTAAGGTCAACATGATAAAAAGAGAACTTTCGGCTAATTCAATCATTTTCATTTGATAATGACTAAAATCCAGGTGAGATATTCTCATGACAATTTCTTTTTTTTTTTTAACTGAGATCAAACAACTCTACGATGATTATGGTTTGGACTTTGGATGTCTATTTTCATAATCAAAAGAAGTCAATTCCCAACAACCATGAAAAATCAATATACGGCAATTTCAGTGGTACAAATTATGAAATATATGTAGGGGTGATAACTTGTTTGAAGTAGTGATGATGATATTGACAACAAACAATACTGTAATAATATAGATGTCGATACTATACTTTTTTTTTTTCTTTTTCGTATTGTAATAATGTTTTCTTTAAAGAGTTTGCTAGACTTTTTAAGTGGTTTATCTTTTAATTTTAAAAAATTTTGACTTATTTTTACTATTGAATTTCAATTCATTAGATATTAAAAGAAAGTATTGACAATCATAGGAAAAAGTTTACCAAATCCTAGTGTTAATCATCCGTTCAACGGTCCAACTTAGATGTACACTTTAGGATCTTTTCCACGTTGCGTTGTTGATTAACATTAGTTTTTGATCGACTTTTTTCCATTTTCGGTATCAGATTCATTGTTTAATATCGTTATCTTCGTGATCATCACCCTCACCATTATCAACATCAACATCAACATCAACATCATAATAACCGTATATTCTCATCTTGATACTTCTATTAACCGTTTATAACTTTATATCAACTAAATTGAAATTCAATGGTCCAAATAAAGCCAAAAAAAAAAAATTAAAGTAAAAAAATAAAAGGAATAGAAAAAAGAGTAATAACTACTAAGCTTTGGGAGAATTGGTAATTATATAATCTTTGCATAGTTTCTTAAAAATAAATAAATAAATAAATAAATCTGTTTTATAAACAATCCTCAACTGATACAAGAATAACAGAACCCATGACTTGGATATAAAACGCCAAGCAGCCAAACACCTCCGTTATACACACCTAGACGAAACGCTGCCGTTTCATGTCTGGTTTTTTCTCCACGCAAACATTATAGCAACAGTTTCCGTTTAAACCCCAGCTACTAGGGTTTATGATTTTGCACCAGACCAGACGATAAAAAAATAATAATAATTCCCTTTCACTTGACCCATAAATTCAAAACCCTTTTATTGCAATTATAACATCAATTAAGCAATTTCAAATCTGTTATAATTACTCCTTATCAATGGCTGCCTCAAGGTTGTCTTCGTGCGTCGGCGTAGCGGTGGCCGCCGCTGCGGCGGCGTCGCTTTCCACCACGCAAAACCGCGCCAGCGCCGACGTGTCGTCCCGGTTTCCTTTCTTCTCCTATTCTTCTCAGCCTTCGTCGAGTAATGATAAGAATAATAATCAAGCGGAAGAGATCGAAGAGGCCGAAGAACCGAGAGGAGCCGGGTTCGATCCTGAGGCTTTGGAGAGAGGCGCCAAAGCTCTTCGCGAAATCAATAAATCTACTTACTCCAAACAGGTCATATTTTACTTTCTTTAAAAAAATTTAAAATGCTGAAGTTAATATTTTGATTTTTGAATTGAAATTTAGTGGAGTTAAGACACGTAATTTCTTAATTTTTTTTTTAGATACAGTTGTGAAGAATTCGAATTCTATTGATGCAATGAGTGTACTATTGAGTAATAAGATTGAGAATCGATTTTTTTCTGCAATCAGGTCTTTGATGTTATGAGGAAGCAGGAAAAAACTCGGCTGGCAGACTTAGAAGCTGAGAAAGCTTATCACGAAGTACATCAAGCTGAAATGGATATTGTGAGTGATAAACTACTCTGCACACGGGCTTGCCGAATTTAATGCACTTGATATTTGTTAATTTGTACTTGTAGACTGTAGTGTAATTTACATGTTAATGAAATGTGCATGCATCATTTCTTTTTATTGTTATCGTTAACCTTTGATATCAATTTGTAGCTTCAGTAAAAAATTTGCCTGTTGACACCTAAATAGTGGTCCTTTCCTTAAATATGCAATTTCTTTTTATAATTCTTTTGTTACAGCAGTACTGTTAGGTAATATTTATATGTGACCGACCTTTTATGTTTATACTATGTTTGTATGTATGCTGTGTTGCATTAGATAGTACGGAACTCGTAGTTTGACACTTAGAACTTACAGGTGTAGCACAAGCTGGGGAATTAACTCATGAAAATCAACAGATGGGATTAATTTCTCGTGTATAAATATTGTGGTTTATATTGTCATCCTCTTCTTGTTTGAACTCATAATGTCATTGTTTGCATTGGCAGGACAGGCAGCGAAAGCTGGCTGAAGAACAAAGAAATCTAGTGCAGCAACAGGCCCAGGCAAAGGCACAAATGCTGCGATATGAAGATGAGCTGGCAAGAAAAAGATTGCAGGTGAAATGAATAACATTTATTATTAGCTATTAACCAAAATTTGGGAATAATGAGTTGGTTAGAAGAATCCTCATTACTTGTAATATGATGTCATCAAATTTCTCTACTTTTTATTGTTAACCAGCATACTCTAAAATACTCAATTTTCAACTTCATTATACCTGCTCATTTGAAACATTGAATTAGTTGATTCAGACTTGTGTTTTATTTATTCACATTGAATGAAGATCTGAGCAAGTTGAGTGTTTATATTAAATAAATTAAACCAAAAAACATTTTGGCTTGAAATTTACATGTTATAGTATTGTCATTCTTTGCAGACAGATCATGAAGCTCAGAGGCGGCATAATGTTGAATTGGCTAAAATGCAAGAGGAGTCTTCTATACGAAAAGAACAAGCAAGACGAAAAACTGAGGAGCAAATCCAGGCCCAGCAACGTCAAACGGAGAAAGAGAGGGCTGAAATAGAACGGGAAACCGTAAGAGTTAAGGCCATGGCTGAGGCTGAAGGCCGAGCGCATGAAGCAAGATTGACTGAGGACCAAAACAGGAGAATGCTTGTAGAACGGATTAATGGTGAAAGAGATAAATGGCTTGCTGCAATTAATACGACTTTTAGTCACATTGAAGGTATATAATAGTTAATATGTTTTTGTATCTGTGTTGACTGTTGCTTCAATTGCTTAGCTTTCTAAGTAGTAATGGCAAGTGGTATCTTGAACATAATTCCTTGCCATGTTATGCTTGGATGACTTCCGGGTTTTTTTTTTCTTCTCTCACATGATTGCTATATGTACTGGCCCTGATCCAAACTTTAACTTGCTGGTAAACTGATTGAAGTGAACATTAGCTTAGTCATTATGACAACATACTGGGTTTTGGCTGAGGGATGTAGGGTTCTGGCATTTGATTATTTTGCCAAACATTTTTTCTTGCTGAACGCATTCCTTTTGCAAGGCATTTTTCTTGCTGAATGCCCTCTTTT
Organism: Acer yangbiense; assembly: GCA_008009225.1. Lineage (NCBI taxonomy): Eukaryota > Viridiplantae > Streptophyta > Magnoliopsida > Sapindales > Sapindaceae > Acer > Acer yangbiense. Next base: position 4,598,474 of record CM017766.1, on the reverse strand, counting down.
TCTTTTTAAGATCTTTTATAGTGTTGTTACAGTTTTCCCTGCACGTATATTCCTTTTTTCACTCTTATTTGTACAGACTTATGAGTATCTTATAACACTTGTTATTGTACAACATGTGATGTTTAAATTGCATAAATAGATACCGTTCTTGTGATGTTAGGCTACTGAATTATAGATATTACTTTAATATGGTTAAACTGATGCCTGTGGCTTCATAAGTTTATCAATTCAGTTACTCATTATAATATGCATCTCTCATAAACATTCTTTTTATATAAATTTGCAGATGGCTTTAGGACTTTATTGACAGATAGGAATAAGTTGATGATGACTGTTGGAGGTGCTACTGCATTGGCTGCAGGAATTTATACTACTAGGTTTGTGTGCTTCTTTCCTCGCTGCCTTTAACTCAATTTTCAGATAATTCAAAAGACAATGTACTTTGCATGGCATATTTATTTTGTCTGGGTGGTGTTTCTATCATCTCGTATACATTTTCTTTGGAGATTTCTCTTTATAAATGCAAATAACATTTGAGTGGTGTAGCTCAACATATCGGTATGGACTTATGCATGATTTCAGTAGTTATATGAAATGAATGAAGCTTAGACATGCCAGGTCCATGTCGGTTATGTACTTATGTATAGGCATGTTCTTAATTAGCATGTCAGGTCGACTCCACCATAGTATTACCGTGCTATTCTGTTACTGCACAGCTGCTCCAACCTTTGACATCAGCAAAGCAAAACCACCACCACCATCACTTCTTCTGCACTGAACTCACCATAATGTTAATTGTCTGAACATATACTGTCATAGATACTCATCGAGGAAGGCTTGTGAATTAATTTGGTCGAGAAGGTGAAGACTGAAGAGTTATATGTATAATCAAATTTTATTGCTAATACCTGATGTATATTTAAGTATTTAATTTATAAGGCCTTTCAACTTTAATCTGAAATTGTTCTGTTAGGGCATTACTTAGTTGAAAATCTAGTCAATGATGATCCATGGTAGTTGGTTCACCATCTAACCTCTCTTTGATTCTCCTTGTTGTGTTTACAGAGAAGGTTCTAGGGTTACATGGGGTTATATTAACCGGATTCTGGGACAGCCATCATTAATTCGAGAATCTTCTATTGCTAAATTTCCATGGTCAGGATTACTCTCTCAAGCAAAGAACAAGATCTCTAGATTCAGTACAGCAGCAGGGGCTACAGGGTCTGTTGAAGGTAAAAAGTGTACTGAAGATATTATTCTCCATCCTTCACTGCAAAGGAGGATAGAGCATCTTGCTAAAGCTACCTCAAACACCAAGATTCACCAAGCACCATTTCGTAACATGATGTTTTATGGCCCTCCTGGTACCGGTAAAACTATGGTTGCGAGGGAGATATCTCGAAAATCGGTATAACGTTAACTAATGCTTCATTTTTTGTTTCATACTTGGTGCTGATTTGTCTGTGCCATATTCATTCTAATGTATAGTCTATCAAATTGTTGTTTCCCCTTGTATTTTTCTTCAGATGAGACTGATCTCTGTATGTCTATCAAGGAAAATTATGAATTTATGTTAACAGTTAGAGGAGGTATAAAAACTGTTGTCATGTGAGAGGATGATGGCTGTCATTGATTTTTTTTTTCTTCATTGGTTTGGTAATTTCATTGTTTTATAGAAACAAATGTTCTTATTTGATAATCACTGAGCTTGACATCTCTCTTCTTAAATGTTAATCCGAATCTATGGTGAATATATGGCAACTCTTCATCAAGTTTTTACTTTTAAAGAACTTGCTAGGGATTTTATTTTTTATTTTTTATAAATCCCCTTGGTTTATTGAACAAATGGAATTAGATGTTCAAAAGAGTTATTTTAATCTTTGAAATTAACCTTGACCCTTGTGTCTTATCCTGCAGGGATTAGATTATGCCATGATGACAGGAGGGGATGTCGCACCACTTGGTGCACAAGCTGTTACCAAGATACATGAGATATTTGATTGGTCTAAGAAGTCAAAGAAAGGCTTGCTGCTTTTTATCGATGAAGCTGATGCTTTTTTATGCGAGTAAGTTGCCATCTTCCTTGCATATTCCATTAGGTAGCCCTGATGTAATGATTGAAATTAATGATTGTTCTCTTATTAAACAAATGTCGGTTGGGTTTCTTTTTTTATGTCTGGTATAAATGGCTGTTGTGTTTCTCTACGAACTAACTTACGGATATATAACTAGTTGTTTAGGTTGCAGATGTAGACATTTGCTTTAACCAATCATGTTTACGATTATGCTATTGTTACGTTTCAGGCGTAACAGTATACATATGAGTGAAGCACAGCGAAGTGCTTTAAACGCCTTGCTTTTCCGAACTGGTGATCAGTCAAGAGATGTTGTTCTTGTCCTTGCCACTAACAGACCAGGTGATCTTGACAGTGCTATCACTGACCGTATTGACGAAATGATCGAGTTCCCACTGCCAAGGGAAGAGGAGCGTTTTAAACTACTGAAACTTTATTTGAACAAGTACCTCTGCGATGAAGGCGAGAATACGTCTAAGATGGGGTTTATTTTCAAGAAGAAGCCTCAGAAGATAACCATACAAGATTTGTCCGAAGATGTGATTCGAGAAGCTGCCAAGAGGACAGAAGGGTTCTCTGGCCGTGAGATAGCAAAACTGATGGCCAGCGTTCAAGCAGCCGTATATGGCAGCCCGGATTGCGTATTGGATTCACATTTGTTTAGAGAGGTCGTAGATTACAAGGTTGCAGAGCATCACCAACGAATTAAACTGGCATTTGAAGGTATTCAGCAGCAGCCCATGAACAAGCACTAGATTCAAAATTTTCCATTCTTATTGAAAGCTTCGATACTAAAAATTATTATTCAAAAAATGCATTTTTGTGATGAGATGAGATGAGATGTGGCACTCCATAATACAAACTACAAAGGAGATGATTTTCAAGTTTCTCTGTCAATTAAATTAGTTGTTTTAACTCTTCCTGTACACTTGCCACAGTAAAGTGGGCTGCTCTAATGAATCCTACACAGCGGAGATGATTTTGATTTTTTTTTTTTTGTTTTTTTATTATAATTATTTTCAGTGTTGTATTTAAAGGTTAATTAATGTTTAAAAATATTATTGGCATTATATCAATATATATATATTATTGGCATACTGTGGATTTTTGTTTTTTTTTTGTTTTTGGTTTTTGTTTTTTTGTTGTTGTTGTTGTTGTTGGTGTTGTTATTGTTGAAGTATTACAATATTTGTGTCTTATGGAGGGTTTCACTAGATACATATAATGATATATTTACTCCCATGAGTCCACGACACCATCGGAGAGAAAACTCCCCACTAGTATTTCCCACATATGCTTGCAAAATTTGAATGGTTGGATTTGATTCCTCCACCACTAATGTGGAAGGCGGGGTGCTATTGTGATTTACTTTTAATACATTTATTATTTCTTAATTCTTACAAATCCTAACAAATATATAATAATTATAATATTTTAAATTTTAAATTTAATTGCATTAAATATAAAATATGGATACTAAAATGATCTTATATATTTGATGGAAAAAAAAATAAAAAAATCTTATATAGGATATTTTAGATGAAGTTATAAGAGTGAAGACTTAAATTATTTAATGTTATAAGTTTATAATTTAAGTTTTACTATTATTAAAGTATAGTAGCTAATAAAATATCATGACTTTACTTTTCCTTTTTCTTTTCTCTCTCTTTGATCTTTAAATTTTTTTTTTAAAAAATAAAAACATTTTTCTTCTTTTTTTCTCAAGAAATTTTTTTGAGAACACTTTTGCTCACCTCCCTTTAAGGGAGGTAACCATTACCCCTCTCTTAAATGGATGACATGTGTCCATAGAGGGATAAATTTTTAGACAATTTTACCCCTCCATAGACACATGTCATGTGTTTGGGAGGAGGGTAATGCTTACCCCCTTGAAAGGGGGTGAGCATAGGGATGGCAATGGGTCGGGTCCTACTGGACCCAGACCTAGACCCAATAAAAAAAATTAGACCCAGACCCATGAAAATTTTCGGGTCTAGACCCGCGGGTCTTAGGAAGACCCAGACCCGACCGAGGACCTATGAAAATTTGCAGGTCCGGGTCTAGACCCGCGGACCCATGGACCCACAATCCAAAAAAAAAAACAATAAAATACTAAAAATATATATATACTTAAATATATAAATAACTAAATAAAAAAAATAGAGGACATAAAAGGGAAATATTCTTATTTGCATTCAATTTCAATTTCAAAATTTTTAATTTTTATTTATTTTTTTTAACTCACTCACTATTCGGGTCTATGAACCCCGACCCAGACCCGACCCAGACCCGAATCGGGTCTAATATTCTGGACCCAGACCCGACCCGTGACCCGAATGTGAGGACCCAGACCCGACCCACGTGGGTCGGGTCGGGTCTGGGTCTAATTGCCATCCTAGGTGAGCAAAAATGGACTCTTTTTTTTTTTTTCTCTCAATTACTCAATTTGCTGACATGGCGAAACATTAGTGGTTGAAGAACCAAACTACAATTGAGGAGTCAGACCCCGTAATAGCGGGTTACGACAAACACAGAGACCACTTGGAAACGTGCACAACATGCGGCCAATAGTTATTTTGCAATGCTACACGTGGCACAAAACTTACACTTCCACGTTGATTATATAAATAAACTTCCAAATACATTAAAAAATATATATATAAATAAAAAGACATGCAGGATCCTGAGAAGTTAATTTATACAGACAGTTTCAGTTGTTAATTAGATTTGATATTCTTGTGTATGTCTTGGATATAATTTGTACAAAGAGATGGGGAAGAGAGGTGGGTTGTTGATGGCGGTGGTGGTGGTGGTGGCGATGGCGGTGTTGTGTACGGTGGTGACAGGAGATTTTTCGATGGAGGATGTGGAGGATATTAAAGCGAAGGCAGAAAAAACCATGGAGGATGCTAAGAAAGTGAGTGAATCTGATTCATGGGGTGATTGGAAGGAAGTCAAAGACAAGGCAGAAAAAACCTTGGAGGATGCCAAGGAAACGAGTCAGTCATGGGCTGATTGGGCTTATCAAAAGTTCTCTAGGTGAGTACCTTCTCTTCCCAGTCGATCGGAGTTTGGATTCTCTCTTGATCTGATATTGTTTTGCTTTACAATTTTTTAAGAAACAATTGACCGATTGTAAAAAATAACGAGTTTCAACTTTCAAGCATGTAATGTTTTTTAATGTTTAAATGTTACTAGATTAAGAAAAATCCAACAACCAAACTATGAGAGTATTCGAATTCATTGATCATACTCCGTTCATGGTACACGTGTGTGCACACATAGGTTGATTTTAGTTTATGCATGTACATTTTTTTTTTCTTTTTTTTTAAATCTCTAAATTTCTCACAGTAAGATTAAGGTATAATATAGAGTAACACTGAATTGCCACTAATTATTTTTTATTTAATTTATATTTTTAAAACGTTGATGTTATTTGAACCAGAACATCTCGATGTTATTTATATATATATATATATATTGCCACTTTCAAACGTAGAATCCTATACAAATTTTTCATACGGAATAACTGATTATGGAAGGAGATGATCCGGGTAAATTGTTTAATTGTTTAATTTACACGGATTATCTTTTATGTTGCTATCATGTCCACAGGCTATTTAGATTTCAAGAAGATGCAGATATATCTAATGAGAGGAAATATGTTACACATGATGCTGGTGATGCAATAAATACAGTTTCAAGAGCAACAGAACAAGGAAAAGATGGAACAGCAAATGCTTATGCTAAAACTAAAGAGAACATGGCAGAAGCATTGGGATCCGTCAAAGACAAAGCAAGTAATGCTTATGATGAGACTAAAGAGAATGTGAAAAAGGCTTCAAATGCGGCCTCAGATAAGACTTCTAGTGCTAAAGAGACGGTGAACGAAGTAATGGGGTGCGGGAAAGACAAAGTAGCAAACGCTTATGATGACGCTAAAGAGAATGTGAAAAAGGCTTCAAATGTGGCATCAGAAAAGGCTTCGGGTGTTAAAGAGACGGTGAACAAAGCAATGGAGCGCGGGAAAGACAAAGGAGCAAACACTTATGATGACGCTAAAGAGAATGTGAAAAAGGCTTCAAATGTGGCATCAGAAAAGGCTTCGGGTGTTAAAGAGACGGTGAACAAAGCAATGAAGCGCGGGAAAGACAAAGCAGCCAACGCTTATGATGATACTAAAAAGAATTTGAAAAAGGCTTCAAATGTGGCCTCGGAAAAGGCTTCAGATGGCCAAAAGATAGTGAATCAAGCAATGGTGCGTGGGAAAGACGGAGTAGCCTACACTTATGATGATGCTAAAGAGAATGTGAAAAAGGCTTCTAATGTAGCCTCAGAAAAGGCTTTGGGTGCTAAAGAGACTATGAACAAAGCAATGAAGCACGGGAAGGACAAAGCAGCCAACGCTTATGTTGAGGCTAAAGTGAATGCAAAAATGGCTTTAAATGTGGTCTCAGAGAAGTCTTCCGATGCTTGAAAGATAGTGGAAAATGATTTTGTAATTTCCCTGTTGTTGTTTTTTTTTATTAGAATTATTTTCACGTTGTATTAAAACTTAGAAGGTTAATTAATGTTTAAAAATATTCTTGGCATATTGTGGACTTTTAATCAATGCTCTCTGGTTCTTTCTTATGTTATTTCAATTCTTTCTTTCATTTGTCGCTAAAAATTAATGGCAGATTTGTTGGAATCATATGAGAAAGCTTTAATTAAGGGGAATTGTCTGATCATGCTGCTGTCTGATGTGGAGTAGGTTTATTTAAGGAGAAATTATCTTAATTGCTACTCATTTGGTTGTGTTCAATTAAAATGGTTATTAAATGAGAAATTCAGTTCAAAATAATAATTTTAGATAAAAAGTGTGATGGAAATAGTCATTATGTGGGAAAATTAACCTAGTGGCCTCCATTTGACCGGAAATATAAAAACAATTATTAAATATTCTTGGCCGGAAATATAAAAATTTTATTAAATATTCTTAGCCGGAGATGATCGCTTATGTGTGAAAACACTTTGGAAAATGAATTAACCGACAATCCTCATGATCGCTTATAGATGTGAAAGCGTCCTAGAAAGTGAAGGGATCGTTAATCGGTAACGTTTTCAGTTTTTTCGTTTTCATTTGATTTTGAGAAATTGATTTTTTGTATATTTTGGATTCGAAAACGCGTCTGGTAGCAATCAGTGAAAACAATATTACGAGAATGATAACATTAAAAACCGCGTTTGGCAGAACTGATTTTCATAATAATTTTCAATTAAGTGTAACCTTATAATCAAATATTTTATAAGGTTATAATTCAAAATTTTCACGTTTTTTTATGTTGTAAGATATACTAAGAATAATCCTACAAAGTTTATTATTATTATTTTTAATAAACTACAAAGTAGAATTATTAATAGTGCTTAACTGCTTGTCTAGTAGGGGTTGAAATTAACAACTTTTATTGGTTTGATCAGACTTTTTATTAACAATGTTGTTTTTTCCTGATCAGATTTGATTATATTTGAATTACATTGAACATTCTAGAAAAAAAAAATTCAAAAAAAGAAAATTCATTTTGGAATAAAAAATGGATTGCAGATCTCCATCGCACAATGAAGACGAGGAAGACAAAGAGGAAGCCGACTTCGCCGACCTCTACCATTGTCGACTCCATCATCAATGATATCCCACCATCTGACCTCTGTCGTCGACAACTCAACCATCACCGACTCTATCACCACACATCACTACCAATTTTTTTCCTTTTTGAGTTCAACAACTAAACATGCACAATTACAACCCACTTAACACAACTACGAATCCTGCTAAAAAAAACTTCAATCTAATTAAAACCCACTCAAAATCCAACCACTAAGAGAAAAAGGAAATATAAAATATAGAAAATGGAGAGAGGCAAAGATGAGACCAGAGTATTGAAGAAAAAAAAAAAAAAAAGATGAGACTAGATTTACCCGATCGTGAGAGGGAGACAGAGAATGGATAGATATTTTTTCATATTTTATTCATACTTTTGTATTGCTGATAATAAATATAACTGGTTGGTCCATACAAAACGGAAAAAAAAAAAAAAAAAAAAAAAAGCCGAACGGCCCATAAAAGTGAATTAATTCATTTGCCAATGAATTCATATCTGACGAAGAATATTTCATTTAACTTAATTAATTTTTTTAATATTTTTAAATTAATTGTTCTCTTTCTTACGATTTAAAACAAAATAAATTTATTTATATTTTAAATTTAAAAAATATTAAAATATTAATGATTAGCTATAATAGAGGATGATTAGGGTGACCTCATAAAAAGTTACTAGCTAAAATAACTTTTTAGTTAAAATAGCTAAAATTTAACTAAAATTTAGAGAGCATACATGGTTGAAGGATGTGATTGACACTTTATTAACAACCAATAACATGTTTTAAAAAGGTGAGGAAAATGTAAGACGAGGAGAGGATCCTGGTCCTGGTGGGAGATGCTCTTAATAAACTAAAACAATTACAATCACCCAATTTGTTGACATGGCGAGACATTACTGGTTGAAGAATTCCATCGGCAAGGATGCAGTAATTAACCAAACTACAATTAAGGAGTAAGACCCCGTAACAACGGGTACTACGTACAAACACAAAGACCACTTGAAAATATGCACAATATGCGGCCAATAGTGGCCTTGCAAATCTACACGTGGCACAAACTATTACTGTTACGCATTACAACATCCCCCAAACAGTTACTCACATTATATATAAAAACTGCAAATACATTGAAGGAAAAAATCCAGACAAGACAGGATCCTTAAAAGTTTATATAGTCTCAGTTGTTAGATTTGGTCTTGATTTTGATTTTTAATTTATTTTTTTAACTAGAGATGGGGAAGAGAGGTGGGCTGTTGGTGGTGGTGGTGGTGGTGGTAATGGCGGTGTTGTGTACGGTGGTGGCAGGTGAGGTTTTGACGGAGGATATCAGATCGAAGCCATCAGAAACCGGGTACGGTGCCAAGGGAAAGTCTGATTCATGGGCTGATTGGGCTTATGATAAGATCACTGGGTGAGTAGCTTCTCTTCCTTGTCACGGGTTTGGATCCTCTCCTAATCTTGTAATTTTGTGTTGGATGATTTTTTTTATTTTATTTTTTTAAGTATTTGAGTTTTGAATAAAACAATTTTTTTTTTTACTGCATAAAAGAAGAAAAAAATATAATAAATCTTGAATATGTAATTTTTTTAATACTCAGGTGTCAAAAATCTGATAAAAAACCAAGAGATAATCCAAGAGAATGAGTTTTAAGACTATCACCAATTTAATAACTTAAGTTTTAATATAACATAAAGTGTAGATTTGACAAAAATGCCCTAAAAACACACTCATAAAAATAAATTTCGCATTTATTTGTATTTTCGAGACTTATTTTGTTATTTCTGAGACTTATTAGGTAGTTTTCGAGACTTATTAGATATATTTATAATTTTCGAGATTTATTAAGTAAAATTGAAATTTTCTATATTTTTTTTTTTCATCTTCTTCGTTTCGAGACTTATTGAGCAAAAAGTCTTTTAATTTTTTTTTTTTTTAAGTTTTAACGATATTATTTGAACCATTATATTTCAATATGTCATATATATATATATATTTCTGGACCTGATGTATATGGTCCTATATTAGACACATTAAACTTTGTTGTTAATGAAAAGAGAGTAATTACACGTAACATCTAACACGAAATCTTGAAATTAGCTCGAGGAAATAAACAATATATCAAAATTAATTACATCAATGCATATATATCTTGTAGTACATGTGATATTGTTTCATAGAATACTATATATTATTATTATTTTTGTGTCATTATTATGGCTAATTCTATGCCTAAAATATTCAAATGTCATTATCAAGAACTAAGGACACAGTTGTAAAGACTTCCGATGATGCTAAAGAAACAGCGAACAAAGCAATGGAAAGTGGGAAAGACAAAGCAGCCAACGCTTATAATAGCGCTAAAGAGAATGTGAAAAAGGCTTCAAATGTGGTCTCGGAAAAGGCTTCTGATGGCCAAACGAAGGTGGGTCAAGCAATGATGCGTGGGAAAGACGGAGTAGTCTACACGTATGAACACGCTAAAGAGGATGTGAAAAGGGCTTCAAATAAGGCCTCGGAAAAGGCTTCGGGTGCTAAAGAGACGGTGAACAAAGCAGTGGAGAGCGGGAAAGACAACGCAGCCTACACGTATGAGGGCGCTAAAGAGGATGTGAAAAATGCTGTAAATAAGGCCTCAGAAAAGGCTTTGGGTGCTAAAGAGACGGTGAACAAAGCAATGGAGAGCAGGAAGTACAAAGTAGCCAACGCTTATGATGATGCTAAAAAGAATGGGAAAAAGGCTTCAAATGTGGCCTCAGAAAAGGCTTCCGACGTTAAAGAGACGATGAGCAAAGCAATGGGACAGGGGTAAGACAAAGTAACGGATGCTTATGACGGGGCTACACAAAAGGTGAAGGCAACGTATGCGTCTACCAAAGAGACCATCTCAGATGAAACCAAGACAAACTAAGTAGGAGCTGTGAGTTTTAACTACTTACACCGGTTAAGTATAGCTAAATGTGGGCTGTTATCTTAATGCTATTATCTTAATTCATTTATGAGTAACTTTTGTTACTCTATCTATAGTATTTTATTGTTTAGGGTTTGATAACTATATTCAATAAACTTCATATTTTATTTTATTTTTAATTTTCTGAAAAGAGTTTCTTTTGACAATCCAATTTTTTCTTTTTATACTTCTTTTCTAAAGACACTCCATTCTTCAAATTTAAATTTAAAAAAATTCTAAAGACACTTCATTTTGTTCTAATATTATCATTTTTATCTTTTAATACTCCTATTCTAAAGACACTTCGTTTAAAAAAATAAATTTCTAAAGACACTATTTTATTTTAATAAAAGTTAAGACGAACCATCGTAGCCTTTTGATTCATTCGAGGAGTAATCTTTTTTGAATTAAATTATTAAAAAAAAAATTATCTCTCCTAAACCATTAGATTAAATATTACATATTAAACATTCTCTCCTATATTTTTTAATTACCATATTAAACTCTTTCTCCTCCAATACATATCTCTAATTTTCTATCTCAATTCCTTCTCAAACAAGACTAACAATTAAAAAAAAAAAAAAAATTATGTACCTTGTTTTTTAATTCTTTCATAAGTCTTAGAAATTATGAGTTTAATCGAATCTAGTTGCAACAAATCAAGTTTGCATATATCTATTTTTTTTAAAAAAAAATTGACTTATATATATATATATATATATTGCTGTTAGTAAAAAACCAAAAATATTCATAAGTTTTTTTTTCTTTAACTATTAATTGAGAAAGTATGGAGACATGATTTTTTTTTTATTTTTTTTTTTTTATAAAAATGGAGAGATAGTAATTAGGAGAGAGTGTTTAATATGGTAATATAAAATTGGGAGAGAGAGTTTAATACGTAATATTTAATCTAATGATTTAGGAGAGAGAATTTCTTTTTTTAATAATTTAATTAGTTTGGAGTGTCTTTAGAATTTTTTTGTCTTGATTAGTAATTTTAATTTAACCTCATTAATATAAAAAAATTAAATTGGAGTATAAATAGATAATTTGTGGATTGTAAGGAGAAGCTCTCTTTTCTGAAATGCAAAATTAGGCTTGGATCATGATGTCGTTTTAGAATTTTTTCTTTCTTCACTCTACGATAGGCTGATTTTGGTGCCATAAACACCGATCATATTACACAAGGAAGCAACCCATTTGAGAAAAGAAGTTCCAAAACCCATTTATAACAAATCATTATTATGTATAGTTATGAACTCTATCAATATATATATATATATATACAGTCTTTCTATTATCAGTTCGAACTGACAAAAGTTATATCAGTTCCTTGTATGTGGGCCACTGGATTTAAATACTTTGACTGACAAGTGCATACAGCCAAGTCAAAGAATTTAAATCCAGTGGCCCATTATGCAAGGAACTGATATAACTTTTGTCAGTTCGAACTGATAATAGAATTTCTGTATATATATATATATATTATATTTTTAACGATAACTGTAGATATCAACAATTTTTTTTTTTTTTTAAGATAGTCGTAGATATCATTAAGTTTTTATTATTATTATTATTATTTTATTTATTTAAGGTAGCTGTATAAATAAGATAATTCCAGATTGAAAATCTCTTAACCTCATATACGGTTCCACATATTTCCTTTTATAAGGCTCCTACATTCGAGATATTTCCAAAGTAAATTGGACCATCATTAAAAGAGGATTTGATTCCAAAAATAATATAATTTTTTTTATATATAAATTGGGTGTGATAATAATTTAAGAGTGTTTATAAATAATTTGTCTTAAACAAATATATTTATTTTAGTGAGAGTACTATTGGTATTAGGATGAGTGTTTCTAGTAATATTTATTTTAAAAATTTTAAACTTTAAACATGGGTGTACTAATAAGTTTTATGGGTGTTAATATTAGGGATGGCAATTTGACCAGCACCCGCGGGCACCCGCCCGAACCTGACCCTATAGGGTCGGGTTTGGGTGGTGAATTTATGCCCGCGAACCCGTGAACCCATATAAATAAAAACCCAATGGGTGCGGGTGCGGGTGCGGGTGTGGGTTGGGAAAACGAACCCGCGGGTGAACCTGCATAAATAAAAATTATATAATATTTATTATTTAAAAGATTATAAATTTAAACTTCAATTGAACCTTTTTAACCATATAGAGAATAAAATATAAAAACTTCACTTATTCTAAGTTTGAGAATTACAATTCTCAACTCTCATTTATATATAACTAATGATAGGTTACACTTGATGGTTTTATTCTTACGAAACATCGTGTTTGCTTATTTGTTTTGCCTTTGGAGATCCATTTGAAGTTTTACATGGTAGTGCTTTATATTATTGTATTTGTAATTATTAATGGTATATTATAAATAAAGAGGAGTTCTATATTGTATATATAAAAAAATATAATTAAATACTAAATGTTTATAAATTAATATATTTTACGGGTTGGTGGGTGTGGTAGCCAAAAATGGCTCATAGGCCTAACCTGTCAAAATACAGGCCCTTTCCGTGATGGATCCTATCCAGGCCCACTATATCGGGTCGACCCAAGTCCAGCACCATCTTTGACTTGTTTGTTCAAAGAACAAGTCAGTCTTCAGTTGCAAAATGGGTAACGTGAGAGATGTTTTTCTAAAATCTCGCCCACAACCAACTCACGATCAAGTGAACGTTGGAGAGGGTTCATTCCCTATAAATATCAGAGTTCTTTCACAATCAAGCTCTCTGAAATCTCTCATATTGAAAGCTTACTAAAGGTGTACCGAAATTCTGCCCTTAAAACATTCCGGCCACCGAAAATTAACCGTTGTCACCATCACAAAATATTACTCAGCCCAAGCACATCTAAGGCTAATAATTCGACCCCCCCTCTCCATTTTTTATTCTACATTTTGTTTGTGTTCAAGTTCTTTTGCAGGTGCAGTAAAGTGGAGACGACCATTCCCAGACAACAGTCGACAGTCGACATCAGTCAACCAACAATCCGGCTGAGTTGCTTTGGGCCCAGTATAACCCGACCCAATTGACGTACCACGTAGTTCGACCACCTACAGTTTGGCGCCCACCGTGGGGCCCATTGCAACTACCTTCAAGTTCAAGTCAAGCTATCCCAACTATTACTCAACATGTCTGGGAGTGGATCAGTTCCCACCATCGAGGAGTAGATTGCTGCGTTGACCGCCCAAATGACCGCAAGCACTGAGAGGATGCAGGCGCTTGAAGCAGAAAATGCAGCAATCCGAGAAATGAACGTAGAACTGAGAGCCTTGGTCGACGGAGTAGCACCTGATTCAGCGACGTCGGAGCATCCAGTTTTAGCTCCAAATGGTGAACAGGTTGTCGATCGAACTGCTCAAAGAGCACCGGGCAATCCCATTATTCCAAATATGAATCCAGGCGACCAGCAGAATCAGCCGACGCCTCAGACGAATCGAGTCAAAATCGACCTCAACAATATGCCAGCTCGGAATGAAATGCTAAACGAACAAGATCCAGCAAGGGATCAACAGCCGGACAACGTCCAGAGGGCGACCGCGTCGCTCCAGTCGACACCCGGATTGGTAAAACTCGGGTCCGATATACATTTAAATACTAATTTAGAATTCTCTCGCAGGGTCGCAGAAATGAAGGCTCTCATCCAACGAATCCCAGGAGTCCTAGCTCCGATAAAGAAGAGCACCGCCAACAGCTTCGCCGACTCGCCGTTTGTCGACGCGATTGCTCTAACTGAGATGCCCAAGAAGTTCAACTTTCCAAACATGAAGCAGTATGAAGAGACGACAGATCTGGACGACCATATAGCACAGTACAAGCAGAGAATGTTCACCGCTGCAATTCCACGCGACCTGAGAGAAGCGTGCATGTGCAAAGCCTTCGGGTCTAGCCTCAGCGGCCCTGCCTTACAATGGTACACAAATTTACCTAACAACTCAATTGATTCTTTTACGCAGCTGACAGACACATTCGTTGAGCAATTTGTGAGCAGCCGTAAACTGGAAAAATAGTCGGACGACTTCTATACAATAATTCAAAGACCAGGCGAAAACTTGAGGACTTATGTTAGGCGCTTCAATAGAGAAAAAGTACAGATCCCGTATTGCAACCAGGCAACCGCCATCTACGCCTTTAGGAAGGGCCTCAGGTTCGACTCTGATCTATACAAAGAGCTCACTAAGTATCCATGCAGGACAATGAAAGATGTACTGGCTAAAGCATGGGCCCAAATCAAATGGGAGGAAGATGAAGCGAACTTCATTGGAAAAGCCAACAGTACATATTATGGGAATCGACGTAATGATCGTGTAGAAAAGAGGTCTAACGACAGGAGATCGAAACCGTACCTATTGAGTGACAGAAGAAATACCCAGTCGCGACACGAGGGTTCCAACGAGAGAAATTCCTATGGACGTAGCAACGCAAGGTCCAGTCGACCACGGGTAGAAGCACCATAATACAACCTCAGCATCGAACCTGTCGACCTCGTAGCGGTGATGAAGGAAATGGGTAAAACGGTCAAGTGGCCGCGAAAGATGAATGCACTCCCAGAACACCGAGACCCCAAGCTTCGATGCGAGTTTCACGGAGATCATGGTCATCGCACGAAAGATTGCATCGCCCTAAAGTATGAAGTCGTAGAGCTTTTGAAACAGGGACACCTTCGGGAATTCTTAACGGATAAGGGGAAACAAACCTACGCGAGACGTGACGACCAAAGACAGTCTGATCCCATCGACAGCCCTCCAGAACCACCCAGGCAAGACAAAGTGATCAACTATATTGCAGGTGGATCTGAAGTTAGCGGCGTAAGTTACTCAGCGGCCAAGAGACATACTCGACAAGTGTCGAACGCAGAAATTCAACCTAGAAGGGAACATCCGTCGAAAGTCGACGAGACTGTCATCTTCAAGTCGACAGATAAATCAGATTTATTTTCTCCTCACCATGACGCTTTAGTTATTTCTTTACATATTGCAAATTGTCTAACAAAACGAATCTTAGTCGACAATGGTAGTTCCTGTAACATCTTGTTTAACAGTGCTTTACGAGAAATGCAGGTTGACGAATCCAAACTCAGTCGTCGATCGACCATGCTAACAGGATTCAACGAAGAACAGAAGAGTACTTTGGGAGAAATTGTACTGTCTGTCTACGCCGAAGGAGTCAACCTATACATCAACTTCCTCGTGCTTGACTGCCAATCTCCGTACAACGCCATCATTGGTAGACCCTGGATACACGAGTTGAAGGCAATCCCGTCGACTTATCATCAGATGATCAAATTCCCAACCAAATGGGGAGTTAATGAGATTAAATGGGAACAAAGAGCTGCCAGGGAATGCTACCAAAATGCCATGAAGAAGAAGCAACATCAGTTATAGCAATTACAGGATGCCAAAGTCGAGTCGACGCAAAACAAGCCGAATATGGAGGAACTTGATGAGGTGTCTATCGACCTGGATCATCCCGACCATAAAGTCTAAATTGGATCCAGATTACCGAGCGACATCCGCAAATAGCTAATTAAGCTTCTGCAGGAACGACGCAGCAGTTTCGCTTGGTCACACGCAGACATGGTCGGCATCGACCCAGAAGTGATAGTTCATCGACTGCAAGTCGATCCAGATCACCAACCAGTAAAGCAGAAACGAAGAAAGTTCGCTCCGGAGAGAAACAAGGTGATCAACAACGAAATCCAAAAGCTGTTCGACATTGGTTCTGTAAGGGAGGTGAAGTACCCCGACTGGCTAGCAAACGTCGTAGTGGTGAAGAAGAAAAACGGGAAATGGCGAGTCTGCATCGACTTCATGGACCTCAACAAAGCATGCCCCAAAGACTCCTTCCGACTACCTTACATCGACATGTTGGTCGACGCAACTACAGGCCATGAATTATTGAGCTTCATGGATGCATACTCTGGCTACAACCAAATACTGATGCATCCCGATGACCAAGAGAAAACAGTCTTCGTCACAGAGCGAGGTACATTTTGTTATAAAATAATGCAATTTGGTTTAAAAAAATACAGGCGCAACTTACCAAAGGCTAGTCAACAAAATGTTCGCCAAGATGCTTGGTTCAACAATGGAAGTCTACATCGACGACATGCTGGTCAAGTCCTTAATCACACAATAACACATCGACCATCTCAGACAGTCGTTCGACGTACTCGATAAATATAGTATGAAACTTAACCCTATTAAATGCTCTTTTGGTGTATCTTCAGGGAAGTTCCTAAGCTATCTGGTCACCCAAAGAGGTGTCGAGGCCAATCCAGATCAAATACGGTCGATCGAGAATATCGAGTCACCTAGATACATCAAAGACGTACAGAAGCTTACTGGTAAAGTAGCAGCGCTGAACCGATTCATCTCAAAGTCGTCTGAAAGATGCCTTCCATTTTTTAACACCCTCAGAAAGAACAAAACGTTCGAGTGGAACGACAACTATGAGAAAGCATTATAGGATTTGAAAACCTATTTGAAGTCGCCCCCATTGCTGTCAAAATCGAAGGACAACGAAACACTATTCGTTTATCTGGCAGTATCCCATACAGCCGTAAGTGCAGTCCTAGTCAGAGAAGAAGACAACAATCAACATCCAGTCTACTACGTAAGCAAGACTCTGCTCGACGCCGAGACTAGATATAGCCGACTGGAAAAGCTTGCACTAGCTCTTGTGGTGGCAGCCCGTAAACTTAGGCCCTACTTCCAATGCCACTCGATTAAGGTATTAACTACTTACCCCCTTAAAAATATACTTCACAAACCAGAACTTTCAGGTCGACTGACGAAATGGGCAGTAGAACTTAGTAAGTACGACATCAGCTTCCACCAAAGATCGGCAATGAAATCACAGGTACTAGCTGACTTTATTGCAGACTTTACCTCTTGTGAGAATGTGCAGGCTGAACAGAAACTAATAGCACTCACAGACAAGTCATCCGCCGGGAAATGAACTTTTTCGGTCGACAAGTCTAGTAATATCAAAGGAAGTAGATTGGGATTAGTACTCAAATCCCCACAGGGGGGACATATTGGAACAGTTGATCCACTGTGGCTTTCGTGCGACAAACAACGAAGCCGAGTACGAAGCCCTGATCGCTGGGCTCGACCTCGCTAAAAGCCTAGACGTGAAGAATATCCGAGTACTAAGCGACTCTCAACTAGTCGTTCGACAGATGAATGGCACCTATGAGGCAAGGGATCAGCGAATGTCGGCTTACCTAATCAAATCCAAACAACTTCTATCGACATTCAATGAGTTTACGATCAAACAAGTACCCAGATCTAAAAATACACGAGCGGATGCATTAGCAAATCTTGGGTAGACAACAACAAATGGCTCAAAGTCGATACCCATTGTACATCTTATGTCTCCAACAATTCAAGAAGCAGAAGTACTGGCGCCTGTCGACCAGGGAAGAAACTGGATGGAGCCCATATTCAATTATCTCCAGGCCGACATCCTACCAGATGACAGAACAGAAGCAAGGAGGATCAAAGCAAAAGCTGCTAAATTCTGCATCTTATATGGAAAACTTTATAAAAAGTCGTTCACATGACCCTACTTGAGATGCGTCACCAACCGAGAAACGTACGACGTCTGAAAGAGCCTACACTACGAGGAATGCGGAAACCATTCAGGCGCTCGTAGTCTGTCGAACAGAGCCATCACAGTAGGGTATTACTGGCCGACTATGCGGACTGATTCTTAAAATCATATGAAGTCGTGCGACAAATGTCAACGATTCGCACCCGTATCACATCTCCCCCCAGGTATGCTAAATTCAATTTCAGCTCCTTGGCCTTTTATGAAATGGGGAATGGACATTGTAGGTAAGCTTCCTACAGCACCCGACGGCGTCGTCTACATGCTAGTCTTAACGGACTACTTCACCAAATAGGTCGAAGTCGGAGCATATCAACAAATACGCGACATAGAGGTACACGACTTTGTATGAAAAAATATAAATTGCAGGTTTGGAGTACCACGGGAGATAGTAACCGACAATGGATCTCAATTCATTTCGTACGACTTCAAGAATTTCTACGACAAGTATGGAATCAAGCTTAGCTTCTTAACTCCACAATATCCTCAAGCCAATGGACAAGCAAAGTCGACTAATAAAACAATTGTCAGTACATTAAAGAAACGGCTGGAGGCAGAAAAGAGTGAGTGGGCAGAAAAACTACCAGAAATTCTATGGTCGTACAGAACTACTCCACAACGGTCAACTGGTGAAACTCCCTTCTCCCTTGTCTACGGTTCAGAAGCAGTCATCCCAATAGAGATACGGCTCACGACCGCCCATAGTGAAAACCCAAATGAAGAACTGAACAACATGGAGCTCAACTTCAAACTTGATCACCTAGACGAACGTCGAGATCGTGCTGCTCTAAGAATTCAGTCATACCAATAACAAGTCGCCCGATATTACAACAAAAAAGTACGAGCTTGAATTTTCAAAATCAACGACTGGGTACTACAACGAGTCTTCCAAAACACAAGAGAAGAGGGTGATGGAAAATTGGGGCCGACATGGAAAGGTCCATACCAAATAACATACGTAGTCGGACAAGGAGCATACAAGCTAAGAGGACTTGACAGTCGAGAACTACACAACAGTTGGAACGCTCTACATCTAAAACAGTACCATTTATGAACTTGCTATTTTTAATTCTTTATGATATTATTTTCCGTATTCTATCGACATTTCACTACTAACACGTCGACCCATAAGGAGCAATGATGAAAACTTAGTGTCACTAAGTGCAAAACTGAGCTCACAAAATAAATACAAAAAAATAATAAAAAAAAATTGCAAGCTGTCGACATCGACAAGCAATCTCACTATTTCAGATAAGATTCGACATTCGCAACCTACAGACATGTACGTCCAACTCTCAATATTCTCTATCAACAATCGCATGTTAAGAGTGGGGGAATAGCACTAGGGATAGGCATCAACATACGTATCGCATGTATGCGAAAATTCCATGAAAAAAAGGTCTTGTCGACCATTCAAACGCATGTACGCGAAAATTCTATGTAAAAAGGTCTTGTCAACCATTCAAACGCATGTACGCAAAAATTCTATGAAAAAAGGTCTTGTTGACCATTCAAACGTATGTACGCGAAAATTCTATATAAAAAGGTCTTGTCGACCATTCAAACGCATGTACGCAAATATTCTATATAAAAAGGTGTTGTCGACCATTCAAACGCATGTATGCGAAAATTCAATGAAAAACATCTTGTCAACCATTAAAACGCTCGACCATTTAACACGTACGAGAAATATTAACAAAAAAAAAAAAAAATTATCAAATGGTTCCTACGCGAATATTACATGCAAAATTATCGACCAAACTTACAATCACGCGATTCTTAAAGAGAAGTCAACGACTATAACACATGCATGATTCCTACGATATTATCAAATGATTAGCGTCGTTCGACTTACGAATGAGCATGAGTTTACAGGCTTATCTCATTCTGCTCATTCAAACTATAATTCATCATTGTTTAAACCCCATTATGTGATGATCGTTTTGTTTTCACAATATCAAATCAATGTAACGAAAGAGAACAAGGCCGATCCAAAATAAGAAGCAAATATTCATAAGTAGGTCATGTCGACCAAATCATCCAACATTACAAAACATAAATACATGAAATAGTGAGGGAAATTTTAGGGAGCATCATTCGGTGGATCTACATTAGCAGCAGCATTATCTTCTTCGACACTGTCGAGGTTCTCATTATCTCCTGGGCTCCTGTCGACATCATCAGCATTTACTCCGTCGCCCGCCCCCTCTTGGAATTCTTCAAGCTTAAGACGCTCCATTTCGTCGTAAGTATCAACTTCTTCCTTCATCTCTTGAAGATTCCAATTCGAATGGGCACTCGACAAGTATTTTTTAAAGAGCTCCGCCCTGGCTTTACACATAGCCTCTGCTGCAATCGACAGTAATCACTTCTTTAAAGCTTCGACATTGCTCCTGCTGTTCAGCTTCCTCCTTGGCCCTCGTCAATTCAGCTTGGTGTCGATCCCTTACACTCTTTAACTCCTCCTCCATAGCCATTTTTTGATGCTCCACCTCCTCCTTTTCCTGGGCGAGCTTGGCATTGCCCGCTTTGAAAGCGTCACCCGCCTTTCGAAGCCTTGCGAATTTGTCAGTAACAGCCTTGTACCTACCATGTAGATGTAGTTGCGCTTGGAAGGCCTACACAAAGGAATATCAAGTCAACAAAGGATACTACCGATAAAAATAAAACGAGAAAATATTTACCTAAAAATTCGAAAGCAGCACCGTATTGAAGAAGTCCTCTGTCTTGCTGCTCTTTAAATGTGCATCATCAGCAAGGAGGGTGAAGTCCTCCGACCTTTTTAAAAACCATGCTGGATCCTTGAACGATGAAAGCCCAGAAGCAAGGAGCTTCATTGGCGAGTCAGGCTCAAAAGCAGCATCAGCCGACTTTTCTTTCGAACTGGACGCCACTTTCTTTTGTCGATCGACAGCAGAGGTCCTTTTTTTTCCTTTTTTTCGATGGACTCCTTTCTGGCGATGACTCCAACACCTGTTCTGGTACTGCTGGTGTTCCCTCCATTCACGTCCCAGCAGCCTGCTTCTTTTTCGCCAACGATGTTGCCCGCTTTTTAGCAACTTCCTCCCTGTAAAGCCTTATAGAGTCGGCTTTATCTGGAACGTTGAGCTATGCGCTAGCCATCGACATCACTGTGAAACGACGTTCAACATCAGTTAGAGGAAATAAAAAACTCAAATTGTATTGAAGAATCTCAAAACTCCTCATAATCCATATGTACGACATGAAATCCATCACGTGAGGATAGGGTGCACGCGATCTATTCAACGTCGACCACCTCCATAATCGACTAGGCCTAAGATTATCTTCCGTAAGCAAAGTTTTAACACTCCTTTGGTTAGCGGGGATTTCTAATAAAATCTTAGTACGTTCAGGAGCAACGTCGCACGACGGAGCGTTACCCGCTCCCTTTATTTCTGCAAAAACAAATAAACACTTAATGTGTGACTCATGCAAAATATATATATATATATGTACGAATATATCAGTCGACAGTCAACAACTCACCATATCGATTCTAGATCCGCCTACATTGATACTGCTCTTCCCCCATCCTCCGTGGGCCATCGACTGGGGGCCCTTTCGTAAAAAAGAATGTATCTTTCCAATGTCGATCATTCGACGTGGTGTCGACAATGAGTTCCTTCTTTTTATCTTTGGGTACCAACAAGTAACGACCCGATTCGCTTATGTGCTCTTTCAGGTAATAATTATGAAAGAGACACCCCAACCCAAACTGTACATTGTGCCTCTCACATAATACCCCCAAGCTCAACAGTATTCTCCATGTGTTTGGCATCAGTTGGCCGGGGGCAAGATCGTAGTATACTAACATTCGTCGAACGAGTTGAGGAATAGGGAATCTAAAACCTAAACAGATGGTATACTCATAAAAACACGTCCACCCCGGTATATCCCAATCGACACATTCATGTTCCCCCGCACGAAATTCAACGTCGTCGGGAACACCATAAATCATCCGTATACTAGGCAACATGTCCTCTGTAATCACACTAGCCGAACTGTCCTTCAGTATACCTAAAGGACGACCAGATGTCGATGCCCTAGCGACCTCTATGTATTCCGGGCGCTCGACAGCCGATGCCACGGCATATACAACGCCTTGCTCTAACATACCCCTAGCATTTATGGTGACAACCGTTGACGGGTCCTCCACTGTGACACATCTATCGACATCATGTAATCTACTGTCGACTCCTCCGTCATCATCACTGGAAGTCCAGTCAATAGTCAAGTCTGATATTTTATCGTCGCCCGACATCGTATCTCCAAAAGCTGACAAATGCAAAAAATGCACAAGTCAGACAAACTAAACGCTACAATCACAACCTAGGGATTCTAGATCAAAACCTAGGGTTTTTTTTTTTACAAAAGGAAAAGGGTTCCTGAAATTCAATCTAGCCTTACAAGAAACTTCGCCTACCCATAGTCGAGCATTTCCTCGAATCTAAACGACTACTCTCATCACAACGACATACACGTAAATCAGGAGCAACACATCATTTGAGCAAAATCAAACATGGCAGGGAATCAAAAGCATCAAAAACGATCAAGAACATGTTGAAGGATATCAGAAATAGTGAACAACACGCATTTCTCAGGTAATATTAGAAACTTCTACTTTATTTCCTATTCTACTTTATTTCATATAGATTGTAAAAGTAAGTTTAATGCTGCAAAAAATATATGAAGGAATAGAGAACCAACTTTTTACTAACCTCAAAAAGATTTGAGAAGAAATGTGAAGAGATTCGTGAGGAAATTCGCGAAACACCTTGCAGTTGAATACCACCAGCAAAAGAAAACGAAGAGAAGCGTTTGAAGTTCTTGAAATGCAAAAGTGGTGTTGGCAAGTGAATCGGTTTATTTATAAACCAATATGCTAACCCTAGTTGCCACATGTCAACTCCCCTTCGATTGCCGGTAAACCGCTCGTTTTGAAATTTAAAAATTTTATATCGAAAAAAGGGGCGTGAATTAAATGCGCATGATGTCAGCATAGGAAACCAAAACGTTTCCATCCCATCGATTTGACTTCCAAAATCAAAATCAGATCTTCGTCAAACGAGCGATTCTCTTTAAGGCTCTACTTCGACCAATCGACGAGCCTCCAATCATAACATCTAAAAATTGATGATTCGACTTGACGACAAAGGTGGTTGACTAAACTAGTGGTCGACTCAGCGAAAATCACTCTCTAAATCATTGAACTCTTCTTTAGAGAGTGGGGGACAAACTATGGTAGCCAAAAATGGCTCATAGGCCTACCTTGTCAAAATACAAGCCCTTTCCGTGATGGATCCTATCCAGGCCCACTATATCGGGTCGACCCAAGTCCAGCACCATCTTTGACTTGTTTGTTCAAAGAACAAGTTAGTCTTCAGTTGCAAAGTGGGTAACGTGAGAGATTTTTTCCTAGAATCTCGCCCACAACCAACTCACGATCAAGTGAACGTTGGAGAAGGTTCATTCCCTATAAATATCAGAGTTCTTTCACAATCAAGCTCTCTGAAATCTCTCATATTGAAAGCTTACTAAAGGCGTACCGAAATTCTGCCCTTAAAACATTCCGGCCACCGGAAATTAACCGTTGTCACCATCACGAAATATTGCTCAGCCCATGCACATCTAAGGCTAATAATTCGACCCCCCCCCCCCCCCCCCCCCCCCCCCCCCCCCCCCCCCCCCCCTCTCCATCTTTTATTCTACATTTCATTTGTGTTCAAGTTCTTTTGCAGGTGCAGTAAAGTGGAGACGACCATTCCCAGACGACAGTCGACAGTCGACATCAGTCAACCAACAATCCGGCCAAGTTGCTTTGGGCCCAGTATATGACCCGCTAACCCGTATAAAACCCACGGGTGAAACCCGGACCCGTTTATTTTCGCAGGTTCGCATAGGTGATGAAAATTTTTGCGGGTGCGGGTTTGGATTTTGTAAAACCCACCCGAACCCGACCCATTGCCATCCCTAGTTAATATCTATACCCTTAAATAAAACTATATTTTTATCTCTAGTTTTGAAAGATTGACGAATCCCAATGTACTACTTTTTCATATAATGACCATTTTGATAGCGTTCGACCAATTCCATGGAATGGCTATTTCCATCACATTTTTCACCTTAAATGATCATTTTGGAACCAAATTTCTTATCCAATACTTATTTTAAGCCGAGTGGCCATTAGGTTAATTTTTCATTTACTTAATTAAGGCCCAATTGATCTTATTGGTTTTTGCTTGAAAAAAATTACATATGTATTAATTATTGGTGAAATGGTGCTGATTTTGGATCTCTATTCTCTAATTTACTCCACTAAAAGTCATCGACAATCATGTCAATAAATGTATCTATAATATTTCTGAATATTAATATGAGTTAGGTTATAAGCTACTCTCACTGTAGCACATCTATTCATAACTAAATTAGTTATACATTTTCTATTAACATCCGTGATAAGAGATCGAATATGTATACAGAGTATATACTCGAACACTTATCATTGATGTAAATGGAAATTATACAACCACCGAAGCACCGAGTGATGTGTGTATACTTAATTTTTTTTTATTTAAAGTATACTTAATTGTTAATAAAATAAAATAAATTACAATCACCCAATTTGCTGACATGGCGAGACATTACTGTTTGAAGAATTCAATCAGCAAGGATGCACTAACCAAAGAGAACATTTTTGCTCACCCTCTTTCAAGGGAGGTAACCATTACCCCCTCTTAAATAGATGACATGTGTCCATAAAGGGGTAAAATTTTAGACAATTTTTCCCCTCTATAGACACATGTCATGTGTTTGGAAGGGGGGTATTGCTTACCCCCTTGAAAGGGGGTTAGTAAAAATGGACTCCTACGAAACTACAATTAAGGAGTAAGACCCCGTAACAACGGGTACTACAGTCTACAAACACAGAGACCACTTGAAAACATGCACAATATGCGGCCAATAGTGGCCTTGCAAAGCTACACGTGTCACAAAACTAGCACTATTAGCATTACAACGTCCCCCAAACACTGCCACGTTGTCCCTATGAACTGCCACGTGTCGACTAACAGTTACTCACATTATATATAAAAACTGCAAATACATTAAAGGAAAAACTAAATTCAAACAAGACAAGGTCCTTAAAAGTTTATATAGTCTCAGTTGTTAGATTTTGTCTTGGTTTTGAATTTGATTTTATTTTATTAAATAGAGATGGGGAAGAGAGTTGGGCTGTTGATGGTGGTGATAATGGCGGTGTTGTGTACGGTGGTGGCAGGTGACATGTCGATGGAGGATGTCAAATTGAAGACATCAAAAAAGTTTACAAAGAAGGGAAAGTCTGATTCATGGGCTAGATGGATTTATGGAAAGATATCTGGTTGAGTAGCTTCTCTTCCTCGTCACGGGTTTGGATCCTCTCATGTAATTTTGTGGTGGATGATTTTTTTATTTTAAGTATTTGAGTTTTGAATAAAACATTCTTTTTATTATTATTATTGCATGAAAGAAGAAAAAAAACATAATAAATCTTGAATATGTAATTTTTTTTAATACTCAGGTGTCAAAAATCCGATAAAAAACCAGGAGAGAATCCAAAATCACAATCATTGATCATATGACTTGTATAGGTTTTAGTGTTTTACTTTCTGCATGTACATGTTTATAAATTTCTCATATATAGTAACATTAAGGTTATACTACTGTCTATATATATATATATATATATATATATATATGTTCCGAAAATTGAATAGCACTCTTTAAAGAGTGAGTTTTAAGACTATCACCAACTTAATAACTTTAGTTTTAATATAACACAAAGTATAGATCTGACAAAAAATACCCTAAAAACATACTCATAAAAATAAGTCTCGCACTTATTTGTGTTTCCGAGACTTATTAGGTAGGTTCCGAAACTTATTATGTATATTTACAATTTTCAAGACTTATTGAGCAAAAATGAAATTTTCCAATTTTTTTTTATTTGTCATCTTCTTCATTTCGACCTCCAATTGAAGGCCGATTTCAACTTCCGAGGTCATTTCATCTCCATTGATAGAGGATCTCCACTGGTCCTCCATCAATAGGGGGTTTTGTCACTTTTTTAAGTTGGTGTTTTAAGATTATCACCACTTTAATAACTTATGTTTTAAAGGCAACAAAGTAAGTGACTTCCAAAAATACCCTTATTTTACTTATTTTTTTATTTACTTTTACTTTTCTGTTTTTCTTTTTTTGATTTTATTCTTTCTTCTTCTTCTTCATAGACCTCCAATGGAGGTCGAAATCGAAAAAAACCAACTTCATAACATTATCAATGCATATTCATTGGATTAGTTTAGTGGCGCTACGCTGACGCATTCGGGGGTCGAGCTCACCCAGTGTTTCGGGACTTCGTGTTTGTGTGTTCCAAGACTTTGTGTTTGTGTTCCTAGACCAAGAGTTTGTGTTTGTGTGTCCAAGACTAGACCAAGAGTTTGTGTTTGTGTGTCCGAGACTCTGTGTTTGTGTTCCGAGACTTTGTATTTGTTTGTCCGAGACTTTGTGCTTGTGTGTTCCGAGACTTTGTGTTTGTGTTCTGAGACTTTGTGTTTGTGTTTCAAGACTTTGTATTTGTGTGTCCGAGAGTTTGTGTTTGTGTGTCCGAGACTTTATTCCAAAACTTTGTGATTGCTTTTCGAGACTTCTGAGTTGTTGTTCTATGCTCCTCTATTTCTGTTCTATTCATCTTCTCCAACCCCGAATCCCCAATTTGAAACCCTTCGTTTTCAAAGAAAGTTACATACTTGGTTTTTTTCAGAGAAATCAAAAGTCGCTATTGTGTACTGTGGACTTTTACATTCTTTCTTGGCATATTGTGGACTTTTAATCAATGCTCTCTGGTTCTTTCTTATGTTATTTCAATTCTTTCTTTCATTTGTCGCTAAAAATTAATGGCAAATTTGTTGGAATCGTATGAGAAAGCTTTAATTAAGGTGAATGGTCTGGTCATGCTGCTATCTGATGTGGAGTAGGTTTATTTAAGGAGAAATTATCTTAATTGCGACTCATTTGGTTGTGTTCAATTAAAATGGTTATTAAATGAGAAATTCTGTTCAAAATAATAATTTTAGATAAAAAGTGTGATGGAAATAGTCATTATGTGGGAAAATTAACCTAGTGGCCTTCATTTGATTGGAAATATAAAAAAAATTATTAAATATTCTTGGCCGGAAATATAAAATTTTTATTAAATATTCTTAGCCGGAGATGATCACTTATGTGTGAAAACACTTTGGAAAGTGAATTAACCGACAATCCTCATGATCGCTTATAGATGTGAAAGCGTCCTAGAAAGTGAATGGGCCATTCAGTAACGTTTTCAGTTTTTGTTTTCAGTTTTCTCGTTTTCATTTGATTCCGAGAATAAGATTTTTGTATTTTTTGGATTCGAAAACGCGTCTGGTAGCAATCGTTGAAAACAATATTACGAGAATGAAAACATTAAAAACCGCATTTGGCAGAACTGATTTTCATAATAATTTTCAATTAAGTGTAACCTTATAATCAAATATTTTATAAGGTTATAATTCAAATTTTTCACGTTTTTTATGTTGTAAGATATACTAAGAATAATTCTACAAAGTTTTTTTTTTTTTTAGATCAAGTCCTTTTGTTAAAATAAAATAAAATAAAAATAAAATAATAATAAAATAATAAAAAAAAACTACAAAGTAGAATTAATAATAGTGCTTAACTGCTTGTCTATTAGGGGTTAAAATTAACAACTTTTATTGGTTTGATCAGACTTTTTATTAACAATTTTTTTTTTTCCTTATCAGATTTGATTATATTTGAATTACATTGAACATTCTAGAAGAAAAAAAATCAATAAAAGAAAATTCATTTTGGAATAAAAAATGGATTGCAGATCTCCATCGCACAATGAAGACGAGAAAGATAAAGAGGAAGCAGACTTCGCCGACCTCTACCATTGTCAACTCCATCATCAACGATCCCACCATTTGACCTCTGTCGTCGACAACTCAATCATCGCCGACTCTATCACCACACATCACTACCAATTTTTTTCCTTTTTGAGTTCAACAACTAAACACAATTACAATCCACTTAACACAACTGCGAATCCTGCTAAAAAAAACTTCAATCTAACTAAAACCCACTCAAAATCCAACCACTAAGAGAAAAAGGAAATATCAAATATAGAGAATGGAGAGAGGCAGAGATGAGACCAGAATTTTGAAGAAAAAAAAAAAGATGAGACTAGATTTAACCGATCGTGAGAGGGAGAGAGAGAGAGTGGATAGATATTTTTAATATTTTATTCTTACTTTTATATTGTAATAATAAATATAACTGGTTTTTTTTTTTTTTTTTTTTTTAAATAAAAGCGCCACCCATAGGAAGAACCAAGGGCAGCACCAACACAAAAACATACATTAATCAGGCATATCAGCCTGGATAACATGAGCAACACAGAACGGGAACTCTTCCAACCAGAAAAAATCATCGACATTCTTCAACGCCTGCTTAGCCAGCACATGGGCGACTTGGTTGGTGTTCCTTAGACTAAACTGAACACACA
Organism: Acer yangbiense; assembly: GCA_008009225.1. Lineage (NCBI taxonomy): Eukaryota > Viridiplantae > Streptophyta > Magnoliopsida > Sapindales > Sapindaceae > Acer > Acer yangbiense. The sequence continues at coordinate 4,569,561 of CM017766.1, read as the reverse complement.
TATCATCACAACTCTTTATCAACTCAGCAATATCCTCAAGAATAGCACCTGCATCAGAAAGCATATGACTCCTATCCACAATCCATTTTACCACCACAGCTGCATCAGACTCAAGAACACAGGGAAACAACCCACAATCCCGACTGAACAGAATTGCCCTGCCAATTGCCAAGAGTTCAGCATGTTGAGCAGTGAATGACGCCGTCAACATTTGCGAGCTGCAAGCCATAACAGCACCAGTTTCATTCCTAATCACCATACCGAACCCCACTTTCCTCCCCACACTATCAATGGCCGCATCACAATTAATTTTATAAACACCAATATTAGGCGGTGACCATCGCACAAGCAAACTAGTAGACTCACACTGCAACCTATCAGAACTACAACCTTTAATCTCAATAATAAAGTTTGCAGCCCATTCTGCCACATTATCAAAATCTGCCATAGAGGCTCCATAGATTCCTTTGTTACGCAGGAACCAAACACTCCACAAGATGACGCAAAATAACTCCAAATCCTCTAGGCTCAGAGAAGAGAAGCAGAAGAGGATAAGATCAAAAAAATCACAAAACTTACCAAGAACAGGAAAATTGTTGGGAAGCCAAGACATTCGGACCTTCTTGAGCTTCTCGCACGCCCACAGAGCATGGAGGGTTGACTCACCCGACTTCTTACACATCAGGCAACAATCCTGGACCGGCACTTTCCGTCTTGAAAGGTTGGAGAATGTGGGGATCCAGTTATAACAAGCTTTCCATACGAAAATTTTTATTTTGAGAGGTAACTGCAGTTTCCACAGAGCTTTCCACCATTTCTCACTAATACCAGCCCCCTGACCAGATGAATTAGCCTGAGGATCCAAACTCTGTGCCACCCAATAACCACTCTTCACACTGTACAAACCATTAGCTTCATAATGCCACATAAGAAAATCTCTTCTGCATCTAGAACCCACAAGGATACTGAGAATTGCCAACATGTCATCCACACAGAAATGTTGCTCAAGAAAAGGCAAATCCCAACCACCTGAAGGAGTCAGCAGTTACTCCACCTTATAAACATCACCATTAGCCGGGAAAGAGAGAACTTTGAGTGTAGAAATTCTAGGGATCCATTGATCCTTGTAAATATTAATGGAAGCCCCATCACCCACACACCATCTCAACCCCTTAGCAAGTATTTCTCTACCGCAAACTAAACTATTCCAAACAAATGATCCAGAGGAACATTTAGGAGCCTCCATAAAATCTAAATCTTTGAAATAACAACCTTTAAGAACTCGGGCTGCTAAGGAATGAGGGTGTTTAAAAATTCTCCAACACTGGCTAGCCAAGTTTGCCCGGTTAAAATTTTCCAACTCACGAAAACCCAACCCGCCCACCATCTTAGATTTACAGAGATGATGCCACACACACCAGTGAATTTTCTTTGCTTTTTCATTGTTCCCCCACCAAAATCGGGCGCAGAGGCGATTAATTTCAGCTATAATACCTTTAGGAAGCCGAAAAATATTCATCGCATAAGTTGGGATAGCTTGTATGACAGCCTTAATGAGTATTTCCTTACCTCCCACTGAGAGCATTTTTTCACTCAGCCTCTAATCTTGCACCAGACTTTATCAACAATATCAGAAAAAAGAGCCCTTTTTTTTCTGCCAGAGAAACAAGGTAAGCCTAGGTACTTACTATGGCATTCTACCAGTTGCATTCCCACCATATTTGCAAGCCTTGCAGCCTCAGTAGCCGAGAGAGAAGAACTCACACACATCGCGGATTTCTCGAAATTAATTAATTGACCAGAGGCCCTAGCATACTTATCCAGGACTTTTTTACTGCCAGGCAATTCGAATCATTTGCTTCCGTAAAGATTAAACTATCATCAACGAAAAGAAGATGCGAGATCGTCGGACCTTCTTTACTACATTGAAACCCTGTGATTTTTCCTTCCGCCTGAGCCACATTTATCAGATTAGAGAAACCTTCAGCACAAATAATAAAAATATAAGGGGAAAGGGGATCCCCTTGTCTTAGACCTCTAGATGACTTTATGTATCCACACACCTCTCCATTAAGAATATAGGAGAAGGAAACAGAAGAGACACACTTCATAATCAAATTTGTCCATTTCACCGAGAAACCCAGCTTCAACATTATTTTTTGAATGAAAATCCACTCAATTCTGTCATAGGCCTTAGACATATCGATCTTCAACGCCATCGAACCAACTTTCCTCTTCCTACGCTTCAGCCTATGAAGGCACTCAAAGCCAACTATTGTATTGTCTGTAATCCGACGCCCTGGCACAAAAGTGCTTTGATTTTCAGAAATAACGTCATCAAGAACATTCCTGAACCGGTTCGTTATTGCCTTTGCAATAATCTTGTAGAGGACATTACAAAGACTTATCGGCTGGAAATCAGAAATTCTGGAAGGTTTCTGAATTTTCAGGATTAGAGTGATAATAGTGTTGTTCATTTTTTCTACTGATTCCCCCTCATTAAGCACTTCCAGGCATGCTCTTGTGACAGAAGGCCCAATTTTATCTCAAAATTTGTGATAAAAGATGGCTGGTAGTCCATCATCCCTAGGAGCTTTCATGGGACCAATATCAAATACTGCTCGTCTAACATCTTCCCCTGAAATTTTTTTATCCAGGTTTAGAGCTTTAGGCGGTGACAATTTAGGCTGAATATCCTTCAAAACTTCCTCTAAGTCTGCTTGGGAAGGTCTAGTAGAACTAAATAGTTTGGAGAAGTGAGACCCAATAATTCTGTCCAAATCCGGTTTCTTCTCCCACCAGTCACCATTGTCATCCAGTAGCCCCTGAATTCTATTCCTAGACTTTCTTGCTGTTGCTTTTGCATGGAAGAATCGCGTATTTCGATCGCCCGATTTGAGCCACTCACTTCTAGACCTTTGCCGCCAATATCTTTCCTCAACCCCCAACACTTCATCAAGCTGCTTTTCCAGACCATTAATCAAATTCCAAGAATTTGGATTCTCCATACTACAAGCCACTCGAAGCGCTTCTTTTTTCTTTGCGATATCAACACTGAGATTTCTTCTCTTCATAATATTCCACTGCCTTAGTTTCTGTCTGCAAGTCACAATATTACTCAACACTACATTTATCCCCTCAGAATTATTCGAATTATTCCATGAGGATTGGACTATTTCCTTGCAATCACTTTCATTCACCCAACACTCTTCAAAATAAAATCTTCGACGAGGCCTTCCAAAATTCCTTATAGACTGTACATCCCCTTCTAAACCATTGAGAATTAACAGCCTATGATCGGAACCCCAGAACCCGAGATGGTTGATGACCGCTGTAGGAAACAAATCTCTCCAGGCATCAGTACACACACCCCTATCCAGACGTTCCATGATACCCGAATCCTCATTTCTTTTGTTGCTCCATGTAAATTTGGGGCCAACAAACCCCATATCTTCCAATTTACACATTTCCAGAGCTTCCCTAAAATTTGACATCTGCTTCCACCGTCTACTAGTACCACCTAACTTCTCTGAATCCCATAACACCTCATTGAAATCCCCAACGCACACCCACGGCAGAGCAGATAACCCAGCCAATCTTTTCAACAGAGTCCAAGAGTGAACTCTCTCTGCCTGCACTGAGTTCCCATAAAAACCCGTAAACCTCCAACTCGGCTTACTAATGTTCCTAATTTCCACATCGATATGGCCCTGGGAATAGGATAACAGAACCACATCCACCTCACTCGACCAGAACATGCATAACCCACCAGCACTGCCAACACTATCAATAACCAATTTGTTTTCAAAACCAAGTTTTGACCGCCAGACTTCCAATTTGGGATGTTTGCATCTAGTTTCCATTAAGAACATTATTGTGGGCTTAATATCCCGCTTATGACTTTGCAGGATGTTGAACGCACGTTGACTACCTAGCCCCCGTGCGTTCCAGACGGAGAAACTCATTGAGGGTGGCTGATAACTCTTATTTCTACACGTTGTGTAGCCCCTTACTTTCATCTTTTATGCTTGTTTCCCAGGTAAAATCGGGTATTTAACATTTTAAATAAGTGTTTCATGGAATTTTTAATCACAGGGGCTAAAGTGCAAAAATGGTAAAATATTGGGGCAAAAGTGTAATTTTCAAAAGTTAAATTTTGCTCCCTAATTCGGCGATTAGGGGCCACCATTTAGGGAGCAGAAAGGGACCAGAAGACCCACGTTTTGTGATTCTATGGCCTAGGGCGCAGAATATGGCGTAAAATCAAGGCGGAATTTTTGACGAAAGTTTCCTGCAGAACATTCAACTTGCGGGGGCCATATCTCTCTCCTCCAATCGAACTGGGTTTCTTGCTATATATGGTTGGAAAGCTACAGAAGTCTTCTTTACAACGGTTCTTCAAGATCATAATTTTGATGTTTTTGGAGAAAGTTATACCCGTTTCCGTAACGGTGCGCGCTGCTGGAAAGTCACCCGCGAAGTCCCCAAATCAGCCACTTATGAAGGGCATTCTCGTCCTTTCACTTTCAATTCTGCCCTAGCCCCCTCCCCACTATAAATATCCCTTTTTCTCATAAGTTTTATAGAATCCCTTCCACCCCTCTCTCTCTCCTCCGCCCAACTCTCTCTCTCTTCCATTTTCTTCATCTTCTTCACATTCTCCACCAAATAAGGAGAGACCCAAGCTCCCATGGAGGTTTTTCCTCCATGGGAGCTCCCCATACATCTCCACAACCCTGTTTTACACTTCCTCCATCCATTTTAGGGCAGATTGCAAGGAATAGGAGTGGTCTTTGGACCAATTTCGAGCTAGGAAAGCTAGGAGCTTCTTTGGAGGGTTTGTCTTCAAAGGTTGTCTCCTTTTTACTCATTTCTTTGTATTTCTTGCTTCTTTGATGTGTAACCCCGATTTGGGGAATATTGTAAACCCTACACTTGTGTTATATATGTTGTTTGTTCTTAAATTCTTGTGGGTTTTGTTTTACTCTTTGCTAATTGCATGTTTTAAGCACTAATTGCAATATCCATATGTGTAGAGGTCCGAAATTGATATGTGTCCATGATTGGGATTAGGAGTAGAGTAATTTAATATAGGAGTAGTGTAATTTAACTTCCCATGATTGTTGATTGATTGATGGATGACCAAAATGCCATGTTTAGAGTAATTGGAGTGTTAGAGATTTAGCTCCAAAGAGTAGGAAAGGTTTTAGTTTAGGCATTTAGTTGCTAAATTAGCCTGGGTTCCATATTTTTGTACTTAATGGGTCTTGTTATCAAGGCACAATTGCTCATCCTTGGCCGGATTGGGTAATAAATTGATTTAGGGAAAATTCCCACATCAAGATAATGAACTCTTAACCTATATTGAATGGTCTTAATGAATAACAACCAACTTATTGCACATTGTTGTTTGGTAAACTTGTTTCCCATGTCTAGCCATCCTAAGGAGATTGATAAAACCGAATCCGTATCTAGAGTAAAGACAAACTGAATTTCTCTTGTGCTTGTGTAGTTATACGGGTATTTCATTGCTTAATGCTTTCACTCGGTTAGCCACCTTGTGGATGATATTTAGGCTATGTGTTATATATTGCGTGGTTCACATTAACATGTCCAGCGTGATATCCTCTACATTTGATCAGACAGTGAGAGATACACTAGGCTGGCGTGTAGAGCTCGTGTGTGTGTCCCACAGTCCTTAATGAATCTAAGCATTTATGCATGGATATAATCTCTAAGACATCGAGAGAGATTAGAGATTAATTAAGGGGACACGAGCATATAACATACGTGTTGTATGGGTATCTCGTATTCTTAATGCTTTCACTTGGTTGCCATCCCGTATTTGGTTAGCCATTGTGAATGATTATTGGCTGTAGTATGGCCCACGCGGTTGCGCATTACATGCCCAACGAAATAACCAATGTATATGACCAGACAGTGAGAGATACACTAGGCTGGCATACATGGCTCTTGCGTGTGTGCCACGACACTTAATGAATCCATGCATTGTGTGGATGTGATTTCTAAGACTCGAGAGATATTAGAGATCAATTAAGGGGACACGAGCCTATGATATACTTGCAATTTGAGGGACTAAGTGAGTCTAGAGCTTAATTAGAAGGATTGTTACGGTTGAATCGTTTCCTTAGTGTAACCACATTTCATGCCATCTCTCCATTCCATTCTATCCATGTATATATTATGGTAGTTAGTTTATTTATTTATTTACATTATTATTTACTTTTCCTCAAATGCAACACACGAGTTCTCTCGGAGTGTTGTAATAATAGCTAGAACCGGTGACGGTCGTCGAATCCCACCTCCTTGGGAACGATACCCTCACTTGCCGCTGTGCCAGTCCCTGTGACTCGCGCACTAGCGAGGTCGAACTTAAATGTTCATCTTTTGACCGACACCGCAACGACGTGTCATCAGCGGCGGACCGGTAGAGACCGGTCGGCCGATGTTCCCAAATTTGTAGTATCTTTAGACTCAGTTGAAACCAACTTACCAGTAACAATCTGAGCATCTTTATCATCTCCAAGAATACACCCCATTTCCACGCTTGACCTCTGATTGACCACTTGAGACTCTGTTCCTTGAAAACTATCCTCCCTTCCTTCACATCGACTGTCATCCATCCGTGCCGATGAATGATTCTCAATCTTGGTTGATTTCCTGCGAGCAGCATTTCCATCTTCCTCGGTTGCATCACCCCCAATTTTCCTTTTGGCCGGAGGGGTCGCAGGATCCTTCTTAGCCACTCTCTCCCCAAATTCAGTTGACCTAACTTTCCTCACCCAATTTCTACCTTTCTTTTCCCCTTTCTGAACAGAACCCACCGCACCAACAACCTTCTTCTTTCCCTTCATTTGGACCAGCACACTTATTTCTATCCTTGGGCCAGTCTTCGACCCAACCTGGTTCTCCACCTCTAGCCCATGACATTCCTTTACCAACTCTACATTTGAAATTTCAGATGGGCATAGATCCGGCCCACTATCTATATTCGGGTCAGATTTAGGATCCATAATCACAACATTAATGCTCTTGCTGTTTTTGTTGACCAATTTCCCCTGCACCTCACATCCTACCTTTATCCTGTCAAACTCACCGTTGCCTGACGTAACCTAACCACCTGCACCACTTTCCTCCACCTTATTGGGTATTGGAGGTGAAAGTAAATACAATAACGCTCGGTGTGTATAATAAATATATCTAGAGGGGGGGTGAATAGATTTTAACTATTATTACCCAATTTTCGCATACAAGTCAATTTTACGAAAATGCCCCTACTAGTCAAAAATACAAGCAAGTGTAATATAGTGCGGAATTTAAATAACACTTGATGTATACGTGGAAACCCAACCACTGGGAAAAACCACGGGTTGTTTAGTGCGCCACACTCGGACCTCGAAATCCACTAATTGAAATGGAGTTTACAACCTATGTAGACCTCGTCTAACACTCCGGTCAATAACCCCCCACTTCTACCACTCGGGCCTTTAAAAGTGGCTCTAGTTCAATTGCTTGAGGCCTAAGCAACCTTAGCCTCAAGACTTAATTCTCTAAGAAGAGATTATGCAGCCTATGTGAATATATACGAATATTCAAATAACAAACAAAGCTAGGTAACCTTAGATGCTTATCTAGGATGATGATATAATCAATTTAAATCAATCCTAGATATCAATTGCTAAATGACATGTCAAATAGCTTAGCTAATCAAGATTAGTCAAAAACCTAATTAGCTATCACAAACAACACTCAATTAATTCATCACAATTAATTCTCTAATCTTGTATTTATCATATGATCAAAAGCATACAAGTAATTAAAAGAGAATATGCTTGATAGTAAAATACTAAAATAAGATGAAATTAATCAAAATCTTACCAAGCATGTTGTGATGATGCAAACTCAATCATAGATGAATGCAAGATGAACTTTGATGCAAAAAGGATTTGATTTGAGTGTTTAAAGGTGAGTTCTTGATTTGATTTTTTCTCAAAAATCTCTCTTTGAAGTTTAGGGTTCTAATAACTCAAGGAACTTGATCAGAGAATGAGAAAGTAAGATATTTATAGACATCAAGAATTGGGCATGTGAAAAGACAAGTTTGCCCCTGAAACGCACCGATCGGCGGCCAGGCCACCGATCACGACCGCAGAATTGAGCCCGTGAAGAACAGAGCATCAACGGCGGTTTCGTTCGGCGGTTTCGTGACCTCCAATCCAACCGCCAAATCAAACCCGAGAGATTAAAATCAATCAGGTATGAATGGCGGTTTCGAACGGCGGTCGTGACCGCCGATCATGACCGCAGAATTGCTCCAAACCTTTCTGGACTGAAACGGCGGTTTCATTCAGCGGCCAGGCCGCCGATCATAACCGCCAATCACCAACAATGGTGAAAACCAAGGAGAAGCCAAGGGCATTTTCCGTGGGCGGTCTTCGCGCAAAACCAAGTACACATACATGTGAGCGCGGACGTTTCCGAACACTATCAGGAAACGAATTACTAAGCACATATACACACAACAAGATATAAAACAAAGTGCTAATGTGTAAAGTGACATGTGAAGAGTATGCACACAAATGCAAGTATGCTAAGTGTGTGTGTGCTTACTAAATCTCTTCAAAGAAAAACCAAGCACAAGAAATTATACATTTGGCGTGCTTGTCCCTTGAGGTCTTGGAAGGGTCTTCGAGCTTGAAGTTCAAACATCTAAACTACCCTTACATTATCAACCCCAAACTGTGGTTTGTCCACGAAATAAGCCAATCAATATATAGGAATCCTTACAGGAGGGGCTTTAACTTGTTCGCCTAGATTGCTTCTGTCCTCCTCCATTGGATGAATCTCAGTAATCTTTCCCGATCTACTCCCTCCTTTTCCGGTGGCCAGACCTTGTTGATGATGTATAGATTTCTGGATATCTTCTCGTAATTCTGTATTATTCATATAGTTTGGTGGGGAAGCTCTCATCCAAATCCCAAAATTTGGTTGCGCAACTCCATTAATTACAGGTATAGGCTCATCCACCAAACACTCAGCCATTCTATGATCCACCATTCCACATTTGAGACAATGGCTCCGTAGACGCTCGTATCTGAGAATCATTAATGATTTAGCTCCATCTCCCATAATATCCACTCTCAAGCACCTCTTTAACGGTTTATTAATCTCCAATCTCACTCTGACTCTCATGAATTTACCCCTAGCTTCCCCCGTGTTCCCACCATCTACTTCTAGTACTTCGCCAATCAACCCTCCCAAAAACCAACCAATTTTCCTAGACATACAAATAATCGGTATTTGGTGGATTTGTATCCAAAACTCAGCTAGGTTAAACTTAAGGGATTCAATCAGGCCTTTCCCTACCGGTTTCTCCAGGACCAATAATGCATCATCAAAGTGCCATGGACTCCCCCATATGACCCTTTGTCTATCATCTTCGTTTTGGAAATGGAAGGAAAACATATTTCCAGAAACCGACTCGACCTCAAACCCTCTACTGACTTGCCAAATTCTTCCAATAACTCTCATGAATGCCCCTCTGTTAACTGCTTTACAAGACATAATCTTCCCAATTAGACAGAGAGACATTCGTTGCACGGCTTCTACTTTTAGATTCGCCTTAAGGATCTGAACTGGGCCATCTATGTCAGTGTGTGACAAAGACTCACAGAGACATGCAATATCAGTAGAATCCATAACACCACAGAACCACTGGACAGAACAAAAGAAACAAACCAACTCTTTTATGAACAGGACACACACACCTTACTAACACCTGGAACAAACTAGAGCCAGAACACTAAAAAGGACCAAAGAAAACAACAAACCACCACTTTTGGAACAAAATCCTACACACGCACTCCTAAGGAACTGTAGATAACTAATCGATCTTGCTAAACACAATCAGGACTAAGCACACTTACTAGAATCTGGAATAACTAGAAACACCAATCAACTTTTTCGCAACTTTCAGAGAAAGTGGAGAAAAATACTATGCTATACTATGAATCTTATGAAATGTTGTGAATGTATAAATATAACTGGTTGGTCCATACAAAACGAAAAAAAAAATTAAAAAACGAAGCCGAACGGCCCATAAAAGTGAATTAATTCATTTGCCAATGAATTCATATCTGACGAAGAATATTTTATTTAACTTAATTAATTTTTAGGTTAACATTTTATTTTTATTTTTATTTATTTAATTCATATTTAAATGGGATATTATCATTTTCCCCCCTACTGTTCACTATATTAGAAAGGTGAGGACAGGGTTTCTCGACTTTAGAAAGGTGACCCCCCCAGAACAAACTTATTTAACAAACACCCCCCTCTGTCAGAAAAATCATCAACAGTGAGGTTGACCGTTACTATTGGGGGGCAATTTCGTAAACTCCAATTTGTACTGAGGGTTATTAAAGTCATTTGATATTTATAATTAATAATATCTAAACAAATTAAAATTTTTAAAAACCACCATTAAAAAATAACAATAATAATAATAATAATATCATCATCATCATCTTCTTCAATTCTTCTTGTCCACGACCAAACACCAACACCAGTCCATCAACCACCATCTTCATCTTCATCACTATCATCAAACCAAACCAAATTCAAACCATATGCCAAAATCAATTTAAAACGAAACCATTATCATCGATTCTTCATCATCATCATCATCATTATCACAAAACTCCAAACCCATAATCCAGATTTGTTTAAAATAAAAAATAAAAAAATAATAAAAAATAAAAAATAAAAAATAAAAAAAACTTCCCAGCCACCGCCACTTAATCTTCCTCCTCCTCGTCAACCAACATCAACCACCGACCCAAACCACATCCATTCACTAGACAAAAACCCCATCACCACTCAAATCCCATGGCCACCGTTAAGACTTTCCATTTTCGAGACGATGGAGACGGGCGAGATCGAGAGGCATATTTTTATTTTTTGTAGATCGAGAGAGGGATTCAAATGGGAGAATAGATGGGCGATCGAGATGGAGATCGCCATCTAATGGATGAGAAAGACAAAAGAGAGAAGTCGCCGGCGGCCAAGGGAAGTTGAACTGTTGAAGAAGAAGAAAACTGGGTTGGTGATGGTGAGAAGTTGCCGGCGGCCAAGAGAAAGAGAGATGTTGAAGATGATGTGGTGGTTGATGGTGTGTTTGTGATTTGGGTTAAAGAGATGAATAATGAATTTAGGTTGAAGTGATTTGGGAATGATTTTCAGATTTGGGATTTGTGGAAGTCCAGATTGGATCTCCACCGTCCATCTCATGAGATGGACGGTGGAGATCCAATCTGGACATCCACCAAATCCACAATTTTTTTTTAAAAAATTCTTTTCAATTAATTTTGGTTTTAATTTCTTTTATTATTATTATTATTGTTATTAATTTTTTTAAATTTTTTTGTTTTTAATTTTTAAAAAAAATTTAAATTTAAATAAAAAAATATCTCCACCGTTCATCTTTGAGATGGACGGTGGAGATCAATCTTTTTTTTTAATATTATTATTATTATTATTATTATTATTATTATTAAAAAATTGTTTTTATTTTTTTTAAATTATCTCCACCGTTCATCTTTGAGATGGACGGTTGATCGAACCAATTCAATACCGGATTTTAGCCCCCAATTCCTCTTCCTTTGATCACTTCCCGGGTAAAATCCGGAATTTAATGTTTAATTTGTAGCAATTTCAGGTATCTAGGTACGTGTATCCTAATGGAGCTTAAGATGTGGATTTGGGGCTAAATATCAAGCAAAAGTGGAGATTTGGAGAAGTTTTCCAGTAGGTGTGGCGAGCAATCATGGCAACTTAGCTCAGTCGCCACAAATTTCCAGTGCGCGAGGCAACCTATCACGGCTACTTACCCCAGTCACCTCGCCAAGTCGCCACAATTGGGCAGAGTGTGTGGCGACATTTCATGGCGACCTCCAAAGTCGCCACAGCTCCTCGCCTCAACCGAGCCAACTTTCCAAAGCTTGTGGCGACTTTTCATGGCGACTTTCCAAGTCGCCACATAAACTCACCTCACGATAGATCAGGGGCAAAACGGTCATTTCTCTCCCATTTCGTGCCCTACCTATTTAAATGCATCTTTTCCTGATCCCATCATTAGAGAACACAGCCAGCAACCTTTACTCTTCTCCACCATCTCCAACCTTACAAAAATCACCCAAGCTACCACCTTTCGACACCATTTTCATCATCTTTTCACATTTTCTCCTTCACCACCACCACTCCATCCATCTTTGGAGGTTTTGCAAGCAAGAGGGAGCTCTCAAGACAATGGGTTTTCTCTACTCTTTTGTTTTCTCTTTCATTTCTCCATTGATGTGTAACTAATTCATTAGCTAGGGGATTAATGTAACCGTATTGGACTACTCTATGAATTAATTAGTCTATTTTCTTAATTCAATTCGATTTTAGTCTCTCTTACTTGATTATGTTGTGTTTGCCTATTGCTCATATTATTTTGAGACCTCAATTGATGTGGGTGTGTAATGTAGACTATCTATAAATTGGATTTTGGTGTGAAAGACCTTTCCACCTTAATATCAATTATGAGTTTGGTAATTGAGAAGAATGATATATGCATGACCATGCTATGTTGTTTTGGCTTAGAGTTTATACAATATTAGGTGATGACCATTGCTTGGCACATGACCTTGTGGGAGCAATGGTAAGAACCTAGCTCTTAATGATAAACAAGCCCTAAAATTGGATTGAAGTGCTTAACGAGACTAACTAAGGACATTGAGTGGTCTAAGAAGGTTATATTAATTCCCTAGTGATTTCTCCCATATATCCATACGTTGTGTGTTGTTTGTGGTGTTTAGCATAGTTTTTATTTCTCAAGTTTGCATCTTTAGTGTCAAGTTTACATTTTTAGCTTACAAGTTTGCATCTTTAAGCATTTTCAAGAACCAAAATCACTTTTTCAACCCAAAGCATTATGCAATTTAATTTTAACGCATGTAGATTAGTCTTAATTTTTCCTTAGACTAAGTAGTTTTAGCTATTTGAATCACCTATCCCAGTGAACGAACTTAATTTTAATTGAAAGTAATTTTTACTACATCAACGGTGGAGATCAATCTTTTTTTTTTTTTTTGAATTTTTTAATATATTATTATTATTATTATTATTAGGGAAAAGATTGTTTTTTAATTATGATTTTTTATTTTCTTTTTAATTTTCTTTTTCTTTAAGGCAATGGAGGGTAAAATCGTCTTTTAACCCACTGTATTAGCTTTTGCTTTTAAAAAGTTAACAGAAGGGGGTGTTTGAATATTATTTTCGTTACAGGGGGTAGACCGGCAATTTTTGGGAAACCCTGTCCTCACTTTAATAATATGGTGAACAGTAGGGGGGAAACCGATCTTTTCCCTATTTAAATTTAACTTTATTTTTATCTGAAAGATTGATGAATCCCAATGTACTACTTTTTCATATAATGACCATTTTGATAGCGTTCGACCAATTCCACAGAATGATTATTTCTGTCACATATTTTACCTTAAATGATCATTTTTGAACCGAATTTCTCATCTAATACTTATTTTGAACCGAATTTCTCACCGAATAGTCATTTTAGGAGTCCATAACCAAATGAGTGGCCAGTAGATTAATTTCTCATTTACTTAATTATGGCCCAATTGATCTTATTAGTTTTTGTTTTAAAAAAAATTACATATGTATTAATCATTGGTGAAATGGTACGTGCTGATTTTGGATCTCTATTATCTAATTTACTCTACTAAAAGTCTGCAACAATCATGTCAATAAGTGTATCTATAATATTTCTGAATATTAATATGAGTTAGGTTGTAAGCTACTCCCACGATAGCAAATCTACTCATAACTAAATTGGTTATACATTTTCTATTAACATCCGTGATAAGAAATCGAATGAGTATAAACTCGAACCTTTGTCACGGATGTGAATGGAAATTCTACAACCACCGTACGTAGCACTGAGTGATGTGCCTATACTTAATTGTTTTTGTTTAAAGTATACTTAATTAGAGCATCTACGAGGGGCCTCCCTAAACCCACTCCTTAGCTAAAATAGCTAGTGGGGATGATTTTAGAGTACTCTAAAGGGCTCTCTAAATGACTCCTTATTTTAGAGAACCACTAAGTGACTCTCTAAATGTAGGGAGCCATTCAAGCTCCCTATCTTCTCTCTCTTATTATTATTTTTTTAATATTTTTAAGTTGATTATTCTCTTTCATACAATTTAAAACAAAATAAATTTATTTATATTTTAAATTCAAAAAAATATTAAAATATTAATGATTAGCTATAATATAGAAGATGGTTGGAGTGACCTCATAAAAAGTTACTAATTAAAATAGCTTTTTAGTTAAAATAGCTAAAATTAACTAAAATTTAGAGAGCATGCATGGTCGGAGATGCTCTTAATAAACTAAAACAATTACAATCACCCAATTTGCTGACATGGCGAGACATTACTGGTTGAAGAATTCTATCAGCAAGGATGCAGTAACCAAAGTACTACAATTAAGGAGTAAGACCCCGTAACAACGGGTACTACGTACAAGTGTAGACTAACAGTTACTCACATTATATATAAAACCTGTAAATACATTGAAGGAAAAAATCCAGACAAGACAGGATCCTTAAAAGTTTATATAGTCTCAATTGTTAGATTTCGTCTTGGTTTTGATTTTTATTTTATTTTCTTAACTAGAGATGGGGAAGAGAGGTGGGCTGTTGATGGTGGTGGTGGTGGTGGTAATGGCGGTGTTGTGTACGGTGGTGGCAGGTGAGGTTTTGACGGAGGATATCAGATTGAAGCCATCAGAAACCGGGCACGATGCCAAGGGAAAGTCTGATTCATGGGCTGATTGGGCTTATGATAAGATAACTGGGTGAGTAGCTTCTCTTCCTTGTCACGGGTTTGGATCCTCTCCTAATCTTGTAATTTTGTGTTGGATGATTTTTTTTATTTTTATTTTTTAAGTATTTGAGTTTTGAATAAAACATTTTTTTTTTTTACTGCATAAAAGAAGAAAAATATATAATAAATCTTGAATATGTAATTTTTTTAATACTCAGGTGTCAAAATTTTGATAAAAAACCAAGAGATAATCCAAGAGAATGAGTTTTAAGACTATCACCAATTTAATAACTTAAGTTTTAATATAACATAAAGTGTAAATCTGACAAAAATACCCTAAAAACACACATAAAAATAAGTTTCGCACTTATTTGTGTTTTCGAGACTTATTTTGTTATTTCCGAGACTTATTAGGTAGTTTCCGAGACTTATTAAATATATTTATAATTTTCGAGATTTATTGAGTAAAAATGAAATTTTCTATTTTTTTTTTTTTTTTTCATTTTCTTAATTTTGAGACTTATTGAGTACAGAGTCTTTTAATTTTTAATTTTTATTTTTAAGTTTTAACGATATTATTTGAACCATTATATTTCAATATGTCATATATATATATATATTTCTTGACCTGATGTATATGGTCCTATATTAGACACATTGAACTTTGTTGTTAATGAAAACAGAGTAATTACACGTAACATCTAACAAGAAATCTTGAAATTAGCTCGAGGAAATAAACAATATATCAAAATTAATTCCATCAATGCATATATCTTGTAGTACATGTGATATTGTTTCATAGAATACTATATATTATTATTATTTTTGTGTTATTATTATGGCTAATTATGTGCCTAAAATATTCAAATGTCATTATCAAGAACTAAGGACACAGTTGTAAAGACTTCCGATGATGCTAAAGAAACAGCGAACAAGGCAATGGAAAGTGGGAAAGACAAAGCAGCCAACGCTTATAATAGCGCTAAAGAGAATGTGAAAAAGGCTTCAAATGTGGTCTCGGAAAAGGCTTCTGATGGCCAAACGAAGGTGGGTCAAGCAATGATGCGTGGGAAAGATGGAGTAGTCTACACGTATGAACACGCTAAAGAGGATGTGAAAAGGGCTTCAAATAAGGCCTCAGAAAAGGCTTCGGGTGCTAAAGAGACAGTGAACAAAGCAGTGGACAGCGGGAAAGACAATGCGGCCTACACGTATGAGGACGCTAAAGAGGATGTGAAAAATGCTGTAAATAAGGCCTCAGAAAAGGCTTTGGGTGCTAAAGAGACGGTGAACAAAGCAGTGGGACAGGGGTAAGACAAAGTAGCGGATGCTTATGACGGGGCTACACAAAAGGTGAAGGCAACGTATGCGTCTATCAAAGAGACCATCTCAGATGAACCAAGACAAACTAAGTAGAAGCTATGAGTTTTAACTACTTACACCGGTTAAATATAGCTAAATGTGGGCTGTTATCTTAATTCATTTATGAGTAACTTTTGTTACTCTATCTATAGTATTTTATTGTTTAGGGTTTGATAACTATATTCAATAAACTTCATATTTTATTTAATTTTTAATTTTCTGAAGAGAGCTTCTTTTGACAATCCAATTTTTTCTTTTTACACTTCTTTTCTAAAGACACTCCATTCTCAAAATTTAAATTTAAAAAAAATTCTAAAGACACTTTCTTTTGTTCCAAGATTATCATTTTTATCTTTTAATACTCATATTCTAAAGACACTATTTTATTTTAATAAAAGTTAGGACAAACCATCGTAGCCTTTGGATTCATCCGATGAGTAATCTTTTTTGAATTAAATTATTAAAAAAAAAATTTATCTCTCCTAAACCATTAGATTAAATATTACATATTAAACATTCTCTCCTATATTTTTTTAATTACCATATTAAACTCTTTCTCATCCAATACATATCTCTAATTTTCTATCTCAATTCCTTCTCAAACAAGACTAACAGTTAAAAAAAAATAATAATAATAAAAAAATAAAAATAAAAACTACTATGTACCTTGTTTTTAATTCTTTCATAAGTCTTAAAAATTATGAGTTTAATCAAATCTAGTTGCAACAAATCAAGTTTTCATATATCTATTTTTGTTTTTTTAAAAAAATTGACTTATATATATATATATATATATATTGCTGTTAGTAAAAAACCAAAAATAGTCATAAGTTTTTTTTTCTTTAACTATTAATTGAGAAAGTATTGAGACATGATTTTTTTTTTTTTTTTTTTTTTTGTAAAAATGGAGAGATAGTAATAAGGAGAGAGTGTTTAATATGGTAATATAAAATTGGGAGAGAGAGTTTAATACGTAATATTTAATCTAATAATTTAGGAGAGAGAATTTCTTTTTTTAATAATTTAATTAGTTTTGAGTGTCTTTAGAATTTTTTTTGTCTTGATTAGTAATTTTAATTTAACCTCATTAATAAAAAAAAAAAATTAAATTGGAGTGTAAATAGATAATTTGTGGATTGTAAGGAGAAGCTCTCTTTTCTAAAATGCAAAATTTGGCTTGGATCATGATGTCGTTTTAGAATTTTTTTTTCTTTCTTCACTCTACGATAGGCTGATTCTGGTGCCATAAACACCGATCATATTACACAAGGAAGCAACCCATTTGAGAAAAGAAGTTCCAAAACCCATTTATAACAATTCATTATTATGTATAGTTATGAACTCTATCAATATATATATATATATATATATATATTATATATTTTTAACGATAGTTGTAGATATCAACAATTTTTTTTTTTTTTTTAAGATAGCTGTATAAATAAGAGAATTCCAGATTGAAAATCTCTTAACCTCATATATGGTTCCACATATTCCCTTTTATAAGGCTCCTACATTCGAGATATTTCCAAAATAAATTGGACCATCATTAAAAGAGGATTTGATTCCAAAAATAATATGATTTTTTTATATATATAAATTGGGTGTGATAATAATTTAAGAGTGTTTATAAATAATTTGTCTTAAACAAATATATTTATTTTAGTGAGAGCACTATTGGTATTAGGATGAGTGTTTCTAGTAATATTTATTTTTAAAATTTTAGACATGGGTGTACTAATAACTTTTATAGGTGTTAATATCTATACCCTTAAATATAACTATATTTTTAGGGAGCCGATATTGACACCCATAAAATTTATTAGTACACCCATATTTTATTAAAAAAAATTAATTACAAAAATATCCCAATAGAAATTTACCAATAAGGACAAGTTACTTTAATTAAAAATAAACCAAATATTATATACACTCATTAATTACACTCATATCTTCAACTATATTTCTTTATTAAAAAAAAAAAAAAAAAAAACTTACCTATCAAAAAAAAAAAAAAAAACTTATGATAAACCGTAATTAAATTCTAATTTTATCTCAAGTATCAAATTTTTCTCATCATCACATGATTATCATATTGTTTTTTGTCTTTCTTTTATGTATAGAGTTATAACTCTATCAAAAAACAACATTTTTTTTTTTTTTTTTAACTATAGCTGTAAATATCAACAAGTTTTTATTTTTATTTTTATTTTTATTTATTTAAGATAGCCATAGATGTCAATAATATATTTTTTTTAAGATAGCTGTATAAATAAGTGAATTCCAAATTGAAAATCTTTTGACCACATATACATATTCCCTTTTATAAGACTCATACATTCGAGATATTTCCAAAATTAAATTGGATAATCATTAAAAAAAAGATTTGATTCCAAAAATAATATGATTTTTTTTTTATATATATAAATTGGGTGTGGTAATAATTTAAGAGTGTTTATAAATAATATGTATTAAAATGAGTATATTTATTTCAATGAGGGTACTATTGACATTAAGATGGGTGTTTAAAGTGATATTTAATTTTTAAATTTTAGACGTGGGTGTACTTATAAAAATGGATGTACTAATAAGTTTTATGGGTGTCAATATCCGTACCCATATTTTTATCTCTAGTTTTGAAAGATTGACGTATCCCAATGTACAACTTTTTTATATAATGACCATTTTGATAGCGTTCGACCACTTCCATGGAATGACTATTTCCATCACATTTTTCACCTTAAATGATCATTTTGGAACCAAATTTCTTATCCAATACTTATTTTAAGCCGAGTGGCCATTAGGTTACTTTTTCATTTACTTAATTAAGGCCCAATTGATCTTATTAGTTTTTGCTTAAAAAAAATTACATATGTATTAATTATTGGTGAAATGGTGCTGATTTTGGATCTCTATTCTCTAATTTACTCCACTAAAAGTCATCGACAATCATGTCAATAAATGTATCTATAATATTTCTGAATATTCCACTAAAAGTCAATAAATGTATCTATAATATTTCTGAATATTAATATGAGTTAGGTTATAAGCTACTCTCACCGTAGCACATCTATTCATAACTAAATTAGTTATACATTTTCTATTAACATCCGTGATAAGAGATCGAATCTGTATACAGAGTACATACTCGAACACTTGTCACGGATGTGAATGGAAATTATACAACCACCGAAGTACCGAGTGATATGTGTATACTTAATTTTTTTTGTTTAAAGTATACTTAATTGTTAATAAAATAAAATAAATTACAATCACCCAATTTGCTGACATAGCAAGACATTACTGTTTGAAGAATTCAATCAGCAAGGATGCACTAAGCCACTAACCAAACTACAATTAAGGAGTAAGACCCTGTAACAACGGGTACTACAGTCTACAAACACAGAGACCACTTGAAAACATGCACAATATGCGGCCAATAGTGGCCTTGCAAAGCTACACGTGGCACAAAACTAGCACTCTTACAACGTCCCCCAAACACTGCCACGTTGTCCCTATGAACTGCCACTTGTCGACTAACAGTTATTCACATTATATATAAAAACTGCAAATACATTAAAGGAAAAATTAAATTCAGACAAGACAAGATCCTTAAAAGTTTAAATAGTCTCAGTTGTTAGATTTTGTCTTAGTTTTGATTTTGATTTTATTTTCTTAACTAGAGATGGGGAAGAGAGTTGGGCTGTTGATGGTGGTGATGGTGGTGGTAATGGCAATGGCGGTGTTGTGTACGGTGGTGGCAGGTGACATGTTGATGGAGGATGTCAAATTGAAGACATCAGAAAAGTTTACAAAGAAGGGAAAGTCTGATTCATGGGCTAGATGGATTTATGGAAAGATATCTGGGTGAGTAGCTTCTCTTCCTCGTCACGGGTTTGGATCCTCTCCTGTAATTTTGTGTTGGATGATTAATTTATTTTAAGTATTTGAATTTTGATTAAAACATATATTCTTTTTTTTATATCATTATTGCATGAAAGAAGAAAAAAATATAATAAATCTTGAATATGTAATTTTTTTTAATACTCAGGTGTCAAAAATCCAATAAAAAACCAGGAGAGAATCCAAAATCACTATCATTGATCATATGACTTATATAGGTTTTAGTGTTTTACTTTCTGCATGTATATGTTTTTGCTCATGATTTAACCTATAAATTTCTCATATATAGTAACATTAAAGTTATACTATATATATATGTTCCGAAAATTGAATAGCACTCTTTAAAGAGTGAGTTTTAAGACTATCACCAACTTAATAACTTTAGTTTTAATATAACACAAAGTGTAGATCTAACAAAAAATACCCTAAAAACACACTCATAAAAATAAGTCTCGCACTTATTTGCGTTTCCGAGACTTATTAGGTAGGTTCCGAAACTTATTATGTATATTTACAATTTTCAAGACTTATTGAGCAAAAATGAAATTTTCCAAAAAAAAAATTTGTCATCTTCTTCATTTTGACCTCCAATTGAAGGCCAATTTCGACTTCCGAGGTCATTTCATCTCCATTGATAGAGGACCTCCACTGGTCCTCCATCAATAGGGGGTTTTGTCACTTTTTTAAGTTGGTGTTTCAAGACTATCACCACTTTAATAACTTATGTTTTAAAAACATCAAAGTAAATGACTTCCAAAAATACCCTTATTTTACTCTATTTTTTTATTTACTTTTACTTTTCAGTTTTTTTTTTTTTTTTTTTTTTTTTTTTTTGATTTTATTCTTTCTTCTTCTTCATAGACCTCCAATGGAGGTCGAAATCAAAAAAAACCAACTTCATAACATTATCAATTCATATTCATTGGATTAGTTTAATGGCGCTACGCTGACGCATTCGGGGGTCGAGCTCACCCAGTGTTTTCGAGACTTTGTGTTTGTGTGTCCGAGACTTTGTGTTTGTGTTCTGAGACTTTGTGTTTGTGTGTCCGAGACTTTGTGTTTGTGTGTCTAAGACTTTGTGTTTGTGTTCCGAGACTTTGTGTTTGTGTGTCCGAAACTTTATGTTTGTGATTGCTTTTCGAGACTTTTGGGTTATTGTTATGTGCTCCTCTATTTTTGTTCTGTTCATCTTCTCCAACCTCGAATCCCCAATTCAAAACCCTTCGTTTTCAAAGAAAGTTACATACTTCGTTTTTTCAGAAAAATCAAAAGTCGCTATTGTATTTGATTGTGGTCTTCGACGTACGCGTGGTCGTCGACGGCGACATACGCGTGGTCGTCGAAGATGACGTACTTGTGTTCGTCGATTGGTCGTCGATTCGTCAGTTCCACCTCCATTGATGAAGGATTTTGAAAGGAAAAAACAAAAAACAAAAAACAAAATGGTGAAGAAGGTTACTATGAGAGGCATTTTTGTCCGCTCACCATAATAGGTGTCTTTTAAACATAAATTATTAAAACGGTGACAGTGTTGAAAAGTCACTTCCAAAAAGTGTTAGAAATTTTTTGAACCCTATCTTGTAGTACAAGTGATATTGTTTCATAGAATACTATATATTATTATTATTATTGTGTCATTATTATGGCTAATATTCTGTGCCTAAAATATTCAAATGTCATTATCAAGAACTAAGCACCCAGTTAAAAAGATTTCCGATGATGCTAAAGAAACAGCGAACAAAGCAATGGAAAGTGGGAAAGACAAAGCAGCCAACACCTATGATGAGGCCAAAGTGAAGGCTAAAAAGGCTTCAAATGTGCTTTCAGACAAGGCTTCGGGTGCTAAAGAGACGGTGAATAAAGCAGTGGAGAGCGGGAAGTACAAAGCAGCCAACGCTTATAATGGCGCTAAAGAGAATGTGAAAAAGGCTTCAAATGTGGCCTCGGAAAAGGCTTCCGACGTTAAAGAGACGGTGAGCAAAGGAATGGAACAGGGTAAAGGCGAAGTAGCGGATGCTTATGACGGGGCTACACAAAAGGTGAAGGCAATGTATGCGTCTGCCAAAGAGACCATCTCAGATGAAACCAAGACAAATTAAGTAGCTAGGAGCTGTGAGTTTTAACTGCTTACACAGGTTAAATATAGCTAAATGTGGGCTATTATCTTAATTCATCTATGAGTAACTTTTGTTACTCTATAGATAGTATTTTCTTGTTTAGGGTTTGATAACTATATTCAATAAACTTCATATTTTATTTTATTTTTAATTTTCTGAAATGTAAAATTAGGCTTGGATCATGATGTCATTTTAGAATTTGTTTTTCTTTCTTCACTCTACGATAGGCTGATTCCGGTGCCATAAACACCGATCATATTACAAGGATCGACTACAAGCTGTGGTATGTAAAAACTTTTAGGTATAGAAACGCTTTTTAAGAAGCACACATGATCGTGTATACAAGTGTTTTTTCAGGAAATGATTCTCCAAATAGGGCAAAAGATCAGCTTCAACGTTTGGTGTTTAATTGACCAATTCTAGGATATATAAAAGAATTTAGTAATACTAGATTGTTCAAATGATGTGAATATTACGAAATTTGTATAAGTAGCGTAAAAATATAAATACCTCAATCACAATAAATTAAACATCTCATGATTTAATTTAAATAAAATTAACGTCGATTCCATTTTGGAAATTGGCGATCCCGATCCGGTTCCCGTTACTGTTCCATATTGCAAATTTTGTCTATACCTAAATATATTAATGAAACTTATACAATAGCTAGATTGATTGAAATCATTTTCAGAGTTACTAAACTAGTATCATCCCTAAATGTTGATTAAATTACAGAGCTTTTCACAATAGTATGATCAAATATTCAAATCAAATCATCTTCGAGTATCTGAATCTGTAGCGTCCCTAAATGTTAATGAAATTATCGAACTTACACGATAGAATGACTCTTATATATAGATAAATCTCTTATTGTGGATACATAACTACTTGTCTTAATTTTAGCTATTTATCTACATATATTTTATGTGGGCCAGGAAATGAAACAAAAGTTGAACTGTGAAAGTCAACATTTTGTGCACAATTTACTCCAATGGTTTGCCATGTGAACCTCGGCCTGAAAATAAATAATAATAATGGCAGACGAATTCTGTATGTGATTGAAACTAGTTATTAATTCATGCTTACTATTAGGTTTTCCAACATCAAATTATAACTCACCAAGACAAGAACAGCTTTTATATATATATATATATAAATGTAAGAAGAGTGTGTTAAATCATGTCATTGTCACTTGAAGGACACACACAAGACACAGAGATCCGTTCAAAAAGGCTTTAATTCTCGACAGAACCAGACACTGTTTGGTATTTTGGTAGGGTTTCCAAGGATCAAAGCTTCTATGATTAGTGTCCAGACAAAATATGGTTGCAAGAATTTTTTTATTTTTTATTTAAAAAAAAAAAATGAACAAAAATCACTAACACGTGAAGCATACTTAGAATGTTCTTCACTAGATCAAATTCTGGGTTTTTTTTTTTTTTTTTGCATTGATTCTTCAACAATAAACATGTTTTGGTGCAATCCTAATACACTTTTTTTTTTTGTTGTTTTGCCAATGAATGATATTTCTGAGGATTGTAAACTACAATAAGTCAATAACTTAAAAGAATATATAATATGATTGCAGAAGAAAAATATTGATGTTAATAAACACTAAACATTACGTACCCAGAAATTGATGAAAATCATTCTAGATTTAGTGATCTAGCTAGTCAACATATATATATATATTTATTTATTTATTTTTTTTCCTCTATATATAACATATATACGGTTAACAATTCACATATTCTAATTTAATTTCAATATAATTAACAGTAGATGATCAATCTCAAATTAATTAATAAAGATTAGAAAAGAAAATTAAATTTATTCTTTTTTTTTATGTTTTGAAAAAATTAAATTTATTCTTACATTTCATTCCTTGTTCTTCACAGAAGCTTGTTTATTGTTGTGCATCCAAACCTTGAAAACTTGTCTCTTTACACCCACTTGAGCACAAAATTCTTGAACCTCTTTCTCGTCTTGTTTCTGGATTCTCCAACCAATCTTCTCAGCCAACTCCATCATCTTCTCCTTCTGTTCTTGGCTGAATTTTGTTCGAAACCGCTTTTTCGAATACTTTGGCTGCATCAGTACTGTTGATTGCCCTCCTTCTGCATTAGAATTAAACATGTTGAGATCTCCGCTGGAAGAGTACTCCGCCGCTGCTCCACCGCCACCGAAAACCATCATCAATGGTGCAGCTGGAGTAGTACTATTAGTCAAACCTAGAGCGAGCCTGCTGTTGTTGTTGTTGTTGTGATGATCATAGAAAATAGCAGGAGGAGGAAGAGCTGGAGGAGGCTGCTGCTGTTGTTGTTGTTGATGGTGGTGGTGGTGGTGGTTGTGGTTGTGGCGGTGGTGGTGATATTTCTTGTTATTATAGTAAGAATTCGCTGGTTGATACAACAACAATTGTGATTGTGATGATGCACCGTGACCGTTGATCTCTTTTCGATGAAAGTTCCGGTGACACTCACAAGCAGCACATTTTAAGGCCTCCGAGTTGCCTTCTGCTTCCTCCTCGCCACCGCCGCCGCCGACGATACCAGGCATGAATTCTCCACATCCATCCACAACGTGCCTTCCCATGCTCGCCGCATGATTCTTCAAACATTCTCTGTATCTAATGACCAACGTTGTTGTCGTTGTTGCTGTTGTTGGTGTTGATCTTTCAGTACTACTTGAAGTAGCAATCGAAGCTGTTGCAGGAACCGGATCTGGATCGGTGTCCGGATCTCTTCTTGATCTTCTGGGTATGTTATCATGTGTGTCTTGTACTGGATTAACATTAGATTGATGATGATGATGATGATGATCTAGGGTTTGGGAGAGATTGAAGATTGCATCACCAACACCATGATCATGAACAGTAGTAGTAGTAGTGGTTGGTGGTGTTGATGGAGAAATTTTGGAAGAAGAAGAATCTCTATTATGATGATGATGATGATGACCCAAATAGCTTGGTGTTCCTCTCACTTCCATTAAATCGATCTTGATCTCTAACTAGGTCTTGATTTCAGCTTCTGTTGATTAAAATAATGCTTAATTTTCTAAAACTATAATCGTTGCTGTAGACGAATCATCAGCAGCAGCAGCAGCTAGAACCCTTTTTAATTTTTCTTTTTTGAACCCTAATCCACACCATTTAATCCTCGAAAGAAACTTCTTTTTTTTTTTCTTCTTTTTTAATGCTAATCCTCAAAAGAAACTTAATCCGATACCTAAGCACGAATTATTATTCTTTTTTTTTTTTTTTTCTTCTTCTTATTGTTGATTTTGACGTTTTTGGTGCTAAACCCACCAACCCATTTCACACACTAATTATAATCCTACAATTCAAAAGACAGAAGCAAGTGATAATGTGCAGTAGATATGGACAACTAGATTAGATAGATGGATGGATGGATTTAAAAAGTGCTTGATTAATTTAAGACAAAACCCAAATATTAAAATGAAAAATAATATTCAAAACATAAAATAACGGGCCCCTACATGGCTTGCAACTAGATATTAAGATCTTACCTTGATGAATTGAAGCACACAAACAATATTAGATTTGAAGATCGAAGAATGAAATTGCACTAATTGCAATAGTTGATGTTGTGATTTGAATTAAAACAGAAATCTTGAATGATGAATTATGAAGACAAGTATGTGAGGTAGGACTAGGAGAGAAATATGTTTCCCACCACCCATCCAAGCACATAAAAATCCATCAAAGAAACAGTAGTAGTAGTAGTACTACTAGGTGGGTTTGAAAAGACGATCGATTATCAGTGATGACTAGTTGTTAACAGAGACTGATCGATGATGCATAGAGAAGAGTAATCTTGCAGAACAACCGACAAGCTCATGTTAGTACTCTTTCACACCCTGCAAACTGGTCCAGCTTCTAATTATTATTGCTCTGCCTCTCCCCACACACACACACTCTCTCTGTGTTATTATCTTCTCTGCAAATTAAGCCTAACAAACCTGTTTTTAATCAATTGTTTATATTTAGTACTTCAATTTTAGTCTGATTAGTGATTTAATTGCACAGATATAGAGAGAGATAAAAGAGAAAAGAAGTGTTTTCTTTTTTTGGTGGGTTGAGACTTGGAGAGTTGAGAGGAGAGAATTAAAGTGAGAGAATGCTGGTCCACAGCAACAGCATTTAATTGTCTTTTTTTAGTGTATGTCAGATTCTCTCTTTTCTCTTTCTCTCGATCTAGAGAGAGAGAGGGTGAGGACTGAGGAAGTGAGGAGGGACTGCTCTTCTCTCTCTCTACTCGAGGCTGTTTTGAGTTTGTGCGCCTGCAACCATGTCTGCAACTCCACTGATCTCTTTCCCTAACCCATGCCTTTTATCTCTCTCTCTCTCCTTTTTTAATATAGCTTTTGAGCATTGCAATTGATGCTGTTGTGCCTATATACTTCAACTTCAACTATTACTCGTATTGCAAGCCCAAAGCAAGAATCAAAACACAAAAATACATACAAAAATACAATAAAGAGACATGAGATTTTATATGATTTGGTGTATACCAATATCTACAGAGCGCACACATTCAACTTCCATTATCTAATCAGTGTTCTTTATGTCAACTATTACTAGATTGAGGACATCCACTATGAACTCAAGTGGCGTGCACCTTTTAAGTTGCGTCATGGTAGGGATTCAAGTCCTATTATAAGCTTTTGCCGGCATGTGTGTGTTACGAAATTTACAAAATCAAAGGTAATCAAACAATCATACACGAAAGGAAATAGAGAATAATAAATAGATTGTGGTTTGATGTAACTCATAAACCTATATCCATGTAGCGCACCCGCACTCAACTTCCACTATCATATTGATGTTTACAATGGTGTAGCATACCCTCTCTCAATTTGGTCCTGATTATTATTTTTTTTTCTCTCTCGCATACAAACCCTAAGAATACACAGTTTAAATGTGTTAGCTAGCGCAACAATATTGGGATTCACAACCCAACAGTGTGGGTTAAGGAGTTTTTTTTTTTTGTCTTTTTCTTTTCTTCTTTTTCTATATTATGAAAGTAAATATTCAGATAGCACATACATGGCCTTGGTAGTTTGTGTCAGATTCAGTAGATTGAAGCTCGTCACTTACGAATTTGGATCAGATCTAATATTTTCCTGACCTTATCTAATCTTATGACACATAAGCATTGCAATGAATGAGTGGTTAAGATGTGATTGGTTTTCACAACCATTTTATCAACAACTAATGATATGCTTTTAAAAAGTCTCGAAAAACATCACAGCATAGGATTCAAATTCGCCACTTACTCCCCACTCCACTTGGTTTTTTTTTTTTTTTTCTCTCGATTTATAAATATAATTCTTACCAAGAGTGGTTTTTTTAGTCAATATTCCTTGATGCACAAAAATAATGAAATAATCAATGCCTAACAATAAAAGTCAATTATGTTAAGATAGCGATCACATCCAATGAATCATATAAACGAAGCGTATTAAACCATCCATTTTATACATCAAATGTAGCATAGAACTATTTAATTAAATTTGCTTTCGGTCACATGAACCTCGCGCATGCATTTTTAGTCTTTTCCAATAGATTTCTTCAAGCAGACTGTGATTTTAATTACCCATGTTGTCGTGAACCGTGATCTTATCAAAGCAAGTGAGTTTAGAAAGTGGGCTCACTTCAAAGATTCCACATGTATATATCTTTTGATATGACCATGCGGTGATTTTTGTTTAATACATTCACAAAAACAGATTAATTAACCTACCAATCAAGAATATTGTATATAGATATATATATATCTGAAATCACGGAAAAAGGCATGTCCAAACTTATATTCAAGATCAAGCATTATATGCACGATTCACAATACAAAATAAATATTGTCGAGAGCAAGACCTAAATGCGTGACCAATAATATAGAAAAAAAAAAAAAAAATTCATACATGCTATAAATGCATATATGGTGGGGGTTCAAGTGTTCAATCCTCAACCATAAATGTGGATGGTGGAAGCTTACACACTAGTTCACTTAAGAGTGTACGTTAAAATAAAAAAAATTAAAAAAAAAACTTTAAATCAATATACATATTAAAATTCTCTTGATCAATAGTTTCACATTGACCTTTACTAGTGTGAGTTTTTTATCAGATCAGCAATTATTATAAAAACCTAATTATTGCAATAGTAATCGATCTTAATTCCACATATAAATGGTAACTCTCTAGAAAGCATAGATCAGAATTGGATATTTGGATTATGGTTATTTTGGAGAACCTCTTGTATAAACAACTAAGCTAATCAAGATGTGTTGATAAGTTAGGAAAGTACAAATAAATTAAGGTTTATTGTAGATTATAAGTGATCATTAATTATGGCAAGAGAAGAAAACCAATTAAGTGTACAAATATGTGGGTTAATTAATGTGGATTTACCTTTTTGATTACCCATAAATTTCCTATCCATTAGCGAATCCTGTTGAACCCTTCAACATGATAGTATCGGATTCAAATTTCAAACCTATATAATGGGTGCAAACCAGAGACGTGACCATTCTTCTGACCCCTCAATCATTACGTGAGTTAATTACTAGGGATGATTACCCATTCATGTACATTAATTTGGCTTTATATTCTAGAAGAGTTAAAGGGTTGTCTTATGTTCTTGGTGAGTTAACTTAATGTCATGACCTATAAATATTGTTAGTTTTTGTATCAACCTTTGACTAAACATATAGTCTAGTCGACTATGCTTTTTAAACAAATATCATTCAAATAATTCTGATAAAATTCAATGGAATCATATTCTGAAAATATGAGAGAAATATATCTTGCATTTCGATTTGTCAATTGTCAAAGTTTGCTGGTTATATAATATGATATGAGATACGTGGTTCAACATCCATGGCTTGAATGAAATAATAAAAAATTTGACACAAATTAAAATTCAAAACCCTAGCTCACTACTCATCATATCATTCAGGCATCTTTTTTGTTCTCTTTGCTGACACAAGGCTTGTTTGGAAACATTACCTTTTCACATTGATTATTATAATAGAAAATTGATTGTCAGGGTTTAAATGGAAGAACAATAGAATATGATATCAATCAATAGTTTATTTAAAATTAAGGTAGATTTGCATTGACACCCTTAATATTTTACTTAATTGCGGTCAAATTACAACATGTCGTTTTATACGCTCACACCCTAACAACTTATGGATGCCCCATATGTTTAATGAATCTGACTTCAGAATATAAAAAATATCCATACATTTAATTTAAAAATTAAAACAAAATAAATAAGGTCATTTATGAAGCTAACATTGTGACCTCCTAATAAGAGCATCTCTAATGGTACTTTAAAATAAAGTATGAACTCTAAAATAGAGTACCGCATGCTCCAACCATACTCTATTTTCCTATTTCCCAAAAAAAAAATTAGAGTTTCATTGTTTGGAACCAAATATGAAACTCTAAATTCACTTTTTTATATTTTCTATTCCATGTTTACGGTTTACCCCATTGTTCATAGTTATTGACATTTTTATCATTTTTACCTTTTTTAAATAAATTCAATTAATATATAATAAGTTTTAATTAATAAATTTTATTATCATAAAAATCATATCATTAGAATGATCTTATCTAGATCTTTAAAATGAGACTAATATTGAATATTTATTAATAATTTTTTTATTTAATAATTTTTCATTTATCAAAATGTATTTATTCTTATCATACTTTTTATTATTTACAAGTTAATAATTATAAGTTAGCAATAAAATAAAGATGAAATATAGTGACATTAAAACTTCCAAATGAAAATTACAATAATATAAACATATTAAAATAAGGATAGCAAAAAAAAAAAAAAAAAAACTTAAATAATAGCAGCATAACATATTAATATTTCTGAAGGTCATCCAAGTGACTTTCAAATCCACTTGAAAATGATCCACCTTATATTTGGAAATTGCGAGTGTTTTTCAAAAATTTCCATCTTCTTTGTTCGAAAATTTGCGTCCGTTTGGATTTTTTATGGAATCTAAATCTATCATCATAATTAAATTTATACATTATTTAATGAAGCCAATGTCACACCTTCACTAGTTTCATACATGTGAAACTAGTATCGTTTAACAAATCTCGTATGTTATTGTAACAACTCCTATTATACACTATTTTGAAATTAAAAATAAATATCTAATGAAATTAAGAAAACAAATATAGGACTGAGCAAACTATATTGAAAAACATTATATTTAAGATGATGAAACTGATATTCATGCACTAATAAAAATGTTATATTTTTATAAATAAAAAAAATGTTATTATATAAAAAATTTATTGAAGAGATTAAAAAAAATTATCTATGAAAATGTAAATTATTTGAAGATACAAATAGAGATAGAGATATATATAGGGATAGAGAGTGTGGTTGGAGTGAAAAAAATTTAAAACTGGAATCTGAAAGAAATATTCTCTTTTAAAACTTTATTTTACAGATAGAAATATAGTATTGATTCAAGATGCTGTAATGACCTAAAAGATAGTGGAGAAAATGTGCCTCCTCCATTAGTACCGCATCAAATCAACCTACACCACAACTCCCACCCAATCAAATCAAAAAGGAAATGCCATATTTTAAACAGTTTTTCAATAGCCAAAAGTCGGAGGGTTAGCGATTAACCTTATGAATTCATTGTGCTTAATTGTCGTCTTTGGACCTGTGATGTGCTTTATATACACTGTGAAGCTTCTTAATTATATCCACTCGCAACCCATATAGATGAGGGGCTCTGTGATGCTACATAATTAAAAAAAAAAAAAAAAAGTTGTAGAGTTTTACTTTTCAACATAGTGGTAAGTGTTTTACTTTCTCCAACAAGGAAGTGGAAGACCTTTTCGTCCTTTCTCCTATTTTATATTTTTATTATTATTTTATATATTTTTATTCACAATTTGTGAAAGTAGTAAGATATCCTTCCTCAATTAGAGACAAACGCCAGTCAATTAACTTCGGGGGGGGGGTTGGGGGGGGTTGGGTATAGAATAAACATAATTCTGCATCCTGGTGCAATTTATCTCAAACGTTAGGGATGTCAGTGCAATTTCTGCTCAAAAAACATTTAAATATATTTAAGGCTGATCAGGGAACAATTTCCAAGCAAAAGCTAATCATTAAATTAAATTAAATGAATATAGACCAATGATTAAACTAATCGGACAAGCTGTTCTTGCTAATTAGTGCATGCACGCACAGATACTAATTGCCACTTGCCATGATCTTGACTACGTGGCACAATCCCAGCCAGGTGTTAATTGTAGCTCTTTGTTTTTGTTGAAAACACTTTTGCTCACCCCCTTCAAGGGATGTAACCATTACCCCCCTCATAAATGGATGACATATATCCATGGAGCAGGTAAATTTGTACAAACAAGATTATCTTTTGGATAAATTTATCCCTCCTTAGACACATGTCATCTTTTTGGGAGGGGGTAATGCTTACCCCCCTTATAGGGGATGAGAAAAATGGACTCGTTTTTGTTTCTCTTTATTTTTAGGGAAAATTGCACAAACTTACCCTAATGTTTTTCATTATGGCATAATATTCAACTAATGCCTTTAATTGCACAAACAACCCCTCCTGTTAGTCAACTTCGGTTAAAGATAACCATTGACCATGATTTTTTTTTTTAAAGCCCAAAATTGCCCCTGCACTTTATTACAAAAAAAAATCTTAATTGCCCTTTATTTAAAACATTATCTACTTTAAATTATTATAATAAAAAAATTAAACACTAAACATAATCATTTTTAAATAAAAAAATTCAAAAATAATATATTAAAAACAAAACAATTTAAGAAAACGTTATTTTGAGAAAATACAATTTAATAATCTATTAAAAACAAAACAAAAAAAGTTATTTTGAGAAAATATAATTTAAAATTTTGCAAGTCCAATATGAATAGTGGTAATGTGTTACATATTTTTAAATTTTTTTTGTTTTTATTATATTATTTTTGAATTTTTTTAATTTAAAAATGATTATGTTTAGTATTCTAAACACAAATATAAATAAAATCATCAAGAGTTTGAAATAAAAATATAATTATTTGTCATAATAAAATACAGTAGCATCGAAAATTTGTTTAATGTTTATCTCTATAAGACAAAATAATTTGACTCAATATAAATTACGCATTATATTTTGATTCAAAAGAAAAAAAAATACTAAACATAATCCTTTTTAAATAAAAAAAAAAATGTTTTAAATTTCACAAACATGTAGAACATTACCACTATTCATATTGGACTTGCATAATTTTAAATTATATTTTCTCAAAATAACGTTTTTTTTTCGTTTTTTTTTTAATATATTATTAAATTATATTTTTTCAAAATAACGTTTTCTTAAATTGTTTTGTTAAATTGTTTTATTTTTAATATATTAATTTTGAATTTTTTTTTATTTAAAAAGGATTATGTTTAGTATTTATTTTTTATATTATAATAATTTAAAGTAGATAATGTTTTAAATAAAGGGCAATTAAGATTTTTTTTTGTAATAAAGTGCAGGGGCAATTTTGGGCTTTCAAAAAAAAAAATGGTCAATGGTTATCTTTAACCGAAGTTGACTAACATGAGGGGTTGTTTGTGCAATTAAATGCATTAGTTGAATATTATGCCATAATGGAAAACGTTAGGGTAAGTTTGTGCAATTTTCCCTTATTTTTAATAATATATTTTAAGGGTATATGTCCCAACTCCTAATAAGGACATTGATCACACATGGTCCCTTGCCATAGTGGTAGGCCTTCCTTTGGGAACCCCACCACCAAGGTTCAAGACCTAGTGTGTGCATAGAATTATGCAAATTTTCCTTGGCCCAATTAAAAACATGGGTGTTGCCCCACCTTGTGTGGGCGGTTGTCCCTCATTCGTATGGGTTCTCTCTTCCCGTCTGTGGGAGTTTCAGCCTGGGCTGCGCTTGGAAATCAATTCTCGATGGGTCCCATTATTGTTGTTATCATGTAATCATGTAATCATGTAATCATGTCCTGGATTTGTATTCCAATAAATAAATAAATAAATAAATAAGGACATTGATCCAAGTGAGTATAAAATAAAATGAAGACCTACTGTACTTGGACCAGCCTTTTTTATAGACTTTGGAGAATGGAAATAGATTTAGGATATCACGAGTTCAAATTTATCAAATTATTGGTAGAAATAATAAATTAATATCTTTAAAATATCAAAAATAACTAAAGATAATTTTTTTATTAATATTTTCAAGTTATCAAAAATATCGATAATTGTTTATGAGTTTTTTTTTTTAATTAAAGGAATAATTTTAATTGGTCATTTACTTTAATAAACTTATTTATTGTATCTTCATTTTAAAATCACTATTTAAAACCATAATGCAAAACATTAATTGGTTTTCATCAATAAAATAAGTGCTCATCATGAATGTTACAATCTAAATCATAGACTAATGAACTAGAAAAGTCAAGAGCTATATTCATAATATTAATTTAAAACCCTTATATTTTTTTTAAATTTTAATTATTATTATTATTATTATTATTATTATTATTATTATTAGGGAAAATTGCACAAACTTACCCTAATGTTTCCCATTATAGCATAATATTCAATTAATGCCTTTAATTACACAAACAACCCCTCATGTTAGTCAACTTTGGTTAAAAATAGCCATTGACCATGATTTTTTTTTGAAAGCCCAAAATTGCCCTTGCACTTTATTACAAAAAAAATCTTAATTTCCTTTTATTTAAAACATTATCTACTTTAAATTATTAGAATATAAAAAATAAATACTAAACATAATCCTTTTTAAATAAAAAAAATTCAAAAATAATATATTAAAAACAAAACAATTTAAGAAAACGTTATTTTGAAAAAATACAATTTAATAATATATTAAAAAAAAACAAAAAAAAACGTTATTTTGAGAAAATATAATTTAAAATTATTCAAGTCCAATATGAATAGTGGTAATGTGCTACATATTTTTAAAATTTAAAACATTTTTTTTTATTTAAAAAGGATTATGTTTAGTATATTTTTTTTTTAATTTTTGAACCAAAATATAATGCGTAATTTATATTAAGTCAAATTATTTTGTCTTATAGAGATGAACATTGAACAAATTTTCTGTGCTACTGTATTTCATTATAACAAATGATTATATTTTTATTTCAAACTCTTGATGATTTTATTTATCTTTGTGTTTAGAATACTAAACATAATTCTTTTTAAATAAA
The DNA here is from genome assembly GCA_008009225.1 of Acer yangbiense. NCBI lineage: Eukaryota > Viridiplantae > Streptophyta > Magnoliopsida > Sapindales > Sapindaceae > Acer > Acer yangbiense. The sequence goes on along the minus strand of CM017766.1, from coordinate 4,534,978 downwards.
AAAAATTCAAAAATAATATAATAAAAACAAAAAAAATTAAAACATATGTAACATATTACCACTATTTATATTCGACTTGCATAATTTTAAATTATATTTTCTTAAAATAACGTTTTTTTTTGTTTTTTTTTTAATATATTATTAAATTGTATTTTTTCAAAATAACGTTTTCTTAAATTGTTTTGTTTTTAATATATTATTTTTTATTTTATTTTTTGATTTAAAAAGGATTATGTTTAGTATTTATTTTTTATATTATAATAATTTAAAGTAGATAATGTTTTAAATAAAGGGCAATTAAGATTTTTTTGTAATAAAGTGCAGGGGCAATTTTGGGCTTTAAAAAAAAATTCATGGTCAATGGCTATTTTTAACCAAAGTTGACTAACATGAGGGGTTGTTTGTGCAATTAAAGGCATTAATTGAATATTATGCTATAATGGGAAACATTATGGTAAGTTTGTGCAATTTTCCCTTATTATTATTTCTAAAAAAAAAAAAAAGTTTTTTGAACATAGAGACAAATCATTTTCTTTTTCAGATCTTACTAGAATATATTATTATAGAGACAAACATGTTAGGGCCCGTTTGTTTTTTCATCTTAAATCTGAATATGTTTGAACTTTACTGGAGTTTGAAAAGTGTCTTAAATCTAAATATGAGTAACATGTTCCTGAAAACTAATAAAAATACACTTATACCCTTAACAATTATTAATTTGAATAAAATTATTATTAAAAGTAAAAATTAAATAAATAAAAATTGGAGACGAATTGAAGATCATTTGTCTCCATTTGCATAAGCTTCCCAGAATCCCAGGATGGCCTCTCTTCCATCTCTCTAACAGCAAGCTTCTCCCTAGTAAAATGGTGATAAAATCTTTTGTGATCCTTCCACACTCTCCAAAATCCCCAAATTAGAAAACACTCCATTGTCATCTTTCTTCTGGTTAATTGCTTGCAAGGCTGCAACAGCAATTGGCTTAACTCTAAGCATGGAATAATTCGAAGAGAACATTATTGACTACACCAATTCCAAGCTCTCAGTTACAGATCTGAGAGACCCCAATTCAACAACTCCGATAGTAGAAACCAAAACAATGGTTTAAATCCCAGCAGACTTTGCAAGAAATGACCTAACACAGTAATCAGAACTTAGACAATCCAATTTTTTTTTTTTTTATTTTGTAATATTGTGAAGATTTTGAGGGTATTTCTGTAAAAACTGGGTTAAAATCAGTTAGGGATTTCAGACTTCAGATTTAAACAGGGATTTCCAACTTATTAGATTTAAGACCTTTTTGACACTATTTCAGATTTAAGATTAAAAAAAAAAAAAAACAAACAAAATGTCTGATAATATGTCTTTTAAGACTTCAAACAAAAAACAAACACCCCTTTAGTGTGTGTTTGATATGGTTTTTGTAATGCTTTTTTTTAATTCTAGAAGCTATTTTGAAGTTTTTTGGGGTTTTGGCAAAACTCAAAACAGTTTATTTAGATAGCTTCTTTTTACAATCCACAAATTATCTATTCACACTCCAATTAAATTTTTTTTATTAATGACAATTTTAACCTAAATTAAAATTACTAAACAAGATAAAAAAATTAAAAAAACACTCCAAACTAATTAAATTATTATATAAAAAAAAAAAACTCTCTCCTAAATCATTAGATTAAATATTACGTATTAAATTCTCTCTCTCTTAAATCTGTTATTACCGTCTTAAATACTCTCTCCTAATTAATCTCTTTCCATTAAAAAAAAAAAAAAAAAAAATCATATTTCCATACTTTCTCAATCAATCTTTGATTAATAGTAAAAGAAAAAAAAAAAAAACTTATGAATATTTTAGTTTTTTTTACTAACTGTGATATATATATTAAAAAGTCAATTAAAAAAAAAAAGATATATATGAAAACTTGAATTGTTTCAACTAGATTCGATTAAACTTAGAATTTATAAGACTAATGAAATAATTAAAGTTCTTTAAGCAATTGCATTCCTACAAGAGTAACAAAAAGCATTTTTATATTTCGATTTTTTTATTAAAAAAAAAACAAGGTACTTGTTTTTTGATATATATGTATATATATTTTTAAGTATATACATACATATGGTTTCTAAAAATCAAGCTTATTAGTAAGTTTTTTTTTTTTTTTTTTTCTTAACTGCTAGTCTTGCTTGAGAAAGAATGGAGATAGAAAATTAGAGATATATATTGAAGGAGAGAGAGTTTAATATAGTAATTAAAAATTTAGGAGACAGTATTTAATATGTAATAATTAATCTAATGATTTATAAAAGATATATTTTTTTTAATAATTTAATTCAAAAAAGATAAAAAGGATAATCTTAGAATTTTTTAAAATTTAAATTTTGAGAATTAAATGTTTTTAGAAAATGAGTGTAAAAAGAAAAAATTGAATTGTTAAAAAAAGCTTTCGTTTTTTTAATATATAAATTGTCTTATCTGCCTTTCATAAAAGTTATTTTATGTCTATTAAAAGAAGCCCAAAATTTAGGTTTTTTTAAAAAACTTTTTTTGAGCTTTTTTTAAAATTTATGAATTGTCTCAACTACCCTTTATAATTTTAGATATTTCACCATATAACTCTTTTATTATAAATACATCGTCAAAACTTTTTTTGTAATTTAAACAACCAAAAACCATTTTTAAAAATACATTCTCAACATTTTTTTTTTGGTAATTTATGTAACCAAAAGCTCATTTTGTTAAAAGTTTTACTCAATAAAAGCTATATTATTAAAAGATCTATTTCAAAAGACTATTGCAATACTGTAGTGAGATATATTATTAAAAAATATATATATATATCCATCAAAATATCTGCAAAATCGGATGTGAGTTGACAAGACAGCCGTAAACAAAAAAAGAAAAAAAAGAAAAAAAACATTGGCAAAAGAATGGTACGGACACATAATATTAATAATTTACATACAAAAGAATGGTGGGGTTTGGGCTTTTTTGAGAAGCAGAATCCGGAAAAAGCAAATATAGTATTGGATTTGGGTTTATGGGCTCCTCTTTCAGTCACGTCATAATCTGCACGCGTTACTTTTTTTGCTTTGTCAAGTTTTAAATTATCACGATTAATTCGAAATATAAAGGAGGTGATACGACAGCTTTTGTCTTATCGACACACGTAATATAGATATATTTACGATATACTAATACACATCACTAATCTTTTACCGTATAAACAATATAACTTCAATCATAATAATACATATCGTAAAGGTGTGATAATGTGTATTAATATGCTATAAATATACTTATATTATGTGTCTAAGAAAAATTGGGTGATACGATTTAAATTTATGACTTCAATAGTATAATAGATTGACCTCATTTCTCATTATTATCCGTCAGTCCAACATAACTTTTTTTCATTGACTTACTATTTACTAGCTTTTCAGATTCTCTTCTCTATTTACTCTGTTCGGATCATATGTTTATCTTTATTCAATGAATCATGAACTTGTGATGTTGATTGTAAAAATCATATAATTTAATTTTTAATTTTGCAATATGGATGTAAAATAATACGTGTAATTTAGTAAATCCTTCTCTTTTTTTTATTTTTTATTAAGCTTAGGTGATATATGAATATTTGAAAAAAAAAAATGATTTAAAGAGTCATGTCTCATTTGTCATATCCCCTATTTTGTACTATGTAGTAATTGCAAGTTGTCAGCTTTTTCATTAAGCAAATCCTTTATGAAAAAAAAGGATAAAAAAAAGAGAGAGAAAAGAAAAAAGCTAAAATTAGAAGGCTAATCTACAATCGAAACGGCACCGATTAAAAGCAATCATCTGAAATGATAGAACTTATCTACTTTGCTTGGAAAAAAAAAAAAAAAAAAAACTTAATTAAGATTACTTTACTACATTTTCTATACATTCACTTAATTAAAATTAAATAATTATATATAATTGAAAAACAAAATTTAATTGAATGTTAAAGGGATCAAATGGATCAGCTTGGAATGTAATTTTAAGGCTCAATTGAGTTTCAGGCCTTAAAGTTGTTGTGTGGATCATCGATTCAATCCATGAGCCTTGTCAAATGTAAGTACATTTTTTATATACGGGTTTGTTAAATTTTTTTACTTCAATATTTTAACCACTCATGTATTTTTAATCAGATGATTAACACGATGAAATCAAAAAAATTAAGTAAAAAATTTAAATAGGTATAGTCTAACTTAAGAAGTTTGATAGTCATAAGACCACGTAACCATTAGACAAGGATGCGAAGTTGACTCTCAATTTGCGGCAATTTGAAGGGTAGAGCTCAGACAGACCGTCGGCAAATTGGACACCTCCATTGATTATTATAAGACATAATAAGACATTTCCACAAGGACTCATTAATTACAAGACATGAAAGCCTATGCCTATGACACTACTAGCTAGTTAAGTAGTTAGTAATAAGAGGCTGTCACTCATGTCCTCTTTGCATGTCAACAAAGACAATGAAGAAATGGCCGTTGCCGGGAGCCAGCCAATGAATGGTCACTTCCTCCCCACTCACTCACTCAAGACTCAACCACTCCACAATCTGAAAAGAAAAGGCTACTTCTCTTCTGTCTTCATAAAGAGTGTATGAAACTTTTTCGATCACGTTAGTGTTTAACCTATGATTTGTGGTCCTTTTACCTTATAGCATGATTTCAAATTCACTTTTGTCATAACATCGTAGATTCAAATCTATGATCTAAATGATTAAGTTCGTATTTGTTAATGACGAGACGGGCTGTTGTAACTTATATGCCTTTTTGATTGGTCATTATTTATATATGTTTTTTATCCCCATTCCTCCAATAAATTGCGTGTTTCTCGAGTTATTTAAGATTTTAATCTGTTTGTTTGAGCATTTTCAGGTTGTTGGTTCCATAAGGTGTGTTTTGAGTATTTTAGAGGGAAAAGGCAATTTAGAGGATTCAAGGGACTTATCTGCAATTTACCATCAACGCCATGCAAACCATTGTGAATTTCCACAACGGTACCCACATCGGTGAAGTCCAGATGAAACCGCCATGAAAACCGCTTCCAATCACGCTTTGAATATTCACAACGTTCTCATAACAGTAGAAACCGCTGTCGAAACCGCCATGCCTTTCACAGCGGTAGACACAGCGGTTTGGCAATCCTTCCCGAGAACAGATTTCTAATTCCAGTCAAACTTCTAGTTGCATATATATACATAAGATTTCTAGGGTTTAAAGGGACCTCACCTACACAGATACAGTAATTCTCTCATCCATCTTTACACATTGAAAATTTGAAGACTAAGAAGTTTTCAACATTGAAGATTTAAAGAATTCATTGGAGACCTCAATGGGTTTTATCTTTTCTATTTATTGTCTTATTATTTTCATCATGTGTGCCTAATCCTATAACTATGGAATCAATGTAAACCTCTTGTGAATGCTCATGTATGGATTAATTATTAATTTATCAATTCAATTCTTGATTTATTCATTGCGCTTAATTGTTTGATTCCTCATTAGTTTTAATCTTCATTCACACCATAGATCAAAGGGTGGATGATTATTTGACATGAAATTAGGGTTAATATTATCTGAGAATTAGGGTTAGAGTACATATCAAAACCTAATCCTAATTAATGCTCACTTGAATAAATAAAATTTCTCTTTAGCATATATCAAAGCAAAGTTTAGATTTTGATTCTTTATTCGTATACTTAATGGGTTTCCGATTATTGTTCACATCATAAATCAAAGGATGAATAGTGGTTGGGAATACATGACTCATCCCGCTATCGTATGGTAATAGTCATAATTAAGATAAATAATGAACCCTTCAATCAATTGAATTTTGTTTACAAGTTAATTCCATACATTGAGTTTTATAATTGGGAATTATTGATGACTCAGTGCTTTCTCTCATTTGATCACAAACCAACTTTCTTTCAATTGCTTTCTTTAGTTTAATTTAATTTAGTTTTATTTCAATCAATCAACCAACAATCTTTTGGTTACTTTTGGTTTAATTAGAATTAAAATTAGTTTTCAATCATTAATTCACTTTTTCTCGGAGAAACGATCTCTACTTTCTACTGTACTTATCTCACGATTCGTGTACTTACGAGTTGGTATTTTATAAGACGATTTTACACATCAATTTTACATTTAGATCAATAAGGTATTGTGTCTAGTGTTGACGAGATGAAGTTAGTCTGGTGATAAACCACTTACACCTGCACCTGCACCACGAGATCGCGGGTTCGAATCCTCCCTCTAAAAAAAAATTATCTCAAATTTATGTAATAGAGTAATACTTCAAAAAAAAAAAAAAAAAAAAAAAAGGTCTTGTGTTAAAGTTTGATATTCTTCTCAAAACACATTACAAAACCATATAAATACATCTTATCAAAATATATGTTGGATGTGAACACATGAATACGATCGCTAACATTGACATGAGGACGTTGTTTATGTAGCAATTTGTTTCATTTTCTCCGCAAGCAGTAAATCGATGGTAATAGACAACAAAAATGTAATTGAATGAACTTGAATCTTATATTGTCCTACCAGAAGATAGAAATAGAGTCTCTGATTTGTGTTCAGTCATCAGTGATTACTCTTTTCGTCTGCAAACTTACTTCTAATGCCATTTATCAGAGTGTAAAAGAAAGATCAAGCTGTGAGGAGTGTAGTCCAAGAAACAATTGGACCCAAATGGGTGTTTTGAAGTTTGGACAACTTGTTGCTCTCAAACAAGCTGGGAATCAAAGTATTTTTTTGGAATCTTCCATTGTGGTATATGATGGAGTAGGATCAAAGAGGCTCCGGTTTCTTACACAAGTTTCGACATAAGTTCTAAACCGTTGGATAAAGACACTTTCAACAGTCAAGATTGCATGAAAAATAATATGACTAACCTGTAATCTCAACCATTCAAAGTGTTTTGATCCAATGGTCTATAACTTGTATAAAAAATTCTGTAAAATGTTGGGCCTATCTGTCCTAACCCATGTAAATTTACGTGTAAGAAAGGTCAAAACGTCTAGGGCATTGAGTGCAACTATATTGGAGACTACTTAATGGTCCGAAACAATCCGGTGTATTTTTTTTTTTTGTTGAAAACTAGAAAATTTCATTCCAACCACAACCGAGGGGAAAGAGTTAACATCAATACAAGCAAGCTCAACCATACATAGGAAAAGAGTTATACCAAAAACAGAGTTATCTAAGCTAACAGCAAATCTGGTAACATTATAGGCCTCAATGTTACAATATCTTGGAACAAAAGAAATGCATCTGAATATCCTGAGTCACATTATCAGTGTCGCTCCACGAAGAAGCCTTCCCATTCACAAATTAACCACCCCCAACGCATCAGACTCTATAGACAGAGGAAACCAACCATTCTCAAACGCCAAAGAAAATCCCTCAAGTATGGCTCCAGCTTCAGCCACCTCCACAGATCCTGAACCATTCAACCGCACAGCAGCAGCATCCACAATCGATCCCCTATAATCTCTGAACACTAAACCAGCACCAAACCTACCATTACTAGTGTTAAACGCAACATCCACATTAAGCTTGAAGGAACCTAAACGAGGTACAACCCAAGTCTGGTTACTGTCTTTATTCCCCTTCTTCACAGTGCTACCCCCAGAAGCCCTCTACACAGGCAGAAATATAACTCCCAGCACGATCCCAACAGCTCTCATTATCATACCCCTTCCCTCCAAATAAAACCTGATTCCTATTATGCCATACCAACCAAACTAACAAAATAAATCTCATTCCCATCTCCACACCATGCACAGACATAACCCACAAAATTCTATCACAAAAATCGATATTACTAAGCATCTGTAGCTCACGGAAAAACTGACATTGATACCAAAAAGAAGATTTCTCTCACAACCCCACAAAGCATGGTCCACAGACTCAGGACCTTTACAATAAAAGGGACAAAGAGGTTAATCAGAAATCCCTATCTTAAACAACAATTGCTTTGTTGGGAGAATCTTCTTACAAGCTTTCTAATAAAAAATCCTAACCTTGCCAGGAAAACTGAGACTCCACAGTCTATTCCACCAATCTGGAGGACCCATCGAACAAGAAGGTTGGTTCTCACACATAGCGGCCAACACCAACCTGTCAGCACTCTTAACCGAAAAGATCCCTCTCTTATCATAATGCCATAACAGAGAATCCCCTTGTGAATTCACACTCATACAGATACTCAAAATAGCCTTAGCATCCTCCCTAAAAAAATAACTCCTCACTCCAACATCCCTGCCTTTCAAATAACACTGAAACAGAGACCCCTCAGCAAGGTATCTCGGAGAACACACCTTAAAACTGGGAGACTTGGGCAGCCATTGATCATCATACACAGAGATATTACTGCCATCCCCAACACTCCACCTCACCCTTTCAACAACACCTCTCTACCCCACCCTTACAACAACACCTCTCTACCCCACCAAATACTCCTCCACACAAATGAAGGTGTATTACTTGACTTGGTTCACTATTTTTTTTTTTTGAAAGGTGACTTGTGTCCGAAATATTTGTGTGGTTTGATATAAGACTATAAGAGTAATACTATACAACCCAAATATATATATATATGTGGCAAGTGAATTGTTTTGGCTACTTTTTTGGATTGTGTAGCATTATGGCATTATTATATTAATAAATAGATAATGCTATGTCTTGAACAATTCCAATTTTGATCAACAATGTCAAGATAAATTTTGAGTTATATACTTATATATATGAATTTAGTTCATATAATTTAATCAGGAAATCAGGTTTATGATTTGATTTGTAACACATAATTCAAAAATGCCAATGGCTGCTAAAATGATATGTGATCATGTAAACTCTCAAATCCATAATAATTATCAGACGCATGATTCCCACACGTAAAATTACGGGCTCTGAATCTATCACATGAAAAAAAAAAAAAAAAACCAAACAAACAAAGGGAATCCCACGCCTAAAACCTCCTACTCCATTTGATCATATGCCTAGGGTGAAATCAGTTGCCAAGAATGCAAAATTTGGTCTTTAGATAGCAAGGTGTTCACTTTCAAGTTTCAACATCAATAATAAGCCAGTAATGCAAGATCATAATATATCATCATCATATCAGGCTAAATTCATCAAGTTCAAACCAAATTCACTAAAACACATTCCAATTTGAAGCTGAGAAACTTACATATATATATATTAAAACGATCCAGAATCGAACCGGTCATGATGCTGCTGCTTCTACACTTGCCGCCACTGCATCTACATTTGAAGAAGTCCCTTTCGCTCCTTTCGCTTCCATCAATCTCCACATGTACCAAGACCCAACAGACCTGTAAGGCCTCCACTTGTCGCAAACCTCCTCCATTTTCAAATCCCCCGGCAACTGATTCAACCCATAAAGAGCTTTCACGCCTTTTCTCACTCCCAGATCACTCACCGGCAACACATCCGGCTTGTGCAACGAAAAAATCATAAACATGTGCACCGTCCACGGCCCGATACCTTTTACACTCGTCAGCATTTCGAAGAGCATCTCGTCGTTCATTTCAAGGATTGAATCGTCGGATAAAACGCCGGTGACGTACTTGTCGGCCAGGTCGTGGAGGTAACTTGCTTTGCGCTGTGAGATCCCGATTTGACGGAGCTGTTGAGGTGAGATTGACAAAACGGCGTCGGGGAGGACACTTTCCTCGCCGCCGATGAGGGAAAGGAACCGATTGTAGATCGATTTCGCGGCATTGACGGCGAGTTGCTGGTAGAGGATGCTCTTCGCGAGAGATAGAAACGGCGGCGACGGAGTAGAGGAATCGAATGTAGGTGGATGGTGTTTGTCGATTAGGGTTGCCAAAAGAGGGTCCGTGCCGCGTAGATACTGTAGAGCAAGGTCGATTTCGCCTTGGAACGTTAATGGCTTGACGATTTTGGGTGGATTATGAGGGTTGACTGGATTGCTGTCTGTGTTGTTGACGGGGGTTTTGGAGATGAGTTTTCGGATTTTTTGGGGCCGGAATGGGATGTTGGAAGAAGTAGAGAGGTTTTGAGAAATTTCATTGACGATGGTGGTAATCTTTGATGGCCTTTTCATTTGTGAGAGTGGGATGGTGATTGTTCTGCTCTTGTGTGAAGATGATGGCGGCGACGAAAGGATTTGAATGAAGATGGTCGCCGTCTTGTACTCTTGTTCAAATGGAAATGCAGTGGCTCTGCCTCTCAAGTCCCAACAAGAAGTCAACAAGTATTAATTCGACCTCCAAACTACACCGTTTTGGTCCCATTTTCACTTTGTTTAATTTGTCAAAATCTTAATTAAAATCTTGATATATAAAGGTTAGGGTCGTTGACGGGTATTGATAATTAAAATAAAAATAAAATTATACGAATTTCAAAATTTATAGAGATCATAACAATTTTTTTTTTTAAAGAAATCATAACATTTTATCTTGATGTCATTTATTGAAATAATCTTAAGTTGTGTATATGTCATACATGTCAATATTTTTCTTTTAATATTTGTTAGAGTTATTATATTATTATTATTTCATCAATCAAGAGTAGAATAGACTTTTCATTATATTAAGTAACCCTATATATTATTTATTTTCTTATATTTTGTTGAACCGTTGTATTCTTTTTCGTACGTAACTCTAGCCATCACTCTTTTCCCTCATCTCCTTTTTCACTTTGAATCTTTGATTTTACATTGAGTAATTCACATGATATCAGAGCATAATCTCATATTAAAAAGTTTAATCTCATCCACGAGTCTTGCACGATTCCAAGAAGTATGATACGCACCATCTTCTTCCCTTCGTAATTAGTGTGAGATTAGACAAAAAAAAAATATAGGGTTACAAAATATAATGAAAAGTCTATTTTACCTTTAATGAAATAATAATAATATAATAACTCTAACGATATTCATTCGGGTCACTTGGACTTAAGTCTCATATATACATATATATATATATATATATATAAACAAGTTGCAATTATAGAAGTAAATATTTGAATTATAAATGAATCTAGGTAGGGACTTTTTCAATGCGCTCAATGTGGGATTTTTAAGAAAATAAATAAATCAATGATGTTTTTTTTAAAGCGAAAATTAATGGTGTTTATTAATGATTAAACATTCTATAAAAAAAAATAGTAAACAACTACATAACAGTAGCCCCACTAATTTTGGATCTAGTTTACTTTATAATTTCTGTTAATTCTGTATATAAATTGTGATTTGTGACAATAAATATTCTTCAAAAAATAAAAAAAATTGTGACAATAAATAACTGTCACCCAACCCTTGATTCTGCCAAAACTGGATAAGACTCCGAGTCTCCGACAAAGTACCAAGTACCAACCAACTTGGCAACCTTTTATGTAACTAATGTGCCAAGTCTTTACACGTGTCACGCGTCCATTCTATTTTTGGAAAAGCAACATCCTCGTCAGCTCCACCGATCACTACCATATCGGCAAATATTATAACTCAAAAAAATAAAATAAATAAATAAATAAATAAAATCATTGAAGCATTTCATCGAACACTTTTCAATTTCTCAACTTCCATAAACTCAAATCATATCAAATCGGATCTTATTCCCGATATCAACACCACTTGCGTCTCCGTTGACCTGCAATGAGTTTCAGAGACGACACCGAAGATGGAAGAGACCTCCGGAAACCGTTTTTGCACACAGGGAGTTGGTACAAGATGGGCTCGAGACAGTCCAGTATGATGTCGTCGTCGGCTCAGTTCCTTCGCGATGGATCCATCTCCGTCGTCTTTTGCGTCCTCGTCGTCGCCCTCGGTCCCATCCAATTCGGTTTCACCGTAAATCACGACTTTTACTTTTATCTCCGACAGATTTTCACGTTCAACATTTATTTATTGATTTTATTTTGGATACAGTGTGGCTACTCTTCACCTACGCAAGCTGGAATCGTCAGTGATCTTAAACTTTCCGTGTCGGAGGTAATTAAATGAGAGAGCGTGTCATTTGATTTCTGATACAAAATTTGATGTTTGTGTAAATGTTTTTCTTTTTTTGGTTTATAATTAATTCAATTTTGTCGATAACAGTTCTCTATATTTGGTTCTCTGGCAAATGTGGGTGCTATGGTTGGTGCAATAGCTAGTGGTCAGATGGCGGAGTACATTGGCCGAAAGGGGGTATAAAATAACATATCATTCAATCAATTCTGTTTCTATAATCATTACAATTTTGTAATATCTGTTTGGTTAATGATATGTTTCAAAATGAGGAAATGAATTCAATGCGTTTAAGTTACTTTCTTGCTCAATAGAAAAAAAAGTCAGAATAGAAACATGAATTTGAATGTTTGTCGCCTTAAGTTGGTGCTAGTAGAGCGATTATGTGTGCACTTTCTTTTTTGTAATCTTTGAAAACTGTTTCAGATGTTAATTAGTACTTTCTGCACCATTATGTTGAATTGCAGTCGCTAATGATTGCAGCAATTCCGAATATCATAGGATGGCTCGCCATATCATTTTCAAAAGTGAGTGATACTGTGATAGCCGATAATTCTGTCCTTTTTGTGTGTGTGTGTGTGTGTTGTGCAAGTTTCTTGCTGTGAATAACCTCTGGGTGGTGTGATAGGATTCTTCGTTTTTATTTATGGGAAGGTTGTTGGAAGGGTTTGGCGTTGGTGTAATCTCCTATACGGTAACTTCAAAGCTTCTATCTTTTGATTGTCAATCTTTCTGCTGGAATTTAATTGCTGAAAATCAGTATTATTATTGGTTTTAATATCACCTAGGTGCCTGTGTATATAGCTGAGATAGCACCTCAAAACATGAGAGGAAGTCTTGGATCCGTGAATCAGGTTGGCTGCATTTTCATGCTTCTTATATCAGTCAGTTTGTGTGATCTTATTGGCTTTCCACTTACAATGATTGGGGTTGTGTACTTAAATACATTTCTCTATTTTTTAAAGCTCTCCGTTACAATAGGAATTATGTTGGCGTATCTATTGGGACTATTTGTCAATTGGAGAGTGCTTGCTATTTTAGGTAAGGCCTTGAAAACACTACTTCTAGTATTTTATCAGCACAGAGAGATGTTTTGAATGCTCTTAGCACAATTAAATTTAAAACGCTTCAATTACTTGAACTATATGAAAACCAAAAATCCGTGTGTGTGTGGTGCATGACTGTGATCATTTGTGCAAGAGTATATGGGTGTGTTTAAATTTTATCCAGTCAATTTTCTCCTTGAGATACACAACGATAAGAATGTCAGTTCCTTTTTAAGTGCTTTGCATGTTTCTCGTGAATATTTCATTAACAACAAAATTTATCTTTCCATTGTATCTCTTGAATTCAAAGAATGTTACTTTTCTTGCCAATAAGTTGATGATATTATTTACACTTCATTTCTGAATAATAGTTTTAACTGGAGAATATTTTACACTTCATTTGTAGGAGTTTTGCCATGTACATTATTGATACCTGGCTTATTTTTCATACCAGAATCTCCTCGATGGCTGGTACAACTTGTTTATTTATCTTTTTATTGTATTATAATATCTATTTATCAAGGCTGATTTATCTCTTTATCCCCCTTTTCCTTTTCCCCTATCTTTTGGCTGGGGTCTTGTGTTACATCCAGGCCAAAATGGGAATGACAGAAGAATTTGAAGCTTCTTTGCAAGTTTTGCGAGGTTTTGATACAGACATTACCACTGAAGTTAATGAAATCAAGGTGTTGAACGAAACTGACGTTGATTTATTTGACACTTTACAAGCCAAGTTGTGTTTACAAAACCTTTAGATGATAATCATAAGGATGTAGTTCTTGTGAATCTTTCATAGACAACCATCAAGTCTAATGGATGTACTAAATGCAGAGGTCTGTAGCATCATCAGGCAAACGAACGACAATACGAGTTGCAGATCTCAAGCGAAGAAGATATTGGTTTCCATTAATGGTAAACTGAGTTATTTTGAATCTTCTGATCTCATTTTTCTGATACTGCTTTTTGTGCCTATTTAACTCTTTTAGAACCATCAATATCAATGAGAATCTATATGGTGCAGATTGGAATTGGATTACTGGTGCTGCAGCAACTCAGTGGCATAAATGGTGTTTTATTCTATTCCAGTAAAATTTTTGAAAGTGCTGGTTAGTTGAATACTTCCTTGACTCTGAAATTTTATTGTGATCGATCCTTGAAGCTTTAGATAGTAGATAGGTTGATTTCTCCGTTACATGAAGACTTTGAAATACGTAAAATCCCCATGTTTTACAGTATGCAATATGGATTTGGCTACGAGATATACGTGGGACAAACTTGCCATTTATGTTCATATGTCCCTACGTAACGTTGACAGTATAAATCAAGTTAGCTACTCATAGGATCACTAATAACTAATTTAGTTGTACCACAAGAGAATTATTGAATTACTTTCTGGCATTCTCTCCCAAGTAGTTGTATTATAAATTCTGTTGTGGCTATATTTTCTGATTGGCTTTGAACTTGAACAGGAATTTCATCAAGTAACGTTGCTACTTTTGGACTCGGGGTTGTGCAGGTAACGCATTATTTGCATGCACCTTTGTTGTTCCTTATACAGGTGTCGATATGCTGGAAATGGATTTTTTGATAGAATCATCTAACAAATAAATAAATAAAAATTCATTTTTGTAGGTTTTTGCCACCGGGGTTAATACCTGGTTGATGGACAGAGCTGGACGCAGGCTTCTTCTTCTAGTGCGTTTCAGCATATTCTTCTCTGAATGACCCAAAGAGAAAAGTCACAACATTGAACATACATAATTTTTAATCTTAAATATCTTTTGCAGGTATCCTCAACAGGAATGACCATTAGCTTGCTTCTTGTATCAGTTGCGTTTTATTTGGAGGTTGGTAATGCATTTTTTTCGTCATGAGATATAATATGTAAAATCTGCTGATAATAAAATTCAAGAGTTAAGGTGTGATTTTTCCGGATTTTCTTTTCCAGTGAAATTACAATTGCCTTTTAATGATTTCTTATTTTTATACTTGCACTGATCAACACCAGGGAATTGTATCAAAAGATTCTTACATGTATAGCATAGTGGGGATACTGTCACTTGTCGGGCTTGTGGTATGATCTCTTTTGTACACAGATTTTTTTCTTGCATACTCTTCCTCTTTTAGCTAAATGTATTTGTTCTTAAAAGATTATTTCTCAGTTAGTTTGACCAAGTATTTTTATTCAGGCTCTGGTGATTTCCTTTTCTTTAGGAGTCGGAGCTATTCCTTGGGTTATAATGTCTGAGGTATGCAAAAATTTGGCTCACAATTTTTTTCCTTCAGATTTTTAGACATGATTTATTATGGTGAACTATTTGGTGATGGTAGCAGAGATTTTATTTTTATTGTGGTTTGAGTAGTTAATGTTTGACCTTGAATAGTCTAAGCACCCTTAACATTTGAAACTTTCTATATCTTTTTTGACAACCCTCAATGATTGCTTTTGGTAGAGTTCTTGCTCTCTTAACAGTATAGAAAACAAAAAACTGACAAGGCATAGCTTGAGGTCTTTTAGTTTTTTTCTTATTGCAATTGAAAAGAGTTAAAAATTGAATTCTCGAATTCACAAATTTCAGATACTTCCAGTAAATATCAAGGGCCTTGCCGGCAGCATTGCAACTTTATTAAATTGGCTGACATCCTGGGTGGTTACAATGACTGCAAACTTACTTCTGACTTGGAGCACCGGAGGTAATTCTCTCCCTCTCTTTATCTCTTTGTAATTTCTGTGTTGGTTATAGCGTTTTCGTGTGGGTATCTAACTACCGGTGGTTGTGGTTTCTTCACTGGACAGGAACCTTTACTATTTACACAATGACATCTGCTTTAATTATCGCTTTTGTGGCCCTTTGGGTCCCCGAAACCAGAGGAAGAAGTCTGGAAGAAATTCAGAATTCCTTCCGATAAATGTTTTCGGTTGAACTGGTAATATATGAAGCGTTTCTCCCTCGTGTATCTATTCTGATTCTTTCCCAGTAAATGTCAAATCCCCCCTCTCATATGTATTCTTGCTAATTGCTTCCATTATTACTCTATGTATTTCTTGTATATCATTTGTTGAATCTATCCGCGGCAATTGCTTTTCTCTCATTAAAGAGTATAAAGTTTTATAAGAAATTAATGTAATAGTAAATAATTATCTTCAACTCTCTATTCTTCATAACAAAAGAGTTGTTCATTCTTCTTCACAACACTGATTATGCTATAGAATACAGATAATTGATGCATTATGGTTTTTGCAAATAGAATATATAGTGTAATTTGTCACTTCTCGGATATGTCTGCGTGCAGCGAAGCAAGGAATTGCTTGAGACGCCTATTGTAGACGCATGGTCGCTCCAGGTGAACCAAGTGACCTCCCTTTTCTATGCCTTGAAATGTTGCATTGTCTCCTAGTTGCCTGTAATTGGGAGTAACCGTGTTGAAGACATGATAGAGTACAATTGTGTTCTGTGAAAACATTAACAATGATTTTTTTAAAACACATCTAAAAATTGCTTGGAAAAGGTATACATACTCTTTCATATTGTGAGCTAGCTCCACATTGAATATTCGATCATTTTCACCCCATAAGAGATGTATTCTCTGCAAAATTTAAGTCGATCAGTAAGACCAGACAATCAGACATGTATTCCGGGGGAGAAAACTTAGTGAAATAAATAATAGATTATGTTTAACGTGTGTCGTACAGATACACATTAAGGTTAATTATCGGTATAAATAGTTGATATAAAGATATAATTTTGTAACCCGTATAGGTTTGAAAGTCCCTGCGATTTTATCTTTATGTCAATTTATGAGTTTCGATAATTGACCTTAACATGTGTTTTGAGAATATACATTAAGAGGTCTAGTAAATAATAGTGAGAGAACCTGTGGAAAATTGGGGATGGTTTGGTCTTTGTTGCTGATAACAAGTCCCTCTAGTAGTTCAGCTCTCTCCTTCCTGCTGGTGAACATCACCTGCGATTTTGCAAACCGAGCAAAATAATAATTAATAAACAAAAAATAGATTATTCTCTCAATTATCCAAGCAACTACCCTTGTAATTATACATTTATACATATCAAATCCTTAGTTTAGTGGGAACAGGGGAGGTCCGGGAGGATAGCTCACGGCTCTTGGTTTACAACTTCTCATTTAATGTCCGTTGATTCCCTCTACACGAAAGCTTTACCACCATCCAACGGTTGAGAATTTAAAGGAGGATTGCGTTTATTGGGTCAAAGTCAAGGTTCATCAACTTTGTATAGTTATTATTTAGGTTGAGTTAGTTAGGTTGACTTTGTATAATTGTGGGGTTAGTTTTCTACGAATATCAAAGATTTAATTTTTTATAGAAAGCTAAATCCTTGATAATGATAGTCATGACTCATGACTATGTGAGTATATGACCCTTTCCTTTCACATTTAAGTTGCGTCTTTTTTTATTAAAAAAATCTTTTGTCTCATGGAAGTTCAAAGACATACAAATAATGAGGACGTTTTAGGTGAGAGATTTTAAGGTTTTTTTCATTTATTTTTTTCGTAGTTTTTTCCTTCCTTCCTTCCTTCCTTCCTTCCTTCGTAGTTTATCAGGACATCAGGGACGGACCCAGGAAATATTTACAGACCGGGCTGAATTATGTATACAAATAGTTTTTTTTTTTTTACCTCAATAAACATTAGTAGTTTATAGTAAATTCATTAGATATCAATTATTAGATTTATCTATTTTTGGTTAGTCAATATATTCTACAAACCCTCACATTGAATTGCTTAGTCAATATATTTGAATGTTTAATCAATGACTCACAGACTCTCACATTGATTTGTTTGTCAATATATATCTTGTTTTTAAATAGATTATACATATTATGGAAATTTACTATTACTGACCGGTTTGAATTGTTTAAACTAACAAATAGAACAAAATGAAATAACCATGAGCTGTGGTGTGGTTGGTCACCACACCCCCAGTGAGGCGAATGGTTCGGGCACTGCCCAAGTTCGAACCCCACTGGAAGCATCTCGTGGCCAGGCTTTACTGACCTCCCGGCCGAAGCAGGGATTAGTCCCACTCGTTAACAATCGGTTACCGATCAGAGTGAGCTATACCTCGTGGTCTAACCAAAAAATCAAAATGAAATGAATCTAAATTGTACAACCAAAAAATTGAAATAAAAGCAAGGAAATATTATATGTAAAACAAGCATAAAATAATACTTTTGTCAATTGTGATTGATTGTTTGTAATTTTTATTATTGTCTTTTGATTTTAAGTTAGAATAAATAAATGAAATAAATTATACTAATTGTAGGGGATGTTAATTAGTGCAATTATAAACAAAATTTGCATATAAATACAATTAGACCTAATATCAGGGGTGTTTGTGCAATTAGTCATAATAAATATAATATATATTTTTCTTTTGAGAGAGGGCTGCCCAGGTTACGGCCCAGGGCAGCCCTCTCATGCATCCGCCCCTGCCTGAGGTTTACTCTTTTACATGCGGAAACAACTTTACCGTTAATTAACACTAACCTCTCCTACTGTTAAGGTTTGACCATTAAGTGTGAGAGTTGACGGTTAAAAAGTAATAAAGGATAGAAATACCTTTGATTCACTAAAAATCTAAAAGAACTAATTACACTTAAACTCCCCTGAGATTTGCTCTTTCACACACAGAAACAACTTTATTGATAATTGACACTGACCTCCCCTACCGTTAGTCAAAGTTGGTCAAATTAAACCGTAAACCAATTTTGACTATCAAAACTAAGAATAGTTTAGTCATTTGAAGCATTTGATATATATATTTAAAAAATTGAATAAATGTCTATTTTAAAATTGAGAATTATTATTTTTTTGGAAAGAAAAATAAGATTAATTGAAAATTAAGAATAAAAAAACGGAATTTTTCATTAATTGTTAATAAGTGCTTTAAAAAACAAAATAATACCCAGAACATTATATTCAGAGAGACATAAAAGGAATTAAATTTAACAAACCTCAAGATAGTCTTTGTAAAGTCGATCAGGGAGCCGGAGCTTCATGTGAGTAGCAACAGAGAAAAGTGACTTTACTCCCTTGACAGAGTCAGGCAACAGCATCTCTGTAAAAGAAGAGAACCCAAGTCGACTTAGCAATGTTTCACTGATGGAGTCGGTCATGGCAAGGATCGAACCAGAAACCACAATGGCTAGAACCAGACCAGGATACAATTCAGCCAACTTGAACGCAACCATGCCACCATAACTAAACCCCACAACAACACACTTGTCTATTCCAAGTTTAGCCATACCCTTGGCCAAACAATGGGCCTGAAAAGTTGAAGAGCGGTCGGTTTGGTCAGTCGTGGAGCCGCCGAAGAAGATAAGGTCCGGGATGTAAACAGAGAGTATTTTTTGGTCAAGGCACCGACTTGGAATTGCCATGTGAAAATGCCTTCAGCGGCAAAACCATGCACAAGGACAACCGCTGGTTTGGTTGGTTTGTCCAACTGATCTTTATTAATATTGGATGTTTTCTTTTCTCCTTTTTTGGGTTTCTTGACGGTCTCACAAGCAGAGGCGGATGGTTGTGGGGGCTGACCCGGGCTAATGACCCGGGTCAGCTTTTGAGAAAAAAAAAAAAAGATTTAATATTAGAGTAACGGTATTTACACTCCTTAAAAATTGTATATACACTCCAAATTATATATTTTTGAAAATCCAATAACACCCTTGAATAAAATTACTAAAGTAACTAAATAGTTATTAAGTACACCCACCAATTATTATTAATCAATTTCCTATTTTAATTGTTAAAAAAAAAAAAAAAAAAAAGTGAATCAAAATCATGCACCCACAGCCACAGTAGTTGTATATTCTTAAGCAGTGAAACATGGTTTTCTAGAAAACCCAGTACTTGAAATTCTACTCCCGGTTGATAAGAAGATTTTCTCAGTTGTATATATATTGGTGATTTTGAATGGTTGTTTCATACTTTCATGTTTGAGGTTGTGAAATTCACTCAATTTTATTTTTAATATATAATCTACTCAATCTTTTTGTTCTAATTAGTTTCTGATTCTTTTTTTTTTTTTTTTTTATTGCCGGCAACAGTTGTCTCTTTATTTTATTTTACTTTTAATTTCTTCCCATTTAAAACCTCTCCATTTTTCTTCTTCTTCTCTTAATTTTTAACTGCCTCCGTAAACATGACTTTTCTTGTGAGAAGAAAATGGTTCTTCTAAAGGTTTTTTTTTTAGTGGTTATTTTTCGTTTTCGGGTTCAGAGAAACTGCCACGGCAATTCTTTAAATATTTGGAACCCATTGATTCTTTTGTTTATAATTTTAATTTTATATATTTTTTTTCAATAATTTACTATTCTCATAAAGACAAAATGTACAAGCACCAGTTATTTTTGGCATTAATTAAAGAAAGGGTAGTTTTGATATTAAGTGGGATTTATGTACAAACTAAAGATTTTTTTATATTTTTTTATGGGTGTACTTACGAAAGGGATGTACATACGGTTTTATAGGGGTGTCAATATCGCCGCTTTTAATATTATTTTAATTTGATCAACATTAGAATGGGGCCTATTGATTCTCTATTGATTCTCTTCTTTCCTTTCCTATCATGGTCACATCAACATGACAACATCCATTTAATTTCTATAACTTTCTCTCTCTATCTCACCTGTCTCTACTCCGATTCTCTCCACTCTCTTTCTCTCTCTCTCTCTCTCTCACCCAATTTTCTCACTTTCCAATTAAGAAATTCACAATTTCAAATTTGAATTATAAAAAATATTCCTAATTTATTTTTCTAATTAACAAATTAGAGTTTTAGTTTGTTATTCATAGTTTAAATATTGCAATTTATTATTTTTAGTATTATATTATAATTTATAAAGTATCATTTTAACCAAATTGTTTGGGTTACAATGTCAAACAACATACATTAAAGTTAAGAAAAACTATGCTTTTATGCTTTGGAAAAAAAAATTAATCAATCATCGGGTATTCGGGAGGGAGTGGATCTAGTTCTCCATGTAATATCGCGAACAAGGGTTCAAGTTTGTTGATTAATAATTTTTTTTTCGATTGGTGGAATTTTCTAATACTGTCGAATTAAATTCACTTACTATATAGTTTTATTTTAACCCACCCTAAGAAAAGATCCTGGGTACGCCCCTGCTCACAAGGAACCCAGAAGCTCATCAACGTGCCTGGCTCGATGTCCACAGTGTAGGGTTGGACCCCAGCCATCTTCATCAGTCCATGCAAAAATGTCTTATGTGCTGCAACTAGGTTCACCATTTTTTGATCTCTCTTGATGGCAAGTGCTGGTTTCTAGAGAGAGAAGGGTTTTAAAACAAGCAAAAGGAACAGGACAGGTGGGTAAATATTTAAGGGGTATTATCATTTCATGATCTCTTTTGTACACAGATTTTTTCTTGCATACCCTTCCTCTTTTAGCTAAATGTATTTGTTCTTAAAAGATTTCTCAGTTAGTTTGACCAAGTATTTTTATTCAGGCTCCGGTGACCAAGTACTGGGGATGATATTTATTATGAAAACTAACAGTATCAAACTTTATTTAATAAAAACAGCAGTTATAAATGGCTTCAAAGAGTACCACTTCATTTGCAGATCAGAAAAGAGTACCAAGCGGTCCATCACCCAACTCAATTGGAGAACATCATACTGTACCAGCATCGATTAGGGAGACTTTGGAAACATTACTTTGATTCTTTAGAATCCAAAGAGAACACTCAAAATTCAGTTTTCAAGTAAAAAATAATTTAAATTTGTTTTATCTTCTACAAAAACTAAAATTTTGATACTTGAAATAGAATTAAGGTTTAGTTTTTTATTTTAATTTTAATAAAGTGATATAGTTGAAGATATGGGTGTAAGTAATGGGTGTATATAGTATTTGGTTTATTTTTAATTAAACTAATTTGTCCTTATTGGTAAATTCCTGTTGGTATATTTTTATAATTAAATTTTTTATTAAAATATAGGTGTACTTATTATATTTATAGGTGTTAATATCGACAGCCGTAACTTATTTATTCTACAAACTTCTTTTAGCTTCTTTGCTGACTTACAAGTTACATATAGATTTTTTCTTTATTTTACCGATATAAGTTTTCTAAATAATTCTAGATATTTCTAGGGCTTTGTAGACTAATTGCAAATTACTACTTTAACAATTCCTTGGGTTATAATGTCTGAGGTATGCAAAAATTTGGCTCACAATTTTTTTCCTTCAGATTTTTAGACATGATTTATTATATATGGTGAACTATTTGGTGATGGTAGTAGTTAATGTTTGACCTTGAATAGTCTAAGCACCATTAAAATTTGAAAATTTCTATATCTTTTTTCTTATTGCAATTGAAAAGAGTTAAAAATTGAATTCTCGAATTCACAAATTTCAGATACTTCCAGTAAATATCAAGTGCCTTGCCGGCAGCATTGCAACTTTATTAAATTGGCTGACATCCTGGGTAGTTACAATGACTGCAAACTGTTACGAACAGAAAATTAAAAGAAAAGAAGAAGTAGATTGGATTGGCACTTCGAGGGGCCTAGACCTCCAGATACACTGTTTTTTTTTTACTAAAGTCACAAGATTTTTATTCATTTCCTTCAATTACTGCAGCTACTGCTTAATTATAAGCAGTTTACAAGCAAAGAACATGCAAATAACGTGGTAAACAATCCCACAAATTCTGGAAATGAAATAGTAACAACTTAACAAACTACGACTACTTCAAACTAATTGAGCTGTGCTGAAATCAGGCACAAAATCTGGTAGCTCTTTATTGGTTTTGACTCATTCTACTAACAGAAAAACAATCGTAACACAAACTTACTTCTAACTTGGAGCACTGGAGGTAATTCTCTCCCTCTCTATCTGAGCTCTCTTTGTAATTTCTGTGTCGGTTGTAGCGTTTTCGTATGTATCTAACTATTGTTGGTTGTGGTTTCTTCACTTGGACAGTGATGCAGCAGCAGCTAAGGCACTGGAATACATAGAGCAGGTGGCGAATTCGTATTTGGGTCGCGTGGACCAACCAAATCCGGGATGAACTTCGTGGACCTCTACAGAGAGCATATGGGGTCGGATCATCTATTATAATATGTTTCTGGAAAGCCCAAGATGAGCCCTACAGATGTTATGAAGACTCCGTCCTCCATAACAGATCACAACAGGCCCAAATTTGGCCATCTATCTTGTTGCGCGAAGACTTGAGCTGGACGCTGTGAGCTGGACGTTGTTTAGTCCTTGTTAGTTTCATTGTTAGTTTCCTTTTTAGTTCACGATTGAGTCTTGGAGTCCTTTTTATATTTATGTTATTTGAGGAGTCTGAATCCGTTTAGGATTCAAGGTTTAGGATTTTTTAGGTTTAGTTTATTTTCCTATTTAAATTCATTGCAATCAGTGGTTTGTTTTTTAATTTTTGATGATTAATAAAATTTGAGAGAAAGTATCTCCTTTTATCTAATTTCAGTATCCTGAGTGGATCAACGAATTTGAAGCCTATTATTCTGGTATCTGTGCGCGGATCAACAGATTAATAGTAGGGTTCGCTTCTGGTATTCGTGCGCGAATCAACGGATCCGAATCGTTTATCCTTTCTTTTATCGATTGTTGTTTTTGTTGAATTTCCCGTTACCTCAATTGGTATTTGAGACCTATTATTCTGGTATATGTGCGCGGATCAACAGATTAATAGTAGGGTTCGCTTCCGGTATTCATGCGCAAATCAACGGATTCGAATCGTTTATCCTTACTTTTATCGATTGTTGTTTTGTGAATCTTCCGCTACATCAGTTTGGTATCAAAGCCACTAAGTCTACCGTTGTGCTAGGCTCAGCGTCCATGGACCACTCATATCAAAATAATAATAATAATAATAATAATAATCCATGAACCCTCAAACACAATTAGCCTCCTATCCTTCGGTGTTTTTCGATGATACATATGTATCGGCGGAAGTTTTTGTTGATTTTGATCTACCACCGGTCTTTGATGAAGAGATATCTGAAAAGGAGTCCATAGACATCATGACAAGAATCGAAGGATTTAAAGTTCGTCGTATAAGAAACCTGCATAAAAAAATTTTGTGCTAACAGCCAAATCTTATACAACGAAGTTTAAATCCTTCGATTCTTGTCATGATGTCCATGGACTCCTTTTCAGATATCTCTTCATCAAAAACCGGTGGTAGATCAAAATCAACAAAAACTTCCGCCGATACATATATATCATCCAAAAACACCGAAGGATAGGAGGCTAATTGTGTTTGAGGGTTCATAGATTTTTATTTTTATTTTTATTTTTTTTATATATGAGTGGTCCGTGGATGCTGAGCCTAGCACAATGGTAGACTCGGTGACTCTGATACCAAACTGATGTAGTGGATGATTCACAAAACAATAATCGATAAAAGTAAGGATAAACGATTCGGATCCGTTAATTTATGCACGAATACCGGAAGCGAACCCTACTATTAATCTGTTGATCCGCGCACAGATACTAGAATAATAGGCCTCAAATACCAACTGAGGTAGCGGGAAATTCAACACAAACAACAATTGATAAAAGAAAGGATAAATGATTCGGATCCGTTGATTCGCGCACGAATACCGAAAGCGAACCCTACTATTAATCTGTTAATCCGCGCACAAATACCAGAATAATAGGCTTCAAATTCGTTGATCCACTCAGGATACCGAAATTGGATAAAAGGAGATACTCTCTCTCAAATTTTATTAATCATCAAAAACTAAAAAACAAACAATTTATTGCAATGAATTTAAATAGGAAAATAAACTAAACCTAAAAGATCCAAAACCTTGAATCCTAAACGGATTCAGACTCCTCAAATAACATAAATATAAAAAGGACTCCAAGACTCAATCCTGAACTAAAAAGGAAACTAACAATGAAACTAACAAGGACTCAACAACGTCCAGCTCACGGTGTCCAGCTCAAGTCTTCGCGCAACAAGATAGATGGCTGAATTTGAGCCTGTTTTGATCTGTTACGGAGAACGGAGTCTTCATAACATATGTAGGGCTCGTCTTGGGCTTTCCGGAAACCTATTATAATAGACGATCCGACCCCATATGCCCTCTGTAGAGGTCCATGAAGTCAAGTCCGCCCAGCTCAAGTCTTCGCGCACCAAGATAGATGGCCGAATTTGGGCCTGTTGTGATCTGTTACGGAGGACTGAGTCTTCATAACATCTGTAGGGCTCGTCTTGGGCTTTCCGGAAACATATTGTAATAGACGATCTGACCCCATATGCTCTCTGTAGAGGTCTACAAAGTTCAGCCAGGATTTGGTTGGTCCACGCAACCCAAATACGAATTCGCCACCCGCTCCATGTATTCTATTGCCTTAGCTGCTGCTGCATCAGACAGGAACCTTTACTATTTACACAATGACATCTGCTTTAATTATCGCTTTTGTGGCCCTTTGGGTCCCCGAAACCAGAGGAAGAAGTCTGGAAGAAATTCAGAATTCCTTCCGATAAATGTTTTCGGTTGAACTGGTAATATATGAAGCGTTTCTCCCTCGTGTATCTATTCTGATTCTTTCCCAGTAAATGTCAAATCCCCCCTCTCATATGTATTATTCTTGCTAATTGCTTCCATTATTACTCTTATGTATTTCATGTATATCATTTGTTGAATATATCAATCCATATAAAGTTTTATTATAAAACTTTTATAAGAAATTAAAGTAATAGTAAATAATTATCTTCAACTCTCTATTCTTCAGAACAAAAGAGTTGTTCATTCTTCTTCACAACACTGATTATGCTATAGAATACAGATAATTGGTGCATTATGAATTTTGCAAATAGAATACTGTAATTTAATTTGTCACTTCTCGGATATGTCTGCGTCCAGCGAAGCAAGGAATTGCTTGAGACGCCTGTTGTAAACGCATGGTCGCTCCAGGTGAACCAAGTGACCTCCCTTTTCTATGCCTTGAAATGTTGCCTTGTCTCCTAGTTGCCTGTAATTTATCCAAATGAAGCCATCTTTAGATTGATATAGAGACCGCAAACACAGTCATTAAAATTGAAAAAAAAAAAAAAATTTAAATATTCACTTGCTTTTCCGACTGTTTTCGACTATTGGGTACTTCGGTTGTTTTGCATGTTAGATAAAATTGATCATCAATCTGGTTTAATCAATGTAGTTTAAATTTTTTATGATGCAATTTGGAGTAACCTTGTTGAAGAAGACATAATAGAGTGCAACTGTATTTTGTAAAAGCATTAACAAAGATTTTTGAAAAAGTAGAGTAGACATACTCTTTCATGTTGTAAGCAAGCTCCACATTGAATATTTGATCATTTTCACCCCACAAGAGATGTATTCTCTGCAAAATGTAAGTCAATCAGTTAGACCAGACATGAATAACAGATTATGTTTAACGTTTGTTAGCACAGACAAACGTTAAGATCAATTATCGGTTCTGATAATTGGTACTATATATGAGTATCGATAATTGACCTTAAGATGTGTTATGAGAATACACGATTAAGAGGGCCGGTAAACAAATAAATAGTGTGAGAACCTGTGGAAAATTAGGGATGGTTCGGTCTTTGTTGCTGATAACAAGTCCCTCTAGTAGTTCAGCTCTCTCCTTCCTGTTGGTGAACATCACCTGCGATTTTGCAAGCTCAAGTAAAACAATTAAAGATGCTCATCATCATGAATCATAACTGTAGGAATTCAACAGTAGTTAAGTAGAATCAATCATGATATCATAATAGTAATTATAAATTATCCTCGCAACTACCGTTGTACTTATACATATCTTGTTTAGTGGGTCAAAGTGTAGTAGGTTCATCAACTTTGTATAGTTATTATTTAGGTGGAGTTAGCTGAGCGATGAGCATTGATAATGATAGTTACCCTTTCACATTTAAATTCTCTCTTTTTGTTTTTTTAAATGATAGGTACGGGGTTTTACATGTTATTTTTTTTAGTATAAGATCGTAATTTATCACATCTGACAATCGGTTTTATAACTATAAAACCTGATTGTCAGATGTGATAAACTATGGTCTCATATGAAAAAAAATAATAATAATACTAATAATCTGGGAAACTAGACAATAATTTCTATAGAAATGTTAATTGTGGCTATGCAATTTATTAGAAACAATATATATGTATATATACAGTACAATTCTAAGCTTCGGTTAGGAAAATACAGGATCTAAATTCTTTTACTAAAAACACTGAAGTCCATGAACTTCTCATAGCTATTGTCAATGATATCTTGGATCCTTTTTTAATTTAAATTTTACTGATCGGGTTTTAGAATTTTGTAAAAATAATATATCTCCGTATATGAATTTTTGTCTCAAAATATACAAACATCTAATTAATATCTGAAAGAAGAAATATAACAAATTAGAGCAAGATCTTAATCATATATATATATCTTAATTAATTATCACATGTGACATCTTTTTAACACTCTTGAGAACTGTCAGCAAATGAAATGATCACAATATATATATAAAAATACCAATTAGCATTACAAAAGCTGTAATGAAAAACTTCTATTATTACTCAGACTTCATGGAGTGGTATCATTTAATCAGTCCATTTCCATTCCTAACTTGTGCTGTTAATAATCATTATCATCATTAAAAGCAATCCGTAGAAACCATGTGATGCAAATTAAACCAGCAGAGACAGTATTGTAATTAAGTGCTTTCAAAAACAAATTACTACATATTCTCAGAGACATAAATGACTTATTCTTGATTAGTAAATGCACCAAGAAGGAATTAAATTTAACGAACCTCAAGGTAGTCTTTGTGAAGTCGATCAGGGAACCAAAGCTTCTTGTGAGTAGCAACAGAGAGAAGTGCTTTGAGTCCCTTAACAGAGTCAGGCAACAGCAACTCTGTAGAAGAAGAGAACCCAAGTCTGCTTAAATTACTTTCACTGATCGAGTCAGTCATGGCAAGTATCGAGCCAGAAACCACTATGGCTCGAACAAGACCAGGATACAATTCAGCCAACTTGAACGCAACCATGCCACCATAACTAAACCCCACAATAACACAATTGTCTATACCAAGCTTAGCAAGAGCTTTGGCCAAACAATGAGCCTGAAAAGTCGGGGACCGATCGGTTTGGTCGGTCGTTGACCCGCCGAAGAAGAGCAAGTCGGGGATGTAAACGGAGTATTTTTTGGACAAGGCACCGACTTGGAATTGCCATGTGACAATTCCTTCAGCTGCAAAACCATGCACAAGAACAACAACTGGTTTGGTTGGTTTGTCCAATAAGTACTCTTTATTAATGGTTGTTTTTTTCTCTCCTTTTTTGGGTTTCTTGATGGTTTTGTTTGGAACCCAGAAGCTCATCGACGTGCCTGGCTCGATGTTTACGGTGTAGGGTTGGACCCCAGCCATCTTCATCAGCCCATGCAACAATGGCTTCTGTGCTGCTACTAGGTTCACCATTTTTTGCTCTCTATGTTGATGGCAAGTAAGTGATATATGGTTTCTAAAGAGAGATGGGTTTTTAATGTATGAAGAAATGGAAGTTAATTTGGTGCTTGGTTGTTATCTAATTGTCACAAAGAGTCATTTTCAATGGAATTGATAAAAAATAAAAAAAAATAAAAAATTGAAATCAAACGATTTCTATTCGTGGCTTGATGACTTGAGTTTTGAATTTTTGGATTGTTAAATATTTTTATAGACGTAATGATAGCCAGCACATATATAAGAGTATGGCCCTCCATCTATCGAACAATTACCATATCATCATGTTTGATATATTGAATTAAGTGGTTGGTGTATTCATCTCCAAGAAATTGTTTACCTATAATTTTGTATCAATATAATTTATAATTGCTTACTTAGGATGTTGAAATTTAATTTATGGACTCAAATCAACTGTTTAAAAATGATGTTTCAATTTGTTTCTAACCAACCAAATTAGGACATGTGTCTACATTTATGGAAGAAGTTGAAAAAAAATAATTAAATGTAGACACATGTCCCAATTTGATGCATGTCATGAAAAATAATTCAAAACTCAAGTCATCAATCCTAAAATTCGAAAATGCATCGTACATAATGGTGCACTACAGTATTTTGCAAAAATCTTAAAAATTATTTGTAAATTCAAAAGCAAAATTGTAAATAGACAAGACGAGGTTGGCTAAATGGTAACCAGTAAGCCCTCTCATATTTACATTCAAGATATTGTGTATTCGAATCGTATCTTCTCCCCCAATCCCGAGATATTGTGTACATTCAAGCTTTTTGCCATTGGTAGCCGCTGACTTGGGAGTTATTTATCTAAACTTCAAGCTCGTTCATTTACCGGCAATCATTTACCTAATAGCCTTAAGTTAATACTAAAATTTAACCCAAAAAAAAAAATTCTTATCATATGATATACTGCCATTAGAAAATTTATTTCTAGGCCCATGTCAAGTGGCCACGTGGTCTAATAATGAATCTAATTTGAAGATTATATATTTATCTTGCACGAAACTCACTCGATCTTTTGTTAAATTGAGGTTAGATTAACGTTTTTAACAATTGATTATGTTTAGATTTGTTTTTGTTTTAGATTTGTTGACTTGAAACTTGAAAGTTGATACTTTGAAATAGTTTATAGTATTTATGCACATGGTGGTTGTTTGATTTTGATCACCTGCACTGCCTACTCTTCACCGCATGTCTACTTAGTAATATTTAATTATTAAATAATGTGATTGAGAGACAACTTCTTTGTTTTTTGGTAAGCTTTGAGAGACAACTTCTCTTCAATAAATATGACGTTTGCGATTATTATTTTTTGTCAACCATTGATGAAAAGCCTTGACCAGATTTACATTTTATTGGTGCACCAACTTTTAGCTCCGGTGGTTATGCACTTCCGTTATTTATTTATGTGATGGAGGTTCAAGTTTCATATTTACTTATAAAATTGTAAAAAATAAAGAGGTCATATACTCATATCTTTATAGTGGGAGTTACTTTACGAGTCGTTCTCATAACCATTGATATCATGAAATCCTAATAGACTCCGACCCAATTGATGTCAGAATTCAATATATATATAGTCTTTCTATTATCAGTTCGAACTGATATAAAATATATCAGTTCCTTACATATGAACCATTGGATTTAAAAGATACTTTGACAAGTGCATACAGCCAAGTTAAAGTATTTAGATCTAATGGCCCACAGGCAAGGAACTAATATATCTTTTGTTAGTTCGAATTGACAATAGAAAAATTGATATATATATATATATACCGTCTTTTTATTATCAGTTTGAACTGACAAAAGATATATCAGTTCCTTGCATGTAGGTCATTGGATTTAAAAGATGCTTTGACAAGTGCATGTAGCCAAGTCAAAGTATTTAAATCTAATGACCCACATGCAAAGAATTGATATATCTTTTGTCAGTTCGAATTGATAATAGAAAAATTGTATATATATAATATCGAATCCCACAAACTTTTTGATGTGGATATGAGAAACCTACCAATAAGTTACCCGCAACCTTGTTGGTATGATTTGGTTTAGTTACTAAAATTGAGTAGTGCTAAATACACCCCGGCTTAGGGTCTAAAAGGCCACATTATCAACGGCATGTATGTCGCGGTATTCCACTTATAAGGAGCCCAAAACTGCAAAGGATAGGCCTAGAAAGTCAGCATGTTTGTTCAATGCAAAGCAAAGCAAATTATTTATAAAAATATCTTTGAATAATAATAATAATAATATTTAAAATTTTATTATATATAAGTTTTCGAAAAATGTTTTTAGATAATTAATCAAGCATGTCAAGAGACTAATCCAAATAAGATGTCTCTTTGTTCTCTCAAATCACACATGAAGATTTTCGCGCCAGCTTGTTAATTATATTTGAAAAGGAATACTGCAAATTCGTAGTACACTGTCTATATTCTTTATCAGAATCTTAAATGACATATATATAAAATAACACAAAAAATTAAATTGAAAAACAATACCCAGCAGTTGGAAAATTTCTTGAAGTGGAAACAAAGGTGTGAAGAAAAAGAACGATCTCTCAATATCCAATATTACATATTTTCCTTATCAGGGAATTTTTTTTTTTTTTTTCCTTTATCAAATATTTTCCTTATCAGTATTTATCAAATTGTCGGACTGAATGAGCACTCTTGTCCGTTGTCACCGAGATAAGACATTATTACAAGTATTATATATCGTAATAGTTGATGTAAGAGTTTTTTTTTAAATACTTTCCCAATTATTAACAAGTTCTTTTAAAAAATAATAATAATCGAAGAGTCTTAGTGTCTTTCAATCTATCTATCAAGCTGTATGATCAGTCGTATATAATTAATCTGCTGCAAGGAATTGAATGATAACACTATAAACTATAGTGGTGATAAATTTTGCAATTTCATGGTGTTTTCTTATGATGGCAACTTTTGTCTGCAAAATTGATAGAGAAAAAGTGTGCCATTTTGAGGATAGTTTACTACTAGGGCATCATCTCCTATTCTCTTCTAATCAAACCATTTAAAAGCAATATATATATGCAATGCTTTCTGGCCCCAAAACGTACCGGAAAGTTTAATTTACAGTGACTTCTTCACCAGTACTTCTACTTTTGCAGAATTCTCAGGCATTCTGGGTATCAAAAGGACATCCTCGGTCCTCCTCTCTTCTTGTTTAGTCTTCCATGACATCATTAATTTCTATATACAAACATATATTTGACTGACACAACACACCACAATAATATCACATTAATTAATAATCCCTTTCATGTTTTTAATGATCTAGTCAAAGAACCCTTGCCCTTGCTTGTTTTATATATATATATATTTCAACGTGACGATGAGTTCAAAAACTGAATTGGGTTATTGATTATATATATATAATATAAAAAGTAGTAGTAGCAAGATTTTTTTGCAAATAATTAACCAGCTGTGAATGATGCCAATAGGTTGAGAGAGAGTCAGATCTCTTATCAGAAAATGCAATCCCAAGTAGGACAAATTGATTACTGTTCTCAGGACCGCAGAGAGACTAGTGTCCTCCGGTTTCAGAGAAACACGTTGATGGACAAAGTGATTGGATGATCGGATTTATCACACACCCAGAATCATATGCACTGAATTGAACCACCAATTCTCTGATCAGTTTTTGTGAAATTCAGTAAATAAAAAAATAAATAAAGCAAATAGTTACACAGCAACTCTCTCTCAAGTAAACTTCAGTTCTAGCTAGCTAGTAGAGTAATATACTATAAAACATTTGGTCGTTAAATCTTCCCACATTACTATATATCACATCATCATCATCATCACAACCGTTCATCACCACCATCATGATCATCATCGTCATCGTCGTTGTGATCAGAATTAAAGTTGAACTAGCTAAAGATCAAAGCTAAAGACCTTCAAAGGAAAAATAAAACAAAAAGTTGAACAACCAAAAAAAAAAAAAAAGAATTTGACGGGACGAAACTGGAACCGAGACAGGAGTACAGGACCATATAAATATATATTTATAAAACCAGTTAAACCATCGACATCACCATCAACGAACAATCTTCAACAACATCATGATCGATGCACGTAAACGTTTTACTCACTCACTCACTGTCCCAATATTGATAGATTTTGACCGTCGCTTTCTCGTTTGTTTATTTTTATCTTGTAAAGTCGTGGACAAGACTAGGCCTGTCTGCAAC
The DNA here is from genome assembly GCA_008009225.1 of Acer yangbiense. Taxonomy (NCBI): domain Eukaryota; kingdom Viridiplantae; phylum Streptophyta; class Magnoliopsida; order Sapindales; family Sapindaceae; genus Acer; species Acer yangbiense. The sequence continues at coordinate 4,502,146 of CM017766.1, read as the reverse complement.
ATTTAGTCTCCAAGAAAGGAAAGGAATGCCAGTATTATCACCTGAATTCTGGTCATTGTCATCGATGAATCTGAACTCGTTATTTGACGGAGAATAACAAGGCATTTTCTGGGTCTGCGTGTGTTGAACTTGAACCCATGGATTGTTGTTGTTGTGGTGGTGGTTGTAACTCTGGTGCTGTTGATGGTACTGCTGCTCCATTGATCCTGATGCAGTTGACGAGTTTGCATTTGCTGCCGTGGCTCTTCTCTCTTCTTTCTTGAACCGAATTCCACAGGCATTGCAAAGCGACTTCAACATAAAATTCAAAACATAATATTCAGTTTATACCCACCACGAAAAAGAAAACAAATTCAAACATATTATTATATATATATATATTTCAAATAGTATACCTTTGGACCTCTGGGACCATTCCTCCAAAGAGGGGTTGAAGTGGTGTCACAATTAGCGCAGCGACGAGCGAGGAGGGAATCGTTGGCGGAGTTATTGTTGCTAGTATTGTTGGATCCACCGCCGCCGCGGCTGGGCTTATTGTGAGCAGTAGTGCTGGTGGTTTGATGATGAGGTGGATAAGGAGAGTTTCTGGTCTGTAAAAAATCCCAGCAAAAGTTTGGCATGCAAGATGAGGAAGAAGAAGAAGAGCGTCGTTGATCATGGCGGATCCTCTGCCTATTGTCATCGTCTTCGGTGGTTAAACGAGTGGATGGTGTACCAAGCGAGAGAGTACAATCGACAGAAGAAGAAGGAGACATGAATGGATACATGTCTGTTTCATCGAAAGATTTCTGGTTAGGCATTGAAAACATCATTGAAAATGAATTACTACTATTACAACTATTTAGGCTATGAAACAGACCGCATGAACACGGCCCCACCATGTTCCCTTGAGAGCTGCTGCACCTGTGCATCATTTGTGGGTTCTTGATCGAACGATCGATCTTCTTGTTTCTTTTAATGGGTAGTCACTCTTCCCAGTAACAAAAAAAAAAACAAAAAACCAGTTAAAAACTTTGATGAAGATGAGGTGTTTGTGCAAAATGTGAGAGAAAAAAAAAATAAGCGAAGAAAAAGTGGTATGAATAATGTGGTGGGTGGTGGAGAATGGAGATAGTGAGTTTATAGTTAAATGGTTGATTCAGAGAGTATAGTACGGGCGGAATAGTAAACTGTGTGAGAGCGAAATGTAATAATATTGAGTTTGAATAGAAAAAGAAGACAGAGATTGAAATATAGAGAGAGAGAGAGAAGTGAATTGTACGAGAAAGAGATAGAGAGGTTGAGAAGAGTTTGTTGTCTGGTAGCTTTATAAGCTAATAAAATGTCGAAATACCAGTCAGCACCTGCAGTCCACGTTGTCGTGAAATGCAAATGGAGGTGTGTATATAACTATATATGTATATAGTAAAGAGAGATATAATAAAGACACAGAAACAGAGAGGGACCCAGGTTGCATGTTATAGAAAGAGAAATGTATACATATAGAGTGAGAGAGGAGAGAGAGAGTGAGTCAGAGAGACTGAGTCAGTGTTGTGGTGGTAGGGTATGTGCAAGTGTATTTGAAACTGTTAATCAATAATCTCTCTTGATTTTTTTTTTTTCTCTATCAATCTCACTTACCAAACGATCTTCTTCTTCTTGCTTGCTTGCTTGCTATGGTGATCTTGGTTGGTTTTGGTTTTGGTCCTTTGCGCTTCTCAATTTATAGACGTTGGATTTCGGGTTTAGAACCAAAAACGATATTCACGGGTGTACTGGATCCGATTAGAATGTCTTTAATTTTTTAATAGTATGTTGAATATTTAAATCTACCTAGCATTACTGTTACCAAAAAACTACTTGGAAGTGATCATCACATTGTTCAAAAAGTGGTTTCTTTAACTCTATATAGTAGAGAACATTAAAAACTAGATGATATTTGGCTTGTGACTTTTCATTATTAGTTTTTTTAATTCTAGAATATATGTCTTAATTAACTATCCAACCATATCAAAAGACTATTGAATGCTTTCTATTCAACAAAAGTAGAGTTCAATCTCGCCGGTCCCGACAGTTGTTGTATAATAAAAAATAAAAATAAAAAACTACAAATTACTCTTGATAATCAATAAGTAATGTAAGATTTTCAAAATTCATGCTCAAATTCAACCACTATACCATTTCATAATCAACAATGTACTAGTCAAATTCGGTGTTTAAGGATTTATCGGGATACACCGAGGTCAATCCTTATATTTATGATATAGATATCTATCACCATTGATCGGAAGACTTCAACTCCTAAAACATCGTAAAAAAAACTCATATTCATACAAATAAATATGTATAATAAAACTTGAATCTAGAACTACCGATATAAATAGGGAAATATACACTAATAGTAAAAGGTTGAATGTGAGATGCGATTCACAAACTACATTATTTAGATAACCTTTTTAGATAATCTAGCCTTCCTCAATTAACATCTTAATTAGAAAGACTTTATTTCATGAATTGATTACTAATTTTGATTCAAACAAAATTAAGATGCATTTGAAATCATGTTAATATTGGCATATTAATCATACTTGAGAAAACAAAGTTGGAAAGTGGTGTGAGGGACACAAACTGTGAGAGAGAGAGAGAGGCACTCCTAACAAGGAGAGAGAGAGAGAGGGGGGGCAGATGGGTTGGTCATAGGGTAGTCAAAAGAGCCCACGTGACTAGCGGGAACAGTCTTCCATGGATCTGCCTTCTCCGATCACGAGGCCACCCCCACCCTCCCCCAAAACCCAAAAACCCACCCTTTCTCTCTCTAACTTTCTCTCTCTAGAATCAACAAATACCATCAAAAACCTCTGTCCGTATCCTCCATCTCTCCCTCTCTCTGCTCTGTCACTGCCACCCTCCCAAGGAAAATGGAATAGTTCCCCTTCCCTTCAACCCCTCCACGCGCCTTTCTTCCTCCGTGATCTCCACGCTTCCAATCACACCTGTGAATCTGTGATCACTTTCTTTTTCTCTGCCAATGGTATATTCAAATTCAAGTATTCAACCCCCCCTCCCCCTCCCCAAGCACTGCTGGCCTCTTTAATTGCCTTAACAAAAAAGAATTTTTGACTTCAATCATTCAATGGCCAATGCTTCCTCATCATGATTCTTTCCTTATTTTACATTCCACCACCCAATTATCAACAAAATATCTCTATCCATCTAATTATTTCACTAGATAAATGTATTTAAAAAATATATTTTTCAAAGTGTATTTAGAATAAAATTTCATAATACCATGTTTTTATTTTATAACGGTACAAATCTTTAAAATTAAATTAAAGATATAACGTGTATATAAAATAAATTAGAGATATGTCTTGATATACATCAAGATTAAGTATTATATTAACGGTTCGATTTGAACCCCAATTACTAATGTGGAATAGAATATACATACCACATATGCGAGGAGTACATGTGCTTGTTTGAATTTTGAAATTAACACAATTTCTAATTAAAAAATATATTTTAACAATTAAAAAAAAATGGAAGTTTATTTCCCATTGAAATTTGAAATTTTAAACTATACCCTGCCTATCATATTTATAATGCATCAGGTCAGAAGTATATCAGGACACGTCTTGAATGTCTTAAATGATAAAAAGAGAAAAATTAGTGATTAGTAATTGAATTGAGTTAATTAAATTGACACACATGCACCACACGGTCTTTGAAGCGCTTGGGATGTGAGTGTGTGGGTTTTGTTTGATTGATATAAATGTTACTGTGAATTGGTATCAACAGAACAAAGACCAGTAGTAGTACTATAAATATAACAAGGTCGCCCACTCCGTTGGTAGTTATAGGCAGTCCAATCCGTCAATCTCATAATCTTTAACACCATGACCCTAAAAAATTAAAAATAATAATAATAATAATACCATGTATCCAGATTTCATGCTTATTATTGCGAATATCAGCTAACAGTGAAAATCGTACCCATGGATTCTGGAATCACGTGAAACCAAAAACGAAGCCAATTTTGTAATCATAATCACCTCCACTCTCTGAATCCTACCATATAAAGCTTTTTGGTGTGTAGTAGTTGCAGTAGTAGTTGAAGTAATAGTATAAGGAGACCAAAAAGAAAGCAAATGAGAGAGAGATAAAGTTGTGTTATTGAGAGTTACAGATACCATGCAATCATCATTCAAAGCAACATATCTCAGTTTCTAAGAGTATATGATTTCTCTTTGAGTCAAAGATTGAAACTCGAAAAAGAAAAGGTCAAAAAATTAAATTCAATAATAAAAAATGAAAAACACATTTGCCCTTAGCTGATACGTCATATGCACCTCCCATTTCACAGTAACAATAGGTGTTCTTATCTGATATGTCATATGCACCTTCCCTTTCACATTGAGTTCCGACAGACCCTTCACTAGTTCATGTGTTAGTGTGAGAGTAGACATATAATTAAGCCAAGTAAATAATGTATGATCTCGGTAAGTTTTCCCATTTCACATTAATAGGTAGGCTAGGGGTTTCAGTTCCGACAAACCCTTCACTCGTTCGGTTATGTGTATGATCTCGATAAATTCCGATAAACCCTTCACTTGGTGGGTGCAAGATTTTGTTTTGTTCTTTTTTTTTTTATAATAAAAAACAGTCCTCTCAAAAGGTACCCCACATTCATCATGGCAAAACACGAACAAACTCCTCTGGAATATCGACCCCATTTGATCAAAAGATTCAAAAAAAACATGAAGAGAGAGAGAGACTGAGAGAGAATCAGATCGTCTAGAGATTGGTGATGATTTACATAGTTCGACAAACGGAGACGACCACCACCGCTTTTCAAAAGATGCTCTCTCTCAATCTCTCTCTATATATATTTATTCACTTTGTAAACCACAACAAATAAAACTACGATTAGCCCAAGACACACTATGCGTTATATAACTTGTATACTTATATTACATTTCACTATTACACATGCATTGTTTTTCTCCTCCTCCACGCGATCTCTCCACTTACGTGAACTTCACGACTGCGCCGGTTCGTTTGTATTTATTCGTGTGTGTCCCGCACACTCAATCGATGAGAGTGGTGGAGTGTTACTGCCTGCTCTAATGCCTATAAATTCGAGTAATTAATGAAGATCTGTTTATTCTCTTTTTTAATGGAACTCTGGGATTTGCTTAATCATCCAAACCAACAAAACAAAATTTTAAAAATAAAATCAAATGGTTCACCGCCTCACATAAACGCACGCAACTACGCAAGATATATAGATTAGATACACATCGTTTTACATGCTCACTCAATCATGATGTTATGTGGCTCGTTGGATTTCGTGGGCCCCCCACCCCTTTGTTTTTCCAAGGTGTAAATAATCATAATCACTTTCATTATCATTAACATCATTATTTTTATTATCGATAATATTTGCATGCATGCATGCAAATGTGTTCAAATTACCAAAAAACGAAGACCTACCTACCTACCTAGCTATAGAACTCAATCTATATATATATATATTGCATTGATTGGTTCTACCTAAATCTGGAGGGATTAATCTCTACAAGTATGGTACGAAATTCAACTTCTAGTTAATTAAAGAGATTAATATCCATAAACTTCACGGTTTAATGGGTAAATATTTATATTTACAATACTAGATTTGAACCCTAAAGGTGGAGCTTTATTTTGAAGTATTGAAACTCAAAATGAGTGTAGCTATATCAATGTAGCCTTGAAACTCAATATTTATATATTTTGAGCTTTTAAATACATCAACATTCCTCAAAAGCAACAAGATACAACTGGAATGTCTCTCTCTCTCTCTATCTATCTATGTGAGGGGTTTTTCTAGTGATTTTGTTGTTGACAGGATCTTCTATGACAGGCAAGTTTAAAGTAATAATATTTAAACAGATATGAAGGAGGAAAAAAGAAAAAGCGAGAGAGAAGAAGAAGTAGATCAAGAAGAGGATCGAAGGACCCAATGGACCAACATTTATAAAAGGGTTTTCTAAGAGAAACCCCATATAAGCCGTCCTATAAAAGATAATAACTCACTGTCAGTATCAAGAAAAAAAAAAAAAAAAAAAAAGATAAAAAAGTAAAAAATAAATCTGATAGGCCACTGTAAACCTCTAATTGTCCCCTCTAAGGATGTCTAGTTAAAGACTAATATATAGCAGCACAGCTACACATAATAGCCTGACCCAAATTACTTCAATTAGTTTTGTAAAAAATAAAATAAAATCACCAGTACTGTGTCGTTTCAATTTTCACGTCATTGTACGTACGTCCTTTGAATAAAGAGACTGTGAGATTAACAAGTACACTAAAACTGATGAAGCTACAGTTTATTATGATGAATTGTTTATACTTTTTTTTTATTACTAATTGTTGAAAATCAAATGAAGCTACAGTAGAACATGGAAACTAGATCTCTCCTCATGGAGATGGAGGTGAGCAGTACAAATACAATCATTGTCACTGTTTGGTGTTAAAATCTCGATTGTATATATATAGATCGTATAGTAGCCATTTCTTTTACATGCGTGCAAGCATTGGATATGTGTTGTGTGGTACCGATTCTATATGATATTTAATATGTGCACCTTATCAATTGATGATGACATGAAACATCGGAATTTTCGTTTGATTTATGGACATATAGATACTGTAATTGTATAGCATTGTATCTTGATTCCTGACATTATTATTTAGGTTGAATACGAATCCAAAACTTGTTATCGATAAGAGGTTGGTTGAGTGGGATTTGAGTCGTGTCTCCTTCTCAGATTCTGAATTATTTATAATTACTCAAAGAATAGAAGAAGAAAAAAACAACTTGCCAAGATTTGTGTCCATATAACCTTGCACGATAAAAAACCTTATTAGCTTAATAAATTTAATTAGAATATTACAATAATTCAAAATTTAAAGAAGGGAAAACACTCGTATGGTATAAGGGGTATAGTACTACTAGGTTAACCTAATCTGGTAGTTGTTACGGTGATTAAAAAGAGACATGTATGATCCATTTTTATTCAATTATGTTATTTAATCGATACACTCTAAAATTCTTAGTTCATAAGAAAATTAGATTAATTCATGATATGAGAAAACATCAAAGCATGATAAGAGAAACACATCATATCTTGATACAATTTCATTTGAAAATGACACAATTAATTAAAAAATAAATGATCATGATCAAACGTTCAAATAATTAACCAAAAGTTTCTTTTGATGGATTAAATCAAGATGCCAAAAAAATGTTGTGTACTGGAATGCTCCAATTTTGGGAGAGGTATCAATTTTTTCTTGGATCTAGTCTTCCTACATAAGTACATGTTCTTTACTTGACTATTGATTTTGTCCCTCTTAGTCCTCACACACATAATTATATATTTTTCTTTCTCTTTAACACTTTGAATCTGTCTAAAAAACTTTTTGCAGATCATGAAGAATGTTAACGTTTCTTTATCAGAATCATTCAATTTCATGACACACCCTTTTCTTTTCTTTTCTTGTGCTGACCAATTGACTATTATTTTTCTTTTTAAAGAATAATTAAATTGTAGTGTAAGTACATTATTGGAATCAAGTGTAAGTTTGTCATTCAACGAGATTGATCTATGATTGTGATAAAAGGGCTGATTTATGTGCCTCTGTCTTCTGGTAGCACATCTTTATCAGCCTTCAAGTGTAAGTTTGTCATTCAACGACAAGAAGTCTGTATCATAAATTAAAAATTGGTCATCGTAAAGAACACTTTCAACTAGTTAGAGGTATACAAAGGCCCGAACGGATTCAATCCAATCCAATTCAATTCAAATTTAATTCCATATTGTACAATTTTGACTTGGTTCGTAGCATTATTTTTTAGAGGGATTCATAAATAACCAAAAGGAATTACAAATCACAGTTCCTGTTCCTTACAGATAGCCAATTGAGCTACAAAATTAGCCTCTCCGTAAACAAAATGAAAGTCGACCACTTCTAACAGACTGGAATACGTACATGCAGCGGCCTAGCCCTTTTGATCCAGTCTAAACATGATCATAATCGATTATTAAACTTTTCAAGGAAATTTTTTTTTTGAATTTTGGTCTGTATGAGGAATGACTCGAAAGTAAACCATAACTAATTAAGGGTTTACCACCGAGCCAACCTCATCTCGTTCTATGTATATAATATCATTTTTTTTTTTTTTTTTTTTTTTATCATTAATGTATACATCATCGCTTGTTTCTAATTTCTGGTTCTGTATTATTGAGTGAACTTTTGATAATAAAAAATAAAAAAAAAACAACCACATCTGTTTAACCCTAATTATTCACCAAATTTTGCATGCATGATTATTGGCTCAAGTCCCTTTTTTCAGACTGGGATTTATTTATTTATTTATTTTTGCTATCAAATTTGTATTATTTTTTGTTGAGAAATTTTAGTTCACAAAATAATGATTACATCACTAAAAAAAAAAAAACACTTGAGAGACCTGCTAATAAGATTAAAAAACTTAGGCACATTACATTTTAGTAGAGATGGTTGTACTCCTCCCTTCCACACCTAGTGGTTAGGGGTTTGAGTTCCACCATAAGCATTTTCAAGCATGTGTGGAAAGTTTTCTTCCGATTTATAGGAGCAGCCCTCTCTCCGGTTATGAGAGTTGTATTCCGGATCGTTCTTGTAGAGTCTGATTAATCACTGGACCCCGCAGTAGTTATATTTATAAAAAAAAAAAAAAAAAAAAAATTACAAATTTTAGGAGGGGAGTAGGGGACCCTAAAAAGTCTAAAGGTTATTTTGGGATAACAACACATTATATCCAGTGGAACATATCATATGATCTTGCTTTTTCCCGATAAAATATAGTGTGATACATACAAGTTACAAGTAGACAAAAGTACGAGTCATTTGTCTCAATCAATTGTCATATCTTAACAACCATCATTATTCATGATTCATGTAATCTTAGATTCTATCACTCCGGCCCCCACCCCTACCTTGACTATCAATAGTTCACCTATTAAACAACACATTATTGATTCAGCCCAAAGGTCCAGCCCATATGTTACATTTTTGTAAATAGACTTCAGGCCCATATTATTGGCCCTATTAGAGGGAACCAAAAATATTCTTGAATTTGCTCGATATCATCTCGTCATTTCATTTCTATTTTTATTTGGGATTCACGTAACTTAATTTCCAAAACTTTTGAAAAACACCGAAAATCATTAACAATCAAGAAATTTTCATTTCGTCCGTTAAAATTCATAATTAGTATGTAAAATACACCCTTAATAGAATCTAGAGCGATTACCAAATAGGTCCCAGACTGACTTTTTTTATTTATTTATTTATTTATATTTTTTATATTTTTTATTCCAAGTTGTTTACAACTTTTACTTAAGTAATCAAATTGATCTTCATGTTTTTTTCAAGTGACAAATTAGTCTCTCCATTAACTTTCCATTGGTCGAACTTAACGGTCAAAGAGATTTACTTAAGTGATCAAATTGGTCTTCATGTTTTTTTTTCAAGTGACAAATTAGTCCCTCCATTAACTTTCCATTGGTCAAACTTAATGGTCAAAGAGATTTTTAGCCTTTTTAACTTATGTAAATAAAATCAAATTTTAAAAATAAAATATAAAGCTAAAATCATTTTTATAATTTAAAAAATATATATAATAAAAATATTAAAAACTAAAATAATTCCACCTCCACTACAGAAGGTGGATTTCGGCAAAATGCACCTCCACAAAACAGATCGTGGAGCTAGGAAGCTGGAGGCAAACATATCACGTGACTCACGAAGCTCAATTAGACAAATAGATTCAAAAATATCAACAAAAAAGCAAACAAACAGAGAGTTGATTAGGATAATATAAATGAAATACAAGAAGAAAACAGATTCTCCCAGGTTCATCATGACGAAAACTCAGGCGAGGCCATGATGGAGATTTACATGATATATATTAACATTACTAATTAACCAAATTAAAACACCAATGGCAAAATAAATAAATAAATAAATAAATAAAATCATTAATTGCTCAGATCTGGGAACCTAATAAAAAAAATCTACGACGCTCTACCGGTTAAAGTCAAACGTCTAAATTAACGGTCAGTAGATACCAATTTGGTATTTCTGAAATGTCAGGGACTAATCTATCTCTTGAAAAAAAAATATATGAGGACCAATTTGTTCATTTATGTAAATATCGCAAACTACTTAAAATTTTATAAAAAGCCCTAGAATCTAATTATAAAATCAGTATATTGGCCCAAATCCGAGCCCAAACTAATATATACTTGGAAATATTTGGACCTGATCAAACTCGAGCCAGTGTGTTACTAAATACACTCAAACATATTTCTATTTTTACCCACATTTTAAAAATCACTACAATTCCATGTCTCTGGATTTGTTTGTTTTGTCTCTCCAAAATCCGTCTAAAGTCTTCTCCCGCCACCTCTGCTAAACCCTAAAACCGAACTTACGGTTAAACTATCACAAAAGCCGACGAAGAACAATGGACGCTGCTTCTAGAACAACCGCAATAGCGGATTCGATGGACTACAAGGTCAAAGAGCTCTTAAAGGAGGTTCATATAGACCAAACACCTGCAGTCACCAAGCTCGTGAACGATACCGTTTCAGCCATTAAAAAATCCATCAAAAAAATCTCCGACGATGACTTGCAGGTTAGCTCTTTTTATTTTGCTTGCTTTTCGTTTATATCTGATGAGTCAATTCACCGGCAATTTGTTGTTATAAATTTGTAATTGTGTGCAGGTCACGTCGGAATTAGCTCCCGGTTTTGTAAGAGACATCGGCGCTGATAAAGTGGAGTTCAAGTTTAAGAAGCCGGATTCTATTAAAATCGGTGGTAGTTATTCGATAAATTGTGCAGTGAAACCTGATGTGAATGTGGATCTCTTTGTAAGGTTGCCCAAGGTATTTCACTGCAAACTGATCTATACGCTAGGCTTTAATATATTTATAATGTTTGATTTCCTTTATTGATATATTATTGAATACATAGTGTATGAAAATGTAATTGGATTCTTATTAACATATGTACATTATTATTACGACAGGAGTGTTTCCATGAGAAAGACTATTTAAATCACCGGTATCATGCCAAAAGGTTCCTTTACCTCTGTGTAATTAAGAAGCATTTGGAGTCCTCTCGAAAATTTGATAAAGTGGAATGGTCCATTTTACAAAACGAGGCACGGAAACCTCTATTGGTCGTCTATCCAGGTTTGTCTCCCCTAGGGCCTTGGCATATTAGTTTGAGAATGGGATTTGTTTTTGTACTGCCCATTAACTGTTATCATGCTGTTTGGTAATGGAATGATATTATAGCTGTTAAGCTTGTTGAGGCTCCTGGACTTTTTGTAAGGATAATTCCTACAGCGACATCCCTGTTTAACATTTCAAAGTTGAACTTGAAGCGGAACAATGTTCGTGCCTTTAATCAAGGTAGTATATGAATATCGTCTTGGTGCTGTTTGTTATCGTTTTGGAGCTATATGCCGGCGTTAATCGAATGTTACTTACCTGTTTCTGAATTATCTTGAAGGGGGTGTTCCTCAGGCTACGCCTAAGTATAATACTAGTATATTGGAAGACATGCTTTTAGAGGATAATGCTGAATTTGTCAAGAAAACTCTATGTAGATGGAAGGAATTGGGAGAGGCTTTAATGTTGCTAAAGGTATAAGTGAGATTTTTCAACAGTTTTATTATTGCTGCAAATTTTATGTACAGTGTCCTAAAATTATATAATTTTGCGTTGCAGATCTGGGCTCGGCAGAGAAGTTCAATATATGTCCATGATTGCTTAAATGGCTACCTACTGTCTATCTTATTATCATACCTTGTGAGTCTGGATAAGATTAACAATTCCATGAAGGCTGTACAGATACTTCGTATTGCATTGGACTTCATTGGTACGTTAAGATTTTAAGTATTCCTTTTAGATTTGAAGCCTTTTAGTTCCTTAATAGTGTATGTTTTCTTACTATCAATGTTAATCTCATTGATCAAGCAGACAATATTAAGCAAGGAAATGGCATAGTGGACCTCAATAAAGCATGCCTGTTTTCTGAGTCAATGTGCCATTTAGTAGCTGATGTATTAGCAACACTTCTAGTATTCCTATTATCTAGTGAAATTTGGAAATTGATTTTTAGATATCGACTTAATATTTCACTAGGATTGGATTTGACTTCTGGTTCGTTTTGGGAATCTGATCACCAGTTAATTACTCATACATATATTCTTAAAAATGTCAGCCTTTTCATCACCAAACAGTACAATTTGTTTTGTGGTGGCCGATATTCTTTTCCTTGCAATTGGGAAAGATAACAAGTCTTATAACAGTTATTTGAATTAGTCAGTATAATGAAGTATTTTCAATTACAATAACCCTTACTTTTATTATTATATTTTACAGCCACATCAAAATCGTGGAACCGTGGGCTTTACTTTCCACCACAAGGCCAGAGAAAAGTTTCGAAGGAGGTCTGTTGCTTCCTAGTTCCTTACTATGCGGTTTTAGCTGGCTTTCAATGTTTATGTTATATGCTCAGAATACCATCCTTATGCATGTTCTACATCATTCCCTTTTTTATTGAATCCAAAATTTTGATGAAAAATCTTTTTTTTTTTTTTTTTTTTCTCTTTCAAATTGAGATATTGCTATATTTATTGTGACCCTTGGGATTGCAGGAAATGACGCATTATAAAGAATCATTTCCAGTGGTTATATGTGATCCATCCACTCAAGTCAATTTAGCTTTTCGGATGACAAGTGCTGGTTTCCTCGAGGTACTGTTAGCCAGCATGTTAACAGTTTGATTAATCTCTTGTTAGATTTCTTATCTTTCTGGACCACATTACAAGTGCATGATTATTTATTTATTTATTTATTTTTTCCTTTCCAACATATAGCTCCAAGACGAGGCTGCTTCAACACTTAAATGCTTGGAGAAATGCACAGATAGTGGATTTGAGGAAATATTTTTGACCAAGATTGACTATCCTGCTAAATATGACTACTGTGCTAGGTATTTTGATTTAATTTGATACATGTTGGTAGGTTGGATGATACATTTCCAATCCAGAAGTTCTCAGTCTGATTTTTCTATAACCAAAGTACTATATTTTTTAAAAAATTGTTATACCTATATCTGATTGACCATCATTTACAGTGTTGTGAGTCTAGTTATCCCAGGCGTAGTTAAAACATGTAATCAATAAGTTTTTAGAGAAAACATTCAAACGGTTTCTGCTTTTGAATTTGCTTGCAGTTGTTTATTGCAGTCAATAGTCTTAGTATGAAACTGCTCACATGCCTTGAACAAGCATTGCTAGTTAGTGAAACGAAACAATTTCTGTACTAGTTTTGTTTAATGCATTCTTGGTGTTTGTTACTGTATTGCATTATTGTTTACATGATCTTATTTAATTTTTGCTATGTCATAACTGTGTTACATTATTATTATTATTATTATTTTTATATTTGCTCTTTTAGATTGAATTTGAAGGGCCATACAGAAGTCCATTCATCGGGATTTTGCTTGGATGATGAATGCTGGAGATCGTACGAGCAGAAGGTGCATAGTCTACTGTGTCAAGGTCTGGGCGATAGAGTGAAGTTTATTCGCATTGCTTGGAGAAATACTCCAGCAGAGTGTAATATAGAAAATGTATGGAATCAAGAATAGACTTTAATATATCTAACGTTGTTGATATATTGTGTCCAGTATCATTTTGTTCTTTTTGTTTTCTTATTCCAGGGATTATCAATACTTGATAGAGAGCCATTGCTTGTTGGAATTTCAGTTAGCTCCCTAGAGAAAGTTTTTAGGGTGGTTGATATTGGTCCAAATGCTGAAAATAAAGAGGAGGTATGAATTTAATCCTTTAAATTTGTTCAAATTTCTTCTGATTCTTGAATTAATTTTACTCCCCTGTTGCACTAGTCTCTCCGTTTCAGAAAGTTTTGGGGTGAGAAGGCAGAGCTTCGGAGATTTAAAGATGGAACAATTGCAGAAAGCACTGGTTAGGCATTTAAATCATGATTTAGCTGCATTTAGTTGAGGTTATCTGGGTGAAGGCAATTGATAAGAAAACTTTGTTTTTCCAATTTAACAGTATGGGAAAGTGAGCAGTGGGAAAGACATCTGATTCTAAAAAGAATCATTGAGTATGTACTTTTGCGTCATCTTTCTTTATCGAAAGAAAATATTGTGCAAATAGTAGATCAACTTGACTTCTCTCTGTTTCATGGCACTAAAGGTAATATTAATGACTATTAATTACGATTAATTTTTGAAATTATGCTCTTTCTACTCTTGAACTGTGTAATCTTTTGCCAAAACAATTTTACTATTTTCTCAGATCCTGTATCATTCTCTGGAAACTTGCTTGAGGCATTTGAAGGTTTGTCAAAGCGTCTTCGTCTTATTGAAGATATTCCCTTGAAGATATCTAGTGTGCAGGCTTTAAACTCGGGTATTTCTTCTTAGCATTAAAAACATTATAATTGTTTAATTATATTCTAGTGGTTTGCTGCAGTAGGTTTTGCTTGTCACAGTTCTATCACTTTGCTATGCCATCATTGCATCTTGATCATTGTTGTGATGTAAATTTAAACACCATTATTAGAGCAGATATGTCTTTATGAAGTCCTTGTTTATTAACTTAATCAAGTTCTTATCATGTGTACTGTACAAGACTATATAATGTTTTAGAAATTTTAGGGTGGAGGAAAACATACATGTTAATTCTCGATCTGGTTCATTTATTTCTGTAATTTTGTTCCATATGAATGTAATGATCTTCCTAGCTTCTCCACATGCTCACATTTTGAACCAAAGAAAAAATTGATGTATGCTTTATCATCATTTACATATAGATAGCGTAACTTTTATTTCATTTTAGAAAATTGAAATTTTTATTACTTACATTGAGAAGTTTCATTTTAATTGTGTTTTTTTTTTATCATATGATTTTATATTTATTAACTTAATCAAATTCTTATCATGTTTTCTTATCACTACTTACAGCTTTCAGGTTTACGTCTGTCTTCCCTCCCGAACCTCATCCACTGGCTTTTGAAAAACTGAATGTTTCAAGACTACAAAAGCTCATTCCATCTTGCATTCAGCCGCTGGAAGTTATGATTCAGGCACGGTATTCTGTTGATTAGTCATTTCTTGTTACTTTAATTTATATTTTCTGATTGGATCTGAATATCTTAATTTTCTCCAATCTAGTTGGAAGGTTCTGGGAATTGGCCTATGGACCATGTGGCAATCGAGAAAACCAAGTCAGCCTTTCTCATCAAAATTGGAGAGAGGTGAGCCAGGCTAGCTTTCTTTGTTCATTTGCTACTCCTATAAATACTGCAACATACGCACACGTGTCACATTTATACACATTTGTGTATACTGATGATAGTTCTGTGACAGTCTCCAGAATAATTGGGGAATGACGTGTACTGCTAGTGAAGATGATGTTGATGTTTTCATGTCTGGATATGCATTTCGTCTTAAAATTTTGCACGAGAGAGGGCTGGGTTTGTTGAAAAGAGAAAGTAAGAACTGTGATATATGATTTCCTAGTTGTGGTAGTTAGACTCTTGAAGTTTTGATTTCCTGAACGTGTTTTGATTTGCAGTTGGAAATCAAGTGAAGCGAATTTATTCTACAGACAAGGAACTTTTTGTTCGTGGTCAGCATGCAAGCATGATTAATGGATTACAGGGTCGTTACCCAGTTTATGGTCCAATTGTTAGGTGAGATTGTTTGATTTTGTAGTAATTTGATGTTTCAGTTGCCTGTGAGCAAAATTTTTATTCCACCCAAAAAGAATAATCTGTGTTAACTTCATTATCCTTTTGATTTTCTTAAGGCTTGCAAAACGATGGGTTGCTTCACATCTGTTTTCACCATGCTTGGTAGATGAGGCTGTTGAACTACTGGTTGCAAATCTATTTTTGAAGCCTTTACCATATAATGTTCCATGCTCACGGATCACTGGATTTCTGAGGTGAAGTACCCCAATGCTATTTAAGGTCATGATTGATTGAAATTATATTTTATTTCAGCCAAAAAGGGTTGTTAATAATGGTTAAAATTTTCTTTATGTAATTGTTTATAAATTCTTGGACACCTTCCTTCAGTACCTTCTTTAGATGAACTTCTTTGAGTTATTGGTTATTAAGATAAGACTTGACCTACAGACACAAGCAGTCTTCAATGTATTCTGCAACATAGGGTGCATTCAGGTTAGAGGAAGCAAATTGCTATGTTGATCTAGAAATTACCCTAATTTGATTGCATTGAAATGAAAATCCTGCTGTTGAGACATTGTACTGATTTATGGGTGTCTGTGAGGATAGTTTTTGGAATAGAAGTGGTTATAGTAGGTATGGTAAGGTGGAGTTCACTCAGCTGCATGAGTAGAGTTATTACTCATATGGAGGTTGTGGGTTTTCATTTTCCCCATTATTGATTCTAGATACCACATGGTGTAAGAAGAGATGGCTATTTTCTGGGTTAGGGTTGTGGCATTCCCAAAGTCAGATGGGTGATTGTGACATTGGTGGTGGTGATTTGAGTAATGATCTTGGAGCTGGAAGTAAGGGGCTGTGGAAAATGGGTGGTGGTAGTTGAGGCAGCGGTTGTTTTGACTGAGTTACAATTTTGTGCTGGAAGTTACAATACTAAAATAGTGGTAGTACTTAAAATAGAGTAAGGGGACAGTGGAGTATGGTTAATGGCTACTCCCTTGAATAAAAGTTGTTTGCATTGGTGGTGTGGCAGTGACTTGGTGTTGGTGTTTCAGTGTGGATGGTGGCATGTCAACACTGAGCTGGTGATTTTGTAGACAATGATCATCATGGTGGTGATAGTGGTGAGGCTTCCATCTAGGTACATTGTGTCAGGCTGAAGGCTGAATCATCCTGACTCATCCCAAGTCCCAACATTACCCAGAGCCCTGTAGAACTTGTGTTTGTCATGTTTGTGGTTTAATAACTTCTGTATGTGTAATGTTTAAACTTCAATTAGTAAGAATTTGGATAGGATAGGAAACAAGGGATGGTTGAATTAGAGATAACCATTCTCTAGATAGAACTGAGAAGACTTTTGGTATCATAATAACACACTGCCTTTTGCTTTCCCTTCATTTTTCTTATAGGAAATGAAAATTGATTGCATAAATAGGAATGTATCAAAAGAGCCCTATACACTACAAAGAACATAGGTTGTCAACACACAGCCCTATACAAGAGAGAACAAGAAGTCCACTTAGGGTAACAAAGAGGGCCAACAAGACAAAAACAAGGCCTACAAAACAAATGGGAGTTCAAAGCGGAACAAATTAACCGACAACACCTTTGACCTTCCCAATTAAAGTGAATTAAGAAAAAAGTAGAGTCCCTAAATTCATAAGACACTGAAGCCCATAAGGATGCAAAGTAGCAAACCCGATCTTGCAAGCCATCAAGTATCAACTATCAATAACAGAACATGGAAACTGACTAAAAACCTAACATTACGGAGACAACTAAAGTAACACGTGATTATTTTGTAAAATAACTAACCAAGAGATAAAATTAATATTATGCATGCGACAATCTGTTGCCTTTTTGCTCCAATGTGTTTTTATGTTGACATTTTTCAATTTCAATCGAAGGAACATGTAACTACTTGAATGGAAAGAAATATTTAGTGTTTTTGATTTTCATGAACTTAATACCTTGAGTAAGAAACTGTAGACCTTTTTTCATATAACCAACTGTGTTGATTAATTCTGTAGCATATCAATTTGCTTTCTCAGCCACTTTCTGTTATGAAAGTGAAGGTTTGCTTCTTGTTCATGGCACAACCCGAAAGGCGGCCTTCAGTGCTATCATTCTTGTGCATCATAAACCTTTATCTGGTCCATATTAATCTTTACATGAGGTGTAAAATGTGTCCCATAATTTCTGATATATATGCACATGAGAGGTCGATGAAATGGACTCTCAAGAACCATCTCTTATTTTGGAATTGTATTATAAATTTCTCATACCAGATTTGACAGTGGCAAATATGATGGCATTGGTGTGAAGAGAAGCTTTAATTTGTCTTTATTGTCGATTCATTCATCAATGAAGTAATTATTGCTGTTTAGTGTAATATCTCATTTCTTGTATTATTGAGTTCTGTTGGCCTCATGTGTTGGTCTGTTGAATGGCTAGAAAGTATATCATCAAACGATCTGCTAACAATATTATAATCTATACAAATTTGATCATTTCAACAGGTTTTTGCGACTTTTAGCGGATCATGATTGGACCTTTTCTGCTCTTGTTGTCGACATAAATAACGACTTTGGCCCGGATGACAATAAAGAAATTAATGTAAGTTACACAGTTCAGATACAATAATTTTATAAGATTGTTAAAATTATTAGGTGTTTTATTTTGTAACAGCTGTCATTGATTGCATGCATGATATTTGTTTAGGATAACTTCATGTCAAGTAGAAAAGTGGATGAAGAAAATACACAAAATGTAAGCCCAGCAATGTTCTTGGCTACAGCTTATGACAAGGAATCTGAAGCTTGGACCAGATTCTCGCCAACCTCAATGGTTTGTTAATCCTTCTCTTGAATTTTGTTATATCTTGGATGCTTGCTGATTGATCTTTATGATCCTGTATTTGTTTCCCCTTTCCTTATGTCAGATGCTGTTACTGCATAGGATAATTTACTTCTCTTTTTGACTCTCATGAACAAAATATAATCCAGTCAGGACTTGGAGTTTTTCTGAAATATTGTTCAAAGTCATCGAACTTTCTTGTTTAAGCTTGTTGTAATTTGAATTGACAATCTACCAAGAGTGAACACCTTGGTTACGTTTTCTCAATTGAAACAGTTGGTTTCATTGGCAAACCACTGCCCTATCCAATTCAATAAATCTTTAATATATGCTAAATAAATGTCTACTTATTACTGAGAGTTTTTCCTGCCTATTCCTTGTTGGCACATGGCATGTGGGTTTAAAGGAGCTTAAGAGGTTGGCGGCTTATGCCCGAAGCAGTGCAAACCTGTTGACCAAACTTGTATTGGAGGATCAGACTGATTCTTACAGATGGGAGGTGAGTGTGACGGACATGTCGATTTTACATTTATCTCTTTTCTGATGATATATGTGAACTATTTCTATGAAGTGTTACAACAATTTTTTTTTTGTTGCTTTCAGTGCCTTTTCCGTACTCCATTGAACAACTATGATGCTGTAGTTCTTCTCCATATGGACAAGCTACCTTATCCTCAGCGTCTTCTCTTCCCATCCGAACTAAACCAAGGTACACCTCAGGGAGTTTGGCACCATGTTTGTGTGCTTCTCTGTTTCTAATACTTGGCAAAATCGTTTCATCCACCCTTTTTTCATTTTTCCTCATTCTTGGTTATCCAATTCCCACAATTTGCATTTTTTTTTTTGGCAGGGAGGCATGTGGCTCGTGGAAATGCTAGCAAGGCTTTCCGCCCTTTCATGTTGCCTGCAGATATGAAGAGAGGCACAGAAGAACTAAAAAACAAGCTGATGGTAGACTTTGATCCACTGAGGTGCTTTGTTGGGGACATAGAGGCAAGTAAAATGGAATGCTCTTATTTGATATTTGACAGTATCACTGTTCTATACTGACATTCTCTTATAATATATTTAGAAGGATTCGTCAAAGAAATTCAAGTTATGGTATGATTCTCTGGGAGGTGATGCTGTTGGTATAACGTGGGAGAGAGAATGTTCAAAGGTACAAATGAACATATAACCTAAATATCTTGCAAGAATACATTCTAATATTGTAATAGTTTACAAATCTTAGTTGATATAATCTCTTGATCCCTTTGATATTCCTAGAAACGCATACGAGAGGAAGCAGCTGAAGACGAAGAAGCAGATCCCGTTGATGTGTTAAAAGCTGCTGGCGAACTTGGGAAAGGGTTCGTGAGGAATATCTATCTTCTCAAGGCCCCAAGGTTGACAAATTAAATCCTCATTTCCTCCAGCATTCTTGAATCCGTGTTGTAAATTTATTTTCTTTATAATATAATAGGCAAATATCCTCCCAGTTCTACAGGGTGACTCCACCTATGTTTTCTTCCTTTACCCGTAACTTTTATGGCAAGAGAGTGTAGATGAGGTTAGCGGGATGTTTTGGCGGCTTTTTTGTATTGTATTAGGTTTACGGGTGAATTCTATGCATACGAGGGAAACAAAAAATTTTGTAGGACTGTTTATCAATTTGTAGAACATGTTGATTAAAGCTTTAAAAGAGTTCTTAATCCAAATTCTTATTACTGATACTTAAATGATAAGCAAATCAGCCACTTTTATTTTGTTCTTTCGTAAAAATGATATGATACATGATTCGTAGATAATTCTTGCGCAGTTGCAAGTATTAATCTT
The DNA here is from genome assembly GCA_008009225.1 of Acer yangbiense. Lineage (NCBI taxonomy): Eukaryota > Viridiplantae > Streptophyta > Magnoliopsida > Sapindales > Sapindaceae > Acer > Acer yangbiense. The sequence continues at coordinate 4,481,666 of CM017766.1, read as the reverse complement.
TTACTCAGAGTTCCTCTAAATTTGAAGTGTTTATCTGTTATAAAATTCGGATGCCTCCACGGCTCCACTTAAATTCAAAAGGCATTAAAAATTGTCAAGAAAGATACAATGCCTGAGCCATAGAATCAACGGGAGATTCATTGTAAAGAGAACTCTCCGGTGGGAGTTCATTGTAAAACTCTACTTGTTTTTGACTGGTGTGGAGTGTGGGATTGGTGTTGTGGTGGAAATCCATTTGTTTAAAGAGCAGAAATAAGCGAGTTTGTAGAAGAATTTCTTCAGGTCTTGACATTGACAAACATAATGTTTTCAAAGATACTTGGGCGGCTTCTTTGGCACCTCAAGCAGTAATCGTAAAATTCAAGAGCTTTGCAATTCCATACCACTTCCGGTATTCAAGGTTTAAAACGTTGACACTTCAACGATCTGCATAGAGGATATCAACAGATCTCTTCGGCAAATATGATATCAAAGATGTTTTGCACTGCACAAACGAAACAGCAATCTAAAAAGTTATAATGATCCAAAGTTTACAATTTAATAATGCCAAAATGTAGACAATCAAACTTCGAACATCAGTAAAAACAATATAGATTTCAATTAATAAGGCAATTTCCACTAAAGACAAGGAAAGATAGATAGTTCCCTAAAACTAAAGTTCACCGGGGGAGAGATCACCCTGAATTATTTTTAATTATAACCATAGTGTATATTTTCATTCCCTAAAATTATTAAATACAATCTTCCCATATATTGAATAATTAGAGATATCAAAAAGAAGAAGAAGAAGTAATTAGAATTATACTATTGCAATTTATCAAATAATATATGAACACTTCAAATATTATCGGAATGCAAAACCAAACTGACTAGATTCATCCTGGACAGAAAAATAACTTAAAAATGGGATATGTTATAATGTTATCAACTTATCATATCGTAAAGAATATATCCAAGAACATGCCATTTGGCTTTCCCCATCAATTCTGACCTACCACAACCTGAATTTTCTCATTTACGTTGCACAGATGGTTCAACATTTTTATTCTATTTCCAAGTACTTATATTTCGATTTAATTTATCATAACTATCAGATAAAATAAAATTATCATACAAATGCAACATGCATGCTCTTAAAAAAAAAAAAAAAATACTCATATCCTACCTTCCTCTCTGGGAATGTTAGGCTGATCAACCAAGAGTTGCTGGAGTGAACCTAGATCGCTAGTACTGCAATGTAGAGAGTTCGAGTTACAATCACTAGCCTTGGAATCAGAAATGTGTAGATCATGAAAGTCACAAAAACTCAATATGCATTATCAAAATCAATTGCATTTGACATGATTGCATTCTATGCGTGAAAGAGACATTGCGTCTTTTATCAATGTGTTCAAGTTTAAAGATACGGAACTCAACATACCTGGGTTTCAAGGCAAGTGTTGAAAGTGCTGAAACCAACGATAATTTAAGGAGGTACCTGGAAAATGTAAACGGCAAGCATCATTGAGAGTCCAACTAATTCAATTTTGACAGAAGCATTTTTCAATACAAGGTCAAAACTCAACTAGTAGTAAGTATGCACATAAAAGAATCTAATGAAATTATATACTCTACCATTAGGGTAGATAAGTGAGAAAATTAAAATTGTCTCGAAGAGGAAACTAAAAGAGAGCACCGGTTGCCAGGTAGCTGATAATTGTTATGACTAAAAGGCAAATAGTTTCCCATGCTATGGTTGATCCATGAATACAATTCCGAGAATATAGGAGTAAAAAAGATTTTCCGCAAAAAAAAAAAAAGCGTAATTTATAAGCTATTTACCACCATCATCAAGAAACCTAAGTCCATTCCCAAAAGTGATCAGTTTAACCAAATTCCCATTAACAATCAAACTTCACTTCACCATAACTAATTGTAATCTTACTCCTACTGATAAATGGGAAATAAAAATAAAAATCGACAGATTTTTCAGTTATAGAATATACTCATACTCTGAATTGTGCATATCACTAAGAAGCATAAGCCCATCAATGCAATCTGCAAGACGCGGTTTTACGCCCATTCTTTGATGCAGTTGTACCACCGTTAGCTGATTCGAACCCCCTTTAACTAACTGTCTACCGTCACGATGAATCTTCTCTAGATACAAAACTATTCCATGAAAGTCCTCCCTGACAACATGTTTCAAAACCTTTAACATGTAAAACACAATGGCACACCATAAAAACATTTCTTAAAAAACAATAAAACCCACTTCATTGTTCCCTTACTTTTCTCAGTAACCAAACAGACAGATTACTAAGAAAAAAACTTACAGTGTCTTTTTCATGGAGAGCAAAATAGTCTGCAAGGACTCCATTTGTTTTCTCAACACAGCAACTTCAATACCGCCAACAGATTTCAAATTACCAAAGTTTTTAGAGTCTTGAATAACCTAATCAAATTACAGAGATTAAAAAAATAATTTTACAATTAAATAAACCAAGTGAAATATCACCAGTTAGAGTTTATATTACTGACCGGTAACCTCTCAATAACTGAGCAAGCGTTTCGAAATTGTGAGACTAAGCGAAATTGAAGCTCGTCCCATCGATTCATTTCTTCTTTAATCTTTCTAAATTTTTGCTGGTACTTCTTCACTATTGCCTCCATCAGAGATTTTGAAAGGAAAAAAAAAAAAAAAAAAACCCTAATTTCCAGAAATCACAGAGACAATTCAAGCCTTCAAGGTGGTCTTATGTTTTCTTCAATAAAAGTCACGTGATCTAACAGAAACAACCGAACTAACCGAAACCGGGTTCGGTTTTTTAAATTGGATTAATTACAAAAAGTTCCCTAACTTTATACCTAATTGTACGTATATGGACTTGTTTCCAAATATTACACAAGCATCCCCTTTGTTTTGTCTAAAACCTAACACTATCTCCACTACAAATTTTTGTTGGGTCAGTTCACCATCTACTGAATCTATCAAAAGATCAGAATTTTTTTTTTTTTTTATCCATTTATTAAACCCAACATTTACACATTGAAATTGTGTTTTGTGTGATTATTTATTTGAGAGGGCAATGGGACTTCTCAGTATCATACGAAAAATCAAGAAAAAGGAGAAGGAAATGCGTATACTGATGGTGTATGTAAATTCAAATCACCTACCAAATTATCTCTCTCTCTTTGTCTCTCATTTGTTTATGTGAATAATTGTTGTTTTTTTGTGCAGGGGTCTTGATAATTCTGGGAAGACTACCATTGTTTTGAAGATCAATGGAGAGGACACTAGCGTTATCAGTCCCACTCTCGGCTTCAACATCAAAACCATCACTTACCAAAAGTTAGTCAAATTTCTATTCATTAGACCCAGATCAAGTTAATATCTTTTATTATAAATAAATAAAAATTGTTGGTATGGATTTCTGGTAATGTTGTATTGCTTAATTTGGTATTTGTACTAATGTAATTGTTTAGTATCAGTTCATAGATCGTAATTGATGATCGTATTATATTAAATTATCAATATTTGCAAGTTCAAATTTCCTTCTGTTTCTGATGATATGTGAGATATAGGATTGGCCTCGATGAGTATTTGAATATTTTCAACTATATTTACTGCAATAGTGCAATGAAGGAAATTGGAATTTTAATATTTAACTGAATTTGAGTGACAGGTATACTCTAAATATATGGGATATAGGGGGCCAAAGAACGATAAGATCGTATTGGAGGAACTACTTTGAGCAAACTGATGGTTTGGTGTGGGTGGTTGATAGTTCGGATCTTAGAAGGCTAGATGATTGCAAAATGGAACTGGATAATCTTTTGAAGGAAGAGGTATTTTCCATTTTAAGATCGTGTTCCTCGAATATTTAGAATATGTTTGTTGGCATGTTTAATTGAATGCCCTGTTGCAGAATTTTCTGGGAAATCCATGACGCCTTTCGATTTATTTTTTGGAAAACTGGACATACATTTGAGTTATACATTTACTATTGACAAACCTTGTGATATTGGTTTAGAATGCTGAAATGAGCATTTACAGCATTTGAAATAGGGAAAGCTACAAAAATAATCAAATAAATACAGGTCCTTTTAAGAATGCTCACAAATTAGTAGACTTTTGTTTCTACCTAAACTATGTCTTTGCGAACTAAAATGCCCTTGTCTTCTTAACTTTAGTTACGCAAACACTTTTTTCATTTCAACACACCAAGACACTTCAAAATTTCAAGCAACTTTAACAAATAAACTCATAATTGTGTTCCTTCTACTCAAAGGCACTAAGATCTCTCTTTGTTTGCAAGATCTTTGGTAGTTTTTGTTAAATTGGAAAAAATTGTGACGGCTCATAAATTATGAGTTTATAATTTTTGCCAATTTAGTAAAATCTTTTCACATTCAAAGTGTACAATATGAATATATTTACAATGTGATTGAAATTTTTATTTTAAGTGATAATCTTAATGAGTGGAGTAGAAGGAACACAATGTAGTTTGATTTTTCAAAGTTGTTGAAGTTTTCAATTGCTTAATTTGTGTCAAACTATTTGTGGTTATTAAGGTTAAGATGGCGGTTTTGGTTAAAAAGAAAGTTTGCTATCTGCTGGTTATTTTTAGAAGGCCTCATAATTATTGACTCATATGCAGTTTTCCTTAAGAATTTTTCTTTCTGTTTCAGCTTGTCGCTGAGTTAGGTGACTGAACTTTTATTGGGAAATCTGACTAACTTGTTTTGATGGCAGAGACTGTCGGGGGCATCTTTACTGATATTTGCAAATAAGCAGGACATCAAAGGTGCTCTTACCCCAGCAGAAATCGCTAAAGTATGTCTGCATTCTTTATATATATATGAGTTCATTATTGTTAAATACGGTCTTCATTAGAACGCAAACTGAGTATTGAAGGCATCATATCATGTTGAACATATGCTGGTTAACTTGAAGGGCTCAATGCAATTATCATTTTGTTTCTGAGTTGTGGAATAGATGTCTGTGTATTGCTGAGTGTAAAATGCAATGTCTAGACACTATGATTTTGATCAATTGATGCTTTTTTTTTTTCATTTCACGTTAGTGGTTCAGCATTTTGAGCTAACATGCATTATGGTCATGCTATGTGTTTTATATGGTTTGTTGTATACTTGTATGTTAGGTAAAGATGCTACGAAAAATAAGTTGCATTGAACATTTGTGAAATGTTTTAATGATCTGTGGGATGTTTGAAATTTCTGTTTATGTAGTGTTTATTGTTTCCATTTTAAACATATTTTAAAAGAAGGTTCTGAATTGTCATATGTTACACTTCCTTAGGTGCTGAACTTGGAAGCCATGGATAAAACCCGACACTGGAAAATTGTGGGCTGCAGTGCATACACAGGTGAGGGATTGCTTGAGGGATTTGATTGGTTGGTTCAGGATATTGCATCACGGATATACATGCTCGATTGACTTGTGTACGAGTCTTTTCCATTACACAAGGCGTAATTTTTTTCAGTGCATCTGTTTTAGCTAAAATGGGAATTTCTGGAATTCTATGCAGATGTTTTGTTTATGTGATTCATTGGCTGATGATGATCCAAATGAATTTTGTATTGTACAAAGATATGTTGATCAAAATTACCCTGTTTTACTGGGTGGTTTGTTGTACTTCTAATGAAATAGTAATAAAATTGAGGCGGTGAAAACGAACGTTTTTCATTTGGAAACCTTTTGCGGTATACTGAGTATGGTTTGCATGTAATTTTTTTATATATACAGCAAACACATTATCTCTAGGAACACACTACCTATAGATTTTGTTGAACAAACATACAAACGATGTAACACACCTATCCATTATAGCTTCTCTCTTCGAGTATGTTTTGAGACAGCCCAGGCAAATATCTACTTCAAACAGAGTAAACCTGTTTCGGTTATGGAGTGGAATGATTCGATCAGGAACTGGATAGCGAAAGTAATATATAAGTTTAGAATCGACTAAAACCTGCTTCGAATTCGTCTAAGAAATTTCAAGTACAGATGTTACAGCAAGCAATAGTGACGATAATGTCTATCTAAACAGCACAGCTCCAACTGATTTATAGAGATTGCAAAGCACTTAAAATGTCATCAAAATCCTAAAACAACCAAAATTCTCTCATTTGAGCAGAAATTCAATTTGGTTTTACAAGGTAAGGCATTGCTAGCACAACCACATAGAGATGCAAAAACATTTTTGCAAACCAGTACCGGCACCATCCACCCTCATTTCGATTTCTTTCCTACTTTCTTCTTAATAACTTCATCGATATACATTATACCCTTGCCTTTGTAAACTTCAGGAGGCTTGCAACTACGGACCGAAGCAGCAAACTGGTGCACCCTTTGCTTGTCAATTCCAGTGCAGCAAACTACATTGTTTTTGAAACAGAAAACACGGACAGCTGGAGGAACGGTAAGTTCAACTTCGTGACTGTATCCCAGTTTCAGAAATAAGAGACGTCCCTCTGCTTCAGCTCGGGCTTTGTAACCAACACCTACAATCTTTAGAAAGCGGAAAAATTTGGCTTCCATCGCAGTTTAAGCCAATTGATCACCTAAATTGTACTGTCATAAAACGTGGAGAAGTTGTTAAAAAATTTCCGATAAGCAACGAAAAACCCAAGATGCAGGACTGATTTCCAGTTGATTGATAAATTTGTGTGCAAAGAACTACGAAAATAAACATATAGAAACAAAAAGATATATGTGAATTTGATAATAAATAACACAGGAATATGCATCGAAGGCTCCATTTCCATTATCAAATTCCAGCACTCTTCTATCATTAAACCAATAAGATCATTACATGAAGTTCATATTCCCAATAGTAGAAATCGATACGAAATCCCGTTACTATATCAAAATTGTACGAAAAGAAATCAACACACAATCAAAAATTGAAATTGAAATCAATACACCAACCTGCATTAAACAAGACTGACACTTGGTGGAATATTTTGTTTGAATATTCATTAGGGAGTGTTAAAAATACTAGCATGTTTATACAGAAAATGAAGCGAAAAAAAAAAATCTGAGTTAGGCTGTAATTTATAGCTAAGAATTTCAATTCAACAAAACTCTGAAATTGCTATTAAAAATTGCATCTTTTAATTCTCAGATAGACACAAAGATCAACCCAACAATGGACTTAAAGACAATATATATATAGCTATCTTTTTCTTACAATAATACTAGAACCGAAACAGATCTTTATAGAATTCAAAATATACAAAAAAGACACAAACAAACATTTCATCGAACAGTTGGGGAGCCGGGAGGTTGTGAATTTCGTGATGCGAAATGTATGTGGAGATAACAAGCGCGATTGAAGAGAAACAAGAGAAAAAGAGAAAAGTGAGGGTTTAGGGTAATACCTAAATAGTCGTCGTTGATGGTTATCGGAACTCCGAATACGCCGTCGTACGGAGCCAAATGGAGTGGTGAGTCTGGTGACTGAAGCAGCGAGCTACGGGAGAGCAATTGCAAAATGATTTCTTCTTCTTATACTGAGGAGTTGGATGTCTGATTTTAGTTACCGACTTGTTTGGCTGCTGGGACTCCTGCGTTCTCGATACGGGATAAGACTTTCCTAGGTAGGGTCTGTGTTTTGTGTTTTGTTTTAACCATTTATATCATGTCAAACGTCAAATAAACATTGATTATATTTTTAATTTGATAAAATTCTTAAATCTTAATGTGGAAAACTATATTGAAGCCGGCTGTTTCAGACTTTAATTAGATAAAAGAAAATTAATTTTATTTTGAAAAATGATTGTTGTTTACGCACATCCACTCTTAACAAAGTAGTTGTGTACTTTTCTCTCTGTTTCGTGTTAGGGAATCAAGGACCACCTTTGCCCGTTAAATTGCAAGGTGTAGGGATAACCATTCCCTCGTATTGCTAGTTACGTTCTGAACCGTATTTGACTAGTCTCGGTAGACCATTGACACCGATTGGTATCATATATTTAAAAAAAAAAAAATGGAAAACAGCATACCATACTATATGATACTAGAACTCTTGAGATGAAATAATCTCACAGCATAATCAAATTTTATAACAAGCTTTAAATTTCCACTGCTTCAAAGTTTAACAAGAGTAATCAACAATCATCATCATGATCTAGTATTTCATCAAGAAATTACAGTCCTTTAGAACATTAAATGGTGGCATTGAAAAATCATAAAGCCGAAGCCATTGCCCTTTGAGCAGGCAAAAAATAAGCAATCTGCAGTAAAAGAGTATCTTAATGGGTTCTTCAATCCCATAGCTTTTGAAATGCTAAAGATTCATGTGTTGATGTATAAATCATCCGCTATAGTAGTGCTTCTGTTATGAGTTTTTCTGTGAGAGCTTTAGAAAGTCCCATCACGGAATCAGCTTCACCGACCTGCCAAAAACCAATCGATATTGTGAATTTGTGACACACACACACACACACACATATAGGGAGAGAGGGAGAGAGAGCAGACCACTGCTTCAACAAAAGGCAATGTCAATGGATGTTCCAACATCAGACCCCCGGCAACGTTTTGTGTAATTCCCTCCTCAATCTGAACACAGATCGCCACCAACAATGTGAATGGGACTAGTAACTTTCGGTCAATTCATAACTTATGTAAAGCAAGAGGTTGATATACGAATTTTACCATGTTATCAATGACTTCATCAGGTATGTCATGGAAGTAAACCTGTAAAAGACCAACAGACTAATTGAGAAAAGGAATCATAGACTAACATTATAGGCGCGGCTAAGTGAAAATGGTTGAGAAGTTGGGGATTGTGTTTCTTTTTTAAGTCCAAACCAATTATGGCTTAGTGGTTAAACTCCCCTCAGCGGCTCAGCCACAATTATACAAGGGAAAACATTGAAATTTTTTACTTCGATAAATTTAACAAATACTAGGAACCCCACCTCTTCCCACCAAAACAAAAATCGTTATAAAAAGTATAACAGTGTCTTTAAGCTCCCAATATCATGTGCGATTGAAAAACATTTGATCACACTGGCTAAATAAATGTACAAGCAAGTAGTACCTCTGCTTTGTCCCATCCCCCTTTTTTTGTTCCTGTCTTAAGGTTGCATACAAATATCGATCCTACAACCGCTGCATGACTGCCAGAATAGCCTGCAAATCATAGGAATGTGAGTTACAACTGCTAAACTAGTGGCCAGCTATGTCCAGTGAAGGAAGGAGGTAACTATGAAATCAGTTATGCAAACCTCTGATGAATTCTCGTGCTTCTTCCTGGTCAGATGGTTTTTCTATGATCTTCCCTTCATACACCACCACCTAAATATCCATTTGAATAAGCAAATAAGAAATAACCCCAAATCAGCCCTATTTCCAACAGACAGAAAATCACCAAATCGAAATGCTGTTTCTAATGTTAAGTTTAATTAATATTAAGCCACAATATACTTTTTAATTTTTTATAAACAAAGTAAAATCTATGATACATGCCAAATATCTGACAATCCCGCACCTGGGTTTAATGTATGAGAAAACAAATTAAAATTACATGACGGGGACATGTCGCATTAGCATACCCTTGGTTTGGTAACTATGACATAACAAACTACAAGCAGATTGTCAAATAGGAAAAGTTGAAATTATGCTGAACAAACCAGCACAGTAAGATTAGTTTATGTAGAAATTTAGTTAGTCCGTTAAAGAGATAACAGGATGTATGATTGTGTATAATCTATTAGCTACTACATTTTATTACAAATTCTAGAAATGCTGTGCCCTTTAGTTAACAATCAAAATGGTCGAGGCCAATAATTAGTAAATTGGCTTTCAGTGATCACCTAAGAAGAGTATTTAACTTCTATGTCACGACACGGATATGCTCTTAAAAGTCTACTGGATATAGATTTTTATATGCATAAGGCAACAATTGATTCCAAATTAAGTTAATTTTGAAGTAAAAAAAAAAATAACAAGAAGTAATTGAAGCATATACTGTGTCTGCAGTAATCAATAGTGTTGCATGATCATCCTCTTCAAATTGACCTGTACTTCGGATCCTTGATATGATGGCATCTGCCTAGGAAGAAAAAAAAAAAACAAGCTAAGAAAATATTAAAACACCTAAACAACCATAACCCATTAAAGAACCTTGACTGATAAGAACAAATTCCAACTATAAAAACAATAAAACAATCATAAGCCATTAGAGAGACCCTTGACAAATATGAAGAAATTCAAGATTTCAACAGTGAAAAAAAAATGCATGAGCTCTGTACTGGACTGCATGTTCGCCTGACCTTCATAAATCATAATAATCAATCAAACAGTTGAGGAAGAAGCCATACCTTTGCCTCAGCAAGAGCCATCACCAATTCTTCTGGCTTCTCTTTCCTTATAGATTTCTCATCAATATCTGCAGTCTAAATCACGAGCCCAATTAGTTTTAACTTTTTTTCAAGTTCCCATTCACATCTTAAACAAGAAAATATTTCTACAGATGTTTCATGTTTCGTTCGATAAACTAACCACAATAGTAAATTCATATCCCATCTCGGCAAGAATTTTTCTCCGAGCCATTGATGAAGAACCAAGAATTATCTGCCATGAAAATATATCATATCTAAGTATCTAACAATGAAGAAGAAACAATGTCTCGTCTTATCACGTATATGAAATTCGTTTAAATGCAGCTAAATTTAATGAGAATGAAAACAAAACCTTGAACGACGAATCGCTTCTTGCCATCTCTCTGTCTCTCTCTCTGTAAAACTCTGCTTTCTCAGAGATACTGCGGAAATGCTGATAAGAGGCTGTGCTGCGCGGATGCGTTTTGCGTATGCAAATATCCTTTCCAATATACACTCTACAGCTTTCAACCATACGGTTCGTGCAATTCGAAAATATTAAAATAATACGATGTGCAATTACGTCAATATCCAGATTCCAGTGATGAGGTTGCCTTCCGGTAAGTCACAACTCACAAGTGACAGGGACAAAAGCGTACTGTTAGTTACTTTGAGTAATAAACGACATCGTTTAGTCGTTTATGTTAATCTTGTCGGCTTTTTTTTAAACGACATCGTTTAGCCGTTTATGTTAATGCTGTCGGCTTTTTTTTTTTTTTTTTTTTTTTTTTGTAATTCTGCTTTTGTTCAAATTTGGTGTACAAATCTGGTGCTCAAATGATGTGACATCAAATGATGTGACATCAAATGATGTGACATCAAATGATGTGACATCAAATGATGTGACATCACTCTAATCCATTCATTTAGATTATATTAAATTTCCTTGATTTAAATGAATATATTAGAGTGATAGACACATCATTTGGACACCAAATTTAAGCAAAGTAGCATTACTCTTTCAATGATGTTACTTTACTCAAATCTGGTGTCTAAATGATGTGATACACTTTAATCCATTCATTTAAATTGTATTAGATTTACATTATTTAAATGAATAAATTAGAGTGTTGCCATATTATTTGACATCATATTTATACACTAAATTTAGACAAAGTAACATTATCTTTTTCTTTTTTTTCCTTTTTCTTTTTTCAATGTGTTCTTGTTTTATCTCATATTCTCATGCCTCGATTGGTGCAGATTTTAATAGAATTAGAAGAAGAGAATAAGTTTAAACAGTTTTTCTATTATCAGTTCGAACTAACAAAAGATATATCAATTTATTGTATGCGGGCCATTGGATTTAAATACTTTGACTTAGCTGCATGCAATTGTCAAAGCATCTTTTAAATCCAATGGCCCACATGCAAGGAACTAATATATCTTTTGTCAGTTCAAACTGATAATAAAAAGACTGTAAGTTTAAATAAATATGAAATCAAATTGGATATCACACCATCTGACACGAAGAGTTTTCTTTTCATTTCATTGGCACACATTGTAAGTATATTTATAGCATATTAATACAAATCACCACAATTTTTCCATATAAACAACATAACTTAAATCATAATAATACATATGGTAAAAGTGTGGTGATGTTTATTAGTATCCTATAAATATACCTATAATGTGTGCTTATGAGAAAAAATATTGTTGACATAGACTAAAAATGTGATTGGTTGGACATTATATGTCATGACGTGTTTAAGATATGTGCACTAGACTTTTCCCTTTGAAGTTCTTAAAATATTGATGATATTTCAATCAAATTATCAATATTTACTTTAAATGAGTAGTATACATCTATCCTTTTATACACATATCATAATTAATTTATGGGGTGAAATCATAAAGAGTCAAAAAATTTATCGGTTTATTATTTTTAGCAACAAATTTATTTTTTATTGTTTTTGTCACTTTTGACCACTTTTGGACAACAATACCCCTAAATTTGAATTAAAAAAAAAAAAAAAAAAAAAAGAAGTAAGTGGGTGGTAAAAACGAGGAGAGAAGAGAGAGAAAAGAAGTTTGGGTTTTGGCTCTTGTTAGGGTTTCAGACAGCAGAAAGAGAACGGGAAAGAGAGAGAAAGAAAAAGAGTCCCCGTCGTCCATCGTCGCCTCCGCTCCCTTCCCGTCGACACCGCCACATGTAGTGACCGTCTTTCTGAGCCCGTCAACGTCGCGCCTTTGCCTTGACCGTTTTTCTCTCGTTGACGGCACAGCTTGGAGCGATCGTTCAAACTCGTCAACGTCGCGACAAGTTTTCGATTTTCAGGTGAGTTCTTACAAAATACAACAGCTAATCACTATTATCATTTAGAAAAAATAGGTTTTCTTTAAAAAAATATATTATATTGTTGTGTTGGATTTGATTCGATTTCTATTTGAGCATATTCGAATTTGTCAAACTGATGTTGTTGTTGTTCTCGTGTTGCGAATTTGATTTGGTGACGATTAATTGTGAAATATGTTTTTTTTTTTTCTATAATTGTAACATGTAAGTCGGTAGTTGGGAGCTTTTTGCTTTTTTTTTTTTTTTTTTTTTTTGTGGGGGGGGGGGGGGGGGGGGGGGGGGGGGGGGGGGGGGGGTCTCTTCGTGTATATGTAACTTAAAAATCAACTGGTATGTAACTTGAGAATCAACTGGCATGTAACTTGAAACACAAAGAACATGTAACTTGAAACAAACTTGACATGCAACTTCAATTTGATAGTGATATATAAATTCGAATACAACTGACATGTTACTTGAAACACAACAAGCATGTAACTCAGAATGGTTGGTACTTAACTCTCATGTAACTTGAAATTAAACTAGCATGTGACTTAAAAATCAATTGACATATAACTTAAAAATCAACTAGCATATAACTTTACAACCAACTGGCATGTAACTTAAATTTGATCTGGCATGTAACTTCACAACCAGCTGACATGTAACTTAAAATTCAACTGGTATGTAACATAAAATTCAACTGGCATATAACTTACAATTAAAATGGCATGTAACAATACTGAAATTTGATCACTTAAATAAATTCATTCAATACTAGAATTTGGTCTTCAAAATAAATTCATTCAATACTGGAATCTAACCGAATAAAGTTTACAATACGAAATAAATATTACAAGAAGAAAAATCCTTATTGGCCAACATCACTAGCCAACTAACCAGACCAACTGCAAATCTAGCTGCAGATGTGCTACATTGTTACAAGCTCTAGGAATATGAACAAATTTTATATCGCAAAAGCTATGCAACAACAAAACATAAAACTTCTATATTTTTTCTTGGTCTTCCAGCCTGCGGATCTCTATTTTCTTGGTCTTCTAGCCTGCAGTCGCCAAGTAAGCGGTAAAACAACCAATCTTGTTAAATAAGAATAAAAACATTGAAAGTAACTGACATGTAACTCGATAGCTAGCATGTAACTTGAAAACTAATTGGTATGTAATTTTGAAAACTAGTTGACATATAATTTTAAAAACTAATTGGCATGTAACTTTGAAAACTACCGGCATGTAACCTTAAAATTTGCAAACTGGCATATAACTTTAAAATTTGCTAACTGTCATGTAACTTCAAAAGTTCTTGTGGTTGAAAACTGGCATATAACTTCAACATTTGCCAACTGTCATGTAATTTGAAAACTAATAGTTCTTGTAGTTGTTTCGGCGTGTAGAAATTCTAGGATTTATCCTAAACAAAATGAGAGACAAATTGAGTTTACATTTTACCAAAGAAAGAAGACAATGATGCTGACAATAAATACAAAGAAACAAGGTTGCTCACCACAAGTTGGATCTTTAATATTGCCACCCTCTCAAAAGAACAAAGTACTCTGTGCTGATGCAGGACCAAGAAGCTACAACTACAACATTATATCAGATTGTTCTCAAGAGGATATATACAGACTAAAATATAACCTCTGATTGTTCTCTTAAAAATTATATCAGATGCGCTACCTTGAGGGTTGTGACAGATTTTGTGCTGAGGAGAACTGCATTAAACAGACCTTCAATAGATCAACGCAATTTTCCTGTACTGCATAGCATGATAAGGAAAAATAAGACCGAGACTCAATAATTCCCACATAGGCATTTCACAAAAAAAATTGCATTGCAGCAACTAAAACAGATACGAATTAAAACAATTGGTGTAGCCACAGCCTTTACAACTGTAACCTGTACAAAACCGAAGAAATCCTTACAGATTCAGCAAAGCATCAACCAAAAACCAAATAAAAAACTACTAGATAAGATCAAATATACATGTTAATTCTTACAATGAACAAATACTGCACTCCACTAGTTTTCTAAAATCAACAAATACTGCACTCAACTAACATTCTTCTAGATCTGATTTCATCAGTATTGACCACAAAATAACACAAAATTTGGGTATAACAACAGAGAAATGCACATGATTCAATCAAAATTATTCTTCAATGATTGTGAAAATCAAATATACATAAAATTTACCTTAAGCGTATGTGTTGAAACAAAATTAGTCTAGGGTTTGTTGAAACCAACGAAAATGGAAAAGAAAAAAAAGATTAAATCAAAGAACCGTAAAGTGAAATCACCTGTAACTCTGTAAGCGTATGTTTCAAAATCTCAGGAGAGAGAGAGACGTATTCCGACAGCGATGGACAACGGTTAGCTATATGCATTCTAATTAAATTATTATTTGCACAATTCAGCCTAAAATGTAAAACATAAACCTGATTATTAAATAAACTAGAAACTAAATCAAAACGAATTCAAACCTATAAAGAAATTTGAGTAAAATAATGCATATAAGATTCCAGGTATTTCGTAGTGTCTAGAAAAATACCATACAATTAAGTGATTAACAAAAAAGGGGAAGAGAAGTAGAACCTCGAGAGCGTGATTGAATCGTCTAAGGTTGTTCATGATTTCAAAAAGATTTTGAAGTTGTCCTCTATCAACGCTTCTTACTTCATAGTTTGGATTCCTGCACCGAGCGAGCGAGACCCAGGTGCCAAAGAAGCTTGAATTCTGCGTGAAATTTGGGGATTTTTAGAAGATGAAAACGCAAACATTGAATGAGACTAATTAAACCAAAATAAAATGAAATAATAATAAAAACCTTAGATGTAGGACGAGAACAGGAAGGAGAGATCATTCTGATTATTGCGATCAGAGCATTCCTCTGATTTGTGAGAAGTATACATTTCCTTCTTAAAGAAACCCTCATTATTCGAGAATAGTCACAAACCAGAGGAATACTGAAATCCTTTTTTTTTAAACCCTATTTTATTCAAAACTGTTGTAGGATGAATGTCGATTAACTCACCGGCAGCTGAAGACGGCGGCGACGTCGACAAGTAAGTGCAGCGGCTTCGACGAACGAGGGCAGTAGCAGCGGCGGCGGACAGTAGCTGAAGACGGCGTCGACAACTGAGAGCGACAGCGTCGACGAGCAAGGGCGACGACGCCGACGGCAAGAAGGGCGGCGGGTTCGGCGACAACAGCGACGACAGTCTCTTTTTTTCTCTTCCTTTCTCTCTTTCTCTGTTCGTAGTAAGCTGCCGCTTTCTCTTCCTCCGTTTCTCGGCGACGCTGCTGGGTTAGTCGAATGTTGGAGGAGATAAAATTGGTTTCTGGGTTGAACAGAGAGAGAGAAATTGGTTTCTGATTTTGAAGAGAGAGAGAGAGAGAGAAATTCTAATTTTGAAATATTTGGGACAGCAGGACCGAACATATCGGGAGAGAGAGGGAGCAAAATTTTGGGAGGGAAAAATGTGGCATTCAATGTAATTATAAAATCTAATTCAGGGTAATTTTGGCAATTCAAGTCAAAAGATGACAAAAACAATAAAAAATAAACTTTTGGCTAAAAACAATAAGTCCATAAATTTTTTGATCCTTTCTTGCAATTTCCTCTTAATTTATTGATATAAATTATAATAGTTTGATATCATCTTCTTAAGACAATTGATTTACCTTTTAAGGAGATTTGCTACATCCACGATAATTAACTCTTGAAAGTGAGTCGTACCCTCAAGTGGTATATAAATATATATATATAAAAAATTAAAAATTAAAAAAATCACTGCTGGGAAGTGGGAATTTTATTAAATGTAATTTTTATTATAAAATCTCTATATTTAATAAAGGGTTAAAAAATTAAATAGCACTATTTGAGACTCTTTTTTGGGAACAGGCACCAACTTACTAACTTAAGTTTAAAAGGCACCATTTATGGTGAACGGACAAAATTGCCCCCCACAGTAACCTTCTTCACCATAATATATTGATAGTTAAAAAGGCTCGAAAAATGTTTTAAAATGTTCGAAAAAGGCTCGAAAAAGGCTCGAAAAAGGTTCGAAAAAAGTTCGGAAAAGGCTCGAAATGATTTCGTGCCTTTTTGAAATATTTTCGTGCCTTTTTACACTGTCATCGTGCCTTTTGAAGTTGTTATCGAGCCTTTTGGAAAAGTTATCGAGCCTTTTAGAAAGGTTATCGAGCCTTTTGGAAAAGTTATCGAGCCTTTTAGAAAGGTTATCGAGCCTTTTTGGAAAAGTCTCGATAACTTTTCCAAAAGGCTCGATAATCTTTCTAAAAGGCTCGATAACTTTTCCAAAAGGCTCGATAACCTTTCTCATCGTGCCTTTTGAAGTTGTTATCGAGCCTTTTAGAAAGGTTATCGAGCCTTTTGGAAAAGTTATCGAGCCTTTTGGAAAAGTTATCGAGCCTTTTAGAAAGGTTATCGAGCCTTTTTGGAAAAGTCTCGATAACTTTTCCAAAAGGCTCGATAACCTTTCTAAAAGGCTCGATAACCTTTCTAAAAGGCTCGATAACTTTTCCAAAAGGCTCGATAACTTTTCAAAAAGGCTCGATTAAAAAATTAAAAAATATTTCGAGCCTTTTTGAACAAAGTTTCCAGCCTTTTTGTACAGTAATCGTGCCTTTTTGTACATGAAAAGGCACGATTGGTGTATGAAAAGGCACGATTGTACAGTAATCGTGCATTTTCATTAAGTGTTCGAGCCTTTTCATACACTAATGAAAAGGCACGATTGGTGTATGAAAAGACTCGAACACTTCATTTCGAGCCTTTTCAATGGAAGATTCAAAACCAAAAAAAATCTCTGCCCCCACACCCCCACGAGCTGACCGGGCAGCTCGACCACCGCGAGCTCAGCGGGGAGCTCGACCTCCGAATGCGTTTGCGTAGAGCCACAAAACTAATTATCCATTGGAGGTCTGTTTTTAATCTCAGAAAACTTCAAAGTAAGAAAAGAATGTGTAAAGTAAGGGTATTTTTGTCCGTTCACCATAATAGGTGCCTTTTAAACTTAACTTATTAAAGCAGTGACATTGTCACCAAATCAGTTTAAAAAGGTGACATTTCTCACCAATTCCACTAAAAACAAAGCTTACAATAATATTGAGTTTATGTATTTGTATTTATTTTTAGAGTAACGATATTTGCACCCCTTAAAAATCGTATGTACACCCTAAATTAATATGTTTTTTTTTTTAAATCCAATAATACCATTGGGGCATGTTTGGCAGCCAGTATTGTATTGTATTAAGGCTTTAAAATGTATTAATTTAATACAATCCCATGTTTGATGCTTATTTGGTTCCTTTGTATTGTATTAATTTTATACATCCTAATACACCATACACTGCACTATCTAATACAGGATTTCAGATGGTATTATGGTGTATTGTATTAAGAACCAATTTAACTTCATCTTCCCAAACCCAGTTTTTTTTTCTTTGTTTTTTTTTTTTTCCAGAAATCAGAAAATCCACACCACATCCATGCCCAAACCAAAATCACTACCCAAACCACCACCACATCCACATAAACCCAAAAGCTTACACCCAAATCACCACCAAATCCACACCCAAATCACCACCAAAACACACCCAAACCATTTCAGTCCACACAAAATCAGAAGAGAGGAAGAGAGAGAGAGAGAAAAAGACGAAGGTTGCGGCGGCGAAAGGAGAAGAAGATGAAGGTCGGTGCGGCGGAAGGAGATGAAGACGAAGGCAGCGGCAGTGGAAGGAGAAGAAGGCGAAGGTCGCGATGGCGCAAGGAGATGAAGGCGAAGGCCGGTGCGGCAGTGGTGAGAGGAGAGAAAGAGAGGCGAGAAGAACATAAGAAAGAGAAGGGATTCAGATAAGAAGAAGATAAGAAGATAAGACTAAAAAAAAATAATAATAAAATAATTTATTGATGCCAACAAAAAAAAATGAGGAAAAAAAATTGGAGTTGGATTATTTGGTCATGAAATCTATTAATACAGTCTAATACGAAATCACATCCAAACATTGTATAACTTAATATAGTCTAATACAAAATATCACCAAACATAAGATTGTATAATAATAATACAGTCCAATGCAATACTATCCAATCCAACCTAATCCAATACAATACAGCGTACCAAACGAGGCCTTGAGGACTAATTGTTTGTAAGTACACCCACCAATAATTATTAATTAGTTTCCTATTTTAATCTTTAGTACTTTTTTTTTCCTATTAATGGTTTGATATTAATATATATCATAAAAACTCTTTCCATTTTAATAAACCCTAGATTCTCTTTTAAATGAATTTTCAATCTCTTTTAATGAAATACAAATTGATTGCTAGGTATGAAAAATGAATCAAAATCATGAGACAAATTTGGGTGTGAAATAGTAAAGTTTTAAATTATTTTTATTAGAAGAACAAAATCATTATGTATATAAACAGACTTTTAAATTAACTATATTATCTATATATTTTTTTAGAATAATGCTAGATATCACAACTATTCCAACACAATACATGTGGCACATGAAGTGTCAATTGGTGAGTGGATACACATTAATAATAATTTATCTCACCTATCTATGTATCTATTCACTAATTGACACCTCATGTGAGTATGTGACACAAGTGTTGTGTTAGAATAGTTGTGATTTTAGTTGTGATATCTAGCATTATTATTATTTTTTTTTCTTTCAAACACACTTTTGACTTTTTATTTATTTATCAATATTATATGTTTTTTCTTGTTAAAAATAAATAAATAGATGTTCTTCAATTTAATCGAACACCTATTTTTTGATATGACACATATCTTGCATTCCTACAATTCTCTCAAACAGAAAGTGGTTCTTCAATAAAATAAAATAAAATCTTAAAATGGATTTTTAATGAAAAATGGAGTTTGATTTTGAAAAAACCAAGAAGAGAAAAAAAAAGTAGGGAAGAGAAAGAATAGTAAGTGAATTAAAGGTAACAAATTTTTTTTGAAATAATAATAAAGTTGATTAAATAAAATAATAATAATCATAGGTGGTGTGTACTTACAAAAATACAATAAGTATAATTAAAGAAAAGGTATTTTTGACATTACGTGGGGTTTATTTACAAATAAGTGATTTTTTAAAAATTTTGATGGGTGTGATTACGAAAGAGATGTAGATACAGTTTTTGAAGGGTGTCATTGTCGCCACTTTTATTTTTAACTTGGTTTTTGGGCTAATTGGACTTGTGGGTTCAAAGTTTCAAGCCCATATTAGATAGATATTATGTGCTTCTAAGTCCCTTGCAAGGCCAACTGGCCAACTTCAAAAACTACAATTTATTTTATTTTATTTTTTTGACAAGATCATTAATCTGGGACCAAGTATTTTTATTTTAAAACTTTCGTCATTGGTAAGATTCGAGCCGCTAACTTTAGATTCATTTGCTCAAGCCCCAAGTTTGTATCTACCAGCTAAGCTACGCCCATGTTGACCAAAAACTACATTTTAACTTTGCTGGCAAAACATGAATAGATATAGATTCCAAGGATTTGAATTTAATTTTGCTCTCGGAATTTTTATATCTTTAATATGAAAAGAAAAAGGAAACGAACCAATCATGTGTTGGTGTGAGTGGTTTGGTGCTCTCATCCCTTAAGCAAGGTCGTGGGTTCAACTCCCCTTGTGAACGAAGCTACACATATTGGGAGCACTTTACCCCTTAGTGGGCCGATCCGGTGCGAGTTCGGATTAGTCGGGGTGTGGTCTGGGCTGATTGCACCGTATGGTGGATCCGCCCCACCCGGAAACCGGATGGTGTAAACCAAAAAAAAAAAAAAAGGAAACGAAACAATGGAAAATATATGGCTCTCCAGGAAAATTTGTTACATTAAAAAAAAAAAATAATAAATAAATAAATAAAATTGAAGACGATATTGACCTCCACAAATGCTAATTAACTTTTTAATTAATAAATATGATTGTGGTCTCTAAATGATTCTCATTCTCCCTCACAGCTTTAGATCCTCCAGCCTGCACAAGGAAAATCAATAGTAAATTAATGTATTTTACATACCATTTGTCTTGACTATCTTTTGACAATTTTCGACTCTATTGATAATTGCAATAGGAACACAGGGGAAAAGAATTTAATTTTTTATTCGCTTTGATTTAAATCATAAATTAAATTCATGCCGGAAAGATAGCTTCACTTCACTTTCTTGATTCTCTTTGAATTTCTTTCTAGATCTGAAAAAGTGTCCGGAGAAATTTCATACAAAAACTAAAAATAGTTACGGTTTAGATCGACTGAAAACACTATGATAATTGCTTTATACATGTTAATGTTACCTTTGCACTTCATTGCTAATATTGATATCCGTATTGATGATGCTAATTTCATGTGTCAAATAATCAGGAAGGAGCACTTCATCTGACTCGATGACCCTAATATCATCCATCAGGATCTCATACCGCCTCTTCACTTCCTCTACGCTGGTACCGGGGCCGACGGCCTCCGCTATACACTGCCACCGATCAGGCGTATCCTTATCGTGTATCGCTAGAGCATTTTCGAACAACTTGTTCTTCTTTGCCGTCCAACTCGAAGAAGAATGCTGCCCGGATTCTTCCATTTTCTCTGGCCGCTGAGATTTTAACCAAAAAAAAGAAGCCAAAAGTCACAGAAAACCTGTTAAAACAAATTTGAAATTTCAGAATTAATAATGTTAAAAGAGTGATCGAAGAAAGACTGTAACCAGAAACATGAGGCAACTTGTATTATATTTTAACCAAAATGTGAAGCCAGTTGTTTTTCTTTTTCTTCTGCCAAATCAATTGCTTCGCTTCCAAGTTATATATATATATAATATCAGTAGCAAGTACGATGTTGATATAATTAAAATATATACATGTGGGATTTTCAATGTTCTTGAAACAAATGAATACAAAGTACCAACCCCCACTAGCTATCAATTTATAACTATTGGTGATGATTTTATTTTGTTGAATTTAATTGAATTAATCCATAGTGTAACAGATAAAAAATTAACATGATTTAAACTCAAAATACAAAGGATAAAACAAAAAGAAACAAATCTTAAGAGGTAGAATACAATATATTTGTTTTGAACTCAAATCCAAAGTGATAAAGATAATTGAAACAAATCTTGAGAAATAATACAATCTTTTTTATAAAAAAATTAAAAAAAAAACATTAGCAGATTTCTTTCTTAATATGCAAATTAAATATGTATATATAAAAGTGTTTTTTTATTTAAAAATATATATATATAAAATAAAAAAAAAAAAAAAGGTATTTTAGAATACCTCATTTTTTTTTTCTATCTTCTTCTTCTTCCTCTCTACCAGGACTCGAGCCTTTGCGGCACGATAAGTTTAGAAGCTTTTCTACCACGAAAGCTACCATGAGACCTGGTAGTTGGAAAGTATCTTCAAACACTTTATAGTTTTATCTTATATCACTTTTAGGTTAATTGTACGAACACCCATAAGTTTTGGTGAAATTGTATAAATATTCAACGTTTTCTTTTATTACACAAATCTCCCCTGAAAACATTGACCAAATGATTGGCTAACCTTGAAGCTATATTTCAAGGGTAGAATTGAATTGTCATTTGGATGTGTACAGTACATTAAATCATTCAAAAGTACAATGACAGGTTAATTGAGAAATAGCTTCTAGGGAAGTAGCTTAGCTGGTAGATGGACGAGTTTGAAGGTTGGGCAAATAATCCCTAAGTCAGCGGTTCGAATTCTACCAATAGCAAGAGTTTTAAAAACTATCTGATCTAGATAGGTGGATAAATAGATACTGTCAACAAAAAATATATATATATATATATATATATATATATAGAAATAATAAATAATTTAATGAGTATCATTAAATGTCTTTACGTAAGTCATGTAGATATTGAATGAAAAACAAACGACGCATAATTGCTAGAACAGTTAATGGATGTAGAAAGAAGTAGGGCTATTTTTTGAGTTTTGTCTTATTTTTAACTTTGTATAATTATAAAATGATTTATTTATTTATTTATTTTTGCCTATTTTTTTATTAATACTCACCTTACCGGCTTACCCAACCCAAAGTCAGACTAGAAATAGCCAACCTCATTTTATCTTTTATGAACCAACTTTATTATTTCATGTGAATATCGATAAAATATTGAAAAAAATATTGAAAAATCCAAGTCTATTCTCCTCTTGTTGTCGGGCAATAAGCCAATAAGTGCGTTGACACGGAAGAAGATGTATTTCAAGTTTCAACTTGATGATTAATTAAGTAGTAATAATGTCAGATTACTTCAATAAGAGCTCACTAATTAATTATCTAATATTAATTAGTCTCGGAACTTGTGATCATTTGTTATAAATAATCAAGATTTCATTAGATAATGACAAACGTAATTCTAAATTATTTATAAGCCTATTGTGAAGTGGGAATTTAACTTTAGCAAGAAACCTTATCACATGCACAAGTCATTCTCAACACAGATGGTGTACATCGGGTTCAATTCCCATTATAGACATTTTACAAATACGATGAGTTTTCTCACTTGTTTTGATAGTAAATATGTTGGCTCATGTATACATAGTATTTGATATAGACAAATCTTAATAAATCTTTTGTTTGTATTCTTAATTTTAAATAGTTTATCTTCTTATATTTTTGTTATATATATATAATTTTTCTATTGTCTGTTCATTCTTATATTTACATACTTTGGTTCAAAGTGTATGCGTTTGTCAAAACTTCTCCATAATCTATGGTCCGCATTCTTTGTCCTGATATATTTAATATCAGGACGAGACTATATATAATTTTCAAATTGAATATATGTTATGTACTTAGTTTGTAGATTTTCCATATTAATCACCGATCAACATTAAAGAAGGAATATAATAATCATAATACTAAAATAACAAGCATTTGAGACAGAAGTTGAATCAAATTTGTAATAATATATATATTTTTTAAAAGCAATCACTGATTTGAATCAATTAGTATTTTCCACTGACAGGTGTATCACATGCAAAAATCATATAAAATTGTTGCATTGTTGTCCAAAAACAAAAGAATAATAATTATGATTTATGAACCATAATTAGTCCTAAAAAACCAAAAAGAAATTTAAGGTCCCACCGAGATTTGAACTCGGGTTACCAGATTCAGAGTCTGATGTCCTGACCACTAGACCATGGGACCGTTGGTGATAAGTCATGCTACGAATATATAATTATATATATCAACTTTGATGAGGGCATCCCCAATATGCCCGAATTTGCAAGCTCCTTGACTATATTTAGGGAGGCTATACCGGAATGTGCTCCAACTGCCTCCCTATCCCACTCCCTAAAATTTATTCCAACCAAAGGCTCCTCAAATGTAGGGAGGAAAGACATCCTCCCTATTATTTTTGTATTACTCGTCAAATGAAATGGGTAGTCAAGAGTTCACATCATTCATATCCAATAGTCTAAATTCATTCTCCCTATTTTTTATTTAACCCAAATTATTTTTATTTAAACCCAAATAATTCATCTTTTTACCTACATTTACTTTCTCCAACTGCTGCTGCTAAATTCATTTCTTATTTTTTTTTAAACCCAAATTGCAACAGCTCTTTTTATAAATTGATCTCATGCTTCTGTATTGATTTTTTGGCCGTTAAATAAATGAATGTTAATTGTAAATAATAACATTTTAAATTTATTTAAAAATAATAATAGGGAGCCATTTGTAAAGAGGCTTGTTAGAGTCTTCACTCCTTATATGGCTCATTATTTGTAAAAAGTACAACTGGCTCTCTAAATATAAGGAAAAAATAGAAAGCCTTGTTGGGGATGCTCTAACTATGGAATAGGGATGTCAAGGGATCCGTGGGAACTCGTCTCGTTAAGGGCAGGTTTAGTGCCTACCATTTATGTTGTGGTATGGGTTTTGTATTTTTTTCGATCCTATATTTAATTTCGGGATGGTTTTGGGATTTTCAATCCTTGCCTTGACCTATCCCCGTACTCGATATATATATTTTATATTTATGTTTATGTTGAACAACCTCATCTAATATTAAAAAAAAAAAGTATACATAAAAGGGGGAATTATACAAACATACCCTGGTTATATGCATAATAACACAGAAATCCACAGAAAAATCATAATGACACTCGCACCCCCTTAACATGTTGACTCATGGTTGACCACCTGTTGACCACCGTTTGTCTGTCATAGACAATGGGCAATGTTTTCTTTTTGTAATGTATAAACAATAAAGTAATATATGATTTGAAAACAAAATAAAAACAATTTTTTAAATGGCTCTCCACCGTCCATATCAAGATGGATGGTGGAGATGAATTGAAAATTAGAAGAAAAAATTGATGGAGAATGGAGATCCAATTAAATTTCACAATGCTTTAAAAAAAATCCAAAAATAAAATAAAAAATAAAAAAAAATCACAAATCAATCCCAAAAACAAAATCCACAGATCTCATCCGACAATTATATCTTCTACTTTAATCAATTCAAAAAAAAAAAAAAAAACCTAGAAAAAAAGAAAATAAAAATCAAATCCAAACACCAAAACACACATTCATCGATAAAAAATCCATATTCAATCTGTTAAAAATCACATTCAAGCTGTGTGATATTCCCTTATCGAGCTAATAATCTTCGTAGGCGAAATATCCAAAACACAATAATAACAATCGCCTAGTTTGCATGTTGAGTCTTTAATCGTGTTGCGATACTTGCAATAACATTCATCGATGTTGTTTTAGATACGAAGGTAGTGAATGGGTCTTCATCTGCGATAGAGCTCCGTCGTAGACCGTTTCATATGGGTCTTCATATGTCGTAGATGGAGTTAGGAAGAGATCTGGAGAATTTTTAGATCTTTCTCAACTTTTCCTTTCTTTCTTTTTCGTTAATTTTTTTTTTTTTTTTTTTTTTGTTATTTGATCTCCATCGTCCATCTTATATATGGAGTTACGGACGGTGGAGATCACTCATTTTATTTTAAAAAGAACATTTTTTTTATTATTATTTGTATTTAGTTTTAATGAACACTGTATTAAAAAGGCAACATTGTACCTTGTCAACGACAGAGAAATTGTGGTCAACAGGTGGTCAACTGTGAGTCAACAGGTCAAATGGTGCAAGTGTTATTTTGATTTTACCATGGGTTTATGTGTTATTATGCATATAACCAGGTTAAGTTTATGTAATTCCCCTATATAAAACTACAACTTTGATCAGTTTTATTTTTTTTAGAGTTTGTTAATAATCTGTGTTATGTTATAAGGATTCGTTTGGTGCGCCGTATTGTATTGTATTAGGAGTTTAAAATGTATTAGAATAATACAATACAATGTTTGGTTTGTTTTGCACTGTTCACTATATTGTATTAGCTATTACATTTTAATTGGTCTAATACGGTGGATATCGTATTAGCTAATACAGAGTAGATAGGTTATATTAGTTAATACAGCATAATACAATCTAATACAAAATATCAACAAGCACAGGATTGTATAAGAATAATACAGTCCAATACAATACAATACAATACAATACAATCCAATTCAATACAGTCCAATACAATCCAATACAATCTAATACAATACAATACAATACAATACAGCGTACCAAACGAGCCCTAATTGATTTAGAGTTGGTTAATTGTTATCGGTTTTGTATTATAATTTTAATATAATTTCTATTAAAAAATCATTAAAAAAATACATTAACGAGATGAGATGATATTCAGTTATTCACAAGGAACTGATCCATCGGGACGGTATTTCTCATAAAAATAGGGATCGGGGATGGTAATGGAAAACCCGTTCCCGACCTGACATCCCTACTGTGGAACAGTGGAAGTAGGTCCCGCTGCCACTCACGTCAGAACTCAGAATCGCCGAGACAGTGAGGACTGTGGAATCTCCTAAAATCAGTCAAGAAGCAGTCATGTGGAGAAGGAGCTTCAGCAGCGCAAGCGCCACGCGCACGTTGAAGGAGAAAAAATGGGACGCGCTGGTGATTGGCGGAGGCCACAATGGTCTGACGGCTGCGGCTTATCTGGCTCGTGGAGGACTTTCGGTGGCCGTGCTCGAGCGGCGACACGTCATCGGCGGTGCAGCTGTCACTGAAGAACTCATCCCTGGATTCAAGTTCTCTCGCTGCAGCTACCTCCAAAGTCTCCTCCGTCCCTCCGTCATCAGGTTAGCCCCCACACACAGTAGTTATTGTGAGCTCAAGTACTCTGTTTATGATTCCTTTTTAGTTTGTATTTTTCCTTCTAAATATTTGGATATTAAGGAAAAAAAATTCTCAAAAGAACAAATGATGATCATGTTTTTATAGTTATTATAATTTTCTAATATGTTAACAATGTTATTGAGGAATTGAAGGGAATTAGAGTTGAAGAAACATGGCTTGAAGTTGTTAAAGCCAACAGCGACGTCGTTTACACCCTGTCTTGATGGACGTTACATGCTTTTTGGATTTGATGAGGAACATAATTATTCAGAGATTGCAAAATTCTCAAAACGTGATGCAGATGCTTATCCAAGGTGATATATATTGTCACTCTTCCCACTTAAATTGCATTTTGCATATTCTTGTTTAGTGGTTATATGGGGTTTTGATTTCTTTTAGTTCAATTTTCTTTAAATTTTTTTCTCTCGTGGCTAACAGATATGAAAGTCAGCTACATAAATTCTGTAAATTAATGGATTTTCTTTTGGATTCACACCCACCCGAAACTTTGCATGGGGATTCATCTTTTAAAGATCAGATGCAGGATAGGCTACAAAAATCGGTATTTTGGGCTTGTTGTATGCGGCATATTGTGTCCCTAGGGCAGAAGGATATGGTGTAAGTATCTTTTTTTCATTTCCTAACACATGATATGAACGTGTGTTTGTTTACGCATAATATTCAATAGGTGTGTAATGTTATCATGTTCACTTTGTTGATACATTTTATAACATTGTTACAGAGACTTTGTGGAACTCCTACTGTCCCCAACTTCGAAGGTTTTGAACAAGTGGTTTGAGGTAGTCATAGCTTAGTTACTTGATAATTTGGAATTCATGTTCTTCGATTTCTCATAATCGTATGTCTGCAAATGTTGGATGCAAATCTTCCGTAGAGTTGATTGAGAATTATGAAACTATGAAATTGAGTATTACTCTGCAACCATGGAGGTTCTTATTATGTGAATTTCATATATGACATATGAATCTTGAATCAACAGCTGCTCAGTGTCGAATGGTATATAATAAATTCAAGTCTGCTGTTGGGTGCAGAAGAAGTTTTCCTAACCAAAGTTTGATGGTAAGAGCATTGAGCTTTCTATGTACTCCATGTCCACACTCAGAACTAATTGTTTTAAGCATCGCGGTGTCACTGTCTGAATAAGGATAGTAAATGAATAGTCTGTGGCTTTAGCTCTAATTGTATAAGGCTGGAGTGGGGTGGGATTAGCGTAATTCTTACATTTAAATCTTATGAATAAATATAAACGATTGTTAATCTCATATTAATCTCATGAATATGGTCTTATGGTTAGTTCAGTTTAAAATAATGATATCCAGACTGTCAAATCTACATGACTTAGGTTGCAGCTCTGATTTGTCATTTCATGTGATATACGTGCTTGTTCTTTATTTTGCCAATATTTATTATGCAACAATGTGTTTCACTATAGTTGGTAGATAATTACCATCAGTACTATGCCATATAAGCGGTTTTAGATGATCTGATTGTTTATGGCAATCATCACTGACCAAGATTGAGGTTCTCTGCTATCATTGCCAAATAGGTGTTCTCTGCTTAGGGCGGTGCTTCATGAATATGGGACTTCTTATGTAAAGTTTGTGTTTAGGTTATGAGTTTGTATGAGTGTTACTTGAATGTGGTTTTTTATTTATTTAGTGGTATATTATATATCACTTGGGCAAATACTTTAGTTTCATAGAAGTAATTGACTCTGTGATGTTATTTTGCTAATTGTTATAAACAGACAGATGTACTGAAGGCGACAATCGCAGGAGATGCTATTATTGGGAGTATGGTAAGACTTTTATTCTTATAATGAGGTGGAAAAAAAAATTGTAATCACTTGCAATTTGATTCATGAAGATGGGAATTAAAATTGAATTTGAAGTTTGAAGGGAAGATCATATGTTCCCCATCTTTCTCTCTATCCAATTTCCACTACTGTCTGGAACTTTTATATTCCTCATCCTCATGTTGAAACTAGATACCACATAATGTTTGAAAGCATCAGCCTTTCTTGCATTACTTTATGATCATCAAATGAAATTCCTATACATACATCTAATTCGTTTACCATAGGTGCATGAAGCTGGAATGCTACTTGTGTTTGCTTGTTGGAAGTAGGTAGATTCACTGTTGTGGTTCAATTACAATTTTTTTTGAACCTGTTTCCCTTACTGTAATTTACCTTTATATTTCATATTCCTGTTAACAATATATAGGTGTGACGATGATTATGTTTTCATTTCTCCACTTTCTTTTACGGTTTAAATTTTATTGAATATCACACTACATTAGGGTTTGTCTATTTTTTAACTCACTAAATGCCAGATACTAGTTCAATGTCTACTTCAGGATCTAGACTTAGGTGGTTTGGTGGGCTACTAAATTCATGAGATGCATTATTAAATCGGCGTTCTCAATTTCTTGTAGGCAAGTATCCATGCACCTGGGAGTGGATATGTTCTGCTACATCACGTGATGGGTGAAACTGATGGTGATCGTAATGTTTGGTCGTAAGTATTTCATTAGTTAAGTTAATGTGAATAATAATCAATTTGATTACTGTTAGAGACTGGTTGTAAGCAATAAAATATGGATTAATATTGTAAGATTCAACAATATATTACAAAACACTTGGCTGGTTGGCCTACAACACATGGAAAAAATATCATACATAACTTACCCTATGTGCAGTACATTTACGTGAGGGGCCACACATGTGAAGGAGTCTGCTGACTTTTTGTTGGAAGAAAAAGGATTCTATAAGCCACTGATTTTTTTTTGAACCAAATTCTTTGAATTTGATGACCTCAAAAGTTAACAAGTTATTTTACTTGAGTGCATGCACATAATATAAAATTTTTGTACGCGGTCCAATCAAAAACGTTATTTCCTCTGATGTAGAATTGTTAAGTTATAATAAAATGCATTTTTTCTTGATGTCAACGTTTAATTTCAACACGCGTATTGTTAAAATATGTCAATTAGTTTTTTGTTTATTTGTTGGATTTGCTAATTATACTAGACTATCGTGTTTTGTAGGCATGTTGAAGGTGGGATGGGTTCAGTATCCTTGGCTATAAGTAAAGCTGCTTGTGAAGCTGGGGCTCATATTCTAACAAATGCAGAGGTATATTCATTATGTTGCTCTCCTTTCCATATTGTGTCAACCAATCATAGAAAATTTTGTTTCTTCCAGTTTAATCTTTGCGTTATGGAAATTGCTCTGGTTTACTATAGAGTTTATGTCTCTTGAGTTTTAGAAATTTGTTTATGCAGGTTTCACAATTAATGATTAAAGACTCTGGTGAAGTGAACGGGGTTAGTTCATTTAATGGATTGTTTCAATTGATCAGATCTTGAGACTATCGGATAATATTAAACATATTGACAATCTAGATCTTGATGGCCAATGGGACTCAAGTGCATTCTTCAATTGTTCTGTCAAATGCAACCCCTTATAAGACTTTCATGGTGAGAAGTTAATGCATGTATTTGTTGTACAAAAGGTTGTGCTCATGAATTCGAAGGTAGATTCATGGCAGCTTACAGACTTGTTTTGCTATCGGATCTTTAGTCAAAGTTGAACCTTGTGATTTTCTGAGGCAGGAATTGGTGCCTCAAAATGTTCTTCCCGATGATTTCATTCATGCTATCAAATGCGCTGACTACAATTCTGTAAGATCGCTTTATTGTTGATTTCAGGCATAATGTTTTAATTTATATTCCTTTTATATTTAGAGGTTCCTCAAGATGTACTGATTGTTTGGTTTCCACTGACTAAAACAGGGAGTAACAAAAATTAACGTTGCCGTTGATAAATTGCCTGAATTCCATTGTTGCAAGTCAAGTCATCTTGAGGTGGGTCCTCAGCATACAGCTACTATCCGCATTGGTTCTGAAAGGTATACTTAAATGTAGTGGCTTGGTATATTTCTTTAAATGATGTTGTAGGAATTCCCTGAACTTGCTTCTGTTAGTAGTACCAATTGTCATTTGACTGCATCAAGATAATGTCAAAAATTAGAATTTCAATCATTTCCGGTTTTGGTTTAACTTTATTATTTCTTTCGTCAAGTATGGAGGAAATAGACTCAGCTTGCCGAGATGCTTGGAATGGTTTACCATCAGAAAGACCTGTCATGGAGATGACAATTCCTACTTCATTGGACAAAACTATATCCCCCCCTGGTATAATGAACCTAATTTTCTATTTCTGTTTATTGCTTTTTTTTTTTTTTTCTTTTCACTTTCGCTAATTTTTAAAAAGCTCAAATGATTTAAAGGTTACTGTGCATTGATCAATTATTCAATTTCTATTTCTCTTTTTCAAAGGGAAAGTCATAAATGGTTTCCTTAGAGAGAGACAAAGTACAATCATTTGGAAGTCTCATTACAGACCTGAAGGAATATGAAAGGAAGGAGTTGTGTAGTTAGCAACCAATTTGTTGACCTAAAAACCTCAAATATAGGAATGTTAGTAAATTGTGTTAGTTATTGTTAGGAGAAGAAAGAAACCCACAAACATGCTTTCAGTTTCAGGCGTGACTCACGTGAGCTTGTTCTATGCATATAGAATGCAATAGGGCAAGAACAATGACCTGTTTATTTCTAAACTTTAGCTGATGTATGACCAGCAGAAATGTGAGGAACAGGATTCAACCATAGGAGAGGAGATGGGTTGGCTAACGCCTGTACGTAACCTACCATCATCAGTTGGTATAAATACTTAAAAGTTATCTTGGATCCTTGGAACCCATAATGTTATACTTTATTAATTTACTAAGCTTTACTTGAATGCTGACGTGTGCATTTTCTTGTAGGTAAGCACGTGGTTAGCTTATTCACTCAATACACACCCTATAAACCTTCAGATGGTAGCTGGGAAGATCCTAAATACAGAGTAAGTTGCAATTCACATGCCATTTGCGTGTTTAGTATCAAGGTTGCTTATGCTTAGTCTTTTATGTATAAATTGGTGTTGTGATATATTGTATTCCACATTTGATACATTGATTAAACGTGCGACCTTTGAAATCAGATTTTTTTATTAAAAAAAATGTAGATTTTTGCAATTGTCTTGTCTAACTAGTTAGCAGTATACATATTTATTAAGAGCTAATGATCACTGTTCCTGTAGGAATCATACGCACGAAAGTGTTTTAACTTGATTGATGAATATTCCCCTGGCTTTAGCTCATCGGTAATTGGTTATGACATGCTGACACCCCCAGATCTTGAAAGAGAGTTTGGTCTAACAGGTACTTCAACTCTTTACTCATAGACCTCTTTTGATTAATCTATAATTCTCATGAATAACTATATTTCGTTTACCTAGACACCTAGATTTCATGGCCTGAGTAAAGATTGAATAGAAGAACAAGACTCCCCATAGAACAAAAGGAACATGATAATTTCTTGTTAGATTATTGATTACGATATATAAAAAAGTAAATTATACAACAAATGTTGAATTTACTAAATCTTCAACGTATATGACAGGAGGAAATATTTTCCATGGTGCTATGGGTTTGGATTCACTTTTCTTGATGCGACCCATCAAAGGATGGTAATGCTCAACAATCCGGGAAATTTTCAATTCAAGCTATATATATTCATGTCCTTTAAACTTTTTCATACGAAAATCATTAGGTTTTCTGAAAAGTGAAAACAAATGACAGGTCAAATTATAGGACTCCAGTCAGAGGGCTGTACATGTGTGGAAGTGGCTCACATCCTGGAGGTGGCGTGACGGGTGCCCCCGGTCGAAATGCTGCTCATGTTGTTCTGCAGGATGTTAAGAAACTATTTCGTTAGGATTCTGTTTTCTTGTTTGCTTTAGTTGTTGTAACTGCTGGTGTTATTATCAAAGTGAACCTCAATTATATGGAAGTCGCCTGCTATTTTCAAAATCTGTAAATCATTGACAGTAATTCTATTGCAACTCTATCTTTCTGCTTGTGAGTAATTAATAATTTTGCCGGTTTGCCCCATCGGTGTCCGTACAAGCACAGTGAATTAATATTGACATTGACAGGAAACAAGATTCTTAAAAGCTAAATACAATTTAAATTTAAATGAAAAGAGTATATGAATTCAAAAATAATAAGATTTTTTCTTTTTTTAATTTGCGCTAGACAGGTTAGAGCTCAAAAGGCTATTGAGACGAGATCAAATATAGCAATGGTTAGATGTCTCCTTATTTAATTGGAAATAGTCGTTCACAATAAGGTTTGAACTTATGAACGGGTGTCTGTAGAAACAAGATGAAATGATAAATAATATTGACGTGAAACAATATTCTTAAAAGCTAAATAAAATTTAAATTTAAATGAAAATAATATACAAGTATAAAAATAATAAGATTTTTTTTTTGAAATTTGATATAATGTTCGGATGTCTATTTCTATAATCGGAAGAAGTAATCACAAAACAATGTTTGAACTTTTAAACCTTGCTTGCTAAACAATTTGTAAATAAATTTCTTAAAATTAAAAAAAAAAAAAAGGAAAAAAAAAGAACAATTACACAATTCTAATAAAATGTAAAACTATACTTAAAAAAAAAAATGTAAAACTAGTAAACTACTTGCTTTCATTTTTTGTAAAAAATGTATATCATTTATTACACTCATTTTCCGACGGATATAAGCCGCACATGCGGAAGAAAACGACAACGTTTCAGTTAGTGATCCCTGAAATCGAACGTTAAACGACGCCGTTTCATCTTGTTACCCGCCCAAATTAAATGAAATGATTTGGTATTATATACTACATGACGCAGAAACTGCAAAGAAAAAGTAAAACCCAGAAGAAAACATGAGAGAAGATTGAAAGCGAAACAATCAATAATGGTACACAGTGCTTACGATTCCTTTGAGCTTCTCAGCGGTTGCTCGCCGAAAATCGATGCAATTGCATCGTACGGTTCTAGGCTCCTCCTCGGCTGCTCCGATGGCTCTCTCAAGATATACGGTCCTGATTTGCAAGAATCCGACCGATCTCCGCCGTCCGATCACCACGCTCTGCGCAAGGACCCTTACGCATTGGAGAGAACAGTTTCGGGCTTCTCGAAGAAGCCAATTCTATCGATGGAGGTATTGGTTTCTAAAGACCTCCTTTTGTCGCTGTCCGAATCGATCGCGTTTCATAGACTCCCTAACTTGGAGACAGTTGCCGTGTTGACGAAAGCTAAAGGAGCTAATGTGTATTCGTGGGACGACCGGAGAGGCCTTTTGTGTTTCGCGAGGCAAAAGAGGGTCTGCATTTTCAGACACGATGGTAATTACTTGAATTCATCTTTTGCTTTGTAATTTTGTTTTTTAATGAGAAATCTTGTGCAAAAAACCTAACAAATATGTGAATAATTAGAGTCGAAAATTGATTGTTCTCATGAAAATACAATTTTCTTTTTTTGTGCTATTTTTGGTGGAGTTCAAGTGTGAGGAACTACCGAACTAGTGAGTATTATTACTATTAGGTGTATAAAAGCGGACACATTGAGTTTCAAAGGAATATATTTTGCAGTAAGGGAGAGAACTCTTTGGATGCTAGTCAAAATATTGATTTGAAACTTTAATTTGCTAAGGTTATCACAATTTGCTAGGAAATTTATAGGTGCATATGTGTTCGCAAATTTCCTAAATAGCTTAGAATTAGAGAATGTATTTGCAATTTCTTTGTTCATGGTGTTTAGGTGGGCGAGGATTTGTGGAGGTAAAAGATTTTGGAGTACCAGATACGGTGAAGTCAATGTCTTGGTGTGGTGAAAATATTTGTATAGCGATTAGAAAAGAGTATATGATACTGAATGCAACAAATGGTGCTTTGTCTGAGGTGTTTCCTTCCGGGAGACTCGCTCCTCCATTAGTTATCTCACTTCCGTCTGGCGAACTTCTTCTTGGGAAGGTACTTCCCTTTGCTGGTCATTAAACTTATGTACTGTATTATGTTAAATATTTAGATGGTTATTGTAGACAGTGCGAGCTCATCTATATTCTGCATAAATTTATATATTTTTTCTTATTCAAGCTATTATGAAATCTTGTCCTCTTTTGGGATAGTCACTCCTATTATGTCCCTGGTATTTACTATTTAGTCCAATTCGGTCGAGAAACAATCTCTTTATGTTGTATTGTGCAGACCAAACTAAATTATTGTAGACAATGTGATTATATCTGTATGCATCCATACATAAATTTCGGTTTTGGCAATTCCAAATGCTCTTGTAATGTAACATTTTTAGTTAAAGTGGTCAATTTACAGGTCTTAAAACTTTATTCTTGCCGGTGTATTGTACACAGATGATGAAATAAATTTTATTGTCATTTGATATAACATCTTACTTCCTTGTTTGAGAGTTATAAGATTTATGTGCTTTTTGCTTCTTTCAGGAGAACATTGGTGTCTTTGTTGACCAAAATGGTAAGCTTCTTCAAGCAGATAGGATTTGTTGGTCAGAGGCACCTACAACTGTTATCATTCAGAAGCCATATGCAATAGCTTTGTTACGGCGTGTTGAGGTAACCTAACTATATGTTAATCATGCATAATTCTGGTTATTTTTATATTTGTGCTGGAAGCCTTACTGTTGAGATTTGGTATTTTCTGTCATGTTTTGTGTGATTGCTGCCTTATTCCTGTGAAAATTTCAAAGGAGCTCCTGGGCCTGGGCCAGGGCCAACAAAACCTAGGATATTTTTTAGGAAGTTTTTTATTACTCCTTATTCTTTCCTGATTGTATTTACTGTATATATGGTAGCAGTATATTTCCTAGAATTAGTTTCCTAATTTAATTTTTCAGTCTCTCTATATATTTTAATACTTGTAATTCAGAATTAATATATGAGAAAACAAGAGAATTTCTTCTCTCAATTTTACGTTCACTTGCATTTATGTATTTTCCGCTAATTGTATTTTTGTAGATTCGGTCTCTTCGAGTTCCATATCCTTTGATACAGACGGTTGTTCTCCAAAATGTCCAGCATCTTCTACCAAGCAGCAATGCTGTTATTGTTGCTACAGACAATTCTGTTTTTGGTCTCTTCCCCGTTCCTCTTGGTGCACAGGTATCTTAGTATTATTGGTAAGGTTAATGCCAATAGTATCAGATTGTAGCCTTAACCTTATTGTGGATTCACAACT
The DNA here is from genome assembly GCA_008009225.1 of Acer yangbiense. NCBI lineage: Eukaryota > Viridiplantae > Streptophyta > Magnoliopsida > Sapindales > Sapindaceae > Acer > Acer yangbiense. Next base: position 4,445,527 of record CM017766.1, on the reverse strand, counting down.
TTCTTGGGCTAATGGATAAATAACACGCACAAATACTTATTCTTTTTGAAACTCATATATACTTGATATGTGCATGACACTGGTCAGACTATTAATTAAGTTGTTAGGATTAAATAAATTAGGTTTGCATTTAGGATTGAATAAGTTAGATTTGATTTAATCATGGATTCGTGGCTTAGTGGCCTTTGTTAGTGTTGCACGTTAGGGGGTGGTTGCATCTGTTAAGCACCACTTACATTGTTGCTTATTTTTCTGCTCTGTGCCTATTTTGTTGGCATCACTTACTGTATGACTTGTTGTAATGTGGCTTATAAATAGCCAGGGAATTAATGAGATTAATAACAAGAAATATACAGAAAAAAATCCTCTCTGTCTCTCTAATATTCTGTTCTCTATCTCTATCTCCTCCACTTCTCTAACAAATCTCTCTTGATACATAACAATACTATTCTAATTATCTGAAATTTCAAATAAATATGGATACAGTTTTTTTCATGATTTATACTTTCCATTTATCATGCCTTTCTTGCAAGTTTATTATTCTTTTGGCCATGACATGGTAGTGTAATGTACAAGGAACAAAGCGATAGCACACTTACTATTGCATTAAGGGTTTTGTTTGTAACTGCATTTCAGATTGTTCAATTGACAGCATCTGGAAATTTCGAGGAAGCGTTGGCTTTGTGTAAGCAGCTTCCACCTGAAGATTCGAGCCTTCGAGCTGCTAAGGAGGGTTCAATTCACATAAGGTGGATATTACCTATTAAACCATTGTTACTTTTTCACCTTTAGGAAAGTATTGATAAGTTTATTATCTATCGAATCAAAATTAAAATTTATTATTTATCTTTTTTTATATTGAATCTGAGCATGCAAATAGAACAAAATAAATTTTATGTTTATGACTATACTATATTATGAACTGATAATGCTCTATATCCTCCATACCTAGAATCTTGCTTAATTTGAAATCCTTGCACTTGAATATAAGTGGTCTGGGTTTTTGAGTTGTATATAATTGTACGTGTCTGTCGACCGGGGGACATGGTCCAAACTTCCTGACTTTACATCTGATATTAATGGATGTGTGGTAGTGGTCCTCTTGAGCTGTGGTTTGAAGTCTTGATCAAATTAGTTAAGTTTTTGAATTTTGAGCCTAGACAGATTACTGGAGTTTTCTGATACTGTACATTTATATTCAAATCCAAAGCATTTGATCTTTCCAACTCTTGACAGTCCATGTTGGATGTCATTATAGATACTTGTGAAAGTGACAGAATATGCTTGGCAAAGGAAAAATGCGATGTGCATGGCTTTACGCCTTGTTACATGAGTGTCACTCAAAGATGGTAGCACATGGAGTTTGTTGCACATCATTTATGCACGTGCATAATTTGATGATTAGTCCTTTACGGTATGCATAATTTTATTTAGTTAATTGAAATCAATTCTCGAAAACGCACTAGGCGCTAGTCAGGCAGTTGCCCTGCACCTAGGGTGCCGTGGCCGCCCTTAAGTGGAGAAGACGAAGAGAAGAGAAAAGAAAAGAAAAGAAGGGTTGGCCGCTATGGTTTTTTATTTATTTTATTTTTATTTTTTTATGGAAAAGAAGAAGCCCAAAACGATGTCATTTTGTCATTTTTTCTTTCCAAAAAAAATCCCTAGCCACCGCCTAGCGATTTTTTGTCACCTAGGCTGACCGATTAGGCCAAAATCGCGGCAGCCAAGGCCGCCTAACCCCTAGGTGGCCGCCTAGAGTGATTTTTCTAACACTAATTGAAATGTCAGTGAACATTAAGAGTTAAATCAATCAAATTCATCATGATTGTTCTACATTATTTAAGCAGACACTGATCTTAGACGAGTTTGCTTTGCCTACTGCAGATATGCTCACTATCTTTTTGACAATGGGAGCTACGAGGAGGCAATGGAACATTTTTTGGCATCTCAAGTAGATATCACTTATGTGCTTTCTTTGTATCCATCCCTTGTTCTCCCCAATACAACCATGGTTCCTGAACCAGAGAAGCTGGTGGACATTTCTTCAGATGCTTCATATCTCTCAAGAGCTTCATCTGGGTTGTCTGATGATATGGATTCCTTACCTCCAGCACATCTATTAGAATCTGACGAGCATGCAGCACTTGAATCCAAAAAATTGAGCCATAATACTCTCATGGCTCTCATTAAGTTCCTGCAGAAGAAGAGAAACAGTATTATTGATAAGGCCACTGCTGAGGGAACAGAAGAGGTTGTTTTAGATGCTGTTGGAGATAACTTTGCCTCATATGATTCCTCCAGGTTTAAGAAATCAAACAAGGTGAATTACTAATTTCTCTTGTGTTTTCAAGAATTTAGAGAGAGAACAATGTAGAAGAGAGTATTCAGGGCTGAGCATGTTGTTTCAACATTTAAATAAGCTAAATACTGTACTATGAAACGCACACTTTTTAAGGATTGAGAAGTTCGGTCTTGTGAGTGCATAAATGGAATTTATTCATGTAAGATCATGTTAGGTTACAAAAAAAATGTATGCTGACTATAAAGCCAAACCATATTAATTAATTTATTTGTAACCATGGCATATTAACTAGCTTTTGCTCCTATTAAACCAATCAAGATTGTTTATTAGAACAAACATATGATATATTGTAGGTATTTGTATTGACAAGTTATCTTTGTACATTAAATCAATCAAGATTGTTTAGTTGCTGTTTTGTTCAATTAAATAAGCCTATATACTTTGCAATAATTTTTAATTTCATGTATTCATTTGTGCATACCAACTGTAACAGAGTGTAATCTTTTGTTAGTTGTTTTTGGACATATAATAGGTTTTAATTACCATATCGTCTTAATGTTTTGGTAAAATATGAAAAGCATACTTTATGTTGGCCGAATATTGCAAGGATTTGGTAGGTATATTGCAAATGATATATTATAATTTCAATTTTTTGAAAGCATGTCTTTATCTCATTCTCATTTTGTACAATCGATATGCCAATGAATTGAACCACAATTTTGAGTTATGATCTAATGTTACCTTTGGTCCTTTAGGGGCGTAGTACCATCCCCATTAATTCCGGTGCTAGGGAGATGGCAGCAATACTGGATACAGTGCTACTCCAAGCTCTGCTCCTTACTGGACAGTCTTCAGCAGCTTTAGAATTGCTGAAAGTTCTTAACTATTGTGATGTAAAAATATGTGAGGAAATTATTCAAAAAGGGAATCATTATGTTGCTTTATTGGAACTTTACAAGTCCAATTCAATGCACCGTGAAGCTCTTAAGCTTCTGCATCAGTTGGTAGAAGAGTCAAAGTCTAACCAATCCCAAGCTGAATTTACCCAGAAGTTCAATCCTGAGTCAATCATTGAGTATCTGAAGGTAAGTATTCTCATATAATATAGTCTTTTGTTGGATAATGCATATGGTGTTTGTTCCTGTCACATCCAGTAAAGAGATTGCTTTTGTTTTGATAATTATTGTTTTAGACACTCGAGAATCTGAATAATGAATTAGGCTAGACACAATATTCACTAAATACCTGATGAGTTTCATTGGATTTTCTTATACAGCCTCTCTGTGGGAATGACCCTATTCTTGTCCTGGAGTTCGCAATGCTTGTTCTTGAAAGCTGTCCAACACAAACCATTGAGCTCTTTTTATCTGGGAATATTCCAGCAGACTTGGTCAATTCTTATTTGAAGCAGCATGCTCCAAGCTTGCAGGGGAGATATTTAGAGCTTATGCTTGGAATGAATGAAAATGGAATCTCTGGAAACCTGCAAAACGAAATGGTAGAGTTCTCGACTCTGTAATTCTAATTCTAGAGAACTATTATTTATTGTTTGAAAACTGCTGCTTTTGGCTGTGAGCATAGCTGATGTAGGTGGTAGGGATTGGGTTGTTGATTTTGCTATTAATAGTTGAATTTCACTTGTTAATATAATGTCATGTAGGTACAAATCTATATCTTGGAAGTACTTGATTGGTATGCGGACCTTAGTGCTCAACAGAGATGGGATGAGAAGGATTATTCACCGACACGGAAGAAATTATTGTATGCCCTGGAGAGTATCTCGGGATATAATCCTGAGCCTTTGTTGAAACGTCTTCCAGCAGATGCTTTATATGAAGAGCGTGCGATTTTGTTGGGTAAAATGAACCAACATGAGCTTGCCTTATCTCTATATGTTCATAAGGTACGTTCTTTGCAATATAAATAAACCTATTTTCCTCTTCATAACAAAGATGGTTAATGCCTTTCAAGAAAAGAAAAAAAAAGATGGTTAATGTCTTTCAAAAAAAAAAAAAAAGATGGTTAATGATTATAAACCACTAGCAAGGGAACAGAATGAAGTTAAAAAGTGTTTTGCTTATAAATTGCGGGTACCCTAGCCACCATAGTACAGCTCTTATTTTTCCCTTCTGGGCTGCTAAGTGCTAATTAATATAGTAGCTATACACACAGTAGGCCTTTATAACAACCCTTACAGGAAAAAGGGCAAAAAAAAAAAAATCTGTTGAACCTTCCACTTCCCTGCCTTTTGCATTAATTTTATATCTTTATCATGATTATTTGTTGGTTTTCTTATGAACACTTTCTAATTTAAGTTCTCTTAAATTTTGTAGCTTCATGTACCTGAATTGGCTCTAGCTTATTGTGATCGGGTATACAATGAGTTTGTAGTTCACCAACCGTCTGCAAAATCATCCAGCAATATTTATCTCACTCTTCTGCAAATATATCTAAATCCAAGGAGGACAACCAAGAATTTTGAAAAGCGAATTACAAATCTGGTATCATCACCGAATACAAGCACACCGAAGGTTGGGTCACATACTGCAGGTAAGGCTAAAGGAGGGCGTGGATCAAAAAAAATTGCTGCAATAGAGGGTGCAGAGGAAATGCGACTGAGTCCCAGCGGCACTGACAGTAACAAGAGTGACGGTGATGCTGAAGAATTTAGTGAGGAGGGAGGTTCTACCATTATGCTTGATGAGGTCCTTGATTTGTTAAGCCGAAGGTGGGATAGAATCAATGGAGCTCAGGCCCTCAAGCTCTTACCTAGAGAAACTAAACTACAGGTACTTGTTTCATTGTCAGAGGACTTAAAGGGGCAAACATTAATTTTAGGTACTTGATAATCATGGAGACTAGACCACATGTTTATCTCAATATTTTATTATGTGGGGACTAGGCATTGTTAGCCACTGTATGTGAGAGTTTGCCTATACTAAGAAAGCAGTCTCGTGTTCTTCATGTGTGTTAATGTCATTATGATTCATTGATGTCAAAGTTTATTAATCCTTCATGAGTGTTAATGTCGTTATGATTCATTGATGTCTAAGTTTATTAATCCTTATATCGTGATGCTGGACAAAGGAATATCATTTCTAAGCTCCTTTTTGAAGGAATTTGTGGTTATGTTTCATGTGCAGAACCTGATTCCATTTCTTGGACCTCTTTTAAGAAAATCCAGTGAAGCCTACAGAAACTTTTCAGTGATCAAGAGTCTGAGGCAAAGTGAAAATCTGCAGGTAAGCTAATAGTCCATGTTGAAGTTTAATTGGATAATGTGTTAATTCCATTTTGCCTTATCCATCACATAATTGATAGAATATTTTTCCATTGGCATGATGATAATACACGCATGAAAATGGAGTTACACCACATGCTTGCTCCATCTATGCCATCTCTATTATATTGGCCAATTATAGCTTCCATTCAGGTGGAAGCTTGAAAGTGTATTTACGAACAAGTTTCTAGAACTAGCAGTCTGGATCGAACTTCTATCCACACTGTTTCATTGTAGCTCTTTCTTCTATGGTGTGTTACGTGTGTATCTGCATGTTGCGTGCCTAGTGTACTGCTCTGTCATTTTTAAACATTTCTTTTACCTTTATCTTTCAAATAATTTTTATAATATGTCTCAGTTAAGTAGAAGCCTAACTAATTTAACTTTGAAGTTAGTTACTAGCCATTGTAGTTGTATCTTGGATAGCTTAGCTCTGTATTGTGCATGCAAGTTCTTAATTCAATTCTCTTGCTGTCTTGCCATTTATTTATATTTCGCATCAGGGTACTTTTCTTCGGGCTTTGCATCTTATGTTGTAAATCTTAAATTTTTTATCTATTTCTCCAAATGAATAAACAGGTGAAAGACGAACTATACAACCAGAGGAAAACCGTGGTGAAGATCACCAGTGATAGTATGTGCTCCCTTTGCCGCAAGAAAATAGGAACAAGCGTATTTGCTGTCTATCCCAATGCGACAGCGCTAGTGCACTTTGTTTGCTTTAGAGATTCGCAGAGTATGAAAGCCGTGTCTAAAGGCTCGCCACTTAGGAAGCGATAAAGATAGATGAATACCTACCATGCCAGTTAAAAGACATGTTTTACCCGCTTTGAGTTGTAAAAAAAGTTTCCGAGGAGGACAATCCGATCCATTTTCATATACTATGCTTACAGTGGTGCTGCTATGAAGTGGAAAACATCAACACTGCCAGGCATGTATTGGTTTATAGATTGTGTGAATGTCAAATTTCTTTAGTTTGAAGTCCTCTTCAATTTAAGAGTTTGTGCCTTGTTGAGGCTCTTTAAATTGATTGAAGTTGCTTATTGTAAAAAATATAATAATGTATTTTCGGCTGTATCTGTATTTTGTGCAACTTTTTCACATGTTGATTGCGAAATGATCAAATATTTGAAAGCGAAACCCAGTTATATAACTTCGATTTTGACAAATATCGATCTGCGTTTTAAGATCTTTTTGCCTTCCCAGTCATACAATAAACAACCACACCAATTCTGGCCCCATCGCACGGACGATCCACGTGTATAGTTTCGACCTGAAACAACTTCTTCGCTTTCTTGAAAAAAGCGGCCTCCTTTTTCCACCTCCTCAAATGACCCATAACAAACTTGCAGCTCTTCTTCTTCTTCTCACCAGAATTCGAATTCAAAAGCAAACGCAGCGTTTCGAGGAGAGGCTCAAAGAGGTGATCATGATACACAACATCTGATCCTATTATAAGATCAAACTCACGACCAATAGCCTCCACGTCATCAGCCTCTCCCCAGCTAAGTGGAGCCACGTCGACGGTCCCACCTTGGAGGGACAACATACTCGCATTTGCGTCAACGTTGAATTGGAGGTTCGAGATGACGTGGGGGAGGTCGGTGACCGTCACGTTAGCTTTTAGAACAGCGGCCGCGGCCATTCCAACAAGGCCAGTGCCGGATCCTAGCTCGAGGATGTTGAGCTTCTGGACGACGACGCCGTTTGATAAAACGGAAGTGAGAGGGCTGTTGGTAGGGTGACAACGGTAGTGATCGAGAAGCGTGACAAGCGTTGTCGCAGCAGGCCAGGTCTTGAAGGAGAGACCTTCGGACGGGAGCTGGCGAATCACGACTGTTGAATCGATTGAAGGGATGTGATGGTTTTGGAGGTGTTCGTCCATGGATATTGAAGCGTCGTTCTGGTTGAGTACATCATCATGTAGAGAGATCATTTTGATGGGATTAATATTGTCGTCGTCGTCGTTGTCGTCGTCTTCCTGAGTAGTGGGTATGTTCATCTAGTGGATTTGTTGTGATGCGCCGCCAGTGTATGCGGCTTTGACTTTCCTTTATTGGTTCCACTTTGACACCATTGTTAGGGCTGTATAGATCTGCATTTTATACTAGGGCGACGCTTACCAGTATTTACGGACATTAACTTTCACTAGTCTAGTAGTCTGTGCTGTCCAATGCCCTCGTCATTAAAAGGCTTTTAAGAAAAATATAATCATAAATATTATTTGACATTATCCGTATTGAGTTAGGGCAATTTCACACAAGTGGTTTAATATATATTGTCCTGGTCTGGTCAGGACGTCCTGATATTCAGGATATTGAATGTGAGTCACTCGTTATGGAGAAACTTTGATAAATGCATATACACTTGAGTCAAAACATGTAAAACCAGTGGATCACATTCAATATCCTCATGAAGTTATATCATGATACGACTTGAAAATTTATCTCTTATATATAGTTTTTCTATTGTCAGTTCGAACTGATATAAAATATATCAATCCCTTGCATGTGAGCCATTAGATTTAAAAGATGTTTCAAAGCATTTAAATCCAATGACCCACATGCAAGAAACTGATATATTTTATATCAATTCGAATTGACAATAGATAAACTATATATATATATATATATATATATTGAATTATTACAATTAATTCAAGATTTAGAAAAGGGACACAAGTCACGATTTAAACTCACAACTCAACAGTGTGATGTAAATATAAAAGACATATCATCGAACAAAACTAATCTTATCTTCATAGATGACTTCACTCAAATCATTCAAAACGGGAAATTTTGGGTTTAATTATCACAGGTTTTAAAAAAATAATAACAAATTAAAGGGTTTAATATATGTTTAAAATTAAGGCTGAAAAGCTCTTATATAATCCAGTAGTCCTAGATTTCGAGACCCTATAAATGCGTGTATATAAGATAGTTTTTAATTTATTTTTAATTAACATAACTCGCAATCATTTGATGAAGGAACAATTTTATAATTATTATTTTGATATTATTCATCTATTTAGATCATACATTTTTCTTTTGTGGAAATCTTCTCTTTTTTTTTTATGCTTCATTTACTAGTTGAGTTATGTAGGGATATAATTATTTTTTCTTACACTACAAAGGTTGAGGGTTCAACTGTTCAAGTCCTCCCATAACAAAAAAATATATATATATATTTTAATTGGGATCCACTGGTTCAGGCTGCCTGACCCGCTTGATTGTCTTATTATACGGGCTTCACGTACCCATGACACATCTGAGGAATCAAATTAAAAAGAAAAATTAAGGAATGAAATCGGATCGGGACTCATAAAAAGAAGTCGGTGATCTGTTTACATTACAGTACAGTTGCTTTGAAAGTTTAAGAAAGGGAAGCCAAACGGAGAGAACAAAGATGATAAAATCGGTGATGGTGATGAATACTCAAGGCAAGCCTCGCCTTTCCAAATTTTACGATTATCAGGTCTCTCTCTCTCTCTCTTCATCAATTTCATTGCTGCGTCGATTTATCTCGTAATATCAATTACCTTCTTTAATTTATCAATTTTTTGTTTGTGGCTCCAGCCAGTCGAGAAGCAGCAGGAGCTTATTCGCAGTGTCTTTGGAGGTTTTTCTATATCTTCTTCTTATGAACTCAACACCACAATAATTGTGTGACCGATTGATTTTCCATTTATTTTGATTTTGATATTGATTTTCATACAGTCTTGTGCAGTAGAGCTGAGAATGTAAGCAATTTCATGGAAGCTGATTCAATTTTCGGTCCGGTAAATTTCGCCTCCTGTGCTATTTTATTTTATTTTTTTTATTTCATTGCTCTGTAATATTTGGTTTTGTAGTTATTCTAGCTAAAGCATTGATTCTTATTATAATTCAAATATGATTTTTGTTTTGGTTCTTGAGAGCAGGATACTCGTCTAGTGTACAAGCATTATGCGACTCTTTACTTTGTTTTCGTATTTGATAGTTCTGAAAATGAGCTAGCTATGCTTGACCTTATACAAGGTACATTCTCAAACTCTGAGTTTTTGTTAATCGTCTTTTATGTAATGCTGCCTCTATAGGTTTATTTGCCAGAATTGAAAATTTACGGTTAGATTATAAATGGATGTTGCTTGTTACAAATTAAAATGTTAGTGATGTTAGTATATGAATATAAAATTGAAATGTAGAGTGGAAATTCTGTGCTGTTTATGTAATATGTTAACAAGATAGTGAACTTTATGACAATCTAATGAATGAATCCTTCAATTGAATTAACCTTTTGAAAGTGTCTTAGAATGTACTTTGGCACGAAACAAGGAAAAAGTGTGATAGAATAAAGTAATGGAACAAACAGATTGTTGGTTTGGTGTTATAGTCTGGGGTCATTGTGCATGTGCTTTACGAACAAAATGAGCTGAATATGATAGTATATAGCTGACTAACAATGTAATACTACTACTTTTTTCTTCTGAATTTTTTACTTGGTTGGATGATTTGCTTTACTCAAACTGTGTTACCTGCAGTTTTTGTGGAGACATTGGACAAATGCTTCAAAAACGTATGTGAGCTCGACATAGTGTTCAGCTACAGTAAGGTTGTGTATCCTCTCATTTTCTTCTTGTAAAATTGTATAATTTATTGCTTGTGAGATGCGAAATTCTCTTTATTGGGAAAATTCTAGCTCTATTATTGTCTTTTTGGGGATTTAGTTGAGTGAAAGGCTCAGATTATTTTTATGTTACGAGCTAGTGAAACATTGTGTGCTGACAGGGGTCTTTTGAGGCATTCCACTGTCAGTTGACTTGTTTTAGATAATTAGATCTCCCATCATTGAAAAACTATGTTAAATATTAAGTCACTTTTGAAGTAAAGTTTTATTAATCAAGTGTTCTCAACCAAGTAATGAACTTTTTGGAGGTCTCATTTGAATATCCAATATAAAATACTCATTTTGTAGTCAAATAGGGTCAGTTGCTATTAGACCAGAGAAATTGTAGATTTCTGCATGGCTAGCTGAAAGTTGTCCTTAGAAGGGGATAGGACACACCCTTTCCATGGGGTTATTACTACCTATCTCATTTTCTGTAGGCAGTTTGCAAAGCCGAACTGAGTAAACTCAAGCTGAGTTCTTCCAACTTGTTTATTTCTTTGCAGTTGCATACTATTCTGGACGAGATCATTTTTGGAGGTCAAGTGTTGGAAACAAGTTCTACAGAAGTTATTAAGGCTGTTGAAGAAATATCAAAGTGCCTTCTCTCTCTCTCTCTCTCTCTCTCTCTCTCTCTCTCTATATATATATATATATATATTTTTTCTCTCTTCTTATTGTGTGTGGGACAGGATTTTTCGTGTCTGTGCATGTAATCAATAGATGACTTTTCTGCATGATGCAGGCTGGAAGCGGCTTCAAGTGCTATCGCACTTGTCTCCAAGTCAGTTTCTAGTTGGCGAAGTCGGTAGCATTGGATCAAAGTGAGCTGTTAAAATGGTAAATGCAACTTATTTCAAATGCTGTCATGCTCAGGTGCCAAAATTTATTTTTGTTTAACAGGGTAAGATGTGGTTCTAATTAAGCTCTGCCAATGAGTGTTTTAAATCGGTGAAGATACGACTTGTTTGACCCTGAAAATGGATTCCAATGCTGGCTTCTCAACTAAAGACTTGAATATATTAAGGACGAAGCTTTCACTGCATAGTAACCCACAAAATGGAGGAAAATGTCTATGTTTGATATCATGAATATGAACAATATGAATGTTTAACCATCATTGGTTTTGTTCTTTGGATCTGATTCTTATCATGTAATTTTTTAAATGTTGTTCCATTAAATGTATAAAATTGATACATAGGTACATGAACTTAAAAACCCTAAATCATGGTTGATTATCTCATTGATAGGATCTGATGCTATTTTATTTAGGTCGTTGATCTGTGTTTCATGGAGATAGATGGTATAATTTGCCCGATTTTACTTCTAAATAGTTAATTACTTTGGAGGGATAGTTGAGTAGCTAGAGCTCAACTATTCTTTGAACTTTTACGCTCGATGGAAAGTAGTACGTGTTGATAAATGATTATAAACTTGTGTTCATTTAGGAGTTAGTTTTGATAAGTTGGTGAATTTGTATAAGATGGAGGTCCATTTAAGCAAAAAAAAAATATGGAGGTTCTTAAATGTTTTATTTGGTGTAGCTTTGTTATTTGGATCTGACTGAGTGGGAGCTTAGTTCCTGTCTGGGTAAACGAGTGAGAAATTAGCAAATATTTCCTTCAATCGCTACAAAAAGTTGAACACTATGGATGGCTCCATGTGATTGTTCTTACATATGTTTTATGCATCTGTGTGCAATTTCATATAAATTGATCATAATTATTTTGGCATGTGTTTAATTTTCTGGTAAAAAAACAAAAACAAAATAGTACTGAAGGAGAATTAAGGATTATCAGAAACACAACAGTTGCATTTGATGCCACAAATGAGATGAATCTAAGATACACTAAGAACATGGATCAGAGGAGCTGCAACTGCAAGCGTGGAGCATCAATTCGAGGATTTTTTGTGATCTTGAAGAACGACGTTCGCAGCATTACGTCCTGGCGCACCCATCACGCCACCTCCAGGATGTGTTCCACTCCCGCACAAGTATAGTCCTTGCACTGGAGTTTTATAATTTGACCTGTAAGAAAATACCATATAGAACTTGCATTATAAAATTGGCATAATGAACAAAAGATGGTAAAAAAAAAAATAGTGAAAGAAATAGAAAACAAATTACTACAGGCATAAAATGGGTCAGACATCATCCGACTTGAAGACAGTTAGGCTTCAAGCCAACTATTTGGGTCAGTCCAAGCCGGTTTGGGATTTGGTCTGACCCGATTCACAGCTCTACAAAGTATAAACATAAAAGCATTCTTGCAAACATTTGTAGGTATTACCATCCTTTTACAGGTCGCATGAGAAAGAGTGAATCTAATCCCATAGCACCGTGAAAGATATTTCCTCCTGTGAATGATCATAAAAAATTAGACTAATAAATCAATTTTAAATTCAAATTCCTGAATTTCATGTATCTCGGATCTCAATCGTACCTGTTAGACCGATTTCTCTTTCAAGATCCGGTGGAGTCAGCATGTCGTAGCTTATAATTGATGAGCTGAAGCCAGGGGCATATTCATCGATCAAGCTGAAACATCTTTTTGCAAATGATTCCTACAACAGAAATGGATGGATAATTCTCAGAACAATATTATACAAGTACAATTTCTTGCACCAAAACAGGAATATTATACAAGTACAATTTAAATATATATATAAAGCAAGTATGGACAAATAGATGAAAGAAAATTTCAATCAATTTCTCACTCTATACGCAGGATCACTCCAGCTTCCATCCGAAGGCTTGTACGGTGTGTACTGAATGAACAAGTTTATAACATGCTTCCCTACAAACAGACGATTAAGACTTGATAAATCCATGATGTTATATTGCAATTATATCCAATGCAGATAATGTAAAATTCGAGAGTAAAAATATTCAGAAAAATGATGAACACTGTAGGTTCTTTTGTCAGTTCTCTCAAGATAAAAGTACCATAAAAGGTCATGGAAGAAGTATCGTCTAACAATATTCACTAAATTAAAGGTTAAGTTTGAGTACCAGGAGGAGAAATAGTCTTGTCCAGTACAGAAGGAATTGTCATTTCAATAACTGGCCTTCGTGATGGTAATCCATTGACGGCTTCTTGACAGGCTGTGTCAATCTCCTCCATGCTTCAAAAATTGACAAACCAGATATTAGATGGCACCGATAGTCTTTAAACTTAGAAGTTCTGATGAAGTAAAGGTACTACAACAAATTTTAAATTAGATATTGCCAAGATATTCGGTGTTTGGTAAACAGTTCCAATAAGATTTATTGGACATGGATAATGAACCGTAAGTGATCATAAAAGTTTGCATAGTGGAATGACATGTTAGATGTTGAGCACATGAATCCATCAAACTATCGTCACTGCCACTACAAACACAGCGATTCGATCGACATGATCCAAATCTGACTCCTAAAATCCTTGTGTCCACTGCATAAGTGCTGCTGTGGCTTTTCACCTAGCTTGTTCACTATATAAAATCCTTTCTATTAGTAGAATTCCAAAATCTATGATACAAATTATGTAAGTTTAGGAAATGCAGTCAAGAGTAATATTATCATCTAATTATCTAAATAATTTTATTAACATTTTTGTTTTGCCAGGGAAATCTTTTAGGGTCACCTATAATGGTTCTGACACAGCCTCATTTAGGGTCAACTACAACGGTTTGGACTACTACCTATAGACCCCGCCAGATTTTGCCTTCCTCACACACCCAGAAATCTACCTACTAACGACATGTACATACCAGGAAAGCACAAGGTCAAGAACAAAAGGATAAAAATTCTTAACTACTATCATACCTCTCGGAACCAATATGAATGGTACCCACATGCTGAGGACCTGAATCAGGATGACTCAACTTGCAACACTCAAACTGGGGCAATTTATCAACAGCTATGTTTATTTTTGTAGTTGCCTGTTCCAATGAAATCCACATACAACAATAATTAGTTTAGCACTGAGAAAGAGGTCCCAAAAAGTTTGCAACTTTTGATCCATGGCCCCATATAGTGACTGTCACTAGACTAGAACACTATGAGGCTGCTATGGCATTCCTTCCAATAAAATTTATATACGTAATAGTCAGAACACTTGCACAAATCAATTCCACCATTTCCTCACCAGCTCACCTAAGTTCTTTATAGAGAGGATAAAAAGATAAAACATAGATTTGAGTAAATCTCTAGTACCCCAGTTCCATTTCAACAGAATATGGACATAGTCAAGCATAAATTACAAGAAGACCCATGTTTCTTTTTTTTTAAACAAATTATTTTACCAGCAATGAGTTCCTTCAATTGGAAAATAACTATTCAAAAACTACCTTTTATACCACCTTTCCAAGCTATTACACAGTTGCTTGTCATATACTGTTTTAATTGATGCATATTAGGGTTTCAAGTATATGCATACCTACTTTAATATTCCAAATTGTTAATATTAAATCAGATAAAGCAACACACAAGACTCGGTGTTATAACAAAATATGGAACAATAAAAGAAAAATACAGGAGAGCTTACAGAGCTGTAGTCAGAGTACTTGATAGAAAGGATGAAATCTTCAGGAAGAACATTATTAGGCACCAACTCCTGTTTTGTAAAAGCATAACCTATTGTCAAAACTAAAATCGTTTACAGTAGCAAGGTAACAAAGCTTAAAACACGGTATCGTTCCTATTTTTGTTAAGAAGCCACTTATAACTGAACTAAAAACGATAAAATTATACCATGAAAGTTTTATAAGGGGTTGCGTTCGATAAAACAATTGACGAATGCACCTCTGTACCATCAGCTAGCAGTATCTAAATAAAATTATCCATGTGTTCAATATCAAATTAGTTCAATTCAAGCTTGAAAACCCGCATTATTAAGAGAATTTAGGTAGTGAAACTAACCCCATCCACTACACCAGAATCCTTGATCATCAATTGTGAAACCTAAAAAATAAAGAAAAAATGTAGCAAGGGACAAATGGCTGAACAATATAAAGGAATCAATAAAGGAAAAAAGTTTGAGAGCAAAGTCATAAACTAAACTTAGCTACATCCAAGAGTTAGAGATAATGTGGAAAATATTGCATGTTTACTTATGGTGGCAAACTGGCAATTAGAAGGGAAAGTAACAAGCAATTGAAAGGTAAACCAGTGGACTTTCTCTGTATACAGAAATCCCTAAAAAGCTAAGAAACATTACACATAACCCAATACTAATCACACATTTTCACAAGTACAAGACCGTCCTTCTATTGCCCATTACCAGTTACGTTCTGGTAGTTCTCAGGATTACTCTTCCTTATCAGCAATGCAGCAAACTCTTTTATTGAGTTTTCAAGTTTTAGCTGCAAAATCCTTCAATAACTCAGGATAAATCTTAAAATATGCATAATTGCATAACTTTGGAACAATTTGTATTAGTACAACCTATATAAAATTTGTTAACAGAATTCCACAACATTTCCTTTTCATTCCCCTTCTTTCGTGTATCAACATAGGCAAAATTCTGTGACTGAAAGGCTTAAAGAACTAAAATTTAGGCACCCTAACTTTTAATCTCCAAGATGATTTTATGGTTACCATTCAGTACATAGAGTCTTCTGCACTGTGGCTGAGTAGTACATTGTAGGAGTGAAAGCACCAAACGAAGCACTGGAGCATAACCCGAGTAATATCAAGTATGCAACTTGTGACAGATTAGATTCTCGACAGACTTTCCTAGAGGTGAGATATTCTCTCCATCCACTATATTAAACAGTCTCATTTTGTTATGGAGCTTCACACATACTTTTCAGTTTCAGTATATATCAAGGTGGTTCCAGAACTTCAGACTTCACGCCTATTCTACTTGCTTTTGACACCAAACTAAATATTTCATGTAGTAAATAAGATACAACGCACAAGTTATAGACAATCTTGTATTCATTTCAAAGGAGGGAGGTGAATTATGAAGGCTAAAGAAGTGATTACAGACTAACATACCTCTGCATTTGTCACAATATGAGCCCCAGCTTCCCTAGCAGCATTGCCAATGGCCACGGATACTGAACCCATCCCACCTTCGACATACCTAAGGAAGTGTTAGATCTAAGAACATAGCTAATTTAAATATATATCATCATCAACAGAAAAGAACAAAGAACTAGCTTGGAAATTCTAATGTAGCAAAAGTGTAAAATTAACTTTAAAAAATGGGGCATAGACTATGATTTTGAGGAATCACATGACTCCATACCCTATACTAGAAATCTCAAACAAAGTTTTAATTTATATAGAGACTATCACAAGTTTTAAGTATACAGGGCATTACCCTAATAGGGTTTTGTTAGATTAGAATCATCAAATTTCTTTGCTATATTTTCTTCCTATAGATCCAAGAATACGAAAAAAAAAAATGTGGCTATTAGTAAAGATACATTAAAAGTGTCTTCAGAATAAGGAAAGGATATTAGATAATTTACAGCTCGCTAGTTCTCTGATGTACAATATATACATCAAGCGAGCAACAGAAATACATACGACCAAACTCCATGATCACCATCAGTTTCTCCCATCACGTGATGTAGCAGAAGATATCCACTCCCAGGCGTGTGGACACTACCCTACAAAATTAATTTGAGTCGGCAAATCATTTTCTAGATTTTAATTAAGATGCAAAAATATGTGTAACATTTGATTAATTTCTTAACACCGATGAAATTATCCCTCGTCACACTACAGTTTCAGCCTGTCCGTGTTTTTGAACATTGTTACTCAGAGAAAACTATGTAGCCATAAGTGCACAGTAGTTCTTAGGTACTGCATTTGATATATAAAGCAATTTAACTTTGATACTGATACATCACCACATTAATTAGCAAGGATCCTTACTGTAGCTCCTATCACAGCATCAGTAGCAAGAGTTGCCTTCAAAACATCTGACTGTACATATGAAAGTCCAAGACAGAAAATTAGTGAGCAGATAAACGCAGAGCTTCTTCTTAGCAGGATGTCATTTAGCACTTCTACTGTAGATATGTATCAATAAGAAATCTGATTTAAACAAACAAATCAACTCCCTGTGGCCTTAGATAACTAGAGCTAAGATGATAACCACAAGTTTATAGAAAATTATGGTTCCAAAAAAGTATATTCCATGTAGTGAGGGAAAAGCTCTTACTTTGCTTTTCAATAAGAAAATATCTTAAGAAATAAAGATCAAGTAATCTAAAGATAAGATATAAAGAATTCCAGATCAAATGACAACCTCAAACCAGTTGTTCAAAACCTTCGATGCTGGGGACAGTAAAAGGTCCATAAAGTTCCTGTTAAAATAAATAATACATATTATAAGAGGACAAGACTACAATTAACAATTATCAAGATAGTAATTTACATTAAGTCACTCATGTCAACGCTAATTAAGTGTTTAACACTTCAAAAAAATCAGCTTAAGATTACGGAAAAAGAACCCTTACACAATGTCCTTTTGCCCCAATGAGAGAGCCTGGTTGAAGCAGCTAGTCCAGAAGGCTGAGTTGTGAATTTTGTTCTTCAGCCGATCAGTGAAAGATGGGGTGCCTTGCAAGGATTCAGGAGTTGGTGAATCCAAAAGCAGATCCGTAAATTTGCAGAATCTCTCTAGCTGATTCTCATATCTATGAATTAGGATAGAAAAAGAATATGATTTAAATATTAGAATAAATAGATGGACAAAATATATCGAACTTTTACAAGTAGCTTGTATGGTATCTTTATTTCACTTTAACATTCACTAGTTGTTTTACACTAATAACCCAGGGTCCTGACCTAGTGGTATCTTTATTTCACTTTAACATTCAATGTGCTTGTTTGACAACAAAATCTCCAAAATGTGAATTCCTACACCATCAACTTATGTTAAAAACTCTTTTTACCTAACAAGAGTACAAGACCACAGACAATTCCAGCTTCTACTACTACTTTGCAGCTAACGTAAATATACGAAATGTACCTGATTTTAAGTTCATTATTCAAATCCCAATCCAAATTCATGAAGACAAATAATATTTGATGACAGTAACCGATTATGCTATGCACTTTAAGATCACGACTGACCTTCCAGAACCTATATCAACTTATTTTCCTATATTGCACCAAACATGAGACATGCAAAATAAACTGTTCCTGGAAATTATGTTCTGTGACGCGAACTGCAAGTGTTCAATTGAATTCAAGTTAAAAAAATAAAAAAACAGAGAAAATGGAGATAGATATAGTACATCGAATAAGCATCTGCGTCTCGTTTCGAAAACTTAGAAATCTCAGAATGATTAAGTTCCTTATCAGGCCCTAGTAGAAGGTACCGTCCATCCAAACAAGGCGTAAACGATGACGGACTTCTCTTCAACAATTTCAATCCATGTCTCGCCAACTCTAATTCGCTATTTAAACAAAAAATAAATAAAAAGATTAAGAGTTCATAAATAATTTGAAGTATAAGTGTATAACGCACAACACAGCGAGCTCGTTTGTATTATACGAAATGCGTGAACAACACACACCTGATGATGGAGGGACGGAGGAGGCTTTGGAGGTAGCTGCAGCGAGAGAACTTGAATCCCGGGACGAGTTCTTCGGTCACGGCTGCGCCGCCTATGACGTGGCGGCGCTCGATCACGGCTACAGAGAGGCCTCCGCGAGCCAAATAAGCGGCGGCCGTCAAGCCGTTGTGGCCTCCGCCGATCACAAGCGCGTCCCATTTCGTCTCCTTCAACACGCTTGCGGCACCAGTACAGAAGCTCCTCCGCAACATTCCGCTTCCTCAGTAAAGGAGCTCCGTTATGATTAGTTTACTGATGGATTTTTAAATGCAAATGATAATGGATTATAAATTTATAAGTGGAACTGTGAACCAATGGATTTCAAATGCAGTTTGTTACTTTACACGCAAAATTATATTTATATGGAAATGGACAAGAGAAACAGTGGAGTTGTTTTGTTTTCTTCTACTACTCTATTTTGATACGGAATCGTCAGATTCTATGTAAGTGGGCCCTGATTTGGTTTTTTTTGTTTTAATTAGTAACTGGGCCCTAGTTTTCTTAAGGAACTGGGCTATTGGTAATTTAGTATACATAAGCTTTAGTTACAACAAAATCATTATCTATTTTAATATATTTTTATTTTTAAAATTCTGTATTAATTCATTGAATTAAAATCTAATAAATATTAAACAAATATATATAATTATCGATAATGTATAATAGCATGACCCACAGTTACATATTTCAAAATAGGATAGATAACTCATAAATTCTCAAACCCGCTTAGAGAATTCGAGTTTCAAACTAGTCCAGCACTCTACGAATTTTTGAAAAGAGTAAATTATGACATTTGACCGTAAAGATACCTATGAGGGGATTTGAACTCAAACCTTATGAAAGCAAACCATAAACTTGTAAAGAATTATTATTATGATAAACAAAACGAATTCGGATCATTACCGTTCATCATACGGAATCCAAATCTCTACAGCGAAAGCGGATCGAACACCTGGAACTGTATCATCGGTCGGAGGACGATCACGGAATCGGAAAGTCCCCGCTGATCACAACACAAATACCCACACTTTGATTGAAGATGGGAGAAAAATCATACATTAATTTTCTCCACATATATTTGTGTTTCTCACTCTGTATTGTGTCTTTCCCAACACTAGCAAACATGCACTCTTGCATTGTATATTGCCCACACATATGCTCTCTGTTGTACTTACACCGAAGCACACATTCATGTCTTGAATTGCACACACTCATGCCTTGTTGCTTTGCACCTACTAACATATTGTACACACCCATTTCGCTCTGACTTGCACACACACAATGCCAGACATCCCATATCTCACACACCAAATACACATTATGTGTATATATTTGTAAACTGTTGATAAACAGTTTTCTTGCATGGTAACTGCTCATGCAGTAATAACAATGTATGGGCTTGGGCATGGGCTTAGTGTACATGGATTTTGAGCTCTTCATGTATTGCTTATCTTGGTCCACTTGGATGTATAATGGGTCTTCAACCCATACCCAAATATACTAAGAGTGGCGATATATGCACCCCTGAAAAACTGTATGTGCACCTCTTTTGTATGCACACCCCATTAAAAAAATTTAAAATATGAAATCTTGTAAGCACACCCCACATATTACCAAATATGCCCTTTCTTTTAATTTTTAAAATATTATAATTTACAAAATTATAAAATAATATAAATGGCTATTTTTTCCTTCTTTTTTTTTTTCTTTTTTACCTAAAACAAAATAAAAAGGAAAAATAAAAACGTATAAACAAAAAAAAAAATTTAAAAAAATGGAGACATCTCCTTTTCACCTTTCTTCTTTCTTCATTTTCCTGTTATTTTATTGTTAATTATTTTTAGCAGTTTTATTGTTAATTATTTTTAGTCACTTTTAAAATTTAAAACTGTTGTTTTCAAAAAAAAAAAAAAATTTGTTTTTTTATAAAACAAAATTAAAAGAGGTTTGGAAGTTGGAACCGCAGTGCCGCACTCCTCCCAAATTTTGGAGGCTGGTCATCTTTTCTGGTCTAGCATCTCCATCTTTTATGGGGAGAATGATATTGAATTTTCGACTTCTTGATTTGGGTTTTTTATATTTATTTACTTTTAATTTGTTTTAATCAGTTAAAAATTTTAAAAAGTAAATAGTTCCAAGAAATTATTATATTTTTGAATTAAAATATTAATAATTTAATTTATGGGTAATGTTGGAATTTTGAAAATATATAAATTTAGGGTGTACATACAGTTTTAAAGGGGTGTAAATATCGTCACTCATATACTAATAACTTGACCATCCATATAATTATTAATGGGTCAAACTAGGTTCATCCAGCTATACAATACAGGTATATTTACCAAATTAGTTACTAGTCATTGAAATCTAATCAAATGCTTTGTAAAAAAAACCTAATCAAATGTAAAAAAAAGATTATAAAAAAAAAATAAAAGTTTTGAAAACAGAATATAGAAAAATTGGAAATTAACTATAAATAAGTTAAACCCTTCAAAATAATACAATTATAGTTTGAAAATAAATGAAGTGAGTGAATATAATATATATATATATATATATATATATATTATTGTATTTATTACAGCTAAACATATATACTTTATCTAGATGTGTAATTTCAAATAATAAAAGTATAAACGTTTGCTATCTCTCTTATTTATGAATTTAATTTACTACGTACGGTGTTTTTTTTTTTTTTCCAAATTTTTCTCAGGCACATTATATAGGTATATTTATAGCATACTAAAAGCATCTTTAATGTAAGAGTGACATGTGCAAAAAAAAAAAAAAAATACCACACTGGATAAATAGACAATCTATTAGAAAATGTATTTCTAATGCAGCCGTGAATATTCAATATGTAGCAAAAATTTATATATTAGACATTGTCAACATAAGTGTCTACTTTTAGATAGTCTGTTGCACAACTATTTTTCATGTAGACTCATAAAGTATTTAAAACTGACATTAATTTTTCATTTATTTAAAAAAAAAAAAAAAACGTCATTAAAAACAAATATGTTTTAAACAGAAGCATTGGAGACCAAAATTTGAGGTGATTGTTTATCAAATTTATCTTTATATCACATAGGAAGCAAGTCTCTCTGATTATCATATCTACGATTTTTGGTAAGTCAATATTGGAGATACTCTAATACACATCACCACACTTTTATCGCTGTGTACCAGTGTAGTATAAATATGCCCATGTTATGTGACTACCGTGAGTCGGTGAGAAAATTTGGTATTTTTTCCTTTTTCCAATCAAGCGCCGGAGGCGGCTCTCTAATCTCTAATTCTATGGACTATGATTATATCTGTGGACAGTGGACCCTAGAAGGAAAGTGAAGTGACGTGGCATCTGAAGATTGGGATACAAACTATACAATTTAGCCACCTGTGACCCTACTTTACTGACAAAAGTCCGTGAACCAACACGCAAGAAAAAGAAAATTAAAAAGAGACACTTGAATGAGTCACTGAAAGAGAGAGAGATCAGAATTCAGAGATGACGCTTGGTCTGATAAATGCGAACCCGGTGGTGCACGCTAAGAAGGAAAGGGTGGCTCGCACAGAAGATCCTCACTCCGACGACGCCGTTGATCCCCTCGAAATATATGATATCCTTCTCTAATTTCATTTGTTTTTTTTTTTTTTTGGTAATTCCACGAGGTATCCCTCACTCCGATCGGCAACCATTTTTTTTTCATTTTGTTTAATAGTAGAAATGGACAATTGAGATCAAAATTGTGTTTTAATTTTGAGTTTTGAATTTTGATGTTGTTGATGATGTTGAGAAGAGAAATATGGTTGAAAATCTTTGACTCAGAATTGGTAAATTATGTTAGAGATATAAGAGATCCAGAGCATCCCTATTCACTTGAACAGCTCAGTGTTCTATCAGAGGAATCCATCACCGTTGACGAGAAGCTTGGGCGTATTTTGTAAGTCTTGCTCAGCTTCTATTTTTTTAATATTTTTATATATACACACTTGTTAGTTGATCTTAATTTATAGTTTATAAAATAAGCATTTCTATTTGTAATCTTGATTTAGGATAACATTTACTCCGACAATTCAGCATTGTAGCATGGCAACAGTGATTGGTCTGTGCCTGAGAGTTAAACTAAAAGAGTTTTTTCCTCCGCATTTTAAGGTCAGTTGTTGTTTTTATAATTTCAATTAGTTGATATTTGAGAACAAATTATATTTATTTAATTTGAACTTACATTGAATCCAATTCATGGGAATTTACTTGAATATGAAAATGAAATGGTATGTGAAGATGGTGCTTGATATACAGGGCATCTTGATTTGTTTATTTTGTGAGCATTTGCTATCAATGTTATGCTTTTTTTGCATTAATAGAAAATAGATACTCAAATGAAAAGGTGTTAATCACCTTCTATTCAATGATGCTAAGTCGAAAAAATTTGTTCATAACTTTATCTTGATTATTCTTATTGCAAACTTTCTTCCCTTGATTGAACTTATATTTGTCGGTTCATTTTGTAATGGACCAATGTTTAACGTGGGTTTGGATTATGATCACATTCAACTGCTTCCATTATGCTCATAACCACAGTCGGGGACCTCCTACTTTCGGCTTTTCAGCCATGGGAGGTTATCCGAATGTCTCCACACACTCCTGAAGTGATATTTCCTTATTTGATATTGACTTACGTACTTGAGAGATTGATGAAATTTATATGGAATCTGGATCGTGTATTTGTTAACTTGGTACTCATCTAGTTTCTCATTCATGTGTTTGTTGATGTATTTTTGCAGCTTGACATCAGAGTAGCTCCTGGATCTCATGCCAATGAAGAATCAGGTAAAGATTGCTCAATCCTTGTGGATTCCATTCAACATATATTGAAACGATGTCATTTGTTTTCTTTTTAATATTGAGTTGAATCAGGGGAATATAAAATTGAATCTCCTCAAGAGTAGATACTTCTCATGAACATATCCTTCCTAGGGCTTGACTTCTCATCTCTCCCTTGTAACTAATTTCTAGGCAAAGGCACAAATTTTCAATGGAATGACATGTTAAGATCTCTTATGCTTTCCTTAATTTCTAAAATTTCACTCTACCGTACAATAACATTTCTCGGCCTTGAATATTGTGAGATTGAAAACTTCCTTGAATATTGTGGGTTGGCTGACCTCTTATCATTTTCCTTATCGAGTTAGCTATTACTAAGATTGAACGATATGAGGTTGGCCTAGTGGTATGCCCCTCACACCTACATCATTAAGGTTGTGGTTCGAGTCTTGCCCCTTTCCCTAAATCCCGAATTAATTGTAATAGCTTAAAAACTATTACTGAGATTGTGCAATATGTCTTTCTGCAGTCAATAAGCAGCTGAATGATAAAGAAAGAGTTGCAGCTGCCCTGGAGAATCCTAATCTTCGCCAACTTGTCGATGAGTGCCTCTACTCTAACGAACTTTGACCAGTGTACTAAGCTTCCCCAAATCCACTGTACAGAGTAAGCAGCAGTAGTGGTTGAATGCAATAAGAAAAGATTTTGCTCTAATATGAATTTGGTTTATCGAATGTACCCATCTCTTGTCGTATGCTCGTCTGTTCTCAATTTTTGTTGGCCACATAAATGCGTTAACGCAATAGAGATATGTGTGATGCAGCATATTGCTTGATTTTCATGAGTGAATCTGATCAGTAAGGAAGCTTTCATGTGTAAAGCTGCTGCAGCCCATATGTTGAACAGCTTATTTATATGAAATGACTATTTGTAACATGGTTCTTTACTTGTGAAATTAGAGATCGCTGTATACAAAGATAGCAAGAATCTGATTTTCTGCAGGTTCTAATTGTTTTTTTATCCTCTCCTTTTAATTTATTTGATCATTTTTCTCCAATAGTTTGTCCCTATACAAGTTATATGATAGTATATTCGATGCGAAAACCACATAAATAACTACAAGTATGTCTCCGCACGTCCACTCTTAGCTATACTTATATACACGTCATTGGATTTATAATTATACCGGACATCTCACCTTTTGTATCCAACATACGAGAAAAATTAACTTGTATGACACTTATCAAGTCAACGGTAAGACCATCTTACACAAGTTTTTCTCATGCATCGGAGTAGAGAAAGGGTTGTTTTAAAAAGCTGAAGAGGGTTGGCAGATCTTCTAACAGCAACCGAACAAACGTCACACTTTCTTTTAAGCAGGAAAAACTAGAGAGTAAGATCATTCATCTGAATGAAAATGCTTTTATTTATTTATTATTATTGTTACTGTTAGAAATAATATAACAGAACAATTAAAACGTTTTACTGGCCTCTTCAAGGCACTGGACATCATATTTTCCAGTTCTACAAGTAAATTTGATACTGAATTTTGCATCAATTGATAAACAATCTAGGCCGCGTTCATCGATCATAAGTTTCTTACATATCATGATGGGCACAAGGCATGTGAATTTAGCTGGCCGGAGGTGCAAGGTGTGCTGGAACCGGTGCCACTGCAGCCTCTAAATGACCATTGGCAACTTGATAGGGGGGCTTATCATCAAATCCCCAGAATTTGGCAGTTTTCACATCATCTTCAGCCATCAATCGCGAGAACTCCTCATGATCATAGTTTAGTGTAGCTTTCCCCCCAAACTCACTCGGAAGGTTTTCGATATCAATTATCGACCTCATGTACTCACCGCTATCTTTACTTTTTGTGTAAACAAACCTCACCTTCTCAAACGTTTTTGGGTCCATAAGATACTTGACTACCTATAGAAGAAGGAAATAGCAAGAAATTCAACAGAAAATTCCAACAGAGATTCAATTTATTGTCATATTCAAGTTTTACTGAAAGAAGAAACAATGTTGATTAAGTTTTGAATTGAAAGGAACATAAAATGCAACCAAGAAGATGCAGGTAGGAGGAGTTCAAACCTTCCAAATAGGTTGAAGAAACTTTGGCGGATTAAACAAAATGCAAACGGCGAGCCTCTCGGGGTAGTGGTTCTGTAAAACGTAAACAATCTCGCGGATCGTCTTCATGCTAATGTTGGTGGTCATTGTCCACCCATTGAAGTCAATCAACCAGGTCATTTGTTCTTGACCCTCAGCGAGATTAAGGATAGAATTTTCGAGAAGATAGACCAAATGACGAACGTTACCTTCTCCTGATGGTGCTGTGTTCTGCAAAACATTAAAGAACAAGTTAATTAACATAATAACAGGACACAATTTATACATAGAGAGGCCTTGTAAAGAAAATTCTAGTGCAAATTACCTGCTTCCCAGGCCTCATTATGAGCACAGTCCTTCCATTTAGATCGTGAAAATTCGCCCTCGATACTTTCCCAGTCTCACCTTCGTGTGCAACCTCGTGCTGGGAAATCACATTCGTATATCGCATAAGTACACATTTTAACGATACATAACACAAGAGAATGTCGAATATGCAAGTTTACGATGGAAACATTGATCAAATCTCTACCAATTATCAACTTATCCAAATCAATCTCAATTCAAGCCCTTTAATGAATGACATTTGAATCATTTTTGATCTACCTGACTCACAAAATGTCAAAAATTATAAATCTAAGTTCATAATCATACCCAGCGAATCTCTTCAGGCTTATAAGTTTCTCTCCATTTGAGTGTCTCTTCCAACATTTTCTTTGCCTTATCAACATTCCAGTTCCTAGCTACCAAATATCTCCTCAGGCTAGCATCAGAACAGAACTTTAAACTGCGGCCAGAGAGCGGTCCGATAGCGTCTCTCAGTTCATTGACCTGCACACAGAATCACCATCCAGGAATTCATTTTCATTGCATTTGTGAAAACATCTTCATTCAAGTCAAAATTACAACATTATCTTGATATGGAAATTCAATTGTTGAACTAAATTGTTTTGACTTTTTTCCCCAGATAACATTTCAAACACTCTTCTGAAAATTATTTTGATCAGAGAATTTTACAATTGCATAAATCATGATCAGCGACTTTTGATCATTGACTTGCTATAACCATGTTTGTTGAGAAAATGATAAATGGAATTTTTTTCTTGAACAAAAATAAAAAATAAAAAAAATCAAGTGTGGATTTTATTGTTACCTTAGCATCTCTCTGTTCAGAGTCAATCTCCTGAGGATTCTGAGAATGTTTTCTTCGGAGAAACATGCTTACTGCTAGCAAATAAAAACAACCAAAAATATGAAAAATTGAAAAAATAAGATACAATCTCTCAATATATTTAAGAATTTGACCCACATCAAATAAAATAATTATAACAAAAACAATGAAACATTGTAATTATAATCCATATATAATATCATATTTTCATCAGTAAAAGTGTGTCTAAGAAACTTTGAACTCATAATTTGAACAGAACTTCTATGATCCAACAATGTCAAAGTTAAACAGATCTAAATTTGACAACCCAATAACTAATACAGATACTTATACCACTCCAAATTCAGAATTTATAACAATAACTTCAAAAAGTCTTTTTTTTTTTTTTCAGTTTCTAGCGGACTGAATGGAAAAATATACCTGAAGAAGGAGGATATATATATATATATATATATAGAGAGAGAGAGAGAGAGAGAGAGAGAGAGAGCTCAAACTCAAAAAGTTAAAAGTGGAATTGTTGAAAAGAGAGAAGAGAGAAGAGATGCGTTATATTAGGTGCTTTGTCTGCACGACAGTTTCTCATTAAATTCTTGGAACCGAAACAGACATGGAAGAGAATCAGGACCAGTGAGATTTGTTTAAAGTGTTGTTTTCTTCATTTCTAGTAGAGAAACTGTTAGTATACCGCAATGCTGGCTTTTATTGCTTCACTAATGGCTTTGAGGTCGACTTTTCAATGAAGTATGAAATGGGTCGGATCAAAATGTAAATCTTTTATTCAATTTATATGATGTGTAATGATTTAACATATTGACTAGACATGGTTTGGGTACCCCGCACAACCACACATGATATCAATTTATATTTGTGACTCAATTATTTGATTTCAATATCTTAACCATTGGATTAAAAAGCACATAAACAAATGGATGGTTGAGATATTGAACTTAAACAACTGAGTCGGAAATTTGAGTTGATATAGCATGACTCATTCTATAAAGTCAATGTGAAATGTTTGATCCCATAGTTGACAATAATGTGACTTATACTTTATTTTGCTTTGAATGGAAATAATGTGTCACCATTCACCAACTTCATAGTTGCCAAATTAAAGGTGAAATCAATTAATTGGCTTTAATGGTGCAATTATGTTGTTGCTAGACTTTAAAACCCGTTATGGTCAATCTTATTTTAATTCCGATGATTTCAATTGTTAGGGTTCACTGGAATTCATAATTACTACACGTATTAATTTACTTTCAATTAATTAGTTTGGTAATTGTAATAACTCAATAAATATATATATTCTACCCTACAAGCTAGTGTTTTAAAAAAAATAATCCAACCAATTTGTTTTACAAGAATATTTTTGTTTTAAATCTACCCTTATTAAAAGAATATTTTTTTTTATTTTAAATCTACCCTTATGTTAGTCATGGTGGCCGGCAGCCGGCTAAGTCAAAATAATTGATCAAGCTGTTGACTATCATGCATTACAATCGGAATAAAATAAAATTTATATTTTTTTTTGATGAGATCTATCTATCCATCTGTTTAAAACTTTATAAATATAATTTAGTATTTTAACTTCTTGTGCTACAACTTTTTTTTTTTTTTTTTTACATTATCTATCTATCTACCAGGTTTTTTTTTTTTAAGTTTTTACCATTAGTAAGATTCGAGTTGCTGACTTGAGAATCATTTACCCAAACCCCAGAGTTTGTCCATCTAGCAGCTGAGCTACGCCCATGTTGGTCTTTTGCTACAACTTCTGAACATGAAACTTTGACTTGTAAATGATTTAGAGCTTGTTTGATTGGGCTTTTGAAAAACCTCTATTGGTAAAAGTTCTACCTGTAGTAGATCTATTAAAAATAAAGTTTTTGAAAAAAAATAAAAAATTATAGATGTTTGATTGGTAGATTTTAAATATATATATATATTTGGAGAAGCACATTTCTATGAGCTGTTGCTTAGTAGAGGTTTAAACTCTACTGGTATCTATTCAATTTAAAATAGATAATCTCAAAAGCCCAACCAAACAGCTAAAACAAACTCAAATAGACGTTTGTAGACGTTTTGAAGCGGTAGAAAGCTCAACCAAACAAGACTTAGCAAGTAAGTAAGACATCATTTACTATATTATTTTATAATTTATGACAATTCATATATTTATCATTTGGGTATAAATTTAAATAAAATAAAAACTGGACTATCTAATAATATTTTTAAAAATATATGAAACATTATTGTGTCAAAAAGTAAATTTAGGTGGAAGAAAAAGAATTTTAGAGATCTTCTGCCAAGCCAATTTCACTAAGTAGACATAACATTGTGATTTGATCACAATTTATATAGTAATGCGTGAATCACATTTAAATTTGACCGGTAGTTATTGCAATATAATATTTAACGTGAATTATATATGGCCTCGGCGCCTCGCGCACACGTCAGTTGAATATTAGAATATATATGGAGTTGTTGGAATTTGACTTCAAATTCAATTTTGGGACTGGACCAAATTAGTTGTGACTTGTGAAAATTGAAGAACAAGACTGGAATATTGGTAACGATTTCAACCAAAAAAAAAAAAAGACTTGAATGGAATGGAATCATCGATCTTTTGTCAATTTGAGTTCCCATTCGAACCCTGCTGCCTCTCTTACATAAAGAAAATATTCGGTGTACAATGCATCCAATCATTGATATCATATAACGTGATATGGAAAACAAATTTGATTGATTATTCATTACACGTGACATGATATTATTGATTGATTAAGGTCCATTGCATCAACTGCATGGAAGATTTTATCTGAATTAAAACTTTATAGAAATTTGTACTTCACCAAATTTTAACAGATCAAATTAGATAAAAGTTGTGTCTTTCACTTTCATGTGTGATAAATTAAGCAAAATTTTGTTTTCTTTTAACAGTTGTACCAACAATTGTGGGGTACTGTTCAAAGCTGATGTGATTAAAGTAGTAAAATAATATGCAAAATCTGACCCACGAGGGGTTAGCATAAATGTAAGCATGTGGTTTGTTCACACAAGGTTTACGGTTTCAAATTTTGAATCCTATTAGCACATACATGGTTAAAGGCTATAGTTTTCTTTTTCTCAAAGACCGTAAATTTCGGTGGGGTTTTCAATTTCGAACTCAGATTCGTTAAGTAGGTTTGAAAGATTTTTGGGTTTCAAAAAAATGGAAAAACCTGATGAATAAGCAGCTAATTTTAATTTTTTTTTTTTTTTTTTTAGGGGGGGGAATAAGCAGTTAATTAGCACTAATGAAATAGAAACCGTTTAGCTATTGGGCCTCTTGCCAATGTAGTTGGACTCTCCAATTGGAACCTCCACCACCAAGGTTCAACACCCATGGCACGTGTGTATATATATATACATATATTCTTTGTCCCTCCTTGGCTATCAAGTGTGGGCGCTCTCTCCCCTTTAGTGGGAGCAGTTGTCCGGGCTGTGCTTGTAGAGTCCTATTCTCGCAGGGTCCCTACAATTGTTGTAATTTAAAAAAGAAAAAGAAAAAAAGAAACAGATTAAATTAAACCTCTGAATTATTAATATTTCTCAGGTGTCTTTGCCTCGGGCCCGTGGCCCTGAAATATAGACCAATGGATATTCTTATATTTGAAAGCCTAGATTTCTATTGGGCCATAGCCCAAGCCCAGAGAGAGCACGTTTTATTTATTTATTTTTTTTTTTTTTTTAATATTACAAATAACTGCAGAATTACAATAAGACTATTAGAACGATCAAAAAATACTTGTACGGTCTGGATATTTACTTCCATAACAGGAGATAACTGTCCTCACAAACCGGGAAGAAAACTCTCCACATATGCTTGTATAATGTGTATAGTGTGGAAGGAGATGCACTACCACTTGTGCTAAAAAATAATGTGCGAGAGAGCATGTATTTAGTTGTCTGCAATCCACTTGTCTTGTCGTATTTCCTACACTGTCTTACGAGTATCCTAGAGTTCTAAATGGATTAGTTAAAAGAGATCTTGGGGTTAAAAATACGATGGATTCTTCTACTTAATAGGATTGTCATCACGAACCTAAATCCATTCATTTCTCAAGCATTTTTTGCTTATTAAAAAGGTGGCGAATTATACTAAAATTGCTCTTGAAACACAAGAAAAAAACATATGTAGAATGATCTCATGCACTCAATTTATTAATTAACATGAGATGGGATCATGTTATGAGTTGTTATTATAATAGGTCACAGATAAATTTTTCTCCTCAAACAAACTAGAAAACAGCTTCTAAAATTAAAAATAAAATAAAATAAAAATAATTTAGACTTTTTGTAACACAGCTATACATAAGAGGTCAAGTAAGAGGCCGTGTCCGAGAGAACAGGAATGCAGGATTTTCCATCAAAAGAAACCAATTCCACGTAAGAGGTCAAGTCACAAGCCGTGTCCGAGAGAGCAGGGATTCTCGCAAGACAGAAAAGTGTTCGTGAAGAGTTATATTTAATATAACTTCTATAAATAGTAATTAACAAAGAACCAGCAAATGCATTATCATGAATATATAACTGATCAACGCGGTTTTTCAGTCTATAAAAAAAATCTATTTAAATTCCAAAAATCACACCAACCCCACCACCACCTAAATACTTGAAAAGCAAAAACACACTGTCATTGCAATTCTAATTAATTTATATATATATAAAAAAAAAAGATCATAAGATCATCAATGAAGGAGTTTAGCAGATCAAGCTTCAAGCTTGAAAGGGCTTCTTCAGTGGGGCATGGAAGATCATCAAACAGTGGCGGCGGCTTGCTTCCGGGAACAAGATCTGTATCTGCAAGATTTGCAGGTTACAAGAGGCTATCGAAATCGATGATATTGAACACCAGCGAGAATGATCATTACAATGACAATAAATTTGACAACCAATGTTGTGATAGTACTATTGAAGAGAATAAGAAGAAGAAGAAGAAGAAGAGTTTGGGTTTCAAGTTTATAAGCAAAGTGTTCAGCTTCAACAAGAAGAATCATACGACGTCGTCGTTGGTTTGTGAAGATGGGATGTGTCAGAGACTGGATGTGAATGGGACACAAGAGGAGAAAAAGAAGAAAAAAATTTCCAAGCTTGGTGTTGGTGGATATATCTCCAAAGAGAAAGCTTAGCTAGATATAGCCTGTGCATGCAAATTATGCAAAGGATGGGTACGTACGTAGAAATACAAAAATAAATAGTAGAGATAATATTCGTAAATCTTCTCAATTTCTGGGTCAATTGTGTGATTTAAAAAAAAATGTTTGTATTTCTTTAATTCCATCGGATTTTATAAATTTATTTCGGATTGGGATTTTGTTTGTGCCAACAAATTTAAAGAGAAAAAAGCAACGCCAAAACCAAAACCAATTGATTAATTAACATATTTCAATTAAATCAAATTGTATAGATGTGCATGACCGATCCATAAGCGTAACATATTTCATCATGTCAGTATTTGATGTGGTACACATTCTCAGATAAAATTCGGAAAGTAATAATCAAGTAAATATATATAGAGTATCGAGGGTCTGATCATTTTATATAGTTCACTTCGGATCCCGAAAATCTTAGGACCGGCCGGTCCGGCCCTAGTTGTATTTATATGCAATTTTGGAAGTGCTATTTTCAAACGTTGCTAGAATGTTTGACATAATAGTAAGAAGAATATTATCTCTCGGTTAAGAAGAATATTTTCAAGTGCTAATTAATGATTATGTACTGGTCTAGGCAGCTAAGCTAAGCTTAAGAATATGTATACTCTATGTGCTCGTGACATTGTGAAAGATAACGCAATAAAAAAGAAAGAGAAAGCAATATTTTTTTACAAAATTAGTTTTACTTTATTCAAAAAACAGTACATAATCATTAATTAGTTCGTATCGCCACATGAAATACAACTATGGACGATTAGTACATGTTGACGAGTAGTGGACGACCACATATGCATAAAATTAGAATTTTATATGAATGATTTTAAGTTAACTTCACAATTGATGGCTAGTTGCTAGTTGCTACAATGGTAATTGGTTGGAGCCTGGACTCCTGGAGGCTGTGGACTGTGGTGCTAGAGTTGGAAGTGTGAGGCAGTTGAACAGGGGCGTACCTAGGATTTTTTTACTGGGATGGGCTGAAACAGAACTGTATTTTTTTTGAGGAAATTTCATTATTTAAAAAGCAAAGATACATTTATATAAGGAGACAAAATGAGCATCGCACCTCAAAATGCATGTACTAAAAAATTATATAAACTTTTGATAAGATAACATTAAAAAAAATATAAAATTTTGGACAGAACTAACCATTGGGCCAGCTAATCACTGTGTTTAAAAGTATAAAATTTGAGGAGGATTTCATTAGAAGTGACATAATACAGACTCAAAATTAGAAATATCAAACTTAAAACCCTAACTTGTTAATTAGAAATAAATTAAAAATTAAGAAAATGGCCTTTGAGTGTAAGAATGAAAGGATGCATTTTTTTTTC
This sequence comes from Acer yangbiense, assembly GCA_008009225.1. NCBI lineage: Eukaryota > Viridiplantae > Streptophyta > Magnoliopsida > Sapindales > Sapindaceae > Acer > Acer yangbiense. The sequence continues at coordinate 4,412,099 of CM017766.1, read as the reverse complement.
TTCTTTTTGATATTGAAGATAAATGATTGTTGTAATGTTGTTTAATAACTTGAGATTTTAATTTTTAATTAACACAATATAGAATGAGAGAAGATGAGTGGGACCGGGATTTATAGAAGAGAGCAAAGGAGGGTTGGTGTGATACTGTGATGTGGTTTGGTGTGATATGAAGTACTGCTGTGAGGTTAGATGGTTTGCTAATCAGAGCAGCCATTTTTTTTTTTTTTTAAAAGCTGATCCGGCTATAGCCCGTGTCAGCCCTCCAATCCATCCGCCTCAATGAGCGGCAGAGTTGATGCCTAGTGGGGAAATTCTTGTCGGTTTGATTTATGTTACTTCAAATTCCGTCAATGATATTATTTTCGTATAATCCGAAAAAATTAGCTCAAAATTTGTGACATTTTCCTTTTGTATGGACAATGCTTGGGTACTGACTAGTCAGTACCCAAGGTACTGACCAACCAATAGGGTTTTGTCACATGGTCCATTTGTGAAAATGGAAGGAAATAAATGTAAAAGATTAAAAGAAAAAAGTCACGTGGCAACACCATATTAGTGGGTCAGTACCTTGGGTACTGACTAGTCAGCACCTTGGTACTGACTAGTCAACACACAAGCAATTTCCCGAATGAATAGGGAAAATTACAATAAAGTATCCTAACATTTAATGAAAGCGTAATGAAATTGTACTTTTATCATAATTACAAGAAAGTACCATTAACGAACCATTTAACCGTTAGAATTAATGGTTGACAAGTCAAATAATAGCAAATATCTAAATTAACCCTAAATGCAATAAAACAACTTCACAGTGTCCAATGGAAAACTGCCACATCATTAAATATTTTTTAAAAATCAAATAAATTTATTTTGAAAAAAAAAAAAAAAAAACCATATCGATATATCTAAGACCATCTCCAACCCTCAACTCCAATTTATTACAACTTTGCTCTAAAATGCAGTAACTTTCACACTTTTATCTCTAACCCTCAACTCCAAATCCTACTCTAAAAAGAATATTTCATTCAATATTCCCTTTCAACCAATCAAACAATTAAAAAACAATAAAAAGTAGCACAATAGCTACACTATTTCTCAAAGGGTCGCTAGATCTGGCGTTGGAAGAAGAGGAGCTACACTCTGGCGCAAAAAATGGTGCCTCGGTTGGAGAAGAAAAGTTGCGCCAAAATGGAGATTTGCAATTCGGTTGGAGATGCCCTAAATCCTAATGGAGGGAAAAAAAAATAGAAAACACATCCAAACCCGATCTCCAAGATCGGAACTTGCCATGGAGGGGAGAACATGCAGCAATAGGAGATAGAGAGAGAGCACTGTCGGCAGCGGATGGCGTGGAGGGAAGGGGCGGTGGTGGTGAGGTCTCTAATAATGGAGATTTGAGTTTTTGTGAGAATTTTTGTTGATTTAGTGGGTAGAGATCTTCAATGGAGATTTCGAGTTTTCGTTTGAGAATGAAGTAGATGTTGTTGAGGATGAGATTGAAAAGAAAGAAATGTTGATGATGGTTGGAAGAAGAAAAAATGGAGATCTGGGTTATCAAAAAATAAAGTTCTATATGAGTGAGAAAAAAATAGAAGAAGAAGAAGATGCTCAGATCTACCTAAAAATAAAATTTATTTATTGTTTTTGTTCTTTAAATTGATGCGTTTTTAATTTTGTGTTCTTTAAATAGATGATGATGATTGGGGAAGAAATAAAATGGTTGAGAAAAAAATTGAAGAAGAAGATGCACACTGCACAGATATGCCAAAAAAGGAAAAAAAAAAATGTTTTATTGATCTACCAAAAAAGAAAAAAAAATGTTTTATTTGTTTTAAAAATTGATCAAGGAAAATAAAAATGGTTGATGAGAATTAAAGAAGAGATCTCCGTTCCAGATTTCCAAAAAAATTATTCTAATTTTTTACTTTAATTTAATTTCTTTAAAAAAAAAAAATTAAACTAATTTAATTTCTTTAATTGATGTTGATGGAAGCAGAAAATTTGATGATTTTTGTTATTTAATTTTTCTCTCTTCTTAATTTTCTTTAAAAAAATTGTGAACCGGATATTCATTTTCCAAGGATAAAAAGACTACATTACCCTGACACTTTGATATCTATTAGCTAAGTCAAGGGTACCTTCTTGTAATTTGATAAAAGTAGTCTTGCTGCATTTTTATTAAATGTCAGGGTACTTCATTGCAATTTACCCTCTTGAATATTTTCAAGGTTTACAGTCGAAGAACAATTGAAAAACAGTACATAGATCTGAGTGGATTCGAACCACCATCCTCCGAGGACCACAAGTAGGGCCCAGGCGCTCTTCCCATTTTGAGCTTACAGATCTTTCACAAAGCAAATAAGCCACCAGCGGTCAAAAATGTTACACTTTAAAGAATCTTTCTTACAAAATTAGTTTATTTGTGCGTACTGTATTTGTAATTCTAAAAATCCATAAAATTTTAAAAACTTTCCTAAAATCTGGTTTTCTGAAGAAATAAATACTGACATACCAATCCTTTTTACTGTTGTACAATGCTATCAACTAGAATTTGAAACGTACATACTCGCAAATCACTCTGAATTGTTTATCCATCAACCTCTCCGCTTCATTGCCTCATTGCCAAGATAAGTATCAAACGTAAAAATAGTCTTGATCACAAGGTCTTTTTAAAATAGTTGTGAAAACCATATCTTTCCTGTTTTTTGTAAACCAGTAACCACAAAAAGTCCAGGTGAACAGTTTGGAAACAAAAATGCTTTAGTGGGTCTCTCCTTGAATGAATCTCGAGTACATAATTTGGTATATGGTGAAAAAACAAATCAGCTTAGTAGGCGTCTCCTCATATGATTCTTGGAGTCGGATAAACTGGCACTTGGTCAAAATTTGTACAAATTTAACTTTCTTTCAGACCAATTAGTGTCATCTCAATATTTATCTTCTTTATCAACAAATAAGATCTTTCATAAAGATCTCTAGGAATAGGATTTTTTATTATTTCGATTACTTAGAATCTAAACCAAGTAGGATTTATTTTTTCCTAAGATAAGAACCACTTGACAAAACAGAAAGTAGTAAATAAAGAAAACAGACAATTGTTTTTTTTTGTATCATTTGGTTATCACTAAATAAGCTTTTAGATAATTAAAAAAGTTGTTTTTCACCTACTTAGAAAAGCCTAAATTTATAGCTTTTCTAGATAGATCTTCTGCAGTTTTTTTAATAACACTAAAATCTCCAATATAACCCTATAATTTAATATTTGCTAAAGTATTTTGGTAATTATATCATTAAAAAAACTTTTTTTTAATTGATAACCAAACAATCACCGACTTTCATTTAAAAATTCTACCTCTAAAAAATCTACTACAAAAAGAGCTACTTGAGAAGCTCTTCCAAACGTACTCTAAATTGAGCTATATTAGAAAAATTCAATAATCTAAATAAATCATACTTGACTTAAACTCCAAGTAACCGAAATAATAAAAATCCTAAAGATCTTTATAAAAGATCTTACTTTACTTGCTGAGAAAATAAATAACGAAAAAACACTAAAGATCAAAATGAAAAATAAAATTACACAGTTAACCCTTCATTAAATTAATATTTCTTTAAAAAAAAAAAAAAAAAGATGAAACAAACAGCGAAAGATGGGTTCAAATTGGAGAAAAGATTGAACTTTTTAATAACAAAGTTTGAACTTGGGGGATTATAATGGGTTGGAAAAATTAGGTGATTGAGGGTCTTCACACTTCAGTCAAATTTATATTTTTCTCACTACTACAAGTACAAATTAAAAGCCTTCACACTTACCTATAAATACCAAACCATATTTAATGCAAGAATCATTCAAGCAAAATAGCAACCACAGCATTTTTACTACTAATGAGATGCAAAGGTATGAAAGATAACAGAGAGACACAGTATAGCTTACAGAAAAAGAGATGCAAAGGTATGAAAGATACTACTAGTTTAGTGTTCAACTCTCTTTCAATAATAATAAAAAAAGAGTTTAGTATCTAACTCCAAAATTTTACTACTGGAAATATATAAAACTTTTTTTTTTTTTGGTTAATTTCCCTCACAATTTTCATCCTGCACACCTTTAGGAATTGATCTATTATATCCTAAGACTAGTTTTAAATACTTCTACACTACAACTTAGTTTCACAACCCAATCCCCAAATAGGAGTTTCGGAACCGAAATCTCCGAAATGGAATACAATCCCAAGTCGCTGGGTTTAAGATTATAGACTTACAATTCTTCATATAACATAACAAATGCTTGAGCAATATTTTAAAGTCCCACTACAAAAGAGAACCTATGTGGTGATGAATTTGTTAGTTTATTATGAAAATAAGATTTCCAAGTTACAACAAAATAAAGAACTATTGAAATGAAACCACTGGCTATACCAAAAGAAGCAGTGGCTCGTATACATCAAATAATCAGTAATTAAAGATTTACCAATGTCTCGTATACTTAAAAGAATCAGTAGTTAAAGATTTACCATGGAACAAAAATTAAACTAGACATGGCTAATGATGAACAAAATTATTGCATGTGAGAATAATACAAAAAATAATCTATTGTAATCCATAAATCAATAAACTTGAACTAGCTTATAATTTAATAAACAACTGAATGAGTCAATAATAATCAGAGATCAGAATTGAAACATCAAGAAGCATTAAGCAAATCAACAAAATATCTCTAAACGGCTTTAGTAAGAAACAATTGAAACATCAAAAAGCATTAAGAAAATCAACAAATTATCTCTAAAAGGCTTTAGTAAGAACTGAAAAATGAATAATCAAAACTGTAACATGATGTGGTGGAAACAACCACACGATAAGGCCAACTTGCTTGTATATGATAAATTAAGCAAACTAATTAAACATAAAATACTTAATACTGAAACTAAATTTGATTATATCACCTCAAATGTTGCACTGTTATTGCTAAATTATTCGTTGGGAAAAACTTGAATGAGTGTTGAATTGCTTTTTCATTAAACTTCATTAATCCCGCTGCTCAGTCAAGGCCAACACTTCAGGATGCTCGCTTTTCAGTGTGAAATTCAATTACCTATAACTTCAGATCAAATTGAGCCACTTGATATCCTCGGTCTCCAGTTATCTTCCAGCTAATAGATGAAAATGTATGTAAAAATAAAAGCCCTGAAAGGGCAACATAAACTTAACCCTAACCAATCATCTTTAAAATTAGTTGTAATAACAAAAAAAAAAAAGATCAAGAAACAATAACATAGAAACTTCAGTCTCCATAACCACAAAAAATGAGCTCACTACTGAATAATTTGTATTATTGGACCTGAAAGGATACAATTGTATACAATGAAACTGATATTGTCATCGAAACCAGAACAACTTTCAGGTTTAAATAAAATAAGGAATATATTTACTATATATTTGCAAAAATTATTATTTAATAATTATTTCCATCCAAGAATCTGTGGTTGTATCAACGAGAAGCACAATTTTGTAGTTTCAGGTCTGCAAATATAAGTGTAATAGAGTGATTAATCTTTAATTATTATGAATGCAATCAACGGTGCCATATGGGAATCAATCTATCCTTTAACCTGGAGATGTAAACCAACTTCCATTGTACCTTTCTGAACTCCTCATTGAAAAATATTGCACAACTGTAAATGATAGATCTAAGTCAGAATTGTTCATTTGAAAAAAACACTTCTGGCACCAAAATAATTTCTAGGTTTCGTAACGCACACCTAGGGAGCCTACAGTATTTAAATTCAAGCGTAAATATATATGATGTATATGGACTATTGAATTGTGAATTTTACCTTGAAAGCCTTCCCAGAATTGCATCGTTAGCTGATGATGTGGATGATGTAGATCGAATGGTGGTGTGAGCATGAAATAGATATGAATAAAGTAAAGCGAACGCGAAGAAAAAGAGCAAGACGACACAGCACACACACACCGGAGGAGAGAACCCGGGCAACTCCCGTGCGATCTCCCCTCGAAAACAAAAAAGGTAAATTTTTTTATTAAGAATATTGGTGACCTGCCATGCAAGCGCACCCGTCATGGCAAAGGTCAGGGATGACAAAAGATTAATCAGGGCTCAATCGGCGCTATTTTATATAAGCAAGCCTTTTCGCCACCGACATCTTTACACATCCACATATATAACAACCCGATCCTACTGTTTACATCGCATAGCCTTAATCATAATCATCATCGGACCATGTCACCTCCGTTACATGCCTCTCGCTCTTCGACTAACGTAATCCAGCAACGCGATCATTTACCAGCAGATTCTCCAACGAAAAGATATCTAGATTTGGTAATTATAAGCAATAATGACAATCCGATCGTAGAAAACTCAGATCTGGAACCAATACATCAAATAACAACCTATAAATAAAATTTTATTTTTACCAGCACCGAGGAAGCGCTAATTCGAGAAGAGCAAAGCCATCGACGAAGCTGGAGGTGATTATAAACCGCACGTACCAGATCTGGTTCAAAAACCTAACAAACGAGCAGATCGTCAGAAAATAATAAGAACAGAAGACAAAACGAGCTCGAATCCAGGTGCTAACCTTCAACAAGTCCGATGAGCTTGAAGCTGGCATCAGGACGTAGATCGTCGAACGGTTGAACAGATTTAGAGAACGAGAAGTTCAGATTAGAAGCCATAAGAGCTAGATCTGTACGAAACAGATTTTAGAGAAAAGACAAAGAAGGAAAACTAATAACGAATTGAATGGGATATTGGGATGTGAATAATAAAGAGCGAACATTGTCCTTATATATAAAAGCGTTGAGTGAAATGGATGGACACGATTAAAGGGTAGTTATAAGATGGACGGCTATTGTGCGCGCGTAACGTGCGGGATTCGGTACCATGTTCTTATCTGGTCTTTCAAGGAAGGAACGTTAAACGTTTTATTTGCGCTGGATACACATCAGCTGACCCCGTGTTACACGACTCTACAGCGAGTTTTGGAAATATATTAATTTGGAATTTAATTTTTGGAAATATATAATTAAAATTTTGGTGGCCTTATGTTACTTGTCTTTTGGGCTTTCCGGTAAGACACTTGGGCCTTTGGAAGCTATTGAAATGAAGGTAAGAGTAATTTATTTATTTATTTTAGTCGTTACATGTAATTCAAAATTTGAGAGAAAAGATACAACTCGAATTCATAATTGTATAATTGGATACCAGTATACCATTAAACCAATTTCATATTGTCGTGAATAAAAGAGTATGAGTGAACAAATTTTTATCAAGCTTCTAATTTATTGTTTTTTATTTTAATATTATTTTAATGATTCATATGGTTGATAATTGGATTTAATTTAGCAATAACTTATTAAAAAAAAATGTTTTTGGACCAATTTTTTGAATTGTGTATTATTATTACTCTACTAGATCACACTTAATAGACTCAAAGAGGTTTTTAATGTTTCATATTTTTATGTGTTTGGTATCATTTTTTAAATAGTATTTTCAAAATCGTCTATTAATAAATAAAAATATGATGTTAAAATACAAAATTAAAGGTAACTTTGATTCTCTGGTAAAGAATATAGGTCATTCAAAGTTTAAAATAGTTTTTTTTTTTTTTAAAGATTAAAATAGTATTTTTAAAATCTTCAATTAATAAATTGAAGGCAACTTTGATTCAGTGGTAAAGAATATAGCTCATTAAAAGTTTAAAATAGTTTTTTTTTTTTTTTTTTAGATTAAAATAGTTTTTTTTAAATCTTCTATTAATAAATTAAAATTTGATGTTTAAAAAAAAAATGAAGGCAACTTTGATTCTCTGGTAAAGAATATAGCTCATTAAAAGTTTAAAATATATATATATATATGAAGATTAAAATTATCTTAATAAATTAAAAAATGATGTTAAAAAAAATTGAACGCAACTTTGATTCTCTGGTAAAGAATATAGCTCATTACCAATCATGTGTTGGTATGAGTGGTTCGGTGCTCTCATCTCTTAAGCAAGGTCGTGGGTTCAACTCTCCTTGTGAACGGAGCTACACATATTGGGAGCACTTTACCCCTTAGTGGGCCGACCCGGTGCGAGTCCGGATTAGTCAGGGTATGGTCTTGGCTAATTGCACCGTATGGTGGATCCGCCCCACCCGGAAACCGGATGGTATAAACCAAAAAACAAGAATATAGCTCATTAACAGTTTAAAACATGGAGAGAAAATGTTTGATATTGCTTTTAATGTTTTATTTTTATTCCTTTTTTAACAATTACAATATTACAGTATCAAAAAAGAACGGTCATAACTCAAAGCCACAAGTAATGCTCGATTGGAGATTTGGAGCAATTCTCTCTAATATAAGAAAATATTTTTTGCTCTTTTGCTCAGATGAAATTAAAATATCATTAAATTGTTCTTTATTTCATGGTCCGACTACAAATGGCTTTGATCAATCAAAAAAACTAATGTTCAAATCCATCAAAATTTGAATTTAGGTGCTATAAAAATAGCAACCATGATTCATTATTTTGCCATAAACGCAAATTAGGTTTGTTATGCGACCAAAAATGTTCCTACGAGAAACATTATACATACATAACATAGAAATAAAAGCCAATAAACGTAAATAATTAAAGTCACGTAACGTTTCACATCGCTTGCATCTAACTCGAGTCGGTTTGATGCCTGGACGTTTCCTTCTCCTTCACTTCACTTCCTTGGTTCTTGTCATAAGCTTCAAAATTACAAAACCAATAATAATAAAGTCAGGCAAAATTAACAACATCAATATTGTTTACAAAAATTAACAAATTGTAATAATATAAAAAAAATAAAATTCTTTTGATGATTAGATATATGATATCAGAAATCTCTAACCTGGGTGATTTTCATGGATTTCCTTATCAACTCCAGCTTTGGGTGGAAAGGACTGGTTGCTTCCTGTACAAGTCCCACCAAATCCTTCCTCATCAGACCTAGTGGCATATCCCTCTCCAAATGAATGAGACATCACGTCCCTAATTTAATCACAACCCACAAATAATTTAATTTAAATTAAATTAAATAAAAACATGCAACTACACTTGATCAACCTAGCAAACCGTTTGAAAAAAAAAAAAAAAAAACCTTAGCAAAAAACCAGATCAGGAGATGATCCGAGAACTCTTGATTAGAATAATGTAACTCACCCAGTTTTCTTTGTCAGATTGTGGGACTTGTCTTCTGTGCTCTCGGATTTCTCTGGTCGCGTAGACTGCATAGTTGTGGCCTGCCGGAATCTAACAGCTGAAGTTTTTTGAGCGACACAAGGTGATAGAAGAGACAAGAAAACAGTCGGTGGATTGGTTCTAATTGATCGGATTACGTGATTCATTTTTCGTGTTCTGGTTTCTGGACAACTCTATTTATATATAATTAACATACGAAATACTATTAGTGATAAATATGAGACACTGACAAAGCCAGAGTCAGCAATTTAGTAGGTCCAATCAGAGACATCTTAGGAAATACCACAAGTTACCAGAATTCGACGCTTGCGCTGTTGCGACACGTAGCATATGAATGCCACTTGTTGAGCTACGAGAGAGGAAGAATGGAAGATGGTTCGTGGACTTTAAGCTTTTGGGATGATTTATTTATGGTTTGTGCCTTTGTGGCCGACAGATGGCTTGATTGTTATTAGCCACCTTGATGTGAAGATAAAACTGAGAGATTCCTCTACAACTCTCTTATGCTTTTATTTTCTCATTATGTAACTAAACATTTATCTAGGGGATTGATGTGAGGAGTCATCCATGTAATTAATTAGTCTACTTTTTTTGATTCAATTCGATTTTAGTCTCTTTTATTGAATTAATTATTCTAATATGTTAACCGATATTATGTTGTGACCGCAATCAATGTGGGTTATTGATTAGTTTATCTATCAAATTAGTGTTTGGATGTGAATGACCCTTCCGTTTGAACCCTAATCCCAAGCTTAATAAAAGAGAAAATTGATGTATGCATGACCATACGACGTTAATTTGGCTTAGTGTTTTGTGCTAAAAAGGGGTTTCTACCATTATTTATCGCATGACCTTGTGTGAGTAATGAGAAAGACCTTCTGATTCATCTTGAAACAAGTCCTAAAATTGGATTAAAGTACTTAAAGAGACTAATTGAGAGCATTGAGTGGTTTGAGAATGATTCCCTAGTGCTTTCTTCCCTATATTCATTCCTTGTGTGAGTTGCGTGCTTAGCTTTAGTTTTAATTACAATTTGCAATTAGATTAATTTCAAGAAATCTTGTTCTCAATCAAGCATTATGCAATTTAATTTTCATGCACTTAGAGTAGATCCTTCATAGATTAATTGGCTTTTGACCGATAGAATCATTGATCCCACTGAACGAACTTTCTTTTAAATTGAACATAATTTATTGATCAATTTTGACGCTCCAATGAGATTGCATCATTTATCTTGAGAACATAAAAATAAATTATAAAATTATAATTTGATGCAATTTCATTGGACGGTCTCACGATCTCACTGCGTGGCAGTCCCATACACTATTTTCTTTAAAACTGATTTTGAGCTATTATTTTTCAGTTGCTTAGCACTGATTCGTAGCCATTTTAGACATGTGATCAATAGAAGACAACCATTAAAATAAGGAGAAGTTCTTCGGCGCATCAAGTGCACGGGTTTGGGAGGAATACACGACTCGAACCTATAAATATAAGTCGTAGATATGAGGAACGTACTATTAAGTTAACCTCGTCGTGTACCCAGAAAAAGTGTAGCAATATTGCAGGAAAGATGGGCCGTTTGCTTGGATCAAACATTAGATTTTGGTTGGGTAATTCAACACACCAAGGTCAAGTTAGACACTGACCCAGAAAGAGTTTTTGTGGACAATCATGCTTGAACATTTAGGCCCATCACAGATCTATACAATACAATCCTATTGAGAGTTTCGTAGTTGTTGGATTTGAAACTGGATATTGAATTTTAATCCAATGGCTCACATAATCCAAAATATTAAAAAATAAATAAATAAATAAAATTAAAGAATATAATTACTGGATTATAGCTAAATACTCATATTATTTATCATCATCAGTGAAGGCAACCCAATCGATGATGCATTTCTCATCGCACGAACCAGAGACCGGTCCACATATCCATCGCTTTGTAATGTTAGCATTACAAATTTGTTTATGTAAATCAGTCTGTAAAAATAAAATTCAATTTTGAGTTCAAGATTTTAGAAAAATATTTCTTAGAATATTCCAAAAATAATTTATGTAAGAGAATAAGGGCTTGTTTGGTTGAGCTTTTGAAAAACCTCTATTCGTAAAATGTCTACTTGTAGTAGATCTAATTGAAATAGAGCTTTTGAAAAATAAATTATAGTTGTTTGGTTGGTAATTAAAAAAACACTTTTATAGCCGTAGACTGTTTGGTTATAAAATCTCAAAAGTCTACTGAGATATTAAATTACTAAAAATGACATATTATTTATTCACTCTATAAAAAATTGAACTTGAAAGATTTTCTACATGTTAACTACATTTTCTATTGAACAATAATAATAAAATTCAAAACTTTTACCATATAAACTTAAAAGATTAAAAAAATTACCAGAAAATATTAAATTTTCAACAAAGTTAAATAATATTTTACTTGCTTTCAACAACTTAGATCATGTTTTTAATTAATGCCCGGTAAAAATAACTTTTGCATGTTTAAAATTAGTACGAAAGTCGTCCAATGTAGTTTGATGGTAATGACATTCAACCTGACAGTGTTTCAATTAATCCTAAAATAGACATTTGTATTTTCGTATGGATGCAATTTCAATTAAGGGACATATATCTATTATGAACTCTTATCTTCAATGACCTTCGATGACTGAAATTATAATTGCATTTTCCAACTAAAATTATAATCCTCTTTGCGACCGGATTATACAACCTGTAAGCCTTTGATTCTTCACTAACTCCGAGAAAAACACATTTCACTCCTTTGTCATCCAATTTTTTTCTCTTCTCATCAGAAATGTGAGCATATGCTATGCATCCAAAAATCCTGAAATGATCGACAGCCGGTTTGTGAGCAGCCCAAGCTTCTTCTAGGAGTCATATTTTTGACAGCAAAAGTGGGACACATGTTCAGCACACTCAGTTAACGGCTTCAGGCCAAAAACTCTTCGGAATTCTCCTGGTTGTCAACATGTTTTGCACCATGTTCATAATTATACGATTCTTTCTCTCCGCCACACCATTTTGATGTGGTATGTAGGCTACTGTCAACCGTCTACGAATTCCATGCATTGCACAAAAGTTTGTAAAATCATTGGAATTAAATTCACCACCACGATCAGTACAAAGGATTTTAATATCTCTCCCAGATTGCTTCTCAACAAATATCTTAAATCTTTTAAATAAACCACAAGCCTCATTTTTTTATTTCAAGAAATAAACCCATGTCTTCCTGCTATAATCATCTGTAAATGAAATAAAGTACATTTTGCTGCTGTTTGAGGCTGGATTGATTGGACCACAAAGGTCCGAGTGAATCAGCTGCAATGGTTGCTTAGCCCTCCATGCTTTCCCCATTGGAAATGAATCACGATGTTGTTTACCAACTACATAGTCTTCACAAATGTCCGAGGGACCACTGATTTGAGGAAGACCTGTCACCATGTTCTTCTGATGTAGAGTTCTCAAACTATTAAAATTGAGATGGCCATAACGCAAATGCCATAACCATGTGGAGTCTTGCACTTTTGTTGTTAAGCAGGTTTGATCATTATTCTGAATATGCAAAGGAAATAACCGATTGGCTGTCATCTAAACTTGAGCAATGAATCCCTTCTCTGGATGTTGAATTGAGCAACAACCCCTTCGAACAATTACTGTATAGTCTCTTTGTTGCAGCTGTCCCATAATAATAAGATTACTCTTTTATTCTGGAACATAGAAAACTCCAGTAATTTTGAAAATGCGATCTTTGACTTGCAGTTTGATAGTGCCTTGTCCCATGACAGAAATTCTAGAATTATTTTCAATCTTGACATTATCTTTAAAAGACTCATCCAAATCAGAAAATAAAGATTTGTTATCACACGTGTGGTTGCTGCAACCAGAGTCTAAATACCATTTGTCTGAATGAGATTCTTCCTGGGCATGGTAGGCCATCAACAATGTTTCTTCTTCGTCTTTCTCTACAAAGTTCGACTTCTCGCCCTCTCCTTTGTTGTAATACACTACAAGAAATTCAATCATCGACTACGGGCGATGCCCGTTGTGGATGTGTATTCACTACGGGCATCGCCCGTTATAACGTCCGTCGTCTGTGAAGGTGTGATAGAAAATGGCACGTTTCGAATACGGGCAATGCTCGTGATAAATAAGTTTGTCTACAACGGGCAATGCCCGTGGTCAATGCGTTACTGACAACGGGCATTGCCCGTGATCGATGAGTATTTTTTTTATTTAAAAAAAAAAAAAAAAAAAAAAAAAAAACCCTAATTTATTGATTTTATATGTAGCCTGTTTAGTGTAAATAATTGGAAGATTAAACTCACGAAGCATTCTATATAAAATCCACAAGCATTCAATATATATGTAAAATTTATAAATCCATAAACATTCAATTAAAAATCTTCAAGTATTAACATTACATTCACCCACAAACATTCACTTAATTAAAAAGCCTACTAATCTTAACAATAAGTTCACCCATACATATATTCACCTAAATCTTAATAATTAATGATGTATTTGATAGCCAAACAATATAAGTGCCTTTAGCATCTTCAAGAATTTGCAGGTCACTAGTAGGGCGCATCAAAGGTACCTTGCTAACTAATATCTTCTTCACACAAACTCTCCGGCCCTTGTCCATTTACCCTTCCTCTGTGAATCAAGATCAATGTTGGCTCCATCTTCCTTTAGCCTCATCTTCTCTTCATCTCCAAAATCTGGAAACATGAAGATATTAAAACTAAGGCCCAGTTCAATCATAATTCAACTATCATTTCTGGTGACAAAAGCTTTTAGTAAAACCAAAATAAAAAATTGAAACCCCACTCAAAACCCACCTCAACAAGCTGCTACACTGCCTACACATATGTTTGCAACAGAAGTTTAAAATAAAACCTTTTACCTTTCCATATAAGCTTCAAAAATAGGGTTATAGCTTACTCATCCCAAATACTACCCATAAGTAATAATTAAAAATAAAAGAAATAGATTGATTGCCCCAAATGGAAGCCCTAGTCTCGACTATTTGGTTGTCCAAGTAAAATAGCATTCAACAACCCACAGCATGGTAGAATTGCAGAACCATAAACCAAATAAGTCTTGGAATTTTAAAATAGAACAGAAATATTAAAAAGAAAGGGATCAGAAAATTACCTCAACAATGTTTCCAACCAAGTAAGGAAGCTGCTTATTAAGTTTAATTTTCTCTTGATTCTCCTTTATCTTCTCTTCGTATGAATCCAACTCAAGATTAGTTCTTTGCAAATCGGAGAAGCCAAATTGCACCTAATAATAACATCCAAAAGCAAAATCAAGACCCGTCTTATATGTTTACTTTCCACATAGAAATAATCTTCAACCAAACTTTAAAAACTAGACATCGATTCCACTAACGCTAGCATTTACAACTGTTAAAGATCAATTGCATGAACAAAATAACAAAACAAAACAAAAAAAGTCAAAAACAAAATGCAAGTGAGAAGGACAGAGAATGGTCATGGTAACTTGGTAAGTAATAAAAAAATATATAAAACAAGCAAAAGGGATATAATTATGATTATGGCATGTGAAACATGGCTTTTCAAAATATTCTGCCAACATTGACCTCTTTTAATCAAAAACAAAAAAGATAAAAGAGGAAAGGAAAAAAAAGAAAAGAATAAAAAGACAATATTGAATATATCTCCATGTGACTATACAATTATCTTAGTAAACATCTCCATTCTCAATCAAACTCTCCACTGGCCACTACCTAGTCCCTAATATTAAACAACAAGATATCTTGCACATAACCTATTTTCTTAAATTTTTCATTATTCCCGATTCAAACTGGTACATGGCCACACAATAAAAAATTGATCATGTGTGTGTATCTAATGCATTAGAAAGCCAAAAAATATATGTAAAAATTGAAGAAATTGTAAACAGAGCTTACAAATTAAGAAGTGGTTGGGTGGTATTGAGTGAGGGGAAATCGAGAAAGGTGAGGCATAATTAATTAGTTCAAATGCAGAAAATGAAAAAATGATTCAGTGTTCAATTACAGATTCTTATTCATCGTGTAATTTTGCTGGAACAAAATTAACATAAAATGATTGTTAATGATATATTATAAAATTATTTTTGAAAAGGCAAATTTAATAAAGAAGCCTCAAGAGGCAAAAGAGCCTACAACCAACACAAACCAGGTGGAAAACTACAACACCCGGAAAAAACAAGCCACAAGAAAAACTAGGCAAAACAACGAGAAGGCCACCACAATTACAAAACCGAAGCAAACACAGAGCAGAGGCCAAAAAGCAAAGCTAACCAAAGAACACACAAACCAGCACCTTCTACCGCCAAACCAACAGCTAAAGAAATAGAACCTCTACAACAGACTGAAACACAGAACCAGAGCAAGCAAACCAACAAAGCAAACCAAAACAAAAACGCAGAAAAACAACACCAAACGAGAACAAAAAACAGAGGCTACTGCACACACCAATTCACACTTTCCCCATCCATATCAGTGCCCCTTCTAGCCAATTTTAATTTGATATTAAAAGCAATTTTAAGATTTTAAAATCAAATAATAACAAAAAAAATAAAATAACAGAGGAGATCTCCAGACCTGATGCATGTGATTTGATCATCTCCAATGGAGGATCTGGTTTCCATCCATCAAGACACCCAAGTACAACACCCTTCTATTTCAAAAAAAAAAAAAAAAAATGCAACATCCTTCTCTCCTCTACCACGCAGCTCGGCAGCTACCAATATATTCCTCTAATGTCAGTTTATTTTCTATTCAACCAAACAGAAGGCCACAAATCACAACATCAAAATACGAACACATTACACACAACACACCTTAAATAGTGCACAAAAAATGAAAGAAAAATAAAATATCTAAGTAACATAAAGATAACTAACCAAGAGTTAGAGAGAGTTCGGTGACGACGACGAAGAAGAAGAAGAAGAGAGCTTGGTCACCGATAACAGAAGCGAAACAGAGAGAGTGAGAAATCAAGTGAAACACAGCTTGGTCAGAGGAGGAAGTTCTTGTCGAAGAAGATCGCCAAAATCACGTGAAGTAGATGCTTTGAGGATTTTAGGGTTTTGCAATATTTGATTTGGGGATTTTGGATTTTTAATATATATATATATTGTTTTAATAAGAACGGGCCCTTATTTGCCTGTTGTCTTTATAAGAGTATCTACTACGGGCCCATTACTGCCCGTTGTAAGTAAAAAATATTCATTACGGGCATTTAAGGGCCCGTGATGGAAAATCTTTTAAGGGATTATTAACAACGGACATTTAAAGGCTTGTGATTGTTATTATTTATCCAACACGGGTCCTGTATGCCCGTGATAAATGTTCCGTTATGGATAGCACAATTTCTTGTAGTGATACAAATCTGTAGTGCACTCAGACTTGTAATGGCCATACTTGTGACATCGATAACACTCAATATTTGACTTGTCAAATGTGGAATCATAAGTGGTAGAGTAATGATTGTCATGTTCGTTGCTTCTACCTCTGCCTCGTCCTCGGCCTCTGCCACGATGACTTCTGCTTGACCATCTTCTAGTAGGGGAGTCAAAATGAGTTGACACCTTCAAAGCTTGTTCATCTGTGGTAGGAGGTGCCATTCTTTGCTCATGTATCAGTAATGGACTTTGCAGTTCATCAATGGACAGTGCATCAATGTCCTTTGACTCTTCAATAGAGCAAATCACGTAGGCAAATTTAGGAGACATAGACCATATAATCTTTTCAATCACAGCAACATCGTTCATTTGTCCTCCATGAATACGCATCTTGTTGATAATTGTTAATGTTCTAGTGAAGTACTCATCAACCGACTCTCCCTCCTTCATATGAAGAATTTCAAAATCTTTGCGAAAGGCTTGAAGTTGCTGTCGTTTCACCCTATTGAGCTTGCATACTTTCACTTCATGGAATCCCAAATCTGTTTAGAAGTATCCTTTTGAAGAATAGTCTCCAATATGGCATGATCTATTGCCTGGAACAAATAATTTTTGGCCTTGAGATCCTTCAATTTCTGTTCATCCTGTTTCTTCTGTTGAGCTTCAGTCAACACCTCGTCTTGAGCTGGTTCTTTAATACTAGTTTCCACGATGATCCAGTATTCCTTGGATCACAGGAAATTTTCTATTAACATGCCCCAATAATCATAGTGACCATCAAAGCGAGGAATGAAAGGTTGTATAAAGTTGTTGTTGTTGTTGTTGTCGGATGCCATGAACACCTGTTGCTACAAGTTGAAGCTACTACTTCTTTCACTCACCAAGTCCCTTTCTTGGCTCTGATACCAATTGTAAATTAAATTTGAAACAACAAAGAATATGTGAAACTCAAATTGATTATTATTGACTGGAAGACTCTGATTAAATAGCAGTACAAAAAACAAACTTCAGCTAAAAACAAGCAACAACTATCTAAAGACTAACAGTTCCAACGTTCATGAGATTTTCCTAAATAATTGAAACTCAATAACCTACTCCCTGAAGAATAAGATTACCAATATTATTCCGCTGAATTAAACAAACTAAAAATCTTAACACAGCACCAGTCATAAATGGGCTTCCCGGCACAAAAAACTTAAAACGAAGAGAAAATAAAATAAAATAATTAATCAACTATATGGGGAAAATAAATTTAACGCTGATGTATCTGCCGTACTGCCGCTGTCAGACTCAAGTTTAGGGTGGGATTGAATAGTCTACGGTGCAGCCTACCGTAAGATTTGTGTGTACTGTTACAATGCACGGGTCACGAGTGACGGGTCCCATTTTTTTTTTCTTTTTCTTGTTCTCCGTTTGGTGGGACCATTTGACCGTTGCAGCAGTATATAACGTCAGCAAAGTTTTACATTCAAAATGTATCGCTCTGGTACAATCACCAGTAACAACGTGAATGATGTCAGCTGTTTCAAGCAAAATTATCAAAGTGCCTTTTCACAATAATTATAAGTAAAAAAAAATTATTATTATTGTTTTATAATTGATTTTCAATAATTTTTTTTGAGTTAGATTTATGCATTAGCAAGAAATCTAATCATTAATTTTTTCTAGCAAATATCAAACACCATACAATTTAGATCAATTTGTAGTATTTATATCTCTAGGACAATTAAGGATCAGTTTCCAGTACAATGGTTCAGTGCCACAACATAATTGATAAAAAGGACCAACATTTAATTAGATTTATAAATGGTGCACCAAGCCCACTGGTCCAGTACCCCTTTAAAGGAGTGTTTATTTGGACCCAACAACAGTTATTTTTGCTACCGTACACTATTTAATAGAATAATGTATTAATTTCGAGTCACTGATGAAGATATTGTAGAAAAATAAATATATATATATAACAACAAATTCATTAACACTTGGACCGAGTCAACTCAAATAACATCAATAATAATAATAAATGTCAATATTACCTACTCACATAGTCACATGCCTCGAAGATATATAGCTCTTTCCATCTTAACGTGCTTCACATGGCTGAAGAAGATCTAGTTTTACATAAATGGCAAATTTTCTCTTCCTCTACCAATGTGCCAAAGTGTGAGTTAAGTGAAATAAATTTTTCAGTATTTAATATACCACTATTAACTTACTATAAAATAACACAAAGTGCATATCACCCCTTCAACATAAGTGACGATGGGTTCAAATCTCACCCTGAGTATTTTACAAGTATGTGTAGAGAATTTTTTTCTCAAGTTATGGTAGTAGTTATCTCCTGTTATAGAAACAAATATCTGAACCGTATATTTATTATTTAATCTCGACAGGCCCTAACAGTTGTATTATAATAGTTATTGTAATACTTAAAAAAAAAAAAAAAAAAAAATCACAGAAATTATTAAAAATATGTTGCAAACTATCTTATGTCACACTTTCAAGTTGATTAATAACACGTTGAAAACGAATCGTTTTGTTATTCAAGACCTAATAGATATAGTTCACTTTTGCTCATACCCCCCTCCCATAAAACTGACATGTGTCCAGGGAGAGGGAAAAAGCCAATTGACGAAGGACACATTGGGTGTGACCCTGCGGCGAGACGTGATGGTAATTAAATTGGAGAGGACTTATACCAAACTCCACATAGTTGCATGAGTGCATTCTAATTCCTGCAATAACCTTTGTAAATCAAATCGCTAAGTACTTAGTGTGTAACTTTGGCTAAAAAGGAGACCCAGAATGGTCACAATCAACACTTAAAACCAACAACATTGCCCACCCTTTTGTCCTTCACTGGCCCTCTTGCCCATTTCTTCTCTTAGAAAGACACTGCTTTCTTCCAACCTTGTTTGCTCTCAATAATAGAAGTTATGTTTTAGTCTCTCTTTCAAGTCTCTATCTTTGATTTGTGGAAATGAAAGTGACAACCAATTATATGTATAAATGATAATCAAGAGAGGCAAAATTACCCACACTTTTTGAGATATTACATTATGGACACCTAAGCAAAATTCAGGTCCTTTTTTCCATTCTCAGATTTGAGGGATAATGATGGCTGACTGGCTGAGCAACACTGAACATAAAAGAGAAAAAGAAAAAACCCTAGAAAATTGAGAGTTCAACAGCTAATAACAAAGACACTGGTGTAGCTGTAGGTCCTAATCAGAAATAACAGCATTCTGCAGATTGTGGGTATGAATAAAAAATCAATCTTGAGAGGCCTGAGAGAACAGAGAAGTGACAATTTTTTGAGGACAGAAAAGAAATTATGGCAGGAGTGAAATGACAGAATCACAGGCTCTTAATTGCATAAGAAAATTAATTAAAAAGAGACAAGCAGATATAATAATAATCATTGTCATCTCTATCTATATCTAAATTACACAGCATTGAAAAGAAAAGATGATTACTGACTACATTCATATTAATATTCAAATTCACATTTACAGACTACAGAACTAATAAAAAAAGAAAATAAAAAAAGCTGAAAACACAGAAATCTTCCTTTCCACCTCAGACTTTGAATTCAACTTTTACTTTGTCTTACAATTTGTCATATAATAACAAAAGTTCCAGAGTCTGTGAGCCCAACAAAATGGAGCCAGAAACTCATAGAAACTGGTTCTCTAATTTATGAGGTGAAAAATATCAAAATATCATAACAAAAAAAAAAAAAGAAACAACCCAAGAGGATCATCGAAAAACATCCAGCAAAATGCAGTGTTGTTTCAATGCTTAGTTGTCTCTCTAGCTAGGTTCTTCTACATTTTTAACAACAATTAACACAACTAAAAATTTAATTTTAATTTAAACAAAAAACTAGTAACTATACGAGAAGGAAAAAAAAAAAAAAAAACCCATTAACGCCACCAAGAAACTGTAAGAAGAGGCACCTTGTTCCAAGCTAGTGTTATGAATCCAGGTTCAGAGTCAGAGTGATTTAACGAGTATGAAGAACTGTAATTGTAGTGCCATAACAATATCTTCGCTTGACTAATAGCAAAATGGCTAAGTGGTACAGGCTCGAATCCACAATTTTTCATCAAACAGCTCCAATGTTCTGTGTCTTCTAGACGTTCTCTTTTTGTTTGTGCACATTCTTCGTCTTCAATTACATTTGCAATTCTACGACCCAGAAGCAGTCTTTCAATTTGGAGTCTCTCGACTGAATCTCGTGTCATGTTTGGCTCCAGAGACTCGAAAACGGCTGTGTAATACTTCAACGCGTTCTTGAATCTGGTTACGAATCCGACCCGATTCAAACTCGATTCGTATTCACCGAGTGTTACTATAACTGGGTTCAATGATTTTGTCATTGCGAGAGCGCTCTCTACAGCATCTGATGTATCGTCTAATAGATTGTACAATTGAAGCATGAAATTGACTGCAACCACTTCGTCCGGGTCGACCCGGAAACTCGAAACATCGAGTTCGTCAATGGGGGTCAAAATCGACTGGAACTCGAATTCTAAGTTGAAGAGTCTAGCGAATTCATGGAGTCTGTTACCAGTAGCAAAGAGTGACGAAGCCGGCGAGTCACCTAGAGCCGGAGCGGGTACACCCGAGATCCGAACTTTGAGGGGTTTACCACAGGACCGGGTCGCGAAAGATTGCAACAAAGCAGCCCATTGAACTCCTTGAACAATCCCGAAATCGACTATGTGAATCTTGGTTGCTCTATCGGTTGCTTCAAATATTGCTTGATTAGCTGTCAAATGAGTGAACTTTGAATATGGACAAGCGTCGTTCAAGGCATTGTAAGAGATAATACAATCTGCAGAGCTTGCGCTGAAATTGGAGAGTGTTTTATCTGCTTGTAGAGAAATTCTGTTGTAGAGAGCTTCCATGAAGTAAAAAGCAACTCTCTCGATTGGATCTCCGTGTTCAGAGGCCGACTCTCTAAGTTTAATCAGCGATTTGAGAGCTCGATTGGGTTCTGACTCAGCGAGTCGAGCACAGTCCATTAGAGCCTTTAGAAGTGGCGGTGAAAGGTCATTTTCCGGCGAGGAACTAGTTGAGGCGGAGGAGACACCAACAACGGCGTTGCTCTTGTGGGTAGTTGGTTGCACAACATTGGCTGGTGGCTTTGTGTCCTTTACCACCGGTGGTGGCGGAGGTGGCGGTGGAGACGGCGGCCAAGCTTGGACTGGGCTCTTTGGAGGTTCAATGCAGAAAACTCGGTTTAGATCGGACGGCGAAGGACAAACGTTGAGTCGACTCGGGCAGGTGGTAAAAGGATCGGTAGTATAAAGACCGAAATCAGCATTGTTTTGCCACGCGTCACAACCAGAAGGCAAAGCAGAACTATCCGTTGAGTGTCCTCCGGTGTTTATCAAACTATCCATCCAATCGTCCGAGTCAAACTCACCACCGCTCACACCTCCAAAATCTGAGAACCTAAATCCACCACTCGTTGTATGGTGGTCAATTTGCGGGAACTGAAACTCGTTTTCACCGGCATCTAACGGGTCGGGGAAACCCGAACCCGTAACCCCGTAACCGAAGTTAGGGCTATTAGACATAGCGTGGTGGTGGGTGCTAGGTGTCCAACAAGGGTTTAGAGAGAAATGATTTAAAGCGAAGAGTTGCTGCTGTTGATTTAGATGGTGTTGTTGCTGTTGCTGTTCTTGTTCTTGCTTTTGTTTAATGACTTGTTCAGCGACAGCCATCAAATTGCCACTATCAGCGCACATATATGCCATCCTCCGGCCAAATCTCGCCGGTGAAAAAACAAAAATAACAACACAGAGTATATATCTGCACTTCACATTTATCACAAAAACATTAGCAAGACAAGAAAGCTTTTTTTTTCTTTTCGAAAGTGCTCAGCTACTACACTAAATTTTTTTTTTAGTCAAGTGAGAGTGAGAGTACATACGAGAGCAGAACACAACACACAACTAAAGGTCCAGAAACAACGGGATCACAAGCTCACTAGTTGGGTTTTACTTCCAGCTAGAGAGAGAGAAAGAGAGAAAGAGAGAGAGAGAGAGAAGCTATAGATAGAGAGAGAGAGAGATAGCTTTAAAGAACGAAAGCTCTGGCCCAGATGGACGAAAAAAAATGTTTATTTAAAATGGAATACCTTCAATTGAGAAGTGGGTCCCACTTGTTTCTATTTAGATCAAGTAATTAAAATTTAAAAAAATAAAAGTGAAATGATAGAAACTCCCAATTTTATTAACCCTACTCTACAGTGCCCTCATACAGGTGTTGTACGGTTAAGTATGACGTGGCGCCATCGAGATTGGGGCCCAGAGTTCGCGATATGACAACATCAGGTCATTGACGTCCACGTGTACATTATTATTTCCCCTCCCGCTCTGTTCGGGGACCTCGGGGCATTGTTGTGGGTCCCAATAGCCGGACCCTTCGCCCCAAAACGTCGATATTATACGGCGCGTCGACGTCGCCGTCTCTATGACGTCATCGTCTTGTTATCTTCTTGGTAACTGCAAAATGAAATCTTGACCGTCAATTTGAAAGATCTCTATAGCTTGTTTCCCTCTCTTGAGTCCCACCCGCTACAGTAACAGACTTGCTTCTTTGTACTGTTACCCGAAAGTGACCGGCGCATAAACTCTGGATAGTAGAACTGTAGAAGTAGTAACACAAACCATAAAACCAATTTCGTTATTTCGACATGTTTACGTTTATCTAGATCTTGTCACTATTTAAAGATCAACCCATAATATCCTTTTAATTAGGGAAATCTAGAAATTAAAAGGAAAAAAAAGAAACTTATCAATTCATGGATACCAATCGAGATCAAACACATGTTTTAGAATATAACTCTCGTTATAAGAAAGGTGTCTAGAAAGATGAAATTTAAAAACTTACCTGAAAAAAAAAAAATGTAGAACCACTTTGTTAAGAATAGAAATACAATTAAGAAAATTATAAATACGGTCTAGATATATATTTCCATAATTGGAAGAAACCGAATTCCAATATCAAGAGAGGTCTCCCATGTTTGGACTAGGTGTGTTAATAAAGAGTGTAACTCTCCATAGCCACCATTGCAAGTTGCAACTAGCTTTTCACACTCACATGTGTTTTTTAACGAGGACAAATTTGGGATGTTTTATTTCCACATAAACGTTGCGTTTCACTTTGGCAATGATAAAAAGAGGATTATTATTATTTGAATGTAAAAAGTGGAGGATAAAAAGGAGAATAGAAAGGTGAAAATTCTGTATTGGAAGAGAGTGATTCTTTAACTTTTTTACTCGTTTTTATTGATAAAGTGGAGGACTTTGTCAAGAGGGGCCGTTCTTTATGGGCGGTTAATGGGCCCAACGAGGACCATATGTGGGCCCATTATGTGTAGGATTAATGAACTATAACGGGGTAATGTGGGACCCAGATAGAGGCAATCTTAGACCAAAGGAAATGCAAAAACGACCGAAGAAAAAAAGCAACGGTGCACGACATTTTGACGGGAGCAAGAGCAACGTTTGCATAAGACTATAAGAGAAAGCAACCACTCTTTGTTAGTGTCTCCGCATGGTGCAAGTTCTCAATAATAATTGGGGTACACCACGATATTATGTTTGTGTTGTATATTTCTTTTTGATAAATTTTATATAAAAAAAACTTCGACATTTAAACGATACGCGGTTAGTTCAATGGTATGTCTATTACGTCTTCATCGATGAATTTACAAGTGATTGGTTATTGATAAAGTGGTTGTGGAAACCAATCATATCTTAACCACACATTCATTGCAATGCTTATGTGTCATGATATTATGTGAGGTCGGGAAACATATTAGATCAACAGAGGATCCAAATTCAATTATAAGATAGTTTTTGTTTTGGCCAGCTTGCGCGCACTTCGACTAATCCCACGAGACCCTGAAGTTAAAAATCGGGTAAACCTCCAGTGGCCCCAAGAGAAACATGGCTGCCAGGAATCGAACTCAAGACGTCCAAGTTTACGGCTCACCCCAGTGACCAGTGGCATCACCCCTTGGGGTTATTTTTGTATTGTACACTATATCCTTTGAAGCTTCCATTTAGAAGATAAACAATTACCAATTCTATATTTTAAAAGCAAAATTCAAATACTGATTAATAGAGGTCGAACTAAGAATGGAATATATCAAATAAATACGCATTACAAAAAAAGAAAAAAATATATATATATTTTAGCAAAGTTTGTATGAAAAAAAAAAATACGTGATCAACGTGTTACAACAATAAATATTTTCAACAGAGTTATAATTTGCAGACAATTTATATGCAAATCTCACGTGTAACATTATAAGCTCAAAGATTGTCTGGGAAAAGCAATGACCTATGATTTGAAATAAATCTATCCTTAATTATTCAGAGGTTCCACTGTTACTGTTATAAATTTGTTTTAATTGCGAATCTATCTAATATTCGATTGCAAGTTTGAAACCCACGTCACCTCTTGATTCAAGTGATTCGATTTTCGAGTCTCTCACTTCATCCATATATTAGTAAGTGTGATGAGATTTCTCTCTTGAGCCGTGGGAGTACGTTCTGATATCTGAACCGTACATCTAATGTTCGATCTCAAAATATCGGGTAGTTTTTTTTTTTTATTTGTTCTAAAAAAAAATGTCATGATATGTAGACAAAATTAAAGGTCATAATCGCAGTCATTGGTTGGATTAGATGAATGGTTAAGAAAGCGTAGTAGTCCACATTTCATTCTCAGAGGCCCACCATGAGACTTATCTCAATCGCATTCAAATTTCAAAGTTTGATTTCACACCTGTGTATGTGCATGTATGGCCACTGGTTTTTGAATTCCAGAATCCAATCACTCCACTTATAGACCTCTCCACATCCTCCCCACCTAGTTGTTCAAGGTTCCTCCATAAGACCATAAGTATGCAAAAGTTGACAAGGATTCTCTAATGTCTAAATCCCTTTTTAGTAATTCATAATTCACACAAAATTTGAGCCAAATACATTTAATTAATCAAGATTCGAGTGTTTATTCGTTTTCTTTATGAATCAAATTCATTTCGTTGGTGGTTACAAACCAGGGGCGGAACCAGAAATTCAAGATTAGAAGAGCCATTATAGAAAAACAAAAAATATTTAGGGGGCTAAAGTGAATAAAATAAAATTTTGTAATCTTTTTTTTAAACATAAAATTTTAAGAACCCCCTCTCCCTCCGCTCTTGGTACAAACCATATATTTCAGTAAAATATTAACAAGATTTCTTACTAT
Source organism: Acer yangbiense (assembly GCA_008009225.1). Taxonomy (NCBI): domain Eukaryota; kingdom Viridiplantae; phylum Streptophyta; class Magnoliopsida; order Sapindales; family Sapindaceae; genus Acer; species Acer yangbiense. Next base: position 4,386,153 of record CM017766.1, on the reverse strand, counting down.
CATGTAAGATGTGTTTAGATTATATCTTGATAAAATCATATGATGTAAGATATGGATTTTGTTTTTTTGTAATCTAGTATCGAACCGATGAGGAATTTGTCGAAATTAAACAATAAATCATACATGATCTATTCAGATATCTCTTTATACAAACAATTAGGAGAAAACTCTCCTCACATATAAATATAATAGTGCATGGTGGAAAGATGTGATTGCTTATACATTCAGTAGCGTATTAATCAAGTGAATTCATTAAGTTAAACAAAATTAGAACATGTAATTCATTTCATTAGATTTACTTTAACAGGTAAATTTATCTAAAACATGTACTGTGTACAATGTTTCGTAAATGTATTGTACTATTTATTAATTGATGCATGCATGTCAGCTTTGAACTGTTAGTATTGTGCGGTCCATCCCTGCTAATAAAACTTTTCTTCTGTCAAAAAAAATATATATATATATATATTTTTTCAAGTGCTGGATTTGGTGTACGGAATCATCAATTTCCATCAATAATAGAAATCCAATAAGTAAAGGTAACAATCGAAAGAAAATTAGTACATAGAAAAGCTATTATCAAAAGAAAAGGCTGTGCCTATCCGTTATTTTGACATCATCATTCATCAGGGACATTTGGTCTTCCTGGTCTTGCGAGTCTTTACCAGCTTTACACGGTTTTTTTTTATAAAAAAAGAGAATCAGTTGATTTGAAACGCCTAGGAAAGTAAAATCTGAGATATATAATTACGATGCAGCTTTTTTTTTTTTTTTTTTTTTTTTTTCCCTTCTCTTTCACAGGCATTGAAATCACACACATAGACCTAGCCATCGAGAGGCCAAGGAAAAGAGAGGAAGTTAATTGGGGGATTGTACCATGTACCTGTTGCATGGGTGTGGTGGTCAAAACAATAGCGAAAATGACAGCCTCACCACTCACAGACCTCTCAATTTACAGCTCTGCAACTCATGTCTTCTGCAACACCAACATTTTTGCAGCCTCGTAATTGCTGTTCTCTCCAATCTCCATGTAACTTTTGTATTATATTAATATATATATATGGATTGCAATTTGCAAGTATCCAAACAGATTTGTTGTACAATTTCATTAATCGGGTACATCTGTCTACGGAGGCAAAGTTACTTGTTTTTTACATTCATGAAGTTTAAATTTAGGGTAAATTACACTCACACCCTTAAGGTTTGAGGCAAAGACATTTAGATGGAAAAATTTTGTTATTCTACACTCACACCCCTATTTGACCATGGTAAGGTCCAAAATGCCCTTGGGTGTTAGTGTAAAAAAACTTTTATTTTTATTATTATACAAGGGCATTTTCGACAATATAGGGGTGTTAGTGTAGAATAACTAAACTTTTTCATCTAAGTGTCTTTGCCTCAAACCTTAAGGGTGTGAGTGTAATTTACCCTTAAATTTATCGGTAAATTTATGATATTGATCATGGCAAGTCCATAATATTAAACTTCAGTTTGAGATTTGTGATATGAGAAATGCTAATTTGTAAAAATGAATAACAGTGTATTGATTTTTTTTTCTTCTTGTAAGTTGATATCGGAGACTAACAAAATCAACCGCTATAAGTACTGTATAGTTAGAAAAACAACTATCAATATATTATTGGAGTCCGTGACGAAGCTAGATTCAAGATTAGACAAGTTTGGGAAGGCCAAACAGTAGAATTTTTATTTTAGAGTTACAAAAAAAAAAATATTAACAATAAGGACTAAAAGGAATTTTTTTCAAAATGCTACAAGGGCCATGCAAGCCTCTTCGTAGCTTCGCCCCTAGTTAGAGTATTGTGAAGAGAAAGTGTACAACCACATAAGTTATGAGTGGTTGTGCGATTGTTTTATGAGTACAGTGCTATAAGTGGATTTAATAAGTATCCAAACAGATTTATGAATATGTTCTTATATTATTCCTTATTGATTGTTTTATGAGTACAGTGCTAGATGCGGATTTAATAAGTATCCAAACAGATTTACTGTACAATTTCATCAATTCAGGTATATCTGTCTACGGAGGCAAAGTTACTTATTGTTACATTTCAATAATCACCGCATTGTCGGAGTCCATGACGAAACCAAATTTCAAGATTAGACAAGTTTGGGAAAGCCAAAGAGTATAATTTTTATTTTAAAGCGACAAAAAAAAAAAAAAAAAGGTACTAAAAAGAAGTTTTTTCAAAAGGCTACAAGGGCGGACATGCAAGCCTCTTCATAGCTTTTCCCTCAGTTGAAATATCCCGAAAAGAAAGTGTACAACCACTTGAGTTATGAGTGAATATACCAATTGTTTTATAAGCACTGTTTTAAAGACGGATTTAATAAATTTATAAAATCATAAATTTATCTTTATATTTTACAATTTTTTTTGTGACTTTGGTCCCTCAAAATATTTTATTTTTATATTTATAGCTCCGCAACTGTATATAAGTAGACGTAGGATGAATACTTTTTTATTTTTATATTTCTAGCCCCGCCACTATATGAGACTAAATATGAGTGAGCTAGAATTAAAAAAACTGACTTTATATTAAAAAAAAACATCCCATATGTCAATAAGCTGATGCAGATCCAGCACTACAATTTACGTGTTGAAATAAACCATGCTTGGATACTGATCGGTCGATATATTAAATATTGATCTATCAATGGGAGTATATCACGTGATTTTTTTTTTTTTAGTGAATTTTTATGTCTGCATTTCATAAAGTTATAACCAAACAGAAATTGTTTAAATTTTAAAAATGCGGCTGAAAGTGACAGCAATGACCAATAAAATTTGTCTTTACTTTCAAGCCTGCCAATGAACATTGATATATAATTACTTTGATGTCAAACAAATTAAATTGACATAATATTTTGTTTAAATCCAATGATTTTTTTCTTTCATTTTCAATTTAATTATAAGTTAATTGATGGAAAATGATGGGTTAACTTTATTATTACGTCATTATTTGTATGATATTATGTTCAAAACAGTGACATAAAGTTCGTCTATCGTAATATATATATATATATATATATTTTTTAGAAGATCTAGCTAGTTATTATTTAATTTATTAGTTTGTTCTGTGTCTGCAAATTGCTATGGTGACAGACTTCTAATTTAGATAAAATTGTCCACATGAAATCTCTACCAAACTCAATTTACACAACAACTACTGTTGACTATTGTCTGTTGATCATCATGTTAATATTTATTTAAGCATACTAAAAATGTTGTACTTTTTTTAATGGGATACCCGATACCAAACAAGTCACGGGTTTGTTGGGATATAATCTACCGAAATTAAACACTATTTGTGCGGTTTGAATACCTATTTCCATTAGGAGTAGATATCTACCCCACAACTTCATAGGTAAATCTCCCCATACATACCTATAATTACGCATGGTGGAAATGTCACATCATTTAGGTATATATAGTTTTGCATGGTGGGATTTAAAACCTCCCACCATTTCCACGTTGCTTAAGCATAAATTTGGATAACTATGTTTAGAGAAAATCTTGTATGGGACGGTCTTACTTCTGGATGGTGAGACCATTGAATCAAGTTTCTTAATTTTGTAAGACTTTAATATCTTAAATTTTATTTTTATATTTCCGATAAAAATTGGACAACTTGATTGGATTAAGTAAGACCATCCCACACAAATGTTTCTCCTATATTTGACAATCTAACATTACCCTAATTAGTTTTATTATTAATTAATGTTCCGATTAAACTCTACTTATACTAAAATTTAACACTGCATGCACAATCCGAATATTTATTCCCACCAATGGGAGATATCAATGTGATTTCATATTGGTCATTACCGAAATTAAAATAAGAGATCTCTTATGAGAGAATCATTCATATATATATATTTGGTGGAGATAGGACCAACCATGTTGGAAATTAGGGAGCACAAATTTCACTCCCTGAGTGATTCAGATAGGTAAACCTTTAGTTTAGTTTTACCCAAGAGAGATGTTGTTGGCTTGTTGCTTCAAGCTAAAGGACATGGCAGCCAGTCACTGATATTTTTCATATTAGAGTGATGAATTATTGAATTATTGAGAGTACACATACTTGGAGAATTTGAAAACGTAAAGAAATCTTTCACAAGTACTTGGTACTGTATTTTTGTTGAAATGGGCCACTTATTGTTCTGAGGAAACAGTCCTAGTTGAAATAAGATCGTTCTTGATTGTCCAACTATGAGTTACTAATTTACTATTATCGGGTTTAGCTATTATACAGATTCGGTATAGTTACTGTTAGGTTTTGGCTCGTATTCTCAAATGAACCCGATGTGAACCAAACAAGACTCAACTGATGTGGAGCTTCCTGGAGACGTGGGATATGTTTGGAAGTTGAATTATGGTGTCTGAGGGAAGTTGAAGATTGAAGAAGAACTGAAGAAGCGGAGATTAGCTCAAACCGTTGCCAAGCCACTGTGGCTTATGGAAGCGGTAGGACACCGCTGCCAATTGTTCAGCAGCGCAAAGGCAGCGGTCCAATTCCAGTTTGTACCGCTGTGGTCATGGCAGCGGTACCGGCAACGGTCGTGGTGGACAGCGGCAACAAGAGCGGTCAAAAGAGCTGACGTGTTTTTCAACGTGTTGGAAGCGGGGTGCACACCGTAACAAATATGGCGAAGACGATGTATTGCTGAGATCGGGAATGTTGCGCATAATAGGAAAAATGTATTCTTCTGGAAGTTCTTGTGCTTGAAGGAAAATGATTTGCTCCCTACAAGAAGACTTGTCATAAAAGGAAATAGTATTTATGTGGAACAAGTAAGTCTTGTACGTTTAGGAGTAGGATTTCCTTTTATATTATACTCCCTGTAACTAGTATAAATAGACCTTGTATTTAGGTTATTTTGGGTAGAGCAAAAAGAATACCATGTAAACATCAGAGAGTGTGAGTGAGATCCGGGGAGACCCAATGTGAATATCCAAGGAGGGATCCAAGGGAATATCGGTGGATCAAGTTAGAGATTCGTGGGTGATATTTAGGGGAGACCTAGGGGATATTGTGGGGTTCTTGGTGAGGATCTTATGAGTGTGGTTTGGGGTTAGGTGTGAGAGAGAATCCTGGAGTATATGATTGTAACAATTTATCATATAATGGAACTTTCTCTGTCGTCCTGACGGCCAGTGGTTTTTTACCCGTTTTGGGTTTCCACGTATATCTTGTGTTGTGATTGTTTTATTCTCTCTCATCTATTTTTCTGCTTATTGACGTTATTATTTGCTATGAGTTATGGGCGTATATTAGGCACGGCGTTTCCGCGTTCATCATTCTAGAGGATTATCCCCAACAATTGGTATCAAAGCCTTATGGTTTGGCGATGGCGATGGCGATTTCAAGTCTTTACGGGAGATCGTATGGAGGACTTGGTGGCATTGGGATAATGATGATCATGGTTGTCTAGTATGGTTTAGCAAAAGAGATACGTCTTGAAGACGGTATTTAAACTCGTTAGGGTTTGATGAAAGGAAGAATTTGATGGAGCAGAAGTTTGGCTTGTGGTGACAGGTACAAGTCATGGAGATTCAATCTGGGTTACACAAGGAGCTGATTGACTATCAAAAAAAAAAATTCTCCTGACTACAAAAAGAAACTCCTGACTATTAAAATAATAATAAAAAAAAATCTCTTTGTGGTGTGGTGTGGTGTGGTGTGGGGCTTATCCGGCAGAGCACTCCCAGTTTCTAGTAGCAAGTCTTTCACCAGGTATGTGATGCAAGGACAGAAGGTTTTTCATAGGTTTGGGTGATGTAAGGACATGTTTATCCTTTTGGCAGTTTTCCCCACTAGCTATGGAAGAGGATATGTTGCTGCTAGTGGTCCATAATTGTGCACAAGGCATTGGTCAGAAAGTGATGCAAGGTGTATAGTGGACAAAGATGTCGATAGCTGACGAACTCCCTGGAAATCTGACTTGAGGAGTTGTACCATAATTTCAGCAGGTTTTTTCGACATGGTGCCAGAACAACAAACAAAAAAAAAAAATGTGTTGAAGGAAAATCTTAGGATAGTTCGTTCCTAAGTGGTTATACCTTGTTGTGGGGTATGGTGATTCTCGGTGATGAGAATTGTGGCTATGGACAAAGTTTTGAGAATTCAAGCCAAAGGGGAGAATTGTTAGGTTTTGGCTCGTATTCTCAAATGAACCCGATGTGAACCAAACAAGCCTCAACTGATGTGAAGCTTCCTGGAGACGTGGGATACGTTTGGAAGTTGAATTATGGTGTCTGAGGGAAGTTGAAGACTGAAGAAGAACTGAAGAAGCGGAGATTAGCTCAAACCGCTGCCAAGCCACTGTAGCTTATGGTAGCGGTATGGCAGCGGTAGGACACCGCTGCCAATTGTTCAGCAGCACAAAGGCAGCGGTCCAATTCCAGTTTGTACCACTGCGGTGACCGCTGTGGTCATGGCAACGGTACCGGCAGCGGTCGTGGTGGACAGCGGCAACAAGAGCGGTCAAAAGAGCTGACGTGTTTTTCAACGTGTTGGAAGCGGGATGCACACCGTAACAAATATGGCGAAGACGATGTATTGCTGAGATCGGGAATGTTGCACATAATAGGAAAAAGGTATTCTTCTGGAAGTTCTTGTGTTTGAAGGAAAAGGATTTGCTCCCTACAAGAAGACTTGTCATAAAAGGAAATAGTATTTATGTGGAACAAGTAAGTCTTGTACGTTTAGGAGTAGGATTTCCTTTTATATTATACTCCCTATAACTAGTATAAATAGACCTTGTATTTAGGTTATTTTGGGTGGAGCAAAAAGAACACCATGTAAACATCAGAGAGTGTGAGTGAGATCCGGGGAGACCCAATGTGAATATCCAAGGAGGGATCCAAGGGAATATCGGTGGATCAAGTTAGAGATTCGTGGGTGATATTTAGGGGAGACCTAGGGGATATTGTGGGGTTCTTGGTGAGGATCTTATGAGTGTGGTTTGGGGTTAGGTGTGAGAGAGAATCCTGGAGTATATGATTGTAACAATTTATCATATAATGGAACTTTCTCTGTCGTCCTGACGGCCAGTGGTTTTTTACCCGTTTTGGGTTTCCACGTATATCTTGTGTTGTGATTGTTTTATTCTCTCTCATCTATTTTTCTGCTTATTGACGTTATTATTTGCTATGAGTTATGGGCGTATATTAGGCACGGCGTTTCCGCGTTCATCGTTCTAGAGGATTATTCCCAACAGTTACATGGTTAGTTGATAGTCATTGGATTGAATGGTCTACAAAAATCAAAGATTTAAATCTTTGGTTAAATTTTTTTTTTGTTTAAAATCGCTTTCTACAAAAATGTTTATATATTTATTTATTTATATATATATATATATATATATTGAACTCACAATATTAATAACGTAAATGAGAGAGATGTATCACTTGATCAACCTTATTTTATTATATATAAAATATTTTTCAACACATCCTAAATATAATATCATGGTCATGGACTCATAGCAGGTATAAAAAATAAAAAAAAATAAAAAAAACTAAATTATTCTCCCACCCGTTGTAAATTGTAATGGATGACAACTTTTCAATTTTCATGTTAGACTATATTGGAGGGCTATGCCTCCATCAGGAGTCCTTAAAATCAAAGGGAGATATAATTTACAAATAGAAATGTTAACTAATTATGTTCAAATAATATATATAACAAAAATTAGCAAAGAAAAGATTTTTGGGTCAAACTTGCAATGTTGATCCAACGACTTATTTATGGTGGAATTGCAAGTCTGGGTGGATAGTCTTTTTAATAGTGGAAGACATCACATTGACTAAATCCAATAAAGCTACTCATTAGTAGCTATTCTTTTTCTTCATTTTGAGAACAATCAGCAGTAATGATGAAAATGATTAAAGATAATTTCGATGGCATACAAGTTTTAGAAATTAAAAACTATGCAATAATAATTATACAATGAAACACCCACTTGCATTAATCTACTTGTCTACTTACTGTTGTGATTTTATTATTATTGTTTATCATTTCTACCTGATATAACACTAATGTGCAACTTTATAGATTACCCTTAATTACAACCTAATTTTTTTAAAAAAATTATTATTATAATTAATTTGAGTTTTTGAGGATTTGGACACGTGTATACAAGGATCAATCTCATATCATCATAACTTGATTCGTTTTAAGGATAATTATCTTAGTGGCCATCTATTTGGTTTGACGCTATCAAAATGGTCATTAGATGTGGATTACATTTTTAAATGACCATTTTTAATGAAAAACGTGACACAAATGGTCATTCTGTATTTCCGTTAATTTTTTCTAGAATTACTATTAAATTGATGGACATTTCGGTAAATAAGAGGTTTACCTTTTTACAAGATAGATTAGCGATTATCGTTCTATTATAAATATTATAAAATCAGCATTGTGACAGGCTGACAGCTGCATTGCCTTTGTCAATCATCAACGCTTTGCTAATCCTTGCTAGAGAATGGAGATGATTATACTAATACTACTTACGGTGTCAAATAACATATTTGATGATATCGGTGGAGACCCTGGTTGGATAGTATTTAATTTGGTTTTGTAAAATGTATATCTTACAAATATATTATCGGTTCATCTTGACAATAAATATATCATGATGAATAATGTGTACCACTAGATTTTCATACTTTGACTCAAAATGTATGCACTTATCAAAACTTCTCCATAACAGTGATCCACATTCTTCGTCCTGATATATGCACAAAAGTGTCGGTTTTTCAAGTGAATCAAAACCACGCAGAAAAACAAACCTTTTAAAGTGCTTCCAGGACATAACAATTTAACTGCAATTATTAACTCGCTATGCCTAATGCCTCAATAAAATCTGGATTTGTATAAGGGTAATTTATCCCTTATAAATATTATAAAATCAGCAATAATCACTAATCTATCTTGGTAAAAAGGTAAACCTCTTATTTATCAAAATGTCCACCCATTTAACGGTAATTATTGAGGAAGTTAACGGAATAGTTCACATAAAAATCGAAATTTATCTAAGAGAGTCTCTTTATGACAATTTTAACCTAAACTAAAATTACTAATCAAGACAAAAAAAATTCTAAAGACACTCATGATTTATGAGAGAGAGTTTAATACGTAATATTTAATCTAATGATTTAGGAGAGATAATTTTTTTTTTAATAATTTAATTAATTACTATCTCTCCATTTTTTTTTTAAAAAAAAAAAATCTTATTTCCATACTTTCTCGAAAGACTAGGAATATATTTTATTTTATTTTATTTTATTTTTTAAAATTTTATTTTTTGTGTTAAAAAAAAAAAATTCACTTTTTGACAAATGCTTACTTTTTGGATGCACTTAGGGGTCGTTTGTTTTTTTGTCTGAAGACTGAATAGTCCTGAATTTTACTGAAAACTGAATAGTGACTGAAACCTGAATCTGAATGACATGTTTGTTTGTTTTTTCTCACATCTGAATGTACTGTCAACATGTTTGTTTTTTAAAAATAAAATTGTCTGAAAAGAAGTAATTTTACATATATACCCATGTTAAACAATTATACATATAATATAGAATAAAAACAATCCAAAAATAATAATTATATATGAACACATATGATCATGATCTTCTTCTTCGATTACAAACAAACTTTATTTTTACTAAGAAAAGAATTTTTTTTTTTTTTTTTCAAAAAATAAAAGGGGCAATAGGAAAACTCACACAAATTACTCTAAAAAAATAATATATAAATATATCACCATAATATCATAATAAAGTATTGATATTAAACATCAATATGAAAAGTCATTAGGGTTCTTTTTTATTTTTAAAGCTATTTAAAATAAGCAATATATTAAAATAAAGATTTCTATACAATATATAACTATGATGAAATTGAATATATATTATATATGGAGGATAGTATCGGAAGAAAAGATTTTGGATTGCATTTAATGCAATTCAGTGATTTACAATTAAGTTAAAAGTCAGGATTTTTTACTTTTTATTTTAAGTTGTTTTTTAGTATTTTTAAGTTGTTTAACCATTTACAAAAACAAACAAAACAACTTAATAATTATGATTCAGACCCATTAAGTTATAAGTGAAAAAAACAAACGACCCCTTAGTCTCTAAATTATCAGAAATTCAGAATTACATCATCCATAAAAAATAAAGATTAAAAAAAAAAATCAATCAGATTCATTTATGAGTTTTCGTGAACCTGCGATGCGGCGAAAACTATGGACACTGCAGGAAATTCGTCCGTAGATACAAAACAAACAAGATTAACTTTCACAATTACTGTATACACCAAACTTTGAAGGACAAAAAAGCACTGTAAATAGAAACCATAAAATGACATTTAACAACACAGAAATTAGAAATAGAGTTTTAAAAAAAAAAAACACATATCAAATTGTCAAGCAGTCATTATTCATTTGGCAAATACAAAATTCAAATGATTGAAATCCTTATAAAGTTTCAATCAAAAAAGTGAAATACTGGTGAATGCAACAGCAGTTATTCACCAAAATGTTGTAATTACAACAATTTATTGCATCCTTTTTATCCTTCTGATTTTCTTATTTTTTGGGTGTGTGAACAGATGGATCAATATACACGAGCTTTAGGTGGGATGGTCTCCATCTCATCATCTAATGTGTTCATGTGAACTGGTCTGTAATCTAGTCGGACCTTCTCATCCTCCCAATATCTACAAAGTCATCGGGGAAGACAACATTAATGAACTTGAAAATTTCGAAATAGTTCAAGACTGCAGGTTCTAACACCTCGTAAACAAAACTCAAAAGCATAGACCCAACACGATAAAAGCACCATCTGATTCAGTTTTTTTAAGTCTAATACTGAGAGAACTCTAAATTTCTATGTCTACCATGACAATGGCAGAGCAACTTCCCATTCATATAAACCTTTTTTTCTGTTTCTTTTTTAAAAATGAGGAACATAATGACTTACCCCATGGTGTGTTTCATCCAGTTCTGATCATCTCTTGTCTGCAAAACCAGAGCAGCTAACTTCATTATATGGACAAACTAATAGAGACAATAATTCTAAATCAAATAAGAAACAAAACTGACCGAAAAATCTTCACGTGCATGAGCTCCTCTGCTCTCTTTCCTGGCTTCAGCAGAATGCATGGTAATACATGCATTTATCAGAAGGTTTTCCAATTCTATAGTCTCTATCAAGTCAGAGTTCCTGCCACAAGATCTTAGAATTAGGATTATGAAACAAATAAATCAATGAAACACTTTCACCATCAACAATCTCATGCACAAAATGTTACCATATCAAACTGCGGTCTACCAACTTAACATCATGAAAACTCTTCCATGTATTGTCAATTAAATTACAACCTGCAGAAGCAACAGTGAAAATGGAAGGGATTAAATGGTGTTTATAAGTAATGATCAAAGGGTTATACACTACTAGAAAATTCCCAGCCACGAATAATTTCTTGTAGGCAACAATAAGGCTCAATTGAGTAAGATCTTGTCTTGGAAGTTCATATAATAAAGTTAGAATCTTTACCCCTAAATGGGTTAAGAAAGAAAAGAGTGACAGAGATTGAGTGGAAATATGCTGTGTACAAAAATAGAAGGGAGAAAGCTGAATGATATTAATGAAAAACACAGTACCTTCTTCTAATGTTTCCTGTGTACGGAACACAGCAGCGTTATTTTGCATTACTCGTTGCATGTTCAATCGAATTTTTGAAGTAGGAAGTGAACCATTTGAATTTCTTAATTTGTCCAGCCAAGCAATGGTCTTCTGGCCAGCATCTTTTTCCAAAGGTTTTTGTTTCTCCCCTGCACAACAAAAAGAGATCTTTGATCAGTCATACAAACATCATAAGTAATTATCAGCTATTTCTGGACATTAAACTTGCCTGGCCTTTGGATCTCTGCAACTCTATTTGCACAAGCACGACCGAAAACAACAATATCAAGAAGAGAATTTGCACCAAGCCGATTGGCACCGTGAACTGATGCACAGGCAGCCTCCCCAGCAGCCATTAGTCCAGGAATTACATTATCGGGATTATCACCTTTAATAGTCACTACCTGCAAAAGAAAAGAGCAAAATTCACAAAATCAAGACATAACAGATTTCTCAAAGTCCCTATGAATTGTAGAACCATAAATTATTTAAAATTTGAGATTAACAGAATGACTAGACTCACATATTCATTTCCGTGTATAACCCCATCGAAAAACAAAAATAAATAAATTATAAAATCGGAAAATTATCACATTTAATAACAAGTGGAAAACATTATGAACTATTAATTGTGTTATTTCATTTATGAGAGATTATATTTTCGACCCAAATGGTTTGTAGCATATAACTACTAATTTTAAGAGCACTGAATATAAGAATTCTCTAACTCAAACCTCTCCATGGTAATTAGTGGGAATTCCACCCATATTGTAGTGCACAGTAGGCAAGACAGGAATAGGCTCCTTTGTAACATCAACACCAGCAAAAATGGCAGCAGTTTCAGAGATACCAGGAAGCCTCTCCTTGAGTACATCTGGAGGCAAGTGATTCAAATGCAGGTAGATATGGTCCTTCATAGGTCCTGTCAATATCAGCATTGAAGTTACTAAGAATCACACACAATGGTGTAGAGACCTGATAACAGAGCTAGTATTCGTAGTTACACCAAAGAAACGTTCAAAATTTAAACATAATTTTGAATGTGACATAAAATTGTCCTCATAAGCTACTCAACATATGTGTGTGAACAGCATAATTACTACTTTATGGTAGTTACACAACTGTCTGCATGACTGGTTTCAAGGAGGCAAGCCTCAGATTTTTTGAGCTTCTCTTATTCTGGAAAGCAAGTAAGCAACCATGACATGATCAATCTTCTAGACTAATTCACTGGTCAGATCAATACTAGGGATATATAGAATATTATCAATCATTTACTGTCTTGAAACCCTGCATTTTTCTCATTAGCAGACTAAAGTCTAAAACACAGAACAGCATCATCAGCCTGGAAACTAAAACTATCTGATTGTAGAAAGGAATCATACCTACACCACGACCCTCCCGAATTTCCATGGTCATAGATCTTGAAACAACATCTCTTGATGCAAGATCCTTAGCTGTGGGGGCATAACGTTCCATAAATCTTTCACCTTCGCTATTTCTAAGAATACCACCTTCACCACGAGATCCTACAAATTGCAGATAATCAGAAATGAATTTAAAATAAATAAATAAATAAGAGATCAGAAATGAACTTTAGTAAACTTAAACTGAACAAAAGTAACGAAATAACACATACAATTTATATATATATATATATTAAAAAATTACAAAGTATCCCTAACAGAACTTAACCAAAAATTAAGACAGCATTTTCAAATAATATAGAAAATATACTAACCTTCCGTAATCAGGCACCCAGCCCCATATATACCAGTTGGATGAAATTGTACAAATTCCAAATCCTGAAGGAAGAATAAATCAGGAGACATGACATAAGGTAATGAAAACTAATTTGACAACTCACTTCAAGATCAAGAAGCAGCGAAACAAACCTCAAGTGGGAGCCCAGCACGTGCAACCATCGCATTGCCATCTCCTGTGCATGTATGAGCAGAGGTTGCAGAAAAGTAGGCCCTACCATAGCCCTGAGGGAAAGATACATTAATGATGAAAATAATATTGTCGAGGAAGACACATCAACAATGTAAATATCATTGCTTATTTCAAAACAAATAAGTATGTGAAAAAGGTACAGTACCCCTGTGGCCAAAATTGTAGATGCAGCTTGGAACCGATGTAATGTTCCATCTTCCATGTTTAATGCAATTACTCCCTGGCAGCTACCTGCACATTGCATATTAACAATTGAAAAAATTAATCCATAGGCACTTCATTATGTTTAATCAGGATCACAAGCTCCAATGAAGTACTTCATGCAAAAAGAGAAAGATATTTGTTTGTCACTCATATATGAGATGATTAAAGCTTGAAAGTTAAAGCAGCACATACGAAATTGGTTCGATTGGAAAACAAGAAAGGAATATAACATGGGCAATATCTGAGGAACTAATGATATAGAGAGATTTCACTAAAAAGCATAATAAAAGTCCTTTAATAATCATACCACACTCACAACTGCAGCAGAAAATATCTAACCATTTCTTTAGTTATGTTTCTGCCTCTGGTTTTGTAAATTGTATTATATTGTATCCTCAAATCATCAATCATGAAGACAAAAATTCCCAGCCCCCATCAAAATAAAAAGTAAAATTATTTGATGAAAGCTTAATTTTTAATGCATGAACTTACCATCACTATTCATTATTAGATCCAAAGCGAAATATTCCACAAAGAACTGAGTGTTATGCTTCATAGCCTGGCCATAGAGAGTATGCAACAGAGCATGACCAGTTCTGTCAGCAGCACATGCACAACGGTATGCCTGTCCACCTGTCAAGATAGAAACATTGAAAAAGCAAAAATTATAAATCTACCCATTGATGATTAGAATTCCAACTTCAAGCTTGCCTAATATCTTACCTTTTCCAAAATCAAGACTTTGACCACCAAATGCACGCTGGTATATTTTTCCATCTTCTGTTCGAGAAAACGGTAACCCATAATTCTCAAGCTCAATCACTGCTTTAGGTGCTTCCCTACACATATATTGAATGGCATCCTGGTCACCTATTGACATACAATAAATTTGCATGTTAATGATGAACAAACAAAAGAAAGTCAATTTAGTAGAAAGGAATATAAGTGCATGTCAATGTCTTTGGGCAAAAAGTCCTGAGGCCTTTGGCGCAACCTAATTGCTTCCTTTCATTCAAGCATTTCAAATAAAAATACAACAATGAACACTAACACAAATGCAGAGTACAGCTCAAGACGTCCATCCACATATTCATCTAGTTAAAGATGAAAAAAAACTGATAAAATTGGATTGAGCATGGTTAAAAACCTTAATCATTCAGTTGGACAAACAACCTACTTCATATCAATGTTGCAAATTCCCTATGACCTAAGAAAGACAACAAATGCTTTTCTACTGTACACACTTACATACCTAACCAATCACTTCCCTTCACTGTGTCATACATGTGCCACCGCCAGTCATCTTCAGTCATATTTCCTAAAGCAGCATTTATACCCCCCTGCATAAAATCAATTATCAGAGTCAGCAATGATTAAGCCAATAACAACAAATATTACATTGTCATATTAAAGCCAACATTATTAATATTTTCCATTGAATTGCCTGAACAACCAGCTAACAGTAACAAATAACATAAATAAGGATCATGATATTACATTGACAAAAATCATTAGATAAGATAAACCGCAAATAAAGATGAAAGTTTTGGAATCATAAATTCATAATACTTGAACAAGTCTCCTAGGAAATGAAATGATCAAATTATGATGCTGCCTTGATAAATGTATCATGAAATTAAAACAGAGAATGACTTTCGTTGAATTCAATTGCTGCATCTATTGCATTTCCACAATACATGAACAAACAAATCAATTACAACACAATATATAATATACTATAGATGCTGGCTGACCGCCTGCTGAGGGTCCACATGCTTGTACATAGTACTACTGTACTAGAAGGCAAAAGAACCTGTGACCGCCAGCTAAGCAATTGAAAAAAGGATAAAAGATGGGCCATTAATCAAAATTTCCAGAACAAAAACTCAATTAATCGTATATTCTGAAATGATGCAGTTTCCAATTCCCAATTCGCCAATATGTTTTAGATGAATTTCATCCCCTAAAATTACAACACCAGATTCACAAAACATATAGAATTTCCCATTAATTTAAAATAAAAGTAATCTAATTAAACCAACGTCTAATGCATAATCATCCCAACAAAAAAAGCTGTTTCTCTCAAACTCTCTTTCATACCTGAGCTGCAACGGTGTGGGAACGAGTCGGAAAGAGCTTGGTAATACAAGCTGTGTTGAAACCATGTTCCGATAGTCCTATGGCGGCTCTCAGCCCAGCACCACCAGCTCCCACCACAACAGCATCGTATGTATGATCCACTATGGTGTATCCCCCAGTCTGCCTCCATAAAAATTAAAATAATTACAATCTTCAACATCAGTTGTAACCAATCACACGAAACTATCGCATATAGGAGAATTTTTTTTTTAAAAAAAAACAAAGACGAATCAGAATCCTAATAGACAAACAAAATAATAAATCAACATAAAAAAGAAATTAGCGAAAACAACAAATCTACTTAAACCGATTCAAAACCCTAAACTAGACAAGAAGTGGAAATGGAAATGGAAATGGAAGGGATGGAGAACCGTACGGAACCAGTGGAGAAGAGTCGAGGAATGTGAGATCTAACAGAGTCATTTGATATCGATCTTTTCGACAAGCCGAGGCCACGAGAAACGCAGCGCCACATCTCTCTCTCACTCAGTGAATTTCTATGGCAATATCTCTCTGTGTAGTAGCTGATGGATCGCAGAGGCTGAACTGTGGAGGCAAAAAAGTTGAAACCAGAATAAAAAGGAGAATCCGGGATGGCTCGCTAGCTCGTTTGGTTTGGGCCGATGCATGTGACTCGGGTTGCAGTCATATCTAACTACGCTCGAAGTTGGCAGATAACTACTAAAATGCCATTCATGGTTAAAATTTAGTCAACCGTTTTGAACATGTGACGCTATGGTAATCAAAAATTCAAAACTAACAATCACAATTATGTTGGAATGTTGGAAACGACTGGTTTAGCCTTGAATCTGCCAGCTGTTGCTCCGATTATAGGAGGAGAAACTGGTAATTTCCTTTTATGGCTGAAGATGATTTTCTCTTATCAATTATGAATTATTGGAATTTCTTTTCTATTAATAATTTATTGTTCTAATGAATAATCTCCACCTCATCATTTTGGTTGTTTATAGTAAACGACACCACAATACAACCTAGTGGCCTAGGAGACATGTATTAATTTCCAAATGCATCCTAAGAAATAAGAATTACAAAGTACATGTAAATTAAATATCTTACATTAAATGTTTTAAATGATCTTTTTAATAGGATATAGGTTTATGATTTTTTTATTTTTTTATTTTAAATAGAAGTTTATGATTCTAATATTATTATTTTTATTCTAGGATAAGTCTTTTGATATAGTTATTTATTAAAAATGGATCAAGATTTAAAAACAAAACATGTTTTTTAATAATCTTATAACTTGAAATGAGTTTCTTTTTAATATAATAATATGTGAAGTTTTCTACCTAGTGTTTATGGTAGTTGATATCCGAGTCGCTCATATATTATCTAATTTTGACAGATACCCATAACTCGTTTGATACTGTTTTTTTTTTTAAAAAAATTAAATTATATATGTATTTTTCTTAAGTTATTTTGCCAACGTGGATGAAAAAAATATTGATACAATTCATTAGTTACCGGTAAGTTATAGAATTTTTATTTTATTTTTTTATTTAAGTA
Source organism: Acer yangbiense (assembly GCA_008009225.1). Taxonomy (NCBI): domain Eukaryota; kingdom Viridiplantae; phylum Streptophyta; class Magnoliopsida; order Sapindales; family Sapindaceae; genus Acer; species Acer yangbiense. The sequence continues at coordinate 4,368,614 of CM017766.1, read as the reverse complement.
AGTTATAGAAATTAAGTGTAATCCTATTTCTATTTCTTTCGATGGGAGAAGCGCTAACCGCATTACGCATAGCCTAGTTAAGCTTTTGCTCTCCTTTTATGAGGATTTTTTTTTTATGGAAATCTGCCCTGTGTGGAGGAGCTGGTCGTGGCCTATTGGCCAAGCTAGTGTTTGTTTGCTTTTGATTTATGAATTTTTTAAATAAATAAATAAAAGTTATAGAAATTAAGCGGTCAAATAGCGGAACCTCCTTTATTCTTATTTGGTGAGCCTTGTAAAGTTTGGTTTTTTGTGACTCCACGTCGCATGAGCTTTAATGGGTTACCACCCAGACCAGGCGGCGGTGCTCTTTTAGCCACGACGGATTTAGAGGCACTTCTACGTGGCCCTCACTCCCAAAGAAATTAAGCGGTCAAATAGCGGAACCTCCTTTATTCTTATTTGGTGAGTCTTTGTAAAGTTTGGTTTTTTGTGACTCCACGTCGCATGAGCTTTAATGGGTTACCACCCGGACCAGGCGGTGGTGCTCTTTTAGCCACGACGGATTTAGAGGCACTTCTACGTGGCCTTCACTCCCATCACTAATAACTACCTAATTAAAGAAGTTCGGTTCAATTAATCATAAGTCACGCTGCTGCTGAAAATGATTGGCTCCCAACACCCTTGGTTTCGTGATGCGAATAGATTTTGTTTTTACTTTTTTTATAATAAAAATAAAATTAATATAATTTTTTTTTAGGACTGAGATCCCATGTACATCTCATTTGTGCTTATCTTTTTAACATCCAGTGACATGTGACATATAAACAAATGAATGGTTAAGATTAATTTGTCTTATATTTTTTTTCTCTCTCCCCTAACAAACGACATCGTATCTCTCAAAACAAAAAAAAATTCTTCTTCTTATTTGTTTCAGATCAAGCTCCATTAAATTCCAAAAAAAAAAATAAATAAATAAACTAAGGAGATCATCCATCTTTACAATCCTAAATTCATCAACATCCAGAAACCAAAAAAATAATAATAATAACCAAGGATTTCCCTTCTTTTTCCTTCATTTTATCAGCAACCAACAAAACAAAAACCCATTTCACAAACCCATATACGAAATCCAATCAAAAAAAATTGAAAAAACAAAAAAAATAAATAAAAAAGAACATCGATGGATCTTTAGATCTTCAGATCTTCATCAATGGAGAAATCGCACCACCACCCAAAAACGAAATCGCACTAGTCAAACCACCATCAAAATCCAAACACGAAATCGATAAATCACACCACCACCACCACCAAACCCGAAATCGCACCAGTCAACCACCACAAAACCCAAACACGAAATCACATGAAAATAGGAGAGAAAGAAGGCAGCGAGAAGATGGACCGGAGATTAGAAATGGAGGAGATTGATGGAGATGGATTTGCGGAGAGAGAGAGAGAGAGAGTGATGAACCAGATGTGAAAAGAGAGAGAAGACGCGGCAGCCGAAGGAAATCGAACGCGATGCGAAGAGAAGACGTGGCGGTTTAGGTGTTGGTGTTGGTGGAAGATGATGATGATGACCGATGAGTGTGGTAGAGTGGTGTCTTGTGGTGTTATTATTATTATTATTATTTAAGATTTATTTGTTTTTTTTTAATAGATTTGCTAACTTTTTATGTTTGGAAAGATTTTATTTTTTGGTTTGTGTATTGTAATTCAATTTGTGTTAGTGAAAAATGAAGATTAATGATATGGGTTTATGAAGAAATTAAGATTAATGATATGTTATTTAAAAAAAAAAAAAAAAAATCGCTGAATCTATATTTTGAATCAAACAAGAAGAAAAAAAAATGTTTGAGGTGATGAGATTCATATACGTTGTTGTTTGATAAGTGGAGAGAAAAAAAAAAAAAAGACAAATTAATCATAACCATTCATTTGTTTGGATGCCATATGTCACTAGATGTTAAAAAGATGAGCACAAATGAGATGAGCAGGGGATCCCAGTCCTTTTTATTAATAGTATCGGCTACCTGGATCATGTATTTTTTTTTATAAAATTTTTTGTCATTGGTATATGATTCGAGCTACTGATTTGGGATCATTTGTCCAAGCTCTAAGTTCGTTCATCTACTAGTTGAGCTACGTCCTTGATGATAAATAGATATAAGATTAATACAAACATTATAGCGTTTAATTGTCAAATTTAGTAAAATAAAAAAAATACCCATGTTCATACATAAAATGATATTTAAAGAAATACATTAGATATATTAAAGCATCTCCGATGCAAAAGTGGCTTGCATACCAATAATTATTGACATGACAACAATGTCAAGAGAATTGCTTATTAGAGCATCCACAATGATTGCACCCAAAAACAATACCCATTTGTTGCCACATCATCAAAAATGGCTCTTGTTTTTAAAGAATGGGTCTTGCAATTTTGATCCATTTAATTTGGGTCTCATTTTTCCACAATGAGACTAAATTAGAAAAGTAAATGTGGATCCATTTTTTTTACTTTTTTCCGAACAATCATTATTCTTCTTTAAAATATTATATAAATATATATATATATTAAATTTATTTATATTTTGTCATTATATATAATTATTGAAATTAATAATAACATATTTAAATTTAAATAATTGAAATATATATTAAATTTATTTATATTTTTCATTAACAATAAAAATAAATATTGTCTATGATTAGACATGGCATCGGTTCCGGTTCGGTTCCGGTTCGGTTCCTATTCTGTTTCAAAAGTGGCGGTTCCGGAACCGGAACCTCCCTCGGAGAGATTTTGGTTCCAATTCCGGTTCCTCGGTTCCGGTTCGGTTTTGGATGTTCCGACTGTTTGGTTTCAGTTCCGTTTCCGTTTCCGTTTCCGTTTCCGTTTCCATTTCGAAAGTGGTGGTTTCGGAATCGGAACCAGAACCTCCCTCGGAGAGATTTTGGTTTCGATTCCGGTTTCGGTTCCTCGGTTCCTCGGTTCCGGTTCCGGTTCCGGTTCCGGATGTTCCGACTGTTCGGTTTCGGTTCCAAACCAGTTTTGATTCCGAACCTTCAAAACCGGTTTTGGTTCCGATTTTGAAGGTTTGGTTCCGGTTCCGGTTTTGAAGGTTTTGTTCCGGTTCCGATTCCGGTTGTTTTTATTTAAATTATTTTAATTTCATTGAAATAAAATTTTATAATTGAAATTAAAATTATTTATATTTTTTTCATTATATATATAATTATTGAAATTAATAATAATATATTTAAATTCTAATAATTTAAATATATATATTAAATTTATTTATATTTTGTCATTATATATATAATTATTGAAATTAATAATTATATATTTAAATTTAAATAATTGAAATATATATATTAAATTTATTTATATTTTTTCATTCTATATATAATTATTAAAATTAATAATTATATATTTTAATTTAAATTATATAAATAAATATATATATAAGCCCAACCCAATGATTAGGAGGTGTTGGGAACCCAACCCAATTATTGGGCAAGACCCAAATTGAGTTCCAAATTTAGAGCCCACTTTTGGGTCTTTTTATTTTATTTTATTTTTTTTATCTACTTTCTTACCATTGTAGCACAATTTGATGGAAAGCAAAATGGGTCTTGTACAAATGGGTCTCTTTTAGAGACCATTGTGGATGCTCTTATGTGGCATAAAAATATACTTAATAGACAATCAACTCAAAATTTGATCTTCAATGTTTCCGTCTAAAACACAAATTTTTTAATGACATGTCCATTTTTTTATTTTTTTATTTCCTTATCAAAAATATATGAAAAATTAATGTCAGTTTTAAATGTTTGCTGAGTCAACATAAAAAATAGCTATGTAACAGACCGTCTAAAAGTGGACGGTCATGTTGACAATGTCTAATATATTTTTTGCCACGTCAACTTGAGGTTGAATATGCACGGTTGCATCAATTATTAACATAACGTCTATTTATCCTACGTGACATCTTTTTTTTCTTCACAAACCACGTTTGTATTAGAGATGTTATGAGGAGATGAATTGAATATGCTATATTATCCAAAATTTCACTCAATTTTTTTTTTATTTTTTTTATTTTTATCAAAATGATTTTAAAAGTTGATTTGTAGCATCGATATAATACTTAGAAATTAGTCCGTCACTTTATTTAGACGATGAATTTCGACAATTTTATAGGTAACATTACCCATTAGAAGGCAATTGCTTGTTTATTTTTTGTTTAATATTTGTTTACATTACAAATCGAACTTTTTTGCTTTCATGCTAAAGTAGTCAGGTTATTGGGGGCTAGAGAACATGGAATGGGTAGGGTAATTGAAAAGTGATACTAAATACACCCCACTTTTTAAATATTTTAAAAAGGCACAATTTATGTTTGGCCCAATTGAGACTTGAAGTTGGTGTTGTGCTTCCAATTATCTCCGTCCAAACTCCAAAGCAAGGTAAAACAGAGAACAAACAAAAGCTAAGCTTTGAAGTTTCGAAGGTGAAATTTAGATTATTATTATTTTTTTACAATAAAAAATTTTGAAATTTAGAATTTACACCTTAGAAACAACATAATATTTTAGAAAAAAATTCTTCGTTTTCTACTTCGAGTTCAAAAAATGAGCAGTGAAAATCGCATAATTCAGTTCGAAGGGCCGCGAGGAAGCTATACATGTAAGGATGTATCATAGTGTATTTTTTTTCATAAGAAATGTTTTATTTTCCTTCTTACTTTATTCTTAGTGTAATGTGTATCATAGTGTGTTTTCATTTGGCTAACGTTTTCTGGAAAAGGAAAACACTTTTAAGTTTTAACATGTATTTTTTTTATATATATTTATTTTACTTTTAAACTATAATTCTATAAATATCAAGAGATTAGAAATATGTCCAATTGATAGTGGTCCGGTTATCCTTTGACCAGGCCCAAACGGGGGCCCAAGTACAGTGGACCTTCAACATTATTAGACATTGATTTGAAATTGTTTAGTGTTTCCATTGCACTTCGGTGAACCACTACATAAATTGCCAATTTGTTGCTCGTGTCGGCATGAAATTTGCTGCTCGTGTCGGCTTCGCATGAAAAAAAACTTGTGTGAAACGATCTCACCGGACAAAATAAAGATTATCTAGTATATAATAAACTAGAGTATATAATAAACTAGATTAAACTATCTATTTCATTTGCAGGAGTAATGAGTCAAGCTCGAAAACATGGCCAACAATTGATAAGATGAGATTGGTTCAGTAATTTGCCTCTCAAACCCACACTGTAAGATTGTAGTAATGAGTCAAGTGATCATCACAACACCACTACTCGAAAACATGGCCGACAATTGATAAGATGAGATTGGTCTAGTAGTTTGTCCCTCACACCTACACTGTACCTTCCACACCACTACTTGAAAACATGGCCGACAATTGATCGAGTCAAGTGATCATCAAATCACCACTACTCGAAAACATGGCCGACAATTGATAAGATGAAATTGGTCTAGTAGTTTGCCCCTCACATCTCCACTATAAGATTGCATGTTCGAGTCTGATCATCTCCCTCAACCCTGAATTACTGTAATATATAAATATAAAACATGGCTGGCAATCAAGTTCAAGTAATGGAATTAAACTTCTTGTCTCAATAAATTACTCCTGAATTATTTGTTCTTTTCATATAATTAATATCTGATGTTTCCAAAAACAACAGCTTGATCGATTAAATGGGACAGATATTATTATTATTATTATTATTATTTGAATATTAATTTATTATAAGTTTCGCATGTGAAAGTAGTGTGTTAAGAAGAACAAGTAGTGATTGTTTTGAACCAAAATACCTGTCCATTTTTTCAGGCTATATTTCTATTTCAATAGTAGATTTCTTAGGTACGAAAGATTGAGGATAAGAGTGGTTGTTCAGTTGTTCTATCTGTCGCAAAAATTATTCATTAAATAAATCGATTTAAGGTGTGTTTAATATGACATTTGAAATGATTGGAAGTTTTTGTTGTAATTAACCGTATATATATTGAATATTCAACGACTTCTACGATGAATATTCAAACAATTAATCACAATGGAGCTTTCATGAAATATAACTATACCTGTTCAATTTAGTCAAAAAATAGTGATGTGGTTGAGCTACATATTCCTTCTAAACGATCTAACACTTGACACGATATCTACTCCTAAACCATTGGTGATTCTTTCAATAACAGTTATTTTTGTCTGATAAAAAAAATTAGTTTGAACTACCAATTTTTTAAAACCGGTACGGGATTCTTTATAATTTTTTTTCCGTGTGGAATTTTAGTTGATCATGTCTAATAAAATGATTTGTTATGGGGAGAATTGTATATAACCCCATGTCTTTTGATTAAATGTCAAATCAAACCCTTTGGTTTGAACAATCAACAAAAAACCCCTACTATTAGTAGACCATTAGTTGACTTTGTATAAATCAAATATTACAATTTAGATCATTTATTATAAATAGAATAAAAAAAGGAAAATATAATAAAAAATATAATAATAATAATAAAATCAATTTCCTACACAAATAATTTTTTACATTTTAAAATAAATTTTTTGTTTAAATTTTATAATGATTTTATTGCTTTGTTATAATATATTTTTATATATTTAATTTTCATTACAATAATTTTTTTATTTTTTTTATTTTTCTAACATATTTTTAGTATGTTTTTTCATTATTATTTTTAGTTCAATTAGAGAAAAAACCACTTAAATAATTATATTTCATCAGATTTAATTAAAGTCAACTAACTGTCAACTAATGGTAGAGGGTTTTATACTGATTGTTCAAACCAGAGGGTTTGATTTGGCATTTGATCAAAAGTTAGAGGGTTATTTACAATTCTCCCTTTGTTATGCTACAAATTGTTCATCGCATATGGTAATAAACCAAGATCTCGAACAAAAAAAAAAACGTATGGTATCCCGCACCTGAATCTCTTTGTGTTCTAGCTAGTTCAAAACGGTGTCACCCAGTTTCAAGTCTCATCTTAATAATACAGAGAGAGTAGATATTCAATCTAATCACATATACGGTGCTTGATCTTGACAGGTTGGCAAACCGTGACCTGTCGGTGTCAAATTTTTGTTTTAAAAAAGAGCAATTAAAGAAAGAAAACAAGATCCATAACGAAGGAACCACTTGTGCAAAGAACGACAAATAATTATAATGAGAAGCGGGACCCGAAAAATAATCCGAAGATTTGGTTTGATTTTATGCTTAATTGCTTATGGTGCCACTGCCAACCAAGATGCAAAATGTTTAACATTTTCCAACGGGGGAGGAGGAGGAAATAAAAAGTTATCAGTGAGCGAAACGGACAGGAGACAAAACAAAACAGCCTTTTAGTTTTATATATCCTTTCATTAATTTCTATCTTTAACAACTTATAATTTAGATTTTGTATCATATATGATCTCTCTCTCTCTCTCTCTCTCTTTTCCAAATCCACAAATCATACAATGCATTATGCATCGCTTTCCTTTGGAGTTTGGATGATCACAGCGAGCAAACGCATGCTGTTTCCTGTTCCGATCCATTAATCATCACAGGTCTTAATAATCCAGCGCAACCAGTCCCCACCGTGGTCTTTTATAAATTTCATCAAATCAAATATAACTCATTAATAAATATTAGTCGTTGACGTATGTGGTGCATTATATAGTACACTTTCGATTTCTCTCTCTCTCTCTTTTTATATGAGAGTCCGAGGAAGTAAATTATATATATCCGTTTTTTTTTTTCTGAAATATTACAATAATTCAGGATTTAGGAGGAAATTAAAACAGACTCAAACCCACAACCCCATGGTAATCTGAAAATATTGGTGGTCTAAAACTTTTGAAAATTTCGGTAAAAATTATTTAGCTAAAAGTTTAGAAATATTGGATAGATCATACTTTTAAAGATAATTTTGTATCGTTCCCAAAAACATGAAAAATATCGGAAAAAAAAAAAAAAAAAACTGATATTTACTTTCTTCTACTATGAGTCTATGACACGCAATTATTATGATACACATAATTTTTTTTTTTTTTTTTTTTAACAATATCTATTAATTCGGGATCGGGTATTTTTTTTTAAAGCTTTCGTCATGGGTATGATTTGAACTGCTAACTTGTGAGTCATTTGCCCAAGCTCCAAGCTCGTCCATCTATCAGCTGAGTTACACCCCTGTTGGTAGACCTGACAAGGTTCCGGTTCGAATCGTGGAACCGGAACCGGAACGGCTCCGGTTCCAAGGTTTGCGGAACGGGCGGTTCGAATCGGAATGGAACCGGCAGTTCCAATTTTTTTTTATTTTTTTTATATTTTTAAATATAAATACTAAACCTAAACCTAAATCCTTCTTCTACCTACTCACACACAGCCGTCAGACTTCTTCTTCTTCTTCTTCTTCTTTTTCTACTTCGATCTCCTCCTCCTCTTCTTCTTCTTCTTCTTCTTCTTCTTTACTTCGATCTCCTCCTCTTCTTCTTCTCCTCCTTCTTCTTCTTCAATCTCCTCCTCCTCTTCTCTTCGATCGATCTCCTTCTCTTCGATCGATCGATCTCCTCCTCTTCTTCTTCGATCCACCCCAAATCTCTTCGATCCACCATCATCACGGCATCACCACCATGGCACCATCTGATTTTGATTTTTTTTTTCTTCTTCTTCTTGGACTGATCTGGGTTGGATGGACGGTTGACTAAGTTTTATTATTAATAAATAAATTTTTTTTTTAAAAAAAAAGTTCAAAACCGCTGGTTTGGCCGGAACCGGAACCTGAACCGGCGGTTCCGGTTCCACCAAACCTTGGAACCGGAACCGTGCCACCTCTACCTGTTGGTATACATAGATTCATTTAATATTTGATCCAAAACTTGAATAAAAACTTATATTCAGTCTTTTAATGTGTTGTTATAGTATTAATGTTCATCATTTAAAAAATCTGTTAATTATTTAACTACAAATCATAATTTAGTTATATATATATATATATAAAATAAAAAAAACTACGTACAAATCATAATACTTGAGGTCAATGGAATTCTCGTCCTCAATTCATGTGCATTTTTAAATTTTTTTTTTTTTTTGCTCTCTTCAGTTTCCAATAATTAGTAGAAAATAATGGGAAAAAAATTCAAATTGATCAATAATAAAACAGTACAGATAATAGAATATTTCAGTAAAAGATAAATAAACCATAAAAATATTACACATAAATGAATAATTTAATCCCCACATGGAGGGACCAAATTAATTAAGAAAAGTAATAAAATTTACAATATTGTGGTTGGAATTTAAAATGTGGTCCTGGTCCTAAACAGTAATTACTGTCTGCGTTTCTTCTTCACTTGTTTGTCTTCCCTTTTGTTCATGTGAAAAGCTATATATAACGTCAAAAGCACTTACAAAATAAGCAGTTGGAAAATCCAAAAGATACTCAAGAGATCTATCTCTACGTAAAATAGAGACGTGTTTGGCCTTTTCCATATATTCATATCCAACTTAATTGCAAGAGAGAATTTATATATAAAGGAGCCTGATGATCATCAGACGACTGAGAATTCCATGCATGCAAATGCAATATTGCAATTGCAAAACGCACCCGTTTCGTTGATTTTATTAATTATTATATCAAAGACTGGCGCTGAACTCTGATTGGTAAGCCTTTTGGAAAATCGACGAAAGGGAATGCATATGCTTGATCAGGTTCGGCTAGTTCCCAGTGGAAGTTGAGGACCAAATGGTGTATAAATACGGCCATTTCCAGTTTAGCCAGTTCCGATCCGGTGCACAGCCGCGGCCCGCCCCCAAACGGCATAAATTGGTTGTTTGTATTCATGCTCGGGCACGACGACGAGGAAGAAGGCCCGTGACTGGTTTGCTGCTACACCATCACACACACAAAAAAAAAAAAAAAAAAAATTTAAAAATAAGCCAATGATGAATAAATTACCATAAACTTTTTCAAAAATCAACACAAATAAGCTGTCTAAAAACGATGTCTCAATTTACTTCTATCCAACCAAATTGGAATATGTATTTAAATTTAATTATTATTATTTTTAACTTCTTCTATAAATATAGTTACATGTTTCAATTTGGTTGATTAGACACAAATTGAGACATCGTTTATATACAGCTGATTTGAGTCCCTCACATAATAGTAGAGATTATCAAATACGGGGTTTTCGTATGGAATCCTTAATTTCTACCGATAGTAATTTAATAATTATTGATATTAATCAAATTATCACTTTAACAATTAGGGATTCCTTTATGGTAAATTCAGTACCCGACAATCCCTCTGTAAGGTACTGTGGTAGCTTTAAAGCTACCCAAACTTTTAACAAGATTCGGTTTGGAATTTTGTTGGACCAGTTTCTAAATAAGAATTGACCCATTGACCCACTTGAGAAAGTTACTCATGCATGCACGTGCATGTGAAGAATGGATGAACCCCACAGTCACGTGGCCTTTAATTATCTCATCTCATTATCTCAATTCTTCAAGTCCCCCACAGGCCACACCCTCCCATGCGCACGAGACAACGGGCTTGCTTCTCTATGGGACCTCCAGGCTAAGTCCGTACAATATCAAGAAAAAACACACGGGTCCTACTGATCTTGACATCGTATCTAACGGCCTGGGGACATCCCTGAGATCCTGGTTGTACGTTTATACCACGTATTGCTTATCCTGATGCGACACGTTCAACGGCTTGATGGAACGTCATTACAACCGTGTCACATCTCATCATCTCCCACATTCAACTTTTAACGGATGTTTTCTAGGTTGGACACTTGGACCTAATAAAATACAGTAATGCTACATATCCCATCTAAAATCCCATATTTTTCATCCCACTACATGTGGCATGTGAGGTGTCAAATTGTGAGTGGATATATGGGGTAGGTGTCATTAATGTGTATCCACTCACAATTTGACACCTCACATGCCACATGTAGTGGGATGAAAAATATGGGATTTTAGGTAAGATATTTAGCATTATTGAATAAAATATCAAATTTTTACTTATAACTCTTATTTTTTTTTTTTAATAAGAATAAAAATTCTGACACCCATCTGTCGTCGAAACTCGAAATAAGGGGTTTAAACACTTTTTTGAGTTGGTGTTACGAGTGGGACACCACTTTAATAACTTATTTAAAAGGCATTAAAATAAGTAATTTTTTAAAATGTCCTTACTTTTCACATTCTTATACTTTAAAGTTTTTAGAGATTTTATTCTTTCATCTTTTTCATAGAGGTCTGTTTAACAGACTTTTAATGGAGGTTGAACATCATAACATTATCAATGCATCTTCATTGGATAATTAGTTTAGTGGCGCTGCGCAGACGCATTCGAAGGCCCCCCAGAGCTAGCTTTTTTTTTTTTTCAATTTAAAGTTGTTAAAGTTGTTGAGGGTTGGGATTTTCGAGTGGGGAAGAGGATGAATAGTAACTTTGTGATCGTGTTTTGAGACTTTGTGATTATGTTCCGAGACTTTGTGTTTGTGTATTCGAGACTTTGTGTTTGTATGTCCGAGACTTGTGTTTGTGTTTCGGTTTCGAGACTTTGTGTTTGTATGTCCGAGACTTTTTGTGTTTGTGTTCCAAGGCTTTGTGTTTGTATCTGAGGCTTTGTGTTTGTGTGTTCCGAGACTTTGTGATTGATTTTCGAGACTTCTGGGTTGTTGTTCTGTGCTCCTCTGTTTCTGTTCTGTTCTGTTCATCTTCTCCAACCTCGAATCCCCAATTCGAAACCCTTCGTTTTTAGAGAAAGTCACATACTTCGTTTTTTTAGAGAAATCAAAAGTCACTATTGTGTTTGGTCGTGGTTGTCGACGGCAACGTACATGTGTTCATGGTCCACTGTCGTCATCAGTGTACATGTGTTCGTCGATTGGTCGGTGTACATGTGTTCGTCGATTCAATAGTTCCACTTCCATTGATGGAGGTCCTCCATTGATGGAGGATTTTGAAAGGAAAAAAAAAAAAAAAAAAAAACCAAAATGGTAAAGAAGGTTACTGTGGGGGGCATTTTTTCCGTTCACCATAATAGGTGCATTTTAAACATAAGTTATTAAACGGTGACAGTGTTGAAAAGCCACCTCCAAAAAGTGCTAGAAATTTTTTGAACCCCACATCTGTCAGTAGTACGTCCAGACTAGCATTACCCCTTCCAAAAACATAATATGTGTCCAGAGATGAGGTAAATTTGTCCAAACCATGTTATCTCTTTAGACAATTTTACCCCTTCATGGACACATGTCATGTTTTTTGGAGGGGGGTAATGCTCACCCCTCTTGAAGGGAAGTGACCAAAAGTGAATTCATTTTTTTTTGGAGAGGGTGGACAGACTCGAACTCACAAACTACGAGTGTAGGTGTGAAAGACAAGCCTCTTATATTGTCGGACTAATTAAATACTTTATTAAAGTTATAAATTTATAATTATTAAATTATTAAATTATTCTGATTTGCACTTTATTTGTTTGACTAAACTATAAATTATTTTAGGTCAAAACTTACTGCAGGCATGCAAACCGTGAAAACTACCACTGATTTTCTGTGGGTCTCAGTAGAACCAACGGTGCTGCTTAAAAACCTTTACTGAAACCAAAGAGTCATTTACTGTATGCCATCCCTGTGTCAGTTTTTATTTTATTTTATTTTATTTATTTATTTATTTTAAGTTCGTTGAAATGTAAACTATCTGATTGATTACTACGATAACAATCTAAAAATAAGTTCATTGAAATGTAAACTATCTGATTGATTGCTATGATAACAATCTAAAAATCAGCTCAAATGACAGTGATTTATGATCACATTCAAAACTTAAAAAAGACATATAGACTAACCTGCCATCTCCAAGGATTGAAGTGTTGAGGGTCTTCAAAAAGAGAAGGATCCAAGTGCACAGCTGATATCACTGGAAGCACTTTCCATCCACATGGAATGTCATATCCTATCAAAATTTCACACACACACACACAAGAGGACAATTTTTAATTTCAAAAGTCTTTTTATATGTCAATCAGATTAATCAAAAGTAGTTTCCAGGCATGCATGTTAACTAATTAATTATATAATTAATGAATAATTACATATATATAATTTAATTAATTAATTACCTTTATATTGAACATCTTTCAAAGCCTTCCTATGAAGAAACCTTACAACATTACCAAATCTCAGGGTCTCACTGATAACCTTCACACAGAGAGAGAGAGAGAGTGAATTTTTTTTTTTTTTAATTATTACTATTTTTATTTTTTTTTAGTTTTTATTGATCAATCCCAGAACAGGAATTGGAAAAATATATTAATTAATCAAGAAAACTTACACACTGGGTGAATTCCATTTTCTTGTAATCTTCCCACTTCAACTCTCTCTCTCCTGATTTCTTCTTTGCTCTGGCAATTTCCAGGTGTTCTTCCTACAATTCAAAAAAATAAAATAAAATAAAAAATTCAATAATAAATAAATAAAAGTGGATTTTGTAAATATTGAAACTGTGATGTTAATTACCTGTAACTGTTGGATTGCTTCTGGGCAGCTCTGCAAGAAGTAGATAGACAAAGCTATCGAGACCGATGAAGTTTCGTGTCCGGCGAAGAGCAAGCTTAGAATCAAGTCAAGAATTTGTTCTGTAGAAAGATTTGAGTGTTTTAAAACCCACCCCAGAAGATCATCTTGCTCCATATCGTCTCTTCCTTCCTTCATTATTATGATTCTCTCTTTCATTTTTCGTTCAATATGTATCAGTATGGTCGATCGAGACTGCAAAATTTTGAAAGTAAAAAAAAAAATACTAATTAAACAAGTAAATGGAGTTCCATAAATTTCTCCATGTCAAGCAAATTGGTTCAAAAATTTACCTTCAAAGCTTTTCTATAAGCACTTCCAGGCAAATTTATAGGAGCAGATACAACTCCTTTCATGAAAGTAACGTATTCTTTCTTCAATTGCTCTGTTTCTAGCTTTCCAGGGTCCATACTCATTATATGTTTCGCCATCAAATTGAATGTAAACTGCAGACAGCAACAACCAAAAAAAAAAAAATCATGAAAATGCCTTGACTCGATAGAGTAATTAAGTTGATATAGTTTTGAAACATTTCTGGGACCTTTTTTGCTTCATCTTGAGCAGAGAAAACAGAGTTGTCCTTCCAAGAATTCAAAACAAACAAGGTATGTCTCTCGACTTCTCTCAAGAGATGAGTCCTGAGCCTAGCGTGACTGAGGAAATTGAGAGATATGGTTCTCATGTCTCGATGCATATCACCAACAAGAACCAACATCGACCATTTACCGAGAATTCCACCAATACTTCTCGGATAGCTGCATTCGAACAACTTCCCTTCGTTTTGTAATATGAATCGGTTCAGTCCTGCATCAGTAGAAACTATCGTTGGCTCGCCGAACAAATTGGACTTGTAGATTTTTCCATACCTGCAATACATGTTACCAATTTTCAATCCCATAGTTGCTAAAATATATAATTTCTTCAATTATATATATATTTATATATATATATATATACCTTGATACATGATTTTCCATGAATTCACCAATTGTTGTAGCAGAGTAAGGCCTCAAATAACCAATGGTTTCTCCAATAAAAGGCCACCCCATGTTACCTGGTGGAAGATTATATCTTCTTTGCTTTCTTCTGAAGAAAATGAAGATAAAAAATAGAGATAAAATTGATGAAACAAGCAACAGAATAATCTCTGAGTCATCCATGGACAATAGCCGACTCTCCTCTCTCTGTGTATAATTTGGTCAGATATCTACTTTTTCCTCTCAAACACTACTTGTGTTATTGTAATTTTGAAAAAGAAGTGTTCCTTTTGTGGAGTTTATAAAGCAGATGATTTTGATTTTTGTTGAAGAAACCAATTCAAACTCAATAAAAAGCCTTTGAGAAGCCAATAGCCTTAGTTTTTCTTTCTTCTTTATTTGTATATATACATATAGTAATAATAATTCTTCCTTTTTTCTGCCTTTAAACGAACAAGAGCGGAAAGTAGTAATGAAATTGAATTTTTATTTTTATTTTTATATACCACTCTTATCTCAAATTTACGACATTAATACACCGAATGCTTTCATTTTGGTAATATCATAGGTTTAAGTCACTACCAACCCATATGATGTTTTTAAAAAAGTACTAAATAAAAAATTATTGAATGAACGTTTTTATCACCAATCCATGTTACTTTAATGAAATTGGATTTATGTATACTTTCCATTAAACTATGGGGAATTGAACCTGTAACGGTACATCTAACCGCACATCACAAAGTCGTCTTTACCGCTAGACCAACATCTTAGGGTTAACTTCTGTTTCTCTCCTCTGCCTCTGTGGTTGCTCTCTGCTTTTACAGGGTTGAATAAAACGACAGGGGTGACTGACCGCTGCTACTGATCTACACACAAAACGGAAGAGATTTGGAAGGTAATGTATGGCCTACGCAGTCACGCAGGAGGCAAGAGCAGTCAAAGTCAAACAGTGAATATTGGTAAAGTATCTAAAATAAAGAACAGCCATGCATGAATGGACAATAGACCAACCGGAGATGGGACGATAACCATTAAGTATTAACCGGACCGGATCCAAAACCCCACTAAACACAAAATATGTCTACACTGTCAACAGTAGACAGTAATGGGGGCGTGGGGCTTCGATTGAGATTTTTTATTTTTTTAACTTTTTATATTTTTCTTTTAGCAGGAAACTCACTTGTACTAACACTCTTACATTATCCGTTTGGAAGAGTGTTATGTTCTGTTATGTTTTGTCCTGATTACGTACATTGACTTCCTATGAGGCTATGACTTGTGTGTGTGTTTTTTTTAATGGTCAAAAAAGCTGTGTAATTAATTAGCATTTTCCATGGAGAAAGGGAGAAACGGAGTATTCTAATTAAAAACTCTTTAGCCAAAAAAATAAAATACCATTGTCCGATCGTCATTGTGTTTTCAAAAAGTTCACCGGCCAAATTCAAAAAAGGAGCCTTTTCAATTTCAAAAACAGAATCCCAAGAACGAACAAATTATATTAAGGGTTAATAGCACCAATGCCCCTTGAATTTATAGCACGGTTGCATAGTGCTCCATAAACTTTTTTTTACTTGGCATTAAACCCCCTAAACTTTCATTTATCGGTAAAAGTTGATGGAATTGTAATACCATCCATTTTTCTGTCATGACAAATTACACTAAATTCCCCTGATTATATGCATAATTGCATTAAAACTGGAACAATATAATAATAACATCTACACACCCTTTGACCAATTGAAAGTTCACTTTCATTTGTTGACTAAATATATAATAACTATTCTCAAATATTTTTTTCATTAATTAAATTAAAAAAATTCATCAAGAAATGTTTTATATCCAGTTCATAGAACAAAAAAAAACAAAAATTATAAATAAAAACATTTAAAAAAATAAAAGTAGAAATATATTAAAGGAAAACATTACAAATAAATCTAAAGGATTTTTTTTATTAGGTTGAGATCCAATCTGGATCTCCACCTAATTAAAATAAAAAATAAAAAATCAATCCCCTCCAGACATCATCATCTTCTTCAATAAAATTCCACAAAATTAAGATCTCCATTTTCCTCTTCAATCATCATCAACAACTTCTCCATTCTCAAACAAAAACTCAAAATCTCATTGGAGATCTTCGGTGGGTTAGGGTGGTGGTGGCTAGGTTTTGATGAAGATGATGACGATGAAATGTGGGTTTTGTGAAAGTTCACTAATTATAAATTTAATTAGTTTTTTTTTTTTTTTCATTTTTTGATTTGGTTTGGTGGTGTTGATGATAGAAAGAATTTGGAGATTAGGTGAGAAAATGATAGAAAATTTGATTTTTTTTTTAATTTTTAAATAATTTTTAAGTAATTTTTTTAATAAATTTAAATTTTGGGTTTGATGAGGATGAATTTGGATGATGCTGATGGTTTTTTTTTTTTAATTATTTTTTTTATAGAATTTAATTGAAGAAATTAGTCCATTGAAATCTCTCTCTCTCTCTCTCTCTCTCTCTCTCTCTCTCTCCAAAGAGATCTAGATTTCCATATCTCACCAAAACTTTTAAATTTGTTTTTAAAATAAAAAAAGGAATAAAAATTAGTCCAGTATTTCAAAAAAAAAAAAGTTTTGATCTCCACTTGTATTTTTTTTAGAGTATTTTCTTTTTCTTTTCATTTTAGTTTTTTTTTTTTTTTAATAATTAGTTTTTTTATTTAATCATTAGCTTTTTATAATATAACTTTTAAAATTTATTAATATATATATATTGGACATTAGTCAACAGGTTAAGGGTGTGTTTGTGTTATTATTATATTTTTCCAGTTTTAATGCAATTATACATATAATCAGGGTGTGTAAGTGCAATTTTCCCTTGACGTCCGTTACTCTTCTGTCAAATTTTGCTAATAAATGAAAGTTTAGAGGGTTTAATGCCAAGAAAAAAGTTTAAGGGCACTATGCAACCGCACTATAAGTTCAGGGGGCATTGGTGCTATTAACCCTTATATTAATTTAGTGTGAGTATTTTTATAGTAGTGTTTCATTTTATTTTTATTTTATGAAAATTTTGACACTGAATGTGTCAAATGTGTTGTAAGAAATCGCACACACGCAAATCTAAATCGTAAATAATTAGAAAGTAAGAAGAAAAAAAGCACGAGAGATTTTACATGGTTCAACAAAAACGTATGTCCACGGAGCGCACTAACACTCGAATCCACTATCAGAGTTTGATTATAATCTCTCAGTCTCTTTATAAGTTGCTCTCTCCCTGTAGCAATTTCTCACACACCCCTAAGCATAGGAAGACATTAGTATTTATATCAGAGTATTAGCGCAAGCCAAAAACTACTAGTAGTCCATTTCTTCCCACACAAGATTTCCGATTTTATACAAAATCCGTCATTACCGCGGTCTGCAGCCTACACCTTGGCCGCGGTCTACGCCGCGTGTATCCTATGAAATTCTTCGCGATTTGTACTACGGTTGGTGCGCCGTGGTCTTCTCCGGATTTCGGTTCTTCACCTGTTTCCAGGCTTCACACAAACCCAACAAAATATTCGTCGGAACATGCCTAAATCAAGCATTGCGTGTGTTATCTCCACACACAAGTAAATGAGCATGATTAAACTCAAATTCCCACCACTAATGTGAAGGAAGAGCTGCACGCTAAATTGAACCAAGAAGGAATAAACTATTTTATAATTTTTTTTGAAATAAGATAAAAATACCTTTTGACAATAGAAAAGAATTTATGATATGTTGAGGTTCTGCATGACCATAAAATTTACAAGCAACTAAAAATGTTTTATCTTTATTTTGTTTAATTCAATTAAAAGAAATCATGGATTTTTTGAAAATCCATATATAATTTTCAAATACACTAACGTCACATGTCTCAACTTCTCATTTTTTTTATCAATTGACACGTGTATGTGTGCACATTAATTTAACATATATATATATATATATATATATATATATATATATATATATATATACGGTCTTTCTATTATCAGTTCGAACTGACAAAAAATATATTAGTTCCTTGCATATGAGCCATTGGATTTAAAAGATGTTTTGACAAGTGCATGCAGTCAAGTCAAAGTATTTAAGGGCCAGTTTGATATTGCTTTTGAGTAGTTAAAATCAGCTTATTTTATAATTTTGACATAAAATCATGTTTGGTAAAACTTTCAAAAGTGATTAATTAATAATCTGGCAAGTTTTGACAGTGATTTTGAGAGGTAGGTGAGGGGTTACTTTTTGAAAGTGATTATGGAATAATTTATTTTAGCATTTAATGAATATTTTAAAATATCATTATTATCCTTATAAAATCAAATTAAAATCATTTATATACCTTATTTCATCTTAAAATTAAAGATTCTAATTAAATATTGATTTGATTTATAAAACCTTTTAAAAATATTTTTATTATTCTTATGGATTTTTTTTTTATAATTTAAATACTCTACTTAAATATTGATTTAATATATATAATTAATGAAAAAAATAAAATAAGGTTCTAAAATCATATCTATTTTAGTCATTATAACTAATATCAGCACTTTTGAAATAAAATTACCAAGCATACATATACTGCTTTTGAGCTATACAGTAGTTTTAAAAGTTTAATTAACCAAACATCTGCTGATTAACTTCACAGCTGATTATTCCTTCAGCACAACTAACAGTGATTATTATAAAAGTTACAACAATACCAAACTGGCCCTAAATCCAATGACCCATATGCAAGGAACTGATATATATTTTGTCAGTTCGAACTGATAATAGAAAAATTGTATATATATATCTCACTGTGGGATGACGATTCAGATCTAGAAAATTATCAGATTGAATGAACATTTTTACTAAGTCACATTAGATGATGGTCACAATTATTTAACGGGGTAGATATTACCACCCATTAAAATGATTTATACCCCATTAAATAAGAACACCCACTTATGAATTTTAAAAATTCAAAAATTACTCTAAACACCCATGATAATATCAGAACTAACCTCATAAAATAAAATTATTTTCAATTTATAATATAAATTTTGATAAATTATTTATTTATTTAGTTCTTAGTGATAAATTTGTATGGCTCTCTCCCAATACGGCAATAGACATGTGATGTGATGCTCTGAAGATAATGCCGGAAACAAATAACAAATGAAATAATCATATTTATTGTTTAGAGTTTAATTTCATAATTTGTTACGGGTTATCTAATATAATTTTTTTAAATAAAAACTTTATATAAGTTTTTGCTTAAAGGGAAAAAAAAAAAAAAAAAAAACTTTTGAATTGAAGAATTTTTTTTTTTTTTTTTTTTTTTTTTAAAGCAAGTACAAATACATTTTTCCATAAGTATATATTAAGAAGATACCTTTTATTCGGAAACACTTTACTAAAAACACTTCCAAATTACTAAGAAACACCAGGATTTTATTTTATTTATTTATTTTGTACAAAATTTCTGCTAATACAAAAGTAGATTTCAAGTAAAAATAAAAAACAAAAGATATCATTTGAAACTTTTCCTATAAACACATATACTAGTATATTACCATCAAATGATTACGACGTACAAATGAAAAGATCTGGTTGGATACAATGTTAAAAGGGAAAAACTTATTTTATTTTAAGCCCCTCAAAAATAATAATAATAATAATAAACTATGTATGGGATATGTATGATATTGGATTTTATAAGATAAGGCTAGCTATCATCTCAACTCGATCAATTCAGCTACTTGCAGTTGCTGTTAATGATATTGAAATTTTGTATATGACAATTGACAACACATACTATGAACACATACGTCTGATTATATATATACTACAAAATCAAATTGTCAATTTTTCAGGTAATTGATTAATGATTAAAGCCGGTAGCTAACTTTCTTAACGCACTTCTCGACGCATGTAGTGTGTACCTCCCACCTCCAAGAGACGAAGCTAGCTTCCTTGAATTTTGGAAGACTAGGGCCATGAGAAGAAACCTTTAAAAAATAAATATAATTTTTTTAATTATATATTTTATAACAAATTTGGGTTTGGGGTCATAGCCCCTCCTGTCCTCCAAGTGGCTTCGTCACTGTCCCATTTTACGTCAATAGTAATGGTCCAAGTTTCACATTATATAAACATATGTAAAGAGTATTCTTTATAATATATTATGAATGATAGTTACATCCCTATATATTTAAGTTTGCATTGTGTTTGATATATCTGGACATGTCTTGATAAAATACCGAAAAATAAATGTAGCTACAATTATTGTTATAGATCAATTCTCCCATTTGCGCTGTTCTAATCATGGAGAAAGAACTCTAGGGCATATATACCCAATTCAAGGACCCACCGTATATTCAATTTATATGTCTATATATATATTTAATTTCAAAAGGCAAAAATCACAGCTAAGTTTACCCATTTCAAAATTTTAAAATTTGAAATAGCCTTTCCAAATTAATATTCTTGATTCTATTAATTAATTATACTTCATAAAGGTTTGAAAAAAATGTTATATCAACAAAAAGGTACTTTAATGAGGAAAAAAGAAGAGAAGAAATCCGATATATATATATATATATATAGTGAAATTATGTGCATTATGGCACTTTAATGAGGAAAAAAGAAGAGAAGAAATTATAGTAGCTGCTTTTTATATCACGAACACTTATTGGAAAAGATCGAGTAAAAATTAACGAGAGAGGCGTGATAGTGTTGGGCTATTAGGTCATAATCGTCAAGTTTGGAGAATTCAAAAAGAGCTTTAAAACAAAACTAAAAACACTATACCAAAAAAAGAAAAAAAAATGATTTTCATAGGCAGAGTTCAAAATGGGTTTATATCTTTTTCATTTGTCATCCACGTGCCTGCATTATTGCCCTTCACGTGAATCCTCATCTGCCAACTTTATCTTTCCAAGTCTTTCCAAATCCACATGCTTTTGAGAGAGAAAGAGAGATACAGGAATTTCTAACCCTCTTTTATATTTTTATATATATATAATTCTATTGTCAGTTCGTCATGACAATAAATATATCAGGATAAAGAATGTGGACCACAGATTATGGAGAAGTTTTGACAAATATATACACTTTGAGTCAAAGTATGTAAATCTAGTGGTCCACATTCTTCGTCATGATATATTTATTGTCAGGACAAACTGATAATAGAAAATTTGTATGTATATATATATATATATAATACTTCTCCTACTGTCATGACTTTATAATTTAAGAACGTCTAACTACAACCACATATTCACAAATACCCACACCCAAGTGAATGTGTGGCTGTGGTTGGACATCATTAACTTATAATTTCAGGACGTTCTTACTAGAGATAGTAATTTCAGGACGTCCTGACTAGAGAACTATCCTCTATATATATATATATATATATAGGATGGTTAAAACATGTGGCTATAATTACACGTCCTGAAATTATAATGTGGTTGAGATTAGACGTCCTGATATTATAATTTCAGGACGTCCTGACTAGAGAACTGTCCTATATATATATATATATATATAACTGATCTCCTCAGTACGTACGTACTTATAAATATATATCAGTGTCTTGCATGTGCACCATTAGAGAAAGGGACTATATATATATTGAAAATCCAAAGTGTTCATGTTAGCCTTAACAAATCTATCAAACTGTACTTTCCATATCCAAGCCGTTTAGAGCCCACAGATTGATAAATATATAATTCGTATTAATTGTTTAGCACTTGTCTGGTTAGGAGGGTTCTCATGTTTTAATTAACGGATCAAATCATAATTTGACATATAATTTTGTACGACAAATTAAGCCATTTATTGATGTTGTACGTGAATCAACTTGTATTACTTCGCATTATAACGAAACATGCGGACTATAGACTCATAAAAGAAATAGATGTTTAATCATTATTTTGTTATATATAATTTATTTTTAAAGAGAATTGTCTAGTCCTGTTTAGATAATCATTTGATTCAATTTTTAACGTCAATTTAAAAAAATTGTCCGAGTTTAAAACGAATTCTAATTTAAGTTAATGGTTACTTAATGTTTTAATTATCATATAATATGCCGATTAACTAAAAGTAGAATCATTTTTTAATATATTATAAGAACTATTACGATAAATATTTATAAGATGAGCCTTATAAAATTTGAACCACTATACAATACTATACTGGGAGTGATGTGCAACTTATTTAAACTTTTTGGATATTGGATAAAAAATTAAATTAGAGAAATCAAATTTGACAGATGTGTTTAATATAAACGAAGAACAATAAAAGGGACACGTGGCCCAATAGAAATCTTTTATTAAAGAAGTAACAATCAGGATTAGAAAAAAATAATAATAAATAGGAAAGGGCAGATCCGTAAGCTCCAACCACTCGTGCGGGTAGGCAACAGCATTGCCAATGATTGCCAGCATAAATTGGAATTGGGTTCCGTTACACGTGGCACAACTACAACACGTGTGGGTGAAAAGACGTTTACTCTGTGGATTGAATTTAAGTGCGCACCAACCGGAAAAAATAAAAATAAAAAAACACAAAGTCTACTATTTTTTTAGAGTTGGTGTTGATCAGGGCAGTCCCACTTTACAACCTGATTTGATTAGACTTTGATAAGATTTTTGCAGCTACCGGCCAGAAAACAAAGGTCATGTAAAAGATCTTCCCAGAGGATACTATGTTTTTTGATCCAAATGAAGGCGAGACAACTTGAGGTGAGACGAGGCGAGGATCATCTCCTCAATGGAAAATAAATTTCTTTTCTGGCAGATACCTTATATTCAAACTTAAAACTTAACTGAAAATATGCAATCTGAAACTATATATATCAAACATTAAAAAGAATGAAGATTAGGGTTTGGGGCCCCAAACCCTAATGATGATAGTGAAGACAGAGGGATTTCAATCATTGCTCACGCGCGGGTGCAGCCAAAAAAACGTGGACGCACGATGCTCAAGAATTTTGCAGCCAAATGATGCTATTTCTCGGGCTCTACAAGACTACTTGTACAATATCTTTGACCAAAGTTTCTTCTAATATTTTTCGTTGATTTTTTCTTCTAAGTTTTTATTATATGTTTGGCGGTGATTTGGATTTGTCAAGGCCCTCCTCTCTCTCTCTCTATCTTTTTTTTTTTTTTTTTATGAAACAAGCAAACAAACAGAAGGCCTAAAACATGATGTTTTCTTCCATTCTTTTTTATCATTCATTTTCTCATGGCAGAGAAAATTGTTTCCTTGAAGGGCCATGTAATGCTGGCTTTATAAAGCAAAGCATTTTTTGAAAAAATATATATATATGATGATGTATTGACTGTTGGCATAGGTCAATCGGGGCATGCAATTCAAATTTAAGTTAATGATATGCGGGTCTCACGATACATATTTGATAAGTCATCTCCGAAGTACTGTTGCATGTTTTTGTTTTTAACGATTTGTATGTTATGCACACGGGTGCAAGAACTAGAGTACAAAGAGAACTTCGAGGTGGAATCAGGTTAATAATTATGTCATAGTCACCATCACACGAGCAATAATGCAGAATAATGAGAGAGACACGAGATCGAACAGTAGGAGTACAGTTGGTTTGATGGATTATGATCATTAGTTTTACTATTTAGTGTAATTATTCAGTTTAATTTCCAATCATAGCATATTTTAGCAATGTCAATATCAAATACCACAAAATGCACCAATAATTTAACTTAGCTTTCCACGATGCTATGGCTAGATTTCTTTTTTTTATTATTATTAAGTAAAATCCTTTTAGAGGAACTTTTTTGAGATTTTGCAAAAAAAAAAAAAAAGATTGCCTAAAGTATTATTATTATTATGTGATTTTATTAATTTTATTATAATTAATTAAAACTTGGGTTAATTTGTTGTCTTTACAGTCACTTAATTAAGCATCCTTTGGTGAAACATAAATAATAATTTACTCTAAAAAAAAATTTACATGGAGCCCGTGTGCAGCATATAATCAAGGCAACATTAGGCCTACAATACAAAAAATTAAAGTTGATTAATTATTATATATAAGCTCAAAGTCAAAAAGAAGATTGAGAGTTACACACACTAGAGAGAGAGAGAGAGAGAGAGATTTCAAAACTTGGGGCCTCTCTCACTCTCACTCACAGATTTGAGTGCTAATTAAATGATTAAAATCAAAGATTTTAAAATTCTAAAGCCTTTCTTTTCGGTGTTGTAAGAACTATAGAAGAAGCAGCACAAAGGAGTTTCTCTTTCGGCTGGCTCGAGCGGATCAAAAATCATGTGGTCCTTATTCATGATTTGGACGGCTCAGATTCATGCATTAGATGATGATATTGGCAACATTAGCATTATTTATATATACTGTAGTTGAATTATATGCTTATAATCAATAATTATTACTCGTACAAGTAAAGGAGTTTCTCCATTATGGAATAATTAAGCTAATATAATTAACTTAATTATTAAAGCATGCATGCTCTAGTAATTTACAATAATAATTGAAGACTTAGTGGAAGAGTACTACGTGCAGACTACCCGATAATTTTGGTTTTTCGTACAAGTGTCACCTTGTAATTGGTGATGATCATGATCTTATCAGCTAAAATTGGAAAATTATGACAACTAAACTTATATTAGTGTGGTGAATTGCTCTTAAGGTATTTTTTTTTTTTTTTTTAGTGGATAGATTATCAATCACCATCTGAAATGTGATAAAGAGAAAGAAAAAAAAAAAAAAAAAGTTAAAAAAGAAAGACCACTCAAGTGTGGGAATATTTTATGGAAAACACTGAAAATATATATGAAGATTGTAATACTATAACTTAAAACTAAGAAATAAAGACCCTCTTTTAATGTGAGCTCTTGTTATTTAGAAGTTTAAAAGAATATTTCACCATACAAGTATACAACCATATATGATCATTTATACAAAGTTTTTTTTTTTAAGAAAATATTATTTATACATAATTAAATTATACTTATTTATCGTATTTTAAATAAACAATTAATTACAAATCTATATTTAACAAATTTTTTCAAGTCGCTGCAGCCACCCCATGTGTTATTTAAATTTTTTTTATAAAAAAAATCTATATTTAATAATAAAAAAAAGGCAGCTGAAGAATATATATATATATCCTTGTAAAGTTAAAAAAGTTAACTTCAATCTCCATACACCATCTGTTTGTTATAAATTACAACTTCAATTTTTGGCTTCCATTTTCCAAAGACATTACAAATGATCATCGTTTTGACACCATCCCACTGTATTACAAAGTTACTCTTTTTTTAAATAAATAAAAAATGCATATATGATATATCTATCGGATCTACTAAGATCAAATTAAACCACACTAATACTTCTAGACGGTTATTTTCATAATTTGAAGAAGTTGACTCTCAGTACCGGAAGAGGTTTCCCCCAAATTTATTGTGGTTTTTTAGGCAATTCTGAGAAAATTTATAAAAGGTGTTAATATATAAACTTTGATAGGTTATATATGGAGATCGTGAAGTCTTCTACCACGGAGTCAACAGGCTTTTCACACAACTTTAAAATGATAAAAAATAATAATAATAAAGCATCAATTTATTATCTAGTGCCAAACTAGGCTTTCATGCAGACAGCATGTTTCATAAAAGGTACTTTCTTGTGCCACTACTTCACCTTTTTCACAAACAGATGAGCCATGCGCTATAAGTATGCATCATGAACAGCTTCTTCTTCTTCTTCGTCTTCTTCTTTATTTTATTAGATTCTAAAATTACTACTGGTCAAACTTACAACTTTAATATATAGTCAAGAAACTTGTAGAAAATAATATATGGTCATGAACAAATTATAAATTTAAATAGACTATGAATATTATTGAAATGAATCAAATGATCCAGTAGTACTTATATATATATGATAGTCATGTGACTCACAAGGAAGACAATTCAAAAAAATAAAAATCGATCAGTATGCAAATCCTATCCACCTAATTTGAACCATATTTGATGCGGGCTAATTTCCGGCCAAAGAAAACTTGCTCTGAAAATCACAGGCGAAGGACTATATACAATATTGCGGACAGATCACTATTACTTCAACTGAAGTTCAACCAAAAACTTGATATTTAAAGAAGAGATGTCTGTCCCATATAGTTATAATGTAATGTACATTCAGGGGTGAAGCCAGGATTTTGGCTTTGGGGGCCAAGGAAAATATACGAATATTTAAAAACTAAGTTATTAAAAAATTAAATGTAATATCATTTAGTCTCATGTGTAATAGTACGATTATGGTCTTTTCCTACGTGAGTAAAAAACACACAATTGTTGAAAATACGGTTGACATAAAGTTGTATGTTTTGTAGGATAATATTCTACGGTGTAGAAATAAATGAAACCAAGTATACCATAAGCTACTTGGCTTAATATAAGATCGACAAATTTTATCACGTTCATTGACAGGCTCCACACCCAAATCATGAATTAAAGTCTTGTTGGAAAAAGAATTATCCCCCTTCCCATAAAAGAAACCAAGTTCTTTTTCCCGATTCCCTTTTCATGGAATTTGATTCCCTTTTATTTCATTATCGATTAGTAACTGCACAAAAATTGAAATCCTAGAAATTAGGGATTTGGATCCCCTCCTCACATCACATTGTCCTCACCTAAATCAATGTTCTTGATTATTTTTATCTTTTGTTAGAGTAAAATCATAAAAATTAATAGAAATAATTCATACCATTTGATTTGCTATATTAGACACGTGACAATAAATAAATTATGAAGGTAAGGACAAGGTGAGAACAATTAGGGTGAGAAGATGATCAAAATCCTGAAATTAGATATAATTGGTTGGATCTAGATCCTCTCCTCACTTTAAGTATCCTCACTTTCATAATCTATTTTCACGTGTTTAATATAATAAATCAATCGTTAGGATTATTTCTATTAATTTGTATGTCTTTACAAAACAAAATATAGAATTAATTCATATCATTAATTTTTAAGTGGTGACAAGTTGAGGACACCTAAATGTGAGTAGGGGATCTAAACCCTAATTTTGGCGTAGCCATGATTTTTCTTTATTTGGTGTATCCACCCCTGTGTACATCCAAACACTCCTATAAGCTGCTTTTAGCTAGCTTTCAAAATCCCGGCCAAACAAGGCCATATTTGATTAACAGTAGGAGCTTCTGTATCAATATTTTGTAGAACCCAACTGTCAACAAATCAATGAGTTTATATAGCTAAAGACTTCCATCATCTAGCTAGCGTGTGTTAATATCATGAGTTAAAGAGAGAACCCAAGTATCATTATCCATGCATTATGCTAATCAACTCATCAAGACTGAGAAGTATAAATTATATAATGAGAGAAACAGAAAATAATGTATGTAAGTTGTGCAAGTACGTGTAACAATTACTTTTGTTTTGCAAGAATCCTATATATTTCTTGAAATAGTTTGGAGAGACATTAAAGATGATTACATATATATTTAGAAATTATCAGTTACGGGATTCTATATATATATATATATTATATTTCATACGGGATCACCGTTTATTGCATAAATTAATCAGTTTCATAATTACAAAACTGACCCCGTACGAAAAAAAAAAAATGCATAATCCCACACCTAAAATGTAGTTACTTCTATTAAGTTGGTTTTCTCTTGGAAATTTTTGTTTAATTTGCTCGATATAAAACTTGTAACCTTGGGCCATGTTACAAGAAAACAGAACAGAATGGACCCCTAAGGGACCATGACAGCAAAATTATGTGAAAACAAGCAAAGGATGCGACTGCTGTGGACTCACTTGAATTGGCCAAAAGCTACTTTTCATATTCTATCCGGAAACTATATTTTTATTTTCATATGAAGAGATAAGCAAAAAGAACATTATTGAACGATACAATCGACATCAATGGCGACATCATATATACAAAACTAATAATATTACTTGATAAAATAGCCAAAATGGTCTCACCACCAACATATTGAATAGCAATAATGCCATCCATAACTTTTTATGGGAGAACTTGAACCCCGTAACCTCGCGGTGTAAATATAAGGGGTTTACCACCAGACCAATCTCATCTCGTCAACTTTTTACTAATGTTTAATTTCATATACAATATTAGTCAATAGGGAGATTCCCAAATATATCCCTAAGGTTTAACCGATTTTAAAAAATAACCCTCTAATTTCAAATTTAGATGAAAATCCCCTACAAATGGGTTTTTTGATGCGCAACCAAAGGGTTTATTTCTTAACTAAATTTTGAAATAATGAAGTGTTTTTAGTATACAATACTGATGCAGCAGTAAATGTAAACAATGGAGTGATAGGTTAGGGAGTGGTCATTCATGATCATGAAGGTCTCGTCGTGGCTTCCTGCACCTAAGAACTCGATCCAAATTTTCTACAGACGTTGCTGAAGCAAAGGCAGTACTCGAAAAGTTCAAAACTCGTTAAAGACTCTGGCTTACTCCCAGCTATACCGTTGAAACGGATGCTGTTTGATTTTGAAGTTTAATTAGAAGATGTTGCTTCATGTATTGAGAGATCTGCTTTGAATGATATCCAGGCTCCCTTGTAATGTTTCTTGATGAAAAGAATTTGCATTTCAATAAATAAAAAAAAAGGATTATGATTTGGAAACTATCTATCAAGCTCTCTAAGAAGAAGAAGAAGCTAAAAGGCAACATGAAGAATAATAGAGAATAATTATTACCATGAATAGTCAAATCCTGACTCTATCTACATTTATCAATACAATCTCTGGGTCATTATATCTAATTCTGCTATCTGGTTGCTCTTGCTCTTGCTCTTCCACTTCAAACCTGAAGAAATAAAGCTCAACCGCAGAACATTAAATGAAAAACAATTTCTTGAATCTGAATGAAAGTTAATCAGGACCTTGCCTCTTAACTTGGCTCAAATGTACCGTGTATACATGTGAAATAAAAGGAGTACTTGACGAATTCTCATGCTATTTGTATATGCATTATGGAGTAAGAAAGAAGTATATCTATAACAAAGAGAGGCGTGCGAGGTTGCTGTTGACGAAAGATCAGTACCTCGGAGCTTCACTTCATACTGTCTTAGTGTAAGCTACGTAAACGAGATGTGTGTGTCGAGACCTCATTAGCCGAATCATATGGCTACAAGCACTTTACTACGCCGTAGACAGTTCACATTGACAGAGGCAATAGCATTCTTCTATCCCTCTTCCTGGTAACTGCCTGCCTACAACTTCTTAGGCGTATGGGAAGGCAGATACCGAGGCATAAAATGAAGGGAGAAAGCCAAAACTGCCTGAAGTAGGACACGTAGGATAACACAACAAGCATGCCGAATAATATGGCTGAAAATATAGCCACTGAAACATCAGCCCTGCATGAAGACAACATAATATTTTAGATTTAAAGGCAATCATCATCAAAAAAATATCTTTACTATACTTCAAACATTGAAAAGAGGCCCTCATATCTGTACAGATAAAGATAATCACAAATGGTTCAAGAGATGTATCAAAATTCACCTAGTCATAGGAGTTTTTGGGTAAATTCAAAATTATATCAGTTACAAAATAGAAGAATTAGCAAAAACTGCTGTAGCAAAGTGGTGTTCAATTTTGTCATACCACTGCAAGAAAATCACATGAAAACATTGTACCTATCAAATTTTTTTTTTTTTTTTGACAATATCTATTAATTCGGGACCAGGTATTTTTTTTAAGCTTTCGCCATTGGTAGGATTGGAACCGCTGACCTGGGAGTCATTTGCCCAAGCCCCAAGCTCGTCCATCTACCAGCTGAGCTACACCCATGTTGGCATACCTATCAATCTATTACGATGCACTTTGTACACTATAAATCCATCAAACTACAATAACTGTCCTTATTAAGATGAAAGATGTGCCTACAACTACAATCCAAGCATCCTCCTCTCTATCATGCCTTATTGCTATATTCCAAATCATCACTGCTGTATCTGACCGAGCTGCAACTCTCCATCAATTTAACTAAAACACCAACTGTCTTTACTGGTGTTGTAGGATGGAATTATTTTCAAAGCTCCCCACATTAACATATTCCCAATCAAGATAATTTTACAAGTAGAAAAAAAAGAAAAAAGATGGTGTATATGTTAGAGTTTACAATAGTTGGGCACTTTACTAAAAACTTGAGTTATAGCGATTAAAGGATATTCAACATGGAGAAGTTTGATCACGAATTTCTGTGTTCAAATCTTGGAACTTCTCATTCCACTAATTAAATACCATCTCAAGGTAAGGTGGGACTGTTGCCTGTATATGGATCCATCATCCATGCAACTTGTTGATCAATTTTGGCCATGCTCTTGAGAGCCATATTCTCTTTTTCTATACGCTTGAGCTTCTAAGATTAACAATTATGCAGTAGTATTGAAGCAGTGTTTGTAAACTTTTCACCAACAACTTCCAGAAATGCTAGCAGAAACCTAATCTTAGGCCATTTGTCTCAATCTCATCCACAATTGATGCTTCAGACCATTCTTAACTTATGAGGGTGTATACCGATTAGAGTAAGAGCGAGTTAAATACTTGTTTCAATCAGGAACAAGAAAAAGAAGTTGTGTCAATCAGGCAATGATTGACACAACTTATTATGATCTAAAGTGTTTGCTGGTCTTATGATTCCTTCTAGTGGCATATGGGAGAACCATCTTTCCATGCCTGATAGCGCTGCCAAGTACAAGCAACTTCAATCAATAAACTAGATCATTTGATCACTAAATTTTAACCAAAAACATAATTTTCAAGGTGAGTGCATAGTAATGACACATGAGGTTAGATTGGTTGACATTATGGAGAAAACTCATAAGCCTCAGGAGGATACAGATTAATGTTTAAAACACAGACCCACAACAATGGTTACCCTGTTAAGATCTTCTCATCAAGGTATATATTTGCCTCAACATTTTTACTCATTTTAAAACTGAATGGACTATCTGAACCATAAAATCCTTGAGTTTGTAACTGAAATAGGCAAAAGTCAGGTCAACGAAGTTGGAGCATGCAATTTCAGTCAATAAACTAGATCATTTGATCACTAAATTTTAACCAAATGTGAGTGCATAGTAATGACACATGAGGTTAGATTGGTTGAAATTAAGGAGATAACTCATAAGCCTCAAGAGGATACAGATTAATGTTTAAAACTCAAACTCACTACAATGGTTGCCCTGTTGAGATCTTCTCATCAAGGTATATACTTGCCTCAACATTTTTACTCATTTCAAAAATCAATGGACTATCTAAACCTTAAAATCCTCGAGTTTGTAACTAAATAGGCAAAAGTCAGGTCAATGAAGTTGGAGAATGCAATTTCCAATATGCTGAAGGATAGTGGTTAAAGATATAGCTAAGCCTCAATAAAATACTAATAGACGATAAATGATTTCACACATAATCAGCTATAGTAATTAATGGAGATATGCCACTCGGATTTTACAGGGTAGCAAACAAGATCAAGTATGAGTATAACTCAATATAAAAGAGCCTGCTGGCTACTGCAAAAAAAGAAAAAAAAGAAAAAAAAGACAGTTAACTCATTCACTGTAAAGTAAGCATTACACAAAACGATGAAAGTAGAAGGTTGAACTAAACTTAAGTCCACAAACCCAATTCCAACTATCCTTCCAGCAGTGAATATTGAAGTACAAATCCTCCTATATTTTAACGGCAAATTTAACTCAAGAAATTTCAAAGTGGATAAGATAACTAATGGGTATTGAATGAAATACAGAAAAAAGAAAGCAAAGGCACAGGCATAGACATCAATGCAATATCAACCCAAGATATATTTAGAAGAACATCAAAGATTTTATAGCAAAATAAGCAACTGACTCATATTCCATTGTTAGGTTGCTCGACATGTCAGTGCTTCGGTTTTTCAAAATGGCTTCTACAGTCTCTGACTCTCTGTCTCCCACGAATTAAATAATTCATATAGACAAGTCGAAAAGGGGTTGATTCTTAATTCACAAATATCGTTATATCCCTATATACACATAACAGGGAACACTCTCAAGCCCTAGTAAACCACTAAACCCACAAATCTGCTCCATGAACTCAAATGTGTGTAATTGTTGTTCCTGATTTTAACATGTATACTACATTAACTCATTAAGCACCTACCGCTCCTTGAATAAATATCAAGCACCTGCACAACTTACTACTGGTCAAATTCGAATGAGCCACAAAAACAAGTCTCAAAATCTCAAATTAAAATTACAACAAAACAGTCAGGTTTTCCAACTCTCGAAACAACAGCAGTTCACTCACTGCTACCAGAAAGTTACAATTTTTCATGTCTACAAGTGACAGACCTAAGAAGCTAAACTGATAATAGCTTGTCATTTACAAAAAACTTAAAACCCATTTATATACAAGTGTAACAATGGCCACCGTCAACTCCTACTGTAATTAAATTATACAAATTGCAACATTAAATACAAAAACAAATAAACAAACAATAAAAAATCAAAGCTTTAACTCATAAATCAGAAACACATAGAAAGAGAGAGGTACCAGGAAGATAGAACTGGTTTAGGAGAGAAGACGGTGAGAGAAGGACACTTGTCTTGAGATCGGACCTGGTAGTCTCTGAGTTGCTCCACGAGTTTAGACCGAGTTATCATTTCTCGTTTGACCGGAGATATTTTTGTCTTTCTTTCTTTCTTCTTCGACCCTGTACTCTTGTAATATGATTAAGCGACAAGAATCAGATACTAAACGAGTGTCGAAGAAGCAGAAGAAATTTCAGAGCGACAAGAATCAGATACTAGAACGAGTGTCGAAGAAGCAGAGGAAATTCCAGAGCCGGAATTGAAATTTGCGTCCAAACAAGCGCGAATCGGGAACCAAACCAAACTGCTTTGATAAGCAATTGTTGGGCTTTTTTTTTTTTTTTTTTTCGTAGTGGAAGCAATTGTTGGGCTTTTTTTTTTTTTTTTTAGTGGAAAAATAAGCGAAATATAAAAAATTTCAAGAAAAATAGTTCTAAAAATTCTCATATTTTATTCGTAGATGGATTTCAATAAATATTGTAGGTGGTTGAACGACTTGGTACGTCGAACGGGTCGGGTTGAATTAGGCCCAGAGCAACTAAGCTGGGGTTAGTGTGGTTGACGTCGACTGTTGCTTGCAGATGGTCGTGCGAACTTCGTGGTACCTGCAAAAGAACTTTAAATAGAAGTATAGATGGTTACAGGATGGTGGTGGCTGGAGATCGTAGCCTTATATGCGCTTGGGCTGAGCGACGTCGATTTCCGATGACCGGAATGTTCCTTTAGAGGCAGAGTTTCGGTACGCTTGATATCAGCTTTAATTCAGAGAAAATCCGAGAGCTTTTGAATGAGAGGTCCTCCTTATTTATCCTAGAGGCAGTAGCTCCAACGTTCATTATCAGTCTTTGATAGTGGGCGTGATTCTTGGAGAAATCTCCTCTTGAATGGGCAATAACTGATGTAACTGAAGCGTTTGTTTGTAACTGAATATTTGAATAAGTCTTAATGATGGTTTTTGCTGGTATCTGTGTTGGGTCGACCCAGCATAGTGGGCTTAAATAGGACCCATTAGGGAAATATGTTCACTTTGTTGGGCTGGGCCAGTTAGCCATTTTTGGCTACCACAGTTTGTCCCCCACTCTCTAAAGAAGAATCTATGATTTAGAGAGTGATTTCCGTTGGGTTGACCTTTATCGGATCCGTCATTGCTTGAACAAGCTGCATTAAGTTGAATCGAAGATTTTCTTTGAATTGACCATAGTCGGCCGACTCTGCGTCGAATGGAATCAGTATTTATTGGAATAGACCATAGTCGGCCGACTCTGCGTCGAATGGAATCAGTATTTATTGGAATATTTGTTTTCCCTGACGCCTCCATTGAATGAACGACGTTTTTGATGTTGATTTCAATATTCGTCGTTAGACGGTAGTTTCTTGTCATCATTGATGGCAACCTGATGTGATAGATGCTAAATCGATGTGATGGGAGTGTTTTTCCATGATGGCGTCAGCTGCATTAATTTCATGCGCACCTTTCAAGAAGCTATAGCTGTTTCGAATTTTGAACTGGATAGGTTAACGGTTACCTAGGTTAACCGGTGATTTTTACTTGGGTTAACCGGTAGTTGAAGGGGCGTCGACACGTGTCAACTAGGTTTTTTTTTTATATAAATCCCACCCTTGTTCCATTCGATACTTTGCACAAAAACAACTGAAAGTTTTGGGGAAAAATTGAAGAACTTATCTCTTCAACTTCTTCGTTGGCCTTGAAACTGAAGCGCCCCATACCCTTTTCGTGGGATTTCTTCGCGATATTCTTCTTTTTCCTCTTTCAGGTTGGTGAAATCTATTCCTATTTATATATACTTCGCCATTTATACATATACTTCCTTTATGCTTGTTCTGAAGTTTTTCATTTATCTTGGAGTGTATGTTCTTTACTATATTTGTTAGATTCTGAGGTTTTGATCCATATCGAGTTGGTTTTATCTGCAAAGAATTGTTTTTTGTTGTTGTGTTGTTGCGACGAGAGCAGTCGGTTAGAATCTGGAAGCCTTCGACAGTAGGTAGATTCCTTATCCTAGTATCTAGGTCGGCTTTTAAGTAGTTTAAGAAACCCAACCTTAGATTTTTGGTCGAAGAAAAAGTCTTTAGGTTGTGATTGTAGCTTTTAGCTTCTGTCTGACTTGTGCATTTTCTGCATGTCAGATTTTGGAGATACAATGTCGAACGACGAGACAATCTCGGAATTGGCAATTAACTGGACTTCCAGTGATGATGGAGTCGATAGTAGGATTCAGGACGTCGATCGACGAGTCACGGTTGAAGATCCGTCGACGGCTGTCCCTATAAATGCTAGGGGTATGATAGAGCAAGGCGCTGTATATGCTATCGCGTCGGCTGTAGAGCATCCGGAATATGTTGAGGTTCCTGAGGCGTCGACATCTGGTCGACATTTAGGTATATTGAAAGACAGTCCGGCGAGCTTGATCACGGAGGATATGTTGCCTGGCATAAGGACGATGTATGGTATTCCTAACGACGTTGAATTACGTGCGCCAAGGGAACATGAACGTGCTGATTGGGATATCCCGGGGTGGACGTGTTTTTATGAGTATACTCTCCGTTTAGGTTTTAGATTCCCTGTCCCTCAGCTCGTTCGACGAATGTTGTTATACTACGATCTAGCTCCTGGTCAGTTGATGCCTAACACCTGGAGAATACTGTTGGGTCTAGGAATATTAAATGAGAGGTATAATGTACAATTTGGATTGGGGTGTCTCCTTCATAACTATTATTTGAAAGAACATTTAGTCGACACTGGTCGTTACTCGTTAGTGCCTCGAAATAAAAAGAGGGAAATCATTATCGATACTAAGTCGAACGACAGACTTTGGAAAGATACGTTCTTTTTCGCGAAGGGGCCTCCGGTCGATGGCCCATGGAGGAGAGGGGAGGAGGAGTATCAATATCGACGGATCTGGAATCGATATGGTAAGTTTCGAAAACTGTCGATTGATATGTTCGTATGCATTCTTTGTGAGTTGCTTGTTTTGACCATTTCATTGTCTTTGCAGAAATCAAAGGGACAATAAAACCTCCGTCATGCGACGTCGCACCTGAACGTACCAGGGTTTTATTAGAGATCCCTGCTAACCAAAGGAGTGTCAGTAGCTTGCTTACGGAAGGTAATTTTAGGCCAAGTCGACTGTGGAGGTGGTCGACACTAAATAGATCGCGCAGACCCTATCCTCATGTGAAGGATTTCTTATCGTACATATGGATCAGGAGGAGTCTTGAGGTTCTCCAGTATAATTTGAGTTTTTTAAAGCCTCTAACTGATGTTGAACGTCATTTCGCAGTGACGACGATGGCGAGCGCGGAGATTAATGTTCCCGAAAATGCTGAGACCATGAGGCGTTTTAGAGATGAAATCGCCAGGAAACGGGCGGCATCTCAAGCCAAACAAAAACGACTCGTAGGCGAGTCGAAGGAAGGCGCTGCAGCCGTAGTGGACCAAATCCTAGATTCGTCGCCAGAGAGGAGTCCGCTGGCAAAGAGGCAAAAGAGGACTTCTGCTGTCGATCGACAGAAGAAAGCGGCGTCCGGCTCAAAAGATAAGTCGGCTGGGGCTGATTTTGAGCCGGATTCTCCAATGAAGCTACTTGCTTCTGGACTCTCGTCATTTAAGGATCCTGCAGGGTTCTTAAAGAGGTCGGACGACTTCACTCTTGTTGATGACGACATGCATTTGAAAAACGTCAAGACGGAGGAAGTTTTTGATACGTTGCTGCTATCAAATTTTCAGGTAGAAAGATTCTTGTTTTCACTGGCAGTATTTTATTACGTATATTTTTTTTTTGACGATTTAATATCTTGTTTTTGTAGGCTTACCAAGCGACGCTGCATCTACATGGTCGATACAAGGCCGTAAATGACAAAAATGTGATGCATCGCAAGGCGGCCGACGCTCTTAAAGCGGAAAATGCGAAGCTCTCCAAGGAGAAGGGTGTAATGGAGCGCCAAAAGGTGGCCCTGGAGGAGGAGTTAAAAAGTTTAAGGGATCGACACCAAGTCGAGGAGACAAAGTTCAAAGAAGCGGCCGACCAACATGAAAAGACGGTCGAGGCTCTAAAGGAGCGAGCGTTGTCGATAGCAGTGGAAGCTGTTTGCAAGGCTAGGGCGGAGCTTTTTAAAGAGTTCTTGTCGGGCGTCCAATGGGATCCTCAACATATGAGAGAGGAAATTGACCTCTACGAGGAGATGGAGCGTCTGAAACTTGAAGAATCCCTTGATGGAGAAGACGCTGTGGATGTCGACAGAAGCCCTGGGGCTAATGAACGTCCCGACAATAACGAAGAGAGTGCCGCTGTTGCTGTCGCTCCTCCTCCTAGCGATGCTCCCTGAAATTTTATTTTGTAATGCTGGACGATCTTGATCGACCTTGATATGTAAAAGATTGTTTACTTATTTTGAATGGATCGACCTTCTTTTATTTCTGAATGTTTATTTGCTTATTGGATCGACCATCAAATGATGGTAGTTACACAATGGTAAACAAGTTTTGATTGAGATCTGAAATGACTCATGATCTATCGTAAGTCGTACGACGTGAAACGAATAAGATAAGCCTGTAAACTTATGCTCAGTCGTAGGAAGATTTTAATTTTGAATGTAATAAGCCTGTAAACTTATGCACATTCGTAAGTCGAACGACGTCAACTGTCATATGGGGGTCAATCACGCGTTTAATATTCGTAAAAAGTTGCTTAGGATGCGTAAGGAGATAGTTGAAAGAGATAAAAAGATACTTTTCATTTACTCGGAGAAATTTGGATTCGCGTACATGCGTTATATTTGGTCGATAGAAGTTCACGTACATGCGTTATGGTCGACAAGACCTTTTTATACAGATTCGCGTACATGCGTAATATATATGGTCGACAAGACTACTTTACATAAATTCGCGTACATGCGTTATAATTGGTCGCCTTCTCCCAGTGTTGTTCCCCCACTCTTAATATGTGATTGTCCTGAATGAGGATATTGGGAGTTTGAGGTCGAAGTCGGTGAATGCGGTCGTTGAAGCTGTATATTCAAAAAATAGAAAGTTTGCTTGTCGACGTTGACAGCGTCGTAAGATAGATGGTAATTTTTTGAGCTCAGTTTTGCACTTAGTTGCACGAAGGTGTCATCATTGCTCTTCTCCGGGTTGAGTTTGTTAGAAATGAGAGGAAAAAACAAAAATAATGAAATCAAAAGATAGTTTAGAAATGGTACTTTTTTAGATGTAGAGCGTTCCAGCTGTTGTGTATTTCTCGTCCATCGAGTCCTCTAAGCTTGTAAGCTCCACGCCCGACGACATCTGTAATTTGATACGGTCCTTCCCACGTTGGTCCCAATTTTCCGGCGCCTTCTTCCCTTGTATTTTGGAAGACTCGTCGCAATACCCAGTCGTGGAGTTTGAAGATTCTGACGCTAACTTTTTTATTGTAGTGTCGAGCGACTTGTTGTTGGTACGACTGGATTCTCAAAGCGGCACGATCCCTTCGTTCGTCGAGGTGGTCAAGTTCGAAATTGAGTTCCAAGTTGTTTTGTTCCTCATTCGGATTTTCGCTACGGGCGGTCGACACCCTTGTTTCTATTGGGATGACAGCTTCTGAGCCATAGACAAGTGAAAAGGGAGTTTCTCCTGTCGACCGTCGTGGGGTAGTTCTGTATGACCATAGGATTTCTGGAAGTTTTTCCACCCACTCGCTTTTTTCCGCCTCGAGTCGTTTCTTCAATGTATTGACAATGGTTTTGTTAGTCGACTCAGCTTGTCCATTTGCTTGGGGATATCGTGGAGTTGAGAAACTTAGCTTGATTCCGTACTTGTCGCAGAAGTTCTTGAAGTCGTATGAAATGAATTGGGACCCGTTGTCGGTCACTATTTCCTTGGGTACTCCAAACCTGCAAATAATATTTTTCCAAACGAAGTTGCGTACCTCAATATCGCGTACTTGCTGATACACCCCGATTTCGACCCATTTGGAGAAGTAGTCCGTCAGGACCAACATGTAGACGACGCCACCAGGTGCAGCCGGCAGCTTACCTACAATGTCCATCCCCCACTTCATAAAAGGCCAAGGGGACGAGATTGAATTCAGCGTACCTGGGGGAAGATGTGATATTGGTGCGAAGCGTTGGCATTTGTCGCACGACTTGACGTGATTTTGAGAATCAGTCCGCATGGTTGGCCAATAATATCCCGCCGTGACAGCTCTGTTCGACAAACTACGGGCGCCAGAATGATTCCCGCATTCCTCATGGTGTAGACTTTTTAAAACGTCGTACGCCTCTCGTTTGGTGACACATCTCAAGTAGGGTCCGGTGAATGACTTTTTGTAAAGCTTGCCATATATGATACAGAATTTAGTTGCTGTTGCTTTTGCCTTGATTCTCCTTGCTTCAGTCCTGTCGTCTGGCAGAATATCAGCTTGGAGGTAATTGAAGATCGGTTCTATCCAGCTTCTACCATCGTCGATTGGTGCCAATATCTCTGCTTCTTGAATTGATGGAGACATGAGATGAACTATAGGAACCGACTTTGAGCCATTTGTTGCTGTCGATCCAAGGCTTGCTAATGCGTCTGCTCACGCGTTGTCGGATCTGGGTATTTGATCTATCGAAAATTCATCGAAAGTCGATTGAAGCCGTTTAGCTTTGATTAGGTAGGCCGACATTCTTGGGTCCCTTGCTTCGTATGATCCGTTTATCTGTCGAACGACTAGTTGGGAGTCGCTTAACACTTTGATTCTCTTTATTGCCAGGCTTTTTGCTAATTCGAGCCCTGCTATCAGAGCTTCGTATTCAGCTTCATTATTTGTTGCACGAAAACCACAATGGATCGACTGCTCCAGTATATCTCCCTGGGGGGATTTGAGTACCAGTCCTACTCCGCTTCCCTTGATATTACTCGAACCGTCGACCGACAAGGTCCATTTTTCGCTGAGGGTTTCTGTGGCGAGCGCCACCAGTTCTGGTTCTGCCTGCATGTTTTCAGGTGGAGTGAAGTCTGCCACAAAGTCGGCCAATACCTGTGATTTCATTGCTGATCTTGGATGGAAGCTGATGTCGTACTCGCTGAGTTCTACTGTCCATTTCGTCAATCGACCTGAAAGCTCAGGTTTATGCAAAATATTTTTAAGAGGGTAAGTGGTTAGTACCTTAACGGAGTGGCATTGGAAGTATGGTCTCAATTTGCGTGCTGCCACGACAAGGGTCAGTGCGAGCTTCTCCAGTCGACTATACCTGGTTTCTGCGTCGAGTAGGGTTTTACTTACGTAGTAGACTGGATGTTGGTTGTTCTCTTCTTCTCTCACGAGGACTGCGCTTACAGCGGTGTCGGATACTGCCAGATATACGAATAATGTTTCGTTGTCTTTTGGCTTTGACAATAGTGGTGGCGACTTCAAGTATGTCTTCAAATCCTGTAGTGCCCTTTCACAGTCGTCGTTCCATTCGAACGATTTATTTCTTTTGAGTGTATTGAAAAATGGTAGACATCGCTCAGACGACTTGGAGATGAAGCAGTTCAGCGCTGCTACCCGACCGGTAAGTTTCTGCACGTCTTTGATGCATTTAGGTGACTCGATGTTTTCGATCGACCGTATTTGGTCTGGATTTGCTTCGATTCCCCTATGGGTGACCAAATAGCCCAGAAACTTTCCTGAAGATACACCAAAAGAACATTTAGTGGGGTTTAGTTTCATACCATATTCGTCGAGAACGTCGAACGACTGTCGCAAATGATCGATGTGTTGTTGTGCGACTAGGGATTTGACCAGCATATCGTCGATGTAGACTTCCATTGTCGATCCGAGCATTTTTGCGAACATTTTGTTGACTAGCCTTTGGTAGGTTGCACCTGCATTTTTTAAACCAAAAGGCATTACCTTATAGCAAAATGTACCTCGCTCCGTGACGAAGGCCGTCTTCTCCTGGTCGTCAGGGTGCATTAGTATCTGGTTGTAGCCGGAGTATGCGTCCATAAAGCTTAGTAAGTCGTGTCCTGCGGTAGCATCTACTAACATGTCGATGTGAGGTAGCGGGAAAGAATCTTTGGGGCAGGCTTTGTTGAGGTCTGTGAAGTCGATGCAGACTCTCCACTTCCCGTTTTTCTTCTTGACTACTACGACGTTTGCTAGCCAGTCGGGGTACTTTACTTCCCTCACTGACCCGATGTCGATCAGTTTTTGGATTTCGTCGTTGATAACTTTGTTTCTTTCTGGAGCGAACTTTCTTCGTTTTTGTCTTACCGGTTGATGATCTGGGTCGACCTGCAGTTGGTGTACTATTACCTCGGGGTCGATGCCGACCATATCTTCGTGTGACCAAGCGAAACTGTTGCGACGCTCTTTGAGGAATGTAATCAACTGCTCTCGTATGTCGTTCGACAGTCTGGACCCGACGTATACTTTATTTTCTGGGTGATCTGGGTCGATCGACACTTCGTCGAGTTCCTCCATTTGAGGCTTGTTTTGAGTCGACTCGACATTGGTTTCCTGTAATTGCTATAAATCTTGTTTCTTCCTTTTAATGGCATTCTGGTAGCATTCCCTGGCTGCTCGTTGTTCCCCTTTGATCTCTTTCACCCCCCACCTGGTAGGAAATTTGATCATTTGATGATAAGTCGACGGGATGGCCTTCAACTCGTGTATCCAAGGTCTGCCAAGTATGGCGTTGTAAGGAGATTGACAGTCGAGCACGAGGAAATTGATGTACAAGTTGACCCCTTCAGCGTAGACTGGCAGCACAATCTCGCCTAACGTGCTTTTTTGCTCTCCACTAAACCCGGTCAACATAGTCGTTCGACGACTTAACTTTGACTCGTCGACCTGCATTTCTCTCAAAGCGCTGTTAAATAAAATATTGCACGAACTACCATTATCAATCAAAATGCGTTTAGTTAAACAATTTGCAATATGCAGAGAAATGACTAAAGCATCATGGTGGGGGGAGAACAAATCTGATTTGTCTGTCGACCGAAAGGTGACTGTTTCGTCGACTTTGGATGTGTGTTCTCGATTCGGCTGGACTTCTGTGTTTGATACTTGTCGCGTGTGTCTCTTGGCTGCTGAATAACTTACGCCACTGACTTCGGATCCACCTACGATGTAGTTGATCACTCTATCTTGCCTGGGTGGCTCCGGAGGACTGTCAGCGACATCTGATTGTTTTTGGTCGTTACGTCTCGCGTAAGTCTGTTTTCCCTTCTCCGTTAAGAACTCTCGAAGGTGTCCCCGTTTTAGGAGTTCAGCGACTTCAAATTTCAGGGCGATGCAATCTTCTGTACGATGGCCATGATCCCCATGGAATTCACATCGAAGCTTCGGGTCCCTGTGTTCTGGTAGGGCATTCATCTTCCGTGGCCACTTGACTGTTTTGCCCATTTCCTTCATCACTGCTACAAGGTCGACAGGTTCGATGCTGAGGTTATATTCTGGTGCTTCTACTTGTGGTCGACTAGATCTCAAATTACTGCGATCGACCGAATGTTTGTCAATTGAGCCCTCGTGTCGAGATTGGGGATTCCGTCGGTTGTTTGTAGGGTAAGGCTGTGATCTCTGGTCGTTGGATCTTCTCTCTACTCGATCGTTGCGTCGATTACCATAGTATGTACTGTTGGCTTTGCCGACGTAATTTGCTTCATCTTCTTCCACTTGATTTGTGCCCATGCTTTGGCTAGTACATCTTCCATAGTCCTGCACGGATACTTAGTGAGCTCTTTATATAAATCAGAATCAAACCTTAGGCCTTTCCTGAAGGCGTAGATGGCGGTTGCTTGATTGCAACTTGGGATTTGCACTTTTTCTCGATTGAAGCGTCCGACGTAAGCTCTCAAGTTTTCGCCAGGTCGTTGGACTACTGTATAAAGGTCGTCCGACTGCTTCTCCAGCTTGCGACTGCTCGCGAATTGCTCCACGAAGGTATCCGTTAGCTGCGCAAAAGAATCAATTGAGTTATTAGGCAAATTGGTATACCATTGTAAAGCAGGGCCACTAAGGCTAGATCCGAAAGCCTTGCACATGCACGCCTCTCTTAGATCGCGCGGAATTGCGGCGGTGAACATTCTCTGCTTGTATTGTGCAATGTGGTCGTCCGGATCTGTTGTCCCTTCATATTGCTTCATGTTTGGGAAGCTAAACTTTCTAGGCATCTCGATAAGAGCGATTGCGTCGACGAACGGTGAGTCGGCGAAGCTGTTGGCAGTGCTCTTTTTTATCGGAGCTGGGACTCCTGGAATTCTTTGGATGAGAGCTTCCATTTCTGCGAACCTGCGAGAAAATTCTAAGTCATTGTTGAAGTGCATACCAGGCCCGGGTTTTACCAATCCGGGTGTCGACTGGAGTGATATTGTCGCTTTGTCGACATTGTCTGGTCGTTGGTCCATTGCTGGATCTCGTTCGTCCATCCCATCGTTCCGAGCAGGCATATCGTTGAGGTTGATATCAATCCTTGCGGTCTGAAGTTCTGGTCGATTCTGACGGTCGGCCGGAATCATCTCGGGTCCGACGGGATTTGCTGGTGTCCTTGGAGCAGGTCGATCGACAAACGTTTCTGCGTTAGGTGTCGACGTTGGGTGCTCCGATGTCGCTGAGTCAGGTACTACTCCGTCGACTAGTGCTCTCAGCTCTCCATTAGCCGCTCGAATTGCTGCATTCTCTGCTTCCAGTGCCTGCATCCTCTCGGCGTTTGCGGCCATTTGAGCGGTCAATGCAGCAATTTGATCTTCGACGGTGGGGATTGAGCCGCTTCCAGTCATGTTGAGTTTTAGTTGGAACAGATTGACTGAATTTGGAAGTAGTTGCAATGGGCCCCACGGTGGGCGCCAAACTGTAGGTGGTTGAACGACTTGGTACGTCGAACGGGTCGGGTTGAATCAGGCCCAGAGCAACTAAGCTGGGGTTAGTGTGGTTGACGTCGACTGTTGCTTGCAGATGGTCGTGCGAACTTCGTGGTACCTGCAAAAGAACTTTAAATAGAAGTATAGATGGTTACAGGATGGTGGTGGCTGGAGATCGTAGCCTTATATGCGCTTGGGCTGAGCGACGTCGATTTCCGATGATCGGAATGTTCCTTTAGAGGCAGAGTTTCGGTACGCTTGATATCAGCTTTAATTCAGAGAAAATCCGAGAGCTTTTGAATGAGAGGTCCTCCT
Source organism: Acer yangbiense (assembly GCA_008009225.1). Taxonomy (NCBI): domain Eukaryota; kingdom Viridiplantae; phylum Streptophyta; class Magnoliopsida; order Sapindales; family Sapindaceae; genus Acer; species Acer yangbiense. The sequence goes on along the minus strand of CM017766.1, from coordinate 4,324,253 downwards.
TATTTATCCTAGAGGCAGTAGCTCCAACGTTCATTATCAGTCTTTGATAGTGGGCGTGATTCTTGGAGAAATCTCCTCTTGAATGGGCAATAACTGATGTAACTGAAGCGTTTGTTTGTAACTGAATATTTGAATAAGTCTTAATGATGGTTTTTGCTGGTATCTGTGTTGGGTCGACCCAGCATAGTGGGCTTAAATAGGACCCATTAGGGAAATATGTTCACTTTGTTGGGCTGGGCCAGTTAGCCATTTTTGGCTACCACAAATATAAGGTGCTGATATTGACACCCATAAATATAAGGGCAATTACCAAATTGGTCCTGGACTTTTTTTTTTATTCCAAGTTATTTGCGACTTTTACAAAAGTGATCAAATTGGTCCCTAACTTTTTAAATTGTACCAATTTCATCCCTCAATTAACTTTCTGTTAGTCAAACCTAACAGTCAATGGTATTTTAGTCGGGCAATTACCAAATTGGTCTTGGACTTTTTTCTTTATTCCAAGTAGTTTGCGACTTTTACAAAAGTGACCAAATTGGTCCCTAACGTTTTTATGGAGTACCATTTGAGTCCCTAACTTTTAAGAAACAACCAAAAACATCCCTTATCATTAACCTCGGTTATTTATACCGTTACTTTGATTATGGTTTACTTTTAAAAGACTAAAGTACCCCTCAAAACTCTAAAGTTAAAAATGTTTAAATAAAAATAAAATAATTATTTAAACAAGAATGTAATGAAAACAAAATAAAATAAATTATCTGCAACTCTCTCATTGATTCGAAAAACAATCCATATCTTTTCAATTTTTCATCGATACAAAACCCAAAAAATTATACAGGTTAAAAAATTATACAGGTTTCTACAATTTTTTTTTATCAATATTGAACCCAAAAAATGACTCATTTTCAAGAACTTGAACCAGACAATGATGGAGTCATGGAGATGCCTTCAGTATATAAGCATTAGAGACCCATTTTTGAGAGAATAACCCTATTGACTCCGAGCCAAACCAGAAAACATGTCATCCACGAAGCTACCCTAGATCTCCCCCAATCTCTGTCTAGTGTTCTTCATCGGAGATATGAGATTTCTAATTCTTGAGGCACTGGCCGATTCTGGATTTGCCAACCTTTGATTTTTTTTTTTAAAGGGTTTGATTGTTGGTAGTAAGTGGTTCCAAGTTCGGTAGTGATTTTCGAATCAATGAGAGAGTTGCAGATAATTTATTTTATTTTGTTTTCATTACATTCTTGTTTAAATAATTATTTTATTTTTATTTAAACATTTTTAACTTTAGAGTTTTGAGGGGTACTTTAGTCTTTTAAAAGTAAACCATAGTCAAAGTAACGGTGTAAATAACCGAGGTTAATGATAAGGGATGTTTTTGGTTGTTTCTTAAAAGTTAGGGACTCAAATGGTACTCCATAAAAACGTTAGGGACCAATTTGGTCACTTTTGTAAAAGTCGCAAACTACTTGGAATAAAGAAAAAAGTCCAAGACCAATTTGGTAATTGCCCGACTAAAATACCATTGACTGTTAGGTTTGACTAACAGAAAGTTAATTGAGGGATGAAATTGGTACAATTTAAAAAGTTAGGGACCAATTTGGTCACTTTTGTAAAAGTCGCAAACAACTTAGAATAAAGAAAAAAGTTCAGGACCAATTTGGTAATTGCCCTAAATATAATAAGCACACATATATTTCAGGGATACTATTAAAAACCCCCTCTAGTTTGTATTTTTGGTCAAAAACCACCCTCTAGTTTTATTATTGGCCAAAAACCACCCTATAGTTTCATTTATTAGTCAAAAACCACCTTCCATTAACTTCTTTTAATATTTCTTACAAATATACCATTTTACCCTTGGTATTCAAATTTAAACAAATAAAAAACTATTTAAAAACTAAAACTGATTAAAAATCTTTAAAAAAATAAATTTATATTTTGAAAAAACAAATAGAGAAAAAATAAACTAATTGGAGGAATTGGAGGAGGGGGTGGTGTGGATTTGGTCGTTGATCTCCCACCAGTCCATAGAGAAAAAAAATGTATTTGATTTTTTATATATTTTATATATTTTATATTCAATTAATATTAATTTTTTAATTCATTAATTGCCATTTACTATCTTACCCTTGTAACCTAACATAAAGTTTGACCAATAATGAAACTAGAGAGTGGTTTTTAGCTATTAAATGAAACTAGAGGGTGGTTTTTAGCCAATAATGAAACTAGAGGGTGGTTTTTAGCCAAAAACTTAAAGTAGAGGGGGATTTTTAATACTAACCCTATATTTTAATAAAAAATCCAATTACAAAAATATCTCAACAAAAATATACTAATAAGGACAAATTAATTTAATTAAAAGCAAACCAAATACTATATACATCCATTAATTACACATATCTTTAACTATATTTCTTTATTAAAAAAAAACTAATCCCTAATTAAACCCTAATTCAATTTAAATATTAAAATCTCTCATTATTATATAACAAAGTAATGGAAAACGAATTTTCAGAGGATTCTGATCATACAGAGATACGTATTTCTTTATTTTTATTTTTATTTTTTTGTTATGAACTCTATCGATAAACAAAAAGTGAGAATATTTATTTATTAAAACAAATAGCAGTACATGTCATTTGTGAAATTGGTTGTGTTAATAAGAGCATCTCCAATGTAAATATGTATTTTTGAGTTTCTAAATAGTATCATATCAGCATTTCTATTCATTATAGACCCATTAAAAAAAATTAGAGAAATACATATTCACGTCTCCAATGTAATTATCTAAAATCAAATATGCATTCATTTTATAACCAATCATGATAAAACAATTATTTCACTCTCTCCTTTTTTTTTTTTTTTTTTTTTTTTGAAAGGAAACAGAAACAGAAACAGAAAAATAGCCTAAAGAGGCACATCCGCCCAAACTAAAAGCTCCACACAGGGAGGAAAAGACTTAGACCAACACCTCTCATCCACACAGGACAGAGCCAACTTAGCAAGACCATGGGCGACAGAATTCGCCGTTCTAGGAACAAAGGAGATAGAGATGGGCAGCCCATAAACAAGTTGGAGAATAGCTCCAATAAAAGTGCCAATATCAACCGCAGGAGCCACCCTCCATTCACCAAATCCACAACCACCTTCGCATCAGATTCCACAAGAGCAGGAACAAAACCAGTCTCAACAGCCATTCAGATACCCCACAACAGAGCAAAAGCTTCGGCCACCTGAGGAGAGAACTTAGCCTGGATTTTATTGGTAAAACAGCGCATAATAGTGCCCAAATGATCCCGAATAACAATACCAGCACCAATAAGATTATTAGCAGAATCCACAGCAGCGTCCGTATTAATTTTAAACTAACCCCTATCAGGAGTGCTCCATTTGACAGGATAAACATTGTAAGGAACATGAGCCACAGCCTTAGCAAAATTTGGATCAGTGTTAAAACTTTGCGCCCCTCCCTCATCAGAATTAGCAGTAGTGAAAGCATCAAGAAAATTAATAGACCAACCCACAATATCCTCATCAACACAGACCGAAAAATTGTGAGTGACCTGGTTTCGAAGCCACTAAGTCCGCCAGAAAAAAATACACAGCAACTCCATTTTCTTTTTACGAAAGTTATAAAAACGGGAAAGAATTAAGTTAAGGAAAGGAACGTGGTCAGGCCAATTCATACCTTGCAGCAAAAAGCAGTTCTTCCAAGTCGCCCGCAGCTTAGAGCAGCCCTAGAGAGCATGAGAAACTGACTCAGGCTTCTTTCTACAAACCGGGCAAGAAGGATCAATAGGGATGCCTCTACGAGACAAGTTTGTGAAGGTGGGAAGCCAGTTATTGCATGCCTTCCAAACAAAAATCTTCACTTTAGCGGGAATTCGAAACCTCCAGAGAGACTTCCACTAAGACTCCAAACCATTTAGACCCGAAGAACAAGCAGACAAGACCATATCACACCCAGCTTTATACCCACTATGGACAGAGTAAGTCCTAGAGCTTTCATAGTGCCAAAGCAAAGAATCAGCAACTTGACTAGAGCCCAGAGGTAAACTTAAAATAGCCTCCGCATCATCCTTAAAAAACGAGTCCAACACAAGAGGGACATTCCAACTCCCAGAAGGGGAGCGAAGAACACTAACCGGAGTCAAAGGACCGAACTTAGGAGGAGAGAAAATTTTAAAAGTGGATGGCCTCGGCACCCAGCGATCCTTATAGATAGAGACAGACGACCCATCTCCTATCCTCCAACGAGAGCTAGCAGCTAAAATATCCCTACCCCACAGCAGCGCATTCCAAATTAGAGAACCCAAAGCCCCTTTTTTAGCTTGGAAAAAGGAACAATCAGGGAAATAAATGGGCTTTAATATTATTGATGAACGAGTTCTAAATCCTATTCAGCATTTCTATAAGAGTTTCTAGAATTAGAAACTCAACTATATATTCTCTAACTTTTTTTTGCCACATCACCTCCATATTAAAATTAGATAATTGTATTGAAGAGGGTTTTTCTAACTTTTTATCTATCTATCCTATGTGACACTCAATTTTCTCTAAATGCATATTTGCATTGGAGATGTTCTAATTTAAGAGGGTTTATAAATAAATTGTATTAAAATGAATACGTTCATTTAAATAAGGATACTATTAGCATTAAGATTGGTGTTTATAGTAATGATTTAATTTTAAATTTTAGACATGGGTGTACTTATAAATATGGGTGTGCTTGTCATATCACACCCATATTTATGGGTGGTAATATCTGCACCCATAAACTTATCATCAATAAAAAAATTCAAATAAAAATTCATTCAAATCGATGTGATTTCATGGTGGTCCTTACCAAAATTAAAATAAAGGATCCTCATGAGAGACTCATTATATATAAAATTTTTGGAAATTGGAATTGGGGATATTTGCACTTCTAAATTTCTAATATTATAGTTTGAGTTTATTTATATTTTTTTCCTTCTAAAATGAGTTTTTTACGTGGCTGAAGGAATAATTGAAAGTGTTTCATATTCTTAAAGGATGTCATAATGGCATATATTAATGATCTAAGAATTAATTAAAAAAAAAGTTTACATCGATTTTGTTAAGACATCAATACACAATTAATATAATAACAAATTAAATATAGTTTTTTTATATATATATAAAAAAAAATTGTAATTTAAAATGTATAACTAGAAAAAGAAACACACATTGATGTTATTTATAAGTAATCCCACTTCCTATAACTAAACTATTGCTTTTTTGTGTGTGTGGATTTTGTTAAGACATCAATACACAATTAATATCATAACAAATTAAATATAGTTTTTTATATAAAAAAAAATTGTAATTTAAAATGTATAACTAGAAAAAGAAACACACATTGATGTTATTTATAAGTAATCCCATTTCCTATAACTAGACTATTGCTTTTGTGTGTGTGGATTTTGTTAAGACATCAATACACAATTAATATCATAACAAATTAAATATAGTTTTTTATATAAAAAAAAAAATGTAATTTAAAATGTATAACTAGAAAAAGAAACACACATTGATGTTATTTATAAGTAATCCCACTTCCTATAACTAAACTATTGCTTTGTGTGTGTAATCCCACTTCCTATAACTAAAGTATTGCTTCCTATAACTAAAGTATTGCTTTTTGTGTGTGTGTAATCCCACTTCCTATAACTAAAGCATTGCTTTGTGTGTGTGAAAAAGAAACACACATTGATGTTATTTATAAGTAATCCCACTTCCTATAACTAAACTATTGCTTTTTTATTTTTATTTTTTTTGTGTGTGTAAACTGTTACTTTTTGTTGTGTGTGTGAGAAAAAGAAACACACGTTGATGTTATTTATAAGTAATGCCACCTCCTATAACTAAACTATTGCTTTTTGTGTTTGTGTCCCACTTCCTATAACTAAACTATTGCTTTTTTTTTTTTTTTTTTTTTGTGTGTGTGTGTCGGTGTGGCCTGTGGGGGTGTTATTTTAAAGGGAAATTATTAATCTCCCCCCTGTAGTTTGCTATATTCTCCAGTTTCCCCCCTCTAGTTTCAAAATTCTCCAATTTCCCCCCTCCCATGCCCAATCTCACCATATGAAAACAGGCATGGGAGGGGGGAAATTGGAGAATTTTGAAACTAGAGGGGAGAGATTGGAGAATATGGCAAACTATAGGGGAGAGAATGATAATTTCCCTATTTTAAAATATTGAAACGGCGACAAGATGAGATTTGTTAGGTAAACCCCTCGTACCTGCATCATGAGGTTGCGGGTTTAAGTTCTTTCTCTCCCCAAAAAATCTAAATTTATGAAATAGTGTAAACGACTATATATGAATTGCCTTATTCCCTGGACAAACAAGTGAAGAACCTACTGTGTATATATATATATATATCTTTAAATAGATCCATCTCATCTTTACCATTAGATAGATTTATTTAAATCTGTGTTAGTGTATGAAATCAAGTGAAACTTGAATTGTATGATAACGAAAATAAGCACATTTCACTCGTAGCTCAAGCGATCATCCATTTTCATTTTACATTTGTTTATTTCATGTGACATAGAGCTAGTGAAGTTTTATCACTAAGTCCTGTGTTCATATCTTGGAACTTCCCATTCCATTAATTACATACCATCTCAAAGTAAGGTGGGCCTGTCGCCTGTATACGGATCAATTTTGGCCAATGGCCATGCTCTTTCCTATAAGATTGAGCTTCTAAGATTAACAATTATGAAGTAGTATTGAAGCAGTGTTTGTAAGCTTTTCACCAACAATTTACAGAAATGCTAGCAGAAGCCTAATCTTATGCCATTTACTAAGTGCATTAGTATTTAGTCTCATCCATAATTGATGCTTCATACCATTCAGGGCTGGACCTGAGAGTAGGCCCAAGAGGCAACCGCCTAGGACACCCAATTGTAATGGGTTTCAAATTTTCAAAATTTCAGGTTTTTTTTTTTTTTTTTTTTTTTGATTTCATGAATATAAGGTCGGAGGTCCGTATACGTTTTTTAAACAAAAACAGCCCACAATTATAATTAAACGCCCACCATTATGACTTAAGACATCCGTGTTGGGCCCAAAATTTGTCATTGGAACCGTATTGATGAGCCCTACATTTGTTATGATCGCTGTTTTGCCAAAAAAGATCGTTTTAACCTTCGTTTGACTGGTTTTCTGTTTTAGACGGGATTTCGAAGTTTTTTCAATTTAGGAAGATTTCTTTTTTTAGTTTGATTAGAAATAAAGTTTAGGTTTTGGAAATAAATCAAACTTACATTTCCTGGTAAAAATTGATCTTTTCTCTTGATACTGTCTTGATTTTGAGTTATTATATTGATTTTTAAAAGTATTTACTAGAGAGAGAAAGAGAGAGAGAAAAAAAAAAAAGTAAAACATACATGAAGAGTTGAGACTTGAGAGCCTCATTTTTACATTTATCCCCGGCCCAAAATCTCAAGACCGTCCTTGATACCATTCTTAACTTATGTGGGTGTATGCAGATTACAGTAAGAGCAAGTTCAAACACTTGATTCAATCAGAATGATCGACACAAACATTGCTGGTCTTATGGTTCTTTCTAGTGGCATATGGGGATTGGAGAACCATCTTTCCATGTCTAGATAGCGCTGCCTAGTACAATAAATTTCAGTCAATAAACTAGATCATTTGATCACTAAATTTTAACCAAAAAACATAATTCTTAAGGTGAGTGCATAGTTATGACACATGAGGTTGGATTGGTTGACTTTAAGAAGATAACTCATAAGCCTCAAAAGGACATAGATTAATGTTTGAAACTAAGACCCACTATAATGGTTGCCATGTTGAGATCTTCTCATCAAGGTATATATATATAGTCTTTCTATTATCAGTTCGAACTGACAAAAGATATATCAGTTCCTTGTATGTGGGCCATTGGATTTAAAAGATGTTTTAACAAGTGCATGCAGCCAAGTCAAAATATTTAAATCTAATGGCCTACATGCAAGGAACTGATATATCTTTTGTCAGTTCGAACTGATAATAGAAAATCTGTATATATATATATACACTTCAGTGTGTTGCAGAAAGCGCTAAGTGATAGTCAGGCAGCGACTCTCCACCTAGTCGGGGACTAGGCGGTTGGCCGGAATTTTTTATATTTTATTTATTTATTTATTTTTGTTATAATCAAGTAAATGTTCATACTATTTCAAATTCCAAAAAACTCAATATTGAAAATTAGAATCCATAAACAACTAAACAAAATTGAACAAATTTCAAACAAAATAATAAAATAAATAAAAATGTTAGCTTAGTTAGTCAACGACACTAGTCATCAATTTTGACCGATTAAGACCGATTAAGCGGTCTACCGCCTAGTTGCGGCCACGGGCCACCTACTACTCTACTAGGTACCAAGCGACGCTAGTCGAGGACTTTTACAACACTGATATACTTGCCTCAACGTTTTTACTCATTTTAAAACTGAATGGACTATCCGAACCCTAAAATCCTTGAGTTTGTAACTGAAAGTCTGACTTTTTCTCTCTCTAAGAATTCTAGATTTTTCTCTGACTTCTCTCTACTTTTCCTAACCCTAACACTTTTCGATCCGTCTTCATCCCATCCGCCGCCGACACCCTGCTGAGCTAAGGGGTGTCGGCGGCGACGTCGATCTTTTGGGACGCCTATCGGCGCCGCTCTCCGGCTAGATCCGCCACCGCGGAGGTTCTCTCTCTTCTTAGCGGCCTGCCAGAGATTTTTCTTCTTTTTTCGTCGGTCATCTTCCCGATCCAGCTAGGGTTCATCCTTTGGTTGCAGCGCCGGGGTTGACGCTCGTCCGGACGAACTCTTTGCCGCCGTTCGGTCAGTTTCAGCTGCCTTCGGCAACTCTCCGGTTTGGGGCGTTCCAGTTGAGCCGGCCAATTGATTCCCGATCCAACCGGTACTTCGGCGCCGTCCGACCTGGTCTTGGACATTTTCCGGCAGCCAAGGATCCCCTTCCTCCGATCGGTTTTTTCATTTTGTTTTAAGTTTATTTAGGTTTATGTTACTGTAGTTGTTCCCTCTTAGTGAGGGTGTTTGTCCCCCTTGTGTGGGTTGTCCCACCTTTGTGTGTGGGTTTCTTTCCCCTGCGTAGGAAATCTTGTCTTGTCTGGGCTGTGCTTGGATGCCGATAGTTGATGGGTCCCAGCTAATGTTTTCATGTAATCCTGTTCTGGATATACATTCCAGGTGTTGTAATCCTTGTGATCCAGTTGTTGTTTGCAATCAAAAAAAAAAAAAAAAAAGCTGAAAGTCTGAAATAGACAAAAGTCAAGTCAATGAAGTTGGAGCATGCAATTTCAATACGCTGAAATAAATCATGATAGTGGTTAAAGAATAAAGATATAGCTATGCCTCAATAAAATATTAGTCAAGACTATAAATGATATCACACATAATCAGCCATAGTAATTAATGGAGATATTCTACTCAGATTTTACAAGGCAACGAACTAGATCAAGTAGGAATACAACTCAATAGAAAAGAGACCGCTGGCTACTGTCCCAAAAAAAAAAAAAAAACCCTTTAATTAACTCATTCACTGCAGAGTAAGCATTACCGAGACAGTGAAAGTAGAAGGTTAAAATCAGCTTTATGACAAAAAATTTATAATTTGATTAAAAAAAAAAAGAAGAAGCAGCTAGTTTAAGTTTTAATTATTTAGCTTCCGGGTAGACTTGGCAATGGGTCGTGTTATTGCGAATTCGTGTTATTTCGTGTTTGAATCGTGTTAAAATTGCTCCACCCGAACCCGAACCCGACCCCGACCCGTTGGCTTAATGGGTTGAAATATACAAACCCAAAACCATTTGTTAAATTAATGAGTAACCCGACCCAGCCCGTTACAAAATATTATATTTGAGATTTATTAAAAAGTTGAAAATAAATAGTACTGAAACATGATCAAACTTATACAATCAAGTTCACCATAGGCACCTAAAACTTCAACAACAAAAAAAAAAAAAAAAAATCCACCATAGGCACCAACAATCAATCGAAATCATCTAATTTAAAAAATAAACAAGTCCAAAATTTAAAAAAAAAAAAATGAAAATGAAATCTTCCATTAATCTTTCTCTTGAATCTTCAATATGTTACGATTGAGAATCTCAATCCTCATTTAGACCTAAAAAGTTAAATTACTTGTGTTAGATGTTAAGAAAGGAAGAATTAACATACATTAATAAATCCAATACCTTTGTAAATAAAATCATACCTTTCAATTTTCAATTAAGCATAATAGACTCAGTCCCTTGAGTTGAATTAATAGCAGTCTCGATGTTTAAATTGAAGACATCTTCAATGAATTCATCCATGTTAATATGAATAAAATATTAATTAGTACGTCGTGACTATACAAAGATTTTTTTAATAACTTTCATAAACACATTAAAAAAAAAAATCTTTATATTAATGGGTTATCGAATTAACGGTTTTTTTAAGGGTGAACTCAAAACCGACCCATTATATTTCGTGTCTTAATGGGTTGACCCATTAACAACCCGATCTGATAAACGAGACCCACCAACCGCTATTTTCGAATGGGTTTGGGTCGTGTTAATGGGTCGTGTAAAATTTTGCCAGGTCTACTTCCGAGGCATAGCTTTTTTGGTAGATAGAAGAACTTGGGTAAATAACTTCTAATTTATTTATTTATTTATTTTAAGTATCTATCCTTCAACCTATCTAGGTCAGGTATACTTTTTTGAAACTTTTTATCATTTTTTTTAATTTTTTTTTAATTTTTTAATTTTTAAATAAAGTATCTATCTATCTATAATATATATATATATTTTAAGCTTTTTACTATTGATAGGATTCGAACCACTAACTTATGAATCATTTGCCCAAACTTCAAGCTCATCCATATTTTAGAAACTGGCTCTCAAATTGGATTCATAAAGTTACCTCTTCATTTACAAGTTGTGATCATTCTAACTTCCGGCTTCTTTGTGCCTTTTGAATTGCTATATATTTTTAGATATATTGATCAAAGTGTGAATTTTCACATGGTTCTAGCATTTTTTTTTTTTTAACCTATCTTTTTAAATAGAACAAATTACATCCAATCACTCAGAGGTTTGGTTTTTTATAAGCAGAAACAATTTTACCATAAGTCGACATTAATCTTTACTGTCGTTAGTCAAACTTTGTCCAACTTAGCAATTATAAAGTTATTTTTGTCTTTTCATTCTATTTTTAAATTTTTTTATTACAGAAATGGATAAAAATGAATTTTTTTTTTAAAAAATATCAATCACACCCAACTTCATCTTTATCACCCAAACATCAAAGTAAATCCAACTTCATCTTCAGAACCCAAAAATTTCTTCCGAATTTCATCTTCATCACCTGAATCTAAGGGTGGGCATGGTTCGGTTCGGTTCGGTTTTGGCCAAAACTATATTGAATCGACATATATTCGGTTTTTGAAAATATGAATCGGTTTGAACCGTTTTGAACCTGAAAACCGAATTGAACCGAACACCTTTATCTTAGTTTGATTCGGTTCGATTCAATTCAGTTTTGGGCCTATTGGGCTTTGAAGGTTTTTTTATAGTTTTTTTTCTTTTATAGTTTTTTTTTTTATATGTTTTTTAATTTTTTGGGCCTTTAAGTTGCATTTTCGGCATTTAGGCTTAAACTTTTTTTAGAAAACATAATATGTAAAAAATAATTTAAACAAAATACAACCTAATTTTTAATCCAAATCTAAAATTTCAATCATATTCGGTCTACATACTCAATCAAAATATAAAATCTTCATAACTTCTAAAAAATAGAAGTAAAAAAATGTAGTACATAATGTAGTCCAAAATAAAACATCATCAATAAACTGTCCATAATAAAATTGAACCTTACAAAATAATTAATTAAGACAATTCGGTTTATTTGGTTTGGTTTGGTTTGGTTCGGTTCGGTTTTGTATGTCCAAAACCGAAACCGAACCGAATTCAATTCGGTTTGAACCGAATAGAAACTATGAACCGAACCAAACTAAACACCCTTTTCAGTTCAGTTATGTTCGGTTCAATTCAGTTTCGGTTTTTATACCCATCCAGACTTGAATCCATTATCGACTGATAAGTATCATGTTGATAATGCTGACAAAATAATATAAGTATCATAATTGGGCAACACTATTGTGAGTATCAGCATAAATGTACAGAAAAAAATAAATCAACAACAACCAGTCCTCATGGTGCCCAGAATTATCGTGCCACCTTTGTCTGTCTAGTGAGAGGTTTAATTGCGATTCACCATCTCTGGAATTTGAATTTCAGTTTCGTCAATTCGTGTTCAATTCCTCTCACACTTTGTTTTTAGCCCTAACTCGGACCATCTTTTACTGGCAATTGTTAACTTTGGCTGGGTTTGATTAATAGCAAGGAAAGTCAATGCCAGTTTTTACGGTTTTTTCTGATTATATGTCATCTTCAATTCTTAAATATGTAATGATTAAAAAAAAACTATTATTATTCAAGTAATTTAATCATCACATGAACCCAAATAAAAATACAAGGATATAAGACGAGATGAAGTTGTCCGGTGGTAAACCCTCTCACACCTGCACTATGAGGTTGCGGGTTCGAGTCCTCTCCTCTCCCCAAAATACCCCAAATTATGTAAAAGTGTAATATTTCATATATATATATAAGAATATAAATTTACGGTCTTTCTATTATCAGTTCGTCCTGACAATAAATATATCAAGACGAAGAATGTGGACCACAGATTATGGAGAAGTTTTGACAAGTGCATACACATTATATATATACTCAAATTATTGTATACACTTGTCAAAACTTCTTCATAATCTGTGGTCCACATTATTCGTCCTGATATATTTATTGTCAGTTCGAACTGATAATAGAAAGACTGTATATATATACTCAAATTTTATAAATACAATAATCATTTGATAAATGTATATTTAGGAATTTGAGGTTCGAAGAAAGGAAAACATATAGATATATTTTGTGACAATATCTATTAATTCGGGACCGTGTATTTTTTTTTAAAGCTTTCGATATTGGTAGGATTCGAGTCATTGACCTGAAAGTCATTTGTTCAAATCTCAAGCTCATCCATCCATAAGTTGAACTACGTCAATATTGGCGTTAGGGGTATACACTACTCAACCGCATCTTTTTAGGTAGATATAGATGCATATTTGAGTATGTAACTTTAGTGTTGATAATTGATGACGTGTCAACATATTTGTCGTTTGTAAAAGTAGTTTTAATAATTCTCAAATTAATAAGAAACTTACACTCCAAGTTGGTTTAAGGCCCCACCATCATGTTCTACTCAATTGAGTGATCAAGGTTCTTTTTCACTTTTGCTCACCGTCTCTTCGTCACTAGTTAATTTTAAAAAGTTTACATCGATTTTGTTAAGACATCAATACACAATTATTATCATAAGAAATAAAATATAGTTTTTTTTCCTAAAAAAAAAAAGTGTAGTTTAAACTTTTTAAAATGTATAAGTAGAAAGAGAAACACATAAGAGGTGAGATTAAATATTCTCTATTTTTTAAAACTAAATTCACAGATATTAGACAACCCAAAAAATTAACCTAAAAACCAATCCAAATAATATGGTAAATGATATGTTATTAACTATATCATCACACCATCTGAGTGGTAAGAACAGCTCACCTACCACACTATTTGGGTCGGTTTTTAGACTAATTATTTAGGTCATATAGTATTACTCAACTGAATATTCCCTAAATATAGGTTTTTTTTTTCAAAAATAAATAAATTATAATTTAAATTGTATAACTAAAAAGAGAAAAGAGGAGGTGAGATTAAATATTCTCTATTTTTTTTTAATTAAGGGCTCGTTTGGTGCGCCACATTGTATTGTATTAGCAGTTTAAAATATATTAGAATAATACATTACAATGTTTGGTTTGTTTTATGATGTTTTCAATATATTGTATTAGCTAATACAATAGCTAATACATTTTAATTGATCTAATACGGTAAATGTCGTATTAACTAATATAGAGTAGAAATGTTGTATTAGTTAATACATCATAATACAATCTAATACAAAATATCATCAAACACATGAATGTATAAGAATAATATGGTTCAATCCAATTCAATACAGTCCAATACAATACAACGTATCAAATGAGCCATAAATACACTAATGCTAAGCAATCCAAATGATATGATAAGTGATTTGTTATTAACCACATTGTCATATGATTTGTATGGTAATAACAACTCACTTGTCACGTCATTTGAATTGATTTTTAGACTAATTATTTGGGTTGTATAGTACTACTCAACCAAATATTCTCTACCTATAACTAAACTGTTAACCGAAAATTGTCACTAAGGTGATTTTTCTAATTAACAATTCAATATGACTAAAATCAAGGTAGATCTCAGTCAGAGAGGTATCAAGTAATTCGATACCCTTAGCTTCCTAACAAAACCTGTAAAAAGCAGTGATAATGGTGGGCAAAAACTAATGTAATAAAAGGATCACACATAACATTTTTTTATTGATAATGAAAAAGTGATAGGAATACAACGGAGATTTTAGATAGCTATGGTGATGGGATAAAAACACTCAGTTGGCTATGGCGATGGAACTCTCATGCATGTCGATAAGTGGAAAAAATATCTAGTAGGGTTAGGCACTCAAGTTGCGACCCCTTTCCTCTGTGATAATATGATGTTTATATACGTATCAATACTTGCCCAGCACTTCTCTGAATTCGGTCTTGTGACCTAGAGTTTTTCGGGGCATTCTGTGGCGATTGGCGAGAAGATTGTTTCTCTCCTTTTAGGAATCGAGAGATCCCTTATTTGGCGGAATTCTGATGGAGTTGACTTGTATTTCAAATATGACTCTTAGTGGCGGGAATGAGCATAACTTTTTATTTGTTTTGAACGGTGGCGTTTTACTATCGCTTTAAGCTGTCTTTTGAGCGTGCTCAAACTCACTTTTACGGTCTATTATTCTTGATCCTTTAATTAATCTGGCCAGCCGGTTTTTAGGGATGGATTGAAGTATCGGGACACCGGCTGATGCTATAGCGCGGTGTAAGAACGAACAAGTATCGGGACACTTGGTTTACGTGGTAGCAGGGTACTTGGTCTGCGTGGAAGTAGGATACCTGGACTGGGTGGTAGCGGGATATTTGGTCTATGTGGTAGCGGGGTACTTCAGGACCCTGTTTTCTGTGTTACCTGCTACTTGGGAATCCCGGCGCCCTTGATCTCAGTCTGGATAGTCTGGAGGTGTGCCTAAGTATTTTGGTCTGGACTCTTTATAGGAGGTAACTAGATTCTGCATTGGTAGCTCTTTCAACCTTGAATCTGGATGGAAAATTCTTCTTTGACTCTCCACCAATTTTGGCAGTTAACATAAACTATTGATTTTTTTTTATAATTTTTTTTTTTTGTGTGTGGGAATTACACCAAAAAAAAAAATCAAAATGGCTATATATGAATTCTCGGTACAAACAAGTGAGTTTTTTTTTTTTTTTTTTTCAAATGATAAGTGTATGAGGAATTTGGGTATTGTACAAGATGATATTTTATACGATAATTGTTAATGGATATTAATGTGAGAGAGATATTGTATACGATAAATAATTTGAAATACACTCATATTTAATAATAATATATCAAAACATATTTATGAAAAAGAAAATGAAAATAAGAAAGCTGAAGGAAAAAAAAAAGATATTTTTTCTTTCTTTCTTTCTTTTTCTTTTTTGAATTTTTCCCTTTTTAATTTATGGGCTTTGATTTTCTGGTTTTTTATCAAATTGAAATAAATATTTTTTGAAAAGGAAAAAAAATAAAAATAAAAAATAGAAAGAAAAAAATTTACTGGCTTTGATTTTCTGAGTTTCCTTTTGTTTTCTTATTACAATTTGATAAAAAAAAAAAAAAAATCCAGAAAATCAAAGCTCATAAATTGAAAAGGGAAAAATTCAAAAAAGAAAAAGAAAGAAAGAAAGAAAAAATTCCTTTTTATTTATTTATTTATTTTTTCCTTTTGTTTTCTTAGAGTTTATTTCAAATTATATATATACAGTCTTTCTATTATCAGTTCGAACTGACAAAAGTTATATCAGTTCCTTGTATGTGGGCCACTGGATTTAAATACTTTGACTGACAAGTGCATATAGCCAAGTTAAAGTATTTAAATCCAGTGGCCCACATGCAAGGAACTGATATAACTTTTGTCAGTTCGAACTGATAATATAATATATATATATATATATATATATATATATATATGTGGGCCACTGGATTTAAATACTTTGACTGACAAGTGCATACAACCAAGTCAAAGTATTTAAATCTAATGGCCCACATGCAAGGAACTGATATAACTTTTGTCAGTTCAAACTGATAATATAATTTCTGTAGATATATACAGAAATTTTCAAGTAAGTGCATCATGATATAACTTCGTAAGGATATTGAATGTGAGTCACTCGTTTTACATACTTTGATTCAAGTGTATATGCACTTGTCAAAACTAGTGGGCTCACATAGTGGTGGCCACGGCTCGGTTTCGGACCGAAACCGGCGGTTTTGGTTTGGCGGCCACCCAAAACCGAAACTGAATCCGGAAATTCGGTTTGATACACAGTTTCAAACCAGCGGTTTTACGGTTTCGGTTTCAGTTTAAAAACCGTCGGTTTTGGGGTCAGTTTTCGGTTTTGAGCGGTTTTTTAAATTTTTTTTCAAAAAAAATGCCACGTGGCAGCTTTTGATTGGTTGTTTTTTTTTTTTTTTTTTTTTTTTTGGGTTCTAACCGGCGGTTTTGTCCGGTTTTTGGAGGACCCAAACCGAAACCGTACAGATCGGTTTTCAACCTGTTTTCGATTTTCGGTCCGGTTTGGTCCGTACGGTTCTAGTTAAACCGCGGACAAAACCGACGGTTTAAACGGAACCGTGGCCACCACTAGGCTCACAGGATGCACTGACCAGATATATATATATATATATATAGGTATCGATATTGACACCCATAAATATGATAAGCACATCCATATTTTAACAAAAATTTTAATTACAAAAATATCCCAATAGAAATTTACTAATAAGGACAAATTAATTTAATTAAAAATAATCCAAATAATATGTACACTCATATCTTAAACTATATCTCTTTATTAAAAAAAAAAAAAAAAGACTTATGATAAACCATAATTTAGAAATAATTAACACTAGGTCATATCTCGAGCTTTTCTTGTTGAATAACATAATACGCATGAGATGATCCAATATATATATTGTAAAGCAACTGAAACTGGACAATTTGGACAATTTGAAGGAAACTTTGGGTTGATTTGGGACCTACGACCGTGTTTCTAATATATATCAAGAGCATTTACAACATTTTTGTTTTGTTATCTTTACTGTTTTTTTTTTTTTTTTTTCAATGATTTAAACTTCTTGTTTTTTCTAGAAGAAAAGTTATACAATTTTTAGCTGCAGAATACATATGAATTTGAATGTATTTTATTGGGATTTTTCTTTTATTTTATAAAACATTTGCAGAGCACCTCACCTCATGCACAAACTGCTGCAGTTTCATTACCATCGAATTACTTCAAATCAACCCTAGGATTTATTTATTTATTTATTTATTTTTGCTTAATGAGTTTGCAAGCATTTACAACATCAAGCCTTGTATTATATAAAAAGATTATTATTATTATTATTATTATTTTTTTTTATATCAAAAGAACTTAAGAATTTATCATTTGTGAAATTGGGTGTATTAATAACTTAAGAGTGTTTATAAATAAAATCTATTAAAATGAACACATTCATTTAAATAAGGGTATTTTTGGCATTAAAATGGGTGTCTATAGTAATGATTTAATTTCAAATTTTAGACATAGGTGTATTTATCATATTTATGGGTGTCAATATCCGTACCCTATATATATATATCAGTTCGAACTGACAAAAGTTATATCAGTTTCTTGTATGTGAACCACTAGATTTAAATACTTTGACTGACAAGTGCATACAGCCAAGTCAATTGTCAGTCAAAGTATTTAAATCCAATGGCCCACATGTAAGGAACTGATTTAACTTTTGTCAGTTCGAACTGATAATATAATTTCTGTATATATATATATATGAGTTAATAATCATCTATGTATACAACCTCGTAGCAAGACTATGTGACTATTGGATAATTGGAATAGGATTCTCAATTTCTCATTCAAGTCAAAATCATTTAAAAATATTTTCCAATATTTATCTTGATTAGAGAATCTTCTTTCGGAGATATAATCCTAACAATAGCCTTTTTTTTCACGTATGAATTTAAATTCAAAATTATAATCAACTATATCTTTTCCCAAATTAGTGTACTAAGTGGCAAAATGTAATTGGAAGTATGATCAAAAAGCATTTAATTTTCCTATTTTTAGGTTAAAAAAACAAAAAACGAAGACTTTAATAGCTTGACTTATATTGGAAGTTACCTCTCTCTCTCTCTATCTCTTTCCCAGAGTGTTCCCAGAAAAGAATCTACACTGTACAATCAAGAGAAAAAGATTTGACCAAGTAAACATTTCAGTTCACATTCACTTTGTATTTTTGGTCGTCCAAATATACTTTCATGCTCCCAAATCAAGCTCGAAGCCTCTTCCTTGAACCCAAGCGTACGTACTCCTTGTTAAATCCAAAACAAGAAAAACAGAAGAGAAATCCTAAACAGAATCATCAATACCCTTTTCTCTTTCTCGCCTCACAAGTAAGGTATGTCTTTTATTCACTCAATTATCACTCTAAATATAGTTTTTTTTCTTTGTAATCTTTTGTTAATCTTGATTTGTTTACGTAATTAAATTCACGTCTCTGTGATGTGTCTCTGTTTGCATTATTGTTATTTGTTACTGGGTCTGGTAGAGTGTGTGTGTGTGTGTGTGTTTGCTTGTCGAGAAAACAGATGAAATTAAAAGAATAGAAAATTAATGTTTAAAGAAGATGTAAATGGAAAAACATAACTGGGTTTCGATTTTCTTTCTTTAATTTTTTTTTTCTCAGCGACCAAACAAGTCTAGAATGTTGTTTCGATCACTGTGGTTTTAGGGTTGAATTTAGAGAATCGTAAAAAATGAAAAAAATAAAAAATAAAAATTATGGTTGCTGGGTCCCGTCTGTCGTTTCGTTCACGGTGTTCACACTTAGGGTTGAATTCAGAGAGTTGAACAATCATGGAGTCTTTTTGTGTAAATTAGTCCGTCGTTTTGTGTAAATTAGTCTGTCGTTTTGTTCACGTTGATCACTTTAGAGTTTGATAAAGCCAGAGAATTGAAAAATGAGACGACTTTTGAATAATCGAATTGTGTGGCTTGTTGACAAGAACTTAGAAGAATTGTTGTTATCGAACCAAATTTTTGTCGTGCCTGTGTTTTTTTGGAGAAATTTCTAGCAGGAACATTGATATAGCCAGGATTTGACCTCTAAGATATGTACAAAAATTGGTATCAAAGTATAAATCTTTAATTCTAAGAGAATTTCGATGTAACATATGTAATACATATATATATTTTAAATATACAAAATATATATATATATATATATATGTAATGTAAATATAGTCAATGATGACAGTTTGTATGTTTTTTTCGTATGGAATCAGCGCATATGGTAATTAGTTCTTATAATTGAATCTGTTTTTTTTTTAAATATATATATATATTTCGCTTTATTTCAAGCTTCTCCAGTAGATTGTTGACAATTTTTGTAATCCCATTATTTTGATAATAGTGAAAGAATATGTATATTTGTGAAGCATTTCTGTCCTATGTAGGCTAAAAGCTAAATCATGTAATTTTGGAGAGTTTTTATTTTTTTGTTTTGTTTTGTTAATATATATTTTTTGTCTGTTGTTTGATATCTCACTATAATTGCAATAACAATCCATGAAGCTCTTCTTGCAGGCTTAAAATGAAAAAATTTAGCTCTATATTCCGGTGGAATAATTCAGATGGCAATTCTGATTCTGATTCCAAAGAATATTTACTCGCGAAGACCGCGGAAGAGGATAACAATTTTGTTGATTCTGATTTTGAAGAAGATCATTTATCACCCAAGACTTCAGAGGAGGATAGCAGTTGGGTGGGAATTCTAGGCCCCAATGTGGATTCTGACTCTCAAGAAGATTTATCTGCCAAGACTTCAGACGACGAAACCAGTTGGGTGAATGTTACAGACCACAATGTGGATTCTGACTTTCAAGAAGATGATCATTTAACTGATTTTGGTCTTAAAGAAGATTTACCACCTCCTCCAGAGTTCAATATTAGCGGTTTTTTCGACCTTCCTGATAAGGTATTTATGCTTCATAATGTTAAGAGAGATCAAACATGGCTCTTTATGGTGTTTTATGATATAATTTCTTCATTTTTTTTTTTTTTTTAGGGGACAAAGTTTTGTGACTTTTTTTCATTAGTGCACATAAATTCTCTAGTTAAATAAAGGTTTAAGGTTTATTATTTGGATAGAATTAAGTTATGTTACTCAACATATTTAGAAAACTGATTAAGTGCATGATTGGCATCGGTATAAAATGCAGGTTTTTTCATTTTACACCGGTGTCAATTGGGATTCCCGCACCTAATAATTTTCAAATATATTTAGACATTAAGTTGAAGCAACAGTTGTAAGAATTAGAAATTCTATTATTGTTGTGACCAAATGGACACTAAATTACAGTTGCTAAGCTTCTTTAATGGTTGCTCATTACAGAGTCCTGGAGTTTTACACGAATCGGATACTCAGTCTCCTCAAATCTTAGAGCTGAAGGAGGACAAAAGATATGCTGAGCTCAGTTATGTTGAGGTAAGGCACAGTTGTAAGAATTAGAAATTCTATTATTGTTGTGACCAAATGGACACTAAATTACAGTTGCTAAGCTTCTTTAATGGTTGCTCATTACAGAGTCCTGGAGTTTTACACGAATCGGATACTCAGTCTCCTCAAATCTTAGAGCTGAAGGAGGACAAAAGATATGCTAGGCTCAGTTATGTTGAGGTAAGGCACAGTTGTAAGAATTAGAAATTCTATTATTGTTGTGACCAAATGGACACTAAATTACAGTTGCTAAGCTTCTTTAATGGTTGCTCATTACAGAGTCCTGGAGTTTTACACGAATCGGATACTCAGTCTCCTCAAATCTTAGAGCTGAAGGAGAACAAAAGATATGCTGAGCTCAGTTATGTTGAGGTAATTCTTCTGTACAGGATTTATTGTTTTACTTCTACAATTTAAGTTGATCATGGTACAATTTTCTGGTTGTAGGGTGGTACACATTCATGCAATTTTGTTGGTCAGATATCTAAGAAGTTGAAGTTTAAGGATAACAATGAATGCTTGAAAGATGTGATCAAATGGCATGCTCTTCCTTTCCTCCCGGCGAAATCTCTCTGCAGGTTCAGGAGTGTTTGTAAAGATTGGGACGAACGTATTAGTCATCCATTTCTGGCTCACCAGCAAACTAACCAATTCAAAGACATTTCGGGTCTTCTCTGTCAATCGCCTTTTCTAGCCCCTTCTTTCGTAAATTTTGATAGAGATGCTTATGGCATTCCCAGTCCCTGCTTCAGTTTCTTGCCTGACCTTGTAAATGTCAAATCCACTTGCAATGGGTTGGTTTGCTGCCAATGCTCATGTGAAGTCGATGTTTACTATGTTTGCAACCCTGTCACTGAGAAGTGGACAAAGCTTCCTCAGCCAAACATGCTTCACGAATCACAAACAGTCGCTACACTTGCCTTTGAACCTACTGCATTCGGTTTTGCTGCTCATTATCAACTTGTTTGCGCTGTTGCTGATGTTTTGAGTGATCCTCCGGTTGTATATTTTGAAATTTATTCTTCCAGGACAAACACTTGGAGGGTATCTGAAACTGTATGCTATGAAGCGGATGCTTTGACATTGAGCAACGATGGATTCTATGTGAACGGCAATGTCTATTGGAAGACATTATCCGGTGCAATTCTCACTTTCCATCTGCACTACGAATTGTACAGCATTGTGCAACTCCCTCCCAACCATGGACCGCAAGGTGCTTTGACACATTTGCACGGAGAGCTGTGTTACGTTCTTCCGGCAATAGTAGACAATGAATGCATAATAAGCATTTATGGAACTTTTGACATGAGCTTGAAGTATGAAATTTCTCTTCTGCAAAATATGTCAGGGATGTACTGCCAAGCTTTGCCAAGCGTTAATGATGAAATGTTAATGATTCTGCTTGATGAGGGGGTGATCACGTATCATGTGAAAACAGAGAAGGTAGAATTTTTAAGCGAGAAGAGGATGGAGGGATATCAGACTATTCTGCCATACATAAACACCCTTGTCGGGATAGCAACCCCCTCCTCCAAGGAATTAGAGACCGGCATATTAGAGTTTTCCGGTTAGAGGTCAGGAAAAAAAAAAATGTTTTGAAGCTTTAGTGCTGATGTTTTTTTTTTTTTATTATCATGTTCTTGAATAATCTTGAAGTTTTGGTATATGTTGAACCTTTGATGGATTCTCATTCTGAGAACTTAATGGAATCTTGAACTTTTTGGTACTTGAATCTTGATTCAAGTTTTTTGATTCTGTGATGCTGTAAATTGTATCTCCTTTGATAGAATTAAAGCCATGGCATGATGGGTTGATGTGCTGCTATTGACTTATTGAGCACTGGTTTTGGTCAAATGTTAGATAAAATTATTTGATCATCACTAGAAAGGGTTTACAAGATAGATTATAAAATGTTTGACCATTTTGATACACTTAGAGCTCTTATTTTATCTTTCAGCGAATAGAATTAATCTGTTAATGTGAGGCTGTGTGTTGTTACAAGTGTAAAGCCAAGCGTTTATGGTGGGTAAGTCTAGAATTGATTCAATTTTAGTGTTGTCTTAAAACTGCAGCGAAGAAATAGTAAAAACAATAACCAACACAAACTAAACACAGGTTTGCAAAGACATGAGAGCCCCTCCTTTGTCGCAGGACACAGCAGAATGACAGGTTTTCCTATCTAGAATAGCAAAAATATTTCACCAGGCAAATCCTTCTCTCTCTCTCTCTCCTCCCTTTGAGAAATCTCCATTGTCTTCCATCCAGGTAAATTTTTTCTTTTCTTTTCTTTTCCTATGTAGGAGTTAGTGAAATTTGTACTACAAGTTACCATGGAAAAGATAAAATCTATGAACTAGTTGATTCTTTTAATGGTGTTGTGGAGGAAAAATCTATGAACATTGTTTTTGTTTATAGATTTCAGCTTTCAATAAATTCTTTGTTTCTTTGATGTGATTAGATTTATATATATATTGTGTTCAGGGTTCTCAATTGAGACGATCAATTAAGGGAGAGGTGGAGTTTCTCTAAGGGGAAATTCTACAATGGGGAGCCATAAAATTCATGCAACGATAAAGGCCACTGCTCCTGCTCCAGATTCATCATCATCATCACCGCCATCAGATTCTAACTCCGATGCACCGCCACCATCTTCACCGTCACCACCACCACCATCATCTAATGATGACAAGTCACCACCTCCGCCACCGGCGGACAATAATGACCAGTCACCACCACCACCACCATCAGAAAATAATGACAATTCATCACCGCCACCGCCACCCCCATCGGATAATTCCCCACCTTCAAAAAGTCCTCCTCCTCCACCATCTTCTAAAAATAATGATAACAGCCCTCCACCACCACCATCCAAATATCTTTCTCCACCTCCTCCTCCTTCAAAAAACACATCACGTTCTTCTTCACTATCACCACCACCGCCGCCCAAAACATCAACATCAACATCAACATCAACTAGTGACAGTTCTTCCCTGAATACAGCTATAATAGTTGGAGCCACTCTTGCAGGGTTACTTGTCATTGCATTGATCGCCATGTGTGCATTATGTGTCTGTATGAAAAAGAAGAAAAAGAAAGAACCCATGTACTACGGAGGAGAAGCGTCCCAATATAATAAAGGTAACCTGAAACATTTACACGCTGAATGAGTGTCCATAAGTCCATTCAGTGGCGGAGGGAGGGGGCTGGTGGCCTGGTGGGGCCATGATCCCTTTCCAAAAAAAAAAAAATCTCTAAAATTCATATTAAAAATTACAAAATTGTTACAAAATTTTAAAAGTTTTCACTTTGGCCCTCCTTTATTATTATTATTATTATTATTATTATTATTATTATTATTTTTTTTTTTATATATATATTGACCTCCCAAACTTCTCCGCCCTTGCGTGATCTGTTCTTGGATGCTCAATTTGTTGTTGCTAGAAATGTGTGACCACTTAACAAAATTAAATTGGTTTAAATGCAGGTAGCGAACAATATTACAACAATTCACAGCAGCCAAGCGGACCAAGCTGGCTCAATCATCCGTCAGGACAAGGGGGAGAGTATCAAAACTGGCAAAATCATGGACACGGACAAGACCACGGTGGCAGTAAGCTACCTCCACCACCAGGTGGTGGTGGATGGCAGCCTCCGCCCCTGCCTCCACTAATGATGAGCAGTGGTGAACAGAGCTCCCAATATTCAGGCCCAATGCGTCCACCTTTGCCGCCTCCCTCACCAAACCTTGCTCTAGGATTCAATAAAAGTACATTCACTTATGACGAGCTAGCTTCGGCTACAGGCGGGTTTGTGCAATCCAATGTGTTGGGTCAAGGAGGTTTCGGTTATGTGCACAAGGGCGTGTTGCCTAATGGAAAAGAGATCGCAGTCAAGAGCCTCAAGTCAGGTAGTGGACAAGGAGAGAGAGAATTCCAGGCTGAAGTTGACATAATTAGCCGCGTCCACCATCGCCATCTTGTGTCGCTTGTTGGTTACTGTATTGCTGGTGGACAGCGTATGCTGGTCTATGAATTTGTTGCCAATAAGACCTTGGAACATCATTTACATGGTAATTTAATTTTCTCTTCTTCTCTGTAAAGTTTATAAAATATTACTCTGAAACCTGAAACCTGAATCACCATCGATTCATCTTACAATTTTATTTTTTGTTTTCAGGAAAGGGTCTACCGGTCATGGATTGGAATACCAGGCTTCGAATTGCTCTAGGATCTGCTAAAGGGCTTGCTTATCTTCATGAAGACTGTAAGACAACTATAGCTAGCTCTCTGTCTCTGATCTCATGTGCATGCCGCGTGCATATTCAGCTCCTAGACTTATTTATTTGTTTGATTTTTCATATGTAAATGCAGGCCATCCACGTATAATACATCGTGACATAAAAGCTGCTAATATTCTTCTTGACAACAATTTTGAGGCCATGGTATCCATTTTTTTTATAAAAAAAAAAACTATATGAATTATTCTGTTGCTTATAAAAAGCTTATTGATCATGCCTGCTGCCATATTACTTGTATTATGATATAGGTGGCTGACTTCGGATTAGCTAAGCTATCTTCAGACAACCACACTCATGTGTCAACACGCGTCATGGGAACATTTGGGTAATTAGTAATGCTAATCACTTGTTTCTGATTAAGTGTTTACTTTAGAGCAATTTCAGGAATCCGAAACAGGGTTTGTTAGCAGATGTGTTGAATCTTGCTTTGTACTGTAAAAATTCAGGTACTTGGCTCCAGAATATGCTTCAAGCGGGAAATTGAGTGAGAAATCAGATGTTTTTTCATTTGGTGTCATGCTCTTGGAACTCATAACCGGAAAGCGACCGGTTGATCTCACTAATGCAATGGAAGATAGCTTAGTAGACTGGGTTAGTACTTCCAATAGTACTTCAATATCTTGCTAAATTTTTCATATTTTACCATGAATTTTTTTTTTTTTTTTCAGTTCTCTCTTGATTAATTTTTTTTTTTTTTCTTTCTGGGCACTTGATTTTCAGGCTAGACCACTTATGGCTCAAGCACTACAGGATGGCAATTATAATGAGCTGGCGGATGCAAACTTGGAGCAGAACTACAATCCTCTGGAAATGGCCCGCATGGTCTCCTGTGCTGCTGCTAGCATCCGTCACTCTGCTAGAAAGCGTCCCAAAATGAGCCAGGTATATAACTATGAGTCATTCTCTAGTGTAGACGTCGCATTTTTTGTTTTATAAGGATGTAGTCATTGACTTGTTATATGCACGGGTAACTATTGTGTCAGTGAATGATCCTATGAGATCGTGGTGGTTATAGTGGTTATACAAGCGACTTAAGGAAGTAAATATGATATTTTACATATTTTAAGGAAACTAATATAAAAAATATCTCTGAATATCTACGATATTTTGAGAATATTGGTGATATGTCCAATGTTTACATCTTAACAAGGTTCTTCCCGACCCCATTTTGATAAAAGAAAAAGACACAGTCATGTTTCACACACATGTTTAACATATATGTCATGCATTCACCGGTTGATTATTGTTGTAATTCATGACACGATTATCATGGAAACCAGATCGTGCGTGCACTGGAAGGAGATTCTTCACTGGAAGACTTGAACGAAGGCGTGAAGCCAGGCCAGAGCTCAATCTACAGCTCAAATACAACCTCAGACTACAGTCAAAGTTCATACAATGCTGACATGAAAAAGTTCAGACAAATGGCGTTAGGCAGCCAAGAATTTCCAAGCAGCGAATTTGCAGGTTCAAGCAGCGGCGATTCTCATGAGTTACGTCAGCTTTGAAGCACACAAACTAATGCAAAGAAGCATCACAGCCTTTTTATCAGCACAGCGTACGTAGCTAGAAAGCAAGAAATAATCAAAGAGCTTGAAAAAAAATTTGCTAGCAACGGCCATTTTGGTGTTCAAAAGAAGGAATTTATACACGATTGTTTGTATGTCGTTTTGTTAAATTTGGGATTTGGGTTTATAAATATATATCTGCAGATTTGACTAATTAGGTCCGAGATTGAAGTCATGGGCTGCCCTTCAAGTGTCATTTGTGTATGATGATACGTGTACTATTGAAAATGAGCCCATATCTTTGATTGATTGCTTTATTGTTTATTTTTTATTTTTTATCATATGGATTTTTATTATTTAATATTTATACTTATATTTAAAAGATGAAATTTGAGCACATCCACTCTTAGCTTAAGTGTTGTCTCCCCCACACATTAGTGGTTGGGTCCCGGTTATCTGAATAGATATTCGAGTCATGTATAGAGTGATTGATACCTAACCCGTTTGGTATCATATTTTTTTCATATATATTTTTTTAAGAAATTTGATAGAAAAGAAAGAGATGTATGGCCTCTAAGGGCATAGCTCAGCTGGTAGATGAACGAGCTTGAGATTTGAGCAAATAACCTTCAAGTTAACGGCTCGAATTCTACCGATGACAAAAGTTTTAAAAAAAAATACCTGGTTTAGGCTTGCCATGCCCAAAGCCCAAACAAAACGCATAAGCACTCATACATATCGTAACGATGTTAGTTCACGTAGAGCTTAAATGGGCCGTCCCTTTTTTTGGGTTTGCTTTGCCTTAAGCCCAAACAAAATGCATGAGCACTCATCGGTGAGCTTATATGCTGGCCCGTCCGCTTACACACAAATCATCTTATCAAACACTAGATACATAACCGAAATATCTACACTCACACGCAAGGGAAGTGTCTTCGCCGATATAATTTTTTTAAAAGAAATTCAATTTTAAGTAGCAAAGAACAAATATATAGTCTTTACTTTTCCAAATTAACTAATTTTAATTTACATCATTAATGTTTTAATTTATGGATGTACGAATTTAGGATCTCACACAAAAATAGATACAAAGTGGCTGATAAGTACAAAATTATAATAAGAGTAATGATAGATTGCCAAATTTTTATGTCAAAATACTGTAGCAGTGAGTTGTAAACACAATATTTGAGATGATGAGTTAGATACAACGCACATGACATGTCTCCCAAGCCATCAATCAACTCTTATATCAATTATTGTTGGTGTAAAAAGGAAAATAAAGTATAAAGATTTAAGGGAAAATTTCATTAATAACCCTCCAAAACTTGTAAGCAAAAATAGCCACATAAGAAAATCTAATTATTTATAGTCATTTTGGGTTCAAAAGTACCAAACTAGTCCCAAATTTAATACCATGTATTTATCACCTAGAGGAATAGAACCGGTCATTGAGAAAAGGAGACACCAATTCTAGAGAGAGATAGAGCCCTATGTGGGTGCTACGTTGTCTTACCTTCTTCTACCTCATATCTTACTCTTCTAGAATCAAAATGGTTATAAAGTGAAATCAATAAAATGGATGAAATCAAATGAAAATATCTTTACGAGTGATAAATTATGAAAAAAGATGTTAGAGTGAATTTTAGTAATTTTTTTTGTCATGGAGTGAAATGAATTTTTTCTACATGATTAATAATGATTAAACTTACGTAAGTAGTTTAAAATAAAAGTTTTATAATTTATGGGGGTCCAAATTGACAATTTTCACGAGATTTAAAGATGATTATTAAAACGACATCGTAACAATATAATAACAGTACACAGCACCCGCAGAAGCGATAGTGGCAGAGTCAGCAATGTCTATAATTACCATCACCAAACCCTTTCACCATTCTATAGTTGCCGCACTCGGAGCCCCAAATTTAACTCACCAAACCCAACCCCAATAAAACAAATTTAAGGTTTGCATGCAATTTATCTTCTACGGCGAACCCTCGATCGTCTCCAAAACCCTAGCTCGGCTCCGATCTTGTACGCAAGCATGGGAGACTTCAACGATCCTTTCATGCGCAACCAAAACGCCGCCGTTCAGGCCCGTACTAAGGCCCAGAATCGCGCCAATGTCCTTCAGCTCAAGCTGGTTCGTTCTTTATTACGATTCGTTTTTTTTTTTTTTTTTTTTTTGTTTCGTGTTAAATTTTTCGGTTCTGATTGTCTATTATGTTGATTAATTCACGATTTTAGGTTCGATTTGAGAAGGATTTGATCTGTTACTTTTTTTTTTTGTGTTGATTTTTAGATAGTGTATTTTGTGGTTGTTAGTAGTTTTAAGGTTTTCAATTTGCGTCGTTAGCTTTAGTTAATCTATATCGCTTGTTTGGATTTGGTCTGATTCGTGTGTGCTATTTTAGCTTTTGATGTCCTTATTATTTGTGTTTTCATGTAGGTAATTAGGTATAATTAATTATGTAGATATGTGAATGTAATATAGAAGTTGTTGAGTAATAACAAAAATACTTTACTTTGGAGTTGTTATTTCATTTTATTGTTCATGCTTGATTTTGCTTTTGAAAAGAAAATATGGGTTTTCTATGGAATTCTCTTTCAATTCAAGCACACAATTAATCTTAGGCTTTTTGATGATGATGTTTAATTTCGTGGGTGTGGAAGAAGATACTTAATGTAATTTGTTTTGTGCAGATTGGGCAAAGCCATCCTACTGGTTTAACAGCCAATCTTTTGAAGCTGTTTGAGCCTCGACCTCCATTAGAGTATAAACCTCCTCCAGAGAAAAGAAAATGCCCTCCACTAATAGGTCTTGTGATGTTTGTCCTGATGGATTTTCTTTTAATTTTGGTACGACATGATTGATTTTATCAAGATGCTATAATTAGATTGTCAGCTTTTTCCAGGGATGGCGCAGTTTGTGAGTCACTTTGCTGAACCAGGAGATCCTGAGTATGCTCCACCTGTACAGGAGGCAGAAACTCCTGTAAGATGTTCTCTTCCTCTCTCTCACTCACACACACACCCTCTTCCCTTGATAACTTTAATTAATTCCTTAATTTCCCATGATTGTCTACTGATCAAGGCAGTGTTTGACTGTTTTCTAAATTCAAATTATTTTTGTGAAGTTGGTAAATCTCTGAATACTTATGTGGAAATTTTGGCATACAAATTTTGTAACTTGTGTATTCTCCATAAGGCCATATCTTGATAGGTTTCTTGCATCAGACAAACTCATGGGATTAAATTAATTTAAACAAGCAAAACATACTTGAAGCATTTTTTTTGTTTTTTGTTTTTTGGGTTAGGATTTAATCTTTTTAATTGGATTTGATATATATATTATGACCTGATAATGGTGCCATCGATCAATGGGGACATTGACATATCACTCCATTTTTGATAATACCATTTTTTATTTTCACTTCCACAATTATTTTTCACTTATTAGATGCACATATTTGTGTTGTTATTACCTTTCTCATGTTTGTTGTTGGGTTGTATTTGGAAGATGGTTTCCAAGATAGTTGAGTGATAAAAGCTTCTAGAGAGTTGATGGACGGTATCTAGTGCATGGAAGAACAATAAAAATGTTGTTAAAACAGGCCTGAATTTAGAAATAGTCATCCATTGAGTGGCTCCTTTTTGTTGAATAAGAATTTTTTGTGTATTCAGGTTCAAAGAAGGGCTAGGATTCATAAGTTACGACTAGAGAAGGGTGCAGAAAAAGCAGCTGAAGAACTTCTGAAATGTAATCTCTTCTGATAAATTGTTGAATGAGGTGGACCTGATCTTTTCAGAATCTCAAAATCTTTAATTTATTTGATTAATATGTTCTCTATATGCAGATGATCCCAACAATGACCCAAGTATTGCAGGAGATCCTTACAAGACATTGTTTGTTGCTAGACTTGTAAGTGACAGTGTCCCACATGTAATCTGTCTTCATTCTTACTAATTTTTTTTCCTCAATGACTTATTACTTATATTTTCTATTTGCAGAGTTATGAGACAACTGAGAGTAGAATCAAAAGGGAGTTTGAGTCTTATGGGCCAATTAAACGGGTAGGTATTTTTGAGTATCCCCAAGCGGGTTTGGTAAGAGGCTTATGTGCAGCTTTATCCTTTCCCTTTTCTTTCAAAACGATTTTAGTTTTTTGAATCAAAAAAATTCAAATTTGTAAAAATTATTTGCAAACTTCTTGTTTCTCGTCTTCAGTATTTTATAATGAAATTGAAATTCTTTTGAGTGC
This sequence comes from Acer yangbiense, assembly GCA_008009225.1. Taxonomy (NCBI): domain Eukaryota; kingdom Viridiplantae; phylum Streptophyta; class Magnoliopsida; order Sapindales; family Sapindaceae; genus Acer; species Acer yangbiense. The sequence continues at coordinate 4,293,262 of CM017766.1, read as the reverse complement.
TATAAAGTTTTAGCTGTATAAAATGGCCTTGTGTTCTGCTCATGTCTGTTTGGTTGGATTTGCTTGAACCAGTGCTAAAACACTTTTTTTGTTGCTTAGTAAATTAGTTTTGAAATCCACTTTCTGAGCATGCCGATTGTAGTAACACATAACAGTTGCAAGAATTTGTGAATGGTAAGTGTAGTTAGCAATGCATAGTGTATGTTCTGTTCGGCATCTGTATCAATCATGATAGAGAGATTGTTGAGCATCTCCCTGATCAATAATGTATCACTGAATGGAGGAGTGTGCAAGTTGGAATAATAGCACAGGTATCTGCTGCCTTTTTGCTGGTAATAACGTATGGGTTTGTTCCATTTGATCCTTTGATCACTTTACTTTTGATATAGTTGGATTTAGAAACCATTATGGGGCAAGGGATTCCTTCAGTTTCTGTTATAGAGGTAAAAGGAAAGAAAGGTATTCTTCAACTTTAAGGTAGTTCTTTAGTGTTAAGATTCATCATATTAGACATCCCTGGTAAGGGGGTTAACTACTCTGTTCCTCAATGGAATTTTGCCTTTTCTTATATTCCAATTCCAAAGATCAAGCTTCAAAAGGAGACCACTTCTGTCCTTTTTCCTGCAGTTTGGTAAAATATGTCGGGAGTACTAGCATCTCTTTCTCTTTTATTTGATTTTATAGTACATGCATTACTTGCTACTGAATTTTTCTTTTGGATTTAAAGGCTATCAAAAAAGTATCAGCAGTTGAGAAGATGTCCTGGTATTTTCTATATTATTAACAAGTATTTTTTCAATTTAAAACAATTATTCCCTGGTAAGGGGAGGTTTAGTCTGTTCAAGAATTGGTAAATTTGCTACGATACATCAGTTAATCTGCAACTCTAGCAATGGTGGTGATGCATCTCGCGATGGCAAGCCCTATGATGAAAAGGTGAGCACGGCTAATGAGGCATAGTGCCTGCCTGCCGTGCCATTTAGGATTTAATACTTCTCAGTTTTGTGTAGAGTTGTCACTTAGTTATAGAAAAGTACACAGCATCAATTATGAATGAAGGATTACTTCCAGTTCCATTTCCTCTGAAACTGTGGTTTATATTTTTCCTTTTGCATTGAGCTTTTCAGGTTCGGTTGGTTACTGATAAAGAGACAAATAAACCCAGAGGCTATGCATTCATTGAGTACATGCACACTCGGGATATGAAAGGTTTGCTTCTGTTCCATGCAAAAGTTAGTTTTTTCTGTATACTTCTGAATGTTATTTTTAAGACCCGCTTCTGAACATTACAGCTGCATATAAGCAAGCTGATGGAAGGAAACTTGACGGCAGAAGAGTGCTTGTGGATGTTGAGCGCGGTAGAACTGTGCCAAATTGGCGTCCGCGCAGACTTGGTGGTGGACTTGGTACCACCAGGGTTGGGGGAGAAGAAGTTAACCAGAAGCATTCTGGACGGTAATTATCCCAACTGCAGCACACTCTTGTGCATGATGAACAAATTTATGATCCTTTACGTTCTTATATTATGAAGTCTTGGGAAAATTTTAAATATATGAATGAGAGTTAAGAAACTTGCTGAAGCTACCGATTCTTTCTCTACCTGTTAAAGCTTTTGGTCATGTGTTATTATGCTAGGCTTTATTACTTCTAGTTGGTTGTGTCCACTATCATTTCATTTAGAATTTTGCTTAATCGTCTTTAACATACCAGGGAGCAAGAGCAGTCAAGAGGACCATCTCGTTCTGAGGAGCCAAGGATACGAGAGGATAGGCATGGTGACCGGTAAGATTTGTCATTGTTCCAGGCTTCCAGCTTTCATGTTTCTGTTTCATTTTAGCTGGTACCAAGTATATTTAGTTAGTAAAAAAACTGTCTTAGTGTAAAGCTGGCACAAAAAGTCTGATTCTAGTTGGAAGGTGTTCTTTAAACCATGTGTAGGTCCAAATCTGTGAGTTGAGTGTTTATGTATTTCTTTTTGCTCCTGAAAAATTATAGTGTTGGTTGAAATGATGAACTTTTGTCAGCCCTTTATCAAGGCATCTGGGTTAGGCCGTTTATAGTTATTCAAAGATTGTATTGTACAATTTTAGTCACTCTTTTATTGGTACTGATTTCTCAGGGATAGGGAAAGATCTCGTGAAACAGGAAGGGACAAAGAGAAGGAACGAGAGAAGTCCCATGAACTCTCCCATGACAAGCCCAGGGATCGTGATCATAGGGATGATAGACACCACAGAGATCGTGACAGGACCAGAGACAGGGAGAGGGAGAGAGACCGGGGTCGTGACCGTGACCGAACACGTGATCGCGGTCGAGACCGAGGTCGTGATTACGAGCGTGACAGAGAAAAAGACCGTGATAGGGAACGTGATCGCCCTCGTGAAAGGGACAGGGACAGGGATAGGGACTATGAAGTTGGTGACCCTGACCGTGGGCATTCCCGAGATAGAGATAGAGAAGCTGAAAAGGACAATGATAATGCTGACCAGGAGGATGATCGTGGGTGGTATGAACAGCCTGAGCACTATGAGCATCGTCGGGGTTATGTCCAAGGTGATAATGACCGTTATCATCAATATCATGACAATGATCATGACCGATATGATCAGATGGAGGAGGATGATTACCATTATGACCGGGCAACATCTGAGTCACGTGAAAGGGATAGAACTCGAGATCCGGACCGCGACTACCGACGCTCGGAGAGGTCAGTTTCCCGTGAGTATGATCACTGAGAAAGTAACTAAAACTCTGAAGCCGTCATGCTTTAAGGTGTCTAGGAACTTTGTCCTTGCTGTTTTTAGTGACCCTGAAATCTTGTCTGTCTCTATTTTGATTTAAATTTTATGAAAAAGTTATCTATGTTGTTTGATGGAGAAATCAGACCAGAATGATTTTAAGTTGCATCAGTGTCAGGTTTATTTCTGTTCAAGAACCTCTATCATGTGCTTTAGAAGTTCTAAACCTTTTTGATAGCATCTGTGTTTGCTTATTTTAGCTATTCATGTTTGACGAAGATTGCGATTATGCTGCTGTTATGAACTGATCAACTTTTAAACGAACACAGTCACACACCTCTTAATATTCATAGCAAACCATCCAACTAGGGGAGCTTCTTTGTTTGAAAAGTTGATTGTATAGGATGTGTTTTGAGTTAAACCCTGTTGCATCCTCTACGCATTTCAAATTCAACATTTGTTATAGATAGATTAAAACAATAATTATTTTTACTTTAGATATAACCATTATACATTGGTTAGTAGGGTAGCTAATATGTAACGGCTTCAACCTACCTGTTCGACATAATTTCCCAATGTAGTCTGCCTATCTTCGATTAACCTAAAATGCTAAAGAAAGAATCAAACACCAGTAGAACCAAAAGCCTCCAGTTCCCCTAGCTGTAGAATCCAAATCCTCCACTTCCAGAACCTCAGGAGTTGCAATCTTTTGAAGGATCAACCGAGCAATCCTATCGCCGCGATTCACTTCAAAATCAATGTCAAGAGTGATTGAACAGAACAACCCCAACGGGCCCTCTATAGTCACCATCTATCACGAATTCTTCAGTGCCAACCCAGACCTCGACAGGGAGAAAGAGGCTCTAGAAAGCACAGCAGCTTTGTCTGAGAGGCATGAAACTGCTATAATTGTAATATTTTAGAAACATGATCCAAATAATACATTTGTAATAGTGCAAAAATCATATAAATTGAACTTTTTAGACAAATACTAGTTGACATTATGATAGAGTACTCTAGAAATTAGAAATTACAAACAGATCAGAAGATAGAGAATTCAAAAATTACCACTTCCTCCGATTTGTGCTGGCTGCCGACGTCTTCTTGGATGCAGGATCTTCGACATCCTTCAGCTGGTAATAATGTGGAGCTATTTCAACCAACCACTCCGATTTTAGTTGAGTTACTTGCCTCATATACTCTTTTGTTGTCAAAACCAATTCATGATAAACAACCCATCGCGGGAGCTCCTGCGCCAACCCAGAGCTCGGATGTATATGAGCTCTTTGTGGATGTTTTACAGTCAAGTAAGATCCATTTTTCTGCAATCTTGCACAATGAGGGAAAAAGCCAGATGTAATGGCCTTTCTTATAGAATCTAAATCATTCGGATTCGATTTATTTTCAATTTCAACCCTCTTAAAAAAACCCTCTAACTGGTCTCTTATATCTCTCGCACGTTTCATACTTTTGACTTGAATGTAATTCTCGTGACACCATTATGTTGAGTAATTACATTCCCTCTAAGAATTGTAAACCCTAAGCAAAGAGATATGATCCCCAACATTCCCTAAATGGAAGTTCATCCTTGCATTGTCAGCATGAACTTTTTTGTCTTTCGGAAGATAGAAGATTGAATTTCCAATGGAAAGCATAGCAACGATGGTTATGATCTCATCCGAACAGTCGTACTTGTCCGAAGCAACTATCACTTTAGATAACATGGGGTTGAGAGGGAACTCTGCCATCCTTCTTCCGGTTTTAGTCAGCTCACCGTATTTATTTAATGCGCCAAGAGCAAAGAGTAGTTCTAGGGCTTTTATCAATGATTCAACCGGTGGAGGATCAATAAAATCAAAATTGGCTAAGTCATCAATTCCAAGACTTTTAAGAATAAGGACAACATTTCCAAGATTAGTCCGTTGTATTTCCGGCACTGTATTATCTTTCATATCCTTGTCATAATTGTAGGAGGTATATAGCCGAAAACATTTACCTGGGCCTGTTCATCCTGCACGACCAGCGCGTTGTAAGGCTGAAGCTTTACAAATAGAATTAACAAGCAAAGACTCCATTCCAGTCCTCGGGATATACGATTTCACTTTTGCAAAACCCGAATCAATGACGTACTTTATTCCATCTATAGTCAATGAAGTCTCTGTAATATTTGTCGCGAGAACCACCTTCCGAGCCCCATCAGTAACGGGGTCAAATATTTTAGTTTGAAGTTGAGCAGGTAGATTTGCATAAATAGGACAGGTGATCAATTCAGCCATTTTCGTCCCTAGGCCTCTCATCCTATGTTTTAGTATTTCCTCTGCTGTTTCAATTTCCTGTTGTATCTCCAGGAGGTTGTGTTGCATGGATTTGTAGCACAGTAACAATTGCAGCATCTATATAATCACATTCCGGTGTTGTAGTATAATGGATTTCAACAGGATACTTTCTTCCAGGAATTTTGAAAATCGGAGCAGAATCAAAATAATCACTGAACTTGACTGCATCAAGCGTCGCACTTGAGATGATCAACTTGAGATCAGGTCGAGATTTAATCAAGTCCTTCAGTAATCCTAGAAGAATGTCGGTTGACAAGGTCCTTTCGTGTGCCTCATCCACCATAATCGCGCTATAACTAGCTAGATTTGGTTCATTGATAATCTCACGTAGCATCATCCCATCGGTCATGTATTTAATTATAGTGTGGGGTGACGTACAATCTTCAAAGCGGATGGAGTAACCAACCTCATGCCCAATTTTAACACCCATTTCTTGAGAAACCCTAGTAGCAACACTCATAGCAGCAACTCGTCGCGGCTGTGTACAACCAACCTTTAATCCTTGCTTGGTGTAACTGTAACCAGCTTCATGAAGATATTGAGGTATCTGTGTAGTCTTTCCGGAACCCGTTTCTCCAACAATAACAAGGACCCGATAGTCCTCAATAGCTTGCAGTAAGTTGTGATAATACGGATAGATAGGCAGAGTCTTCCTGTCCTCTTGAAGCATCTCAAAGGCTGATTTTTGTCTACACTTATTGTCCTCTGTTAACATCTCATGATCATGACTAGCAGGCAACTGGTTGTTGACGGTAAAATCAAACACAAACTGATCATTATAGTCATGATCAGACCTTTGCTTTTTATTTTTAGAACCATATTTCAATGTTGCCTTCCACATTTGATGCCCCTCCCAATCTTCTTGCTTTTCTTGACTATATTTCTGTTGCTGATATACTTTTTTTGGATCATAGGCTTCTGGTATACTGTAATAATTGGTATGATCATCGAGTACTTTTGTTGTCGTCTGCTTCTTGTAAATAAGATGGTATATTTCCTTGTCGAGCTTTGAATATTTTTGATTATTTTCTTGTATCTCTACTCTCTTCTCCTCCAGTTTCTTTGCCTCCCTTTTCTTTAAATATTTTTGCCTTGACACTTTCCTTAAATATTCAATTTCATTCTTCTTCTTCTTCTCCAGAGATATTGGAGGGCTTAATATTGGCTCCATTAATAACTTTCGTTTTCGTGTTGCTGCAGCATCACATTCCCTTATATTTTTCTCTAATTCTTTTCTTTCTTGTTGATCACGCCATCTTTCTGAACCATAATTATCTGCTTCCTTCTTGGAAATCAGTCTCACTTCTTCCATAAGTTAGGTTGATTGTTATGCGTTGCCGTTTTGACTTGTCTTGTTATTTGGGCTGTTCTCGTGAGCTCACCACAGGGGATTACCTCTCAGGGCCACCGGCAGTGTTCGTCGTTTTCCAGCTACCAGAAAAAATAGCTAAGAAGCAAACAAATAACAAAAACACTAGCTAATACGGAATTTACTAATGAAATCAAAAGTTTTAGTAACTAATTTTGAATTCTAAAATTTATTGAAGATTTAATTTATTTTGATTAAATTTAAGTATTTGATATTGTTTTAAAGTAATAAATACACTCTTTGTCCTATCTCTAATACGAATAAACAAAAATTTCTAATCGTAGTTGGAAAAATAAATAGATGACGAACAAGATTTTTTTTTATAATTAAATTTTGTTTGCACATCGTTTTTTAGAACAGATAGTAGTGCTGACGTAGGAGTCTAAAATCTGGAAAAACACTTCCAAATTAGAAGAAAGAAACAGAGAGATTATATTCTTCACCAAAAGGGAAATATTCCTTCAAGAAAATAACAAACGACTGAGTTGAAAAGTACCAAAGAAACCCTATAATCAGGCTTATATACCTGTTACATTATGTAATTAGGAAATAAAAGATAAGTTATAAACCCATAAACCACATGGCCACCGTCGCAGTGCACACCGAGTGTGGGTGGTTTCCCCCGTCTGTGGGGTTTTTTCTGGGTTGTGCTTGTGTCTTCACAGGCGGTGTTTTCCCCCGTTTGTGGGGCTTCTTTTCTGGGCTGTGCTTATGTGTTCTTAGCTGAAGAGTCCCAGTTGTAATTGCCCTGGATCTGTATTCCAGGTGTTGTAATCCTTTGGGTTATTCCCACCGAAAGATCTGTTTAATCAAAAAAAATATAAACCCATAAACAACAAATAACATTGGCTAATAAAACTTCTGGGCTTGCGTTGTTGGTTCTTGGGCTTTGGAGTGTTTCAACTTGGGCTGTGACTTCACATGAGTTATAAGCTCCTGCATCAAGTGCACTTCCATTCAACGGTTTGAATCTCAACATACGTATTTTACATATATATACCAACAACGGCGTAACTCAGCTGGTGGATAGACGAACTTGGGGCTTGGGTAAATGATTCTCAGGTCAGCGGCTCGAATCCTACCAATGGCGAAAACTTTTAAAAAAATACATGGTCCCGAATTATTAGATATATATATATATATACATAAATTCTATTATCAGTTCGAACCGACAAAAGTTATATCAGTTCTTTGCATGTGGACCACTGGATTTAAATACTTTGACTTGGCTGTATGCACTTGTCAGTCAAAGTATTTAAATCCAGCGGTCCATATACAAGAGATCTTTTGTCACTGATAATAGAAAGACTATATATATATATATATATATATAATATATATATACGGTCCGGTTCAAATCAGTGCACACTGAAGTAAATATATGAGAACATTGAATGTGAGCCACTCATTATGAAGAAGTTTTGACAAGTGCATACACACTAAGTCAAAGCATGAAAAATGAGTGGCTCATATTCAATGTCCTCATATATTTACATCAGTGCGCACTGACTTGAACATTTATATATATAGTCCCCGATCTGGTTAGTGCGCACTGATATAACTTCATAAAGATATTGAATGTGAGCCACTCATTATGGAAAAGCTTTGACAAGTGCATACATACTTGAGTCAAAGCATGTAAAACTAGTGGCTCACATTTAATATCCTCATGAAGTTATATCAGTGCCGCAGTGTGCATTGACTTGAAAATTTATATATGAAATTTTATATATATATATAATTTTTCTATTGTCAGTTCGTTCTAATATAAAATATATCAGGATGAAGAATATGGACCATTAGATTTACATACATTGACTTAAAGTGTATGCACTTGTCAAAACTTATCCATAATCTATGGTCCACATTCTTTATCATGATAAAAAATATATCAGGATGAATCGATAGTAGAAAGACTATATATATATTAAGAGTAATGCTAGAGGACCCAAAAAAATGACCCAAATTTTGGACCCAAACCTATGTGGCAACATCACACACAACACCGGCCCACGTCACTTTTCCTAAAGATCCCATATGATGTTGCCACATAGGTTTGGATCTAAAATTTGGGTCACTTTTTTGGGTCCTCTAGCATTACTCATATATTAATGATAATGGATTAGTGTTACAAGTTATAGGGAAGATTGTATCAAAATTCAAACGACGGCCCTTGTTGCCCAAGCTTGGAATCAGCCCTAAATAGAGAGCACTTGTCATATCAAAATTCATATAACCAAGTTTGGGCCTTTACGGCCTTGACCTTGAGTTTATGATGATCATGATAATTTTTCGGTCTTGTGGGCCATCAGCTTATCGTAATATACAATATTACTGTATTAAGACGTGGTTACTAATTGAGAATAAAATAAAATAAAATAAAATAAAGATGTGAACTTGATTAATGATTTAATAGTGTGGGATCTATATAATTTGATTGTCAATTTTTTGTAATTAACATTATAAATCAAGAATTAAGTTCTCTTTCTTTTGTTAGGATTCTTAATTAGTAAACACTCCTACATAGTTGTAAAGTGTAATAGTTATAGACTCATAGGGATAGGGATGGCAAAATTATATGTGCCGTCCTATGTTTGCAGATAATCCCTCTATTTGGAGCGGGTTTGAAACGATTCAAATAGGTAGAGTTGGGGTCGAGTCAAAAGTGTTGACTCGATCAAATAACCAGATCAAGGATGAGTCAAAAGTACACGTGGCATTTTATCGTGATATAAAAGCAATAGTGGCAACAAAAACAGTAACAGAGTATTTTGTTTGGAAGCAAAAATGCAATCAAATGGCGATGAAGAAGACAAAACTAGTAGAAGCAGCCATGAAGCTTCTTGGCTTTCCTTGCTATATAAATGGCGATGTAAAATAACAGTATTTGAATTGACTCTCTTGCCCCTGGACGATCGATCGCTTGTTTTTCAATCTTCACGGCGCTCTCGTACGTACTCTTTTGTTTCTTTCTTTGTTTGTTTTCACTTTTCACTACTTTCTATGCTCTTTCTACGAAATTTCCTTTTCTAAGTTGTTTCGTTTTCAGCTTGATTTTGAATCTTTGATATCATATCACCAACTTACTTGGTCTTGTGTTTATTGTAGAAAATATTTAAATTAACAACTTACATGCATTCATTTCATTTTTTCTTTGATAAATAACAGCAACTCAGTAATGCCAAGAACCCGGAAACAACTGTGAAGCTTCCATGAAGAAGAAGAAGAAGAAAAACATTATAAAACATGTATTTAGAAACAGAGAATCAAAGGGACGTATCATGTAGGCTATTTATGTATCATAGTAAGTGGGGACAGCATTCAAATTTTCAAAAACTCTTTCATTTTTGTATAAATAAAACCTGTTTTTTATATGAAGCAATTATTTTTTATTTTTTGATATGTTATTATTATTATTATCATTATTTTTAACAAGGTTACTTCAAAATAAAGACCTGGTTCAAACCCTGTATTGTAAATATAATATCATATTTGCCCATAACCGCAAAGTATAGAGTTACATTCCGCACCATGTTTGTAAAGTTTAATCTCGTTAGGTCCCTGCAAACCCGTTAAAAAAAAACGGTCTTTTCAAAAAAGTCAAGAACACTAACTATACAAGCAGTACATGCAAGTTCATATTCAATTATATACTCCTAAAGAACACAACAGTTCATATAAACTACAGTTGTAAGTTGTAACACTGTATTAGATTAGCTCGTGAATCAAATGATGAACTATAACAAAGCTTGATTAGAAGTAATTTACTGTGGAGGGAGTAACCAGAGAAAATTGTGATTTGGGAAACTTTTTACATATTTTTATTAGGCACATTTTAGCTTCCAGGAAAGTTCAAGGTGCTGTGACAAGAGGGAAATTAATGCAGACAAAAAAAAAAACCCTGTTATGTGCTATTGATTTCATTATTGGTACGGTAGACCAATTTGCGTAATCCATCCTAGTAATTCATTAGTCGACTTGAAATCTTCCATTATATGCACAACATTTTCGAACGATTTCAAAATTTGAACCGATCTAGTAAGTTTAAATAACCGTTTGTACGATAAGACAGGCAATTAATACACACATTCATGCAAATAGCAATTAGAGAGCTTTGATTCTTTCTTTTTTAAAATAAAAATAATAAAGTGTAAAAATAATAAAGTGAAAATGTAGACAAGAAGTCAATGTCACTGGACCACAGGCACATAGAGAGAGAGAGAGAGTCAGAGAGAGAGAGAGAGAGAGGGAGGGGAGAGGGAAAGAGAGATTTATAAATGTAGACACAAGGCAGGTACTAAAGAAGTGCACTTCCCATAATTTCTTCACTTTTTTTTTCTTCCTCAAACTTGTGTGCAAACTGGTGTTTCGTTAATAGCAGAGAGGCACAAGAGAAGAGAATACCAAACTATATAGTATCATTGGTGATCAGTGCTAGCTTAGCACATATATATACAAGCAATTTCACTTGCATTGCTTAATTACAAAGTTGGACACAACATTTTTTAATGGCTCAAACTTGGATAAACCAAAGAGCTTTAGCTGCAGTTGCATGGATGGTCTTCATGTGTTTGGTCATGATGGGAGAACAAGGCAGTTCAGAGAGATTGTTGAAGAATAAAAATCCACAGGTTTTTCCTGAAGAGAGTGATCATGACATGAGACAACAAGGCTTTTTAGTAAGAGTAGCTCATTTCTTTTGGCAGAGTGGCAAGTCCTCGTACGAGCCTGTCTGGCCGGTGAGTTTCTATATATATATATTCATTCCTCTAATAGTATTTTTGTACCATTAGTAGTACTGACAATGTATAATTTGTTGGTTGATGATGATCACCAGGAGATGAAGTTTGGTTGGAAAATCATTGTGGGATCGTTAGTTGGATTCTTTGGTGCAGCATTGGGTAGCGTTGGAGGGGTTGGAGGTGGTGGAATTTTTGTTCCAATGCTCACTTTGATCATTGGCTTTGATCCCAAGTCTGCTACCGCCATTTCTAAGTGTTAGTAATTGCTTTTGTTTAATTAAATCAGATCATCATCATCTTAAAAATTCTCATTTAGTTTTATATAACTAACATTAGACAAGGTTAATTACCTATACAGGTATGATCATGGGAGCAGCTGGATCGACAGTTTACTATAACTTGAAGCTCAGGCACCCGACACTGGAAATGCCACTCATAGATTATGACTTGGCATTGCTATTTCAGCCTATGCTCATGCTTGGAATCAGCATTGGAGTTGCCTTCAATGTCATGTTTGCAGATTGGATGGTTACAGTTCTGCTTATTATCCTCTTCATAGGTAATTAATAATCGCTATGCTCAGCTCAGGCGCATATTTGATTATCAATTAATCTGTTTCTAAGTAAACCTGAAAGGATTTAAAAACTATTTATGTTATATATGGCAGGCACAGCAACAAAAGCCTTGTTCAAAGGCATAGATACATGGAAGAAAGAGACAATGATGAAGAATGTAAGTTTTTTCTGCTTACTGGTCTGATCTTCAGCTTTCTTTGGAATTTTTTTTTTTTGCACTTGGTAATGAAGTGTTTGTGATTCTGTTTAACTCTCAGGAAGCAGCAAAGGCATTGGAATCGGAGTCCAAACCTATCAGTGAGTGCTCAATCATCTTTTAACCATAGTATTCAAGCACTCTAAGTCTCTAACATTTCCATTCACTTGCAAGATCAATGAACTTGCCACGTGGTTCGAGTCCAAACACAAACACACTACAAATTTAAATAATCACGTGGAGGGACTCGAAACCGGGACTCCTGGGACAACCGCCTGGCTCTAATATCATCAGACCTATAAGCACTCTTAACAATATCAATAATTATTGCAGAAAAATATCTCATTCTCAAAAAAAAATTCACTTGGAAAAAAGGTTTGTGCTAACCCTCCTGAATTGCAGATCGTGATGAAGAGGATTACAAACCACTACCAAGTGGTCCAGTTACTGTGCAAGAAGAAGAGGTGAGTCCAAATTTTTACCACTTATTACTACATCAATATCCTATTTCAAGAATTTTTCACATTGACACTTCTTCTTGTTGTTGCTGTTATTACTTCAACAATCATCATTTTTTTTTATCCAGGTTTCCCTTGTAAAGAACATTTACTGGAAAGAGTTATCGCTGCTTGTTTATGTATGGATTGGTTTTCTTGCCGTTCAGATCGCTAAGGTAGCTATTTTATATATATATATATATATCTCATAATGTCACCTTTCGAGGCCATTTTTCGTTATAGTTTCTGCAAATCACCATGAATTTATCTCATTTTGACCATATGGTATCGATGAATACAGGAATATACCACAACCTGCTCTGTCACATACTGGGTTCTGAACTCCTTACAGGTAAATTCTAAAACCTCAAATGGTATATATATTTCCTGCAAATCCATGCTTTAGAAATTTTCAGAAGTCATATTGTCTAAATGATTGTATCAAATTTCATTGTCACATTTGTATAGATACCAATTGCCGTCTCCATTACACTCTTTGAAGCCGTATGCTTGTACAAGGGAACCAGGGTGATTGCATCCAAGGGAAAAGAAATCACACACTGGAAATTGCATCAGCTTTTCTTCTACTGTTGTTGTGGTATAGTAGCTGGTATGGTTGGTGGATTACTTGGGCTAGGAGGAGGCTTCATTTTGGGACCTCTTTTTCTTGAACTTGGAATTCCTCCTCAGGTATTTTTAACTTCAATTCATGCATGAAATATTACTAAGCTGCTTCAAGAAACAATAGTGTCAAAAATCTTTCATGGGGTGGTGATTTCTGATGATCTGAAAACTATGTTTCATATATTGTCATGCAAATATTGTAACATATATGAAAGAATTCACCAAAACCAATTCACAAAACAAAATTTTGTAAACTTTGTGCAGGTAGCAAGTGCAACATCAACATTTGCAATGCTATTTTCATCCTCAATGTCAGTTGTACAATATTATCTCATCAACCGATTCCCAGTTCCCTACGGTATGTGACAACAGTTTCCTTGCAGAAACCGAAACCCATATTAACTCTCTCTAGATATCATCAACACTACTTGGCCTTATGGATTTTATCTTTTTTTTTTTTTTCCTGTATGCAGCTTCCTATTTTGTTTTAGTCGCGACAATTGCTGCCTTCGCTGGTCAGCACGTAGTAAGAAAGATAATTGCAGTCCTTGGCAGGGCTTCGATAATCATTTTCATACTAGCATTAACGATCTTCGTTAGTGCAATCAGTCTAGGTATAATAAATTAAACAAGCCTTTCCAAGCTTTCCCTTCCATGGTTTAGTACTTTCAAGTCATGACTATGTACTCATTCATTTTTTTTTTCCATGTATGTTGCAGGTGGAGTTGGGATTGAGAACATGATCGAAAAATTTGTGAATCACGAGTACATGGGGTTCGATAATCTCTGTTCACACTCCTAAGTTTCTTATGATTTCTTGGTATAGCAATGGTCAGAGGAGTAGCTATATATATGCTATATCATATATGTATCCTCCTCCTCCTCACTACACCCAGCTTTTTACATTGTCCATTTGCTTTTTTGAGTAAAGATTATGCATTTATGTGTTATGTTATATTAGTAGACATTCAAATATTGTTTTGTATGTCAGTGTCTGCTAATAGGATATGTAACAGAACAATTTGGGATTTTAATTATTTAAGATGTCAAGACATTTTGAATTTTTCAATATACTACTCTGCTGCTCTGCCTCCATCTTGTTATCAGAAGACCAACCAAAAGAGTATATAGGAGGAAAACGTTTTTCATTGTGTTTCAAAAAAATGAAAAAAAGTATACTAGATCCTCTCTGCAAATAATAATGATAACATTGTACCAATATTTTGGTGCCTTAAATACAACATGTTTCCAACGACAAAAAAATCCAGGTTGGAGTCTTCAGGTGGAAGTTCTACCACCAAGGTTCAGGCCTTGGTAGTTATAAATATTTATCCTACCTTTGGTTATAAAATCCCAAAGTTTGGGGATACATCTCCGAATAGTGGGAGACTAGGAGTAGCCATCTTTCTGGATGTGAGAGTTGTAGTCTATACGTAATCTCTCCCCGATAGTGAAAGTAGTATTTTGGACTGTTCTTGTAAGGTCTAATCTTGCTAGGTCTCGGTAGCTATTGTAATTCAAAAAAAGAAAAAAATAGTGTAACTTACCATTAATACATTCATTATTTCTTTCAATGCTCCAATTCAAAGTTTCATTAATGTATTCATTATTCCATTTAAAATATATATATAATGGTATTTTTGTAATTAAAAATTGAACATTTATTATTGTGCTAAATTTGACATATGCTATATTGTGCGCTAAATATAGCATATGCACACAATATAGCATATGCCAAATTTAGCACATCATTTGGCACTACATTGGAGGATGGTTTTTGCACCATGTACTAAATTTTAGTATTGACACAGCATCGGAGATGATCTAAGACCATCTTCAATGCATATGTCAATGCCAAATTTGGTACAAAAAAGAGTAAAATATTATATTTGGCACATCAATTTAGCATTGTGCTTCAATGCATAATTCTATTTAAAATGCTATTTTTATTATTTTATTAATTAAAATTATAAAAGTAAACTCTTACCATTAATACATTCATTATTTATTTTAAAGCTCTAATGTAAAGTTCTATTAATACATTTATTATTTCATTTAAAATATATATAGTGGTATTTTTATAATTAAAAAATAAGTATTTATTGTTGTGTCAAATTTGACAATTTTAGCATTGGTACAATAATTTGACACCGGAGATACTCTCACTATCCATTTATATAGATGTGAAAACAAATGTTAATGAATCTTTTGGAGTGATAGATTGCATACTATTGGACACGTGTAATGTTAATTGGAAGCGAATCTCGAGACAAAGCATGTCCCTTAAATCTTGGAATAATGCCCATACCTACTATACTAACAGTATATTATGTCAAATAGTTTATTTATTTTGGGGTTAATTGCATTACCCTTACTTTATTGGATATAGCAAGATTTCAAAAAGATACCCTAAATTAACACAAACATCCCTTTCCATCAAGTCAATCCGTTAACTTTAATGGTTGACTAACTTTGACCCTTAGAAAGCCAAATGTACTCTTGCCACATCATCCCAGACATAAAATATTTTTAATTAAAATTTGATAAATAAAATTTTAAAAAAAAAAAAATAATATATCGACCGCCTACGGAAACTTTCTCAATTCGAGGAGGAGTCTCATATGCGAACTGCATGAGGTCGATCTCCAAGTAGGAGAAGATCTCTTCCAGTAACTAGAAGATCGTTAAAGATCTATTGTTTTATGCTCCACCGTCGGTAGATTATTTTATTTTTAAAAAAATTTTATGTTTAAGATGATGTGGCAAGGGTATATTTGGCTTTCCAAGGGTCAAAGTTAGTCAACCGTTAAAGTTAACAGATTGACTTGATGGCAATGGGTGTTTGTGTTAATTTAGGGTATCTTTTTGAAATCTTGCTATATCCAATAAAGTAAGGGTAAGTTAGTACAATTAACTCATTTATTTTGTTCTTTGAAACATATGACAAATAGGTTTTGCTTTTACACACCCATGATCTACAACCCAAACATTTAAAATCCTTATTATAGTGTATGGACATACATTTAATTATTCATACAATGTGATACACTATTATCAAACATTTTGGTGCCTTAAATACAACATGCTTCGAACCTCTACAATCGACAATCGTTATGATAGTGTACGGATATACATTTAATTATCTATACATACATGCTATTATCGAACAATATACGTATATTTTGGTGTCTTAAATATAAGATATTTCAAACCACAAAAAAAATAAAAAAAACAACATCTATTAGATATAAAGACATATGTTAATAAATCGTCTAGACTTAAGGAATTGTGCAACATGAAGCATGTCCCTTAAATCTTGGAACAATGCCTATCCCCATATTGATACATGCGGTATATGAGTTGTTAACATCATATCACTTACCATATAATCTCATGATTTACGGGATGTTAACAACTCATATACCGTATCAATTTGAGAAAAATTTTGGAAAAAAAATATAGAAACCTAGCATAGTATTACTCATTTTAAAAATTTATGTAAAATAGGTTTTTTTTTTTTCTTACACACCCATGCCATAATCCACAACCCAAGCAAGGCAAAAAAATAGTACTAAACAAAAATCCAACCAATCAAATCTCGACACGATGCAGGCCAGCTGGTTGCCACGGTAATTAATTGCCTTTCTTAGGGCAATATTCAAACACTCATTTTCCCGCCCAAACTGAAAAGGCATTTAAAAAAAAAAATAGGAAAAAAAAAAAATCTGGGTGGTCTATTTATAAGGCTACTAGTGGACCTACACGGCTCCACCGCTTTGTTTCCACATTGTCCAGTCTGGTCTCTCGTTGCGGACTCAGTGGCTCTCCGTCGTCTTCGATTTTTCACTCAAGCAAAGCTCACATCACATTATTTGCGGTTCGTCTTCACACATTTTGTGCTTTTATTTATTTTTTCGCAAATATCATATTTTTAAAAAAAAATTTATTTTAATTTTCTGAAAGTATAATATAGTGGTAATGTTTGGTACTGTGATCGGAGCCCTAGGTTTAATGTTTATGAGAAATTTTGTTGTTGTTGTTGTTTATCTTTTGTTTTGATACGTTTTATGTAGAGGAAATGGTATTTTAATGGTGTATTTGTTGACTGTTGTTTTGGATTTTATAGGGTTTGAAATGGTGTCCGACATTGAAACGAAGAACGACGACGTCTCTGCTGACTCGCCGACATCAGTCCTTGAAGATGAGGTTTTTTCTTCTTTTTTTTTTGCTTCATTTATTTAATTTTTCTTTCTCTGTTTGGTTCTCTGGATAACGCGAGAAAGTGAAAAAACTTGTTTGGTTATAGAAAGTGATGTTGAGAAGTAAACGGAAAAGCTCGAACGTTTTCCATTTTTTTAGTCATTTAAAGCATTTTGTCCTTTCTAACTTTGCGCTGAAGAGTTTTGGTTTTAATTTGCTTTCGAAAAGTTAATGAACAAACATATATCTGTTCGATGTATTGTCCGTGTGAATTATTTTTTATTTTTTATTTTACGTTTTGTTGTCTTTTTTGTTCTGTGTTACGATATATTCACATCTTGATTTAATGTTCTCTCGCTTACTTCATTTTGATTACTTTTTCCTTTTTCCTTTTACATTTTTTGCTTTCAGAATATTTTTAGTTGTTCACACTTTTGGAGTCTCTAACTTTGCTTTCATGTTTTTATTTTTTATTGTTTTTATTTATTGTTTTTTTTATTTTTTAATGTTCAAGAACCATAGGATAAGTTGAACCGTGTTTCTAATTTATGAAAATTTGATGCAAGGGTCATGTATTTCAAATTCATATAGTAATCAAATACTCTGTATTGGAGAATCTGTGCAAATTTGTAGATGGCTTAAGGAATGTGGATTTCCATCTTGATTCTGATTGCATTGATGATGATAGGCCTTTCATAGAACTTATAGTATATTTAATTTGCAATGAACGATAGACTCCTATATTGCCCCTCTTTAAATATCTGATTGTTTTATTTTTTCCATTAAATGAAGGATGTATGCAAGGCAAAAGTTGGCGTCAATTTGGAGGAAGAGGTCACTGATGATACCTTTCTCATATCAAAAGCTATGAAAGAGGAGGAAGAAAAGCTACTGGAAGCTCGAGTGATAGAAGAGGATGTGGAACCCGACAATGAAGCCCGCCTGGATGACACACAGTTTAAGAAACTTGATGAACTTCTAACACAAACCAAGCTGTATACAGAGTTTCTGATGGAAAAAATGGAAGACATCACATTTGTATACCCTGAATCACCTTCATAGATGAACTTTCTTTACTGGGAAGTAATTTTTCTCGGTACTGATTGAGTTTTATGTGAATTGCATTGGTAGAATGGAGTGGAGCAGGAGAGTGTACCTGTCAAACAAAAGAAGGGTCGTGGTGCAAAGAGAAAAGCAGCAACCCAATACAATACTGTAATATTATCCAACCTACTTTTACCATGCTGATATATTTCAATTTGTTTTGTTGCATGCAGCATTATATACCATCATACAATTGATGTTGTTACATAGCATTACATGAAACTAATCTTGTGTTTTACATATTCCTTTGTGTGTATTGTTGTATGTAGCTATATATGGTTATATCGATTGTAGAACAGATGGAAGTTAAGAATATTAAGAGGAAGGTTGGTGGGACTGTGGGAGTAAAAATTGATCTACTGCTTTTAGTGTATGATCAAAATGGTCGTTGTTATAATTAATCTAGATTTTAGAATTGGACAAGTTTTGAAAGATGTATTGAGGCTATTTTTAGTGAAGAATATAGTATATCGATCAATGATAAAAATAGAGGGTTAATGTAAAAACTTTATGTGATTGGATAATTTACCATACTGAGAAAAGATTTTACAA
Source organism: Acer yangbiense (assembly GCA_008009225.1). Classification (NCBI taxonomy): domain Eukaryota; kingdom Viridiplantae; phylum Streptophyta; class Magnoliopsida; order Sapindales; family Sapindaceae; genus Acer; species Acer yangbiense. The sequence continues at coordinate 4,274,329 of CM017766.1, read as the reverse complement.
CAAAGCTAGGACGGGTCAAATAATTTCATACAATGCTCATAATTCTATTGCATCACATCTTGTGAGGATACTATAATCTACTTTTCCAGAGAAAATGTGTCTGCAATTAAGACTTGCTAATCTGCTGTTATCTTACTCTCATCTCTATTTCTCCACAGGCTGTTCCTATTGTATCTTGATTTGGTGTATGGTTGTTTGTTTTTGCTAGCTAGGTTAAAGTCGTAAAAACCTAAATGATGGATAGTCATATGTCATTCCTTTTTTTCTTGCCTTATGTTTCAGTTGTTGACATCTTGCAGTGGTTGGTACAAGTTAGCTTAGTTGGTGGATTTTTTCATAGCACTTTACTCTCAAAGGATTTCCATTTGGAGAATTAGCAAAATAAATAAATAAATAAATAAAAGTTGACAACTTGCAGTGGTCCCTTTCACGATCCGTTTTAATTTTTTATTTATTTATTTATCATATATCAGTCAATAACTCAATATGTATTACCCTTAGGCTGTTTGTAGACCCATCCAATCAAGCCATTCATATAAATGTGATCTCTTAATTTTTACTCTGTCATTTTGTTAGGTAGTTATTTTATTGTAAAACAGTGATGAGATGCATTTTAATTTAACATATTGAATTTTAAAAATCTGGGGTAATACACTGTGACATTTCATCAGAGGAGGGCCAAGATGGCAGTTGCAGCAATGCTTAAAAGATCTAAAGAGGGAGAAATAGCTGAAGATGAGAACCTGAATGAGGAAGAAAGAGTTGAAAAGGAGCAGAGAGAACTTGTGCCTTTGTTGACTGGTGGAAAATTAAAATCTTACCAAATCAAAGGTGTGAAATGGTTGATCTCATTATGGCAAAATGGTTTGAATGGGATTCTTGCGGACCAAATGGGCTTAGGAAAGACAATTCAAACCATTAGCTTTCTCGCTCATTTAAAGGGGAAAGGACTGCATGGGCCCTATTTAGTAATTGCTCCACTTTCTACTCTATCAAATTGGGTAAATGAGATTTCAAGGTAAATTTGTACTTTTTTGTGTATACCAGCATGGGTCAAGTCAACATCTTATTATTATATTTTATTTGGAAATATTTTTATAGGTTTACGCCCTCAATCAATGCAATTATTTACCATGGAAACAAGAAAGAGAGGGATGAATTACGAAGGAAGCATATGCCTCGAGCAGTTGGTCCAAACTTCCCCATTGTTGTTACTTCTTATGAGGTTGCATTATCTGATGCAAAAAGATATTTGAGGCATTACAGTTGGAAATATCTTGTGGTTGATGAGGTAACTCTCAAACTATTGACAATTTGGATGAGTAATTATACTTCTGCTATACTAACTATATCTTTGTAACTGAAGGGCCACAGGTTGAAAAACCCGAAGTGCAAACTGCTGAAGGAATTGAAACATCTAAATGTAGGAAATAAGCTTCTATTAACTGGGACCCCTCTGCAGAATAATTTGGCAGAGCTCTGGTCATTGCTACATTTCATTTTGCCTGATATTTTCTCATCTCTTGAAGAATTTCAGTCATGGTTTGTGTGCTATTAATCTCTTAGTTATTTGTACCAGAATTATTCAATTTTTGCTGATTATGTATATATCTGTTGGTAAAGTAGGACTATCTTTTTTATTTATTAGGGAAATACTAGGTATAATCTTAGACTTCTGAAGTTATAGCTGATCTCCTGCTCATAGATACTGTGGTTTGTAATGCAGCCACGACTTTCAAATTTGGGATTTCACATGTATTTAGGATTCTCAAAAGTAACATTTATCATATTCTTGTTAAACAGAAGTATGAATGGTTGCACTGAACATGAATGTTTTAAAAAGCTTGAGTTGGGTTTTGGTGTTTTTTCCTAAGGAGGTGAGGCAGGTGTCGATTAGGTGGTCACCTTAATTTAAAAATGTTAAATAATGCCTAAAAAAAACTGTAAGGCCCCTTAAACATGCAACAAAGGCAATTTGTTTTAGTGGTTTCTTTTAAGGAATTTTCTTAAAAGACATAAAAGCATTTAGCCCCGCCTCACTGCCTCAAGGCGTTGGACAGTCGAGGTGAATTGAGGCACGTGTCAAGGTGGCTGCCTTGGCCAATTTTTAAAACATTGCTGAACATATGCTTTTGAACTACAAAATTTTGACTGCTTCCAGCTGTGATGAATCTCAAACTGATTATTTTTTTTCCTTATCATGACGTGCACGTGCTTGTTGTCTTGTCATGAAAAATTTTATATTTAGGTTTGATTTGTCGGGAAAGAACAACAGCGAAATTATGAAGGAAGAGTTGGAAGAGAAGAGAAAGGCGCAAGTATGCATTCTATTTAACTGTTTCTCTTTACTTATAAAACAAAATTTACATTGTATATATAATTTGTTATTTATCTTCAGATGGTGTCCAAACTCCATGCTATATTGCGTCCCTTTCTTCTTCGAAGGATGAAGTCTGATGTGGAGCAGATGCTTCCTCGTAAAAAGGAGATTATTTTATATGCTACCTTGACTGATTATCAAAGAAACTTCCAGGATCATTTAATCAATAGGACATTGGAAAACCACTTACGAGAGAAAGTTGACACAGGTATAAAATCAATGTCAATGTGAATAGTCGTGTTATTATTGTTATTATATTAATAGCAGAGTTATATGATTTTTTTTTTTAAAGTATCAGAGTTAAATGATTTTGAAGCTGCTATTTTTGTATTATTTTGTAGTGTGAATTTACAATTTTAAAAATTGCAGGACGTGGTATGAAAGGAAAGCTTTATAATGTAATGATTCAACTCCGGAAGAATTGCAACCATCCCGACCTCTTAGTGTCAGCCTTTGACGGCACATGTATTCTCTTGGTTACCTATGTACTATTTTTATTGTGACTGTGGTCTACTGCTTCACTTACACCACATTTTTGGTCATATCGACAGGGTTTTACCCGCCTGTTGAGCAGATTGTTGAACAGTGTGGAAAATTCCGCTTGCTTGACAAATTGTTGGCTCGGCTTTTTGCCCTCAAGCACAAAGTATGTTGTACAAGTTGTTACTTCATATATTCTCTTGTTTCTTATGATCTACTTATCTGTAATTATCTTTGCAAACAGGTTCTCATCTTCTCTCAATGGACTAAGATTTTGGATATAATGGACTACTATTTTAGTGAGAAGGGGTTTGAAGTTTGCAGAATCGATGGTAATGTGAAATTAGATAAAAGGAGAAAACAGGTTTGTAATACCTCACTATCATTTTAAATCATTTATTTTTATTTTTAATGATAAACAGAGGGATTTCAAAAGATGGAATGAACAACTTTCTATGTGTTATATTTTGGGATGTTTTGGTATGCCTATCTTAGAACAATAATTGCTTGTATGTGTGCCATATTGGGTGTCGGCATAGATGGCCATTTTGTTTGGAGAAATGCCATTCTCCTAGTATACTGTGCATTAGAGATTTGGTATTTTTTGTTTGTGTCTGGGAAATTGTTGTCAAAGAGTAATTGATTATAATTGTTAGTATATTTTTTTCTTTTCTGCAAACAGATTGAGGAGTTCAACGATGTAAACAGCAATTTTAGGATATTTCTTCTAAGTACTAGGGCTGGTGGATTGGGTATCAACCTGACTGCAGCTGATACTTGTATACTGTACGACAGTGACTGGGTATGTCTTTTTGGTCATGTCTTGTTTTATTCCTTGATATTTATTTGTTCAATTGAGTCAATGGTTGTGAAGTTTTATACTAATTCATTATGTTTCATGTGCTTCTAGAACCCTCAAATGGATTTGCAGGCCATGGATAGATGTCACAGGATTGGCCAAACCAAGCCTGTCCATGTTTACAGGCTTGCAACAGCTCAATCTGTTGAGGTACTTAAACTGCTGTTGTTGTGGTTTTGCCTTTCTATCAAAGCTTGTTTTTGTAGTAGTAACAAATTGAGTACGTGTATATTAACAGGGTCGCATTTTGAAAAGAGCCTTTAGTAAGTTGAAGCTCGAGCATGTTGTGATCGCGAAAGGGGAGTTTCATCATGATGGGACCAATTCTAACAATAATACAAATGACATGGAGGTTGTTAATTTACATTCAGCCTTTTTACAATTATGGTATTTACTTTTTGTTGCTATGAAAGTTCTTTCTTAGATTTGACCATGCTTTGACCACACTTTTTACTCCCTCCATCGACTTATATTTGTTAATTTTAGGAAGAGGATTTACTAGCGCTTCTCCGGGATGAAGAAACCGCTGAAGACAAATTGATTCAGACAGATATTAGCGATGAAGATTTAGAGAGGGTCTTGGATCGCAGTGACCTGATTCGTGGTCCATCAGGTTTTGAAGAAAAGCTTGAAAACACTGCTTTTCCCCTTGAAGGACCTGGTTGGGAGGTGGTGTTGCCAACAGCAACTGGAGGCATGCTTTCGACCCTCAATAGTTGAGGATCCTTTATGTGAATGCAGAGCGGTGGACATGACATGTTTTTGGTTTTTTGAAGTTTTGCGATTTGGCCGTAATAGAAGAAGGCCAAGTTTTACCATTGCAGCAGAGTTTTTTGGGAGCAGAATGATATGCTGTAACGGGGTGTTGTATGTTTTTCTCTATAAAGAGATGGTTTTGTAAATGTCTATCTTGAATTTTTTTGCCTGCTCTGCATTTGTAGAACTTAAAAGAAGTGAATGTGAGATTGGTAAATGAAGTTAATTAATTAGTATTGCATTCTATGGTGGATCACTTGGTTGCACTGTTGAGGCATGACAAGTTAGCATTCCTCTCGATTTGAAGTGTTTATAAATCTAAAGCCACACATCCCAACACATACGATTCATATATTAACATATTTCATAATTTTTTTTATATATATTGTCAGACTATATATATTGGTTTTGCTTATAGTTAGGTCAAAGTTTTAGATCATGATTCATCAACGACTTAATGGAAACTTCAAAAGGGTGAATACACAATTTTTGTGAAAATGAAAAAATTGTAAGACAATTAAGATTCATACCTAGAAACTAGAAAAGGTACATCATTTTTGTGAAAATGGTTATAATGAATTAAAAAAAAGTTCCGTTGCCGGGAATCGAACCCGGGTCTCCTGGGTGAAAGCCAGATATCCTAACCGCTGGACGACAACGGATTGATGTTTTATTTATTAGAACTATTTTATTTAAAGTATAAACTATCATCTAGACTGTATATATCATTCCCAGAAAGGTGGTAATTTAAAATGAAACTCCCAATGATTTATCGACATTTAGATGGAATCTTAGATTCCAATACGGCAATACCTGGTTGAAATATATAATTGATTCAATGTTCTTCACTCTTGTACGTAGTTAAATTATGAAGGGATAATTACCCGGTGCCTATCAACTTATGCTACCACTATCAAAATAGCCACTAGATGGGGAAATGGATGGAAAATGACCATTTTTGGCAAACATTGTTACATTAATGGTCATTCCATCAAATTTCATCTATTTCCATCCAATTCCATCCAATAAGTGGCATTTTGGTAAATATGAGGATGACATTAATTTATTTTAGATATTTTCTGAAAATCAATTTTTTCTTTTGTTTTTTGAAACAAATAATTATATTTAGTGTGTACATATACATATAGCATATTTCAAACATATATATATATATATTTCTTTTCAACTTATTTGAAATATATTTTTTAGAATTTTTAGATTTTGTAACCTTAATCTTTTTAAAATATATATATATATATATATCTTTTCAACTTATCTCAAATATGTTTTTTAGAATTTTTTGAATGATGCCAAAGAATGAAAGAATTTTGAAACTTGCATAGAAAATCCCTTTGATTTGAAATTTGGCTTGAAGATGATAGACAATCGTTAGATTTGAAGTCTGTGCTTACAATGCCAGTTAAATGGTAGAAGCGACAACAAATCAAGTTCTTGAATACTAGATTTCGCTTGTAAGTTATAATACAATTCCTAAATCCTAATTGACACGATCATGTTCAAGAAAGTCCTACCTTCAAAATAGAAAATTTCAAATATTGATAATAGACTAACAATTTCAAACATTTAAACAAATAAATGTCTGAGATAGGCAAGGGACCGGAAGTCCATTCAAGATCCTGTGATGTCTCTACCCAGAATTTGTGGCAAACAAATAATTTTCTACCATATACCTTGTAAGCATAGACAAAACAACTCTATTAAACCCCAAATTGTAGGGCTTAAACGGATACACACTATACCATAAACACAACAAATTGTCCATCAAATTTCACTTTAACATTAAACATAAAGTCATAATCCGATTTTTAAGTAATTGAAATCCAGATAAGTAAATCATAGGAGCAACATTCGATAACAATCAAAATTCCAAATTAAGATACCTAATTACACTGACTGCTGTTGAAGGTACTGCCAAGGGGAGAGGCTAATTAGATATCGACAAGGCTACTCACATAAGAAATAAGTCTCTCATTGTAATTAGGTGCACGCCTATCATTGTTATTAGATGCATGACCCAAGTGCTTAGTCTCTTTCGTCTTCATATCATATACATAAAGTAAATCCCTTCCCCGGAACACCACAATGTCGTTGCCTGTAAATAGCACCGCATCCCGATCATAATAAGGGTCGGTGAAAACAGCGGGGTCTAAAGCAATCTCATGAGTTTTCCAAGCCTTGGTATGACTATGCATCTGCATTGTATTTGTGTAGGCATTAGACAGCACATGCACAGAAAGTTTTAGCCCGTGCAGAGAAGTTGTACAAAGCTTCCCATCCTTCACACCCAAGGTTCCATGGCCATTCATCAGTTGTGACCGCTCCATTTTGAGATCAAAAGTAAGAATTTTATCATACTGTGTCAGCCAATAAACAGTTCCATTCGCATAAACACCTGAATTTGGTCGGATCACCCGATTGCCAAATAAAATCTCACCAGATGTTCTCCAGGATCCTTTGGAAGAGGAATAAATCTCAAATTCGTATCCCTCCATTTCAGATGGAAAGGCACATATCAGCTGGTACTCAGCTGCAAAGTTCAGTAACGATGGATCAAAGACGAGCACAACTGCAGGGTTAGAACCATGATCATTGTCAGGTTTAGGAAGTTTCTGCCAATGCTTGGTTGTGGGATTGCAGATGTAGTAGGCTTTGTATTCAGTGCGACCCTGGCAGCAGAGTAGTCCATTACAAGAACTCCTAATATCAACTGGTTCGGGCAAAAACTTCAAAGACGGGTCAGGAACACCATATGCCATAGGGTTGAGTGAAACAAATGTTGGCTCCCCATGTGAAACCTGAGAAAAGAAGCCTGAGATGGTTCTAAAAGAATACGACTGGTTATGGGCGAAGAAAGGAGTTGAGATCATGAACTTCCAATCCCGACAAACTCCGGTGAACCGAAATAGTGATTTAGCTGGAAGAAAATGCAGGGCATGCTCTCTTATCACGTCCTTGAGGTCCAAGTAGATGTTGTTGTTGCTGCTTGCAAATTTGGAACTTGGTCTCTTTCCCAGATTCATGTTTAGCTGCAACTGCACCCCAAATTACACCAAAACAACAATTGGAAATAGATTCAGATATATATCAAAGGAAAAGCTACCCATTTCATCACTTGACAAGACTGAAAATAAATTCAGGATCCAAGGCTTAGGGATGGTTTTCATCATTTCACTTCAATGTTATGTGAACTAACCAAAGCAATTTATATTTACTTCCAGAGTACAGGTTTACATTCTTCCGAACCTATAAATAATAATAATACAATGTCCAGCATAGTCACTGCCTCTCGAATTCAACAATAACAACATATGTACTTGGCAAGCCAACAATTTCAGTACAGGTAATATTTTCCACCAAATTTATATTCTTTCCAACAAAAAAGCCACAAATACGACCACCAATTAACAAAACAAAAACGTTTGCAAAAACAACTACATGCCTTAACCTAAGCTAGCGATCCCAATTATTCAAACACAATCACACTGTCTTGGTTCTCAGATTTCAATCAAAAGCCTGAGTGATCCAAACATTATACTCTACAAAAGCCAAGAAATTTAAATTTCCAGTTATTTTATTTTCTTTAACTTCACTTTTACACACACATATATGGATACCATATAACATTATATATTGTCTAACTCAACAATAGCAAAATCAGCTCGAAAGAATTCAAACGATAATTTAACTTAGTTTTCGCATGCCGATTCTGTCGTTTTCATGTAATTTTAACTTGTATTTTATCCTTCTTTTCCTCTGTTTTCTCATCAAACAAACACACTCTAAACATAATCAAAAATTAACAGATCAAAAAACTTCACACAATCAACTGTTGTAGCGTAGAAAAGCAGAACAATTACGTTGTAATCAAGATTAACAAAGAGATTCAAAGTAATTAATTGAAAGCAAAAACCGTACCTTTGATATTTGACAAAGACAGAGATTCGAGAAAACGAGAGAGAGGTTTTTTATTGTTTAGGCGTTTCACAGTTTAAAGCAAAAGTCCACGAAAAAGGACTTATATCTTGACTAGCTAACAACACGGAAGAGTCTGTTTGTATGCATGTGATTGTTGTTCTTGCACCTAGTATAGCATATCCTAATACCGGTACGCAGTCCGCACTCGGAATAATATTTTATTTATAAGGAACAATTCTAAGAATTCCTTAAGTTTAAGACCTTTTTAAAAATGAATTTTCAAGTTTGAAAATCAGAGAAAACACCACTACATGAGATTTTTTGATACACAATTAAGGGAATTTTTTTAACTAAATTTTAAAATTAAAAAAGTTATTTTAAATTAGGAGCTTTTCATTTAAATTTTAAACTAGATGATTATTAGTAAAAAATAAAAATAAAAAATTCTTCCTATTTGTTCTATTAAAAGTGAACGATTACTTATATACTTATAGTCCAATGTTAACTTTTTTTGGTTGGACAATAAAAAAACTGAATTAATGATAAAATATGTGAAGATGTACGGAATATTACTTGATTTGATGATATAAGATTAGGGAGTTCAATCTATATTATTAATTTTCTATTTTCCTGCTAATCACTGTGAAAAAAATAAACAAAAAGTATTCGTTAAAGAGCAATTATTTTGTTACGTATAGACAAACTATCAGAGATATGGATGGTAAAATTATCCACGGATATGGATATGCATAAGAATTCGTTCTATTTAAAATGATGATGGATTTTATTTGGGGGCAGAGCAGAGATGAATGTCATCCTAATATCTATTTTATTTTCGGGGATAGGGATGGATATCATCGATGGATATCCATCCCTATCCGGATCCATTATAGATTTTAATATTTTAAAAATATAAAAAATTATTATGTAATTATGAATTCTAATTATATAAGTTATTATTTTATTTTTTATTTGAACTTTATTGGATGTATTTGTTTCTCGGATTTGGATCCTCTATTGATATGTTCTTTTTCTTGACTTTTTTAAAGCATGTGATTGGTTGTTGATAAAATGATTGTTGAAACCAATCACATCTTAACCACACATTCATTGCAATGCTTATGTATCATAAGATTAGGTTAGATTAGGATCAGATTAGTAAAAAATCCAAATTCTTGTTTCTCCCTTTAAATATGATAAAATGTACCATTACACGGGTTAATTACATTTTTTTCATCGAATACGAATATAGATGAAACGTGAATAGATATCTCTATCTCAATTCAGGTATTATCCGAATTTGCCCCGCTCACTTAGAAATGAGGATGAATACAAAGATGAAGATGCATATCTCAAATGGATACGAGTATGGATATTGGTATATCCATCCTTGATCCAATCCATTGTCATCCCTAATCAGAGCGCACTACAAGGAATCATGTATTATTGTGGTGGGTATAGACAAAAGCTTAAACAAATTTGGCATGACCTTTGTTGTATACTGCTTTCTTAGAAAAAGGAAGCACAATACACATCTCCCTTTATATGATGCTTATTTTATAAGTATGTCTAAGGAATTCTCTTTTTGATATTATGGTGCTTCATCAGTATTATATGAAGTTGAGGATTTGAGCAACTAGTACTACATCATCAAATTCAATAATGATTGTGGGTCAGTTTTTGAATGAAATCGAAGAAATTATTTCCATGGAAAACACCATTTTGCGTTAGTTTCAGTGGAAAAAGAATATTAAACACCTTCAATTTATTAACAATTGATTTAAAATATATGTTCCTTAGATAATATTAATAAACAAAAGTCGAGTTGTAGTAGCAAAACTAGAACATATATAAAACTATTTTCAATTCACTAGAAACAATCCATGGTCACAGAGAAAAGATAAGAGTTGTTGTAGTGGCCCATACCAGTACCACACACACTGACATTATCAACCGAAGCACTGGTCAGAGGGGAGGGGTCCTGGAATTGAACCCTGTTGAAAAAACTGTAAACCAAAAACAACAATAATGGCGAGTAACGACAAGTAAGAGAGACCTTCAACAGCACCCAACAAGCCAAAAGGTCCGTTGGGGAGACCAGACCCAGTTTTTGTTTTGGTGTACAAGGACCAACCCACAATACCCACAGTGACTAGGTAGCTCACGCCCTCCAGTGCACCAATGGACCCACCTGGTCCTGGTGGCAGGCCACAGCCGGTGGTCTTGAGTGTGTAGAGAGACCAGCCAATTACTGGGGTGGATATCAAGCCACCGGCAATTGCTATTTTCTCGGCGAGGCCGTTGCCTCCTGCTGTGTCGTCGCTGCTCTCCTTTGCCATGCTTGAAATTTTGAGTGTAGTGTGAAATTTGCTTATTTTGTAAGAGGTGTAGTGGAAGCTTTTGTGTTGTAGTGGTGATGGAAGTGTACATGCTGATGATAGCAGCAACATCTTTGAGGCCTCCATGTACAGACTACAGAGGGAGAGAGAGAGAGAGAGAAAGGGAGAATACTGCTTCTTCTTTTCAAGTCATGCTAATTTTATGATGCTCTTTTAAAGTGCCCTTATCCATTTTTGTGTGACTAACCGAGACTGTGAAATTGTTTTCTAATAAGTTCCATGATCACTTAAATAAGTATTTTAAAAATAATTTTATAAATCATTAATCTAATAGCTCTTTCGGGTTCAATAGTTGAATTAAAAGCTTTCAGTTTCAAGCTCACATAACACGTGAGCGCGTAGCTCGGTGCACGCCTCCCAAATTTAAAGAAAAAAAATCAAGCCTAGTCGCATTTAGCTGGCTGTTGGACCAAGCGAGTGGACTCGCACTAATAAAAACAGAACCGTACTCGCGCTCGTTTACAAGAAAAATGGAAAAGAAAGCACCAAAGAAGTCAGGTGCAAGTAAAGGCAGCTGCTGAATCGTTGGATTATAATCGTTAAACGAATCTCTGGTCATCATCAGGCAAAAAGGGTCCCATATCCATGTGAAGATTTAGGAGAGCAGGTAATTTACCACGAATCCAAATGCCACATGTCAGTGTTCCAATCACAACTTGACAATTATATAATGAGAAAAGGATACCAACTGAGAGATGAGATGACTGATGAGAGAAGTCAAAATGCCCAAAAAGCCCACTTAGATATAAGCTAATCTACGAAGATGCCATGCCTTAGGTTCCAAATATCGCTGAAAAAACAAGAGATTTCCCTCCAAATTCACTACACACAAACACACTCTATTAGTCTATTTAAACAAAGTCCCTGTAAGCAAAGTAAGGGCGGTGAATCCTTTGATGATAACTGCCATTTGAAAATATATATAGAAGATATTAACGGCTATAACCTACAAAGAGAGGCAAAAAGGGCAAGCGGGAAGTGAAATACTAACAACCTTTTGAACTCTACTAACATATGCCACCCAACATTACAATTCTTTTTTTTTTGTTTGCCTAAAACCATTGTCCAACTAAGACACCCAAAATCTACCAACCAACCAATATCCTCTATCCTCCAGAATTTTTTTAAGACATTAACAAAACATTAACAAAGTCATCAGACTGAAAAACTGACTGCTAACGATGCTTCTTTGATGATGACTTGGTGTAATCAACAACATCATCATCATCATCATCATCTTCATCGTCCTCACCATTTTCATCTTCATTTGCTGTTGCTGCTGCTGCTGCTGCTGCTGCTTCATCACCCCTCTTTCTCTTGAGCTGAGAGGTTGAGGGCGGTTGATCCTCAACTTCTTCATCGTCTTCAACGTCTTCCTCCTCTTCAGCATCGTCATCATCGTTGCCTGGTTCCATATCACTGCCACCAGCATCATCTTCTACTGTCTGCACCACTGGCTGAACCAAGTACCCTGCATCGTAGTCTTCATCCTATCATTCCACAAAAACTTTCCATTGTTAGTAACCGTTTTAACGGTGTATATAATCACACCAAATAAACACAAAAATGAAAACTACCTAGCTTCAAATCCAACATAATATAATATAATATAATATAATTTTTAAAAAAACACACACACACACAAAATGAAACAAAAGCAACAATCAACAAAAACATAGCTACGAAAATTCCACAAGTATAGCAACACTCAGTGAAACAAAACCATGCAAAACCCAGACATGAGCAGATCAATGGAAAATGATTAATCATTGACATAAATGCAAAAAAGAATTGATCAAATTAACAGAACCTGATGCAGGAAGTCATATAAGAGTAAAAGTCTTGGTAAGCACTAAGCATAGAGAAAATGAAACCGGAATACACTTTGTCTATTCTGGACTATAATCTCATTGTATTCTGTGAAAATATTTATAACCCCAGCGATATAGGGAGGGGAATTAAACAAATTCAATCAATAATTTGTGTGAATTTGTGGCAATCGAAAGGGTAAAGAGCTAATTAACGAAAACAGTAAGACACTCGACAAAGAAACAAAAAGTCCTACAAATCCTTAGAAACCCTGCATCACAGTCCTGTTACATTTGAGCAAAAGCAAGAATTCATATTAGGGCTTACGAAACACATTCTCAGAGATTAAAGCTTGAATATGAAGTAACGGACCATTCCAAAAACTGTTTTCAAAACCTTCACTTATAAATCACATATTCATTAAGATATAGCATCTTTTCTCTATCTAATGTTACAGTCATGACATTTTACTGAAAAAAATATATAAATATCTCAATGCATAAATTCAAAAAACCAAAAGGATAAGCAACCATTCAAAACTAAGTTCAGAGCCTTCATTTCTAACAAAGTATAAAACTCCAATTATTGTTCAAAACTTGTTCTTAAGCTAAAATTTTAACAGAAATATTCACATATTCAAATGCAGTGGAATACCAGATTCCCACCTTTTCACATTAGTCTACAATGTATAAATTGTTTTTAAAGTTCTGCAGCACAAAAATGAGTTATGACATCAAACAATTGCAACACCTTAATATCTCTACCAGATGCAAAAGATAAGAAATATTTAAAACACGAAACAACAGATCATATGCGATTTTTTTAACCGCACTAAAGTCCTCTTCTCAGCTGAAAACACAATAGCAAACAATCAATTAAGTGTGACAAAAGACTCATTTGTAATATAAGATTCTACTAGAGAAATAACAGTAAAAATATGTAATCTCATTCTCACCTCCTCTTCAGCTTCATCTTCATCTTCAACTTCAAAAACACCATCATCCTCAACACCTTGCTCTTCCTCTCCAGTCTCTCCATCATCGTCATCTCCATATTCTTCCCCTTGCTCATGGCCATCAATCTCTCCTTCTGTGCTCGTCAACCTACCTGTACTTTCTGGTTCAACGAACTCCCCATCACCCTCATCATTATCTACCTCCTCTTCTTCGTCCTCATCCTCATCATCGTCATCATCCTCCTCATCATCAACCCCGTCTTCTTCATCATCAGTATCCCCAACTCCATGAACTTCCACCACATCTTCTTCCTCATCAATCTCTTCTCCAGATTCGTTATCATCATCATCCTCACCTTCATCATCCTCTTCTACATCGTTTTGTCCATTCAGAGGTGCAACCCGAAACCCATTAGCCTGATGACCATGTCCGTTGGCCCCTTGGGCTGTCTCTGTCTCTTCTTCGTCCGCCTCACTCTCTTCCTCCTCATCAGCATCCACAATCCCTTCGATATTCTCGCTGTGTCCATTATCCGTCCTGTAAGGCTGATCCTCCCCGTCCACTTCTCCACTCCCGGGATCATCCTCCTCATCTTCTTCATCATCTTCCTCCTCCTCCTCGGATTCAGGCGTCTCGTTCTCCTCCGCATCCATCTTATCCAAGTATTTCAACGACTTAATCAATCCAAAAACCCTAGATCGATAATCTTTCACTCGCGTGACAGGACACTCATACAGATCGAGAGAGGTGAGCCTAAGCTGAGCCAGCGGCGCCAGATCTTCAAGGAACTGGATCCGGTTGTTGGACAAATCGAGGTCACGGAGGGAATCCAAGCCTGCTTCAACAAGGAACTCGAGGCCTCCAGCGATGCGGTTGTCGGACAAGATAAGTCTCTGCAGATTCTTCAGCCGCGGAAACTGCTCCAGCGAAGAAACACCGATATTCGCAATCGAAAGGTGTTGAAGGTTCTCGAATCTCTCCAGAAGACTCGGAGGAGGCAAGCGGCCTTGAACACACTTCACCGCACCGTCTAGAGTCAAGGTTCGAGCCGCACCGTGGTCTGTTTGTCCATCCAAAGCTGTCTCCACGGCTCTCTCCCAGATCTCGTCCATCAAATACGAAACTCTGTATCTCATACACCAAAACAACCCTCTATTATCCTACAATAATCCTCTCTCTCTATATATATATCTCTATACACGACCTATATATTAAACATAGCAGTGATTTTGGGCCATGCTATTGAACAACACTAGACTAATTTCATGGTGAAATGAAACCAAAAACAAACCTAACACTATAGCTAATACAAACCCTAGATTTTTGAAGAAGATCGATTGCAGAAGTCAAATAGTAGTTTTATCTTTCTTTCTTTAAACGGCTTAAAACCCTAAAATATTTTTTCAGGTGTACGGACTCTTCTCTTAAAATTGCTTCACGAAGAGGAAAATAAGAAAATTAAAAAAAAAACAAAAAACAAAAAAAAAAACTCACAAATATAAAACCCGACTTTCTCTCTCTATTGTTTTGTTTTTTTTATTATTATTATTTTTCTCTCTCTGGTTTTTATTGGCTGGTGAGAGTAGGGGGAGGGGTCGAGATAAGACTCGCGCGCGCGGGGTGCGTGGTTAGAGAGCTAGGGGCGTGGCTAAGTAAGCTAAAGTTTGGGTGCGTGTAGTGAATTATTTTGGGTGGGAGAAGGAGGACCGTTGGATGGAGAGAGACGGGGATTGATGACCTGGACATAATGGACGGTGGAGATTGGAGGTGGGTGTGTTTGTTTTCGAGAAGGATGTAGGGAGGGCGATGGGGACATGGGGTCATGGGGTGCGGCCGGGCTGGTTTTCCAAGTATAACACGTCACTTCTGATGTAAATATCGGGTAGGTTTGAAAATTGCCCTTACAAGTTTCGAAGAATTACAAGAATGCCATACGCGCGTGAACCGTGAAGGACGATTACATTAGCGAAGCGTTGTGGTTTTTTAGACTTATACGGGTCGGATCCCACCACAAATTCTAATTTGAGATTTTTTCGGTTCTCATATATATATATATATATATATATATATATATATATATATATTTTTTCATCATGTACTTGTGGTAGCCAAAAAAGGGTCATTGGCCTAGTCCAACAAAGTGTAAACCTATTTTCATAATAGGTCTCATTTAAGTCCACTGTATTGGGTCGACCCAAGCCCATTGTGTTGGGGCGACCCAACACTGATGCTAACAAAGATTATCGTTAGAAGATTTGTTCAAAATATCAGTTACCAAAAGGCTTAGTAACCGCTGGTAACTGCCCATTCGAGAGGATCTTGTTCCTGAGATCACGCCCACAATCAACACTGATGAAGTGAACGTTGGGGCTATGTCTTCTACTATAAAAAGAAGGCTCATTCACTGGGAAACTCTCTGAATTCTCTCTCAACCAAAGCTCATAAGAAGCGTATTGAAACTCTACCTCCAAAAGGATATTCCGATCACCGGAAATCAACATCGCTCAGCCCAAGCGCACATAAGGCTATAATATCCAGCCACCACCATCCTGTTATTTCCTACTTTATATTTCTATTTAAAGTTCTTTTGCAGGTACATCGAAGTTCGTTCGGACGACCATTTGCAAACAACAGTCGACGTCGACCAGACAAATTCTAGCCTAGTTGCTTTGGGCCTGATACAACCCGACCCATTTGACGTACCAAATCAAACGACCACCTACAGTTTGGCGCCCACCATGGGGCCCATTGCAACTACCTTCAAATTCAGTCAATCTATTCCAACTACAACTCAACATGACTGGAAGCGGATCAGTTCCCACCGTCGAAGAGCAAATTGTTGCATTGACCGCTCAAATGACCGCAAGCACCGAGAGGATGCAGGCGCTCGAAGCAGAAAATGCAGCAATCCGAGCGGCAAATGGAGAGTTGAGAGCGTTGGTCGATGGAGTAGCGCCTGACTCAGCAACATTGGAGCACCCAACATCGGCACCAAACGGAGAACCATTTGTCGATCGACATGCTCCAAGAGCACCAGGTAACCCCGTCGGACCCGAGATAAATCCGGTCGACCATCAGAATCGACCAACACTTCAGATCGCAAGGGTTGATATCGACCTCAACGATATGCCTGCACGGAACGATGTGATGAACGAACAAGATCCAGCAATGGACCAACAGCCGGACAATGTCAACAAAACGACCATGTCACTCCAGTCGACACCCGGATTGGTAAAACCCGGGCCTGGTATACATTTAAATAATAACTTGGAATTTTCTCGCAGGTTTACAGAAATGGAAGCTCTCATCCAACGAATTCCAGGAGTCTCAGCTCCGATAAAGAAGAGCACTGCCAACAGCTTCGCCGACTCGCCGTTCGTCGACGCAATTACTCTCACTGAGATGCCTAAGAAGTTCAGCTTCCCAAACATGAAGCAGTATGAGGGAACAACAGATCCAGACGACCACATTGCACAGTACAAGCAGAGGATGTTTACCGCTGCAATCCCGTGCGACCTGAGAGAGGCGTGCATGTGCAAAGCTTTCGGATCTAGCCTAAGCGGTCCCGCTTTACAATGGTATACCAATTTGCCTAATAACTCAATTGATTCTTTTGCGCAGTTGACGGACACTTTCATGGAGCAATTCGCAAGCAATCGCAAGCTAGAGAAGCAGTCGGACGACCTCTATACAATAATTCAACGACCAGGCGAAAACTTGAGGGCTTATGTCGGACGCTTCAACCGAGAGAAAGTGCAAATCCCGCATTGCAATCAGGCGACTGCCATTTACGCTTTCAGGAAAGGCCTCAGGTTTGACTCTGATTTATACAAAGAGCTCACAAAGTATCCATGCAGGACCATGGATGATGTACTAGCCAAGGCATGGGCACAAATCAAGTGGGAAGAGGATGAAGCAAACTACATCGGCAAAACCAACAATGCATACTACGGGAATCGACGTAACGATCGAGTAGAGAGAAGGTCTAACGACCAGAGATCACAACCTTACCCTACAAACAACCGAAGGAATCTCCAATCTCGACACGAGGGCTCAAGTGACAAACATTCTGTCGATCGTAGTAATGCGAGGTCTAGTCAACCACAGGTAGAAGCACCAGAATATAACCTCAGCATCGAACCTGTCGACCTTGTAGCAGTAATGAAGGAAATGGGCAAAACGGTTAAGTGGCCACGAAAGATGAATGCACTACCGGAACACAGAGACCCAAAACTTCGATGCGAATTCCATGGAGATCACGGCCATCGCACAGAAGATTGTATCGCCCTGAAATTTGAAGTCGCTGAACTTCTAAAGCGAGGACACCTTCGAGAATTCCTAACGGATAAGGGAAAGCAGACTTACGCGAGACGCGACGACCAAAGACAAT
Source organism: Acer yangbiense (assembly GCA_008009225.1). Taxonomy (NCBI): domain Eukaryota; kingdom Viridiplantae; phylum Streptophyta; class Magnoliopsida; order Sapindales; family Sapindaceae; genus Acer; species Acer yangbiense. The sequence continues at coordinate 4,256,364 of CM017766.1, read as the reverse complement.
CCGATGTCGTTGATAGTCCTCCGGAGCCACCCAGACAAGATAGAGTGATCAACTACATCGTAGGTGGATCCGAAGTCAGTGGCGTGAGTTATTCCGCAGCCAAGAGACATACGCGACAAGTGTCGAACATGGAAATTCAACCACATAGGGAACATCCATCAAAAGTCGACGAAACTGTCATCTTCAAGTCGACCGACAAATCAGATTTGTTTTTCCCTCACCATGATGCTTTAGTTATATCTTTACATATCGCTAATTGTTTAACTAAACGTATCTTAATCGATAATGGTAGTTCTTGCAATATTTTATTTAACACTGCTCTGAGAGAAATGCAGGTCGACGAGTCGAAGCTTAGTCGTCGAACGACTATGTTGACCGGGTTCAGTGGAGAGCAAAAAAGCACACTAGGCGAGATTGTGCTACTGGTCTACGCTGAAGGGGTCAACTTGTACATCAATTTCCTTGTGCTTGACTGCCAATCTCCTTACAACGCCATACTAGGCAGACCGTGGATACACGAGCTAAAAGCGATACCGTCGACTTATCATCAGATGATCAAATTTCCTACCAAGTGGGGGGGTGAAAGAGATCAAAGGGGAATAACGAGCAGCCAGAGAATGTTACTAGAATGCCATGAAAAAGAAGAAACAAGATTTATAGCAATTACAGGAAACCAAGGTCGAGTCGACTCAAAACAAGCCACAAATGGAGGAACTCGACGAATTGTCGATCGATCCAGATCACCCCAATAATAAAGTTTACATCGGGTCCAGGTTACCGGACGACATCCGAGAGCAGTTGATCACATTTCTCAAGGAACGTTGCAGCAGTTTCGCTTGGTCACACGAAGACATGGTCGGCATCGACCCTGAAGTAATAGTACACAAATTGCAGGTCGATCCAGATCATCAACCAGTAAAACAAAAACGAAGAAAGTTCGCTCCAGAAAGGAACAAGGTGATCAACGACGAAATCCAAAAATTGATCGACATCGGATCGGTGAGAGAAGTAAAATACCCCGATTGGCTAGCAAATGTCGTAGTAGTCAAAAAGAAAAATGGGAAGTGGAGAGTCTGCATCGACTTCACTGACCTCAACAAAGCCTGCCCCAAAGACTCTTTCCCACTACCTCACATCGACATGTTAGTCGATGCGACTGCGGGACACGATTTACTAAGCTTCATGGACGCATACTCCGGCTACAACCAGATACTGATGCACCCCGACGACTAGGAGAAAACGGCCTTCGTCACAGAGCGAGGTACATTTTGCTATAAGGTAATGCCTTTTGGTTTAAAAAATGCAGGTGCAACCTACCAAAGGCTGATTAACAAAATGTTCGCAAAGATGCTTGGATCGACAATGGAAGTCTACATCGACGATATGCTGGTCAAATCCTTAGTCGCACAACAACACATCGACCATCTGAGACAGTCGTTCGACGTTCTCGACGAATATGGTATGAAACTAAACCCCACTAAATGCTCTTTTGGTGTTTCTTCAGGAAAATTTCTAGGCTATCTGGTCACCCATAGAGGGGTCGAAGCAAATCCAGACCAAATACGGTCGATTGAGAACATCGAATCGCCTAGGTGCATCAAAGACGTGCAGAAACTTACTGGTCGTGTAGCAGCACTAAACCGCTTCATCTCCAAATCGTCTGAAAGATGTCTACCATTTTTCAACACCCTCAGAAAAAATAAGGCATTCGAATGGAACGACGACTGCGAGAGGGCGCTGCAAGACTTGAAGACATACTTGAAGACATACTTGAAGTCGCCACCACTACTGTCGAAACCAAAGGACAACGAAACACTGTTCATATATCTGGCGGTATCCGACACTGCTGTAAGCGCAGTCCTCGTCAGAGAAGAAGAAAACAACCAACATCCAGTCTACTACGTAAGTAAAACCTTACTCGACGCAGAAACCAGGTATAGTCGACTGGAAAAACTCACACTGGCCCTCGTAGTAGCAGCACGGAAACTCAGACCCTACTTCCAGTGCCACACGATTAAGGTACTAACTACCTACCCCCTTAAAAATATTCTTCATAAACCAGAACTTTTAGGTCGACTGACGAAGTGGGCAGTAGAACTCAGAGAGTACGACATCAGCTTCCATCCATGATCGGTAATGAAATCACAGGTACTAGCCGACTTTATTACGGATTTTACCTCTGGTGAAAGTGTGTAGGCCGAACGAGAACTAGTTGCACTCGAGGAAACACCCACACCCGGGAAATAGACCTTGTCGGTTGACGGGTCTAGTAATATCAAAGGGAGCGGGCTAGGATTAGTACTCAAATCCCCACAGGGGGACATACTGGAGCACTCGATCCACTGTGATTTTCGTGCGACAAACAACGAGGCTGAATACGAAGCCTTGATCGCCGGGCTCGACCTCGCAAAAAGCCTAGGTGTGAAAATCATTAAAGTGCTAAGCGACTCCCAACTCGTCGTTCGACAGATGAATGGCACATATGAGGCAAGGGATCAGAGAATGTCGGCCTACCTAGTCAAAGCTAAAGAGCTTCAATCGACCTTTGACGAGTTTTCGATCGAACAAATACCCAGATCCGAAAATATACGAGCAGACGCATTAACAAGCCTTGGGTCGACAACAACAAATGGTCCAAAGTCGATTCCTATAGTTCATCTTATGTCTCCATCAATTCAAGAAACAGAAATACTGGCACCAGTCGACGATGGAAGAAGCTGGATAGAACCAATCTTCAATTACCTACAAGCTGACATTCTACCGGACGACAGGACAGAAGCAAGGAGAATCAAGGCAAAAGCAGCTAAATTCTGCATCATATACGACAAACTCTACAAAAAGTCATTCACCGGACCCTACTTGAGGTGCGTCACCAAGTGAGAGGCGTACGACGTCCTAAAAAGTCTACACTATGAGGAATGCGGAAACCATTCTGGCGCCCGTAGTTTGTCAAACAGAGCCATCACAGCAGGATATTACTGACCGACCATGCGGACTGACTCTCAAAATCACGTCAAGTCGTGCGACAAATGCCAACGCTTCGCACCAGTTTCGCATCTCCCCCCAGGTATGTTAAATTCAATTTTGGCCCTTGGCCTTTTATGAAATGGGGGATGGACTGATAAGTCTATTTTTATGCTATGCGTATCCCCTAATTTCCTATGTTTTGATCTCGTTTTCCATAAGTTTTACCTTGTTTTAATGTTTAAATAATGTGTTTGCAGGTCATTTTGTTCTAGGAGGAGTATACGCGCGATAACGGAGATTTTCCGGGCAAGTACGAGACTATCGGGTTTAAAAGAGCATTTTTTCCAGTTTTCGTTAGAGTGTATCACGTTAGACAAATTTCTGTACCGCGTTCGTATCACATTTTTTGTTGAAGTGAAGGGCTGCCAACTTTCGTGATTGGGACGTTAGAGTGTACTACGTTAGACCAAATCGCGAACCGCGAGTTTCAGCAGTTTGTCCAAGATTGGTTTCGTCAGACAACCACGTTAAAGCGTACTACGAGATGACAGCCACCGCTTGCTTTTCACCACTTTTGGGACCCACTCTTTGACCTACCTATATATATAACTTTACCAATTTTTCTAAGTGGTGCTTCATAATTTCTAGATCCAAAAATTACTCCATTCACGCCATCATCAATTCCTCCACAAATTCACCATAATCATCATCTCTTCACCATAAATCATCACAAATCCATAACCTCCATTACATAACCTTCTCTTACACACCATACATATCATAAATCAACACCTTAGAGCATCAAAGGAAGCTTGGAAAGCTCAAGTCATTGGAGCCTAGCTTGCAAAGAAGAAGTTCTTCATTCTAGTTTATTTCTTGCAACTTCTTCTCTTAATCTTGTGTATTTGCTATGGTTTATTTCAATTTACTATCTCAAATGACTTGGATGTGTAATATGAGCTAAACACATATATGCTAGAGTTATGAATACACCAAACCCTTAATCTTTTGTAATGATTTGCCTAATTTCTCTTAAAATGTTTGTGTTGTGATATGGATATTTGGTGTGCTTAATGCTTTTACTTGATTGATCATCTTGTAATTGATTCATTGGTTGTGTGAATGAACCGAGAGGTGACGCGCTAAACGTGCTCGTCACGATATCCACTGTATTTGACCGGAAAGTCGAGAGATCGCTAGGCCGGTATATAGGGATCGTGTGTGTGTCCCACTGTGCTAGATTAGCCTGAGTATATTATGTATGTTTGGGTGCAATTTCTATTGCTCGAAAGAGATTAGGAGTTAATTCGAGGGGGCACGAACCTATAACGATTACTTGCGTAATAGGGGAGACTGGGCGGATCGAAATTCGTAATTAGAAGGGGGAGGTGGATTCTAAATTCTAGCATAATTTCATCATATTACAAATATCATTTTCTTGTGTGATTTACTTAATTTGCTTAATACATGCTTAGAATTAGCTTTAAATTAATTTAGTGATAAGTTTCGAAATCATTCATATGTTTTGTTCAAATAGTACGCGTGCCTTCGAAAGCCAGTAATCATACAATCCCTTAGTCTCTGTGGGACGATACCCTACTCTATCATTGCACTACAATTCGACCTCGTACTATTGCGAGCGTGACGGTTTGTAGCGATCATGGACATTGTAGGTAAGCTTCCGACTGCACCCGGTGGCGTCGTCTACATGTTGGTCCTGACAGACTACTTCACCAAATGGGTCGAAGTCGGAGCATATCAACAAATACGCGACATTGAGGTACGTGATTTCGTATGGAAAAATATTATATGCAGGTTTGGAATACCCAGGGAAATAGTGACCGACAACGGGTCCCAATTTATTTCATACGACTTCAGGAATTTCTGTGATAAATATAGGATCAAACTGAGTTTCTCGACTTCACGATATCCTTAAGCAAATGGACAAGCAGAGTCGACTAACAAAACCATTATCAATACATTGAAGAAACGACTTGAAGCTGAAAAAAGTGAGTGGGTAGAAAAACTTCCAGAAATCTTGTGGTCATACAAAACTACCCCACGACGGTCGAAAGGAGAAACTCCCTTTTCACTCGTCTATGGCTCATAAGCAGTCATCCCAATAGAGACCAGGCTGTCGACCGCCCGTAGCGAAAATCCGGATGAAGAACAAAATAACTTGGAGCTCAATTTCGAGCTTGACCACCTCGACGAATGACGAGATCGTGCTGCTCTAAGAATCCAGTCGTACCAGCAACAGGTCGCTCGACACTACAATAAAAAAGTAAGGGCCAAAGTCTTCAAACTCCACGACTGGGTACTGCGACGAGTCTTCCAAAACACAAGGGAAGAAGGCGCTGGTAAATTAGGACCGACGTGGGAAGGACCATATCAAATAACAGATGTCGTCGGATGAAGAGCTTACAAGCTTAGAGGACTCGATGGTCGAGAAATACACAACAGTTGGAATGCTCTACATCTAAAACAGTACCATTTCTAAACTTAGTCTTAAAATCTTTCATTATTTTATTTTCGTCGACACATTGTTACTAACATCGACCCCAGAGGAGCAATGATGATAACTTAGTGCAACTAAGTGCAAAACTGAGCTCACAAAATTTATCATCTCACAAACGCTGTCGACTTCGACAAAAAAGTTTTCTATTACAGATATATATTCCGACAACCGCAAGCCTATCAACGTCGACATCCAACTCCTAATACCCTCCTTCGACAATCGCATATTATGAGTGGGGGAATAATACTGGGGACAAACGTCAACCCAATTGACAAGTATAACAGACAATGCATGTACGCGATTCAATGTAAAAAAGGTCTTGTCGACCATCAAACGCATATACGCGATTCAATGTAAAAAAGGTCTTGTCGACCATCAAACACATATACGCGATTCAATGTAAAAAAAAAAAGGTCTTGTCAACCATCAAACGCATATACGCGATTCAATATAAAAAAGGTCTTGTCGACCTTCAAACGTATGTACACAAAATTTTTATCGACATTATATAAATGCTTGTACGCGAATTTCTTAAGTAAAAAATTCTTGTCTCTTGTCAACCATATACAACGCATGTACGTGGATTTTTCTAAGCAAAAATAAAAAATATCTTGTCGACCATTTCTCACATACACAATCTTTAGGTCTTAGCGACCCTTCGCAAATACTATAGCTTACAATCAAAGCAAAGTCGACGACCCTCAATAAACGCATGTAAGCGATTTCCATACGACGTTCAACGTTGTTCGACTTATGAATGAGCATGAGTTTACAGGCTTATTTCGTTCAAATTAATCGTTCGACCTACGAACGAGCATAAGTTTACAGGCTTTATCTCGTTCAAACTATAAATTATCGTCGTGTAAATCCCATCATATGATGGTCGTTCGTTTTCACAATCAAATCAATATAAATAAAAGAAGGTCGATTCAAACAGACAAACATTCATTAACAGCAAGTATTCATAAATAGGTCGTATCGACCAAATCATCCAACATTACAAAAACAAATTTTAAACAGCATCATTTGGAGGTGGATCGACATTGGTAGTAGCATTCTCTTTAACATTGTCAAGGCGTTCGTTATCCCCGGGGCCCTTATCGACATCTTCAGCGGTGACATCTTCAGCGTCTTCTCCGGTGCCCACCGTTTCCTCAAGCTTCAGGCGCTCCATCTCCTCGTAAGTATCAACTTCCTCTTTCATCTCCTGAAGATTCCATTTTGAGTGGGCGCCTGACAAGTATTCCTTGAAAAGCTCTACCCTAGCCTTACACATGGCTTCTACCGCTATCGACAACGCCCGTTCCTTTAGAGCCTCGATAACTTGCGCCTGGTGATCAGCTGCTTCTTTAAACCCCGTCACCTCAGCCTGGTGTTGATCCCTCTCATTCTTCAACTCATCCTCCAAAGCCCTTTTTTACTGTTCCACCGCATCCTTCTCCTTAGCAAGCTTAGCATTGTTTGCCTTAAAACCGTCGCCCGCCCTACGAAGCGCCACAGCTTTGTCGTTGACAGCCTTATAACGACCATGCAGATTCAATGTCGCTTGGTAGGCCTACACAAAGGAAGATAATCAAGTCAGTAAAAGATACTACCAATACATCAACGAATACCACTAATAAAAATAGAACGAGAATCATTCTACCTGAAAATTCGATAAGAGCAGCGTGTTGAAGACTTCCTCCATCTTGACGGTCTTTAGATGCAAGTCGTTGGCAGAGAGGGTGAAGTCGTTCGACCTTTTCAAGAACCCCTCCGGGTCCTTGAACGATGAAAGCCTAGAAGCAAGAAGCTTCATTGGTGAATCCGGTTCAAAGGCGACCTCGGCCGACTTCCCCTTCGAACCGAATGCAACTTTCTTCTGTCGACTTTCAGTAGAGGTCCTTTTCTGTCTCTTTTTGGATGGACTCTCCTCTGGTGACGACTCCAAAATCTGTTCTACTGCTGCGGCATGTTCCATTGACTTTTCAGCAGCTTGCCTCTTCTTGGCCTGCGATATTGCCTGCTTCTTGGCGACTTCGTCTCTGTAACGCCTCAGTATCTCGACTTTATCAGGAACGTTGATTTCTACACTCGCCATCGACGTCACTGCGAAACGACGTTCAACATCAGTTAGAGGCGATAAAAAACTCAAAGTGTACTGAAGAATCTCAAAACTCCTCCTAATCCATATGTACGATAGGAAATCCTTCACGTGAGGATAGGGTGCACGCGACCTATTCAACGTCGACCACTTCCACAATCGACTAGGCCTAAAATTACCTTCCGTGAGCAAACTACTAACACTCATTTGGTTAGCAGGGATTTCTAATAAAACCCCAGTATGTTCAGGTGCAACGTCGCACGACGATGCTTTACCTACCACTTTAATTTCTGCAAAAACAATTAAACGTTCAAAAAGTGACTCAGGTAAACAATACATGTGCAACGGATATATCAATCGACAATTTACAAAACTTACCATATCGATTCCAGATCCGTCGATATTGATACTCCTCTTCCCCCATCCTCCATGGGCCATCGACTGGGGGCCATTTCGCAAAAAAGAATGTGTCTTTCCAAATTCGATCATTCGACTTAGTGTCGATGATGAGTTCCTTCTTTTTATCTCTAGGCACTAACGAGTAATGACCAGGTTCGCTTATGTGCTCTTTCAGGTAATAATTATGAAGAAGACACCCAAATCCAAATTGTACGTTGTACCTCTCACTTAATACTCCTAGGCCCAACAGTATTCTCCAGGTGTTTGGCATCAATTGACCGAGAGCAAGATCGTAGTATAACAACATTCGTCGAACGAGCTGAGGAACAGGAAATCTAAAACCTAAACGGAGGGTATACTCATAAAAACACGTCCACCCCGGCACATCCCAATTAGCGCGTTCATGTTCCCTCGGCCACGTAATTCAACGTCGTCAGGAATACCATAAATTGTCCGTATGACAGGCAACATATCATCTGTAATCACGCTAGCCATACTATCATTCAATATACCTAGAGGATGACCAGATGTCGATGCCTTAGAAACCTCAACATATTCCGGGTGTTCGACAGTCGACGCGATAGCATACACGATACCCTGCTCTAACATACCCCTAGTATTTATAAAGACAGTCGTCGATGGATCCTCAACTGTGACCCGTCTATCTACTTCACGCGTCCTACTATCGACTCCCCAATCGTCGTCACTGGAAGTCCATTTAATATTCGGCTCTGAGACTGAGTCGTCACTAGAAGTCCATTTAATATTCAAGTCTGAGATTGTGTCGCTCGACATCGTGTCTCCAAAATCTGACAGATGCAAAAAATGCACAAGTCAGACAAAAACTAAGCGCTACAATCACAACCTAAGGGTTTTCGATCAACACCTAGGGTTTTCTAAAAAGGTGAAAAATCCTCCTCGAAATATAAGCTAAACCCTAAGAAAGAAATCTACCCATTGTCGAGCATTCTTTTTTGGAATCAAAACGACTACTTTCATCGCAACGACATATACACAAAACAGAACACCATATATGTTCACAATCAATATGGTCATAAATCGAAGACATCAATGAAGTCAGAAACAATGAAGAACACATCGTTCATTGAGATGACAGAAACAATGAAGAACACATTGTTCATTGAGAAGACAGAAACAATGAAGAAACACTAACACAGGTAAATTTCAATTTCAATAACTTCTATAAATTTATTCTATCGATTCATAGGAAGATTTCATGCAAAAATACCAAAATGTATTATATAAACAAAAGGAAGTAACTTTTTACTAACCTGAGATTGATTCGAAGAAAAGAGAACAAAGAAGTTTTCTGGACCAGCACTTCGCTGAAGAAGAAGTTGAACGAATAAGAAGTTGAAAAGGCTTGAAGTCGAATCGTGCAAAAGATGGCTCCATCAAATGGAACGGTTTATTTATAAACCAACATTTTAACCCTAGTTGGTATAGTTGCCACGTGTATACACCCATTCACTTGCCAGTTAACTCAAGTTAAACCGCTCGGTTTAAATTTTGAAAAGCCACATTGAAAAATGCGCGTGAAATTAATGCAGCTGACTCCAGCATAGAAAACTCAAACGCCTCCCATCATATCGATTTAGCATCCATCATATCAATTTGGCACCCCACCAATGGCTGCAAAAGGAAATCACCTAACGACAAACGACGAATCATCGTTAACGACACAACGTCGTCTGTCAAGACAATCACCTAATGACAACAAATCATCATTTACGACACGATATCGTTTGTCCAATAAAGGTTGTCAATTAAAAATATGGATCTTGATTCCATTCGTCACAAAGTTCGTTCGACAATGGTCGACTCAACGAAGAACACTATTGATTTCATTTCGACACGGAGCTCGCTCGACTATGGTCGACTCAACAAAAATCACTCTCCAAATCAGTGAACTTCTTTAGAGAGTGGGGGACAAACTGTGGTAGCCAAAAAAGGGTCATTGGCCCAGCCCAACAAAGTGTAAACCTATTTTCATAATAGGTCCCATTTAAGCCCACTGTATTGGGTCGACCCAAGCCCATTGTGTTGGGGCGACCCAACACTGATGCCAGCAAAGATTATCGTTAGAAGACTTGTTCAAAATATCAGTTACCAAAAGGCTTAGTAACCGCTGGTAACTGCCCATTCGAGAGGATCTTGCTCCTGAGATCACGCCCACAATCAACACTGATGAAGTGAACGTTGGGGCTATGTCTTCTACTATAAAAAGAAGGCTCATTCACTAGGAAACTCTCTGAATTCTCTCTCAACCAAAGCTCATAAGAGGCGTATTGAAACTCTGCCTCCAAAAGGATATTTCGATCACCGAAAATCAACATCGCTCAGCCCAATCGCACATAAGGCTATAATATCCAGCCACCACCATCCTGTTATTTCCTACTTTATATTTCTATTTAAAGTTCTTTTGCAGGTACATCGAAGTTCGTTCGGACGACCATTTGCAAACAACAGTCGACGTCGACCAGAAAAATTCCAGCCTAGTTGCTTTGGGCCTGATACAACCCGACCCGACCCATTTGACGTATCAAATCAAACGACCACCTACAGTCCTCACCTTTATAATCTACCAACATGTATTTAGTATAGCAAATCAATGGTTTAGATTATTTTTATTAATTTTTTATATTTTATTCAACCAAAAGATAGAATTAATTCAAACCATTGATTTAGGTGAGGATAGGTGATAAGGGATCCAAATCCTTTATATATCATGAAAAATGAAAATTAGGAATTATCAATCAAAAAATTATGAAAATAAATAATTGAAAAAAAAAACGCAGAGATGAGTAAAGAATTATTTTTTTCCTTTTGGAATTAAAAGGTTTCATTACAAGATTATATACAAGTTGTAATTTTTTAATTATTTTTTGTATATAGTGTGTTATTACATAAAACTTGTTTGTAAATAAAAACTCACATTGTTTTAGTACCTATACAATTTACAATAACAATATTAGAGAATTCAACTTAAATTCCAACTAATATTACAATTTGTGATGTCAATTTCAATTGGGATCTCTACCATCACTCAATTTACAAGTACTTGTTTACCCGTTTATTAGGGTAAAAGAAAAGGTTTATTAGTGCGGTAGTCAAAATATAGATTTACGGTCCAATAGACAGGCTCACAATTAAATGGAGGATAAAAACGTTCCTCAGACCTATTTGAGTATCATAAAAAGGTCCAAAGAGGCCAAACTAATAAAACCAGCATGGGCCCAAAACTAGGCCGGACCCGTCAAGGTATCTGACCAAGTTGAACACGTGGTCAAAACGTCTTAAATAAATCACAATCATGTCAAACGTTACGCGAATCCCAACATCTGACAAGTCTCTTATTGTCGGATTAAAATGAATCAAAATAGGCAATTAAGGGCTTGAGATCCACGCTCTGATAAGGAGCCCAAGATGACTTCACCCCTAAAACACAGGGATTCAAACAAGCGGTGTAAGTTCCACATCGATCATGGATATCGAGTGGATGAATGCATCGCCCTGAAACTCAAAGTAGCAGAGTTGTTGAAGTAGGGACGGCTCAAAGAATTCTTGACCGACAAAGGGAAAGCCACATTAGCACAGCATGATGATCGATAGGAAGGTAAAGGGAAGGACTCTCCACCGGATCCATTGCAACCAAAATGATCTGTCAACTTCATTTCAGGCAGATCTGAGGTGAGTGGAATATCACACTCTGCAGCTAAGAGACACACTCGACAGGTATCAAACACAGAGGTGAGACCTTTCCATAATAACGACCCTTTGGTCGATATGGTTATATCATTTAGCGTAACTGATAGTTCAAAATTGTTTTCACCTTACCACGATGCATTGGTTATATCGTTGTTTATAACCAATTGTCTGATCAAGAGTTGTTTGATCGACAATGATAGTTCAACTAACATTCTGTTCTTGAGTGCTTTGAGAGAAATGCAGATTGACGAATCTGGAATCACTCGCCGCTCAACTACTCTAGTAGGATTCATCGGAGAAGCCAAGAGCACGATAGGAGAAATTATTCTCCTCGTATATGCAAAGAGAGTAAATATAAAAACAAAGTTCTTTAGGCTCCACTGCCCATCAACATACAATGTGATTATGGGTTGACTATGGATCCACGAGCTTCGAGCAGTCCCATCAACCCTTTATCAGACCATCTGTTTCCCAACCAAATAGGGGGGGTGCGAAAGATGAGGGGAGAATATAATACCTCTAGGGAATGCTATCAGACGAGCCTAAAGGAAAAATAACTCGAATTATAGCAATTATAGAAACCCAATATGGAGCTCGACCTTGACCAACCTCAATTAGAAGAGCTCGACGAAGTATAGATCCACCCCGATATCCTAGAGCATAAAGTTTAGATTGTCTCGAGACTTGCCCCAGCGATCAAGGAAAGACTGACCGAGTTCCTTAGGCTACACCATGACAGCTTTGTTTGGTCATATGCAGACATGGTGGGAATTGACCCCAAGGTCATGGTACATCGGCTCCAAGTCAATCCTGACCATCGACCAGTGAAGCAGAAGATGAGGAAGTTCACCCCCGAGCGAAACAGAGTTATTAACGACAAGGTCTAGAAACTGATCGACATTATAATAGTGAGGGAGGTCAACTACCCTGATTGGTTGGTTGGCAAACGTGGTCGTGGTAAAAAAGAAAAAATGGGAAATGAAAAGTCCGCATCGACTTCACCGACCTAAACAAGGTGTGCCTGAAAGACTCGCTCCCCCTCCCTCACATCGACATGCTAGTTGATGCCACAACAGAAAATGAAATATTAAGCTTCATGGACGCTTTCTCAGGCTACAATCAAATACTGATACATCCTAACGAATAGGAGAAAACAGCACTTATAACAGAGCGAGGTATATTTTGCTATAAAGTAATGTCTTTTGGTCTTAAGAATGCAGGTGCGACATATCGATGATATGCTGGTCAAATCGCTTGTAGCAGAACAACACCTGAAACAGTCTTTCGAAGTGCTCGATAAGTATCACATGAAACTTAATCCTACTAAGTGTACATTTGGTGTGTCTTCAGGAAAGTTCCTAGGTTATCTTGTCACCCACAGAGGGATTGAAGCAAATCCTCAGCAAATCCAATCAATCATGGGGATCGAGTCCCTAAAATGTATCAATGATGTACAAAAGCTAATAGGTCGGATAATAGCTCTAGGACGATTCATCTCTCGATCTTCAGATAGGTGCCACGGCTTCTTCAAAACCTTGAAGAAGAATAGGAAGTTCAAATGGACAGAAGAATGCGAGAAGGCACTACATGAACTAAAAGTATACCTCACTACCCTTCCGTTACTGTCAAAACCTATCGATGGGGAAACCCTCTATGTCTAATTGGCAGTATTAAAGACGACAGTCAGCTCAGTACTGATAAGGGAAGACGAAAGCAAGCAATTGCAGGTTTACTATATGAGTAGATCGCTACTCGATGTCGAAACTCGTTATAGTTGACCAGTCTAAGTCTATGCTTATATTTTGCCCATTTTTCCTTTGTATATGCTTGTTTCTTGAGTCCTTTTGGTGGGTTGATGTGTTTGTTAAAGCCTTTGTAGGTCTCTTTCCATAGAAGGATTGATCCGATCTTATTTCGGAGAAATGGAGTAATAAGATGAAGGAAGTGGCTAAAATTGCCATTTACCGCGGCCCATGCCGCTTAACAGGCACATGCTCCATCGGCGGCACGCCAAGCGGTCAAGAAGTGCCATTTATCACTGACCGGACCGCTCAGGAGGCAAGTGCACGCCAAGCGGTACACCCAGCGAGCCAGATCAGTTTGTCGCCGTTTGATTTACCGCTGCCCAGGCAAGTGCACCATAAGCGGTACGGGCAGCGGTAACCCGTTTTTTCAGTTCCTCGAGCCAGGTCAGAAGACCTAATAAAAAGAAAACATAAGAAGAGGCCGTGAGAGAGATATAAAAGGAGAGCAACACACAACATCCAGGATCCATCAGATACCAATTCATTCATTCATTCTTTTCCATCCATCATTAGAATATTATTGGAAACAAGAAGACGACGGAGATTTCAAGTGAAGAGCATCTCACCATAATGGGTTTTCTCTCCATCTCTTCTATGTTTTCGTTCTCTCCATTGATGTGTAACTAAACCTATAACTAGGGGATGATGTAACCGATTTTGGATAACTCTATGTGAACTATTAGTCTATCTTTTGTTAATCAATTTGGTTTCGTTTTGTTTATTGAATTAATTGCTCTATTCTACTTTCTCTGATTATGTTGTGACCGCAAGTGATTTGAGTTTTGTAGTTTAGTTTATCTATGAGATTAGGGTTTAGGTGTGGATGACCGTTCCATTTAAATCTGAATCAAAAGCTTAATAAACAGGAAAATTGATATATGCATGACCGTGCTATGTTAATTTGGCTTAGAGTTTTTGTGTAAAATATGGGTTTTGACAATTGCTCATTACATGACCGTGTGTGAGTAGTAGGAAGAACCCTAGATTATTAATCCGTATTTGTTGCATGACCGTGTGCAAGTATTGGAAAGGATCTTCGAACCTAATTGAATTATCTTGAAAACAAGCCCGTAACTGGATTGAAGTGTTTAACGAGACTGATTGTGAGCATTGAGTGTCTAAGAAAGGTGCATCGATTCCCTAGTATTTCTCTCCATACATTCATTCTTTGATTTGATTTTAATTGATTTAGTTCTTAGTCCAAGAAGTCATAATTTAGGTTAATTTTAGAGTTAAACAATCTTCCAAAGAAAAGCATTATGCAATTTAATTTTCGCATTTAGAGTAATCCTTGCTAGATTATTTGGCTTTGACCGATAGAATCGCCGATCCCAGTGAACGAACTTTCTTAGTAAATTGAACACAGATTTTACTGCATCAATAGTCAGCTGGAAAAACTAGCACTCGCGCTTATTATGGTAACCAAGAAGCTTCGACTTTACTTTCAGTGCCACCCGATAGTCATGCTCACGATAAATCCACTAAAAAGCATACTCCATGAGCCAAAATTATCCGGTCAACTTACGAAATGGGCAGTAGAGCTCAGCAAGCACGACATCTCGTATCGACCCAGATATGCTATCAAGTCACAGGTATTAGCTGACTTTGTCGCTGATTTTTGTAAGTCGCGCAATGAAAAAAAGATAGGTTTTTAAATTTATTTTCTTGGACCTTTTTGTATACACGAATATGAGGAGAGATTTGTTTTCATACCTTTGAAGATCTCTCATTCGTTTCTTTTCGATCATTTACCACTAAGCCTTCCGAGCGATGATGCGATCTGGCAACAGTGTATGTGGGCACGTCACAAATTCCGGGAGTACTTGAATGGATGCTTCAGAGATCCGCAAGACAACCCATTATCTTCTTCCTTGAATTCGGCCAAGCTTGAGTAAAATATATATATAATTTTTTCTTTTTCTTTCTTCTTGCCACACTCTCTCTATCTATGTATTAGGGTTAGATTAGTTTGTTTCCTGATAAGTATATCTTATATACCAGGATCCTAAGGTTTAGTTAACCAAGTCAAAGATTATAAATTCTTTTTAATTCGGTCACCACTAGGACTTGAACCTTTGACCTCTTTAAAGTAAATAAAATAATCTCTATTATTTTATTCCTTTGCTTTCGTCAAGGTTCGAACCTGTAAACTCCAAATAACAATTAATAATCTTAATTATTAATTTGTCAATTAAATAATCATATTATTTAATTATATTTAATTAATCAATTAAATAATTTATTAATTAAATAATCATATCATTTAATTAATTCCCATAGTATATCCAAGTTACTTTCGTAACATAATTAATTGGATCATCCAATTCACCGTGAGCCTTATCACTAATAATCGTAAAAGGCTAGCAAATGGACCTAATGGACCCACAGTTTTGAGCTCTAATAATACTTAGGAAAAATTAATTAAACTCTTTAATTAATATTTCATGATTATTAACCTCGGAGTTATTCCACTAAAAACCCGAGGTTACACTCTCATAACTATAGATGTTTTACACAACCAAAATATCAGTGTCCATCGATATAGTTATTTCATATGGTATGATCCTCCACAAGTAGTTCATAATTAGAGTTAGGTCATAAAGTCCGTTATACCTCTCTAATTATATCTTTTCCTTTAAGTACCATTGATTATCTAATGAACAATTATATCCTTTTTTTCTTTACAGAAGAAGGAGAGTGCTCTTAATCGTTCAAGTCCCAAATCAACTCTTAAGGGAACTACTTCTCTACTTCTCGTAAGAAGGAATGGATTCCTCTATTGTAGGCATACCTTCCCAGCCACAAGCCAAACCATGATTCCAAGATACGGAGTTATTGATTGGGAATACTACTCCGATCTCACCCATGGTAGGTCAAGAAACACAATCTAACTTGAAGGAGTCGGTAAGACACTCAGGATTTAGATCACCCATATACAGCCATAATTTTTCGATATATATGAATCTTTTCAACTAACGGATCTTGGTGATAGATTCATATAGATCGTGGCCCAGTCCTATATGATCACATCATATAAGGTGCCTCCATTCTCATATCACCATATGAGTAGTCTAGGATAAGACCACCGTACATTACGGAATAGACTGCAGCTGTAGATTAACCACAAATAAAGTACCCACATTTATTTGTTTTCTACAGACTCTTTAGATTACACGTCTCAAACCGAATTCCCCTGTATATGACATTCATATACTCAGTTTGAGATTACATCTAGTAATCTTGGATGTTTAGCACATATGATATAAACGTATGAGTCATATTAATAGATTTATAACATTTACAAATTACAAGCTTTATGGCATAAATCCCAACAATTTTCCCCTAGTTCACAGGCACAAGTCGAGAAAGAAATGGTGAGCATGGTAGACAATTCAACCCCAGGAGTTTAGGCCGTAGCAGTTGACTACTTGAGTAATACAAGGGGAAGGGGACTTAGAATTGTCCTTCGATCTCTAGAAGAGATCATAGTCGAACAAGCAATCAGCTATGTGTTCAAAACAACCAACAACAAAGCAGAGTACGAACCTATCATTGCATGCCTAACTCTTGCTAGGAGTCTAGGAGTGAAGCGGATTAAGGTAAGTAGCGATATCCAGTTGATTGTGCGGCAATTGCAGGGTTCATATGAAATAAGAGACCCTAAAATGACAGACCTCGCTCGAGAGTTAAGGTCGAGCTTCTGTGGAATTTTAGATCAAATAGATTCTACGATTAGATAACGTTCGAGTAGACTCCCTGGCCAACCTGGGCTCAACACTGTAAGCAACTGGAAGCAGGATGGTCCATATGGTTTACTTGCAATTGGCAATAGTCTGGAAAGACAAATCGCAATTGGAAGTATCAACAATCGACCCAAATCCAAGTTGGATGACCCCAATCATCGACTATCTCGAGCACGACAAGCTTCCACAAGACCGGAACGAAGCCAGAAGACTTCAAGCTAAAGCGGCCAAATTCAGCATGATAAGAGGTAAACTTTATCAACGATCTTTTGTGGGCCCCTACCTCCTGCATGCGAAGCCCTCAGAAGCCAAATTGGTTCTAGTCGAGTTACATGCTGGAAAATACGGGAACCACTTCAAATCGAGGAGCTTAGCTCATCGAGCGATAACAGTAGGATACTATTGGCCAACCATAAGGTTCGATTCGCATGAGTTCATAAAAAGATGTGACAAGTGTCAACGACACGCACATGTATCCCATCTATCTCTAGAAAAACTTAACTCGATACTATCTCCATAACCCTTCATGAAATGGGGGATGGATATAGTTGGGAAACTCTCAGCCTCGAACTAGGGAGGCAAAATGTATGTACTAGCAGTGACAGATTACTTCACCAAATGGGTCGAGGCAAAGTCATACAATAGCATCAAGAACACTGAGGTAAAAGCTTTTCTTTGGAAAAATATTATTTATAGGTTCATAGTTTCGAAGGAGATCGTAACCGACAACGGCTCCCAATTCATTTCGTTCGATTTCCAAGACTTCTGCGAGGAGTGGAGAATCAAAATTCATTTTTCTACTCCTCGATACCCACAATCGAACGGTCAAGCTGAATTGACTAATAAGATGATTATAGGAACATTAAAGAAAAAGCTTTAGCTACAAAAGGGACTCTGGGCAAACAAACTCCCTAACGTCTTGTGGTCCTATCGAACTATGTCTCGAACATCGACCGGAGCTACTCCGTTCTCCCTCACATTAGGAGCAGAGGCAGTTATACCAGTCAAGCTAAATGTTGAATCAACAAGAATAAAACACTCAACCGAAAAACAAAATCAAATGTTGTTACCCTATGAGCTTGACTTACTTGATGAAAAACGGGACAAGACGCTAATTAGACTGGTAGAATATCAGCAACAAGTAGCCTGACATTACAACAAAAATGTTCGAGCTCGAACATTCAAGGAAGGCAATTGGGTCTTACGAAGAGTGTTTCAGAATACAAATGAGCCTGGCACTGGGAAATTTGGTTCGACTTGGGAAGGCCCCTATCAGGTAACAAAAATAGTCGGGCATAAAGCTTACAAAATTCGAGCCTAAGATAGATGCAAGATCAACAACAGCTAGAACAAAGTTCACCTAAAACAGTATTACTTCTAAATCCTTCACTTTAAACTTGATTAAATTCACTCCTAACGTTTATTATCGAGAGCAATGATGATGACTTGAGAGCAATTAAGTGTGATCTGAGCTCACAATAAAATAAAAATCATCACTAGCAAATGTTGTCAATTACAAATTGCTCAAGAGCCTTATAGATACCATGTAGTGTTGGAAAATTTTCAGCTATCTCTAGTGCATTTAAAATCCAAGCAAAGATCTAGCATTCAAAGACTACAAAATTCGAAGCTTCAAGTACAATTCTACTCGACACATCGAATAAACTTACACTGGGAGAATGAAATATGTATGACTCGATCTCTTCATCAACACAAGATCGACCTTTTAAATAGATCTACCACATGTTCAAAGTCCTCTATGTTCAGCTATATAAGAGTTGTAATCATCATTTGTAAATTAATGATATTTTCGTTTAATTTCATTGATTCAGTATTCATGCCAAATATCGATCGATCAGTCGATCAGTTAATAAATTTGTCAGTCAACATAAGTTATGCTCAAACTTCAAGCTTTATTTCTCTTATTTATCGAGATAAATCTCAATATGAAGTTTAAATCAATTGATTTCGAAGCATACAAGGTTAGTGTCTTATCACCATACTCCTTTGTCGAACAAACGTTTCAATGGCAACAAAAATTCTACATATTAAGACACTACAATCAAAAATATTTCTAATCAAAAGTACTTGGAAATTAAAAAAGAAAATATTTCCAATCAAAAGTACTTAGAAAATTAAAAAAGAAACAAAGTTTCGGGGAATCTAACACGGTGTTAGTCGATCAAAAGTTAAAAGTTGAGAAAACAGAAAAAATATTACAAGAAAAATCAAAGGGGGCAAAATATTGTTCACCTCTTCGATCTGAAAATGATCAAACACAATAAATAAAAAGAAGAGATCCTTCAACTATCAAGATCCTATTGGTCATCCCCAAGGTTGTCTCCAGCATGGCTTCCAACGGTTTCCTTCTCCAGCCCAGATGCTGCCTCATTACCCTTCTTTTCACCTGCCTCCTCATCGTCAACCTCAAGCTCCTTCAATGCCTTCCACTTCTCCCAGATTTTGATATCCTTGTCTGGATTCCAGGATTCTGTGACTCCATACAAGTACTCATGCATGAGTTTGCCTCGTGTTTCGATCACAACTTCATCAGCTACCTCATCAAGCCTCTCCATCACTTCAGCTAGCCTTTCATCTATCTGGGATAGCTTGTCTTCGCTCGATTTGAGAGAAGCCTTCAATCGAGCGGCCTCTTCCTCAAGGCCAGCAACTGATTCCTTCATTGCTTCCTTGGCTCTAACCTCGGATGATCTAGCCTCGTCGAGCTCTTTTTTTATCTTGGAATTGGAGAAGGTCAGAGAACTCACTTTCTTGGAAAGATTTTTTACATATTTCCTCAAAAAGAGTTGAGATTGAAGAGCCTACAAAAACAAGAAGTCGATGACAGAACAGTCTTAATCGACACTAAAGAAAAATCCAAGCAATAAAACTATACGATAAAAGTTTACCTGAAAAGCACCAACCAATCCCCAGTCAACCGCTCGAGAGGCCCCAATCTTGGAGAGGTGAGCTTCATCTTCAGGGAACAACAGCTGATCGGCCTGCTTCAACACTGAGCTAGGGTCCGAGTAGACTGATACGTCAGAAGAAAACTTGATCACCACACCCTCATCAAGCGGAATATCACGCAAAACGAAGACAACTATGGAACAATGCACTTAAAGCAGCAAAACAAGCGAAGCAAAACAAGAAGAACAAAGGGGAAAAACTCACCAGAAATTTTTGAAGTTGAAGATTTGGCTGAAAAGGTTGAGCAAAAGCAAAGAAATTGTCCATTTTCTTCTTCAAAGCCAAATAAAGCCTGGAGCAAGAAACTTCAGTCAAATGATGGAGAGAGATCGAAGATTTAAAATATATAGACCCCAAAAGACACGTGTCTCAAAAAGACCGGGCAAGCCGCTTCCACTGGGGACACACGTCTTAAAGTGACGGGGCATGTCTTTTCAATTGACATTGTCACCTCTTATCACCTCTGGAACTCAAAAGGCACCAATTCGAATTCAATAGAGCTTCGACAAATGCACCCATTTGAAGATCCTGCCATGTCAGCCCTAGAAAAATTCAAAATCTAAAGGGGTTTGATTTTAGCTCTAAAAACCCACTACTAAAGAAGCCCAACCATAGACCAACTACAATGTGTTGCTCGATACTGGCCAATGATCAAACCTTAGAAAGAAAGCAACGTTAATCGTGATCACTTGATATAAAAAATGGCTCGACACAAAATATCGACCTAACAGATAAATATCATTTGCCACCAAAAAATAGGTCGACAAGATCTCGCTTGATACCCGAAAAGCGACCTAGCAGGGCTCCTGATCTCGCTCGATATAAACTATCAACTAGAGATGCACATTTTTCCCCGGGGCCCCAATTCCCCGCATCCCCATCCCCATCCCCATTTGGGGATTTTTTTTGGAGGGAAAATGGGAAAATGGGGGAGGGGGGGGGCAAATTGAAATGGAAATGGGGATGGGGATGGGGGGACCTCTCCCCATCCCCATTTCCCCATTTTCCCCATAATTATATTGAAATGGGGATGGGGACGGGGGGGAGGTCCCCCATCCCCATTTCCTCATTTCCCCATTTCCCCTAAACATATATAAATATAATTATAATATATATTTTTAATTTTTTTTTAATTCTTTGAAAACCCTAACTCCCTAAGTATATATACACATTTACTCTTTAATTTGTTTTTATTTTATTTTATTGAAATGTTTGTTTTTTTAGTTTAATTAATAATTTTTAGTCAAATGGTGAAATTGGGGAACGGGGGAAATGGGGAAATTGGGGAACGGGGAAGAACGGGGAAAAACGGGGAAAATGGGGAATTGGGGATGGGGATGGATATAGGTCCCCCCAAAATTCTTCATCCCCATTTTCCTCAAATGGGGAAATGGGGAGGGATGGGGGAAGGGTCTGGGAAGTGGGGATGGGGATGGGGGGACATATATCCATCCCCATTTCCCAAACGTGCATCTCTACTATCAACCTCAAGTTCGACCCATCAACTATACAACTTGAAGACTTCAAGCTTGAAGAGAATGGGGACAAGCTGCAGTGGTCAAAATATAGATTTACAGCCCAATAGATAGGCTTACAATTAATTAGAGGATAAAAATGTGCCTCAGGCCTATTTGAGTATCATAAAAAGACCCAAAGAGACCAAACTAATAAAACCAGCATGGGCCCAAAACTAGGCCTAACTCGTCAAGGCACCTGACCAAGCTAAACATGTGGTCAAAAACACCTTAAATAAATCACAATCATGTCAAACGTTACGCGAGTCCCAACGTCTGACAAGACCCTTATTGTGAGATTCAAATGAATCAAAACGGGCAATTAAGGGCCCGAGATCCACGCTCTCATAAAGAGCCTGAGTTGTGAAAGCTTCATGGCTTCACTATAAATACAAAATCCCTTCTCAAAGAAAGGAGTCCTAATTTTCTCAACTCATACGCGAAAGCTCTTTGAACATAGCTCCGTAATTCTCTCCCAACATTAATTGATGATCGACCCACGTTGAATCTGGGACCCATCCCATCCAACTCATCAGATCAATCGATAATCAACAAATTACTCGACTCGATATATCAAGCAAAACGGGTTGTCATTTCAAAACTCATATTAATTGACTTCAATCTTACAATATACTGACTTGAGCGTCGGAGAATCCTCATAAGGGAACACCCTCTCTTATGGTTTGCCACAGCTCTATTTTTTCTCGTTTTGCAGGTTACCAGTGCCCACCTTCTCAATCTCAAATTAATTGTAAATCCGATCGACTACAATTAGTAAAGAAATATTATACAAGCAAATTATACATGTTTTTTTTTTTTATATAAGACATGTTGTGGTGTTGACTTTCAAATGATTTATAGTTAATTTTCTAGGTTTATAATTTAATATTTTCTAGTTTGTTATTAACACATCTTTTTTTTATCGTGGTGCAAAATAAATAAAGATCTCAACTATTACTTCTAATAAACTTTTTTATCAACTCGTCTCTGGGCTTAAATATATACATATATATACATAAATTCTATTATCAGTTCGAACTGACAAAAGTTAAATTAGTTCCTTGCATGTGAACCACTGGATTTAAATATTTGGACTTGGCTGTATGCACTTATCAGTCAAAGTATTTAAATCCAGTGGCCCACATACAAGGAACTAATATAACTTTTGTCAGTTCGAACTAATAATAGAAAGACTGTATGTATATATATATTGGGATGGTTACACAAGTGCACGAGAATTTTTCAGAAAACACATAAATGAACACTCATGGTCTTTATTAATGAATTCATCTTACTCATCCATTCATCTTTTTTGATCAATTGAAATCTTTAATTGGAATTTGGAATCAATGAATTTGAAGTCAACTTCAATTTTCCATAACCAATGGCATAGGAGACTCAAGTTACAACTTCTGCTTTGAAGTTGTAATTCCTAAGCCTTGATTTCAGGCACCCAAATGCCCAAAAATTATTTGTACCCAATTAGGATTTAGCCCTTCCTTTTAACAATAATCTATACAACTCAAATAACCGTCAAAGTGATTTGTAATTATCACGTGAGTCAGCTCATAAAAATTATACCGTAAAAACAAATCACCTAGAAAAACATCAATCAAAGTTAACAAATGAATAAAAGCACAAAAATGACAAAACCATGTAATGTTTTATTGCAAGACAACAAATCATATTACCTTAGATGCAACCCATAAAAATCATTAATATTTACATTTATTTTCCACATTTGGTACTATCTTTCAAAGAAAAAGATTGTGTAAGTGCAATGTTTTATTAGCAAAACGGTCCATATAAATATGAATGTGATCTACGCATCTAAAACTATCTCAATATTGCCACATTCGAATTCGACCAATGGCAATTCCATGTTTGCGTTCAGCAGAATGTATTTCCCATTCTAACATGAAGCAATTTGTTTCGTATTATGAGATGGGACTAATGCATAAAAATTAAAATTCATATCGAACTATATGTTCTTTGAGTTTTACAGTAATCTACACGAGAAAGCATAATCGAGTTTTTAAAAGCCACTATGTGTCTCCACATTGATTGGTATAATTACCTTCATTTTGACAGCCAGTTCCTTTAAGCTCAATGTGACCAGGAAGCAACCTTGTTGGATGAACAATTTGACTACTTGCAGAGGACCCTGAAGAAAACGAGGGTGGTCAAAATGGCCACTTGTGGGAATTTACAGTTGAAGCTGGGAAATTCAATACTTGGTGGCTAGACCTTAGAGAACTAGTAGCAGCCGGTGTATCTTTATCTACCATCTGGTCTAACTCTTGATGGATAAACTGCGCCTCATTGACATCCCCTCGAGCAACACTCCGACTTTTCTCTCCAGCTGTCCTAACACCGGAAGTTGCATAGTTAAGCCAGGGCTGCCTGAAGGATTGTGGCAGATTCATCATGGGGGTATGTGCAGTACAATGAGCACTACCATTGCTTTCAGCTTCTGAAACATCAACTGGCTTATTTGATTTGGTTTCCGGTTGCTGCTTATCTTTCTCCGATGAAGTTACTTCACCTGAATCAATTCTAACTGCTGGAGAAGTGCGGCCTGCAGGAATTGTAGTAGTCGGAAATGCTTTCTCCGGAGGGACAGCTGGGGTATAATTAGACGGAAGCAGATCATCCCAATTCTCCAAGAGTTCCTTGTAGACTTTTCTGAGGGTGACCTCGGTCAGACCTGTTACCTTACAAATCTCTGCCTGAGTCTTGCGTTTGTCTTCCAATTGGCAAGCCAGATATATAGCTGCTGCAGAGATGCTTATGGGGTTTCGCCGAGTGCAGAAGCACTTGTTGATCACAACTTCTCCTATGTGAGTTGCAAGCTCCTGGGAAAAGTACACAAGAGTCAATCATGGCCAAGGTTTGATCAAGAGGAATGTAGTCCAACAATGTAATATTCTAAAACAATCAATATGAAGCAAGTTAATTACAAAATTTAAATGTCATTGACACAGACAAACGTAATCTTCTAAAACAATCGATATGAAGTAAGTTAATTGCAAAATTTCAATGTCATCAACACGGACAAACGTATATATCAATATTTTCTAAGTTCCATCATGCTGCCAGTACTATGAGGATATCGGGAATATGCAACAATCTTTCGTCTATATATTTTAGTTTATATAATTCTAGAAAGTCCAAAACATTCTTATAATTCTCAACGGATATTCAGGTTTGCACGTTCGTATCATCTCTCATTTAGTAATTTAAATATAATCTAACCAAAAGAAGGCCTACAAGATTTTCGATTACCAACTACAACAACTAAAATGACAAGGTTCAAGTAGTGACTTGTGATCAAGAAGGTACCTGCGCAGATTTGTTCAGTTGAAGAAGGGTGCAAAATCTCGGCATATGAACTGATATAGAATTGCTATTAATGGGTTGACTTAGTTGTAAAGCTTCTCCAAGTATCTTGATGTATTTCCCAATCTCTTTCTGAGGTACATTCGCCGCAATCGAAATTTCCTGTGATATTATTAAAGCACATATTCAAGTTAAACACACACTGCAAACAATACACTTCACTTGTATTCAACACCATACAATTTTTAACTACAATTCAATAGCAATATATACAAGCAATTTTAAAACGAG
Organism: Acer yangbiense; assembly: GCA_008009225.1. Lineage (NCBI taxonomy): Eukaryota > Viridiplantae > Streptophyta > Magnoliopsida > Sapindales > Sapindaceae > Acer > Acer yangbiense. The sequence continues at coordinate 4,231,006 of CM017766.1, read as the reverse complement.
AATTGCTAATTCAACAATAATTAGAAATAAATAAATAATAAAAATACCTGGAGGGTTCTGGGCTCTTGGGCTTCTCTAATGGCTTGAACAAGAGCAGCAGTAGCAAGAGCTTCGACGCTGCGGTTCCTTAAACAAGTAGCAGAACAACAGTCTCTAAACAACTGAAAAGCGTGATTGGATATATCGTAATCTAACCCCAGAATCGACGACACGTCGATTATTTGCATATAAGCTCTCAAGTTGTCTACAACAACGGTCGGCGATGCAGGCGCTGACGAAGAAGAAGACGAGGACGAGGACGAGGAAGAGAGAAGTTCGAAGGTGCGTTCGAGCTCGGCGAGGTGGCCGGAGAAGGAGAGCGATGAGCGGAGGAAGAGGGGGCTGGACTCGAGGGACCAGGTGGAGAAGGCAGTGATGAAGCCGGTGGACTCGAAGGGGTCTTCTTCGTCGTCATCTCCGCCGTCGCCGTTGCGGTGTTGGTGGTTGATGGTGGGGAGATCGGAGGTGACGAGGCAGAGAGGGTTGTCTTGGGCACGGAGGTGGAAGAGATGGTGGTATTGGGACTGGCGCTCTTCCACGACACGGCCGCATGAACTGCACTCTGTGATTGACCGCCCTGTGCTTGTGGTGGCGCACCGCCCCTGCGTCCCCGAACAGTACGGACACTTCATTTTGGTTCTTCTTTTCTTATTTTGTTAAATTATATGGACCAATTTACCAAACAACCCAAGACCTATATAACCATTGTGAACAAATCTGAGAAAGATTTATTATCCATTTAAATTCATAATATTCCATGATTACTTTTTTTTGGTTGGATAATTTCTTATTTACTTTTTTTTCACTGAAAAAAAAAAAAAAACCTTCTTCCGGATTAAATTTTTATTTAAAAAGTACTTTCTGTTTATTTTAACTTAAACCTATAAAATGAACAATAAACTATTTGTATGATCCCGAGGTTATTTTAATTATAAATTTTCAGATGCAGAATTTCCCGTACGGAATCTTCAATTGCTACCGGCAGTAATTTAATAGCTATTGATCATAATCCAATAGGTATCGGTAACAATCCAATAACTACCGATAGAAATCGAGGATTCAATACCGAAAATCCAGCACCCGATAATCCTTCTATTTTAACAATGCCATGAAATATACTCTCAAAAACACTATAAACACACTATTAAGTCTCATGAAGAATTCCAGTCGAACAAGAATACAAGAAATTGCTTATCAACTATCAAAAGAAAAATTCTCAGACATTTAGTGGATGTCATCAACTTACAGTGGAAACTCAAAAGTTCAAAGTATGGTTTCAAAATTCTTTCACTTCAATTTATACTAGGGAGTAGAGACTAATGAAAAAAATCTCACTTGAATTGATATGTTCAAATGGTTGTTTTACTCTACCACCCACTACACAATATCGTGTCGGCAAAAAATTGGAAGAATGAGGACCTAATTAAATACATAATTTGTCCCTGTTGAAAAAACATGATGAAAAAAACTGAGTATAATTTTTAGCCCAATCACTGCTTCCTTTCTTCTAACATTGGGAAGCACAGGAGCAAAATGAACATCCGTGGGCGTGATCTCGGATCCATGGTATTCTTCGCATCATCGACTTGTCCCTGTTGAGGCTACCACTGCCCTGCCTTTCTCAGATAGTTTCAGACTCTTACTTAATTGTTGTGCACTCTGAAAATGTAAATAGGAAATCAGAGAGCCAAAACAGTTATGTTAGAAATTTGTAAATGCATGGAATAAAACCAAACCCGAATTCTAATTCAAAAATGAGCATGAGAAGAGCATGTTTGTCTCAATTATCAAAGGAATACTCATCAATGATAGAAGAGGTTACGGAAATAATATACAAATAAATTTTCCATCGAAGATATTAGATATACTATTTCTCTGGGATAATCCAAGAGTATTAATGATGATTCGACTCATCAATGTTACAATACTGATCCTAATTCCTACATGTTTCAGGCCAACAGGTTTAGAAAATTAAAAATTCCTACGGTTCATTTTTGTAATAATATTGACATACATCTGTGGAGCCAGAACCCACCAAGTCAGAATATCAAAATGTAGATTGTTACTGCCTTCACGAATTATAACAATTGTTGGGAGCTATTACAAAAATTGATGGCAAAGCGCGAATATGCTAGAAGTTATGTTATATCAAGAGAATTGCAAACATAGCAGGTAAGTCCTTAGCTTCAAATAGAGTAACAGACATTCTAACTTACTGTCAATTCATGTGAAAGGTCTCTTTTGATAAATAACAAACTTAATAGAAAATTGCCAAAAGAAGAAAAAAGAGGATCAAGAGGAACAAGGGAGCACTTTAACAACAATAGAATAAAGCTACAAAATCCAACATATCCATGTACACTAAGAAAGTACTTAAAATATAAGCGCAGGTAAATTCGGATAACAAAAGAGGTTCCTTAAAATCCCAGACTTAAGTAGAATTTCTACACGCTCAAAAATTTTGCAGCCATAAATCTCACAGCAAATAGGTTGGGACAGTCCTCCTTTCAAAACAAATCAAACCTCATCCTTCAATTTCCCTCCAACTTGATAGCATTCCATCAATATTTCAGGCAAGACCAAATAGATATTGCAATCTTAGTAGCAATTGGACAGCAAAGAAGAAGATTATCCATGGTTTCTCTATTCCTTTTACATGAATTATATCAACTAATCTCAGACTGCTAACCTTTTTACTAAAAAAGCAACCCCTTCTATTAGCCTAGTTAGCCAAACAATCTTCCAAGAGAAATTTGAAGTTGTGATCTTACTTAAAGCAGTGAATAAGGACTTAGCCAAAAACATATTCCCCTAGAAGTGTTCAACGCAACACATCCTCCAAGACAAAAACTCATGGGACAGGATATCCCCCTCTCCCTACACAAATCTTCATACTCCTTAGGTAACTAATGTACAGTATTAGATCGATCAAATATGTACCAGCATCCACTTATCCCACCTTCATATAGCCTCAACTCTTCTATAATGTTTCCATTACTATACTCAATTCGGTCTAACAAAACTTCACAGCACTTCTAGGTTTTTTTGACAGAGATAATCGACCTAAAATTCAACGTCAATGTCTTCAATCTGTGAACTATATAAGGTATTAAGGAATCATCTAGTCCACTTTCTTCCACATCACAACCTCCTGTCCAATTCTATGAAATCCTAGTTGATTTAACATAAAACATGGGATTGCAAAGCCAGAATGGCCAGGACACTCATATCAACAGATTCAACACGTGATTTTGCAGCTTATTGATAATTATATCAAACAAAGACACATGTTCACATAAATTTTATTTGAGGAGGAACTTTTGGCCAAATTAGAGGGGGAGATGAAGATGGTAAATGTACACAATTTGCCTACAATAAAAAGCATATGCTTGCAAGTATGCAATGGCGAGGAAAAATACTGATGACTCCCAAGAGCTCTTATTAACAGAGTCGTTGGCACTTCAATTCGGACTCATCCATTCCATTAAGGGTTATAGAATGAATCGAGGGTAAGGTTCATTCACGTAAGAAGTAAGTTGGGTTTAGAATGTTGTGAGGCGGTTCAGTTCCTAAATTTAGGACCTGATGTCACAGCCTCATATCAAGCGCAATCAGCTTGAGCTTGTTTCTTCAGGATTTCATAGAGAAAAAATCATTAATAGCTAACAAACTCCACACCTTCTAACAGCCACTTCTTCTATCTTAACAAGAATGTTTCAGAAGGATTACTACAGAGACAGCTTCACTGGTCCTCATCCAGATGCTACCAACGTGGGTATCAGATCACAATTCAAACTCTCCGGCCATACAAGAAAGCAATTACCCATACTACTTGAGACAGTCGGCTACTATGATATGTATAAGTATGATTTATGAACGCTAAATGAAAATTGATTTTGTAGATTGGTAGACCATCCAAGTATCCAGTATCCAGTATCCAGTTAAATTTACACAGTACTCAGAATGCCCAAATGGACTGTACCGATTAACACTCTCAGCTAGGTTCAGTCTGCTAGATGCCTAAACCAACTGTTTTTAGCTTGAATTTAAATCTCACGAAGCTAAGTCAGATGTTGTGTTCCAAACTAAACTGCATTGAAAAGGTTTTCAGTCAAAAACCACTTAATTCATATCACTAAAAGATCCACTAACCAGTAAGATAATAAATGGATCAGATCTGAAATTAATGAATACTAGACTAGTTTTTAGTAAGTTCCATATTCATTAGACTATTGAACATTAACAAACAAAATGACAATTGAAACAAGCATATTAGAAGTGAAAAAATAGAAGCATAACAACCACCACAAATTTCGATATCTAAAGAAAATAAATCCTGACCGTAGAGTGGAAAGGAGGCGGATCAAGATCAACGGAGCCAACAGACATCTTAGCGATCTCACTGATAGCTTCTTCTCTAAACCCAGGCACATCACTGGTCAACTCCTCGTACGCAGCTTCGAACGCCTTCTGCCAAAATCTTGGTAATCTGATCCGACGGTTGTTCGTGTACACATCCCACATACGCTTCACCACCTTCTCTCTCTCCTCCATTTCCTATCAAAAACCAAAAATCAATCAACATAAATAAATAAAACACACATCAATACACATACATAATATAGCTACTCGTGTGTATCACTTACAAGGACGTCTAGATCGTCGTGAATTGGACTATCGAGATCGTCGGATAGACGGTTGAGATTTCCCGCCGACCAACGGAGAGTAACGGTGCCGGTGAATATCGACCAGAATGCTAACAACAAAATGGCCGCTAACGCCCAAAACTTGTAACGGCCTTTGCCGAACACAGTCGAATCCGAGCTCTGCTTCCTCACAATCGCCGTCGTTGTTGGGATAGTGTCGTCATCCTTCATTTCGACGAAACCGGAAACGGAAACAAATGGAGATGGTTTCGATTTGTTTCCGGATTCGAACACTCTGTGAACAAATTTGGATTTGGAAAACGATTCTTGATCCAACGGTTTGATTTGATTTGATTTGATTTGATTTGATGTTTTTTTTCTTTTCTGATTTAGGGAAGGGATTGGAAGGCGACGGTGATTTAATTAATTAATATGTTTTGTGGACCACCGTATTGAAATCTCCAGTTCTATGGGTTGTTGGGTTTGTTGACTTCTCCTTATACTTCCTCTTGATGAGCCAGTGGCGGGATAATCTTGGCCGTTGATCTATGTCAAAGCGTTGTTCCACTCGATTAGAACTTTAGAAGCAACCGACAAAGCACGACATCGTTTTGTATAGACTTATCGCTTATTAAAAAACGGTTTGTGGAATCAACAAACTTCAACCGGAAGACGAGATGAAATTGTTCCAGTGGTAAATCCCTAACACATACACCACGTGCAGGTTCAAGTTTTCCCTATTTTCCAACTATTTATGTAATAGTTTAAGATTTCAAGTAGAAGATATTCTTCGAATATTCTCTTTCTTCCCGTTTTTTATTGTTTCTCAACAATTAACATAATATTATAATAAGTTAATAAATTATGAAATTAGTACATTAAAAAATTAAATGTGATTAACTAAAATATTGATATTATTATTAAGTTAACTTAAACATTACGTTTCATAAATAAATAAATAATTAAAAAAAACATAAAAATAAAAGTACATATTGATCATAGTTGTAATTTATGTTGTATTTTCCCTTAATTTTACTGTTTCCCAATTAGTGATAATTTATTTAATCATTATGAAGTTTTTAATGTTTTTAATGTTGTATTTTTCTTTTAATTTTAGTGTTTTCAAATTAGCGATTTAAAAAAAAATATATAGTATAATTTTTGTAGTATATACTTAATTTTAGTTTATTATAAATGTTAATGTAAATAATAATTAAATTAAAACAAATAAAAATTTAAATAAAATTATTAAAAAATAAAAATGGATACAATTGGAATAAACTTAATTGAATAAGGGTAAAACTATGATTAAATAAAACTTTAAAATAATAAAAAGGGATACAATTGAAATATTTTTTATTGAATAAGGTTAAAACTTTAATAAAACAAAAGTTAAGGTATTAACAAAAAAAAAAAAAAAAAGAGGAAAACTACTTCAATTATACCGTGTTGCGCCAAATCTAGTGCAACATTGTATACATACCCAATTTGACGTGGCTTTTTAAAAGCTGGGTTGGAGTGGGTTTTTTGCTTCATTTTTGTGTTTTAGAGTTTGGTTGGAGTTGCTTTTAGATTTCTAACGTTATTGAAATTCAATCTAAACTCTTAAAGATTTGTATGGAATTAAAAAGTTTAGGTGTATTCAATATAAACTTTTAAAAACTCTATAAAAGTCATAAGATATTCAATCATGGCTTTTAAAAACTTTTAAAAAGAATATAAAAGTCAATCATGACTTTTAAAAGTCTATAAAAGTTTAGAAGTATTCAAAATGTCAATAATTTTTAATGACTTTAAAATGTCAACGACGTTTAATGACTTTTAGTTATATCAAATCATAAATTTCTCTTTCACTCACACCAAAGACTTTGGATGACTTTGGATAACTTTTACTTGAGGAAAAAAATAAACATTAAACTGCTTGATGAAACATGTGACATTTTATTTTCTAATAAATAAAAAAAGAGCACATTCATTCTTATTAACAAAATTCACAAACAAAATAAAGATGTCATTTTTTTTATAAAAAACCTTTTAAAATGAATAAATTATGAAAAAAAGGAATCATACAAACATTAGAGATTTATAACCAAAAAAAAAAAAAAAACTGAAAAATAATATAAAAAACTATTCATCGACTATGCAATTAAAAACAATAGATTTCATTTTTTTTTTACCTTTATTTTCAAAGCAACTAAACAATATTAAAACAAATCAAACGAACATCATTTTTGTTAATTAAAAATAATAAAAGACAAAAATCGCTACTCAACCATGCCAATGTGCCATAATCAAAGTCACATATGAGTATTGTTCCATGTAATTATAATCAATATCAAACTATCCACTTTTAGGCATAAGTCTTGTTCAACAACTGAGTACGGTTTTTAGGTTTTATCTTTAGTAACTTGAATTAATTTTGGGTAGATTTTTTTATACCCATTGTCATGCTTTTCGTAGATATATGTAGATGTTAATACTATTATCAGTTTGCTACTTTTATTCTAAAAGAAAGCAGAATATAATAATAATAAAAAATAAATTAAAATCACGTATATAGATATGAATACTTTCGTCAAAATTAATTAATGATGATTTTGTTTTTAATTATTTTGGAAAAAAAAAATATTGACATGAGAAATATATATAGTTTTTTTGAAACAAAATATATATTGTATTTAAAAGTCAATGAAAGTCTTTTCAAATGAAAGTCAATGAAAATCTTTTGAAATAAGAGTCTGTAAAAGTTTTTTAAAATAAAAGTCCTGAACACAGTCGGGCATAATCGAGGACAGGTCAAATGGGTCAAGCCGGGTTTTAAATTTTTAAGTCCAAGCGGGCTTGAGAACAGGCATTAAATGTTTTTGTTAGACCCAATCCTGCCAATAAGCCCTGTTCAAACGGCTTTAACTATTTTTATTTATTTTTTATTTTTTTATTTTTTGTAACCTTGTATTTTTCTCCTTCTTTGAGCCCACCCCTTCGAATTCATTGACTTCAAAAGTTAAACCTTGCCCACTTAATCATTGGTCTTGGACACAGACCGACCCATAATTTGAGGCCGGCTTGGGCCATCCTACCTAATTATTATTATTATTTTAAATATTACACAGGGTTTTATTTGGGAGAAAGTCTTGGGTATAGCGTGATGCACGGTGCATCACCCACCATGATGCTGCCATGTCAGCAAATTTGCTGATGTGGCAGCATCAGGGTGGGCGATAGACCGTGCATCGGATGTACCCAAGTTTTAGCCTTTATTTAGAGGGAGATGACTTAAACCCATAACCTTGTGGTGCAGTTGTGAGAGATTTACTACCAAATCAATTTCATCTCATCCCATTCCACCTATTTAATACCTCTATTTATGAGAGTAAAATGATATGTCATTCGTTCTTTAAGAGATTGAATGAGAAAATAATACCATTAACTTGCTGAAAAAAAAAAAAGATAAATAAAAATTGTAAGGTTTAATAGTCATATAGTTGGTTGCAAACTTGCAATATTTTATTCATCTAGGTCAGACCCATCCAATTTATACAAACGATTGACTTAAATCAAATGAAGTAAATATTGATAATTTTTTAGATGGGTTCAAAATTTTTTTGTCACTATTTGGGGCACTTTTTGTAAGACAATCACCACATTACTAATTTAAGTTTAAAAGGCACCTATTTAGGTGACCAGACAAAAATACCCCTTTTTATCACTTTGTGTCTTTTGCAAACGTTGAGAGAAAACCTTTTTGAACATTTTCGTGCATTTTCGAGCCTTTTTACATTGTTCGAGCCTTTTAATGCATATTTCGAGCCTTTTAAACAGTTATCCGAGAAAGAAGAGGAGAGAGATCGAGAAAGATGGAGATGGTGTCTGGTGTCATGGTGTGTGAGAGTGATGACTGATGATGATCGAGTGAGAGAAAAAGAAAGATTTAGTTTTTTTGTATATTTTAATTTTAAAATATATAAAATTGAAAGTTGAAATCGAAGATGAAAATCAGGCTTGGACGAGATATTTGGAACCAGGGAGGCAACGATGAAGATAAGTGTTGTTGGCAATAATGGTGGTGGTGGTGATGGCTTTTTCTGGGTTTTACAGTAATCGTGCCTTTGTTTGAAAAAATGGTAATGATCATGTGTTTGCCTTTGTTTTGATGGAAAACAATTCGAGCCTTTTTGTACAGATGAATCGTGCCTTTTTGTACATGAATCGTGCCTTTTTTGTACAGTAATGGTGGTGTGACTTTTGGTGAAAAAAAAATGGTGGTTATGGATGCCTGGGTTTTGAAAAAAATTCGAGCCTTTTTGTACATGAATCGAGCCTTGGGTTTGTACAGTAATCGTGCTTTTTGACTCTAAACCAAAAAGATCGTGCAGAGAATTTTAATGAGGGCTTAAAAAAATCGAGCCTTTTTGTACATGAATCGTGCCTTTTTGTACATGAATCGAGCCTTTTTGTACAATAATCGAGCCTTTTTGAAAAAAAAAAAAATTTTCATGCTCTTTTAAAAAAATTCGAGCTTTTTTGTACATGAATTGAGCCTTGATTTGTACATGAATCGAGCCTTTAGAATTGTACATGAATCGTGCCTTTTTGTACATGAATCGTGCCTTTAGTTGAAATTTAAATGATTTATAATGGGGGTTTGAGTCTGGAATTTTGTACGATGATGATCGATGGCCTTGGGATAATGATGGTTGTGGGATGATGAAGATGATGATGGCCTTTTTGATGAAGGAATCGTGCTTTTTTATTTTTTAATTTCTTTTTGAGTTTAAAAAAAAAATTTCGTGCCTTTTTGTTTTTTAATTATTTGTAAAAATTTGAGCCTTTTTGAACTTTTAGGGGTTTTCGAGCCTTTTATAGATTCTGAGCCTTTTCAACAGTGTATGAAGTCTAAGGCTCTGAACCAAGTATGAAAATGCTCGAACCTAGTATCAAAATTCACACAAACCAGGGGAGGTTGGTGTAATTCTTCTTTTAAGTATTACACGGGGTTTTAAATTTGGGAAAAAAAAAAAAAAAAAGCTCGGGGGCGTGATGCACGGTGCATCACCCACGATGCTGACCATGTCAGCAGCTCGACACCGCGAGCTCAGCGGTGGAGCGATCGACCCCCGAATGCGTCGGATGTATCCAAGTTTTAGCGCTTTACTTAAACCCATAACCTTGTGGGTGCATGTTTTGATGAGATTTACTACCAAATCAATTTCATCTCATCCCATTCCACCTTGTTAATACCTCTATGAGAGTAAGATGAAAGAAGAGATTGAATGAGTAATACTCATTAACTTGAAAAATTCAAAGTAAGAGAATGTGTAAAGTAAGGGCATTTTTGTCCGTTCACCATAATATGTGCAAACTTGCAATATTTTATTCATCTAGGTCAGACCCATCCAATTTATACAAACGATTGACTTAAATCAAATGAAGTAAATATTGATACTTTTTTAGATATATTACTGATATTTTTTATATTGGGATTTGGGAGGGTATTGCTATAAAAAAAATATCATTCATTATCTCCGATATTTTAAAAATATTGATCATATTTCCGATACCTTTATTCAAAAAATTTCGTATTTTCGCCCTATATTTACTTCAAAAAATATTGGTCATATTTCCGATACCTTTATCCAAATTTTTCTGTATTTTCACCCTATATTTACTTCAATGCTTAAATCTCTCTCTCTCTATATATATATATATATATTAATAATTTCTCTTTAAAAAAATCAAGTAACATTAAATTCATTAAAGTATTAATAAAATGATTCGATTATAAATCAACCCAAAAAAAATAAAAAATACAGAAATTCTTTTGAGCCTTGATATTAAAATCCATATTAGATCTATTGATTTTGGCTTAAAACAATTTTCCTTGAACGAATATGGTGTCACCAAAATGCTCATTCAATTTTTAATTATATCAAAAAATTCAGTCATTCTATTATCAGTTCGAACTGACAATAAATATGTCAGGACGAAGAATGTGGACCACAGATTATGAAGAAGTTTTGACAAGTGCATACACTTTGAGTCAAAGTATATAAATCTAGTGATCCACATTTTTCGTCCTGATATATTTATTGTTAGTTCGAACTGATAATAGAAAATCTGATCAAAAAATTTCCCAAATTTTTATTATTTACACATATTTCTCATACCATGCTCGTATATATATATCCAATAATTCTACATTTTCACGTCCGTCGTCGGCGGCGTGAAGTGAACAGCAGACAAGCCCCAGACATTGAAATCGACCTCTTCAATCTTCCACCTCTCCTCAATCTCTCTCTTATGATTCGCAGACCGCTCTCCGTATCTGAAAACCGTGACGCGTGTCCTGCCGCCGTGAGCAATGTTGACGCCGTCAACATACTTGTAATCCTCCATGATAGATTCGGTGCTTGTCTCCCAAAAGACCTCGTTGTCGTCTTTGGTTTTCATGCTCAACAACCTCGAGTCCTCGAATTGAATCATGAGACCGGACCTCTGGCAGAAGTATCCCCAGATGGTGTGGTGGATGATCTCGTAATTGGGCCCGCTTTGGGCTTCTCGAATGGCTGGGCTCGTCTCCAGCTTCAATATAAAACAGTCTATGTTGCCTATAATCTTCTCTCCGATGCATGTCGCGTCTAGAAATAAATTGGCTGTTGACCTTGGATCCAACCCCTGCCAAATTACTCAATATTAATAATGTCTAGGTTTTTGAAGGAAACATAACCGACAATCTCATAATTTATAACGTAGATACCATCGAGTCAATCTCGTCTTATCATAATTTTTGATATTGATATTGAACTCGAGGTAAATAATATTTCAATAATGGTTGACCCTATATACAAGTATCATTTTTTTTTTTTTTTTTATAACTATTACTGTCTTTCAGGATTTAGGAAGATAACATGACTCAAATCACAACATCTTGAATGTACGTGTGAGAGATTTATCGTTGAGTTAATCTCATATAGTATAATATCATCTTCTATTTGTCTAATAATAATAATAATAATAATAATTTAGCTTAAAAGCAGTAATGATGGAGGTGGTAAAGTACCTGTAAGAAACGACGGAGGGGTCTTGGGGGGCCAGTGGTGACAGGTGATAGTTGGTTGGAGGAGAGCCGCCATGAGAGGTTGCCATTGCTGCCACAAACGACTTTGCAACCAGACACAACGAGTTCTAAGCACCATAAATCAGGGTCTTTCTGCCACAGAACGAAACCACCGGCTTCGTCGGAGGACTTCACATTCTTGCTTTGGTCGCTTTGGTGAAACTCCGTCGCCTTGATTTTCACTTGCCCTGTAACGCACATGCTGTGCACTGCGTTTAGTGCCGTTGGCCCTCCCATGGCCGCTATGTACTGTTGCACTATGTATTTTGCTGTCGAAGCTTGCTGATGATAAATATAATTATAAATTTATAATTACTACTTGCTTTAGAATAATTCATTTTTTTTTTTCTTTTGGAATTCAATCATATATTCATATTTAACTATTTTTTTTTTTAGTAAACATTAAACTTTATTTTGACTTTTTATTATTATTATTATTATTTCTATGGGTTTCTATTTTCTAGTGCATGCATAGACCAAAATTTTGTATTAAAGGAATATAATTTTATGTCTAGATTTTCCTAGACAATCATTCAATAAAACCAAAAATAGAAGCACCTCCAATGTAAAAGTGGTTTGCATAACAACAATGTCAAGAGACATGTTTCCTATATGATATAAAAATAGACTTGATAGACAATCAACTCAAAATTTAGTCTTCAATGCTTCCGTCTAAAACATTTTTTATTATTTTTTTATTTTTATAATGATGTCTCCATTTTTTTTTCTTGTTTTATTTTTTATTTTATTTTCTTACAAAAAATAGATGAAAAATGAAGGTAAGTTTTAAGTTATTGCTGAGTCAACCGAAAAAAAAGATGTATAACAGATCATCTGAAAATAGACAGTCATGTTGATAATGTTTAATATATTTTTTTGCCACTTCAACTTGATGTTGAATATGCACAACTGCATTGGAGAAAGATTTATTAATAAAATGTCTATTAATCCTACGTGACATTTTTTTTTTTTTTTTTTTTTTCACAAACTACTCTTACATCAGATATGCTTGAAGGATGATGTTGAGGATTTATATACATATATTGGATCGTATAGTATTACTTCACACATACAAAATTAAGAACATAATCCAAACACGATTTTTGCACCACAAGAGCTCTAACCAATTAGATTATCCCTTTAAGATTTTGTAAATTAGGATTTAATACCACTTTGAAAAACTATATTTCCCAATTCTAAAACTACCCACAAAACTCAAATGTCTGGTTTTCCTAATTAAACACTACATGAACAAAAAGAAAGAAAGAAAGAAAGAAAATCTGAACAAAAGAAGAGAGTTGAAAATTGAAATGCTTACTATGGAACTATCTTTAACAGGCTTGTGAACAGAATGGCCCAATTGGACCTGAAGAGGAATAAGAGGAGATCCAACAAGGTAAAGCAAGAAACGCAGCTCATTAATCCTTCCAGTAATTGCAGGTTGTGACCATTTATCAGAAGTTTGTGCTCTCATCCATGTCAACATGTTCTGCAATCTCAACTGAGGATTGCTTCCCATGCTGCTGAACATTTCTTCCGGTATCGGTACCTCCAGAACCGTCTCCAGGCCATCTTCTTTGTCGATGTTCGGACAAAGTTTCCTCATGAAAAAACAAAAAAATTAATTGATTAAAAGAGATTGGAGAATGCAATAAACAAATTTATGTTTGTGTGTTTTTGATTTTTTGATTTTTTTTTTTTTTTTCTGAATGGTTGATTAATGTAGTTTTGATTTCTATTTTGTGTTAAGGCAATACTTGAGGATGGAAAAAAGGTTTGCTATGGGCTCTCCTTGCTTGTAGGTTTCTTGTGGGCAGGATTAATTTGTAGCTACATTTTATTTTCTATTTTTAAGGAATCTTTTGCAAATATTTCTTGTAAGTTTATGATTTATGAATTACATTGAAAGAAAAATATTACATTAATAAAACATAGAAAAAAACAATTGAAGAATGAAAGTTTTAACAAATTCCATTTGTGCCAAAACAGAAACCCTTTACCCTTTGAAGAATGGTTAATTTTCATTTTTAAAAAGTTAATGGAAAGGAAGTAATCAAATGCTTAATTTTAGAATCCTGTGATGCATTGATCTAAGCTTAAATATTATTTTCTCAAATAAATAATATCAAGTTTTTAAAATAACACCTAACAAAATAATATAAATTATAAAAATGAATTTTACCCAGAAAAATGACATGTTCAAAGAAACAAAATAAATATATATATTTTTTTTCATATCACATGATAATACAATTCAAAATAAAAACAAAAACCCTCAAATTATGATATAAGTGGGAATTCGATCTCAATTAACTCTTACTGTGAATTTAATTACTCTTTAGTGTTTATAAGTTGATGCTCCCCATTCTCTGTGCTAATGATAGCAAGCAGATCACATTGGACCAAAAGGGTCTTTATATTATGGGCCATCTCTACATGAAAATCCAGCTCACTTAAAATTCATTAAAAATAAAAATAAAAATAAATAAATAAATAAAAAGGAAAAATTTAACACGAATTCCACAATTTTTACGATTTGTTACCTTTTTTTTAAATGTTTTTATCATATTCATTATATCGGTCCCGTTCTGGTCAGGACGCACTAATGTGACTACATCAATACCAATACATGTGAACCACTGATTATGGAAAAATTTTGATAAGTGCATACAATTTGACTCAAAGTATGTAAATCTAATAATCCACATTCAACGTACTGATGAAGTTATATCGGTGTGCATTGACTTGAACATTTCTATTTATTATATATATTAAAATTCATCACTTTTTAATCGTTCCGTTAATGAAACATTAGTATACAATGCACACATTAAAAATTACGGAGGTTATCAAACGAATTCATTTCTTTCAAAACAAAAATAAATAATAATTTACGAATTCGTATTATTACTACTGAGACCATAGTATAATATTTTTCTAATAAATACAGATTAATTCACAATGCACACATTAAAAATTAAAACCCTCCTATATTTTTTTAACCGATTAATTTATCTCTCCAAACAACATTAACTAAACTAGCTAGTATTATCACCGTGGTTACGCATCTGCACTTCGTTTCTTTGTTGAATTTCTACTCCGCCATTATTTTTTATCCGACCACCACCGCGGCCTCTGGTGAAGAGTGTCTCCATCTCTTCCAACGACTTCCCTTTAGTCTCCGGCAAAAGAAAATAGAAGAACCACCAAGCCATCACAGATATACCAGCGAACATGAAAAAGGCCCCTCCAATAGTAATAGCTTTAGAAAGTGAAAGGAAAGTCATTGAAATTATAGCGTTCATCAATCTGTTCACTGCAACTCCAATTGCCATTCCTTGTGCTCTAAGTTTCAAAGGGAATATCTCGGAACTATAGACCCATGTGATCGGAGCGATACCGATTGAAAAGAAAGCTAAGAATGTGTAGGTAGCGACAATGCTTAAAATCAGAGCCCATAAAAGCTGATGTTCTACATTCTCCGTCATTGTTAAACTGAAACCTAACGTTGTTAGAGCTACAATTACACCACTTGTGCTTATCAACAACAGCTTTCTTCTTCCAACTTTGTCAAGTAAAAATGTCGCCACCAATATAAATAATGTCTTCGTGACTCCAATCCCAATCGTCGCGAGCAAGAGCTTGTCCTTTCCTTTTATTCCAGCTTTCTTGAATATTCGTGGACCGTACAAGACCACTGCTTCAACGCCCACCGCGTGTTCGAAGAAATGTATACCGATGGCTGCGATCAGAATCCAACGCACGGCTGGTCTTGGCCTCAACAGGAGCTCTTTCCAGACACCTTGACCGCCATTGCTGTTCTTAAGAGGCTCCACAAAGTCTGCTTCACAATTCTCGTCATACCTGTTAGAGAACCCACATATGAAACTAGAAAGATAAGATGAATCCCACATTGAAAGCACACGTAACGAGGGAATATATTAGTAAATGTCACAACACATTAGTCCTTTGAGTTGTAAAACTATCCATCAATATATACACCACTTCTCATAAACACATAAAAAAAAAATTAACAAGTATGGAAATTTAACAGTACCCGGCTGCTTTTTTTATGTCTCGAAAGCGCTTCTCGGCTTCTTCTTCGCTGTTGCAAACTTGTTGCAGAATTTTCTTGGCTTCTCCCAAACGACCTTGCCACACAAGCCACCGTGGCGATTCAGGCATTTTCACGATCCCAAAAGCTAAAACAAATGATGGAATTGCTGCGATTCCAAGCATAAGTCTCCAGCCGAGTTTAAGAGTCAATTTTCCAAAGAAGTAATTGGAAACATAACCTAATAAGATGCCGATACTGATGCATAGCTCGGGGAGAGAGGTTAAAAAACCTCGCGATTTGGAAGACGCGATCTCTGCAGAGTAAACCGGAGCTATCATTAATGCGAATCCGACGCCGATTCCGGCGGTGCACCGACCAGCTAAAAGGACTGCGTAGTTCGGAGCCCACCCCATTAAAACTGCACCCACCAGGAAAATTACGGAGGATAACGTGATGGTGTAACGGCGGCCGATGTAATCAGATGTTCTTCCGGCCATCAACGAACCCACAAGCGCACATATGTTTAGAATTCCGGCGAGAACCTCCACTTTGACGTCTCCGATATTGAGCTCTTCTTTTATGAATATCATGGCCCCACTCATCACACCGGTGTCTGAAAATAGAAAGTTAAAATAATTATAATTGTATATATATATATTTATTCGAAAATTATTTTTATTTTATAATGAGAAATTATTGCAGGACACACCAAATTTTATTAGACATGTGGATGTGATTCGGATAAGAAATTATTATTATTATTATTATTATTTTCAAAATAAATCAACATACACAAAAAGATCAAACCCAATTTCTTATTATTATTATTTTTTTTTTTAAATCTTTAAAGAGTACTGTACATAAATGTTTTCCTGAAACTTTCTGGTTTTAATTTATTTTTTATCCGAAAAAACAAAAAAATTGTGTTGGATTAACAGTCAAACAGACCTAAACTTTTGATTAAAGCATAATTATATTTTAAATCAAAGGAGAATAAGACAATGTTTATAAACTGTTCACAATCACATACAGGAATCTTTTCATGTTCATGATTTGAGATTGTAGGATTTTTTACTTAAACTAACTAAAACCAAAATTTTAGAATCCTGGATCCTGAAATATTGTAATATTTAAAATAAATATATATATTATAAAAAAAAAAAAAACAAATCAAAGAGAAAAGAAGAAACCTACCGTATCCAAAGATGATGGAAATCATAGAAGCAACTATGCAACAGCCACAAGCATACTTGTTAAACTTCTGAGGCTCTCCATGATCATCATCACTCTCCATTGGAACTCCATGCATGCCCATGTTAATCGATATCCGATCGATTCGATGAGTTTCTCTCTGTGTTTGATCAACTAAATCAAAACCAGTATTTGTATCCTTTGAAGCAAAACCTAGCTTGTTTATTTATAGAAGAAGAAGAAGAAGAAGAGGGAGGTATTAGAAAGTAAACATGTACAGCCTGTACCGTACAGAGAGAAGGTTACTTATACAGGGTGGAAAAAAAAAAAACTGGTAAATTAAGTAAGTCAACAAACTTGTTAAAATAATAAAAAAAACAACAAAGAAACAAAGAAACAAACTTGTTATATTATTTTTTTAAGAAAAAAAACAACAAAGAAACAAAGAAACAAACTTGTTATATTATTGACTTGAGAATGAAAATATTTCCATACTTGGAAATTATTCATATCTTTTGGGGAGTCGTAATCTTTCATTGGACTTCTGGCACTTGTGTGAGAATTTATTTTCTTGGCTGTTTAATAATTTTATTTTGGATAAGAATGCCAGCCGATAATATATATCCGACAAGTAGTTTTGATAGGATTTTCTAGTCTGATTTGGCAACTAAAAGTTGGGCAATTTTAAACCTAAATAGTAAACAGAGCTATGTTTTGATATATAAAATCTCCAAGTATTAGCTAAAACGAAGCGTCACCACCCATCTTTATTGTCCATGATGAGAGAGCTTCTTTCACAGCTATGAATGGGAACCAAATCAAGCCCACATCGATCCCAAAAATCCTGGGATCATAGT
Source organism: Acer yangbiense (assembly GCA_008009225.1). Taxonomy (NCBI): domain Eukaryota; kingdom Viridiplantae; phylum Streptophyta; class Magnoliopsida; order Sapindales; family Sapindaceae; genus Acer; species Acer yangbiense. The sequence continues at coordinate 4,213,099 of CM017766.1, read as the reverse complement.
CGTGTTTCTTGCAATCCAATTATATATGTTGTGGATTCCAAACAAATCAAGTTACGAAATATTATCTAACTAAATGACTAGCTTGCAACGTTATGTAACTTCAGCCATGATATTTTGTTTCAGAATTGGCTTGATCAGACAAGGAACCTATAGACTATTTCAATATTTCATGAGTTGCGCAATGCTTGAACTTGATCCATTTGATGATTTTAGTCTGGTTTGAAAATAGACAGGTATTTGAACAGCAATCTAGTGAATATATAATTGAAAAAAAAAAATATAGCTCAACTAAGATTATGTTTTTATAACATAACCCTCTTAGATTAAGCCTGATCACATCTAGTGATGGAGGTTCGAGTTTCACTAGACACATTTTCCAAACATTTATAAGGATTTTTTTTCTCGATATCGTGAGAGTATATATTTACGATTATAAACATATATAAACGTTTATAGTATAGGAAGTCAATTTTTGTTTTTAATTAAAAATTTATAAACGTGTGTCCAACACACACCACTTACATATATACCCTACCCCCAGGCCCCAACTACAAATGTGTCTAGCAATTCTCCAGCTGAATTCTGCAACTTGCACCAGACAAAAGGTCGACCCACTATAAATTAAGTTCACATACACAATCTTCCAAAATGGCAAAATATTAAAAATATTATTTTCGATTATTTGATGGGGAATTAATTACAATTCGTAGCAATCACGATTTTGCTCAAAAGAGTTGACTTGCCAATTAAGGTCTATGCAATTGCTTCAACGCTGCTAATTGTTCTACTAATATCATCATTGCTTTTAACTTTTAAAAAGGTATATATCAGACAAGCACTTCCACAAATACAACTTTTTTTTCGCAAGCACTACAAAATCACAAATACAACCTGAATAAATACATAAAACGAAAGTGGCTAACTTGGGCAGGTGAAATCGCACCAGCAGGTGCTATGTGAGTACAGGAATATAGTACTCATAAACTTTCGCCATTAGTAGGATTCGAGCCATTGAGATGGGAGTCATTTATCTAAGTCCCAAGCTCGTCTATCTACTAGCTGAGCTACACCCATGTTGGCTCTTAAATGTAGACTGTAGTTATGAATATTAAAAAAAAATTCTAATTATATATGCAAAAATATTTTATAAAAAACCATCTATTTTGGTCCTGACAATTCTATTGTAATAGTTGTAATATTTAAATAAATAAATAAATAAAAAGTCTATTTAATGCATGCCTCTATAAAAAAATTCCTGACACTTTTAATGAAGTGTGAAATTCAATCGAAAAAATGTAGATAATTCCTGACACTTTTTCGGACTCAAATCAGCTGTCAAATTTTATGTCCCAATTTGATTGGTTGGATACAAATTGGAACACCAAAATTTGACGGCTGATTTGAGTCCCACGTTTTTCTTCTTTTAGTTTCATGTTAAGTGTATATGGTTTGTTTTGACTTGCAGAAGGAATCTGATATTCTTTTTGAAGAGAAAGAAGTGGAGGGTCAGAGAGTTTTTGGATATGAAATTTCAGAGGTTTGATTTCGAAAATCATGATAATCACTTTTTTAAAATACAAACCATGTTACAATTCTTAATTTGGTCTCTTTGGATCCTCTCAAGAATGTAATTTATGTTACTGCAGAAGGAGAATGAGACTGCTTGTGATGACAAGTATACACACATCATGGTTTCTGCAGAAGGAGTTCACAGAGCCGAGGATGGGTTCATTATGCCGTTCATCGCCCTGAACCACACATCATGCTCTTCAGGAGGCCTCTAAACTACCAGCAGCAGCAGGAGAATCAGGCCCAACAAAGCATGCTCGCCAAGTGATATCTCATTTTACTCTTTCGATGTCCAAAAAAATGGTTGAATAGGAAATGCTTAGTTTGCCTAAAAAATGGTACGGATTTGGCTTCGTTTCTCTCTCCACAAAGCTCGAATCTGAAAACGAACACTTGGGTTATAACGGATAGCACTCAACGAACGTTTTCTTGGTGGTTTTGTCGGTCAAATCACCGGTGGTTATGTCGGTGGCGGCAACTTCGTCAAACTTCGAAGGACGGTTTGAACAAGAAAACGATTTCATTTGGCGACGGATCTTTTGAGAGATCGTACGATCGTCACTTTCCGCATCTTCTGGTGTGGGTGGTGTCGACTCACTTTCTCCAGCATCGGTGGGCGGTGGAGATTTTAAAAATGAGAGAAGTCTGATACTCTGATAGATTGAGAAGATGAAGAGAGAAAGTGACGTGGAGGAAGAAAATAAGGTTGGTAGAGAGAAGACTGATAGATTAAAAATAATATATATTTTTTCTTAAATTGAATGACTTTTTTAGTAATTTTGATAAAAAAAAACAAAAAAAAACTAAATAATTAAAAAAATGGGATATAAATAAATCATTAGAGGTGTGCCAATAGCACCAATCTAAAAATAAAACCCCTCAAATTAAGATATAAGTGGGAATTCGATCTCAATTAATTCTTATTGTGAAATTAATTACTCTTTATATGTTGATGCTCCCCATTCTCGGTGCTAATGATAGCAAACAAATCACATTGGACCAAAAGGGTCTTTATATTATGGGTCATCTCTACATGAAAATCTAGCCCACTTAAAATTCATTATATATATGTATATAATAATAAATATATATATAAAAAAAAGGAAAAATTTAACACGAGTTCCACAATTTTTACAATTTGTTACCTTTTTAAATGTTTTTATCATATTCATTATATCGGTCCCGTTCTGGTCGGTGTGCACTAATGTAACTACATCAGTACTAATGCATATGGACCACTGATTATGGTGAAACTTTGACAAGTGTATACACATTCAATCAAAGTATGTAAATCTAATAATCCACATTTAACGCACCGATGAAGTTATATCGGTACGCATTGACTTGAACATTTCTATTCATTATATATATAAAAATTCATCACTTTTTAATCGTTCCGTTAATGAAACATTAGTATACAATGCATGCATTAAAAATTACGAAGGTTCTCAAACGAGTTCATTTCTTTCAAAACAAAAATAAATAATAATTTACGAATTCGTATTATTACTACTGAGACCATTATTATAATATTTTTCTAATAAATACAGGGGTAAATTACACTCACACCCTTAAGGTTTGAGGCAAAGACACTTAGATGGAAAAGTTTAATTATTCTACATGCACACCCCTATTTGACCATGGTAAGGTCCAAAATGCCCTTGGGTGTTAGTGTAAAAATACTTTTATATTTTATTATTATATAAGGGCATTTTCGACAATACAGGGGTGTTAGTGTAGAATAACTAAACTTTTCCATCTAAGTGTCTTTACCTCAAACCTTAAGGGTTTGAGTGCAATTTACCCTAAATACAGATTAATTCACAATTCAAACATTAAAAATTAAAACACTCCTATATTTTTTTAACCGATTAATTTATCTCTCCAAACAACATTAACTAAACTAGCTAGTATTATCACCGTGGTTACGCATCTACACGTCATTTCTTTGTTGAATTTCTACTCCGCCATTATTTTTTATCCGACCACCACCGCGGCCTCTGGTGAAGAGTGTCTCCATCTCTTCCAACGACTTCCCTTTAGTCTCCGGCAAAAGAAAATAGAAGAACCACCAAGCCATCACAGATATACCAGCGAACATGAAAAAGGCCCCTCCAATAGTAATAGCTTTAGAAAGTGAAAGGAAAGTCATTGAAATTATAGCGTTCATCAATCTGTTCACTGCAACTCCAATTGCCATTCCTTGTGCTCTAAGTTTCAAAGGGAATATCTCGGAACTATAGACCCATGTGATCGGAGCGATACCGATTGAAAAGAAAGCTAAGAATGTGTAGGTAGCGACAATGCTTAAAATCAGAGCCCATAAAAGCTGATGTTCTACATTCTCCATCATTGTTAAACTGAAACCTAACGTTGTTAGAGCTACAATTACACCACTTGTGCTTATCAACAACAGCTTTCTTCTTCCAACTTTGTCAAGTAAAAATGTCGCCACCAATATAAATAACGTCTTCGTGACTCCAATCCCAATCGTCGCGAGCAAGAGCTTGTCCTTTCCTTTTATTCCAGCTTTCTTGAATATTCGTGGACCGTACAAGACCACTGCTTCAACGCCCACCGCGTGTTCGAAGAAATGTATACCGATGGCTGCGATCAGAATCCAACGCACGGCTGGTCTTGGCCTTAACAGGAGCTCTTTCCAGACTCCTTGACCGCCATTGCTGTTCTTAAGAAGCTCCACAAAGTCTGCTTCACAATTCTCGTCGTACCTGTTAGAGAATCCACATATGAAACTAGAAAGATGAGATGAATCCCATGTTGAAAGCACACATAACGAGGGAATATACTAGTAAATGTCACAACACATTAGTCTTTTGAGTCGTAAAACTATCCATCAATATATACACCACTTCTCATAAACACATAAAAAAAAAATCAACAAGTATGAAAATTTAACAGTACCCGGCTGCTTTTTTTATGTCACGAAAGCGCTTCTCGGCTTCTTCTTCGCTGTTGCAAACTTGTTGCAGAATTTTCTTGGCTTCTCCCAAACGACCTTGCCACACAAGCCACCGTGGCGATTCAGGCATTTTCACGATCCCAAAAGCTAAAACAAATGATGGAATTGCTGCGATTCCAAGCATAAGTCTCCAGCCGAGTTTAAGAGTCAATTTTCCAAAGAAGTAATTGGAAACATAACCTAATAAGATGCCTATACTGATGCATAGCTCGGGGAGAGAGGTTAAAAAACCTCGCGATTTGGAAGACGCGATCTCTGCAGAGTAAACCGGAGCTATCATTAATGCGAATCCGACGCCGATTCCGGCGGTGCACCGACCAGCTAAAAGGACTGCGTAGTTCGGAGCCCACCCCATTAAAACTGCACCCACCAGGAAAATTACGGAGGATAACGTGATGGTGTAACGGCGGCCGATGTAATCAGATGTTCTTCCGGCCATCAACGAACCCACAAGCGCACATATGTTTAGAATTCCGGCGAGAACTTCCACTTTGACGTCGCCGATTTTGAGCTCTTCTTTTATGAATATCATGGCCCCACTCATCACACCGGTGTCTGGAAATAGAAAGTTAAAATAATTATAATTATATGTATACAGAAATTCTATTATCAGTTCGAACTGACAAAAAATATATCAGTTCCTTGCATGTGGGCAACTGATTTAAATACTTTGACTTGGCTGTATGCGCTGGTCAGTCAAAGTATTTAAATCCAGTGACCCACATACAAGGAACTGATATAACTTTTGTTATGAGAAATTATTGCAGGACACACCAAATTTTATTAGACATGTGGATGTGATTCGGATAAGAAATTTATTATTATTATTATTATTATTATTTTCAAAATAAATCAACATACACAAAAAGATCAAACCCAATTTCTTATTGTTTTTTTTTTTTTTTTAAATCTTTAAAGAGTACCGTACATAAATGTTTTCCTGAAACTTTCTGGTTTTAATTTATTTTTTATCCCAAAAAACAAAAAAATTGTGTTGGATTAACAGTCAAACAGACCTAAACTTTTGATTAAAGCATAATTATATTTTAAATCAAAGGAGAATAAGACAATGTTTATATACTGTTCACAATCACATACAGGAATCTTTTCATGTTCATGATTTGAGATTGTAGGATTTTTTACTTAAACTAACTAAAACCAAAATTTTAGAATCCTGGATCCTGAAATATTGTAATATTTAAAATAAATATATATATATATAAAAAAAAAAAAAACAAATCAAAGAGAAAAGAAGAAACCTACCGTATCCAAAGATGATGGAAATCATAGAAGCAACTATGCAACAGCCACAGGCATACTTGTTAAACTTCTGAGGCTCTCCATGATCATCATCACCCTCCATTGGAACTCCATGCAAGCCCATGTTAATCGATATCCGATCGATTCGATGAGTTTCTCTCTGTGTTTGATCAACTAAATCAAAACCAGTATTTGTATCCTTTGAAGCAAAACCTAGCTTGTTTATTTATAGAAGAAGAAGAAGAAGAAGAGGGAGGTATTAGAAAGTAAACATGTACAGCCTGTACCGTACAGGGTTCGTGGAACCCACAAGTTCTGGTATGTATATATAAGGTTACTTATTCAGTTTTTTTAAGAAAAAAAAACAACAAAGAAACAAAGAAACAAACTTGTTATATTATTGACTTGAGAATGAAAATATTTCCAAACTTGGAAATTATTCATATCTTTTGGGGAGTCGTAATCTTTCATTGGACTTCTGGCACTTGTGTGAGAATTTATTTTCTTGGCTGTTTAATAATTTTATTTTGGATAAGAATGCCAGCCGATAATATATATCTGACAAGTAGTTTTGATAGGATTTTCTAGTCTGATTTGGCAACTAAAAATTGGGCAATTTTAAACCTAAATAGTAAATAGAGCTATGTTTTGATATATAAAATCTCCAAGTATTAGCTAAAACGAAGCGTCACCACCCATCTTTATTGTCCATGAATGGGAACCAAATCAAGCCCACATCGATCCCAAAAATCCTGGGATCATAGGAAGATCGTGTTTCTAGCAATCCAATTATATTCCAAACAAATCAAGTTACGAAATAGTATCTAATTAAACGACTAGTTTGTAACATTATGTAACTTCAGTCATGAAATTTTGTTTCAGAACCGACTTGATCAGACAAGGAATTAACCTATAGACTATTTCAGTATTTCATGAGTTGAGCAATACTTGAACTTGATCCATTTGATGATTTTAGTCTGGTTTTAAAATAGACAGGTATTTGAACAGCAATCTAGTGAATATATAATTGAAAAAAAAAATATGGTTCATTATAGCTCAACTAAGATTATGTTTTTATAACATAATCCTCTTAGATTAAGCCTGTCCACATCTAATGATGGATGTTCGAGTTTCACTAGATACATTTTCCAAACATTTATAAGGATTTTTTTTCTCGAAATTGTGAGAGTATATATTTACGATTATAAACATATATAAACGTTTATAGTATACGAAGTCAATTTTTGTTTTTAATTAGAAATATATAAACGTGTGTCAAACACACACCACTTACATATATACCCTACCCCCAGGCCCCAACTACAAATGTGTCTAGCAATTCTCCAGCTGAATTCTGCAACTTGCACCAGACAAAAGGTCGACCCACTATAAATTAAGTTCACATACACAATCTTCCAAAATGGCAAAATATTAAAAATATTATTTTCGATTATTTGATGGGGAATTAATTACAATTCGTAGCAATCACGATTTTGCTCAAAAGAGTTGACTTGCCAATTAAGGTCTATGTAATTGCTTCAACGCGCGCTGCTAATTGTTCTACTAATATCATCATTGCTTTTAACTTTTAAAAAGGTATATATCAGACAAGCACTTTCACAAATACAACTTTTTTTTTTCGCAAGCACTACAAAATCACAAATACAACCTGAATAAATACATAAAACGAAAGTGGCTAACTTGGGTAGGTGCTATGTGATCGAGTAAGGGAATATAATACTCATAAACTTTCGCCATTAATAGGATTCAAGCAGTTGACCTGAGAGTTATTTACTCAAACTCCAAACTCGTTCATCTATCAGCTGAGCTATGCTCATGTTGGCTCTTAGATGTAGACTATAGTTATGAATATTAAAATAAAATTCTAATTATATATGCGAAAATGTATTATGAAAAACCATCTATTTTGGTCCCGACAGTTCTATTATAATAGTTGTAATATTTTTTTTTTTTTTAAAAAGGTCTATTTAATGCATGCCTCTATAAAAAATTCCTTCAATCTATGCGCTTTTTTTTTTTGTTTTTTTTTAATATTACAATTCTAACACCAACCTTTGTAAAATATATATATAATACCAAAGGAGTCAGCCATCTCAAATTATGTATATATATTATGATGAACTTTTAAATATTAAACACTATGTAGTTTGATTCAACTCATTTGTATTTGTCTCTCTATATCGCGCACGTGTTGCATGTGAGTGTTAGGTTTTGGCTGGATTTGCTCCCTACAAGAAGACTTGTCATAAAAGGAAATAGTATTTATGTGGAACAAGTAAGTCTTGTACGTTTAGGAGTAGAATTTCCTTTTATATTATACTCTCTGTAACTAATATAAATAGAACCTTGTAATTAGGTTGATGTGTGAGTTAAACACCATGTAAACATCAGAGAGTGTGAGTGAGATCTGGGGAGACCCAGTGGGAATATCGGAGGAGGGATCCAAAGGAATATCGGTGGATCAAGTTAGAGATCCGTGGGTGATATTTAGGGGAGACCTAGGGGATATTGTGGGGTTCTTGGTGAGGATCTTGTGAGTGGGGTTTTGGGGTTGAGGTGTGAGAGAGAATCCTGGAGTATATGGTTGTAACAATTTATCATATAGTGGAACTTTCTCTGTCGTCCTGACGGCCCGTGGTTTTTTACCCGATTTGGGTTTTCCACGTATATCTTGTGTTGTGATTGTTTTATTCTCTCTCATCTATTTTTCTGCTTATTGACGTTATTATTTGCTATGAGTTATGGACGTATATTAGGCACGGCGTTTCCGCGTTCATCAGTAGTAGAGGATTATCCCCAACAATTGGTATCAAAGCCATATGGTTTGGCGATGGCGGTGCCAAGTTTTTACGGGAGATCGTATGGAGGACTTGGTGGCATTGAGATAATGATGATCATGGTTGCCTAGTATGGTTTAGCAAAGGAGATGCGTCTTGAAGGCGGTATTTGAACTCGTTAGGGTTTGATGAAAGGAAGAATTTGATGGAGGAGAAGTTTCGCTTGTGGTGACAGGTACAAGTCATGGAGATTCAATCTGGGTTACACAAGGAGCTGATTGACTATCAAAAAAAAAAACTCCTGACTAAAAAAAAAAAAAAAAAAAAAAAATCTCTCTATGGTATGGTGTGGGGCTTATCCGGCAGAGCACTCCCAGATTCTAGTAGCAGTCTTTCACCAGGTATGTGATGTAAAGACGGAAGGTCTTTCATAGGTTTGGATGATGTAAGGACAGGTTTATTCTTTTGGCAGTTTTCCCCACTGGCCATGGAAGATGATATGTTGCTGCTAGTGGTCCATAATTGTGCACAAGGCATTGGTCAGAAAGTGATGCAAGGTGTATGGTGGACAAAGATGTCGATGGCTGACGAACTCCCTGGAAATCTGACTTGAGGAGTTGCACCATAATTTCAGCAGGTTATTTCGACATGGTGCCGGAACAACGAACACAAAATTGTGTGAAGAAAAATCTTAGGATGGTTCGTTCCTAAGTGGTTATACCTTGTGGTGGGGTATGGTGATTCTCGGTGATGAGAATTGTGGCTATAGACAAAGTTTTGAGAATTCAAACCAAATGGGAGAATTGTTAGGTTTTGGCTCGTATTCTCGAATAAACCCGATGTGAACCAAACAAGACTCAACTGATGTGAAGCTTCTTGGAGACGTGGGATACGTTTGGAAGTTGAATTATGGTGTCTGAGGGAAGTTGAAGATTGAAGAAGAACTGAAGAAGCGGAGATTAGCTCAAATCGCTGCCAAGCCGCTGTGGCTTATGGCAGCGGTATGGCAGCGGTAGGACACCGCTGCCAATTGTTCAGCAGCGCAAAGGCAGCGGTCCAATTCCAGTTTGTACCGCTGCGGTGACTGCTGTGGTCATGGCAGTGGTACCGGCAGCGATCGTGGTGGACAGCGGCAACAAGAGCGGTCAAAAGAGCTGACGTGTTTTTCAACGTGTTGGAAGCGGGTTGCACACCGTAACCAATATGGCGAAGACGGTGTATTGCTGAGATCGGGAATGTTACGCATTGTTATAGGGGTTTTTCGTCAGCATGACACGTCAGCGAAGATAGCGGGTAATGCGAAAATATAGTGATTCCACGTCATCAAAAGTCAAATGTGAGACACGTTATCAAAAAGGTCAACATGAATGCGTGACATCACCATATGAGGGGCCATCTGCAGATGGAATCTGGTTGGCTAAAGACCTGTTCGGCCAAGGGTTTCAATCAGCCAATATCTATTCCGCCAGGAACATGCTCAGCCACTCGGCCATGAATCTGCTCGGCCAAGATTCTACTCGGCCAACATTCCACTCGGCCAGAAGTCCATTCGGCCAAGATTCTATTCGACCAAGTCTGCTCGGCCAAAAATCAGTACTTAGCCAAAAACGGGAAATACAGCCTTACCAAGATAGGCCATATCAGGAAGAGATCTGCACATATACGGAATCCTTAGGATAATATTCCAATAAAGAAATATTCCTATTTCCTCTCCAGTACCAGATAAGTCTAATCAGGAAAGAACTGTAAGCTTCTAGAATGATACACACCAAACAGGAAACGGGTCCTAATTGATCTACTCTACAAGAATCCTACAAAAACTCTAATTAATGAGTCCACCGCTTATACGACAGAAACTAGGGCAACCCTAGATCGAACCCTATAAATATATCTATGTATTCATTATATAAAAATTTATGATCATCATGAGCAACTTACACTGACATGAGAAAAGAGATACGATACATAAGAGAGAAAGCGAGTATTGAGTGTGTAATCCTTATATTCATAGTGGATCACTTATCGCCGTCACCGGCATCGTAGATGTTTCCCCGCCTTGGGGTTTTACCACGTAAAACATGTGTTATGCTTGCTCATATGTTATTTTCTACTTTCATTACGTTTATCTTGCAGGTTTCATTAACCTAAAATCGTTGACCGGTTGACTTCCAAAAATCACCGTCAACACGCATAATAGGAAAAGGTATTCTTCTGGAAGTTCTTGTGCTTAAAGGAAAAGGATTTACTCCATACAAGTGAAAAAATATATATATATATAGATTAAAAGTGAAAGAGGTGTCTCAACATTTCCGTCACATATCATACTTTAATACCATTAAAACCGAACTTATTAACATAATGCTAATGACAAAATATCAGGACAAAATGGTGCCATTATTTCAAGTCCTTTTCACTTCTTAATTAGTAATTAAGATTAGTTTTTTTTTATTGGAATACAACAACTGGGACCCTACGAGGATAAGACACGACTACAAGCACAGTCCAGACAGACGCTCCCACAAATGGGGAGAGAGCACCCACACTAATGGTGGGACAACATCCACATGCACTAGGAGGACCAAAGAAAATTTGCATATATCCATGCATGCCTTGGCACTTGAACCTTGATGGTGACGGTGGAGGACTCCAAAGGAGGGTCCAACCATCTTGGCAAAGGACCATTGGCAGTAATTACGATTAGTTACTAGAAGATAGATATATACAAAATATCATAATCAGTTTTAGGACTTTTGTTGATATATATTGTGGAAAATATAAATTTCCAGATTACCCGAAACAGTAACTATAGTAGTGGTAGGTTTGACTATCCAATTTTGAGATTATATACACAACGTGGTCATATTTGATTAGTATGCATCGATGCATCACTTTCCGAGTTTTTGGAAACCACTCACACTCAGTCACAGAGAGAGAGAGAGAGTCATCAAAACAAATAATGACACACCCAGCAAGCCAGCATATACAAATATACCTTATTGGTAATTAGTAATTAGTGGGTGGGTGGTAGTGGGTTTACAAGCTCATGATCTGAAAAAGAGATTCAAAACTTCCACAAAATGTGGCTCCAAATAAAAGTAACAGTTTCGACCAGATACAAGAATGTCATTAATTGGTCAATTATACATCTCATGATCTATTTGGCCTTTTTGCTTTGTGACCAAAATCTTTATGTCATCCAAATTTAAGTTGATTACATATTTTTGATATCGACGTTTCATGTTAATTAAGGCCAGTTATGAGTTCCTAGGTAGCTAGTACATGCACAACAATATTCGAATCGGGACCCATTGCGCGTGACCAAAAAATGTATAGTAGTTCATGAATTGTGAAAGAAAATAAGTGTTTTGGTTATAATTAATTAAGCTTTGTTTCAAAAGGGTTTCTTGTGTACATTAACTACAAGTCCTACTTTTGTATAACATTAGATGTTCTTTTTTCTTTTTAATGTTACATGTATGAGTTGGTTGATGAGAAATAGATTGATTGTTACCCATCGAATAACTCAATAAGGGTACCCATCGAATTGACCATATACTGTATATTGATTGATACCTAGGAAGCATAGATACTCCATTTGGTAGAGGTAACTCGTATCGAACTCGTATTCAGTTTGGATACTCTCCGGATATTCTAAGATATGTATCCGATACGTCAAATGGCGTATCCGTTGACTTTTTCACAAGTTTGACTGGAGGATACTTGGGGGATACTTGGAGGATACGTTTGGGGCAATATTATAATTATTTTAGTATAAAATGAGGTCAAATTATAATTTTAAAATATTAGGGGTCAAAATGAAATTGTAAGGAAATTTTTGCATGATTCCATTGACATGGAGAATACCGAGATACTTGAGATTGCAAACCTTTCTTTGGATGAACCAGAGTTAAATGCCGAATTATTTAGATACTTTAACAATGTGAATGAAGTTAATTAGGAATTTAAAATATGTATTTTTTTTTTATGTATTATTTGGATTTTGTAATATGTTATGGCTTATGTGACGTATGTTTTATTTGGATTTTGTAATATGTTCGATTTATGTGATATGTTTATTTGGATCCTGTAATATGTTACATTGTTATAACTTATGTAGTTATGTGACATGTTTTATTTGGATTCTTAATATGTTTTGATTTTGAATGAATTATCAAATATGTTTTTATATATTATTATTATTATTTAAATATAAATATATATTATTTTAATTGACGTATCTTGTCGTATCCGTATCCTAGTTTTTGAAGATTTACCGTATCCCCGAATCCGTATCTGTATCCGTGCTACATAAATTGATACCCTATTTTAATTAGTTAAATACTACTTAATCAAATAAACCGAAATATCTCATCAATAATAAATAAAGAGACCGTGACAAATTTGAATTGAGATTGGTGCATGTATATCCACTGGGTTATTTCATGTGATTTTTTTCTCATTTTTAATTTGGATTTATGTTGTGGGGGCAAAATTGATGCATGTTAATTTCTTCAACTGATCAAGGTACCGTTCAGTGTAACCCAAAAGACAGGTTAATTTGGTAGGATTTGCAAAATTTTGGTAGGCCAAATTCGATAATTACTGGTCAATGATATTTTCTTATCTGACGTGTGTGAAGTCTCCCTTCAACAATAAACGTCGACTTTGGTTGTCTTTTTTTATTCAATTTTGGACTGCTAGTACTCCTAAGTCCTAACTCCTAAGTCAAAATAATCTCCACTGTCTCGACCGCATTTGCAATAATGATTTGTTCAAATTGTTAAAAAATTGTTCACGTTATTTTCATAATATCTTGGAAGATAATAACTTATAATATTATAACTAAAAAGAAATTAATGATAACCAAGTTTGTTTCTGTTGATTAATTAATTTGATAAACAGTTCAAGGAAGAGCTTTAAACTATTTAGAAGATACCCGAATATATTCTCAATGATCTGACAGAGTGACAGCAACTTTGGAAATTAAAAAAATCTCAGATCAGTGGAAACGTACATACCAAACTTTAGGTTTTAGATATATATATATATATATATATATATATTTGGTACAAGATTTTAGATATATTATGGAGACCTAAAATGGATCTAATTAAACATACATGGAGGTTATGGAATTGCCAACTTATTCTTAGTTATATATCATTTAATTAATGATATTGAAGATTCGAATGCGGGATATAGAATAATATTATAGATCTTGACTAAAGATGCACATTTTTTTCCGGGGCCCCAATTCCCCGCGTCCCCATCCCCATCCCCATTTGGGGATTTTTTTTTTTTGGGGAAAAATGGGGAAATGGGGGGGGATGAAAATCATCCCCAAATTGAAATGGGGATGGGGATGGGGATAGGGGACCTCTCCCCCATCCACATTTTCCCATTTCCCCCAAACATATATAAATATAATTATAATATATATTTTTAATTTTTTTTTTTTATTCTTTGAAAATCCTAACTCCCTAAGTATATATACACATTTACTCTTTAATTTGTTTTTATTTTTATTTTATTGAAATGTTTGTTTTTTTAGTTTAATTTATAATTTTTAGTCAAATGGAGAAATTGGGGAACGGGGGAAATGGGGAAATAGGGAAAAACGGGAAAATGGGGAATTGGGGATGGGGATGGGGATGGGGATGGGGATGGAGATGGATATAGGTCCCCCCAAAATTCCCCATCCCCATCCCCATCCCCATCCTCATTTTCCCATTTGAAGGGTCTGGGAAATGGGGATGGGGATGGGGGGACCTATATCCATCCCCATTCCCCAAACGTGCATCCCTAATCTTGACCGACACGTTTGATTGATTCCATGTTAAAAGATACTACTAATTAATCTCAAAAAAACCAATCTTTAAATATGAGATTGATAAATACAGTAGAACCCATCTAAATGAATCTCCTCCAAATTAATAACCTCCCTATATTAATAAAAAATCCCGGTCTTGACTCGGGTCAGTGTAAAAAATTAATAAACCTCTCTATCGTAATAATTAATAATTTTCTTTTTGAAACCTAGTGTAAAATTTTGGTCCCGACTAACGCATAAATTAATAATTTCATTAAAATTATAAAATATATTACATAATATTCAAGAACTAGAAAATTGATTCAAGATGCTAGTTTGCACAAGGCCACCATGTTTGATATTTTTGACTTCATCTTTCATCTTTTGAATTGTCCTCAAAAAGTTATTATGATCATCTTCTTGTTGTAACCAAAAGGTTTCAACTTAATTTAGCATTTCAATAGGAAATTTCCTTAACAAAATTTTTCTAAACAAGGAATCCTGAAGAAAAAAAAAAAAAAAAAAAAAAAAAGAACTTTCCATAAAGAATAAAACCGACTAAACAATGAATCATAAAAAGGAACATTTCCTAAACAAGAAAACCGACTTCCACATGCCTTAACAAAATTTTCCTAAACAAGGAATCCTAAAAATAAAAAATAAAAATAAAAAAATAAAAAAACTTTCCATAAAGAATAAAATCGACTAAACAATGAATCATGAAAAGGAACCTTTCCTAAACAAGAAAACCGACTTCAACATGCCTTAACAAAATTTTCCTAAACAAGGAATCCTAAAAAAATAAAAAATAATAAAATAAAACTTTCCATAAAGAATAAAACTGACTAAACAATGAATCCTGAAAATGAACCTTTCCTAAACAAGAAAACCGACTTCCACATGCCTTAACAAAATTTTCCTAAACAAGGAATCCTGAAAAAAAAAAAAAAAAAAATTCCATAAAGAATAAAACCAACTAAACAATGAATCCTGAAAAAGAACATTTCCTAAACAAGAAAACCGACTTCCACATGTTTTTAAGACAAAATAACACTTTATAAATAAAACCTTTCAAATTGATAACCCTTCTAAATTAATACTCAAAGGTGGGTCCCAAGAATATTAATTTAGAGAGGTTCTACTGTAACATTAAAAATCTAATACTATTCAGATTTTATTAAGCAATAAAATATAATAATCCCTCTATACTTGAAAATAAACTCAGCATCTAACTTGATGTGGAGGATAAAGAAGTATCAATTAGCTATAAAGAGTAGATTTTAAGTACAAAATTTCGCACGAAAAAACGTATAAGATTCCATATATGATAATTCTTAGAGTAATGCTACTTTGTCCAAATTTGGTGCCCAAATGTGGTGCCCAAATGACGTGGCAACACTCTCATCCATTCATTTAGATTGTATTGGATTTGCTTGATTTAAATAAATGGATGAGAGTGTTGCCACATCATTTGGGCACCAAATTTGGGCAAAGTAGCATTACTCTAATTCTTATAGGTCCCAGTTTAAATGGAACATTGTCTTTCATATTAATTTGCCTCATTTGTGCTATGAAAGATGTTAATTGTTTGCGTTCCTGGGATCTGAGTAGATGACTCTCAAGTCAGTGGCTCGAATCCTACCAATGATAAAAAGCTTCAAAAAAATATATGGTCTAGACGTTTAGATATCTGGATAGATAGATACCGTTAAAGAAAAAAAAAAATTGTTAATCGTTTGGATTAATTAAAGAAATAAAGGTTGGTGTATTCATAAACACTTCCGACCAAAAGTGTTAGAGAGGACATCAAACTGGCCCATAATTAACTTCAAAATATAACGGCCCAAACGGTCGGTCAAATACATATGTGCAGATTCCTTTGTATTCGAAGCCCAAAGTGTATCTAATAAATTCTAACGTTCGAAAAATTTCAAAAAAAAATTTCAACCGACAAGTTGACACTTTGGGAGCTGAGCAAGCAACAGCAAAAGCCTTCTATAATAAATCTATATATCGATCAGTCACAAAATTGGCTCCTTGTTAGAGAGATTTGATTGATAGTGTAGAAACCAAAAAGAAAAAAAAAAAGAAAAAAAGAGAGAACTTTTTGGTTATTGGGCAAATGACAATGTCTCAAAAAAGACAACAAAAAAGAATAAAGAGAGTTGCATGCAAAGTTGATATTGATCATTTTGTTTTCCTTGGATCCCCAGTCCCCCACCCACCTCTCTGTTTGAGAGAGGAGCTTCTTAATTTCTATTGACTTTTCATCGACACTGTTAAGTCTTCTCTTCTCTCTGCATATATCAGAGATATTTGTATTTATTTTAGGAAACATTGCACAAACATCCCATCAATTTAATCAATATTGCATTTAGATGTAACTTTTATCAAAATTGTATATACTTCCTTTGTTTTTCGTTGACCAAGTGTTAATTAACAGTTTGATTAATCATAAAATTTAAAATATCTAAATTAAACATGAATTAATTATTTTATTATAATAATTATTATTTTTGAGATTTAATTAATTAATTAACTAACAATTTTTTTATTTAATTTTTTTTAAAAGAAAAATAAAAATCTTTTTCATGAGAGGAATGTAGAGACAGATTAATGGAAAATTGAAATGAAGTACGTTAAAGTCTTTAAAATGACTAAGGAAAAGAATTGTGAATTAATTTTAAAAAATTGTTAGTTAATTAATTTTATTATAATAAAATCTCAAAAATAATTATTATTATAATAAAATAATTAATAGAGGTAATTTAATTAGACATTTTAAATTTTATAGTCAGTCAAACTGTCAATTAACATTTAATCAACAAAAAGCAGGGGAAGTATATGTAGTTTTGATAAAAGTTACAGCTAAATGTAATATTGATTAAACTCATGAGATGTTTGTGCAATTTCCCTTTTATTTTTTACATATTTATCTCTTAACACTACAAAAGCTATGCTGCTTTTTCCTTGCTTGCTTGCTTTTTTATACAAGTGATTCGATATTGTAAGCTAAGAATGGAGAGAGATCTGCAACAGCTGCTTTTCACTTCTTTTACATTTTTTTGTTTATTTATTTGCACCATCAAGGTTGGTGCTTTTTTCTATTGCTTCAATTGCTTTTATATCCATATATGTAATATGTGTAATTAAAGGCTATCAAATCAACCATAATTTTTTATCTTCATTAATTAGACTAATTTAGCAACCCTAGGTAGCTTTTTCTCTATACGAGAGCGTCCAGTTCTCTCACTGCAGACCGCAGAGAGAAGTGAAATCTCATTTTGTTGCTTTTCCAGTATATATATAATATAAAATACTTCGCACGTTTTTTCCAGTACTTAATTACAAGTGTTTTATAAAATGGTTTTCTAGATTATAATAATAGGAAGAATTATAAGAACATTCTTTGTTTAATACATATATATATATATATATAATAAAAAAAATTAACCGAATTCTGAGTGAAAAAAGTACTGAAAAATAGCATGAATTTCTTGTATAAATGTTAAAAAAAAATAAAAATAAAAAAATCACCTGCTTTAATATTAGTTCCTGAAACCTGCAATGCTGATTGATCAGGTTGTCTGATTTGAATTTTAAACTATCATTTCATGTATTTTTATTTTATTTTATTATAATTTTGAAATGACATGGTTCAGGAATCTTTTTCATGTATTCTTCTACTAGGGAAGCGAACCTGTACGTACGAGACGTGTAATCCAAATATCAGATACGAAATTCGTCGTGACTTTATTAACAAAAGAGTGTATAATCACTATAAATTAATAATAATATAATATATAACTTCAAATTTGTGATAGTATCTATCAGCAAAACACTGCTCTTTGGATCATAATCATCATTAAGCAGCTTCCGTTTATTCAGCTTCCCTCCAAAAACTATTCAACATAGAAATTCTACAGAATTTAGCTCTGTTGATGGAGACAAAGAGGGAGATAGATGCCTTGGGCTTGGGATATGATATGTATGTACTATGTACGTGTTCTCCTTTCAATATTTGAATAGATTATATTTGTAAATTGAATCGACAGAAAAGCTAAACAGAATATAAAAAACACAATTCTAATGTTGAAAAGTTTATGTTAATTTTCTATATTCGTGTATTTTTTTTATGTTTTTGTGAGAATTTGTTACTGGGTTGTGATATCCATATGAGTAATGTTAAGTTGTCGAGCATCAATTTGAACAAATATGAATTCAAACAAATGTTTTAAATAATCTAGTATTATTCTATTCATAAATAGGGTTTACTCAAGGGTATTTGAAGCCATAGGCAAATAAACTAAAAAAAAATAGGCCTTCCTGGAGTTAACATTGAATTTAAAAAAAAAAAAAAAAAAAAATCAAAATCGAATTTTATTTTCGTAGTAATTAAAAATACTCAAATTATATATTCTAATTTTTCCAACACACTTTTTTTCAATATATAATATAGCTAAATCCTATATCGCAATCCATCTTTTTAATATACATCTATTATATATATAGTTTTTCTATTACCGGTTCATTCTGATATAAAATATATCAGGACAAAGAATGTGGACCATTAGATTTATATACTTTGACTCAAAGTGTCTCCATAATCTATGGTCTACATTCTTTGTCCTGATATATTTTATATTATGACGAATTGACAGTAGAAAGACTATATATATCTTTTTAATATACATCTATTATATATATAGTTTTTCTATTACCGGTTCATTCTGATATAAAATATATCAGGACAAAGAATGTGGACCATTAGATTTATATACTTTGACTCAAAGTGTCTCCATAATCTATGGTCTACATTCTTTGTCCTGATATATTTTATATCATGACGAATTGACAGTAGAAAGACTATATATATATATATATATATATATATAAAGAGGCTTTAAAATAATAAGACAAAGGGATATACTTGTAGTTAACTGTTTTGGAATTTGGAATCTTTTAATTTAGTTATTGTTGTATTATAGTATAATGAAATTCAATTCAATTGGGAAATTAATGAAAACGTGTGATGATCAGAAAAATTATTCAATTATAGCATAAATGAAAGTGTATGAGAGTTAGGATTTAGGAAACTCTCTAATTGGATACTAAATTTGAAAAGTTAGAATTAAGATAATTTATAAAAATAAAAATTTGAGGCTATTTTAGTGGTTTGCCTCTCAAACATACTGTGAGATTGTGGGTTGGATTATATCACCTCTCTAAATCCTGAATTGTACTAATATTTCAGCAAAGTAATTAAGTATTTATCATATTCACGGAGAGAACCGTAGAAAAGTGGATCACTGATCTGATATTTTTCCTGACCTTACATAATCTCATGACACATAAGTATTGTAATGAATGTGTTGTTAATATGTGATCGGTCTCAACAACTACTTTATCAACAACCAAGGGCGTACCCAGGAAATATTTGTTGTCCGGGCTAAATTATATGTATAAATAGTCTTTTTTTTTCCTCATTACACACTAACATTACAAAAACAACTCATTAGCTATCAATAATTGGATTTATCTACTTTTGTTTAGTTAATATCTTCTAATGCTTAATTAATGGCTCACAAACTCTCACACTAAATTTATTAAATTCGGTGTGCAATATAGAGAAAACTCATGTGATTTTCCATTTTTTCTCCTCCATGCACATTGATATAATAAATTATGTGCAAGACATACGAGCTATTGATTAAGATTAACAAACTTTTTATATGATTCTTGATTATATTATTAGTTTAATTTTTTAATAATACAATGACACCAATAATGGACTACTCAATAATATAAAATACATTGTAAAATTTATGCATAAACAATTATTTAAATTTGTAGTTAAATTTTTTTTATTTAAACTTACAAATGACTTAATTCTATAATTTTAAAAGCCATAATACTATATGTATTTTTATCACTTATTTTGAATAACAAAATATTTACATTTCACTAAGTTTAGACAAACACATCATATTCTTCTAATATTATCAAACCTTAAGGGTTGTTTAAGTAATTAACTTTTTATATATTTAATTTTTTTTTTTTCAAAGAGGGCTGCCCGGGCTACATTGTTCTGCTACTGTCAACAACAAATCACATTCTTTAAAAATGTCAGAAAAAAAAATCAGATCGGTAAAGGATCCAAATTTTTAGACAAATATTTATGGAAGTATTTTTACAATTGTACTACATTGGGTCACCATGCCCGCTATATAAACCCTACTTTTCTCAGTCCATTGAGTTCTTGAGTCTCGACAACAACAAAAACGCAATGGGAAAACGTTTCAAGGTCCGAATATCACGGATCATCCCATCATCGTTGCAATGTTGCCGTTCAAAAGATCCCAAAATGCTGCCGTCAAATCCTGTCCCTTCATTCCTCCGATTAACTCCAGTCAACACCAACCCCAACCCCATCACCCTCCATTTATCTCCAACAACGTCCTCCTCCAAAACCAAAACCGATCATCATCACCTCTCCCTGAAACGCCACGTCACCTCCGCCATCATATCCTTCGCTTGCGGCTTACGATCAAGATCATCACCAAGACCACAACAATACGTCTTCTCTGTAACCGACCACACCGGATCCCCACCACCCACACCCGGTTTCCACTGGGAAGAAGACGAGAGATTCCACGTCATCGCAAAAGTCTTCGAGGAGGAAACCACCACCAACACCACCGCCACCACCCCTCGCCAGAAAATCTATAACTCCTCCGCTTCGGGTTACACGTCACCTGACGACTACGAAGACGACGTCGTTTTTCCTCCTCTACCTCCAATAGTCACTGAGAGGAAAAAACGACGTGCTGCAAAGAAGAAAACGACACCACCACCACCACAACAACAACCAAAGGCCCGCGTCAGCACTTCTTCATCAGTCGACACTGAGTTGTTTACAAGCATAAAAGACGAAGAAACAGAAACTCTAGTCTCGTCTTCTAGAAGCTTCTCAACCGATTCTTCATCAGAATTCAACCCCCAACTGGAAACCATACGAGAAACCCCATTCAAGAGATCGAAACGGAGCGTTTCGAAAAACGGGAAAAAAACAGAGACGACGAAGAGCAATAATGGTGGTCGGCGAATATCGTTATCGTCTCCGGAGACGGAGTCGTCTCCGGCGAGGCTGTCAATGTTTCTGCAGAGACTGATACCGTGTACTGTTGATGGGAAAGTGAGGGAGAGCTTTGCAGTGGTGAAGAAATCTCAGGACCCATATGAGGATTTTAGAAGATCGATGATGGAGATGATTCTTGAGAAGCAAATGTTTGAAGAGAAAGAATTGGAACAGCTGTTGCACTGTTTCTTGACTTTGAATTCAAGACAGCATCACAAGGTTATCGTTGAAGCTTTCTCTGAGATTTGGGAGGCTCTGTTTTATCGAAGATTCAGTAGTTTCAGAGTTTCTACTTCTTCTAAGTAGTTAATTAATGGTCATAATCAAATTATATGTTAATAATAAAATTAAGGAAACCACTGTTTTTGTATAGTCTAGTTAATCATATATGTAATCTAGTTTTAAATTAATTATTTTAAATACTAAAACTAGTATGTTATGATCTTGTTGAATTTGAACTTGCAGTGAATAGTGATTTTCTGTATTGAACTTTGCAGTGAATAGTGAGTTTTACTGTATCTCTGTATGTAAATCCCTTGTCTCAAAAACATGAACTCATGAGACAGGCAAACACTACTCCGGCCAGTAACCAGATAACGTACATACAAATTGACACACACAGTCAAAGTACATGTGAAATATCATATATATATATATATATTTTTTTTTTTTTTCTTGTTGGTTTACATTGATATAAAATAAGTCGGTACATTATATTTAGGCTATAAAAGATAATCCTTGATAAGTGCATACAAGCCGAGTCAAAGCAATTGAATCTAATGGTCCACGTATAAAACAATTTTATATATTTATCGGTGCACACTGAGGAGAAAAGTTTTATATATATAAACTGAATCAACTCGATAACTATCCAGTTCTTTACAGAATCACAGCAAATGAGTAAATATTGGACCCCATTTACGGCTCTAAGTCGGGTTGGACGTATGCATACAGACATATTGTATACATATAGACGTAGCCGGAGTAGGGAGGATAGGGAGTTTGGATGTGTATTTGGCTATTTGCATGTATTAAGAAATTGTTCATGACATCAGAATTTGTCATTTACGGTTCTAAATCTATATAAGTCCGTCTGCATTGAAACATTTCCCATTCCATATACGAATATGGAAGGAAATGTATATCTTTAGCAAATTGACAACTTCCAATATCAAAGTAAACACAACTCTCTCTTATTACCGCATGAAAACTCTCCATGATTGTGTCTAATAATTCAATAAAACAAAATCGATAATTAGCAGGTGCAGGACCAAATTAGAGAATGAAGAACTGAGAGTAGTATACTGGACCCATTTAAACATTTCTGGATTATTATTTGATGATGGTCGATGAATGGACCACCACCACAACAATCAATAAGCGGGGCATGCAATATAATGTGCATACACTTTTCCCGGACACGGTAGCTTGACAGGCGCTACACGATTAAACGTGGAAGCCCCTGAATGAAAGTGACCCTACATGATTAGGGCATCCATTGGATTGACTGATGATGATGATCATCAAAAAATTCAAAAGATAGCATGCGATGAGACTGGTTGTCTCTTGTCTGTCCAGCTTCCCTCCCCGCTTTGCCCGGTGATTATTCTTGTGCACGTGGAAATTTGTATCCATGGTTGGGGTCCACATCTTCTCACTTTGTTGGGAGCCTACGCCCTACAGAGAGAGAGAGAGAGAGAGAGAGCTTCTTCTTTGTTGTGATTAAAAGTCAGTGAGAAATTAATTACACTCTGATGAGCCTTTAACTTCACTTCGATTTTTAAGTTTTATAGGGCAAATAGGATCGATTGTTTCTTTTGAAGTTTGGGCTAAACAAGACAGACTTGAAATTTGTCTTCTTTTACGTACCTCTTGTATGAAAAGATTACCGACAATGGAGCCTAATTTAGATTACTTCAAAATTTTGAAGTTGACAAGAAATTTGGATAAAGATTATATGATTCATGATTGATGCAAACAGCAAAAAGAGAATAATTCATTTTTTTTTCTTTTCAACTTGATGAGAAACTCTTCTTTGCATCCACATGGGCATGCAACTCGATCTGGTACGTCAAGATATATATAGAAGCTAGGTTTGCAAGAAATAGATCAAATAATTGAATTTCAAGGTAACGAAATGTTGATGTGATACATTGGTGATCGAATCTTGGTTTTCATTGTGATTCTTGCCAATGGTGGGACACAGCTACAATCTCTTCCTCCATCAGTATCTTTTTCGTAACTCATTGGATACTAAGGATATCGATTTCGCCATTGGTGTCTTTAGAGTCTTTTTTTTTAGTCTTTTTTTTGACAATATTTATTAATCCGAGATCAAGTATTTTTTCTTTTTAAAGCTATCACCATTGGTAGGATTCGAGCTGCTGATATGGAAGTCATTTACCTACGTCCTAAACTCGTCAATTTACCAGCTGAGCTACGTCTTTATTGGCTAGAATCGTTAGTGTCTTAATTTTAAAGTACAATTTAATTTTATTGATTCGATCACTATATGCAATATGGCGAAAAGTAGTTTTGAAATTAATCTTTGTTGATCTATTTCAATTTATTATGGAATTTTACTATAATTTATCATAAACCCCTCTTGATTTTTTGATAAAAATTTTAACATGGACCCAAAATATTCAAGCACTACACAAGTCTACAACTTTAAAGTAATATATCATTAAAAACTTTTTTTTTTTTTTTTTTTTTTTTTTGTAATTTCCAACCTGGTGCCACATAAACTTATAAAAAGTAAGTGAAAACAGTTGTAAAGATTTGCCCTAAAAGTCTGTAAAAAAAAAAAAAAAAAAAAAAAAAAACAACTTATCTTTTTAATCTATTGCATCAACCAATAGATTGATTAGAGTAAAAAACACACTTGTCACTTTCCTCGAGTTATCTATCAATCTCTATCACCTCACTCGCCATCTACTACCACCTCCAACAACTCAACATTCCACCATGCTTCCACCACAAGTCCACAACCAAGAAGTCATTATCTTAGCTAGGCCTCAGACTAGTACTAAATTACTAATATCAATAATCAATGCCTGCTTTCAGGTTTTTTGTGTTTGTCTCTTTTTGCAATTCTCTCTCTCTCTCACTTCTCTGAGCAATGTGACTAAGCAAGCACATCAGTAAAAGAGAGAGTTCATAGATATTAGATAGATATGCAGTTCACCATGCTCTAGAGTCTGGACGAGGAGTACTACAAGTCTACAACTACTCTTCTCTCTTTTAGAATTCTTTCAGTTTCGTGTATTACACGTCATTGTAAAATTTCTATAGACTTGTTTTTTTTAAGTAGAAAATATAGTGGACAAAGGTTGTACACGGTATCAGAGATTCCTTACCCGGGTTAGGAAACTGAGTAAAATAATTAAAGTGACAGAGAGCGCACTTATTCCCATGAAAACGACAGCTTTTTTTTGGGTGCATGAGAGATTTGGGATTAGATCTTTCGAATCCTACTTACTTGGATTATCTGGACCCCAGAACCCAGCTATATGTCTATAACTCACATATCTAATATTGTCTTCGTCTAAATTAATTTGTTTTTAAATTATTAATATATTTATTATGTCTTTAATATATATAGTCTCGATCTGATCAGTACGTACTGATATAATTTCATGAAGATATTGAATGTGAACTACTGAAAATTTATAAATATATATATATAGTCTTTCTATTGTCAGTTCGAACTGATATAAAAAATATATCATTTTCTTACATGTAAGCCATTTTATTTAAAACATACTTTGCCAAGTATATATAACCAAGTCAAAGTATTTAAATCCAATGGCTCACATTCAAGGAACTGATATATTTTATATCTGTTCGAACTGACAATAGAAAAACTGTATATATATATACATACATGTTAAACATTTGAAAAATGAATAAATTTATTTAATAAAAAAATATATTATATATATATGTTGGGTTTCTTTGGAAGCATGAGAGATTGGGCTTGTGTGTTGGGCTGTGGCCCATAACGAATGAGAAGTAATCTAGTGCTTTATGTGAACCTTAAATACATTTTCCATCAGAGAAGTAAAATTATTATTATTATTATTATTTAATAATATCTATTAATTTGGGATCAGATATTTTTTTTTAAACTTTCGCCATTAGTAGGATTCGAACCGCTGACCTGGGAGTCACTTGCCTAAGTCCCAAGCTCGTCAATCTACCAGCTGAGCTACGCCCTTGTTGGCGAGAAGTAAATTTTTTCAATAATGAACTTATTATGTCTTCTATATTTTCATAATTTTGGGTTATTCATGTCGAGGTTGGGGAAATGAATATTGATATTCTGTCTATATTTTCGTAAATTCAAAAACCCAAATATTCGTGTTGGATACCTATATTTACTTCTTTGTATTTAAATTTGATCTAACAATACTTTTTATGATCGGTAATTAAGTAAAGAACGAACCATGTCTACACTTTACGTTTTAATTGATAAATGTGAGACTTAAACCTCTATTTCATAAGTGAATAGGAAGTGCACAACCAAATTATTAAGATTTAAGAGTAGATATGCA
Source organism: Acer yangbiense (assembly GCA_008009225.1). NCBI lineage: Eukaryota > Viridiplantae > Streptophyta > Magnoliopsida > Sapindales > Sapindaceae > Acer > Acer yangbiense. Next base: position 4,186,989 of record CM017766.1, on the reverse strand, counting down.
ATATTATTCCTAATAATTTAGTTCTAGTTAGAATTTATTAAAATAAATAAATAGAAATAATTCTACATACAAATATACAATTATAAAATAGTTTACCAACTATATAAATTAGCCCATAAATAGTAGCTAGTACACAATGTATACATTGTGATGCATATATGAATTGCTGTCTCTGTCATCAGATGAGGACATTAGAAAAACAAAATGCTATTGTACTACACTTATTGAAAGTTCTTCTAAGATTCAGTAATATTATTACAAAATCAATCAAATTTGCCATAAATAATGTTAAGGGTTCGATTATATTGTCACCCCAAAACATCTTAAATGACAAGCGAAACACATCGGGTTAGAACTCGATTGAGAAAACACTTGTGAATTCTCTTATTCAGAGTTTTGAACAAGAGAAATAAGTGTTTTTTTACGATGCATAGCGTTTAGCTTCTACGTACTATTTCAGAAACATAGAGTTCAACTTCACAAGTTGATATTGGTTGTACAGATTAATGGGCTCTATTTGTCCTGGACCTTGTAAAAACATTTGTGATGCTATATATTATATTTTCAGCAAGTTAGTTTTTTCTAAACACGTGGGAGATTTAGTCCATCAAAATGTGCTAACAAATTGACCAATAACATAAGTAAAGAAAGCAATTGGGGTCCCAAAAAATTTTCATTGGCAAATTTGCAATTGCAGTACTCCTCTTCTACACAATAAAACAATTTTTTTTGGTTCTGATTACAACCTTGTAATTTTTGTTTATCCGGAAAATCGACAATGTATAATGATTTAGTGACGTCTTTGACTTGGAGACCCCAGTTGGTGATATGATTCATTGATTTATATTCTGTGAAAATTAACAAGACAATGATTCCATTTTTGCATACTATGGTCCCAACATTGAACATTCTATCAAAGGTATTGTTTCTTTGTCATATTTGATGGGCATGTGCTAATTGAACTTATTGGCAGGAATATTTCCTTCCACATATTGAGTAATCATATATCTCTTTTCGTACTTTTTCTATCTATGAGATTAAGCTTTCGGGTTTAAACGGTGACTTAACCGAGAAGTCTTGGGTTCGAATCCTGAAAAAAAAAAAAAAAATGTAGTGGTTTCTATCAATTGGCTAAACTTTTCAGGATTTTCACTACTACATCAAAATTACTGAAGAAATTTTCACAAGTGAAAAGCAAAGAAGTTATAAATGTTGTTGTAGGCAAGTCGTTTGTTTTTATGTCTGAGAATATTCCTGAATTTTTTTTAAGACTGAATAGGGACTGAAATCTGAACTTGAATGTCATGGTTTTTTTTTTTTTTTTTTTTTTTTTTTCTTCTCACATCTGAATATATTGTCAACACGTTTTTTTTTTAATAGTAAAATTGTCTGAAAATAAATAATTTTATATTTATACCCATGTTAAACAATTATACATATAATATGGAATACAAACAATCCAAAAGTAATAATTATATATGAACATATATGATCATGATCTTCCTCTTCCATTACAAACAAACTTTATTTTTACTAAGAAAAGAAAAGGTTTTTTTTTTTTTTTTTTTTTTTTTTAAATAAAAGAGGCAGCAGAAAAATTCTCACAAAACACTATATATATATATATCACCCTAATATCATAATAAAGTATTGATATTAAACATCAATATGAGAAGTGATTAGGGTTCTTTTTTATTTTTAAAGCTATTTAAAATAAGGTATATATTAAAATAAAGATTTATATACCATATATAATTATGATGAAATATGTTATATATGGAGAATAGTATCGGAAGAAAAGATTTTGGATTGCATCTAATGCAATTCAGTGATTTGCAATCAAGTGAAAAGTCGGGATTTTTTACTTTTTATTTTAAATTATTTTTTGATATTTTTAAGTTGTTTAACCACTTAAAAAAACAAACAAAACAATTTAATAATTATGATTTAAGTGAAAAAAACAAACGCCCCTCTGTGTGAATGACTCGATAACAGTTCAACTGATAGCTAAATTTCTTTTAATTGGACAAGTTTGGAAGTGGAAATTCTGGCTTTCTACATCAGAGATTTCTTTTTGAAACACGCAACTGTAATGCACTAATGCACATGGTTTGGATAGTGTCACAGTGTCATTTGGCTTCTAGAGGAGCAGACATGCATGTAGCTGTTTTTCTTTTGCAGCACAAAAGGTCCACTTATAGAAATACCCTTTTAGAAGGTACAAGAACCGAAGCACGTGTGACAAGTTTTCTCTCCATGGGAATAGATATATATCTCCAATAATACTAAACATCCCACCTACAATCCCACCATTTCCTTCCCAACATACGTGGCAGATAAAGTGTCACTTGGTAAGTGAACACACATTAATTGATACTTATCTCTCTTATCTATGTATTCACTCACCGATTAATGTTTGTCCACTCAACAAGTGACACCTCAACTGCCACGTGTATTGGGATGAAAATGGTGGGATTATAGGTGGTATATGTAGCATTACTGATATATCTCCCATTATGTGAATAGATATCGAAACTGTACATGTATTGTTTGATCTTGGCAGATCCCGATATATCTCTGATTCGTTCGGTGTTGAATACAAGTCAACAAATGAACAAATTAGATAATTTGAATGGATTCTTTGAGATTGATGATGGTTAAATTCTTTTAAGTGTGTGCGTAATTTTCGATTAAATAAGAAATGAAATTGATTAAAGAGAAAATCTTTCAAAACTGTTCCATTCATTTCCTTTTGTTTTTTTTTCAATGAAGCAAAACAAAGTAGAAAATTCTATCTAAGCTGTTCCACTCATTTCCTATTTTCATGAAGCAAAACAAAGTAGAAGGTAGCAATTAAAGAAGAATCCCCATTAAAGCTTGAAAAGTGGACCTTCAATTATTTGCAGAACTTATTGATTGGACCAACCATGGGGCTTGGAATGTGATAACAATCATTTTCAGTGCTCTGGCAGCTCACATAGATATTAATCATATTATAGTGGGAGGGGACCAGACCAGTTTCTAGTTACAACAACACAACTAATAATTAATGTCAGGTTTTGCAAGATTTTAGATTGTCTCCTTAATGGATGCACAATTTGAGAAATTTATGATTGTAAAACTGAAATTATGTAATATATAAACTTTCATTCACATGACAGAAACGCGATATATATGTAGCTATATATATAGTATGATACTATGATATGCTACTTAATAAATTAAACATTCTTAGAGAAATTCTAGAACATAAACCTCTTACATATTTGCTTCAAATTATGCTTATATATGTTGCTAATTAAACAAGATAATTTGTTTTAGTAATGATTGATGGACTGAAATGTAAATGACGGTTTGGAATCTCTCAATATTGTAGATTCCATGCCTCGGAGTTCCAGTGCCGTTTTATGTCATCTGCTACGTTGTGAGCATCCATTGCAGCTCCAAGCAAGCCTTGTCTGGTAAATCCGACACTGTAAACTCTATTCTTGCCTTTCCAACTTTTAGGTAATGATTTTTCAGAATTGGCGTCGTTTTGGCTGAAGAAGTTGAGATCCTGGAATTTGTAAAGAGAATTTGATCATCATAATTAATCATATAATAAGACACAATAAAGATTCTGTCATGAAATTAAAAAATGTCATACCCTGAGCCATGATTTTACATTGCTTTTGAAACCGGTTGCTAGAATTACTGACTCAAATTCCTCTACTGTTCCGTCCAAGAATTCTGCACCTTTGTCTGTGAATTTTCGAACACCGCGAACCACCTATAATTAGGCATGAAATTTTTTTATTAGAGCCTGTGTTTGTTCAAAAAATGTCTTCAGAATTGGATGGTTTGACAACAGTTTTCATGTATTATTTACAAGCTTAAGTTTGTTCAAGTTTTGATATGCTTGTCTTAGTTGACTTTCATGGTATAGCTGTTCTGTTGCAAGCATATATAATTTGTTCCCTTTCTTAGTTTCATTAGATTCTAGCAAAATAATTCTCTAGGTCGGACCTGGTTTTTTTTTTTTTACAGATTCACTGATTATCAAAACGGTCTGACTTAACTAGAGAAAGACCCGATTCTAGCAGAGGACTAATATTTATTATAATGTAATGATTGGCTAATAAAAGTTGGAAGTGAAGGCAACGTTGACCTTGATTTCACCGGATTTAATTTTTGCAAAAGTTCCAAGATCAAGAACTGGGGTTTTTCCAACAGAATTCTTGAGTTGAAGAGGTCCGATTTCAGGCCTTTCGATTCCAATTCGGTTTGTGTCTCCAATAACAAGTCTTGAACAGAAGAGAAGAAACCTGTCAACCACTGTCACTGGAAACCATTTTAACAGTGACATTGATAGAGCAAAGGTTGATTTTCCAAGGACCTGTTTAGGCAGTATATGCAACTGCAAGATTTTACAGTAAAAGTAATAAATAATCTGAAGCATGAAATAAAAAAGCTTGGAAATGAAGAAAAAAAAAAACCTGAAATTCAAAGACTTTTTTTTTTTTTTTTTTGTACCTTATCTCTTACAACTATAGAAGCTTGAGCACCATTATTACAAAGATCCAAACTGATTTCCATGCCTGAATTTCCACAACCAACCACCAAAACTTTACTTCCTTTAAATGCAGCTCCATCTTTGTATGTGCTGGTGTGTAGTATTCTTCCCGTAAACTTTGAAATTCCATCGATATCCGGTATCACAGGTTCTGCATTCTCTCCAGCTGCTACAATTAGCCAGGGAGACATAAATTGATACTCATTGGTTCGAACCCACCAGCACCTCGCGGTTGTATCGAATTTAGCCTGCTGAACCTCCTCTCCTAACAAGGGTTCGATCGAGAAGTGCTTAGCATAGGCATCTAAGTAATTTATGAATTGTTGTCTCGTTGGATATTTCGGATACTCCGGAGGGAATGGAATGTAAGGAAGCTCACAGAATTTCTTAGGTAGATGTAATTGAAGACGATTATACGTTTTATGCTTCCATAGAGAGGCTATACAGCTCTCTTTTTCGATGATCAGAGACGGGATTCCTCTCTGTTTAAGGCATGCCGCTACAGCTAGCCCTGATGGTCCTGCACCGATGATCACAGGACCGATAATCATTATTTGATCACTTTGCATCGTGTTTAAGTACGTTTCGATAAGTTTGGATTGTGTTTGCATTAACTTTATGTATGAGTTGAATGGTCTTTATGGAAGATTTTTGCGTAAAAAAGATGAAATTGTTTCAAATGTTTTGCATAGAATTAGATAAATAGCATGAGAAGAGAGGATGATGGAGGTTTGAGAAATTTCATGGCCAAAACTGGAACTGTGACAATCTCTATATATAGAAAATAAAAGTCTACTTTATTAAAAACATAATAATAATTTAATTCTCTAATTTGGCACATGGGATATGATATGATATAATGATAGTATTGAAAGAAACTTTATTGTTGTTTGTTCCTGAAGACATGGATGATGACAAACTGATGAAAAGAAAACATGGTGACACCAACCTCTGACTTCTTGCATCTTCATATGGAGCTTTCATGGGAAAAAAAAAACATGAAAATATAAGAAAATGAAAAGAAAAAAAAACCTGAAGAGTTTTATTTTAATTCAAGAAAGCCAAAGTTGTCCAAATCACTTAGAATTAGCTATCTCAGTCTAGGTGCAGTTTATTAGAAAAGTATTTTCTTTCTACTTTTATGAACTAATTCAAAGCAAAAGAGATCGTAAATGTTACAAGGACTCGTGTTGGGTCAATTTGAGCTTCCCAAAGTATCGTATTTACTAGTGAAAATGTTTGCAGGGATATTGATATATTACAATGCTCCTCTTTAAGCGGACAATATTTATAGATCATATTTATTATAGTGGCGTAGCCAGGATTTCTAACTTGGGGGGCTAGACTAAAAACCAGTGATCGAAACAATGGAAAAATCAGCCGCCTATATATATGCTAGGCAGACGCCAACTGGCCGATCCTTTTTGGCCAAATCGGCCATATTAGGCAGCCGAAAGAAAATCAGCTGATTTGACCGGGAAAATCGAGCTAAGTGGAGTCATTGATTCCGCCTAGTTGTTGCAAAGACTCACCGTCGATGGAAGACGTAAACCCAGATCACGTTCGAGAGCACTAGTATCGACATCTTTAACCTCAACTGTATTAGGCTTAGAAATATGTTGGTTCTCAATGATTGGAAAATCAACATTTGGTGGAGAAGCTATTTTACTTGATGATTGATTCTCATTTGATTTTGGGAAGAAATCTAAAATATTTTTCTTTTGCTTTAATTTTTTATTATTTGATATAGAGTGGTGCTATTGGCACACCCCTTACTTATCTATTTATACCTCACTTGTTTAAATTTTGATTTAATTAAATAAAGTTAAATGTTTTTACTAATTTATTTTATTTATTTCCAAAACTACCCTTTTATTTATTTTTTCAAACTTAATAAACCCATCTCTAATATCTATATCTATCTCAGATCTCCTTATCTCTGGTCTCGTATTTCTCTCACCTCTCATGAACGAGTTTTTTTTTTCTTCTTATTTCCTTTTTTTATTGTTTTTTTTTTTTTAACAGCAAGCTTTATAGAAAAGGTCAGGAAGTCACAAGACAAAGAACAAGCAAACAACCCCAAGAAAAGAACAAAGAACAGAGCAACCGAAGACAACACACACACAGAGAAAAAAAAGAAACGAACCAACCCACAAACAAAACGAAACAAGAAGCAAAGAACAAGTATTTGTTTTGGTTATCATCATTTCACTTTTAGATTCTAAAAGAGTAATTAGATTAAATAATAATCAATATCTCATCTGTCTAATGCACTCTCAAGTGTTTGATTTATTGTTTAAATAAGATCCAGTATAAGTATTTTTAGAGTTTAAGAATTATAAAGAAAAAAAATTCAAGAAAAGGATTAAAAGAATTTTTTTTTTTTTTTTTTTAAAGGAATGTGGAGTTTTATTAGATTTACTTTATAGAATATATTTTTTCTTAAATTATACGTCTCTTTTAATTTTGATGAAGGAAAAAAAATAATACTAAATAATTAAAAAAAATGGGGCATAAATAGATCAATAAGGGTGTGCCAATAGCACCACTCTTTGATATAATAATCTACAATAGTAAGAATTCAATAAGAAAAACACACATATATATATATGGCAAAGTCATAATCTCAATCAAAAATCATCCAAATAACATGAAATATGTAAATATATTTTCTAGAACAATTTAATTATATATCTCTAAATGACTAAATCAAGTATCTGAACTCAAAGACCCTAATTTACCTAACTAAACTTTCTAATCAAATGTAAATCACACATTAAATTATCTTTAAGCAAACCCTAAACTAAATTCACAAATGAAAGAGAAGTCTTATTTACAGACCTCGATTGTATCACTCCTACAGTCCCACTTGGCCACTTGTCTTTTACCATTGCTTGCATCATCAATTAAAAGTAGAAAGTAGAAGGTTGGACAGCAAGTCAAGAGGTGGAAATCCAATTACAACAGTATGCTTATAATTTATTTTTTTGAAAGCCGAGACCAGCCCGGTCTAACCTCCACCTACCTACGCCCTTATTAATTTATATATAAAAGTATAAATACATGAATATATATATATATACAGTCTTTCTATTATCAGTTCGAACTGATATAAAATATATCAGTTCCTTACATGTAGGCCATTGGATTTAAAAGATGCTTTGACAAGTGCATGCAGTCAAGTCAAAGTATTTAAATTTAATGTCCCACATACAATGAATTGATATATCTTTTATCAGTTCGAACTGATAATAGAAAAATTGTATATATATATATGTATATATATATATATTAATTATACGTAAGTATGTACACGCGCGTGCATGCATACATTACATCAATTATTTTTTCCACGACATTTTGTTTTGGAAAAGTTTTTAGTACTTGTGATGAGTGGTGGGATGAAAGGAAGGGTTTGGCAAACCCCACCAGATTTTTTTCATTCATGTGGTACAGAGGACAAAGCAAAGAGCAGTGAACTACCTTAGCTTTTTAGAGTTCCAGTTTTAAGTCGAACAGACAAATAACCAACAAAAAGTTTTGAAAAGGGCTTTTTATATTCTAAAAGCACTTTTATATGATAACTTCAACTAAATGATAGATCATAACATAGCCTTAATATGCAAGAATTCCTGTGTTGGTGGACAAACAAAGCCCCAACAAATACGTGATTTGCAATTTCTGACAAATTATTATCCACCAAAGACTTCTAATTAAGAGCCTAACTAATCTCCAGAAATTTTCCCAGTCATTAACCTAACTAAAGTTTGAGATTTCATCGGTGTCAGGCTTTCGTACAAAGCTGCATGTGACTTGAAATTGATGTTTATCACTCTATCCTGTAAAGATTAGATCAATGGAAGTGATTAGTTATCTTCTTCCTTCCCCCCCAAACTTCTTGCCTTATTTATTTTAGGCCTCTCTGATTTCAGGCACTCATACCAGTCCTACTCTAAAAGCATTTTTGAGCTGGGTTCATAATCAGTAGTACTAGTAATGAAATCTCTAACGACATACATACGATGGAAATGTTGTTTCGTTCTTTTGGTAGACCTTTTCAGGTCACGTTTGATCTTCTGGATTTGATTGAACTGGAATGGAAGTATGATCTTATCATGTACACTAACAATTTCAGATGGAATAAAACTTGCCAAACATATACCCATCAATTGCACCAAGAAAACCTAAAAGAACAGTCCATTACCAATCACAGAGATTTGTTTTACTCAACAAGGAAATGTTTATTTGGTAGAGGAGGGTTTTGGGGTGTAGCTCAGGAAATTCAAATGAATTCCCAAATGAAGTACAAGTGTACACTGTACAAGACAAATGGATAAAAGTCCAAAGGAAAATAGTAATACAACAACAAAACAAACCCCACCATTATTGATCAATGATTTGATTCCCACATCACCGAAAAAAAATGTATGTACAAAAGAGAAAGAACAAAATACCCATTGGAAATATATTTACCGATCGGTAAGATTTAAAATAGTAGAATAGCATACAAAGGAACTTGAGGACAATTAAGTAGTGGATTTTCTGACCATGGATATTGTGAAATCTACCCAAATAATAAATGATGTCTTCTTTTGAAATTTCCCGTAGGCCACTTGTTTTGGTCTTTTACTTTCATTTTTGTATAAATTAGAACGCTGTTTAGACTCATAAGAGGGCATCTTACAAATCAACTCCTTAGAAATCTCGCTTGTATTTCCTTTATATGGTTTGTAATCAATAAAGTGTATATAATATCTCAAGTAAGTCTTTATGTATCTTCCTTTATTTTATTTATATAATCATGCACAAAAAGTCTATTCAAGTTAACGAAAGTATAAGAAAAATATTAAAATTTTAAAGTAAAGAAATCCTTGTAATCTTTCAGACTTTGTTTTTATCATCTAAATACTTAAACCTACCAAGTAGATATTATCAATTTTAGGTATTATGCATGTATCCTTTATTCTCCCGAATTAAAACGTGTATACTTAGTAAAGAGAGACCAAAGCTTATTTGACAAGTAGTAGACCTAACTACACGCTCGCTGACAAGGTAAAATGCGACACAAATACATTCGAAATATTATAAAAACGGACAGGATGGTTGGTTTATAATGGAGGGGGTGCATATGTTGCTTTCAAACCTGCCTGTGTTGTCAATGATCAATGATAACTCCGATAAGAAAAAGACAAATTCACATCTCCTTTAGTAATGATGTAGGAATCTCCGTAATATCTGGCTTTTTTTTACAGCAGAGCTGTAGTGGATTCCCCTTTAGAATTTGCAGAGCAAAACAACTAATTATGCAGGCCATGAATGTGTGAACAAACAGTTCAAGACTCTAAAAATTTGGGCTGTTCATTAGGACAATTTTTAAGCTTGCAATGATTCTAAAGGTTGCTGCTTGTAGTTATATCCTGATAAAGAAACAAAACTTCAATAACAACACAGTGAGTTATGGACAGTTCTTCAAACATCACAGCACAGGCACCAGGTTTGTTACCAATTCCCAACAAAAGCTACTGAAAAAAATCATTAGAACAAGAACATTCATTTGGGTGGTTATTATAACTGCTCAGGCTGCAGTATAGATTCAGCAGCAAACCTTACAAGTATAATTGCATTTAAAAATTCTAAAAGCAAATGTAAAAATGTCAATGAGAGATAGCAAGCTGGTATGAAAAGCACAAGAACTCTAAACTCTTAAGAGTTAATTGTGCACTTCCCGTTCATATCGGTGAAAGGGTTTGAGATCATATTGGTGAAAAGGTTTGAATCTCACTTCACTCAAGCAAGTGTGAAAATATCTCAAATGTGTTCATAGTCCTGGGTATTTCCATAATCAACCGGGCTTGATCACCCATACCGGCGTTGCATCATTTTGGTATCAGAGCCAAATCAATTCAGCATTGATTGTTGTGGTCTTTTGATCACTTTTTAGCTATTTGCTGGTATTCGTTGCGAATCAACAGCATCTAGTTCTTATTTTGCTTTCGGTATTCTAGAGAATCAACGGATCTACTTTCCGGCATTCCAAGAATCAGCGGATTGTTTCCGGTTTTCCAAGAATCACACGAAATCGAATTAGTTATCCCCTATGTATATCAATTTAATTTCTTTAGCATTTTTTTTTTTTCCTTTGTATTTGTAATCTTTAACTAATTCGAGGACGAATTCTTTCAACTCCAGCGAGAATGATGAAGATCAAGTTATGAGAGAATTGCATAAATCATTATGTTGACAACAATTTGATTTATGCAATTTCATCAATCACCTATGATGAAGACAATTGCTTGATTTGTGAGATTTGATGACGGAGGAATATTTTCAGGATTCAAATTATAATTTTTATTTGTTTCCTTTTATTTGTTTTTTCTACTCATATATAAGGGAGCTTTGTAGTCATTTGATAACAGAGTTGAGTTGATTAATAAAATTTCAGCTATAAAATTTCTTGTGTTTGCTCTCTCGGTATTCATGTGAATCAACGAGTTAGCAATGTGTTTATAATCCTGGGTATTCCCAGAATCAACACGGCTTGATCACCCATACCGGCACTGCATCAATTATGAGATTAGTTTATACGAGTCGTGTTTATTCTACTTGATCTAGGCAGATCCAGTCAGGACTCCGACAAAAACCACATCAGAAATCCTTCAATATATTCATTTTAACAATGTTCCTTCGGCATATTGGTTTATTTTCACTATAAATCGATTAAATGATTGATGTAACCAATTTACAATATCTTCATAAAGTTCATTTTATATATAAAACTTCAAGCAACAAGATTTTCCTTGTGTATCAGAGTGAACACTGAAACTCGGTTCTTTGGTGAACTCCGCCAAATTGATCATAAATGATAAACGTATAGACTTCCCCAACAGATTGAAAAAGCGTATTAAACCACAAATTCATTGCAAAACTTCAAACGAAATGAGTACACATAGCCATCGGAAACCAACAAACTGGCTGGATATATTGAATTTTATTGAGCTCATACCGGCTTGATAAGTGAATTGTATGCATTTACCTAAATAAAAATCTCCCCAGTAACACTAATTCCATCTATCCTTTAATCTGTTGTAGTTTCTTGAACCTCCTCAGTAGTGACGGTGGAAGCAGCAACCAACCCAAGCTCTTCCTCAACTTTTTTCCATGCTTTCAAAAGATTAGGAGGGAACTTTTTCTTAACAGTTCGAATCACTCCTTTCGCTTCCTTCATCTTCTTTTTCTTCACCAATCCTTGCACCAAAAGCTTCAACGTCATAAAATCCGAAATCTTATTCATCCTCACACTCTCCTTAAAGAACTTATAACCCTTATCATAATCCCCATTTAAACACAAATAATATATCAAAGTCCTAAAAGTTCCTGCATTCGGATTAAGCCCATTACTCTCCAATCCTTTGTAAACACTCTTAGCTTCCTCTATCATCCCTTTTTTGCAATAACAAGTCATCAAGTAATTATAAGTAATCGCGTCTGGTTTCAATCCAACGTTACTCATCTCACCAATCAATTCCTTCAATTTCTCCGGTTCCCCTCCGTGCACATTCATAATCCTAACATTATACGCAGCAACGTCCAATTCGAAACCTTTCTTCACCATCTCACTCCACAATTTCTCAGCTTCTTCAGTCTTACCATACTTGTACAAAGAATTGAATACAGTAGTGAAAGTAACAGCAGTTACTTCAACACCTTTAGTTTCCATTTCATTCAATAACTCTAAAGCCTTATCAATAGAACCAATTTCGCAATAAGATTTAACAAAGAGACCATAAGAGACCTTATCAGGACAAAAATCATATTTTGTTGGAATCTCATTAAACAAAACAGGGACTCTATCGAATAATTTGGATTGAATACAAGCTGATAATAATGCATTGAAAGAAATTACAGACCTGGGTGTACCCAGTTCTTCCATCTGGTCAAAGGTACGCATGGCGTGGTCAAACATACCAGCTTGACCGTAGGATCTGATTAGAGTTGATAAAAAAGGTTCTTGGGTGATTTTGGGGTCTTTTTTGTGGGATTCGATTAGGGTTTCGATGTCATTGAAACGTTTGGATTTGGCGAGACGACGGACAGTTAAGTCTTGAGCGTAGCGAGAGAAGACTGGTGAAGAGTAGTTTTTGGAAACAGAGGAGTAGATTTCTAGGGCTTTATCTGGGTCATATTCAGTACGAAGTTTGGATTTGGCTTGGGAGATTGAGATTGATGATTTTGTTGTTGTTGTTGCTGTTGTTGCTGTGGTGATGGAGAAGCGGCGGAAATGGCGGAAATGGCGGAGGGAGGAGGACATCGTTTTTAGGGTTTTAGAGGTTTTGGGTGGAACTGCAAATAAACAGAGTTGGCTAAACAGTAAACAGGGTTTTTAGCAGGTTATAATGAACAACGTGATTCGTGAAGGAAGGCTCTTTTTTTATTTTAAGTATACTTTTTTTTTCTTTCTTTTTTTTAAGCTAAATAAAGTCTACTTTTAAATAGAAGCATTTTTTTATTTCAATTTTCAAACAATAAATAGTAGCATTTTTTATTTTTATTTTCTAAAATCTAATTAAAAATATCTCTATAACAATTAAAAAAAAAAAAAAAAAGTTTATAAAGTGTATTTATTGGATATGTAGATCACTCTTAGCTCGGTTTACCTGTTTCACAACAGTAATGGTGGGAGACTGAGTCCCGCCATATCCATGTTACAAACATGCATAAAGAAATTTGATCTCGATAAATCATATCATATTAAAAAAAAAAAAGTATTTATCAAAGATTTATTTACTAATTTTATTTTATTTTTCAATTTGGTATGAAATTCTTTAATTGAAACATATTGGAGTCATGACATGGAACACACCTACACCATGAGATTGTGAGTTCTGAGTATTTCACTCTCACTGCCTCCAAAAAATACCGCAAGTTATTGTAATATTAAAAATAAATAAAAAACAATTTCCAATCATTCAATGAAAGCAATTAAGTTGTATTTCTTATGTCTGATAATCAAAACCAATTTTACAGACCATAAACTGTTGGTAACAAAACAGGCAAGAGAAATGCAGAAATGTTAGTAAAACTATTTTTTGCATATACTAATAGTCTAATACACACGGCAATATTCATTGTTGTTGTTGAACATAATATCAAAAGCTGTAGTCAATAATATCCTCATAAATCATCTAACAAAACACTATGGACCTAATAGATGCCATCTAACAAAACACTAGAGACCTAATAGACAGAACATCGGCCACCAATGTCCAGGAGAAGAATCCTAATCAATAAACAAGAATTATCCATCATAATCCCCTTGAGCAAACTTATTCTCCGGATAAAACACAGCTACGACTTGATTCCCACCAAATTTCCTTCCGTTCATCCCTGTCCGAGCCTTTGAAGAGCCATCGGTGTCTGCATACTCCAAGAACACCTGAAAAGACCAAGATAATCGGCCCAATGACATTTGATACTTCACATAATATATGTATGTGTATGTATATATAAATATTAAGGGTGCTGTATTACAAGGCTGCAAATAAACATCATACTGACCTTCCCAACTCCTGATGATGGTTCGCCATTCGGGATTGGGCGGGGGATAACAACATTCGTCAATGTACCTGCATACAACGTGTGAAAATTTTGGAATAGACAAAAACTTTTAAAATTGTTAGAAAAACAATCACAGGTGAATATGAATATAAAAATAGAAAATTAAAAATTTGAGGGTTATGGAGTCTTCTGTCTTTGTATATTAGGCCTGATTCTTTATAGCACAATGTGGGACTAGAATAGGCTGTAAAACAGAGATATACAAAACAAAAGAAAATAAAGAAAATCAATATATAAGCAAGAACTATTGCAGGTAATAAGAAAAAACCGACAAGACGGTATACAAAAACTCAAGGTGGTTACCAAATTTTCCGCCTTCTTGTCTCATGTCTTCCAAAATGTCTTCATACTCTTCATCATCTTTGAGCTCATCAGGAGTAACCACTTGAGTTAAACACACAACCTTAGTGGCCACCACACCAACACCAGGTTGTAACATAAGTCTCTGCAGAAGAAACGGAATTAACCAACCAATCATACTTGACAAACTAGGCTTTAGAAAAATACAAGAAATATGGTACACTAAATAATATGAGGGGATATCCATGAAATTTAAATTTTCACCTGCAATGCAATCTGCTGCTGGGCATGCAACAATACACTCTCTTGCTCGGGTTTAGGTTGATTAGCACCCTGATTTGCACGCCTAACAGTAAGAGTCTTATCACCCATTTTAATCCCATTCAGGGCAGCACACGCTATATCTGTAACTGAAAGATCTTGATAAACACAAAATGCATAGCCTTTTGAGTTTCCGGTTTCTCTATCTTTAACTAGATCAAAACCACGCAGGGGCCCGAAAGACTCCAACAACTCCCTGATCTGGGCTTCTGTGAAGTAATAGGGGAGCCCACCAACAAAAATGCGGTCAGGACCCTCCAGTCCACCAGCAGAACCCGGGGTCAAACCAACAGCACCCAGGTTAAGATTTGGATTCGGCTGGCTTGGACCAAGTGTTGCAGCAAGAGATGGGTTATAGTCACTAGGCCTCCTCACCTTCACAGGGGCTCCCTGCAAATTTAACAGGTCAGTACAATTACATACTAATTCAGTAAGTAGCATTGCACAGACCGAAACTAAAGTAAATGCAAAAGAATACCAAATACCTCAAAAATAATTCCGTCTAAAGCCATTGCATTACTAGCCTCTTCAACAGATCTCATCTCCACAAAAGCAAACTTCTTTTCATGGTTTATGTAGACATTAACAACAGCATCCCCTGTGAACACATAAAAATTGAGAAACTGTCTAAATGAACAAGTAGTCTATGCAAAAAACAGAGACCAACCATCACATACCTGGACCAGCTGTGTTTCCTCCGATTGCTGCCATAACCTGGCTGAAAAAAGTTGCTACAGACTGTAGAAGAATATGAGTGGTCAGTATAATTAACATGGACATCTAAAATACAATACACAGTTCAATCACGTCTAAGACCTGTTCATTTGCTGTAGGGGGAAGTCCTCCAACATAGACTCGCCGTGCATGCCTAGTAGCCTGAAAGAAGATAGTTATGATATAAATGTAAATATACGTTTAAAAAAAAAAAAAGTCTACAGATAAATTTAGAGTGTGCCTAACCATCCCAACCTGCTGAGTCATAGCCTGAACTGGCATAACGGGAAGAGCACCAAACTGCTGCACGAAAACAAAATAGCACAAAATCAAATAAAGCAAACATAAGCATGCTGATACAAATCCTTTGCTTAAAAAAGAAGGGAAATATACCTGGCCAGTTGCCAAGGGGAACATGTTTGGGAACATTCCAGGAATGCCTGGACTGGTCCCAGGAATTTGACCTGCAGCGGTAATGAAATTACAATATGAGAACTAAATGATGAATCAACTCTTACTATAATGCAGTTAAAATACAAAAAAAATAAAATAATAATAATAATAATAATAATAAAAGAGACTTCCACCAGAGCAATTTTTCCTGTTGAACCTATAAAATTAAGCATGTCCTAACCTCTCACATTTTACAATATATTTAGCAAAAGAGAAGAAGGAATACATCATATACAAGTTTTGGAGGAAATATTTGCAAGACTACCAAAAATGGCAATAGTTGCCAGTTGAAGACGAACAAGAACCATCAAACCGGTGCATTGATTCCTCCTTGTACATAAAAGCTACAGATGTCGGCTCACGCCCATTGTCAGCACAGTGGGGCAATTAGCCCAACATTGCCTTCTTACAACAAAGACAAGACATAGAAACAAAACAAACAAACACCAAAGACAACAGAAAACCAAAAACTCTCTCAGTTCCAGAATTATTTAACTAGAAAACAATAAAAATAACAGTTGAACCCATCCAAAAACCGCAACTTCAATAGGCTATATATGATGTACAAAGTAAAGTATAAAAATTAAGCTTACCAAAATCACACCATGTAATTTGGTACGGACTTTCCACACTATATCAACCAAAACCAAAAAATTACAGTTAACAGAATATTGATCTTATGCATATAGAAGGGTGTGTATACCTGCAGCTGCAGCAGCAGCACCAGCAGCCAACATTGCAGAAGCAGGAGGTGCCATGTCAAAACCACTTATCCTTTTGCTGCAAGACTAACATGTTAGCATGCTAAAATAATGACAAAATAAAACTGATGGAGAAAAGGCAAGTTCCACTAACAATTAAAGCAACAAAAGTGACCACACAAAAATACCACACAACTTTGCAAACATTATAACACACACTCTTTTACAAACTTTACATTTCGAATAGCGATGAGGTCATATATATATATATATACAACACACATACATACATACATAGATAGAAGATCTTACATCCAGCTTAAAACTTCAAATAATAAGTCTTAACAGATTCCACATTTCCACATCCCCAAAACAAATTGTAAAGGATGTCAGACAATCATAATTTCTCCCAAGTAAACTCAAACTATGTATCACAAAAAAATGGAAGCAAAGCTGCTACAAAGTACAAACAGGCTAACATATGACAAGAACAAGCAACCACACTTCATAATGCCAAAAGTTTTAGTACAAATTATAAGCTCCAAAATAAATAAAAATAAAATAACTCAATAAATAGCATATCAAGACTCATGACATCATAATTTAAATGCCATGAAGATACAACGAATAGCATCACATGCTCAACAACACCTTAAAACCTACCTTTTTGAACGTGAACGAGAACGTGACCTGGATCTATGCTCAGATCTACCTTTTGAACGAGATCGAGATCGGCGTCTGTGCCTATCCTCTCTGTCTCTGTCAAAATCTCTTCGCCTAAAAGTAACATTGTAACAAACTATCAACTTAAGAAATAGGACTAGTGTATCCATAAGAAAATGGAACTGAATTCAAAAAAAAAAAGCAGCAAGATAAAAACATTTTCTTTTACCTGTCATAATCTCGACTTCGGAAAAAATCATCACCATCTCTATCTCTTCTTCTCTCACTGCGTTCCTGACTACGGTCAATGTGGCGATCTCTATGATGACGATCGCCATCCTTTTCCCTATCCCTATCCCTATCCCTGCTTTTCTCCCTATCCCTATCCTTATCCCTGCTTTTCTCCCTATCCCTGTCCCTGCTTTTCTCTCTATCCCTATCCTTGCTTCTCTCTCTATCCCTGTCCCTGTCCCTATCCCTATCGCGATTCCGATCACGGTCTCGGTCCCTCTCCTTATCACGCCCTTTTTCTCTTTCCTTTTCCCTACTCTTTGAAGACTCTCTTTCATAGTCACGAGATCCATGCTGCAAACCAATATGTTACATTAACAAATAATTGATGGTAACAAGCAAAAGATTATGAACCACGGGAATTCTAAAACAAAACATCATTAAACATGTCAAAAACACAAAACATGCAAACATTTAAAAATAATAATAAGAAGAAAAAGTTAACAGATAACCAACATAAAGATACCCATTTATTTAGAAAATTGACCAATGCAAATGCACAACACAAAATTAATCATAAGGTGAAACAGAGATATATAAGCAGGAACAATTTACAAATGTAAATTATAATTTCTAACAAGAGAAGGAACCTAAACTATTGAGAAATCAGTGTTTCCTTTTGCACATACGGATCCTTATCTTAACTTGGATTTGAATCAAAGATAATGGCAATTATATTCAAAATTCAATCTAAAGACGGTTCTAATTAAAGCACTACCTTCAACAACAACAACAAAAAAAAAAAAAGCAATTAAACATCAAATAAAGACCTAACATAAAACCCTAATCCACACTTAATAGACCTTTATCAAATTATCTAAAGCGATTTCAAGTATAACAATTTTCAATCCTCAGAAATAAGAAAAAAACAAAAAAAAGAGTAAACAAATTAAAAAATAGAGCATAGAAAAATCCAAAAGTGTAAGAGAGAGAGAGAGAGAAAGGTACCTGAGATTTCGAGTCGCTGTGATCATCAGAGGCACGAGGTTGCGGAGAGGAACCATAAGCGTAATTGTTGTTGTTGTTGTCAAAATCCTCACCGTTGACTTCGTAATCAGCCATGATTGGGTGGTCAGTTCTTCTTTTCAGTTTCTGCTGAGATTTGTTCTGTCTGCGAAATTGAGCTTGTTCGCGGAAGAGCTAAGCGATTTCTAGGGCTCAGAAGAAAAAAGGTTTTTGCCTCTCATTTTATACAGCGCTTGCTTGTAACTTGTAAGCGAAATAATTAGAGGGTATTATCGTAAATCTCATGGGTATTGCTGACTTTCTCCAATTTCGTATCAATTTTATTATTATTATTATCTTTTTGTTTTATTTTCTAATGGAGAATGAAAACAACGTTATTACAGTATTAAACGATTATATCTATTATTATTATTATTATTATTATTTTATTTTTGTTTCTCCAACGTTATTATTAAACGATTATATCTAATTAGATTTCTTACTACATATCAAACTATTATTAATTAATTCCAAAATACGTATTAATATATTTTCTTTTCTTTTCTCTTTTAAAATTTTTAATGATAAAAGATCAAGGATAAGAGTCATTGCATACAATTGTTTCCAAAAAAAAAAAATTTGAGAATCTTTTTAGTTTATCACTCTTAAGTAAATATCACTAATCCATTGTAAATGGTTCAGATCAATTTAGTGTATCCTTATTTGCAAATTCTGTAAAAATATTTTTTTATTTTTGAAAAATCATCAGTGTGTATTTATTTACTAATAGTCTAATTCTCACATGATTATTCATATTTGAGATGCAAGTGAGATACAAAAGATAGAAGGACTAGCATTACTCGAAATCCGAGGTTTTAAAATTTCTCACTGCACGCATCTCCCAAATCTTAACTCCGATGGCATTTCAAAGACCAGAGATGAAAACATTGGTAAAAATATGAACAGTTAAAAATAAAAAACAATCCACATCTTAAACTTGAAAAGAAGAAAACAAAATCAAGACAACAGTTGATATGAATAATGAATTGCACTGAGCTATTTAACGGTGAACCAGGGTGAACCAGGAAACAGAATAATAAAATCCATCTAAATATAGGTTAAAGTGTTCAACCTAAAAAAAAAACAAAAAAAAAACCTATTTGTCCATACTATACCAAAAGGTTCACGGAGAAATGTCGGTCTTCAACATGTCCGTGTTTGGCAAGGATATACTGAAAAAATTTACATTAATGTGACGCGATACCACATCTTTCGTATTATTTTGGCTTTTTCAAAACCCAGGCCGAACCTTTGGATTCACAGAAATCGTTCATGACCTGCACAAGAGCATAGCTTCATTCAAAACAAGTACTAAAGAACCTTATACACGAAAACCCTTTTAAAAAAAAATCCAATAGTTTCCGAAACATCAAATTTCTTAAATCATTGATGCACCGGAACATAAATTGCAGTTAGCATTTCCAGATAAAAAATGTATTGATTGTCCTACATCACTGACCTTCAGATATTCATTGCTAGTGATCTCCTTCTGAAGAACATGCCTGGCAGCCTCAACAACGTCAGCCTTCTTAAGCTTCGCATCAGGCCCTTTGCCAAGAAGAAGATCAAGCACGATTTTCCTGCAAGGTAAAAAACTATATTTTGAAAAAAGAAAAAATTTGTGAAAAAACTCAAATGTATTCAAGATGCTCCAAGGGTGAGAATTAAAAGCATAAAACACTGATTAATTGTTGAAATATAGTAAATCTAATCATTCCTAAAGCGAGATAATAAAGGAACATCAACACCATTTGTTTTAAGCAATCAAACATTTGTTATTTAGAGAATTTAAAATAACCTCAAACGATCAAGTTCCGGGTTGTTCTCTGGGGATGACTTCGAAACATAATATC
The DNA here is from genome assembly GCA_008009225.1 of Acer yangbiense. NCBI lineage: Eukaryota > Viridiplantae > Streptophyta > Magnoliopsida > Sapindales > Sapindaceae > Acer > Acer yangbiense. The sequence continues at coordinate 4,166,521 of CM017766.1, read as the reverse complement.
CGTGAATGTTTGTTGCAACTTGACTTATGACTTCCTCAAAATTTGCAGAGTCAACACCCTCTGCAACAAGTAGGGACACTCTAGCATCTGCTTTCGGAAGAGTAGACTGGGAAACAGCCCAATCCCGCAAACCTTGCTTGCTGCCAAAAAATTGCCACGTCATTCAGATACTAATTATATCATGACAGAAGTTTTTTCATTCATTTTGATAAACACAATACACAATTACATAATTAACTTACATTGGATGTACTTAAATACCATAGATTCAGATGAATTATATAAAAGAGAACCTTCTACCAGCAATCCTTCTACACTGATGTTATGTGGGTGCAGTTCTATGGTTAATTAAGACGAGTTGACTAAAGAACAATTTATGGAAAAATTCAAATTAACAATTATGAACAAAATACTAAAATTTTATAAACAAAGTACAACAAAAAAGGTATCCATTTGTTGGAAATTTTGTTAAAACCACTAATTATGGGCTTGGGAAGGAATCAAAAGGAATAATTATAGAAGGCTAGTATATCTGAAAATTCCTGCTATATGTATTGCAAAATCAATAAAGAGAACTCAGGTTTTTAAGTAATTCCAATATTTAAAGAAAGCTCCAAAAATGAAATACCTGCAAACCTTGTGATTCTGGAAAAATTTCACCAAAGCCTTTCGTAAAGCTTCTTGACTTTCATTTGACATGGCCTTGTTCCCAGTTACCGAGCCACTTGCACCTTTATTAGAATTCATTATATTCGAAGGCCTATTAGCCATGGCAGAATTTGCAGCAGCATTCTTCATACCAGGTACAACTTTTCTATATCTATTTATAACATCAGTTATTTGTTTTTCAATAGATGCCCATACTTCTCCTTGCTTCTGAACTATATTTGGGTAGTCTTTTATAAACGACATGTCTTTTTGCGCTTTAAACTTCCAATCCTTGAAAGAAGGTCTTTCAACAGCAAATACCTTCAGAAACACTTTTATATGATCTCTAAGCTTTGCATCAATATTTTCTTGTTGAAACTTGGCCTCCAAATCCTTGCTAAATAACATAAGAACGTAATCCCTAGCGAAACATTTAGCTTTATCTGCTTTATCTGAAAATAGCAGTGGACTTTTTGGAGCCCAGAGACCTTGTACTAACAGTGCATGCTTTTGAATGACTCCTAAAACATCTTCAATGGAGAAATCAGGGGCGAAGTGCTTAAGAGAGCTGAACCGGCTAACAGGTGGTCCCTAATATAATATGAAAAATGTTTGGGTTAGTAAAACATAAAAGGATAAATAAAGAAGAAAGAAATGACATAGGAAAGAATACTACAATTATATTTTCTACCACATCTCAAAGAGTTCTTCGATTTATTTTTTTATTTAAAAAATGGAAGAAAACAAATTGAGTTGAGAAAAAAAAAAAATCAAAATCCATAAGGAATGCCGAATGCTAAAATGATGTTACATTCTTTGGGAGAACAAACACATTAATGATACATATATCATTTTCCAGGAACTTCTGATTAGAAATCGATCCTTAAACGAGATAATCCTTACCAAATAACCTTAGCATGACGTCAAGAAGAGATTACTTTAGAGAAGAATACTCAAAACTATGTCAACCCTTTAACTAGTACTGAAAATTACTAATCAACTGCATAGTCCTAAGTCCTAACTGGTAAAAGTATCCATCTAGTCATCCGGTACAAATGATTTCCAGACTAACTTTATAAAATACATGCATGCATAAAAAACATGAGACAAACAGTAAACATATATATTTTTTCCCCTTCTTTTTTATAGATATTATTTTATTTTATTTCAATGAATCAAAAATTTAATAAATATTTATGCTGGAAGCATTTCCTAATAGTCAAAATATAAACCAAAAAATAAGATTCATAGTCTGAAGCTGCAAAAAACCTCACGAAGCAATTTCTGAACACGTTCTTCAAGTGGCATAGAAAGAAAAACCCTGAAACAATATTCAATAAATCTTTTAACTCGGGTACATGGGAGCATATGAAAAAAATAAAAATAAAAAACTAAAAAATACCTATATTATCATAAAAGTATATAAATATTTAGTCATTAGTGCATGCAATTAAAAAAGCTGGATACAGCTACGATCAATGAAAACAAATCCTTATCATCATTAACTAGTTTGTTCGACTGCATCAACATATCAAAATCTAACCAAACCGCAAAGGATGAATTTCAGGATCTAAATATGAGGAAATGGAATATAATCTCTTTGAAAGATACTAGTTTTTCTCCATATTTAAACTTATATAAGCAAAATAAAAAAATAAAAACTACACACACACTTACAAACTAGTACACCATGACATAAGTACATGCATCTATCATTATTGATGGAGACAAGTGACAGCCTTAAATTTCGCATGCTTTGGATAATAATGGGTCGAATTAGAATCTTATGAGATTTATATATGGATTGAGGTCAGGTCTTGAATGACTGTAACTCCATAAATTAGTCAAAGAAATAAAAAGTCAGTCCAAAAAGTCTTGAATGCCAAGTTAAAAGTCTTTCATGCCAAGTTAAAAGTCTTTCATAGTCTTCTGAGTTTTATTTTCTGAAGGGTCTAAGATTCAGTCTAAACTTATGTTTTTCGAGTCATTAATGTTCTCCTTCCTAAGGTCTATCTATTGTTTTCTAGGAGTCTGTTTAGGCTGTATTCCAGCCATATAAAAATGAGCATATGATTTATGATATAAGTATGAAATGAATGAGTTAAGAAATTTCATTGAATCTTAGTTCGTGAGCTACAAACTTACCTACAAGTGCTGCCTTGATCCTACGAGTGATTCTTGAGTTTAACCAAAAGCTATTTGATGCAATCAACCTTAGGGGCGATGCCTAAATACTAAATAGTCATACTTTCCCTCTTATTTGCCTGGTCAGGAAATACAATTCACAGCCTTTAAACAACCTACAAATCACTAACAAATAACCCAAAGTCCTAACCTTCATTATTATACCAAGATAATTGATATTGATTTTCTTGCCATTACTGCCTTTATCACCTGATTTTCTACAAATTCACCATAACCTGATATTTCATATTTTAAAACAGCATTACAGTATCACGCGTAGTACTACACATCCATACATATAACGTACATAATATATGCATGAACATACATGTTCATACATACATGGTGTAATGCATAATACTTGTGTTACCGTAATGACAATAAACATGGATAATCAAAGGAGCGGATACAACAAAGAGTCACTATACCTTCTTTGAGAACCTTTGTTATTGCTGTTCAATGCTACAGGGCATAAGGAGTGAAAGTAGTCATGCCTTCAGATAATCACAAATATATCAACAACAAAAAAATCAGCACATTCAGTGATTCCAGTAAAAGTAAATTTCAAACAACTTGCAAAATTTTCAACTGATTTCAGTAAAAACATACGGGTTCATTGTGAAGTGTATTGGAGAATTTTCTTGTGCCAACATTCCCTCCAGATATCTGGCTGAGAAATCACTCTTTGAGCTATGATACTTCAGTGGAACCCAACACTACAATCAAAACAAAATAATGGGCTCCAATTAATTCATGGTCTCTAGATTAACAGTCAATTTGGATCTTGGAAAAGCAATTGAAGAATTGCATGTCTGAGGATGTAATTACTCAGGCAATTTAAAAAAATTATTCTTGCTCTCCATTCTTTCCTAGATTCAAACAGCACCAAAAAAGACAAATAAAGGTACTCCGACAATTGACAAACCAGAAATAATGGTGCAAGTATGGAAAGCAAAAACACAACTAAAATGGACAACAATGTTAAATTTTCAATAGAAATTTATGCCATTGAATAGAGTTTACAAGGTTAAATGGGAAGAACAGAATCATAATCCTGAAACCGAAAATAAAAAAAGAATGATTATGGACCAAAAATACAATATAATTGAAAACAGGTACATCCCCATGACACAAGAAAAGCTGGCTGAATATCAATTACAACACTGTATAGATAACTCTAGTACCTCTTCATCATTTGAATTTTGCTCACTAGAAGACTCCATCTGTTTGTTCTGCACCATGCAAAAAAATAAGTTTGAAATTCTGGCACCATAATGTACCCACATATATATATATATAACAAAACATATATCAAACAAGTTATTGGACTATTGCTTATTGGAATAACAGAATGGATATAAACACAACTCAAGTAAGCCTTACTCCTAACAAAATGGAGTTGGCTACCATCTAGAACATGAACAATACCACTAATTTGAACATACATTGTTCTTCCCTTTTGAGCTAACAGACTTTGCACATGCACTTGATGGCCGGAGCTGCACAATTGCGTGAACAGGATTCAAGTATAACTGCAAGAAAAAAAATTATATGACTGTAATACTTTATATTATTCCAAAATATATATATAGTTAAAAAAGCAAAAAACAATATTAAACCAACTTCAAACAGCATAGATCCGGATCCGTCAGGAAAAAGATTTACTCTTAAATCTCACACAGGTGGTAGAGCAAACAATATAACATGTCAAAAAAAAATACACAGCCAAGTGAACCAACAGTAGATATGCTTTTCAACGAATGCTAAAATTAAGACCAGATACAGGAAAGGAAAGAGAGAGAAAGAGCATGTGCGTGCACATGCATTGGCACATTTCAACGTGTAGATAGAATCTTAGGAGTCACTGATATCAAGGAAAACAAACCGCAACAACTAAGTGCCCTGTACCAATCAAGAATGTCCTCAAAATCATGATTATATTCTAAAAAAAAAAAACTTGAATCAAACTTTCAAGGGGACAAATTTATGGTGGCATACTAGATCTTATGAAGAGCCTCAATAAGTGACATAAGGGGAAAAAAAAGATAGGTGCAGCTCTTCAGTGTCTCAAGTTTACTTGGCACCAATCAGTTTATTTATCCCTGAATAAACTGATATCTGTTGGTACAAAGGAAGAAAAAAAAATGAGTTGAGAAAAATAAAAATTCCCATAAGTCTGGAATAGTATAATTTCGGATTTTATACTTAAACCTTTTGCAAGAGAGACGATAAGAGTCCCAGAATTGGCCTGTAAGAATACCCAAAGACCTAAGACCTTGTAGAGTACCTACAAACTACCAAGACTAAGGCTAATTATTGCCTTTTCTCTTTTTTATACAAAATAGTCATTAAAATAATAAGCTTTTACTCACTTCACATACATTAAACTATGATCCTTTTTAACTCTTACATCCGGTAACCAGCATACACATTCCCAAGGTCACACGAAACCTAATATGCTCTTCTGAGACTCTGACAACCAAATAATATCACTCATTTCATGATGGGCACGAATACTATCTACCACAGACCTTCAATTCTCTTCTCAGCAAGTTTAATGTCAATTTCCTTGAATCTAGGCAAGGAAGACAAATATTTTGTAGTGTTATCACTCCCATAATTCAGAAAATTCAATATTTTTTCCGCCTAAAACTGTTGTATCATTTAAGAAGGCCATGAAAAAATTAGCAACATTGTTTTCAATGAACAACTGTCTTCAACAAAGTATAATATTGATAAATCAATTATTTTTGACCGAGTCCAAGACTATGCATATAGTAGCTTAAACCTCACCAGACAGGATAGAAGCAATACATACCTTGTTATCAACCAGAACACCAACAGCATAATCAGCTCCAACAGGTGGCTTCCATGATGAAGACAATGTCTAAACAAATACCAGAGAAATGTGAATCATGTTACATTGCATATTAACGTTAGCATAGAAGAAAAGGCCAAAAACAAGGCCTAGTCCTGATTCACAAAATAACAATAGAGAGAACATGGGGTCATGTCCTGATTACAGAAGCTCATTGGATTACAAAACATTTTCAAGTAAGGTAGTATGGACAAAGTACTACTAAATTTGCAAATTAACCAAAAGGTAATTCAAGAATAACCCCGTCAATTTTTAACTAATCATAAATTGACATTCATTTCAGAATGCAGAATAAGACAAAGTAAAACCTGCTTCGAAATGTTGAGACTGCTAGCTTTTTCACTGTCCCAGTTATTCGAATCAGTATCAATGGCCAAGTCAATCTCTACTTCTGGTTTTGAAGGTTTCACTCTAACCTACCCAAAACAAAAAAAACAAAAATTAATAATAAGCTTTATATATATATCCTCCATTTACACCACAAAAGAAACAGAAAGCGATCCAGTAATGCAAAAGATAACACACACCTCTTCGCATCTTTCGTCCAATTCGTAAGGACGCCAACACGGTCTCATTGGATATTGCATAACATATAACTGAAAATATATATATAGCTTTTTAGTATTAAAACATTATATATTCCAAAATCATAAAATAACACTGTAACTGACACAAAACCTGAGTATCAGGACCAACTGAAGGAGTAAAGAACACGTCGATTTCTCGAACAATCATATCTACGTCGTCTTCTTCGATTGTATCCAACGACTCGTCCGTGTTCGTCTCCATTACGACTTCCGGTACCGGTTTGGACTCCATTTTGAGGTCGCCATTCAAGAAAGAGGGTTCCGCCTTTGGCGAGAGAGTGATCATTGTCTTCGTCGTCTGCTCTGATTTTTCTTCGGATTTAGGTTCTTTCAAAACCGACAATTCCGGTTCTTGTGGCTGCGACGGCGGTGGCGGTTCGGATTTTGGCACGGCTTTGCATTTCGGCAAGAACCTAGGTTTCCGAGCAGGGGCCTGCTTAATATTTTCATCGAAAAGATCATCATCGTCCATCGTTGAAATTACGAAGTTTTCTTTAGTGTAGGGTTTTGAGACGATGGAGGGTTTTTGTGACCCGCCCAAATACAGGAATTTTTATTATAGAAAGAGTAATTACAATTTACTCCCTAACGTTTGAGGAAACTTAACGTTTTACCCTGACATATGGGTATTAGCTTTTTTGGTCCTCGACCTTTTTGAGAATACATTAAAATGACCCGTTTGACCAAAAAAAACAAGATCAAACATAACAGATACCGTGAAAGTGCAATTTTAGCTTCTGTTCAAAATAATTGTGTATTAAAAATTGAATAAAAGAATTAATCTTAATGTCAGTGACTTTAGTTCACATTAAATTGATAAATGTGATCATAGAAAGTTGTTGAGTCTGGTATTTGATGGAAGATGGCTTATCTAAAGACTATTGCTTTTTGTGTTTTACTTTTGATTTCATCACCCCCCCGGCCCCCTATCAATATTGGAGTTCAAAAAGAAAACACTTTTAATCCAATCAAATCGCAATAAGAAAATCCCACTAAAAATATGAGATAATCAAATTTGTGGTTTGGCCTACAACCATTGTTATTGAAGTGGTAATAGGTAAATTTAGGCTTTAGCAAATGCCCTATGAGATCAAAGAATATAAAGAAGTGAAAGGGTCACTACAAATTTATACGCAATTATAAATTTATAAAGAAGTGAAAGGGACATTCATGCTCTGCCAATTATTTCATATCTGAAATATCTTTAATAAAAAAGAAAATAATATGAAAATTGAGAGGAAAAAAAAAAAAAAAAAAAGAGTCATAACTCATAATCATCCTTTCAAAATATAAAAAATGGGTAATTACCCTGGTGGCCATCAACTTTTGCCACCACTATCAAAATGGCCATCAAATAGGGAAATGGATGAAAAATGATCATTTTTAGCAAACATTGTTACACTAATGGTCATTCCATCAATTTCCATTCAATGAATGACATTTTGGTAAATAAGGGGATGACATTAATTTATTTTAGATATTTTTTGGAAATCAATTTTTTCTTTTGTTTTTTGAAACAAATAATTATATTTAGTGTGTATATACGTATAGCATATCTCAAACATATATATATATATATAAATACTTTGACTTGGCTGTATACACTTGTCAGTCAAAGTATTTAAATCCAGTGATCTACATACAAGGAAATGATATAACTTTTGTCAATTCGAACCGATATATATATATATATATATATATATATATATATATATATGTATGTATTTTTTTTTTAAGAAGATTAAGGCTACAAAATGTAAAAATTCTAAAAAAATATGTTTGAGATAAGTTGAAAGTATATTTATTTATTTTTTCTTTTTTTTTTTGAGAAGATTAAGGCTATAAAATCAAAAAATTCTAAAAAACATATTTGAGATAAGTTGAAAAGATATATATATTCTTTTTTTAAAAGATTAAGGTTACAAAATCTAAAAATTCTAAAAAATATATTTGAGATAAGTTGAAAATATATGTGTGTATATATATATATATATTTGATATATGTTATATGTATATGTACACACTAAATATAATTATTTGTTTCAAAAAACAAAAGAAAAAATTGATTTCCAAAAAATATCTAAAATAAATTAATGTCATCCTCATATTTACCAAAATGCCACTTATTGGATGTAATTGGATGGAATAATCATTAGTGTAACAATGTTTGCTAAAAATGACCACTTTTCATCTATTTCCCCATTTAGTGGCTATTTTGATAGTGATGGCATAAGTTGATGGCCACCGGGGTAATTATCCCTATAAAAAAGTTGTGAATTGATGTCCTAAAAAAATAAATTTAATTCTTTGAGACAGATTCTTAAACCCTAAATTGTATAAGAGCTTTGATACGTACCACTGGAGTTGAAGCACCGCCGCGGCCCCGTAGTGGAAAAAAAATAAAAAAAACATGTGGGACCCGCGTAATAAATACATGGGGCCCGTGTGTTTTTTTTTCTTTTTTCCACTATGGGGCCACGGCGGTGCCGCGACCCCGGTTGTATATATTCTTTCTCATTTTATAATATGTGAAACACGGGATTACGGGAAATAAAAAGCAGTATTTATCTACTTGTTGATTTTTTATTTTTTTTTATTTTTTTAACAATATCTATTAACCTGGGACTAGTTCTTTTTTTTAAAGTTTTCGTCATTGGTAGGATTCGAGCCATTAATCTGGAAGTCATTTACCCAAATCTCAAACTCGTTCATCTACCGATTGAGTACCCGCTTGCCTAGAGATATATATGTTATAATTGTTTGACAAAGAGACTGTGCTAGTTATAATAAAACAAAAACCTTTAAGCCGTATCACAATAATTCTTAATTTTTTTTTATAATTAATAAAACCAGAAGAGATCTCTAATAAAAATATTATCATTAGTATGAGTTAAAGAGAAAGTTGTTGAGTTATTTAAATCATAACAAGATTGACTTTGCTATGCATCACACGAGTCTCTGTATTGCTCTTCGATCCATCCAAATTGAGTTAAGTCAAACTGAGTCTCTGGATATTTGAAGACATTGATTGAAGTGATTTTTTCTCAAGTATCAATCCAGAACCTAACAGCACCGAGGAAGACGATGAGAGTCAACACATGCTTTTGAGTGCTTTTACGCTTTAAACAGCACTACAATCATAAAGTGCAACTTTTTCTTCTTTTTTTTCTCTTTTACATTTTTAAGTCTTATAATATTCTGGTTGGAATCTGTCGAGAGCTAAAGATGTCAAATAGTTCGGACATCTCTAATAGCATCTCCGATGTTGAGCACTAAACTCTATTCTAATTTAAAGTTAAAAAAGAATCATTTGTGAATATATTAACACCAAATTTTTTTCCACTCCATTGTTTCACACCAAATTTTACATTAAAATAGTATCTTCCCAATAAATATCCTAATAAAGTAATAAATAAAAGAATAATATTTTAATAAATATTTATACGATACCAATTAATTTCTATTAGTTAACTTATACAATATTCAATAATTTTATTGACATAGATTATTATTCTTCACTGATGACTTGTATAATATTAAAAATTAATCACATAATTTTTTCACCTAATATTATTCAATTTATTTATCCTACTAATTTTCACTTAATTATTTCAACTAATTTTTTTCACATTAATTTTTTTTCATCAATAGAAGTGTAACACCTGGCCTTTATTTAATTTATCACTAATGGGAGTGTAACACGTGACCGATCAGTACCCAAAACACTGACCCCACCAACGGGAGTATAAGACGTGTTCTTTTTTCTTTTAATTTTTACATTTATCTCACAAATCGGGGCACGTGCTATACTTCCATTAGTGGGGTCAGTATTTTGGATACTGACCGGTCAGTACCCAAATATTATTTATTTTGTATTGCACAAACTTAAATTATTAGAAAAGTTTAACTTTATTTTAATATATAATTAATAAGTAAATTAAATAAATTAAATATGTATATCAATATAGGTGTCATTTTAAAAATCTCAATTAGATCTTTCCAATAATATATTTTTTAGGAATACATATCATTTAATTAAATATAAAAAAGTTAAATTAGAAAATAAAATAAAAAATAAAAAAGGATGATCAACGGTTGATCAATTGATGTGACATTAAAAAAAACAAAAAAAAAGTATTGTGCTGAGTAACACACCCAATGGGCTATTGTTACTCAACACAAGATTTATTTTTTGGGAAATGGAATTTGAAGCAACATTGGAGGAGGTTTTTGTGAACAGTATACTTTAAGTTGAAGTTAGTGGAATGTATAAAGCAACGTTGGAAATGCTCTAACACGGCGCATGTTTACTCTCTAATCGAGGGCCAAGCCCTGTGATTGGTGGGTTAGGGTTGTCTACTAAAGCCTTTGAGCTTAAGAGTGTGTTTGGTATGAAGGATAGAAAGATTTGGAGGGATATAAAACATGAGAGAAAGAAAAGAAAATGATTTTATGTTGAGCTGTTTGGTAAACAGGAAGGAAATAATGGATCTTCTTTATCAATTTTACTATTTTACCCTTACATTATAATTTATATATTAAAAAATTGATAAAATTATAATTTTAATTAAAAGTAGAAAGATTCCATATTTTCTCACCCTTTTCCATCCACTTTTGGGAGGATTAAAATAGTGGGTCCCACCCATAATTTTTCCTCCCATTTTTCCCTTCCTCCCATTTTTTTCTCCATACCAAACATATAATTTCATTTTTTCTTCTCCCTTTTCCCTCCACCATTTTCTTTCCTCTCCTTTTTCATCCCTACCAAACACACTCTAAGGCCATATTTGGTAGGGAGGAATGAAAATAAGAATGATGGAAAGATTTGAAGGGATATAAAACATAAGGGAAAGAAAGGAAAATGGTTTTCCCTCGAGCTGTTTGGTAAATAGGAAGGAAATTAAGGATCTTTTTATCACTTTTACTATTTTAACCTTACATTATATTTTATATATTAAAAAAAATGATAAAATTATAATTTAAGTCCCCCAAAAAGCAACAATTTCTTTCCCTCCATTTTCCTCCCACTTTTGGGAGGAAACAATATGGTGGGTCCCACACACACATTTTTCCTTCCACTTTTTCATTCCCTACATTTTTCTTTCCACACCAAAGTACCAAACACACACTTCTCTATTTTCTCCTCCTTTTTCCCTCCATCCATTTCTTTCCTCTCCCTTTTTCTCCCTACCAAATATAGCCTAAAGGGTGGAACGTGAGGGTAGAGTCAAACTTAAAGAATAATAATAATAATAAATTGATTAGTTTGTATACACAGGCAAGAGCAACTCCAATCGGGGCTTCAATATAGCGTAAATTTACATTTCCTAAAAAAAAAAATACAATTCCCAAAAACAAATTACTGTTTATAAACGTAATACTCTTTTTTTTCTTTTTTTAACTATCACATCAATCAAATCATCTTTTATTTTTTAGAAAGAATTATAATTTAACCATTTTATACTTAATTAAAATAATATATATTCCCAGAAGATATATCATTAGAAAGATCTCGTTGAGATCTTTAAAATGACATCAATATTGATATACATATTTAATTTATTTAATTTATTTAATAATTATATATTAAAATAATATTAAACTTTTATAATAATATAGATATTTATTAAAAAAATATTCTTTAAAGATATTTTTTTATGTAAAATTTGATATTGAACATTAGAGTGAATTTTTTTTTTTTGTTGATATAAACATATTTCCAAAAGATTCTCATTCAACTCCAAATTGGAGTAGAAAATTGCTCTAACACTTGGCGGGTTGTTTGAGCTCGGGTGAGCAAGGTTGCTTTTGACATGACCAATGGGTGGAGCTAGGCCTCACAAAAGATTAAGGTTGAACCAGTACCTGGCTTTTAAGCTCGATGGGACCTTAAAATTACGGCTCGATCCGAACAATTTAATACCTTTATAGGCGAGATTAACTCATCAACGACATGTATGTCTTGAAAATAACTCCATTATTAGGGCAATTTTTCTGCCATAGATAAATATTATAGACATATTTATGGTATACTAATACACATCACTATATTTTTGCTATATAAGTAGTATAACTTCAATCATAATAATGCACATAGTAAAAATGTAATGATATGTATTAGTATGTTATAGATATACCCATAATATACACCTATGAGAGAAAAATTGATTATTAGAGAGGGATCTCCTAACTCTTTATGATTTTAGAAATAAATACGAGATTTAAACCTCTATCACAAATGTGAAATTGACGGCACCTTAAGTTAGGATCGAAGAGTGGATGTGTTAAACGCTATTTATTTTTATTATTATTCATATATATTGTAATTTCATACTTTCTTTCAAACATTTACTTTAAAAAAAAATAATAATAAAAATAAAAATTCTACTGCATAAAACAAAGCACCATACATAAGATGTATGTATATTTTTGTGCTTATAGCTGTTCTGTTATTTCAACTTGTCCTTCAACTAATAATAATCGGTATCCTCTCCTTTTTAAATCATTTGAAAAACAAATTTTGTAAAAGCGTATTTAAAAAAAAAAAAAAAAAAAAAAAAAAGTGGAAATTACTCAAAATGACCACATACAACATGGAAAATTTATTTGTAACCGCAAACGAAAATTTAATTGTTAATAACCACTTTTTTGAGAAATTACTTGAATGCCCTCATATAAAAACTATCCCCAAACACACACACACACACACACACTCTCTCTCTCTCTCTCCAAACCAACACTTGAAAATCATCGTCCGCGTCGTCGCTTGAGCGTGCACCGCCGGCGAAGGTGTCACCGAGCACCGGCGTGCTTCTGGGCTTCGTAACAGCCACATCGTTGTTGTCGTGTCGTTGTGTCGTTGTGCGTGCTGCTGTCCTTCGCGAACCAAGGACAACGTCGTTGTGCTTTACGCCTAGGCACAGCGACGTCGAGCGGTCGTGCTTTGCTCGGGCTTCACGACCGTCCAACAGCGCCATCGAGCTCCCCTTCCGACGGCGATGTGATCTGCAGAAAAAAGGGGAAGAAAAACCTAAACCTAATTTGAGGAAGAGGAAGAAGGGAAACATTTCAAGTTTCAACATTTCAATTTAGTCAAGATTTCAAGTTTCAAGATTTCATGTTTTTAGGCAAGATTTCAAGTTTTTAGTCATGATTTCAAGTTTGGTTTCAGATTTTAGTCATGATTTCAAGTTTGGTTCCAGATTTTAGTCGTGATTTCAAGTTTGTTTATAGGTTTTTAAAAAATAAACTAAGTTCAGGGGTACTTTTGTAATTTATGGACATACACTGGATTTTTTTTTATAAAAAGTGGTTATTGATAATTAAATTTTCAAAAGTAGTTACAAATGAAAGTTTAGGGGCCGTTCGGTAACGTTTTTGTTTTTCGTTTTCTGTTTTCTTGTTTTCATTTGTTTTGGAAAATGTGATTTTTGGATTTTTCGGATTCGAAAATACGTCTGGTAGCGATGGTTGAAAACGATATTCAGATAATCAAAACATAAAAACGTGTCTGGTAGAATATTTTTAAAATCATTTTCAATATTGATTAATATTTAAAATAAATAAAAAGTAATATTAAAATAATTAAATATTATAACTAATAAAAGATATTCAACAACTTTCATTTGTCTTTTCTTTTCTCTTCTTGAAGTTTCTCTTCGTCCTTGAAGTTTCTCTCCTACCAAACACTCCTTTTTTTGGTAAGAAAATCTATCAATCGATGCGCCGATTGATGCCACCGTCCCTACGATGCGCCGATCTTCTCCGGTCGAGGAGATCGAACCCAACCAAACCAGCTCCTCCCACCGCCGATCTCTCTCTCTCCTCATCTATCTCTATTTCATCCGGCGGCCGGCGGCGATGGTCTTCAATATATGGGTTTGGTTTCGATGTGGGTTTGTTTGTTGAATGATATTGGAAGATGATGGTTTCGATCTAGGTCTTGGTGATAGTGTGGGTGGTGACGGTGCTGGGTTCGACGGCGATAGGGATGGTGGCAGTGATAGGTTCTTCATGAAGATCCAAGAGATGAATCTGGTATGTATACAGATTTTATCTCAAACAAGAATTTTATTTTTATTTTTATTTATTTTTTCGGATTTTGGATTTGTACTGGATGGTGACAGTGCTTGATTTTGGATTTTGGATTTTGGATTTTTTTTGAGTAAATTTTATTTGTGTAAGAATAATGAGAACAAGAACATTGAGAACGATAAATTGTTGTTCTCAGTATTCTTGCTTTTTTGTTCATTACAAATAAAAACTGATCTCTCTGTTCTCAAATTTTATTTTTGAAAACTTCCCACCGAACACGTTCTCTCTGTTTTTGCAACTTAAAAAACAAAAAACGTGTTTGGGAAACATTACCGAACGTGCCCTTAATGTTTCCAATGGCTATTTTTGGTTTTCTCTTTTAAAAAAAAAAAACATAATTATTAAATGCTTTTACAACTAATTGTTTTTTATTCTAAAATACCATTTTACTTACTTTAATAAATTGTTTTTAATTATGTAAAAACCCCATCAAAGTTGACCAATTTTTTATTAAATAATAACTTTCTAATTTTGAACTTAAATAAAAATCAAGTATGTCAAACACATACTCTAATGTCTATTTATTGTAGTTTAAAAAAACCATAAAACATAAAACATAAAACAAAAACAAAAAAACTCTATTATTGTACCCGAAAACTCCATTTTTAATTGCAGAAGATTTTTACAGTGAAACGTAAATATTTTACCCCATTCATGGAAGAATTTTTTTTTTTGAAAGTCGCCAATCGCCATGCATGGTGCATGTGGCTAAAATATAGCTGTATATAGTACAATTATGAATAGTAATTTAAAAAAGAAGCATAAATTGTTGCAGTCTTGCAGAGACATCACTTCAGAAGAAGCGATAGCGCAGCAGCAGCAGCAGTAGCTGCTGCACACCTATCGGCTACTGCCAACTTCATGATTTCAAGAGCTCGACGTTTTTTTTTTTCTAAACTTATTTCCTTGTCGCCAAATAAAAGACGGGAATCAATTGCTTTTTTTTTTTTTTTTTCATCACAAGATGTTAAAAAAAAAAAAAAAAAAAAAAAATGTGCTTATTTATATGACTGAGGTTTTCGCTTCTCGATCGCTTCCTTTTATTGTCTTTTCTCTATCTTCTTTGTTTTGCTTTTAAAGTGAGGAAGCTTTAAACTATTTCGATGAATGTGTGTATTGTTTGTTTGTTTGTGGCGCAGCCAGGACTGTTTGGCAACTTGGTCAGGAAAATTTACTAATTGAAAGTTAACTTACAAGTGAGTGTTAGTAAACAACTGAACACACGTAAGTAATTTGATACTATTTAGTCAAGTGGTAAATCCTCTACATCTACGCCACAAGGTTATAGATTCGAATCCTCCACCGTCTCTAAAAAAAACCCTAAATTTATGTAATATTCCAAAAAAGGAAAAAAGTAATTTGGAACTATTTTTAAGCATGTGCACACAAAAAAAATAAAAAATAAAAAATAAAAATTGGACAAAAGAACCATTAATGTAGAAGTGTTAGGCCCCGTTTGATTTTTTGTCTGAAGACTGAACAATACTGAATGTTATTGAAGACTGAATAGTGACTGAAAACTGAAAAACATGTTTATTTTTTTTCATTGAAAACTGAATATAAGTGATAAGTTTTTTGTTTTCTTAAGTTATAAATATCTGAAAATGAATACTTTTACATCTATGCCCTTCTAACTATTATTTGTTATATATTTACATTTTAATATATTACGGACAACTCTAATATATAAATTAATTCTAAAATAATTTTATTTAGCTATTAATAATATTTCAAATTTATATTATTGTATAAAATCTAATAATTACTAAGCTCTTAGCTAGTGACATTATAAAACTAATGGGTTACTTCATATGTATATTACAGACAAAATGAAGTTCATCAATATGTTCTTATTAGCAATCTACTTCATGTGTATAATTTATTCTTTAATTGATTTGGAATAAACTTAGATAATTATATCATTTATAGATTTCATGTTAAAAAAAAAACACACACACACACACATTATAGAACAAGTGGTTAGTTTTGGAAATAAATTAAATTAGTGAGGTTGGTTTTTGAAGTAAAACTTTGCATTAAATTCTACTAGTTTTGTGTTAAGTGAAAATTTTCACTTTTCAAAACAAGTGGTTTTAGAGGTTTATTAAGTGATTTTAACACTTAAAAAATAAAACAAAATAATTGAATAAAACACATTAAGTACCATTCAGTGTTAAGTGGAAAAATCAAACAGGGTCTTAGTATTTCATTAACACTTAGTTCATTCTGAGGAAAAGATTTGATCATAATGTGATGGAGAATGTACCTTATGCATTTAAAAAAAAAAAGAAAAGATTATTACAGTTTAAAGTCTATAGTAAATTGTTAGTTAAAAACGATAATATCATATAATGAATTTGAAGAATTTATGATTAAACCTCTATAAATTAATACTCTTAGGACCATGAAAATTTATTAATTAATCGAGATATTATTTAATCAATAAGTTAATAATATATTAATTTATACATTAATCAATAAAAATTTAATTTATCAAGGTATTATTTACAAAGAAGATAAAGTTGAGGACAATAGTTATGTATTGGAGTCGGTCTCACATAAAGATGGACTCAAAGCAACAATCACATTGTATAATTTTCTCTTGCAATATAAGAACACTACACGAGCGCTTTTTAATGCACTAAGAAAAGTTAGAGATGAGATCCAAGTAGACATCAATTTCAAGAGGAAATAAGTAATATTATAGTCATATTTTACAAAGGCCTCCTAATTGAGTCATATATATATATCCTTATTAATTAATATATCCAGTGGGATGTATGTGTGTTTTTTTTTTTTTTTTTTTTTTAAATGTATTATCTTATAAATTTAACGAATTATTAATTTACCACATTGGATCTAAGTCGGTGCTGAACAAAAATATTATTTAATCGAAGTTATTAATTTATTGAATATTAATTCATTGAAGTTATATTTATCTTAAAATGACTAATGTTGGTGGTTGAAACTTGAAAGTGTAGAAATTTAATGACATACTCATTGTTGAACATATGTATATATATATACACATTATATGTATATATACACATACGGTGTACGCACTGATGTAAGAATATAAGGACATTGAATGTGAGCCACTAATTATGGATAAATTTTGATAAGTGCATACACATTAAGTCAAAGTATGGAAAATGAATGGCTCACTCAATATCCTCATATATTTACATCAGTGCGCACTAATTTGAATATATATATATTCATTCTCAATTCCCATTAAATTATCTTAGAGCATCTTCAAGGGGTTCCTTAAACCCACTCCTTAGCTAAAATTGTTAGTTAGTGGGGATGGTTTTAGAGCACTACAATGGGCTTTCTAAATGACTCTCTATTTTAGATAACCACCAAGAGACTCTCCAAATGTAGGGAGCCATTTCAAACTCCCTATCTTCTCTCTCTTATTTTTATTTTTAAAAATATTTTAAAGTTGATTGTTCTTTTTCTTACAATTCAAAAAATAAATAAATATATTTATGTTTTAAATTAAAAAAATATTAAAATATTAATGATTAGCTATAATAAAGAGAATGATTAGAGTGACCTCATGAAAAGTTGCTAGTTAAAATATTTAAAATTTAGAAAGCATGGTTAGAGATACTCTTAAGTAGGTTTCGTATTGGTATTTCAATTGTAAATTTTTGATGGCAAAATAGTGATTAAAACACCGGTTGAAGGTTAGTATCGACTTTGTCAAGCGGAGAAAAAATTAATGATGTGAACGGACCCGTACAATGGGAATAGAATCCAAGTCAAAGGAAGTGACGATGAGTGTGAGCAGAAGAAACCGTGCCGGCTTTTTGGTTGTATTCTCAGTTCGTGAATTTATTTAATTTAATCTCAATCATATTATTATTTTCTTAATTTAATTATTTGTTTTTATACATACTGTGTGGTCTATATTCTATGATTTGAATTTGGAACCCAAAGGAGGGCTCTAAACTATCAAATGACATGGGGTTTAATTTTATTAAATTATTATTTAAAAAATAATATATGAAATCTTTGGTAAATGTTGTTCATCTACCGGCTGAGCTATACCCTTAATAAATGTGCGTCGGCCCGTAGCCCAATCGCTCAAAGTAATGTTATTTTCCCAGTCAAGTTGAGTTTGGTCTATATTTTTTGTTGGTATAAATATTTCAAAACAGATTTATTAGTTAAAAAGGTATTTTACAAATGGCGTTCAATTCTCCAAAGGGTGAATTACAATTTAGTCCCTGATTCTGGACCAAAAAAATAAATTTTTTTTTTTTTTAATTGTATTTACTTTTATGGTACTTATGGTCCCTATCTTTTTCAAAGATACATCAAATAAGTCCGAACAAGTTAGGGTATACTGAGAATTGCTGAGATCAAATACTACACAATCGATCTAGATATCTACTCCTACAATAAGAGGATATCTACTCCTACAATGTCGAAAATAAAACTTTTCCCACATACTTGTAAAATACATATTATAAAACTTATATACGTCTTATTTGATAACGCGGAAGGAGAGTTACACACCACCTTAACTAAGAGGGAATATGCTTCAAGATATTAATTAACTTTTAAGACTAAAATACCCATCAAGAAACGAGTTATAAAATACTCCAATTTGTTTATTAAGGATATCTTTATGTGAAAAGGTGTTATGATGCAGAAACTAATTAATTGAAATGAATTATATGTTACCACATAATTTGATTACTTTTTAAAACTTTAGATTTTGAAAGCTTTTTATCCATAAGTGTGTCTTGTTGATGATGAGTAGGTGTGATTTTATTAGCATCTTATTATGTTGTCTCTTTTCAATAAGATCTCATTCAACTGCTTTTAGATTTTGGTTGGTCGGTCTGGTCACTGGTGAATCTTGATTCCAGTAGCCAGACGACTACACGGATTCAGGCATTCAGCCATTCTACAATGCATGAACCAAAAGTGCAATCAACATACCACGTGGTAGCATCAGTTCTTAGTAATTAAAAATTGTTTAAATTGAATATTATTATTGTATAACTTCTATTATCAGTTATAACTGATAAAATTTATATCAGTTCCTTATATGTTGGCCACTGGATTTAAATACTTTGACTTTTGTCAGTTCGAACTGATAATAGAAAGACTGTTAGTTTATATATATAATACTTCTCTAATCAGGACCGTTTTAAATTTATAATTTTAGAACGTCCAACCACAGCCACACATTCAAAATGGAACCACAACCCCCACATATACCCACAGTCAATATGAATATGTGGTTGTGGTTAGACTTCATTACCTTATAATTTCAGGACGTCCTTATTACAGAACCACCCTATATATATATGGGCTTTGCTACATACAATCGGGGTTGCCGCACCGCCGCGGCCCCGTAGAAGAAAAAAATGAAAAAAACACATGGGACCCACGTAATAAATACATGGGGCTCATGTGTTTTTTTCTCTTTTTTCTTCTACAGGGCCGCGGTGGTGCCGCAACCCCGGTTGTATATATATATATATGTATCAGGTCCGACTTTAGGGTAGTGAGACAACCGCATAAGGCTCCGATTGTAAAGACCTCCAAATTATAGTGAAAAAAAAATGATTTTAAATTATATTCTATATAAGATTTTAAACAAAGAGAAATGATTTGTGCAACCGGGGTTGCGTAACCTTTGCGGCCTCGTAGTGCATTTTTGAAATAAAAACATGTGGGTTCCACGTATTAAATGCACGGACCCCATATGTGTTTTTTACAAAAATTGCACTATGGGGCCGCAAAAGTTGCGCGACCCCGGTTGCGCATAGAATCACCCTTAAACAAAACATACTCATAAAATGATTTTAAAAATGACCAGCCATACATATATAATTTTTTTTTAAAGCCAACAAATGGAAACTCATTTATCATTCTTACAACAACAACATTTGCAAGGGTTGCGATGAATTGAATCCTAGTAACACTCGTGTTTGACACAACTAATCCTATTTTATATCTCTAAAAAAAAATAAAAAATAAAAAACAAAAAACTATCTTGATATGAAAATTCAGAAGTCGTTGTTTCGAAGGTAATTAAATCAATAAACTTTTTTTTTTCTTTTTCAAAGACCCTATTCTTTTTTTAATTTATTTTTTTTATGTAAGCTTAATTAGTACTTATGCTGCTAAAAATGTAAGACGACTAAGGTTTAAATGATATATTTTTGATACAAAATTTATTTTGGCAACTTTTTATTTATTATTTTGTTGTGTATAGTCTTGAGGTTTGAGTTATTATATTGATTTTTTTGAATATTTACTAGAAAAAAAATAAAATAATCAAATAAACATACTTAGAGTATCGAGTGCCTCATTTTCTATAATTCACCTCATCCCCGAAAATCTTAGGACCGGCCCATATATATATATATATTATATTATATTATATACATTTTTTAAAGCATCATGAGTGGTCTTCTCCCAGATTTTCAAGCATATTGAGCTTAATTTGTGGATGATAGATGCTTTATTTTCAAGCATATTCTTTATAATTTTTAAATTTTTTCAAAAGTATGTATAATTGATTTATTTCTTAATCTGACGTCAATAGACTTTGCTATCGTATAGTTGTTGCACAAATATATGGTATTTTTTTTTTCATAAAACACACATATATATATATATATATAAAATGATATTGTTATCGAACCTGCCGATAACAGGCACTATATCAATATACGAGACACAAAAATTTACTCTTAAAACTTATACATACTTATAAAATATACATATCATGTCAAAACAAACAAGTATCACTTCAAACAAACAACAAAAATGAAAGAGCGACAATGGGACATAGATGAACCCTTGTAAACGATCCAATTAGTATATAAAATAAAGAAGTAATTTTCATTTAGTAAAAACTCCAAGTTTAACAACATAACCTTATATACACCATGATCTACACCATGGAATTGACTTCTGAATCATAAGGTGATCATCAACGTCCTTCATTAGTTACCTTAACTGATTGTTTCTTGATTTTCTCTGTTATCTAAAAGTTTACCTTAAATTGTCCCTTCAGATAATTTTAATTGTCAATAAAACTACTACGATCAATTTTATATTTAGAGAAATAATATACGACTTGAACACATGATTTGTATATATAATTTGCAAATGTGATGGACGTCTAGACCAACTTTATATCATAAAAACTTTCGATTATGTTAAAAACATAAAGGAAGATTTTGTAATTTATTGATGGGTAGAAGCCTAGAATTAGAATGAGAATGAGAAGATTCGGAGCTACTTGAGGAT
Source organism: Acer yangbiense (assembly GCA_008009225.1). NCBI lineage: Eukaryota > Viridiplantae > Streptophyta > Magnoliopsida > Sapindales > Sapindaceae > Acer > Acer yangbiense. Next base: position 4,144,846 of record CM017766.1, on the reverse strand, counting down.
CAAGCATTTGGTGAATAATAATCCTGTGCACGCAGCAACATAGAGAGCAAGTGTAAGCCCACATAACATTCTTCTGATCTGTCGCAACATCTAAACTAGGAGAAGAACTTGGGTGCATCTGATGCACCATGCATCTCCCACCCTGATGTTGCCACGTCACGTCTGCAAAAGGATTTTTTTTTTTTTTGGGATTAGAGATAAGGGTGACAATCGAACGTGGATCTGGCCTAGTGAGCTGGCACACGTGTCACAATCACAGTGGCTTTAAAGTGTAAAAAGCTACAGAATTAAAGTACTTTGACTTTTATATAAATTTAAAGTAAATTGACTGCATCACCCACCATCAGCATTCAGCACATTAATGTTGACAGGTTCCAAGAGTCTCAAAATTACAAATATTCGAATTTGTCAATTAGCTGCCTCTATAGTTTATCACATCACGACTCTATCAAAATATCTTTTTTTTTTTATATATATTTTTTATTTTTAAATAATAATAAAAAATTATAAAGAAATTTTTTGATAACAAAGCTAATTAGAACCGAACATTTTGAATATGATCAAACTATGTTTTTTTTTTTAATAAATTAAAAATTAAATTATAATTTATATTAAGAACTTAAATTTTGAATTTTTTCTAAATTTTATTTACCAACTTGAAATTGTAAAAATCAAAATCTATATATAATTATATTCAGAGCTTTCACATTCTTAATTTAATGTGCTGATTACTGAATTAACGAGTTATAAGTTTATTTAGCTTATTCTCTCTTTCATTTTTTTTAAACACCGTTTGATATTTCACCTTATATTTTATTTGACAGTCAAAATTTTAGTCAATGATATTTTTATGTGATTTTGCATATACACCAAACATTTGTATTAAATTATCCGACATTTTTTTTTGGTTAATATTATAAACCTTCCATCACCTTTCAACTATTATTTAATGTGTAAAAAAAATGTTTTTATTTTATAAACCTCCCTGAGCTATAACGACGTTAATGGTCCCGTTAGCTTGACTTGGGTTGACTATATGAAAATACTATTATGCCCTTATCGATTTATGAAAAAGCATACTATATGCCTAAAATTAAAGTAACATATTTTGAATTAGCGACAAATAAAATAAAATATGTTAGAAATAAAAAAATAATTTTTTTTTATTAATTTTTTTAATATTATTCTTTTAAATAATTTATAAAATAATAACAATTTAAGGAAAAAAAAAGGACAAAGTAACGATAATAAGTAAACAATATATATATTTTAGGAAATAGCAATAAAAAAATTTAATAACAGAAACACCAAATAATTTTAAAAAAAAAATTCCACCACCATTAATGGCACCAGAGAAGGGAAGGGAGATAAAGAGATGGGAGGAGAGACGGGTAAAAGAGAGATTCGTAGGATTTTTTTTTTTTTTTTCTGGCTTTTATTCGAGAGTTTTTTTTTTTTGGACAGAATTTACTTTTAATTTTCTTTAATTTAAATCCTTACTATTTTTTTTTATATAAGTAAAGTACCATTTTACCCTTACTTCCCTAATAGAACCATTAATGTTAGAGCTCATGACACATGAGAGGTTTATAAAATAAAAGCATTTTTCTATATAAATTCAATAACAGTTGAAAGGTGAGTGGAGGTTTATAATATATATATATATTTTCCGTTTATTGCTTTATCGGTGAATGTATGCCGTAGGTATTTATGATATCCAATTTTTTTTTTAACCCCAATGGGTGGTGCCGTTGGTCATTGGGGCAAGCCGTAAACTCGGATACCCTGGGTTTGATCCTTGGCAGCCACGTTTCTTTTGGAGCTAGTGGAGGTTTACCCGGATGTTAACCTCATGGTCTTGTGGGATTAGTCGAGGTACGCGCAAGCTGGCCCGGACACCCATGGATACCAAAAAAAAAAAAAAAAAAAAAAAATCCATTTTTTTTTTTTTTTTTGAAAAGGACATCTAAAAAATTATCATTATTGTTAATTCTTAAAAAAAAAAAAAAAAAGAGAGTTGAAACTTGAAACTCATCGCTAAACGACAAAGTTCACCGAAGGGTGACATCCAATTATCCAAATTAGCAAATTCGACAAGTTTCCGACACAGTGTCTTAAAATTGACAAGTGCACGGTAAATCCTCTTGTCTGTAAATAAAGAATTGGACAATAAGCCCCCAATTAATCTATTTAACTTTTTTTTTTTATTTAATTATTTTACCAAAAACAGACTTAACACCATTTTTAAATTAAATGTTTTTTTTAATGTTTTCTACAAAAGAAGTAAGAGAGAAGGAGCTTATAAAGCCAAAGACCCAGCAACTTTCACCACATAAACTCACTCTTTCTCTCTCTATCTGTTTTTCGTTTTTTATTTTTTAATATTTATTTTTAATCTTCTCTTTTCAGTCTGTTGACTCCATCATCTCTGAACACCTTCTCTGTTTTATACTTTTATATGCTATGATTTCCATTACCAACCAGGAAGCTAGATTTTTTCTGTAATCTCTCTCTTAAGTGTCGAATGAGTCAGCGGTTAGACTCAATTTGGATCGTTGGATCAAACTGCCGTTGATCGGTTTTCTTTGTGGGTCTTTTTTTAAATCTCCATGTTAAAAAAAAATCAAGCTTGAAAGCTGATTTACAGTCTTTGGGGTTAATCATTTGATTTCTTCGGGTAACGTGAGAGATTGATCAGAGAGATATATAGAGAGAGAGAGCTGGTATGGTAGGTGAGTAAATCAAAAAAAAGAAAAAAAAAAGCTGGTTGACTGGTAGCTAAGAGAGAGAGAGAGAGACCAAAACAAAAACCATAGAGCCCTAGGAGAAGAGTTAAATTAATAATTTAAAAAAATATATGAACTTTTGTTTTCAAAAGTCTCGTCTTTAAGAAGTCTTAAGATAAAAATGCTCTAGATTTTGTTTTCCCCTGTTTTGTCCTGTAGTTTGATGTCAAAAAAACCCTAAGAAGAAGAATTTTCAATTCAATTTCCCAGTACTGATGCCGCTCGACTTGGACAATTCCTCCACTGCTTCCGGAGAAGCTAGCATCTCTTCTTCCGGCAACCAAAACCCACCTCCCAAATCCATCGCCAAGAAGAAACGTAACCTCCCTGGAATGCCTGGTAATTTTTTCCATCTGGGTTTTTTTTTTTTGTGTTTGTTTGTTATTGATATGTGTTCAATTTGATTGAGTTTTTTTGGATTTTATTTTTCAGATCCAGATGCGGAGGTGATCGCTCTGTCTCCAAAAACCCTGATGGCGACAAACAGGTTCGTGTGTGAAATCTGTCAAAAAGGGTTTCAGAGAGACCAGAACTTGCAGCTCCATCGAAGAGGTCATAATCTTCCATGGAAGCTTAGACAGAGATCGAACAAAGAAGTGAAGAAGAGAGTCTACGTGTGTCCTGAATCGACGTGTGTCCACCACCATCCTTCAAGAGCTCTCGGTGATCTTACAGGGATCAAGAAACACTTCTGCAGAAAACATGGAGAGAAGAAGTGGAAATGCGACAAGTGTGCAAAGAAATACGCTGTTCAATCTGATTGGAAAGCTCACTCTAAAGTCTGTGGTTCTAGAGAGTACAAATGCGATTGTGGAGCTCTGTTTGCAAGGTATTTGATTTCATCATTTTATATCTTTTTGACTTGTAATTCAATCTATTCTTTTTGTTGGTTTTGTGATGGTTATGTTTTGGTTCTTTTGATTAGGAGGGACAGCTTCATCACACACAGAGCCTTCTGTGATGTATTGACAGAAGCGACTGTGAAAGTTCAGGGTCAACCGGAAAATCAGAATCAGCCGGAGGTCAATCCCAAATCAGAATCCCACCCGAAAGCTCAGGCTGCTGATTCTTATTCTGCACCACCACCACCACCACCACCGTCAGCAGCGGCAACAGCAGTTGTTCCGGCACCGGTTTCAGCTCCACCAGCACTTACTCAGTCAGCAAGTGTTTTGTCTTCATCAATTCTGCCAGGTTCAGGTAAATTAATATATGAATCCAAAAGTAGAAAACTGTCAATTTTTTTTTCTGTTTGGGTTTTTGTCTGATTTGATTTTTGTTTGTTTTGTTTAAATAAACAAACCACATAATCATTGTTCTCTTTCTCATTCCTGGTTCTGGATCTTGTATTGTAGTAGTTTTTGTCTGTTACTGATCTTTGTTGCTATTGGATGTTTTATTATCACAAATTCACAATTCACACAGTATAGTCAAATGATCAAGTAAAGACAAACAAGGCTCATATTTCTCAAGAAATTAATTTCTTATAATACTCTTATTAAAGATTCAATTTTTGCAATCTTGATAAGGAACTAGCAAGTGATTCAAAAGCTAAAAAGGAAGAAAAGAGTAATTGTTTAGAGAAAGAGCTCCATTATTGAATCTACTTTTTCTTCTAAAGTTCTTGTTAAAGAAAAGTTCAAACTTTCCATGTTTGTTTTTATAGAAGTGGGTTTAGTTAGTGAAAGTGAACTATTATTGATTCCACTTGTATATGTTTTGCTTTCCTCTTTTGTCTTTTATAACAGAATTGCCAGAAACTTCCACACAATTTGTAGAAGAAACAAAAGCAACACCAGCAGCGGCAGCAACAGCAACAGCGGGCTTAAATGGAAGCTGCAGCTGCAGCAGTAGCTCAAGTAGCAGTGGAAGTACTAGTAGCTGCGTTTTTGCTAGCTTATTTGCTTCCTCAACAGCATCAAGAAGTTTACAGCCTTCTCATACTGCAGTATTTACAGAGGTAATCACGACTACCACACGGGCAGATCGAACAGTTGACCTTGCATCGTCTTCAGCAACGGACCCTATTTCCTTGTGCCTCTCAACCAACAACGGTTCATCACTTTTCGGAACTGGAGGACAAGAGCGTAGACAATATGCACAGCCATCACAGCCATCAATCTCTGCCACCGCGCTACTTCAAAAAGCTGCGCAAATGGGCGCAACAGCTTCTAATGCTTCATTGCTTCGCGGCTTGGGGTTGGGGATAGTCCCATCTTCTTCATCGCCTTCTCAGCAGGATAATATGCATTGGTGTCATGGACAATTAGAATCCGAGACTGCATCCTTTCTACCGGGGCTTGGACTTGGGCTGCCAAGCGGTGGAGGTTCTGGATTGAAGGAATTGATGATGGGACCACCTCCAGGGTTCGTTCCTAAGCAGACTACTCTCGACTTTCTTGGACTGGGGATGGCTGCCGGTGGCACCCCCCTCTCGGCTCTAATCCCCTCCATCGGAAATGGTCTCGATATGGCTACATCTCCATATGGAGGTGGGGAAATTTCTGGCAATGACATAGGAAGTAGCTCTTGACACGAACGAGAGACAGAGAGATGGATTACGCATATATACATCTCCATTGTCTAGGAGAAAAAAAGTGTTTTCAGAATTACGGGGCACAATTTGTTGATCTGCAAAATTACGAAGCGATTGTAAGGTAGAAAAGAAACCGCCTAGTAGAATTAAACATCAAAGCCATTACTGGCAGTTGGGTATTTTTGATTGTTCTGCTGTCTCATTATGGCATTTGAGCAATAAGCAGCTGGTGGTCTTGGTCAATGGTCATGTAAACTTATACTAAAGCTAAAAACCAGAGACAGACCCTTTTTGCTTGCTTCTAAATTATAAGTAAATATATATATATATTTTGCACTGAAAATTACTGGATGGATTCAGAGGAAAGATTGATCGATTGATCGCTCGATCGAGCGATAGGATAGAGAAGAGAAGAGAAGAGAAGAGAAGAGAAGAGAAGAGCAGCAAGCAAGCAAGCCAGGTCTGTGCTTGTTGGTTTCACTTGTTGAATGAAATATGCATTCCTGAATTCATTCTACTATTTGTACAACTACTCTAGGCATAAATTAGTATATGTAGTTTAAAATTACTAGTTGTGAAAGTTAAGGTTCCAGTTGTGTTAACATTGTGGTATCTTCTATCATGTTAGTTTAGTATATCAGAAATCAATTTAAATTGAATGTAATGCTAATTAAATTTTTTATCTATTGTGAGAAAAATGAAAAATCTCTCATTGTCTTGTTTCATATTCATAAACCATTTTTGTTTGGTTGGGGAGATAATGATGAAGTTATTACAATTCAGAGAGAGAGAGAGAGAGAGAGAGAGAGAGAGAGAATGAGTCATTAATTTTGGTAGCAGAAGATGTGCAGAGTTGGACCACACAGAGACAGAGAAATTACTTTGCATTGTTGAAATTGAGAGACTTGTTATAACTCTAGGCTGGCCAGTTTGGAAGATATTAATTATATTAAATTTAGTGAAAACAATTAATGAGCTGAAGATTTTAATTTTTAAATTTTTTTTTTTTTTTTTTTTTTATATAGAAAATTGAGTGCCATGTACTATATATAGATAAAAAGTTAAAAAACCGTCTCCAATGAAAAAGTGGTTTGCCTACTAATAATTGTTGACATGACAACAATATCAAGAGATTTGCTTCCAATGTGGCATAAAAATAGACTTAATAGAGAATCAATTCAAAATTCGGTCTCCAATGCTTCTATCTAAAACATAATTTTTTTTAATGACGTGTCAATTATTTTTTTCTGTTTTATTTTTTATTTTATTTCCTTACTAAAAATATATGAAAAATTAATGTCATTTTTAAATATTTACTGAGTCAACCTAAAAAATAGATGTGCAACAGACCGTCTGAAAGTAGACAGTCATGTTGATAATGTCTAATATTTTTTTTGCCACGTCAACTTGAGGTTGAATATGCACGGCTGCATTGGAGACACAATTATTAACAGAACGTCTAATTATCGTACGTGACATCTTTTTTTTTTCACAAACCACGTTTGTATCGGAGATGCTCTTATCTAGTAAAAAAAAAAGTTAAAAAATATGAAGTTGAGTTTTTAATTTTAAAAACTCCCGTAGAAATGTCGATTAGGATTTAACTCTTTCCACAAATAATACCAAAGTCTATTTAATTGTAAAATAAAATAAGAGAGATAGAAATAATTGTTTTATTATAATTGATTATAATATAAAATAGATGTATATTATATTTTAGATAATTACATTGGAGATGTAAATATATATTTCTCTATTTTTTTTCTTTCTAAAATAGATCCATAATAAATAAAAAATACCGATGTGATACTATTTAAAAACTTAAAATTAAGTATTTACATCGGAGATGCTCATAATTTATTTCAAAAGAAAGTTTTTAATTCTTAATTTGATAGCCTGAGAATAGATATATATATATGACTTAATTTCTCATTCCTTTCATAATAAAAAATACTTTGGAATTTTATTTTTTGAAAAAACAAAACATTGAAAAGTGTGATATTTAATTCAAACAATTAATTTTTTATTTTTTTGACGTATTGACAATTCAAATAGAAGTTAAGTGAAGTTGTTTGCATTAGAAGTGGATCCATATTGTTGAAAGTGTGTATCTGAGTTTGTCGCGTAGTCGTTGTCGTTTTTGAGTGTTCGGATAATTTTTGAAACAATGTTTGGACTTTGGCCGCCATCTTACGTCCCAGATTTGTCGGTTTCTTCAAATCCACACGCATTTGTTTTTTCTTTGTTTGTTCGTTTGTCTGCACTCCATCTTATATATTTAGAGAAAATATCATTTTCCCCCTTATATTTTGACCTATTAGTAAATCTTTCCCCTGTATTTTCATTAATGGCCGTTTTCCCCCCTGAAACTGAAAGTATTAGCCATATTCCCCCTTTTTGTTAGATTTTCCGTCCAAAAAGTTAAATTTCACATTGAAAGACATTTTTGCCCTTGAAAGTTGAGGTTAGTGAGAAAATACAATTATGCCCTCAAACTCAAACTAAAAATAAATAAGAAAAACTTAAGAAAAAAAATGAAAAAAAAAACTCAAATTATGCCATCGATGAAGATTCTCCAGAATTTCTTTCCAATAAAAAACTTTACCAGATTTAAGAAAATCAAAATCAGTTTTCAGTTTTTATTTTTTACTATTTTTAATAACCAAAATCAAAACCTAGAATCTAAAACCACTTATTTTTAATTCCATTCACTAGAATTCAAACAAGAAACTGAAACCAAATTTTTTTATCAAATGATTCCATCCACTAGAAACTCAAAATCAATTGAAAAAAAAAATGGAAGCAATTTTCCAGTTCATTTTTGAGCACCAGAAACCAAACACATCCATCTCCAAAACCAAAACCTACCACCATCCATGTCAATCACCAAACCCTAACCCTCAAATCCAAAGCCAAACCAATCAAACACACCATCACCGGCTCATTTATCTATTAGATCGAGTATTTTTTTTTTTTTTTTGAAGTTTTTATCGTTAATAAAATTCGAATGGTTAATTTAAAAGTCATTTCTCTAAATTTTAAATTCGTTTATCTACCGGCTGTTGAGATATGCTCCTCGGACACTCTACCATGTTATCTGTGTATTGTTTAATGAGCCGAAGAATCAGGGATAGGATCATAGCCTCATAGGAGCTATAATATAAACAAAAATAAATAAATAAACAGGAATTTTCTCACAAAATTAAACGGTGGATTGTCTTGTCAATATAGCTAGTTCTGACTTCTTGTAGTATCAACAATATTTTAAGACGTTTTTATACCAAAGATTCTATTTTTCAAATTTCAAATAAATAAATAAATATTGGTCTAATAAATAATATGTTTCTATTGACATTCTTTGTTATGTAAAGTAACATATGATTTTATTCTATTTTCAGAATTCAAAAATATGTGGATTAGTATAGTATATTGAAAAAAACAAAATTGTGTACATGTTTTTTAATTCTATATAATTATTATGAATATAAAGTTGAATAGTAAAATTCTTCTATGAACATTCAATTATTGTTGGATAGCTCTAAAGGTTTTTTATTTTTTATTTTTTATTTTTAATTCACTTGAGTTGTTAAATTTGTAGAAATAGTGTATCTAGACTCTAGTATCATTAATAGTCAGTAATGAGTTTGTTAAGAGTCAGTTTTGAAGTCTTATATACCCGTTTGGGGGAGTTTATCTATCGGAGAAAATAGTTTTTACTTAAAAAAACTCTTTTCAAATTTTTAGGTGTTGTTGGTTGTCACCCAGACAAGATTATTATAATTAATTACTTTTAAAAAATTTCAATTTAAGTGATTTTTTAAAAAGGTTTCATGCCATTAGCAATTTTTGTATTTTCTATCAAGAATTCAAATTTGACACAATTTCCAAATAATGTAAAATTTGACAACGGGCTTTATCTTAAGTGTGATTATCACAAAAACTTCAATAAAGAGGCTTCAATTAAGTTATTTATTTATTTATTTATTTTTTGACTAATATGTTTCTATGATCAAGTGAATGGTGACTCAATTAGGCTGTGTTTGGTTCACTGGAATGGAAAGGAAAGGAATGGAAACCATTCCATTCCAAATGTTTGGTTTGCAAAAATCCAATGGAAAGATGATTCCAATGGAATTGGGTTTCCACCAAAATGGTGGAATTGGCTTTCCATCCACAATCCAGTGGAAAGGCCATTCCATTCCTAACAACATTTTCACTTCCAAAAATGACCCTCTAGAAAAAAATTCGAAGCTTTGGAAAAAAATTGAAACTTTTGAATCTTGATAGAGAGGAGAAAAAAAATGGTGAATTGGAATCTGGGACAACTGTTGTCGAAGAAGGAGAAAAATCTCCTGTGAAAAAAAAAAAAAAAAACGAATTTAAAAACTAAACAATGAATTCAAAGAAGAACAAACCCTAGATCAATTTAAAAGAGGCCAACAGGTCTGGTCTGACGGAGGCGCGAGAAGGTCGGCGGCGCACGGTGGTCGGGAAGAAGAGACGATGAGTCGCCGGTGAAGAAGAAGCGACGTGGGTCGCTGTTGAAGGAAAAACGATTGAGTCGGGTTGAACAAGGCGATGCGGGTCACTGGAGCTGGAGCTAGAGCTATCGGTCGGCGCTGGAGCAGTTGTTGGCGCCGGAGCTGTCGTCGGGGCTGGAGCAGGTCGCCGGAGCTGTCGTCGGCGCTGGAGCTGTTGTTGTTCTGTCGATCTCGAATGCAATTTTTTTTTTTTTTTTTTTTTTTTTTTTTTTTTTGAGGAGAACAAAGACATTTTTTTTTAGGAGAACAAAGACAATAATTGAAAAATATAAATTTTATTATTAATTAGATTAATTTATATATATAATTATTATATATACTTTCATATTTTATTATTATTATCCATAATATATAATGTTATTATAACTATTATTTAATTAGGGGTATTTTGGTCGAAATATAGTTAATTCCATTCCTTTCCGTTGTTAACCAAACAAAATAATACTGATTCAGATGCTAATTCTAAAGTCCCAACCAAACAAAGAAATCAGCTTTCCCTTCCTTTCCCATTCCCATTCCCATTCCGATTATCATTCCGCCATTTAACCAAACGTGACCTTAAATTTTGTTTAATATTATAACAATTATAAATAAATTGATTAAATAATTTTAACCAATAAACAAAATTTAATCAAAATTGATCCAGAAGAAGAAGTTGTCCAGCTGAAGAAGAAGAAGAAGAAGAAGAAGACCAGCTGATCGGCGAAGGAAGGAAGACTGGCGGAAGCTGCGATCGGCGAAGGAAAGAAGACCGGCGGCAGCTGCGATCGAAGACGACCAGCTGCAGATGCGATCGGCGAAGGAAGGAAGACTGGCGGCAGCTGTGATCGACGAAGGAAGGAAGAAGATGAAGAAGAAGAAGAAGAAGAAGACGGCGGCGATCGGCGGCAGCGAGCGGAGGAGGAGGAAGAGGAAGAAGAAGAAGAAGCCACCGTCGGAGGGATGGACGAACAGACGAAGGAAGAAAGAAGATGTCTGGTGGATGAGAAAAAAGAAAAAAAATATATTATTAATAATATGGGACCAATTATTTAATGATATGGGACCCATTTCAAATGAAAAACAAAAACAAATACAAAAAAAACAAGTTTTTTTTGTTTTTCAAAATTTTCACTTTTAACACGTTTTTGTATTTTGAAAATAAAATGGTTACCGAACGCGAATTCGAAATTATTTTTGGAAAATAAAAACGAAAACAGGCTGCATGACAGGCCCTAAATTTCACATTGACCTAAATTTCACATTGAAAGACATTTTTTCCCTGGAAAGTTGAGGTTAGTGAGAAAATACAATTATGCCCTCGAACTCAAACTAAAAATAAAAAAGAAAAACTTAAAAAAAAAAATGAAAAAAAAATCTCAAATTATGCCATCGATGGAGATTCTCCAGAATTTCTTTCCAATAAAAAACTTTACCAGATTTAACAAAATCAAAATCAGTTTTTATTTTTTACTATTTTTAATAACCAAAATCAAAACCTAGAATCTAAAACCACTTATTTTTAATTCCATTCACTAGAATTCAAACAAGAAACTGAAACCAAATTTTTTTATCAAATGATTCCATCCACCAGAAACTCAAAATCAATTGAAAAAAAAATGGAAGCAGTTTTCCAGTTCATTTTTCAGCACCAGAAACCAAACACATCCATCTCCAAAACCTACCACCATCCATGCCAATCACCAAACCCTAACCCTCAAATCCAAAGCCAAACCAATCAAACACACCATCACTGGCTCAAATCCAACTAAACCCATCTACCACAACCACTCCCACTACCACAGCCCTTCACCTCGCGGCGGCGGCCACCACTGTCAAAGGAAAAGAAGAACGAAAAGAGAGGAAGAAAGAGAAGGGATCCGCGACGAGAGGAGATCGGCGCTCTTAGGGGTGACGATTGGTGTGATTTCGGTGGGTTTTGGTGTTTGAGTGGTGGTGATGGCTAGGGTTTGGGCTTTGTGTGATGGAGAAGAAGAAGATGATGAAGAAGACGGGATTTGGCTGTGAGTTTAGGTGACTTTTAAAAAAAAAAAAATTGATCTCCACGTCCTTTGAGATAAATGAAAAAAAATATTTATTTTTCTTTTTGGGTTATATATATATATTTAATATTCTTATCCAATCATTAATTTTTGTTTTATTAAATCATTAATGTGTATTAATGATTTTTAATTTTTTACCCTCTCACATTAATTCCCATTTAGGTCCATGTGACGAAGTTACCTTATTACCCTTCAAAGTTAACAGTAAATGAGAGGTTTTAATGGAAAAGCTAGTGGAAAGGGGGAATATGGTGAATATTTTCAGTTTCAGGGGGAAAACGGCCATTAATAGAAATATATGGTAGATATTTACTAATAGGTTAAAATATAGGGGGGAAAATGATACTTTCCTTATTTATTTATTTATTTTCCGGTGACTATCTATTCATTTATCTATTAGATCGAGTATTTTTTTTTTTTTTTATAAAGTTTTTATCATTAGTAAAATTCGAATAATTAATTTAAAAATTATTTATCTAAATTTTAAATTCGTTTATCTATCGGCTGTTGAGCTATGCCCTTGGACACGCTACCATATTATCCATTCATTGTTTAATGAGCCGAAGAATCAGGGATAGGATCATAGCCTCATAGGAGCTATAATATAAACAAAAATAAATAAATAAACATGAATTTTCTCACAAAATAAAACGGTGGATTGTCTTGTCAATATAGCCAGTTCTGACTTCTTGTAGTATGTACAATATTTTAAGACGTTTTTATACCAAAGATTCTATTTTTCAAATTTCAAATAAATAAATAAATATTGGTCAAATAAATAATATGTTTCTATTGACTTTCTTTGTTATGTAAAGTAACATATGATTTTATTCTATTTTTAGAATTCAAAAATATGTGGATTAGTATAGTATATTGAAAAAAACAAAATTGTGTACATGTTTTTTAATTCTATATAATTATTATGAATATAAAGTTGAATAGTAAAATTCTTCTATGAACATTTAATTATTGTTGGATAGCTCTAAAGGTTTTTTTTTTTTTTTTTTTTTTTTATATTTTTAAATTCACTTGAGTTGTTAAATTTGTAGAAATAGTGTATCTAGACTCTAGTATCATTAATAGTCAGTAATGAGTTCGTTAAGAGTCAGTTTTGAAGTCTTATATACCCGTTTGGAAGAGTTTGTCTATCGGAGAAAATAGTTTTTTTAATTAAAATTTTTTTTTTCAAATTTTTAGATGTTGTTGGTTGTCACCCAGACAAGATTATTATAATTAATTACTTTAAAAAAAATTCAATTTAAGTGATTTTTTAAAAAGATTTCATGAATCATGCCATTAGCAATTTTTGTATTTTCTATCAAGAATTCAAATTGTGCTTTATATTCTTTGAAATTTGACACAATTTCCAAATAATGTAAAATTTGACAACGGGCTTTATCTTAAGTGTGATTATCACAAAAACTTCAATAAAGAGGCTTCAATTAAGTTATTTATTTATTTATTTATTTTTGACTAATATGTTTCTATGATCAAGTGAATGGTGACTCAATTAGCAGGCTTCTTCACTCGATTTCAAGTGACGTTGTTGATGCGCCAGAGTTTGTTATCAAGTTGATATGACTCGATGGTTGAAAGTTGAAACAAAGGTCTAATATCTATTAAGAATTATATTATGCCACGTCTCGTTATTTATATTGAGACAACATTGATGATTCAATTTCTCGTTGCAATCGAAAACAGAAAGAACAAATAGGGATGGCAAAAACCCGGGTTTTGACAGTCCGGGTATCCTGCCCGGAAAAACCCGGCCGGGTTTTCGGGTATCCATACCCGGATTTTACCCGGGTTTTACCCGGTTTTTTTTTTTTTTGATGAATTTAAAATGTAATTTATAGTATTATTGATTTTGTTTTTGAAGTAATTGATAATTTTCTTTTGATTGATAAGGAAACTTCAAACTTATGAAGAACGGATATAATACCGATCATGATTATTTATTTATTTATTAAAGTCAGATTAGATGGATTAAAAGGGGTAAATAATTAATTTCAAAATTATTTTGCAAAAATAACAAAAAAATAACAAAATAACAAAAAAATTTGATTATGCCATACGAATCCTTACACTATTTTGCATATTTAATTACTTTGTTCTCTGTTGTATTTCCATATTCCAGGCAATATTTGGAGGATGAACATAAGAACATAAGTCAGTAAACCAAAAATGAAAGCTTGAAACTTGAAAGTAACTATAGGATCCAAACTTTTACTTGTCTTAGACCCCAATGAAATGAAAATCTCAGGCCTACGTGTCTATTGAGTTGGAAAATTTGGAAATGACAGTAACTCCCGTGGAAAAACTATGTTAAGACAAATTTTTTCTTTAAAGACACCTCCCCTGGTTTTCAAACCGAGGATTTAAGAATTTAAAATAAACAAATGGGTTAGTAAAAAAAATGGTAATCGAAGATCAGCAAAGTAGAATCCACAAGATTGACTTCTTGACACCACATCTTTACATCCACAAAGTTAAAAAGCTCAGATATGGAGGATGAACATAAGAACATTTACACACAAATGGGTACAGACAACAAACCCACCTCAACTAAAACAAAATAAACCCACCTCATGTTTCATTATTCCGATTTCCGAAACATGAATATGGGTTTCAGACAACAAAAATGATTAAAATGATTTGAGAAAGAAGAATAAAGAAAATGGTTAAGTTAGTTTAAAAAAAAAAAAAAAAAAAAAAAAAATCAAAACTGTGTATCCGGGTATACCCGGACCCGGGCCGGAATACAACCGGCCCGGGTACCCGGACAACCCTTACCCGGTGCCGGGTAAGGCATGTCCGGGTTTTACCAGGGATTTCCGGCCCGGGTAAGGCCGGGTACCCGCCTCGGCCGGGTAAAGTTGCCATCTCTAAGCACAAATGCTTGCATCACTTGTGTGCTGGTTCTGAGTAATATGGTTTTCTTCAAAAATATACTTAAAAAAACACTCTTTCTAGTTTCTAGCTAGTAGGTGAGAAGCATTTCAAGTGTTTAGAATTTGATTCACAATATCAAGTGCTTCTCTAAAAAAGCAATGGTTTAATACTTTTAGTCAAATACTGCAAAATATAGATATTTAAACTTCTTTTGAATGGTTTAATAGTGCTTTTGATTATCTCAAAATCACTACTAAACACACTCTAAAGTCTAACCTCTTCTTGCTCATGTCAAGAATAGTTTTTGCTGACATGCACCAGCAGGTCCAACACTACTGAGAGTCTGAGACGATGAGACTAATGGCGAAGTCAGGATTTTTTGTTAGATCGAGCTAAATCAATTTTTCATGTAAGTTGTTACCGTCTTACCGATGTCAAAAAAGACATGAAAATATAAAGTTTATTCCAAAAATAAGTTAAAAGAAACACAAAAAATGAATCACTTATATTTCACTAAATTATAACCTACCATACATATAAGAATGATGGTAAGAAAAATGAGTTTTATTTAATGAATTTTATGTGTTATGAGATTTTACATTTAAATTTAAGAAGTTTCAAGTGTATAATTCGTAATTAATTAAGGTCTAAATCAATATTTTATAGAAGAATTTTATAAATATTTGTTTTAAAATAATAATATATTGTTTTTTTTTTTTTTTTTGGTTTTTTCAAAACTAGGCCGGACTATATTACGCATGGGCTCATATAGGCAACAATTGGGTTAAGAGTAATGCTAGAAAACCCAAAAAATTAATCCAAATTTCAACCCAAATGATGTGGCAAGTGAGTTGTCATCACCATACACAATATGAGATGATGTGGCTAATTAAAAAATCACGTGCCACATCATTTGGATTGGGGAAAATTGCACTAATATCCCCTAACTTTAGGTGAAATTGGACCTATAGATAAAAGATCGATTTATTGCACAAACCGCCCCTGGATTTCGTTGACCAAACATTTGACTAAGGACAAGTTAACGGTTGGAATGGCAAAATGGACTTTCAAGAGTGATATTAAATAAATTCCATCATCATCTTCTGTGAACCCAAACCCTAACCTAAACTTAAACAACAAATCCTAACCACCACCGCCACTCCAAACCCACCGTAATCACACCAACCATCCCTCTTAATCTCCTTCTTCTCGTCGCTCTCGATCTCCTCCTTCCCGCAGCTCGATCTTATCTCGTCGTTGATCTCCTTCTCTTTCTCTTACCATATCTTTTATCCCTCTTCTTTCCTTTGAGTTTTGACAGAGGGTGGCCGCCGCCACGAGGTGAGATGATGGATGTTTCGTGGCGGTGACTTTTGTATCTCCAGTGAAGCAAATCCGTCTTCAACATCATCATCTTCAAACCACTCAAACTCGACGCCTTCAAACCACTGCCACCATTATCATCACGGCGGTAGGGGAGAATGGGAGGGCTTCGCGCTTGGCGGCGGCCATGAGGTTTTAAATGGCTATGGTGGTTACCGACGACGGGAAGATAGCGAGAGAAAGAATTTGGGTTCAATTGATTTGGGTGGCTGAGGTTTTGAGTGGCTGATGGTGTTTGGTGGTTTAGGGTTTGGGTTTGGGTGGTTTCTAGGTTCGATTGGTTTGGGTGGCTGATTGTGTTTGGTGGTTGGAGTGGTGGTGTTTGGTTGATTTGTAGGTTTGAATGTTGCTGGAAAATGAAGAACAGAAGAAGAAAGTTAGGAATTTTTTTTTTTTTTTTTTTTTGTTAATTGGATTTGGTGGAGATCCAATCTGGATCTCCAACAAATCCAAATTTTAAATTTAAATTTGTGTTATTTTTTAATAATTTAAATATTTATAAGAAGGGTAAACGTGACTTTTTAAGTGTCAAGGCTGGTCAATAGTTAATCTTAACTATGGTAAACGTTTGGTCAACGAAATCCAGGGGAGGTTTGTGCAATAAATCGATCTTTTGTCTATAGGTCCAATTTCACCTAAAGTTAGGGGATATTAGTGCAATTTTCCCTTTGGATTGAAATTTGGGCTAAATTTTTGGGTTGTTTAGCATTAGTGTTGGGTTAATTGTGTTTACATTAATTAAGAGTAATGTAAGAGTAATGCTAGACGCCCAATTATTTTTTCTCAAATTCTGTCCCAAATGATGTGACATGTGAGGTGTCAGCATCTTATAAATCATGAGATTATGTGGTGATTGATGTGATGTTGACACCTCACGTGCCACATTATTTGGGACAAAATTTAGAAAAAAAATTTGAGACCTTTCGCAATACTCTTAATTAATTGGTCACCCTTTGATGTTTTAAAAATTTTCACTGATGTACATGTACAACATTTGTTCTTGTATTAGAAATGTATGTAGTTTTTCATATATATTCCATTTTCTACTATCTGTAGAACTGACACTGTGATGGGGATTTTCGTTTTTGATTGTGGATATATATCACAAATATAATCTCATGTTAGTTCTTAAAATTATATTCTCTTTTTTGCAACTATTTTAAATATTATTTTATGATACTGAAAGAAAATATATGCTAAAATCGATTGAAGAAACATTCAATAGATGTTGCCATTATAGAATTTAGATCAAAAACAAGGAAATTGGTCCGTGATCTCACATTTTACAACAAATTATACAATTATAACGTCTAGTTTTACCAATGGCCCCTTTGCCTTGGTGGTGGAGGAGGCTCCCAAGGGATGCTCCACCACCAAGGTTCAAGCCTTGCCTTGGTATGTACATAATTTGTCCTACCTTGGCTATTAAATCCCAAGTGGGGGTGTCCTCTCCCGGTTCTATTGGGAGCAACCCTTTCTTCGTTGTGAGAGTTGTAATCCATTTGTACCCTCTCCCCGATAGTGAGAGTAGTGTTTCGGGCTGTGCTTGTAAAGTCTAATCTTACCAGGTCCCGACAGTTGTTGTAATTCAAAAAAAAAAAAAAAAAAAAAAAGTTTAGTTTTATAAGTTATTTTATATGATATTACAAGTTTAATATTTAACTATGCAAAACTAAGATCTAAAGGACTTTAACAACATAAATCTGACTAAATGTATGTTTTATACGTGTGGTCTAGATATTTTACTTCTATAATGTAAGATATTTACTTCTATACTACCGGAAAAAAATACTCTATATTTACTTATAAAATATATATGTTAGAACTCGAACTTTCCTCTATTAACGTGAAGGAGGAGGTACACTACCAACTATGTTACGAGAAGATATGCTATGTTAAATGTTGTTACACGAAGTGTTATTGAAAGCACTTTTTAGCCTCGTACAAGCAATCATAGAAGTAGACTTTTGGATTAGGTCTGTAGAGACTAGAGATCACCCAATTTTTGGGATAGCAAGGACCACTTGGATTGATATTGTATGATTAAAGTAGCTCTTTGCAAGTTTACCTGAAAATAGTGTCTACCATTTTCTAGCATTTTAATTTAATGTCACATTGGTGCATTGTCACTGGCCACACAACTACTTGAATGCTTTTGTCCCTCACCAATTTGTCCCTCACCAAATATTCTTACTTTTCCAGACTTGTCATCATCAATTTGTGAAATCATTCAAGATAGGGTTGAGATCTTTTTTGCACATCATGAAAACTACTTTCTTATTATTATAATATTTTTAAAAAGTGCTTTTACAATTTAGATATTTCATAAAATATTATTTTACAAGTAATAATGGGCTTCTGGCTCCCTAAATTTTTTTTTCTTATAAATTCTTTTTTAAATGGTGTTGGCACGTGAAGTGTTAATATCTTATAAATCATACAATTACTGGGTAAGTGACGTGATGTTGACATATGTCAACATCATTTAGGAAAGAATTTAAGAAAAAATAGTTTGCAATTTTTTTTAGTTTTATTTTTATCTAATTGGTCTCTATATTTTTTCATTGTTGACCAAACAAAAATTAAGAAAAAAGTTTTAAACCTTTTTAAAGTTAAAAAGTTTTTAATCAAATTGTTGTATATAAAGAGGTTGATGATAATTACACTTTATAACTAATGTGGAGGCCTCAAATTAAGATCTCCTCCCTAATTTTTGTTTTTATCAAAACATTAATGGAGTGCCTAAAAATGGTTTTTTGTTAAAAATTGTAGTGTGTTTTTTTAACGGGGTCCGTTGTTTCGATAGTCGGAGTATTCGAAATGAAGCTCTATCATCACGATTTAAATCGGTTATTGTAATTTGATGTAGAACCAATTTCCCAAAATACCCTAGTAATGGTACTCTAAAAAACAAACAGTAATACATAGGTAAAGGGCATTTTAGTCCCAAAGAAATAGTCAGTCCATTTTAGCTTGAGCAACTTCGTATTATCTCTCTCACACGTGTTTGGTGTGTGCACAAGTGAACCTTACGCGAGCTCTCTCCATTTGAAAATTGAAAGGAGATTTGGTGAGGCCGAGAGACACAGAGAGAGAGAGAGAGAGAGAGAGAGAGAGAGAAGAGCTCCGAGGATCATCAAATCCATCGATATCGGAGCTTCTTCAATCTTTTCAAAGCTTTCAATAGTTGAAAATACTCTCAATCGATCACTTTCTCTCATTTTCAATATCACAACTTTTATCTAGGGTTCATTCAGGTTCGAATCTTCAAACTCTCTGCTTTTTTATATAATTATTTTGAATTTTTTTAACTTCTATATATCAAAAGTAAATCTGCTCGTTTATTTGATTTATTAATGTTAATATATTCAGTTTGTGAAAATGTATATAGTTAAAGTTTAAATCTTGTAATTTACAGGTTTTGTTGGTTCTAGATTTGTTGAAACTTGAAAAATAATGAAATTTAGGATGTTATTTGCTATTATTCAAGATTGGATATTCTTTAAGAGAGTCACTGAATCGAGGGTGTTTTATATTAGGAGGTAAAATGCCAGCTCGTGCTCTAACAAAATTGAACCCTACTGTCTGTTCTGGTTTTCGGAGAGTGGTTGGCTTTTGTAATTCGAAAAGTTTACAACTTGGACAAGGAAACCATTTGTTTAGGAATTCTGGGTCGTCTGAGTTTTTACCATATTCGATTCGGTTGTTATCTGAGACCACTCAGTTTAATCTAAGTGTCCCGTGTAGGAGGAATTCCATGGCTGCTTCTGGTACCAAAGCTGTTTTTGGTGATGTTCACGTTGATGATTTTGTTACGGGTTGTGGTAATGGTTTAGACTTCAAGAAACCTACTGGTGTTTATTTCAATGATAGAAGTCGGAGCAGTTGCAGGAAAGCTAGCATGAGTTTGAGAAAGAAGGAATCCCCAAATAACGGGATTTGCGGTGGGTATTTTATATTTGATTCTGTGAGAAGGAATTTCAGCTCGAATGCTCTCCTTGGGCCATGGTTGAAGAATATTCACACCTCGTCTTCTGTGTGTTTCTCTGCTGGAGCTGCTCAGGATGTGTCATTTGACGGAAGTTCTCATGATGAACTTGGAAATACCACTACTGCATCTGACCAGTATGTGCTCTCATCTTCTGTATAATTTTGTTATATTTGCTTTTGGTTGTTTTCTTGTGTTCACTAGAAACCATGCCTCCTTTTCTGCTCTTCTTAAACTTTATCTAACTAATTATTTTTTTGAACCTTTGCAAGAAACATTATTTGGTGTTTAGTCATTGTAGAAGTAGACCTTCTCAAAAGGTTAAGTGTAGAGATAGGCTTGTCAGCACTTAGCACTTGAGCTAGGGTCTGTCTCTCTAGAACATTGTCTTTTAAGTTTTTTCTTTTTAGCGCTCCCTCCCCGTAATGCTAATTTATCAGCTTGGTGTTTACTTCAGAGCTATTTTAGGAGAGAGAACCTTGAAGCTACTTTCGGGTTCATGCTACCTGCCACATCCTGCTAAAGAAGAAACAGGTGGAGAAGATGCTCACTTTATTTGTGCAGATGAGCAAGCCATCGGTTTAGCAGATGGTGTTGGTGGGTGGGCGGATGTTGGTGTTGATGCAGGTTTATTTTCCCGTGAACTTATGTCTCATTCAGTAGCAGCAATTCAGGAGGAGCCCAAGGGTCACGTTGATCCTGCCAGGGTATTGGAGAAGGCCCACTCATTCACCAAAGCCAAGGGTTCATCAACAGCCTGCATCATTGCCCTTACAAGCAAGGTTTTTTGTTATTTCATTTCACTAATTAGTCATACCTGTCCTGTCCTAACTATAGCTATTGGAACATTGCCTTTATAGGTAACATGAGTTAAAAATATGGTTTACATGATAGAATATCAAAGTTTTTTCAGTCCTTCTCATCGATGATTGCAGTTCTCAATAATTGCCTTTTTGAACAGGGAATACATGCAATTAATCTGGGGGATAGTGGATTCATCGTTGTTCGGGATGGATGCACTGTCTTTCAATCCCCAGTGCAGCAACATGGCTTCAATTTTACATATCAACTGGAAAGTGGCAATACCGGCGATCTACCCAGCTCTGGTCAGGTCAGTTAATACACCGATGCCTCACAGGCTTACACCAATTATGATATGTACATTTCTGCAAAAGTATTCTCACTGTTGCTTCTTTATATGAAACATATCCTTGCCCAAATTGAGTTTATACATCCGCCAATCTCAAATAATTGGTTGTTTGCATTGTGTTTTATTTTTTACTTGATACAGTTAACAAGTATAGTTGATAATTGGACATTTTCCTGCTTATATGTGTTTATGATGCTTTACCCGAAAAATACAATTTTGCGTTCCACTTTCATCTGTTTGAAATTTAGAGGGCATGGAGAAAGTGAATGAATCCATTACAACTGAATATTTGGTTTGTAGAGTGTAAATATTATTAATATTCATCGACCGTTCGACAGCCAGATATATATATATTCCTATATCCATTTTTCATCACTGCATGATTAGACTGCAATTTTCTTTCGAATGTTTTCCCACTGAGCTCTTGGTTAGAATAAATAAAATCATTCATTAATAACTACAATAAATGGGACATAGTTAACCATATTTTTCTGTGATCAATGTGCTTAGGTTTTCACAATTCCTGTTGCTCCGGGTGATGTCATTGTTGCCGGAACAGATGGTTTGTTTGACAACTTATATAATAATGAGGTTACTGCTGTTGTTATTCATGCGGTAAGAGCAGGCTTAGGACCCCAAGTGACGGCCCAAAAGATAGCAGCTTTGGCACGTCAGCGAGCTCTAGATAAGAACAGACAGACACCATTTTCAACTGCTGCTCAAGATGCTGGTTTCCGCTATTATGGTGGCAAACTTGACGACATAACTGTCGTTGTGTCTTATATAAGTAGCTCTTCCAATATCTGAGTCTGCATTCTAATAGTTGCAATACTTGTTAACCTTGTATATGTTCACACATTCTTCATAGTGGTCAATTAAGCAGGGAAAACTTTTAGTTTAGTTTAGTTTTTTTGTTTCGAGATCTAGTGGAGAGAACTCTTAATGGTATTTCTTCAATGCATTTGCTTGATAATCCAAAGTTTAGCTCTCCATTGGTATCACAGAATTTCTGTTCTTTTCCTCTCCAATCATTTTTGAATCAAAACCGATTAAGTGGAAATTTTTGCTGAAATCTGGCTCTGAGACTTGTTCTGTTGCTCATGCTTCTCATTATTCACTTTTTTCTTCACTTTGGCCACTTCCACTACTATGTGATCTACGGTTGAAAATTGGCAAATATCAAAAGAAACAAATCCAAAAGGCAGAGTGGTTTCTCAAACCTCATACCAAGTTCTTTCTTAAATAAATAACTTTGAATCCCAATTAGAGGAGTTATAATACTTTTTAATAGGTCCACAGTTGGTTGATTAAGCTTATAAAGCAAGTTTCTCTTGTGAAGTATTCAACGATAGGAGAGGTTTCACTCAAATGCTGAAAGAAAAAAAATGGATTTTCAATCATGAAACCAACGAAGGCCAGGCTTCTATATATCATTCTAGTAACTACTAAAGTGATTTTGAAAACCACCCAATCAGAGCTGTTTTATTATTTTAATCCAGATCTCGATAGCCTCAAAACATTATTAACTTTTTCCATTGATTTTCAAAACAACCCAACATAGACCTCGAATGGAGTGAAAGAAGGAAAGACACAATCCCACATCGGATGGAAACAGCTATTTTGATTGCTTATAAATCTATAGAGACACAATATCAATCGCCGAGCTCAGTAACGCGAGCCTGTGACCCAAGTGGGGGCAACAAGGTGGTGGGACATTGGTTCAGCTCCAGAGGGCTGGGCTTCTATGTGGTAATTATCTGGCCTGCCCGTTCCAAGCCAGGAGTTGGGCCGTGGGTCTTCGGCGAAGGCTGGAGGCTCACGGTCCTTAGAGGTGGGGGCACTGCGTGAGGCTGGTTTCACAGAGCAGCGATCACCCCCCGCTCCTGGCAGTGGAAGGATAACAGGCCGGTGCTACTTGGGCCCATTACGGCTCAATGAGTTGTTCTCAGTAGAACCATCATTTTTTACATTTTTATTTCATCAACTTTTAATATTTTTTTTTTTCTTTTGTTAAATTTAATTTAAACTGTTACTGTGATTATTGAACATAGGTCTCTCAACCTCTCCAAGTACGATCGCCGGCCCACCACGAGCATTACCCAGAATTGTTTTCTCTTTTATAGGAGGGATTCTCTGCTGCCAGTAATCTATCCAAGAAACCTCACTAGTAATTCACATGTTGAGAAGCTTGAATTCCGGTTAATGTGGAGGATTATATTGTAATAAGCACGGGATGAAATGAGATTGGTCAAATGATATACCTTCACATGTACACAGCTACAGGTAGTACATGTTCGATTCATGTCCCTCCAAACCCGAATATAACTCCAATACAGGAATTCAATGTTTCATATTAAAAGCATTAACTTTTATAATTCCAGTAATCTTTGCAGTAATTAGTCATTGTTCAAGATGAGATTAAGAACTTAATTAGCAAAATAAAAGGGTCCTTGAAAAACCATATATTTCAACCGAAACTAGTAACAACCTGCTTCATCTAGTATTCTAGTCATTGGAGTTAAAAACATAATTAAGTAGCTCAGATTCAGGTTTTTTGCTCAGACTATGTGAAACACACAGAGGAATCTCCAGGTTGCCTCGCCAAGAAACACGCCTAACACAGCTTGACCGAAAGCCTGAAAGCATCATCACATATTCATTACATTTAATCTTGAAGACGGAGAAGATGGTGAGAGCTGTGCTTCATTTTCACCAGTCAG
Source organism: Acer yangbiense (assembly GCA_008009225.1). Taxonomy (NCBI): domain Eukaryota; kingdom Viridiplantae; phylum Streptophyta; class Magnoliopsida; order Sapindales; family Sapindaceae; genus Acer; species Acer yangbiense. The sequence continues at coordinate 4,120,808 of CM017766.1, read as the reverse complement.
TTTTCTTGAACCATCTTTGATTTTGATTTCATTGATGTGCTTCTTCACCATAATTGGGTGTGTGACAGTGTGAGGATAATGACCAGTCACATAGATCTTCCTCTTCATTGCTTGCCGACCCTGTACGCGAAATTCGAACAACTTCTGATATCATCTGAAAGCTAGATGGTCCGATATGAAGTGGGTTGATTCATTTTAAAAAGACCAAAATGTATCCGAAATCAGTAAAAACCTGCTTCATCTGGCCATTTGAAATCAATTACTCTGCATTTAGTAATAAACGTAGTCATAAAAAACTAAAAAACAAGACGAAAGAAACACAAAACATAATTGAGTGGGCGAAAATGGCTCAGATTAAGGTTTGATCAAACAAAGAGAGAAATTCACCGACAATAATGGCTGCAACACAGAGATATCTCCAGGTTGCCCAGCCAAGAAACGGGCCTCTCTCAAAGCTCGACCTAAAGCCTCAAAAATATCATCACAGCCTCACAGCATTCAGTTTGGAGAAGGAAGAAGAAGAAGAAGAAGATTATTATTGTGATTATTTTTGTAATAATGTTGAAACAAGTGAGCGAGAGAGAGCGAGGGAAAAGGCGGTTCATTTCGATCATAAAAAAATGGAGAAATCATTGACTCCGCTTCGATCAGAGAAGAAACATACCATGAATCATCACTCTGAGAACAGAGTCTCATTCTTACTATTGCTGGGAATACATGGAGGCTCATATCAGTCTTCTATCAGACCATGATCGAAAACATCACTCCACCATGGCTGCAACAACATTTTTTTTTTTGCTGCCCCGCCATGTGAAGCAAATGTTTCCACACCATCTGATTTTCTTAGACCTTACAAAAATCATAATCACGGCCTCATGACACCCATTTTTCTACTTTTCTACATGTAAAAAAACATATACAGAGATTGTAAGCATGTTCATGTGGAAAGTTCTGTGAATCAGACAATCATGGCAACACAGTATTTGAACACTAAAGAAAATCGTTAACATACAAAAATTGGAATAATCAGTAAATAACTCACAAAATAGCTGGGAGCCTGGGAGCATATGGAGTCTCAAACAAGAACGAAACCCCAAATCACGATGGCTGCAAAAGCAAGTTGTGCAAGTGAAATCAGAGAGAAACCCACCCACCATTTTCACTGTCACAGTTACCCTGCCATCAATGTCATTTTTTTTTTTCCATATGAAAAAGATACAGAGATAAAAGAGAGAAAAAAATTGCAACAACTCTCAAAAAATGGACCGTCTCGACCACCCAATCAGAGCTCGTTGGTGAGAGAACCAGGAGAGCGAGGAACCAGTTTCACTGTTTACAAACTTGTCAGAGACTTTTAGGTATCCGTATCCCACGCCAAGCTCAGTCACTCGGGTTCGTCACCCAAGTGGGGGCTTTAATTCCAGTGGGTTGGGCTCAAATTTACTTTAAAAAGTTGGGATACAAAATTGGACAGTTTTTTTAGAGTCCATTTTTGCTCACCCCCTACATGGGGGTAAGCATTACCCCTCTCCCAAAAAGATGACATATGTCTAGGGAGGGGTAAATTTATCCAAAAGATAATCGTGTTTGGACAAATTTATCCCTTCCATTGATACATGTCATCCATTTATGAGGGGGGTAATGGTTACCTCAATTGAAGGGGGGTGAGCAAGAGTGTTCTCGTTTTTCTATTATCAGTTCGAACTGAAAAAAGATATATCAGTTCGAACTGACAAAAGATATACCAGTTCTTTGCATGTGGGCCATTGGATTTAAATACTTTGACTTGGCTGCATGCACTTGTCAAAGCATCTTTTGGACTGATATATCTTTTGTTAGTTCGAACTAATAATAGAAAGACCGTCAAATTGGATGCTTAGGACTACTAAATGAAAAGAGATAACACAAAGATTTGCATTCTTTTTGAAGTCCAAAGAATACCAAATCAGTTTCAAACATTACAGTCTAAAGACAAACAATTTCAGAACATGAAGCAGAGGCAATTCACAGGAAATCAGGAATTGGTTGTACAAATTGATATTAGAAACAACAGAGAATATCATCATCCATCACCATATAGAATAACCTTCAAACTGATCAGTGAAAATGGAACTTCTCCGTACTTTATTATAAGTTTTCTAGCTCATCGCATCCATCTTCATTCCTACGGCAATTACATTGATGCTGAATCAAAATATGGCAATTTCTTAGCCGTGGCTATTCTAGTTTGGCTTTTGAATTTAAAATCTCCCAGAACTACAATTTCTCAGCTGTCTGTATAAATGTATTTCAAAACACTGGCCTGTATTTTCAACAAAAAAAGAAAAACAAAAAACACTGGCCTGTAATCTGAGAGCAGATGTGGGTGATCACTGATCACAGATCTGAAAGCGTCACAGCATCAATTTCCAGCAGTGCCATAGTACTTCTCTACTGAGGCGTCGGCACATTGTTTGTCTCCGGAGGCACATTGTTTGTCTCTGCATTGTTTGTCTCCGGAGGTTTGTTCGTCTCCAGAGGTTTCGTGAAATTTGTTATAGCATTGGGTCCATTAATGCGAATAGATGCTCTGTCATATTCATGAGCAGCCTCTTCAGCTGTGTCGAAAGTCCCAAGCCAGATCCGGGTTCGTCGAGACCTGTCTCGGATCTCTGCTACCCAACTCCCCCATGGCCTCTGTCTCACGCCACGGTATTTACGACAGTTAGATTTGCTACTGGCTTCTTGGATTGTTGTCCTAGTGGTACTGTCTTCGTTAGAAGTTCCATTTTCACTGGTCAGGTTTCTTGAACCATCTTCGATCTTAATCTCGTTAATGTGCTTCTTCACCCTAATTGGGTGTGAGGACAGCAATGAGCGACAAAGACCTTCATTTTCATCGCTTGATGAGTCGCTATCAGTAGCATTGCTGTCAGTGAGCGAAATTCGAACAACTTTTGATGTCATCTGAAAGCTAGATGATTTCACGACCTTAGTGGTAATGGTTCGATGTTCGGAGTATTTGGTTCGATGTTCCGAGTATTTGGTTCGAGATGATTCGGATGATTCAGATGAAGTGGGTTGGGTCATTTTAAAAGACCAAAGTTAATCTGAAATTCAAAAACCTGCTTCATCCAGTCATTTGAAATCAATTACTTCACGGTTAAAGAGCATTTAGTAATAAAAGAAGTCATAAAAAGTAAACAAACAAGGAAAAAAAATGAACAGATGTAAATCATAATGAAAAACATAATTAAGTGGCACAAAGGCTCAGATTCAGGTTTAATCAAACAAAGAGAGAAATTCAACGTCAATGGCTGCAACAAAGAGATATCTCCAGGTTGCCCTGCCAAAAAATGGGCTACTCAAAGCTCGACCTAAAGCCTGAAAACATCATCACAGCCTTGTAACATTCAATTTGGAAGAAGAAGAAGAAGAAGAAGAAGAAGAAGAAGAAGAAGATGATCATGATGAATATATTGTTCAAAGGAGGGAGAGAGAGAAGGGCGGTTCATATTGACGTAAAAATGAAGAAATCACCAGCTCGGCTTCGATCAGAGAGCAAACAAAATAGCAGTCTGAGAACAAAGCCTCATTCTTAAACTAGTCAGAGTTATATAAACACCTGAGCTTACTATTATTGCTCGGACAAAATCTGAGGCTCATATTCGTCTTCTATCAGAAAAGATCGAAACCTCACTCCACCATGGCTGCAGCAACTTGTTTGTAGCTACCCCGCCATGTGAAGCAAATGTTTCCCACCGTCTGATTTGTTGGACTTTTCCAGAATCAATCATCACGGCCTCATTCATGATTTTACAAATAATATACAGGGAGACAAAGAAAGAGAGAGATTGTATGTAAAAATGAATGGTGGAATCATAATAACACAGTATGTGAATATTAGAAAATAGCTCATATGAACTATCTACTGTAAATCGAAATCCTTTAACATTTCAATCGGATGCTGAGTTCTTCATGCAATTTCATTTATTTATTTTTGTGCTATAACTCGGTTTGATTACGAATCATTACACATTTTTTACTGTGCCCACAACATTCAACTTGAGGTTGATTATCTCAGGTTGACACATCTACTCACAAGTTATATGCAAGAGTCACCAGGTACTCCTGCAGTTCATTAATTGATTAATGCAGTTATGAGAAATCTTGAATTGTGTATGTATTGCGCGTAAGTTTACGAGTAATGTTGAGGTAATATATGTCACACGTTTTGGCCTGCAGCAAATGTGTATGATTTGTTGATGTCAGATTGCTTAGGTGGTGAAGTCATTTGTTTTACAACAGACAAGAGGCTTGAGGCCAAATCTTGCTTCTAATAAGGGTTTGAAGAGGGTCGTTGGTAATATATTGCCATGAATTTTCCGGTTAAACTATTGGCTAATTTAGTTACCATTGTTATTCTCCGTCGAAATATTTATCAGTAGAGTATTATCCAAACTCTATCTTGAATACTAATAAAGTGCTGGCTAAATCTACATGGAAGTAAAATAACAGTAGAAAAAAAAAAAAGGAAATCATACTGAATACAGTGTTTTTCAATCTTTTCTGTTACCTAGGCATATCTTTAAAGAACTAAGTCGGTCATGGCCTTTGGTTCATGTATAGTGAGCAAAGGTTTTGAATTCTGGTCATGACACCAATTACCTGGGTTGTATACATCTTTTGATAAAATTTATCAAGTGCGGGATTCCAGATTATCAAACCTATAATCAATTTTATAGCAATTATCAGGTTTGATAATCTAATAATCTAGTATCCCGAGCGAGAAAACATGCGGTATCCCGCGCTTGAAACTAACTAACATCTTCAGAATAAAATGTCTTTTCATTTCTATTGAGCACTACTGACATGGTGACAAGATGCAACTATTAAACTTATGTACTTTCAATTATTGTCCTATAATAATCTTCTATGTTGCTCATGTATTTTTGCACAGTGTTAGTGCAGAGCCTGTTAAGCTTGCATGTGTTGAACTTATTCAAGCTTGAAGAAATTTCATGAAGAACACAGCATCCAATAGAAATATTAAAAGAATTTCGATTTACATGAGATATACCATCATATTAGTAAAAAAATTCGAAGCATATTAAATCCATAACTTGCAAAATTAAGAACAATCGTAAATATAATTTTTAAATAACTTACAAAATAGCTCGGATTATCTGGAGGCTCAGGCAAGAACGGATGAAATCAGAGAGAAACCCACCATTTTCACAGAGACCCAGCAGCTACTCCGCCGTCAGACGCAGATGTTTGTCGTCTTCCGGTCATTTGACTTCACAAAAACTATAATCGCAGCTGCCTCATCATCACACCCATTTCATTTTCATGTGAAAAGAGATTGTTTATATTTGAATATGTTGAAAGGGTTGATAGATTGACGATTGAAATTTGAAATTTGAAATTTATAGATACGAAGAAAAAAATCAGTGGCTTCGTTGAAGAGGGTCAGAGAGAAGGACAACAGTACTCTGTTTCAGTCTTTATCTGATTAAATAGTATTAGACCATCTCCAATGGTTTCCCTTGAAGATTCCCTTAACTTAAGTAACGGAAGAGCTGTTGGTCCCTTGAGCTGCTTTTTTGCATCTCTAAGGGTGCGTTTGGTACGGACATGGGACGGGACAGGACAAGGTGGGACGGGACGGGACAGGACGGGACGGGACGGGACAGGACAGGACAGGACAGGACAGGACAGGACAGGACAGATTGTTCTGTATTGTGTTTGGAAGGCCTGTGACAGAACTGTGGACTGTACTATTATACGTTTGGTATGGCTGGGATAGGACGGGACAAGAGGTTCAAATGACCAAAGTGCCCCTCATGTCATTTCCAATGTTTAAAACAATTTTATGAAGTTTGAAAAAAATATATTTGAAAAATATCAAATATTATTGAATTAAAATTAATTAAAAATCATACAAAATTAATATTTTCTTTCATTTTCTCACCTCCCAAACACTAGTTTTAGATTTCAAAATCATATTTTATCATCCAACACATCATCCAACTTCATCTTCATCCTCCATAAATCACTGATCTTCATTAGTAATCACCCAAACATATCCATACAAAAAGAACAAATAATTAAAAAAAAAAATCAATCATCACTACCTCACTTCATCTTCATCATCGATCATCACTTCATCACTTCATCTTCATCATCGATCTTCACGGCTAAAAGAAAATCGATCATCACTTCATCTTCATCATCGATCATCACTTCATCATCTTCACAGCTAAACCTCATCAACCCCAAATACAACATAATCCCTCATCACCCAAGAAAACCATACCTATGTCTGTCAAAAAAAAAAAATTCAAACCGAAATCCCCAATTGGAAACCTTAAATCAAAAACCTAAAAGAAAATTCAAACTGAAATCCCCAATTCAAACTGAAACCCATTACCATTATCAAACCATCGAAGCCCAATTGAAAACCCCCAATTGAAAACCCTAAATCGAAAACCCCTAATTGAAAACCCTAAATTGAAATCAACCGCCGCTGAATCTGCTTCTATGGTGTGCCCGCGTCGTTCGTCGGGGTCCGCTCCTCGCCGGCGTCCGCTCCTCGCCTTCGGCCGTTGCAGCAACGGTTGAGAGGGAGAGATGAGTTTCGTTGAGAGAAAGAAGGAAGAGAGAGAGAGAGACGAGAATGAGAGAAGGAGAAAAAAAGCTTTGAGATTTATTTTATAGTTGGTATTTTTGTAATATTTGGAAGATTTGAGGGCAAAATTATCTTTTCCAGACTTGTCCCATGCATGGGACAAGTCTGGCCTACCTATTTGGGTGGGACAAGTTTTTGGGTTTTTTGTCCCACCTTGTCCCGTCCCGTCCCGTCCCACGTACCAAATGCACCCTAACGGGTCCTTTAAATGTGTTTTGACTTTTGGTGCAGCTCACTCCCTTTACTGAGGAGTGGCTGTAACCCTTTAAGTAAACTCTATATATTTAAATTTATTTTGTTTTTTAATAAACACCGGATATTTAACTTTTAAATTCCAACGACTCTTTTATTATCTAACTAGTAATTTATTTTTTATTTTTAATTACCAACAACTTTTTTTTTTTTTACTATAAATTGGTTATTCCATATTGTAAAATTTCACATTTCATCTTAGGTTTTACATTTGGTGTAGATGGAACATAATGGTGATACATATACCAATTTACTCAACGGTCAATATTCAATTATCAATCAAAATGGTGAGTATTGCCTCAATCACCATACCTACAGAAGACAATCTCGTTCAAAATATACCAACCAAAAAAAAAAGAAAGAGTAAAGCGACAAGGAAAATACAAGATGGAAGAAGATTTATTACTTGTATCTGCTTGGCTCAACACTAGTATGGATACGATGCAAGGCACTTTGCAAAAAAATACATCATTTTGGAGTAGAATAAATGCTTACTACCACGAGAATAAGAGGATGATCATTTCTAATCGTGACCAAAATGGGTTAGAGCATCGTTGGTCGGCTATTCAAATTGCTGTCAATAAATTTTACGGGTTTTACAAGCAAATTGAAAGACAGTAAAGTGGTCTCACACAAAATGACAAGATACTGACTTTATAAAAATTTGAAGAAAAAAAAAAACAGTATTGTCTTAAATTTTCATATTTTAATTAGATAAGTTTACATAATTTTTTTACTTAGGTTTTGCAAGCGATGAACATGTTCCATGATATCCAGGGAACTAGCTTTCAATTTTTACATTGTTGGAATGAGTTAAGACACGCACCAAAATGGATCACTGAATCTTCTATGAAAAAAATCCAAGAATTCAAAAACTGCAAGCCCTACAACTTCTTCCCCTGCAACTCTAGATACAACAAATTTAGGTGAAGACGAAGTAGATAATGTTGAAGTGATGGAAAGACGAAGTAGCCTTGCAATCTTGTAGTGTCCTCATTGTTTGGTTACCTTAAATACTCGTCATAAAAAATTGCAACAACAGCCTTGGTAAACATTTTGAGACTCTCTATAGCAATGCTTTCTCCAATCCACACGTAATCATCCACGGAATATGTGGATACTCCATAAGCAAGAATCCCCATAGCAGTTGTCATCTTTTGTAATGATGATAAACCAATAGTTCCAACAGCATTCTCTCTTCAGAGAAAACCAAAAGTAGCCATTTAAAACATTAAACTTTCGTTAGTAACCAATTTTGAAACTTTAATTGTTAATAACCACTTTTTTTTAAAAAAAATTTCAGTGTATGTCCATAAATTACAAGAGTACCCCTGAAATTAGTTTTTTTTATTTTAAAAAAACCTCAAACTTGAAATCATGACTAAAAACTTGAATGTTGAAACTTGAAATCATGATTAAAATGAAATGTGAAGCTTGAAATCATGACTAAAATGAAATGTGAAACTTGAAATCATGCCCAATTTCCCTTCTTCCCCAAATTAGGTTTTTTTCTTTTAGGTTTTTTCCTTTGTTTTTTGTTTTTTGTTTTTTTGCAGATTCGTGCATCGGCGAAGGGGAAGCTCCGACGGCACGACGCACGACGGCGCTGTCGGCTGGGTGTGAAGGACGGTGTTGCCTCGGCGGTTCGCGAAGGGCAGCAGCACACACGGCGCACGACGACGCACGTTATCGTTGCCATGAAGCCCAGAAGCTCGCCAGTGCTCGGCGACACCTCAAAGCACGCCGGCAAGAGAGAGATCGGAGAGAGAGAGAGAGAGAGAGAGAGAGAGAGTTGATTTGGGATTGTTTTTATATGGGGGCATTCAAGTAAATTTATAAAAACATGGTTATTAACAATAAATTTTTGTTTATGGTTACAAACAAAATTTCCATGTTAGATGTGGTCATTTTTAGCAATTTCCACTTCTGTATTTGGACAAAGTACAAATCGTATGCTTTCATTGTGGATAGAATACGCAAAAAAAGTGGATGATGCATTCGAAACCTCCTTCGAAATAAATGTTCGGGATATAACGACGATTCACTAAAATAGTCATGATAAACTCTCTCATGACCTTGAACTCTATAGCGTTGAATTACAGCGTGATTCGAAATGGAACCACGACGATGTGAACTTTGTCCCTTGTTAGCGTGTTCTTCTTCTTCCAAAGCTACGATTGCTAATAAGCTCACATAATCTTCATCATCATCTTCTTCTTCTTGGAGCAAGGCATGTACTAAATTAGCAGCCATAAAAAAAATAGAAATGGAAGTAACAAAAAATGAGTTTAAGTTTACAGTAGAGGTAACAAAAAAGAATGAAGTCAGAGCGATGAAAATGAGAGGTATTTAACAAAATAAAGAAGTTGACCGTTAGTATATATGACCGTAGGCAATCATAATTGTTAAATAGTATCTAATATAAAATTAAAATTATTTATATAAAAACATAAAATAATAATTACAAAGTAAAACATCAAAGATAATAATAAAAAATTATTAAGGGAGTATTGTTATACTCCCTTAATGTCCCTTAATTAAACTATGTTGAATTTCAAAATTTGTTAAGATATAACCATCTACTATTATTTCAAAAAATGTTTAATTGATATTATTGTTTGGAAATTGCTTGGAGTACCCAAGGCACTGACCCCATCAATGGGGTGTTGCCACGTGACTTTTTTCTTTTAATCTTTTACATTTAACTTCTTACATTTTTCACAAATGGGTCACGTGGCAAAATCTTATTGGTTGGTCAGTATCCAAGCATTATCTTTATTGTTTTTCTCTACCAAAGTTACCGTTTTTCAATCATTTGAATTCATTGTTATTAGTACTATTTTTAACGATTGTTATTTTATTATTTAAAATATATAACAATTTTTTAAATATTGATAAGATGTGTGCTATTTTATTATTCAATTGACCGTTATATTAGTTATTTCAATTTATTTATTTTTTTGATTTGATTGGTACAAGGATTTGAACTTGAGATAACTTCGTCAATAAATATGGTTATCACTAGCTATTGCCTTCGGCCGCCGGTTATTTTGATTTATTATGAGTGAATTGTCATTTGTCAATAATAAGTTAATTGCTTTACATAGTTAATAATAGGTTAATTGCATTACATTGTTAGTTTAGTTGATTTTAGTATAACTCAAGATTAAAGTTTGGCTATGTTTATAGCATCAAAACAGATACAGATTACCACCAACAAATGTGTATCGGTAGTCAATGGTAAAAGACGTTCATTTATATTATAATATTACAGTTTAAATCGTCATACCGCATATGGTATATATAGTAAAAGAAAATAAATAAAGATCATCTGCTATAAGATTGATATGATAGCAAAACCAACAAAATATCAAAACCCCCCGGGGCAATTAAACGATGATCAATGCTAATATGCTATAAACAATTAAGCTTATTGCATTGATATTTAACCCTTTTTTTTTTCCTCTAATTTTATCCGATTGATAGCCTGAAAACATTGTCACAGGCTCACAGCCTACATTGTATGAGTTAGTGAATCAATCAAAACAAATAAGAGTGACGATATTTACACCCCTCTAAAACTGTATGTACACTCCAAATTTATAAATTTTCAAAATTCCAACATTACCCTTAAATTAAATTATTAATATTTTAAACAAAAGATATTTAAAAAAAAATTGACTAACTAAACTAAATTTAGAGAGGAATAAAATAAAAAATATTTTGCTTTATTAATAAAGGAATAAAAGAAATTTAATAATAAAAAAATAAAAACCAAGATCTTATACTTGCCTGCCTTCCACCATCGCTGATTGAAAGAGATGGAGAAGGCTACAGCCTTCTCTCTTTTTCAAGAGAGAAGAAAGCCACGGCCTCCTCCCAAATCTGGGTGTGGCTTCTCTTAATTTTTTATTTTTTTTCATTTTAATTATTTATAATTTATTTACTTATACTGTAATATAATTTTAAAAAAAAATAGAGAAAGGACATATTTGGTAATGTGTGGGGTGTGCTTACAAGATATAAGATTTAAAAAAAATTAATGAGGTGTTTATATATAAAGGGGTGCACATACAGTTTTTCAGGATTCAAATATCATAACTCAACAAATAATTCAGAAGAGCAGGAAAGACTCTATATCCCACATCGCTTGAAAATAAAAGGTTTCAAGTCTACATAAGCTTGTCAAAGCCAACCATTCCTCGCTGAGCTCTGTCACGAGGGCTTGTGACCCAAGTGGGGGCATTAAGGTGGTGGAACGTTGGGTCATGTCCATTGGATCGGGCTCAGTGTGGTAACATACTGGCTTGCCCGTTCCAAGCCAAGAGTTGGGCCATGGGCCTTTAGCGAAGGCTAGAGGTTCATGGTCCCTAAAGTGGAGGGCACAGCGTGAGGCTGGTTTCACAGAGCAGCGACTACCTACCGCTCTTGGCAGTGGAAGGACAACAGGCCGGCGCCTCTTGGGCCCAACATGGTCCAATGGGTTGGCCCTAACTGAACCATCACTTTTTTTTTTTTTTTAAATATATATATATCTAAAAGAACTATGTAATTCAACTTATAAAACAATTTTCTGGTTTTTGTTTTCAATTTACATATAGGATATTATTATAGGGGCATAGGATTTGGAAATTACTAGATAAATTTGTAATAAGATTAACAATCAATGCAGACAATATTTTAATTTATTTTTAATGTTTTGTAATAAAATAATTTAAGGAATGTAATATAAACAATTTTTTCTTTTTGAAAGGAAAATAATATTATTAAAAAACCAGATTATACAATGAGTAATAAAATAATATTTCAAAAAATAATAATAATAGAAATGGTTTCTAGCTCATCACGATCTTCACCCCCATATATGCATATATAAAATTTATGAACCGTGTCTATATAAACATATTTGAAGTCATTGACTTGTAATCTGACACCCAAATCTACTTGGGTGATCAATTTGTTCTAGCTTTCGCAGCCTCTTCAACTGTGTTGAAGGTCCCGAGCCAGTGCTAGGTTCCTTGAGATTGGATCTCTGCTGCCCATTTTCCCAAGGTTAGGAGTTAAAACCGCTAAATTTGCTACTGGCTTCATGTTTTGTTTGCCCAGCAATTCCGTTTTCAATAGAAGTTCCATTTTCACAGGTCACTTTCGTTGAAACATCATTGGTGCTTCTTCACCTGAATTAGGTATGAGGAAGGATCTTCATCTTCATCTTCATCTTCATTTCTGGTAAGTTATTGATCCGATATAAGCAAATTTAATTTTCTCTATGATCATCATCTTCCTCTCTAGCTTGATTCTCTTCCTTGGGATCTTAATCCATCATTTTCTCTACCTTGTCTTCTCTTTCAACAACTGCAACCATAATTTAATTTTAACTGAAATACCATATCACAACTTGGAAAACAAGTTTTTATCAAATATGTACGATTCTGTAGCATTTGGTGGGTATTTATAAGGAGATTTGTAGTGATATTAAATAAATTCATATCTCGAAAATCCGCCACAAAATCCGCTGAATTTTTTTGAGTCATGATTCATGACTATGATCAGTTTTTCACACTCACACCATCAGATTGTGGGTTTGAGTCTCAAAAAATTTCATAAATTCAGGGTTTTTAGGGGAAGGTTACTCGAATCCACAACCTAGTTCGTAGTTTAGGTGTGAAGGGTATATCACTGCACCAATCTCATATTGTCACGTATAAAATAATAACTTATTTTATAAGTTTTGAGCAAATTGAGCAAATTAATCGGTGTTGATTGGTAAATTTTCCGAAAACAGCTTATTTCATAATCTGCTTCACAAATAATCAGATTTTGAGAATTTGATTGGGGGTTGCTTTTGAAAACCGGCCGGTTATGGGAGAAGTTAACCCCTTACCTTTGGAATGTACACAATATTTGTACTGTTTTAATAGAATGACAATAAATCGTTATATCTATTAATAATATTTTAAAAACTGAAAATTAAAAAGAAAAACTATATGTATGTTGCAGATTATACGATAATCATAATAAGAAAAAAAAAAAGAAAAGTTTTACATAAAACAAGATCTCAAACAATATAGCTAGAGAGACAGAGAGATTGTATGTAAATTTTTCGTGAAAAGTGTTGCGGATTATATGATAATCATAATAAGACACCCCTAATTTCAAAAAACAAACAAACAAAAAAACTGTTGAATTAATCAATATTCCACAGCTATCATTGTTCTACAGCTTCCAAGGCTTGGCTTTACAGCTATCAACGTTCTACAGCTTCCAAGGTTGGCTTTACAGCTTTCAAGACTTCTACATTTAATGTAATTAATAGTATTCTCTGTAGTCTTCCCACCTGCTCAGAGTCTTTTTTATATCCTTGTAATCCTCCTATAAATAAGCTCATTTGCTTCAATGTAAAATTTAAGATTTCCAGAGAAAGAAATTCTTCCTTAATTTTCAATTTGGTATCAGAGCTATTTTTTCTTTTCTTTTCGACATGGATGATGAATCATCTGGGTCAAAGTCTGCTGACTCTGCCCCTATATTTGTGCAATCAGAGAGTGTTTTCAATGTTGGAATCATTCTTACGGATTCAAACTATGATGTTTGGTCTCAAATAATGGAGATGCATATTGCGGAGAGGGAAAAACTTTCCTATATTCGTGGCAAAAATACTCCTGCAGAATCTGATGCTGGATATGAAAAGTGGTATGCTGAAAATCAGAAAGTAAAGAGATGGTTGTTGATGTCCATGGCCCCCGAAATCATGAAGCGTTATTTACGTCTGCCCAATGCCAGTGAAATCTGGAGTGCTCTGTCAAAAGCCTTTTATGATGGCAGTGATGAACTTCAGGTATTTCGTTTGAATCAGAAAATTTTCACCACCAAACAAGGAGAAAAATCTCTTTCACTATACTATGGAGAGTTAACTGAAATGTTCCATGAATTAGACCACCGTGATAAAGTGGTCATGAACGATGCTGATGATGTTGTAACATACAGAAAGTCTATTGAACGACAAAGAGTTCATATTTTCCTTGCCTAGAGATGCACATTTGGGGAATGGGGATGGATATAGGTCCCCCCATCCCCATCCCCACTTCCCAGACCCTTCCCCCATCCCCCCCCCATTTCCCCATTTGGGGAAAATGGGGATGGGGAATTTTGGGGGGACCTATATCCATCCCCATCCCCAATTCCCCATTTTCCCCGTTTTTCCCCATTTTTCCCTATTTCCCCGTTTCCCCCGTTCCCCAATTTCCCCATTTGACTAAAAATTATAAATTAAACTAAAAAAAAAAAACATTTCAATAAATAAAAAAAAAAAATTAAAGAGTAAATGTGTATATATACTTAGGGAGTTAGAGTTTTCAAAGAATCAAAAAAATATATTAAAAAAATATATTATAATTATATTTATATATGTTTGGGGGAAATGGGGAAATGGGGATGGGGGACCTCTCCCCCATCCCCATCCCCATCCCCATTTCAATATAATTGTGGGGGAAATGGGGAAATGGGGATGGGGAGGGGTCCCCCCATCCCCATCCCCATTTCAATTTGGGGATGATTTTCATCCCCATCCCTCCCCAATTCCCCATTTTTCCCCAAAAAAAATTCCCCAAATGGGGATGGGGACGCGGGGAATTGGGGCCCCGGGGAAAAATGTGCATCTCTATCCTTGCCGGATTAAATGGTGATTTTGAACAAGTTTGTGGAGAGATTCTCCGCAAAGAACTTGTTCCAAACTTGGAAGAAAGCTATTCCTTGGTCCGACGAGAGGATGTACGTCGTGCTACTCTGATTAAAGAATCAAGAAATGAAGAAGCTTCCGCCATGACAATTCGAAACCGATTTCCACAACACAACCAGACAAGATCTAGTGGTGCTGACAAATCTACCCACAAATGTGTTCATTGCAATAAATCTGGTCACACCAAAGACTGCTGTTTTGAACTGGTAGGATATCCAGAATGGTGGGACCATAACCGAAAGAAGAATTCCAAGAAGATATCCACTGCTGCAGTTGCTAAAATAGAAACCAAAGATGACGATGCGAGCAAAACTTCTTCGATGGCAGCGGCAATAGGTAATGGAGGTAAGGTTCTTTCCACATCTGTTTGTAATAATACATGGATAATTGATTTTGGTGCTACAGATCATATGACATTTGATTCTAGACTGATCTCCACCATTAAACCATCACCACAAAAGATTGTTTCCACTGCAAATAATTCTTCAGCCCCGGTTGTTGGGGAAGGATACTTATCTCTCACTAATAACTTAAATTTAAATTCTATCCTAATTGTCAAGTAATTGGTTATGGTGTTAGGAAAGAGCAGTTGTATTACTTGGACTTGGAGTCAAAATACTCAAAAAAATTGCATCAAGTTTTGACAATTAGCAATTCTGAGGAGGAGAAGAAGAAAAATTCTGAAATATGGCTATGGCATCGATGTTTGGGACATGCTTCCTTTGGCTACTTAAAGAAGTTATTTCCCAGTTTGTTTAAAAACTTGAATATTTCCTGTTTCCGTTGTGAAATTTGTGAACTCGCTAAAAGTCACCGTGTTTCATACCCATTGATTTTGAATAAAAGTTCAGTTCCCTTTATGATTTTACATTCAGATGTTTGGGGTCCATCGAAAATCACCACTTTGGGTGGAGCACGATGGTTTGTTACATTTATTGATGATTGCACCCGAATGACTTGGGTTTGCTTGATGAAGTCCAAAGGTGAAGTGAGTGAATTATTTCAAAACTTTCACAAAGTGATTCAAACACAATACAATACACAGGTTTGGATCCTTCGAAGTGACAATGGAGGAGAATATATGAAGATTGAACTCCAATAATACTTGAAAGCACATGGAATGGTTCATCAAACTTCTTGCTCCAATACACCCCAACAAAATGGGGTGGCAGAGCGGAAAAATCGCCACTTGCTAGAGGTTATTCGTGCTATGCTGATAGAAGCCCATATGCCATTATCCTATTGGGGAGAAGCACTTAGTTCTGTTGCATATCTGATCAATCGGATACCCTCTAGCACTCTTGATTTCAAAACACCTTTCCAAGCTCTTACTACAACGGTTGTTGCACCAATAATTCCAAACTTGCCACCACATGTTTTTGGTTGTGTAGCTTTTGTACATATCCATAAACATCAACGTAGCAAGTTAGCTCCTCGGGCTTTGAAATGTGTCTTTGTTGGTTATGCTGCAATCAAAAGGGGTATCGGTGCTATCATCCTCCAACTCAACAAATGTTTATTACAAAGGATGTGGTCTTTCATGAAGACTCGATGTATTTTTCCTCTGAGTCTGAACTTCAGGAGGAGTACTGTAAGGAAATTCAGACCCTAGATTATGAGAAAGATCTGAAGCCAATGTTTGATATCCAATTTTCTAAAGATGGTAACCAGGATATAAGTAACTTGAATACAAGTGGTAGAATTTCAGATACAAGCAGAGATCACCCACAAACTGTATCAGTCAATCCTGAAGAGAGTGAATTAGATCTGAGTGTTTTATCATTGGACTCAAACGGTGATGAACACCCAGAGGTTGAAGTGGTTGCTCAATCTCCATCTATGCCTTCTGCTCCCAATACACCAAACCAATTACTTGCTGCTGAGGATGTCCTTGAACCATTCAAAAAGCTACCACCACGTCATAATAGAGGTATCCCTAAACCCACTTATGAACCTGATTTTTCATGTAAAGCCAAATATCCCATGAGTCATTATGTATCTAACCATCGTTTGTCTGAATCAAACAAGTCATTTATGAATCAATTATCTGTTGTATCTATTCCTAACAGTGTGCAGGAAGCCTTAACTGATCCAAGGTGGAAGGCGGCAATGAATGAAGAAATGAGATCCTTACAGAAAAACCAAACATGGGAACTTGTTGATCTCCCTTCAGGAAAGAAACCAGTTGGGTGCCGATGGATTTATACTATAAAGCACAAAGCAGATGGTACAGTTGAATGATTTAAAGCTCGATTGGTGGCAAAATGATATACACAAACTTATGGGATTGATTATTTGGAGACTTTTGCACCTGTAGCCAAGATCAATACTGTTCGGGTTCTAATATCCCTTGCTGCAAATCTAGATTGGCCATTACAACAATTTGATGTGAAGAACGCCTTTTTACATGGAGATTTGATAGAGGAAGTCTATATGGATCTCCCACCTAGATGTCTCATACCAGAAAATCATCAAGGGAAAGTGTGTAGGTTAAAAAAATTATTGTATGGTTTGAAACAATCTCCAAGAGCCTGGTTTGGAAGATTCACAAGTTCCATGAGATCCTTTGGCTACCATCAAAGCAACTATGATCACACTTTGTTCTTAAAGAAACAAAATGGTAAGATTACAGCTCTTATTGTTTATGTGGATGACATGGTTGTTACAGGAGATGATCCTGAAGAAAGAAAGGCTCTACAAGATTATTTGTCCAAAGAATTTGAAATGAAAGATCTAGGCCCGTTAAAGTATTTTCTTGGGATTGAAGTCTCCCTATCTAAACAAGGGATTTTTATATCTCAACGAAAATATGCCTTAGACTTGCTGTAAGAAACTGGCATGTCAGCGTGTCAACCGGTTGATACTCTAGTTGAAGAAGGTTTGAAGCTATGCATTGATTCCAAACAGGTACCTGCCAATAAAGAGAGATACCAGAGACTTGTGGGAAGGTTGATGTACTTGGCACATACAAGACCTGATCTTGCCTATGCTTTAAGCATTGTTAGCCAATTCATGCATAATCCTGGAGAACAACATATGAATGCTGTGATGCGCATTTTGATGTATGTAAAATCTGCTCCTGGAAAAGGAATTCTCTTCTCCAAAAGTGATGATTATCAAAAGATTGAAGCATATACTGACACTGATTGGGCTGGATCAAGAGATGTTAGGTGTTCTACTTCTGGCTACTTCACCTTTGTAGGTGGAAATCTTGTTACATGGAGAAGTAAAAAACAAAATGTTGTGGCTCGATCAAGTGCAGAAGCTGAATATCGAGGCATGGCTCTTGGTATATGTGAGGTATTATGGCTAAAATACCTATTGGAAGATTTGGGATACCCAACTAATCAACCTATTAGATTGCATTGTGATAATAAAGCAGCTCGTGACATTGCTCATAACCCAGTACAACATGATAGAACAAAGCATGTAGAGATTGACAGGTTCTTCATCAAAGAAAAGCTAGAAGCAAAAATCATCGATTTGCCTCCAATCCGATCAGAAGATCAGCTGGCTGATATACTTACCAAAGCTGTATCAAAACAATTATTTTCAAGATTTGTTGGCAAGTTGGGCATGTGGGATATCTATGCACCATCTTGAGGAGGAGTGTTGAATTAATCAATATTCCACAGCTATCATTGTTCTACAGCTTCCAAGGCTTGGCTTTACAGCTATCAACGTTCTACAGCTTCCAAGGTTGGCTTTACAGCTTTCAAGACTTCTACATTTAATGTAATTAATAGTATTCTCTGTAGTCTTCCCACCTGCTCAGAGTCTTTTTTATATCCTTGTAATCCTCCTATAAATAAGCTCATTTGCTTCAATGTAAAATTTAAGATTTCCAGAGAAAGAAATTCTTCCTTAATTTTCAATTAAAACTTACATAATAGGTGGGATTAAATGAAGGCTCAATTACGTATTGTATAAATGTAATACAATTTCTGAATATATAAATGTAATCAAGTTTAATTTAGTTTTAATTACAATCAAAATATACAAACGTAATACAATTTCTGAGCTGTGCATGCATAAATAATGTATTTGAAATCATTTTCAGCAGTGTCATAGCATGCACTTCTCTACAGAGGTTGCACCTTGTTTCTCTCCGGAGGTTTCAAGAAATTTGTTTTCTCATCTGGTCCATGAATGCGAATAGCTGCTCTGTCGTATTCACGAGCAGCCTCTTCAGCAATGTCGAAAGTCCCGATCCAGAACCGTTTTCGTAACTTGTCTAGAATCTCTGCTACCCATTTCCCCCACGGCCTGTGTCTCCCGCCACGGTATTTGCAACCGCTAGCTAGTTCTCCTACTGAATTTTTGTTTTGTAATTAATTGGTCCAGTGATTCTGTCTTCGATAGAATTAGTTCCATCTTCAATCTTTATCTCATGAATGTGCTTCATATGTCATCCGAAAGTTGGATGATTTCACAACCTTATGGGTAACAGTTCGATGTTCTGAGTAATTAGTTCGAGATGATACAGATGAAGTAGGTTGCTTCATTTTAAAACCCCAAAGTTTATATGAAATTAAAAAAACCTGCATGATCCGGTTTAATCAAGTGGCGAAAAAACTCGATCAGATTCAGGCCGGTTTAATCAAACAAAGAGAGAAATTCATTTTCAAGGGGATTAGATTATAAATATATTTTAATAAAATTTATTAAGCAGGCATCTTGTGTAGGACCCTCGATTATCATATATGATAATCACTTTTGTAGTTATAATTATTAGATTTGAAAATTTAAGATTTCATGCGTTTTCACGCCAATCTCACACACGAAACCTGTCAACATCTTCCAAATAAAAAACATCATATCTTTTCATTTATTGAGCACTATTGATCATAAGGTGACAGTATGCAACTATTATACATATGCATTGCATGAGATATAGATCATATCATCTAAACAAAGTTGGTGCATGTTAATCCACAACTTGCAAAATTACGATACACGTAGATATATTTACAACATGTATAGATCGGATTATATGGAGGCTTACAAAATGTTATGAGTAAGGATCCTCTTCCAGTGAATCATAAGCAAAAACCATATATAATTAAGTAGCTAAAAGGCTTAAGGTTTAATCAAACAGTTAGAGGCAGTACCGGCAGGGAGTAAACAAAAAAAAGCAGTCTGATAATAGAGCTGTTGGTTTGTATATTGTATATTGTATACGGTACAGTGTTAGTTTATTAGTTAGGGGTTTTATTGTCTTTTCTTCTTTGTATATGTCTCCTGTTGAGGAGTAATTATTTAATACAACATAGTAATTTTTCCCCAAAATCAACTTGGTATCAAAGTAACGAAAGAAAAATGATAACCCTAGCCACCATTCCAGCCGCCGCCGCCGTCCATCCCCCGCTGCTTCGCTGGCGTTCGTCGCTCCTCCGGGCGACCAGGTCGACGCTGGCCGACCTTGTCTAGGTTCCTTTCCTGGCGGCCCAGCACTTCTTTCTCGGTTTTTCTGCCGTCAGCCCCTCTTTCTTCGTTTTTCCGGCGCGGCCTTCCTCCAACTGCCAGGGCCGGCCCTGACTTTTTGAAGGCCCAGGGCGAATCTCTAAAATGAGTCCCTTATTCATTTTCGTAGTTTTTTCAACATATATACATATAAATAATATGTTTTCATATATTTAGTCTGAAAATAATAATTTAATTAAAGATAAAATAAAATCATATGATAAATACATTTATTATATAAACAAATAAATTTATCATATAAGTAGAACAAAATGTGACTAGAAGTTCTGAATAATATATTAATATCAATTTTATACATCAAAATTGTTGCTAATTACTTACAAAATAAAAAACATAGACTACCCTAAAATTGTTCGATTTTAGACTTTAGAGAGATTAGAGAGTCAGAGGGAGAGAGAGACGAGCGGCTGCACATTTGGTGGAGGAATAAGAACTAAATGCCAGATGATAATTAAATACATATTACCCTTAAAAAAAAAAAAAATGGATTGATTACCCTAAAACAAAGGACCGAAGGAAATTTAATGATTTTGGAATTATTGACATTGGGCCCTTTTTTAAAAGTGTTGTTGGACTTAGTATTAAAACAACATTAGGTTGGGCCATTTTTTTTAAAGTATTGTTGGACTTAGTATTAAAACAACATCAAGCTGGGCCTTTTTAATTGTCAGCAAAAAATTTAGTGGGCCCATATACATTTAACTAATAACTAACTTATATAAAACTTGGCCCTCCAAATAATGGGCCCTGGGCGGCTGCCCCTAAAATCCAGGCCCAGGGCCGGCCCTGCCAGCTGCTTCTTCCGGCCACCGTCGAGTCTCCAACTCATCAAATCAACGCCGGCTGACCTTGTCAAGTAAAGTTGATGTTTTTTCTCTAGCCTTTCTATATATATATAGCTTAATGGTGCTTTTCATGGCTTGATTTGATGCTTGTGGATGAATTGATTTGATTCTTAGGCTTTTAATTGCCATTTCATGTGTGCGTGAGCTAGCAACTGCTGTGATCAGTTAGTTTTTTTGTTTGTGGGTATTTGGTACTGTTTCATCATAGTTGGTCACATTGGTGACTGATCGAGCCATTTCTATACTAGATTTTGGCCCCCATTTCCGTCGCTTTTGTTTGGTTCTCGGGTAAAATCAAGTGTCTAATGGCTCGAAATTAGTCGTTTCGCAGGTTTGCAGTTGTTCGGAGGCAAGTGTGCAAGGTTGTGCAATTATGGAGTCAAGATGGTGTGAATAGGCTGCGAAGAAATCGTTCCCAGCCAAGGTCGCTGCCACGTTCGCCCCCAGACAGCGAATGTGGGGGCGACCAAATATTTTTGCAGCAAACCAGTGAAGTTCGCCCCCAAGGTGTTCGCCCCCTGACAGCGAACTTGGGGGCGACCCAATTATTTTCCCAGCAAAGCAGAGAAGTTCGCCCCCAAGGTATTCGCCCCCTGACAGCGAACTTGGGGGCGACCCAATTATTTTCCCAGCAAAGCAGAGAAGTTCGCCCCCAAGGTATTCGCCCCCTGACAGCGAACTTGGGGGCGACCTAATATTTTTATCATCAGCGGCAGAGATCTTCGCCCCCTAACTGGTCGCCCCCCACCAGCCAACTTGGCAGCGACTTTAGCGTGCCAGCTCAACAAGTGACGGTTCAGACTCAGTTTTTTGGCTCCCACTATATAAATATCATATTCTCTTCAACTAAAAACACTCTCTCATTCTCTAAAAACCCTAGATCCAACTAAAATACTCACCCAAAATTCCTCTCATCCTCCATCACCTTCAACCTCACAAAAATCACCAAAGTTCCCACCTTTCTTCACCATTTTCATCACCTTTTCACATTTTCTCCTTCTCCACCACCATTCCATCCATCTTCGGAGGTTTTGCAAGGAAAAGGAAGCTCTCAAGACAATGGGTTTTCTCTACTCTTATGCTTTCTCTTTCATTTCTCCATTGATGTGTAACTAATTTTTTAGCTAGGGGATTGATGTAACCGTATTGGACCACTTTATGAACTAATTAGTCTATTTCTTAATTCAATTCAATTTTAGTCTCTTTTACTTGATTAATTTGAGTTTGTCTACTACTCATATTATTTTGTGACCACAATTGATGTGGGTGTGTAGTGTAGACTATCTATGAAATTGGGTTTTGGTGTGAAAGACCTTTCCACCTTAATACTAATTATGAGCTTGGTAATTGAGAAAGACAATATGTGCATGACCATGCCATGTTGTTTTGGTTTAGAGTTTATACAATTAATGGGTGATGACCATTGCTCGGCACATGACCTTGTGGGAGTAATGGGAAGAACCTAGCTCTTAATGATAAACAAGCCCTAAAATTGGATTTGAAGTGCTTAATGAGACTAAGTAAGGACATTGAGTGGTCTAAGAAGGTTGTATCAATTCCCTAGTGTTTTTCTCCCATACATCCATACGTTGTGTGTTGTTGTTGTGTTTAACATAGTTTTTAGTCACAAGATTGCATTTTTATTTCTCAAGTTTGCATCTTTAGTGCCAAGTTTACATTTTTAGCTTACAAATTTGCATCTTTAAGCATTTTCCAGAACCAAAATCACTTTTCCAACTCAAAAGCATTATGCAATTTAATTTTACGCACTTAGATTAATTTTAATTTTTCCCTAGACTAAGTAGTTTCAACCATTTGAATCACCGATCCCAGTGAACGAACTTAATTTAAATTGAAAGTAATTTTTACTACATCAGTGACTTTCTCTTGTTAAGTTAGAAGAAGGTCACATTGGATTCTTGATGTCTGAGTCTTTAGATACTACCGTTCAGACGGGTGTTCGATTAGAGGGTGTTACTACCTTCCGGTCAGATTTGACACCAATTATGTCTGGTGGGAGAGTCACGAGCGTCCTGTTGAATGGACGGAACTTTGCTTCATGGTCTCGTGCCTTGAAATTGTTTATTGGTGGTCGGGGGAAGGTCTCTTGGCTCTTAGGTAATTCCCCTCGCCCTGCTGATAATGATCTTAAGGTTGATCAGTGGGATATCGACAACTACCAGATTCTTGGATGGATGTTTGGGTCCATGGAACCCCAAATATTCAACATGCTTATGTACCATGAGACCGTTGAGAGTCTATGGACAGCCTTAACATCGATGTATGCTCATTCCATAAATGAGGCACGTCTTTTCGAGTTGTATCAAGAGGTCTCTCATGCCACTCAGACGAGCCTTGGTATGAGTGTTTCATAATTTTTTGGGTATTTGCAGACGCGTTGGGATGAGATGGCTCAGTATGAACCGGTTAGTGAGTATGGAAAGACGGCATCAGTGGCAGTCAAAAGGCTCGACCGCCTTCATACATATTTTTTCCTTATGGGGCTCAAGCCTGAGTTTGAGCATCTTCGCACCCAGATACTCAATTCTTCTCCAATGCCGTCTTTGATGGATATCTTTGCCATTGTTGATGGGGATGAGCGGAGACGCCTCATTTCCTCCCTGATTCCCAAAGTTGCTTCTGGGGGTAATTCTGATCAAATGGCTTTTGCTACTTCTTCTAGGCCATCAGGTTCTCGTCCTTCTGATGGGAGGAGGTACTGTCATCATTGTGGGAACATCGGTTATCTCAAGGACACGTGTTGGAAGCTTTATCCAGAGATGAGAGCACAGTTTCAGAGGGCTCAACCTAATAGCAGGACAGGTCCTCCTACTAGAGTGCAGGTGTTGCTAATATATCCAGGCCTCTGCCTTCGTCTATTACTAATCAGATGGCAGACCTCCAGGCTCAGATGACCTTGCTGATGTCACAAAGGTCCACTCCCACGCCTCCTATATTCTCTACTGCCTCCACTACTACTATACTATCAGGTACTACCACTGCTTCTCATGTTCACTCTGGGTCTCCTTCATGGATTCTAGACTACGGTGCGAATGATCACATGACGGGTGAGTTGTCCTTGTTTTCATCACCTTTGGTTCCTACAAATGCGTCTGTTCGTGTAGCTGATGGCTCTATCACTGCTATTAGTAGTAAGGGGGACGTTAGACTTTCGTCTGATATTACCCCTTCCTCTGTTCTTCATGTTCCCAAAATTGCCTTTAACCTTTTATCAGTCAGTTGTATTGCTAAATCCTTCGATTGCGCTGTTATCTTCTTGCCTGATCACTGTTTTTTGCAGGACCGGACTTCGAAGAGGATTTTTGGTAGGGGATATGAGCACGAGGGTCTATACTATTTCGGGGATCCGTGACATTCTCCTCCTCCTCCACCCACTTTACATGCCGCTACCACAACTGTTTTTGATTTTCCTGTCTCTGTTTCATCTAAAGACTTACACTTGTGGCATGCCCGCTTAGGTCATGTAAATTTTCAGTATTTGTGTCAGATATTTCCTACTTTCTCTTCAGCTTGTAAACAATTGAATTTTCGTTGTCAAGTCTGTGAACTTTCAAAACATTGTCGAAAGCCTTATATTTCTCATATGCATCGTTCTCCAGCTATGTTTGATTTGATTCATTCTGATGATCCCCTGTTACTGCTATGTCTGGCCATAGATATTATGTTACCTTTATTGATGATTTTTCTAGATGCACTTGGGTTTATTTTCTTAAAAAGAAATCTGATGTGTTTGATACTCTTTGTCAGTTTCTTACTATGATTAAAACCCAATTTGCTACTGTTGTTCGCAGCCTTAGGATTGATAATGGGGGGGAAATATATTACAAAGGATCTTATGTCTCACTTGTCCAAATTAAGGATCCTCCAGCAGTTTACTTGCCCTTATACTCCTGAACAAAATGGGGTCGCTGAGCGTAAGAATCGTCACCTTATAGGTGTTGCCTGTTGCCTTCTTAGTGGTATGATAGTTCCCAAGTCTTTTTGGCATATGGCTGTTCTTACATCAACCTATTTGATTAATCGTGTTCCTAGTAGGGTTTTAGGGGGAAAATGCCCTCTTGAGGTTCTTCAGCCCGATAAACCCTTGATTCCCATTCCTCCTAATGTTTTTTGGGTGTGTTTGTTTTGTCCAAGATAGAGGTTCTTCTCGAACTAAGTTAGATGATAAAGCTATTCAATGTGCCTTTATGGGATATTCCTCCCGGTCTAAGGGGTATCGGTGTTATGATCCTTCCTCTAAACGTATGTTTCACTCTCTCGATGTAACCTTTTGGGAGGATACTCATTTCTTTACTGGACCTGATACAAGTAGGGTTGACCTGTTTCCTGATGAGACTATCTCTTGCCCCATTCCTATTGTTTCTTCTGATATTGTTACTCTTACTGTTAGAGGTCCTACTATTAGCGGTCCTACCTCTTTGCCCCTTGTTGCAGGTACTCCTATTCTTCAGTATAGTCATCGCCCTCGGCTCCCTTTGCCTGAATCCTCTCCGAATGAAGGTACTCTTCCTACTTTATCTCTCTCACCCACTATATCCTCTCCTCGACGGTTCCTTATTCGGGACCGTCATCCCCCTGACCGCCTTAATTTATCTTGTAGCACTAACCATCCTATTGGAAATCACATTTCGTATAGTGCTGTGTCTAGTTCGTTTCAGGGGTTTCTTGGGCAACTTGATTCTAATTCAATTCCAAGGTCTGTTGGAGAGGCGTTGTTGAGTTCTGAATGGATCACTGCTATGCAGGATGAGATGGGGGCATTACAAACTAATCATACTTGGGACTTGGTTGCTCTCCCTAAGGGAGAGAAAACAGTAGGGTGTCGATGGGTGTTTAATGTCAAACATAATGCTGATGGGACCGTCAACCGATATAAAGCCCGCCTAGTCGCTAAGGGTTTTACTCAGGTTCCTGGGAAGGATTTCACTTCCACTTTTGCTCCTGTTGCTAAGATTACTATCATTCGGCTTCTTATCTCTCTCTCTGCTTCACATTCTTGGCCCTTGCATCAGATGGATGTCAAGAATGCCTTTTTGAATGGTGACTTGGATGAAGTTATTTATATGGATCCTCCTCCGGGTTTTCGGGCTGAGGGGGAGTATGCAAGAAAGGTTTGTCGTCTGAGGAAGTCATTGTATGGTTTGAAACAGTCTCCTAGAGCTTGGTTTGCTCGGTTTAGTGATGTTGTCCTGGGTTTGGGTTTTTTGAGATGTCATTCAGATCATACTTGCTTTGTTAGATGCAATTCCAAAGGGCAGTGTGTGCTTTTATCTGTCTACGTTGACGATATTATTTTGACTGGTGATGATAATTTAGGGATTGCCCAAGTGAAGAAAGATCTCAGCTCTGTTTTTGACATCAAAGATTTGGGAGGTTTGAAGTATTTTTTAGGGATAGAGGTTGCCCGTTCTAGATTTGGTATTTCCCTCTCTCAACGGAAATATACTTTAGACCTTCTGAGTGATACTAGGATGACATGGTGTAGGCCTGCTTCCGCTCCGATGGATCCGAATATGAAGTTATCAGTTGAGTCTGGTGATCTTTTGCCCGATCCATTTGTTTATCAGAGGTTGGTTGGGAGACTCATCTACCTAACCAATACTAGACCTGATTTGGCCTTCGCTGTCAGCTTGGTGAGTCAGTTTATGCATGCTCCCCGTACCTCCCATATGGATGTAGTCTATCACATTCTAAGATACTTGAAGTATTGTCCGGGTCTTGGTCTCTTTTATGACTCGAACAATACTCTTGATATCTCGTGTTTTACCGATGCTGACTATGCTGGATCTAAGACTGATAGAAGATCTACCTCTGGATTTTGCACCTTTTATGGGAATAATCTCCTCTCTTGGAAAAGTAAGAAACAGTCTGTGGTTTCTCGATCTTCAGCAGAGGCTGAGTACAGAGCTATGGCCCAGGGAACATGTGAGATCATATGGCTCCAATCTATCCTCAGGGAGCTTGGTTTTCCTACTTGTTTGCCTTTGACTTTGTATTGTGACAACAAGTCGGCTATCATGCTAGCTTCTGATTCTATTTTGCATGAGAGGACCAAGCATATTGATGTTGATGTTCATTCGGGGAGAAAGTTAGATCCGGGGTTGTTTTTCCCAAGTTTGTGCCATCATCCGAACAGATGGCTGATGCACTTACGAAACCTGTGGGGCCATCTCTTCTTAAGTCTACTATTCGCAAGCTAAGCATGATCAATATCTTTGCTTCAGCTTGAGGGGGAGTGTTGGTTTATATATTGTATATTGTATATGGTACAGTGTTAGTTTATTAGTTAGGGGTTTTATTGTCTTTTCTTCTTTGTATATGTCTCATGTTGAGGAGTAATTATTTAATACAACATAGTAATTTTTCCCCAAAATCAACTAGAGCTTCATATTTAAACTAATGAGAGTTAAATAAACACCTGAGCTTACTATTAATTATGCTCGGATAACATCTGAGGCTCATATTTGTTTGCTACCGATCTAACATGAACTCTCTTACTGACGACATGTTTCGATTTGGGTTATTGAAATGGGTGAGGATGGGTTGGTCGTTTTAATGTAAGAATCATTTTGTGTGGGGATCGAGAAATTCTAATTATATGATGATAAGGACCGTTTTGTGTGAGGCTTACAAAATGTTATGAGTAAGGATCCTCTTCCAATGCAGTCACGTTTGCATTGGAGATGCTCTAATTGTGTCTTCAATGCAGCCGTGCATATTCAACATCAAGCTGACGTGGCAAAAAAAATATTAGACATTGTCAACATGACTACTTACTTTCAGACGGTCTGTTGCATACACAACTATTTTTTAGGTTGACTCAGCAAACATTTAAAACTGACATTAATTTTTACATATTTTTTGGTAAGGAAATAAAATAAAAAATAAAACAAGAAAAAAAGATGGACACGTCATTAAAAAAATTGTGTTTTAGACGGAAGCATTGGAGACCAAATTTTGAGTTGATTGTCTATCAAGTCTATTTTTATACTATATAAGAAGCAAATCTCTTGACATTGTTGCCATGTCAACAATTATTGGTATGCAAGCCACTTTTGCATTGGAGTTGTTAGAGCATCTCCAATGCAAGTATGACTTGTGAAAAAAAGAGATGCCACGTAGGATAAATAGACATTATGTTAATAATTGTGTCTCCAATGCAACCGCGCATATTCAACCTCAAGCTGACGTGGCAAAAAAAATATTAGACATTGTCAACATGACCGTCTACTTTCAGACGGTCTATTGCACAACTATTTTTTAGGTTGACTCAGCAAACATTTAAAACTGACATTAATTTTTAATATATTTTTGGTAAGGAAATAAAATAAAAAATAAAACAGGAAAAAAAAGATGGACACGTCATTAAAAAAAATTGTGTTTTAGACCGAAGCATTGAAGACCAAATTTTGAGTTGATTGTCTATCAAGTCTATTTTTATGCCACATAGGAAGTAAGTCTCTTGACATTGTTGCTATATCAATAATTATTGGTATGCAAGTCGTGTAATCTACCACAAAATCCAGCACTTTGGTGGTATTTATAAGGAGATTTGAAGAAATATTAAATAGATTCATATCTCCAAATGCGCAACAAAATCTGGTGCATAATTCGCCACAAAATCCGACGCATAATGCCAGATTTGGTGGCATTTATAAGGAGATTTGAAGAGATATTAAATAAATTCATATCCTTAAAATACCAACAAAATTTTTGTATCTTTACCGACAAAATGTTAAGGGTAAAACTTAGTATAATAATAATAAATACGTGATTAAATCCGAAGCTATTCCACGATTATAACTCAAATGGATACTCAATAAGATGAGTGATTAAGGATCCTTTCCTTGTAGATCATAAATAGAAAACATAATTAAGTAGCTAAAGCGCTCATATTCAGGTTTGATCGAACAGTTAAGAGGTAACATAGCCTCATTTTTAAACCAATGAGAGTTAAATAGACACCTAATCGAGCTTACTCTCAATCAGACATGAACGAAACTCGACATTACCATGAATCTCTTTTGTTTTGGTTATTGAAATGGGTGAGGATGGGTTGGTCATTTTAATGTAGGAATCATTTTGGACGTTGTCATTGGATATATATAATAAGTAGTGTAGTTTTCTCACTTTTTATTTTAGGTTAATTATAAATAAGATTAATCATTTTCAAAAAAATAAATAAAAGTAAGAAAAAAAATATTATTATTATTATTTTAGGTTTCTATCTAACTCAAAGACATCTTCATTCCTAATGATAGTCTATTACATTGATGCTGAATCAAAATATACAATTGTATAAATGTATTTACTGAGTCGTCGGTTTCAAAAAATTTGTTTTAGCTTTTCGTCCTTTGATGCGAATAGCTGCTCTGTCATATGCACGAGCAGCTTCTTCAGCTGTGTCGAAAGTACCGAGCCAGCACTGGATTTCTTTAGAACGAACCTCTGATGCCCATTTGCCCGATGGCCTCAGTCTCACACCAAGGTATTTACGACGACCTTGTTGAGACTTGTCTCGGAACGTAACCAATGGCCCCATGGCCTCTGTCTCACGCCACGGTAGTTTTGGCTGTTCGATCTGGTGCGACCTTTTTTTATTATTGGTGGCCATGGTCTAGTGATTTGAATTTCCTCTTTGTCAGAAACTCCAGTTTCTTCGATCTTTATCTCTTTAACATATTGCTTCTTCACTGGACGATCTTCAATTTCATCACTTGATGAATCAGTAGCGTCGCTGTCATTGACCAAAATTCGAAGAACCTTTGGTACTGTCATTTTAAAACACCCAAGTTTATCTAAAACCTGTTTCATCATCCAATCATTTGAAATCAATTACTTCACACGGTTAAAGAGCAATTCGTATAATAAAAAAAATAAAAAAAATCATAAAAAGTAAACAAATAAGGAAAAAAAAAACAAACAGATAAGAATCATAATAAATTAATTATTAAATGTCAAAAAAGCTCAGATTCAGCAAATAGAGAAATTCAACGTCAATGGCTGAGTTGCCCTGCCAAGAAATGGGCCTCTCAAAGCTCGACCTAAGGCCTGAAAATTAACATCATTTTTTTTTCATGAACTTTATTAAGTGTGACATTCTTTGTGGGACCCTCGATTATCATACCTAATAATCACTTTTGTAGCGATTATCAGATTTAAAAATCTAAGGTTCCGTGTGTTTATATTCTCGCACCAAATCTCGCACATGAAACCTGTCCAAATCTTCCAAATAAAAAATATCTTTTCATTTTATTTAGCACCAGTGATCCATAAGGTGACGGTATGCAACTATTATACATATGCATTGCATGAGACTATGAGAGATATATAGATCATATATATCGTCTAAACAAAGGTGGTCAGCGTAGAAATAATTTTCATATTTCAAATACTGTAACTTACAAATTGTATGGAGGCTACACACCACCACGAAAATAGAGAGATCCAGCAGCTACCCCGCTATCAGAAGCATAAATGGACTCACAAAATTTTCTCAAGAAAGTGACTGCCGCCTCTCTGTGTTGGATTTGCTCTAGTAATATCATTAAAATATTATTATATAGTGTAGAGTATAATGGTAATGAGGGTTTGGAGGGTAAGCAAACTTGGATATTATTATTGGGACATAGGTTTTTGGAGATTATTAGGTAAATTTGTAATAAGATTTGTAAAGTTTCAAACTAAGCAAGGAATATATGTAGAGAAGGTGTTTGTTGAAAAGACTGAGAGGGATAGTTGAAGATCAGAGAATTCTCTGTTTTCATTTTCTTTTTCATAATGAACTTTACAAGTTGAGCTCTCTATTTATATACACATTTGTTATCATGAATGTAACACGCAATATAGACTAAATACATAATCCTAACTGATTCTGACATCAGCTGACCTCAGCTGATCTCAGCGGACTAACTAATTTGTAACTAACTTTATCTTCAACTGCCAACTCAGTAACCTAACTAACTCCACCCCAACTCAGCTGGATCATGATGGTCACGATTGCAGTCTTGACTGTTGCTGTAATAAGCATAATGTGAAGGAGTTGATTTGTTGCTTTGCTCTTGTACATCAGTAGGTGTTAATATGGTGGTAGCAGCTTGTAAGTTCTAATGGGGCTTCACCTTAACATTCCCCCTCAAACTGAACTGTGGTGAGTCAACCAAGTTCAGTTTCTCACACAAGAACATGAACCTCTCCTTAGTAAAGGATTTAGTGAAAATGTCAACAATTTGCATTTCTATTGGTACAAACCTAGGATCAACCAAACCAGAAGCAACCTTTTCCCTGATGAAACGAGTGTCAATCTCTATGTGTTTTGTTTGGCCATGAAATACAGGATTATGTGCAAGAGAATTTGCATCGATATTATCACACCACACAACATCTGTTCTAGGAAGAGAAATAGAAAGTTCTTTAAACAAGGACTGAAACCAGAGGATGTCACTAACCAGCTGAGCCATGGATCTGTACTCAGCTTCAGTGCTTGATCTAGCAACCACTTGTTGCTTGGAGAACTCCATGAGACCAGATTTCCACCAATGAACACACAATTTCCACTTGTAGACCGCCTGTCATCTGAGCAACCATCCCAATTTGCATCGGAGTTAGCTTCAAGTGTCAAATTTTCTGAAGTCTTGAAGTGAAGGCCTTTGTGTGGAGTACCACTCAGGTACCGTAGAATTCTCTTGCAAGCCTGCCAGTGAGGCTGCTTTGGTGCTTGAAGAAACTGACTGAGTTTGTTGACAATGAAGGCAATATCAGGCCTAGTATAGGTTAGATATTGGAGTGCCCCAATCGTACTTCTATAGAGAAAGGGATCAGGGAAAGGATCACCAGAGTGAATGGACAATTTTGCACCAGAACATACATGAGCTTCAATCGGTTTACAGCTAGACATGTTTGTTCTTTTGAGGAGATCAAAGATGTATTTGGTCTGTGTCAAGTATAGTCCAGTTGAGTCCCTATAAGCTTCAAATCCTAGAAAATAGCTCAATGAACCAAGAGCCTTGAGTGTAAAAGAATTGTGCAGCTTGGAAATCAGCCCTTGTATCAACTCTTTGAGATGCTTGATGTTTGATCTACATAAACCAATAGGTAAATCACATGAGATGCTTGATGTTTGATGAACAAAGAATTGTCAGAGATTGAATTCGTAAAACCCCAAGATAGAGCTGCTTTCAGTTTGTTGAACCATGATCTTGGAGCCTGTTTTAACCCATACAAGGCTTTATTTAGTTGGCAAACATGAGTAGGAAGCGTGTGATCAACAAAACCTTAAGGTTGAGTGATGCAGCCATCAAAGACGATACGGCAAACTAAGGTTTGGATATCATGGAGTGGAGGAATCGACTCAAAGATGAAGGATGCGGAAAGAAGGAAGCAAAGACTCGGAATGATTTTAACTGTCAGAATGGGTAAATTTCGGGGGCCTTTTCAGAGGGCAAACGAACTCAAAATCAACATTATAATATGTTTCCGGAAAGCCCAAGACAAGCCCTACAAATATTATGAAGACTCCGTCCTCCATAAAACAACAGGCCCAAATTCGGCCATTTAGATTATTGCGCGAAGACTTGAGCTGGACTCAGTGGGCTGGACGAGATGATCCGGGCTGAACTTCATGGATCTCTACAGAGGGCATATGAGATCGGATCGTCTATTATAATATGTTTCCAGAAAGCCCAAGACGATCCCTACAAATGTTATGAAGACTCCATCTTCTATAACAGGCTCCAGCATATCCGAATTTGGCTATTACGTTTCGTGCGCGGCAAGACAATTGTTGCTTTAATTATTATTTCCAATTATCGTCATGATTTGATATTAATTATTTTATGATTTGATTTTATTAAATCAAATTCAATTTCCTTTTTAGATAGGTTTTTAATGTTTTAGAATTCTTTTGATTTTAGGAGATTTGATATCTTTTCCATTTAGGATTCTTTCCCGTTTGTTTAGGATTTTCTTGTTAATCAAGTTTTGCAATTCTATTTAAGTAGATTGTATTAGGATTTGAAAGACAGCTTTTGATTAATAAAAAATACAGAGATTGTTTCTCAATATCCATGTACAACATTCTTTGCGAAGATTGTAGTATTTGAAGCCTGTTAACAATCCTTTGTGCACGAAGTTGAATGTTATCAGTAGCCTAGTATTCTGGCATCCGTGCGTGGATCAACAGAATATTAGTAGGTTGTTTCTAATTGTTTCTTGTAGGTTTTTCTCGTTATAGCTTCCGCTACATCATTGAGTCATGTAAACCCTTTCCTTGAGATCCTTATTGAGGAAAACATTGTTAATATCTACTTGTTGAATGTCCCATTTATAGAAGACAACAATTGAGAGTATCACCCTTATAGTAGCAGCCTTCATAACAGGGCTGAAGGTGTCAAAATAACCAAGACCAGGTGTTTGATTGAAGCCCTTGGCAACTAACCTTGCTTTATGCTTCAAAATTGACCCATCTTGTTTATACTTGACTCTAAATATCCATTTGCAACCCACCAAGTTCATATCATCTAAAAAAGGCACCAATGACCATGTGTTATTGTGTTGTAGTGCTCCAAACTCATCATTCATAGCATCTAACCACCTAGGATCAGCCATATCTTCCTTCACATTCTTAGGTTCAGCTAAAGCAACTATGTCAGCCATATAGGTGAAAAGCTGACTTGGTTTGAACACTCCACTCTTAGCTCTAGTCACCATTGGATGATTATTTTAAAGTGTGGGAAAAGGTAAAGGTACTGACACATCATTTGAGGGTACATGTACATCCAGAATCGATTGGTGACTGTGTAATGAGGTGTTTGAATCATTTGAATGAGACTTATTGTGGGACTGTTGGACAAAAGAAGAGGTCTCATGTGATGAGCCAGTGGACACAGAATTTGAGCTGGAACTATGTTGATTGTGACACCTAGGTGCTGCTAAGGAACTAGTCTTTATTTGATAAAGTATAGAAATAGGAAAGCTAGAAGACCTACTGGACCGAGAATGGGATGGTGGAATGTTGAAAAGTTGTTTGTATGAGAATTCTAAATCATTGAAAAGGACATGTCTTGAGATGTAAACTTTTCCTGAGGGATGGAGACATCTATAACCTTTGTGAAGAAGGTTATAACCTATGAATATACATTTCGAAGAGTGAAAAGTAAGTTTATGCTTATTGTAGTCTCCAAGATATGGGAAGCAAGCACTACCAAAGGCTTTGAGGAACATGTAATTCGGTTTTCGATGATAGAGTTTCTCATAGGGAGAGATAAATTGCAGAACAGTGGAGGGAAGATTATTTATGTCAAAGGCTGCAGTGGAGAATGCCTCAAACCAAAATGAGAGAGGCATATTTGCATGAGCTAAAAGTGTCAACCCAATCTCTACAACATGCCTATGTTTTCGCTCGGCTACACCATTCTGTTGCATGAAAACCGAATTTGAACTCCTTGTTCAGTTAAGAAGGGCACAAAACTAAGAAACTCTCCTCCCATATCAGTTTGAAGAACCTTTAGTCTTTTGTCCAGTTGTAGTTCAACCTTTTTTTGAAAGTTTTAAACACTCCTAAAGCATCAGATTTTAGTTTCAAAGGAAAGACCCATACAAACCTAGTGAAAGCATTTATAAATGAGTTGTAATACCTATACCCTTCAGTAGACAACATAGGTGACGGTCCCCAAATGTCACTGTACACAAGGTCTAGAGGAGCATTAACTCTAATGTCTGATTTTGAGAAAGGTAACTTGTGCATTTTCCCCAATTTGCAAGAATCACAAAATTCAATGTTATTTATGTTGCAAGCTAAATGTAATGAATTCAATACTTTCTTCAAAATTAAAGGGGAAGGGTGTCCTAGCTTGGCATGCCATATGCTAGAGTTAGTTTTCAAAGCAACAACAGTATATACAAACTTATTGCCACTGCTAGAGACATTATTCAGATGTTGAGTGTATTCAAGCCTAGGCACTACAACATTACAACACTTATTACAATCTTTATTGACACTTCCTGACTCCAAGCTTGAAGCCATGACTTCAGCAGACTGGTTGTTCTGAGATGTTGATCCAGAAAATCCAGCCAATTTCAGTTGATAGAGACCATCTTTAAGGATACCTTGAAGAAGTATTCTTCTCGTTTTCTGATTCTTTATAACACAATGATTAGCAGAGAATTCAGCTATTGCATTGTTATCCTTAATAAACCTAGAGATGCTTAACAAGTTCTTGGTGATTGTGGGAACTGTAACACATACTTCATATGCAACTTGCTTCTAGGACTAGTATGTGAATCAATGAAGGACTCACCAATGTTAGAGATGATTAATTGATAGCCATTAACTACTACAAGTTTATTGTTACCTCGATATTCAGATTTGAGAGAGAGATTCTTCATATCAGCAGTGACATGGTTCGTAGCTCCACTGTCAATATACCATGCCGGATCGTTCACTGTTTCTGGAGACATAAAATATGTTGAGGAAGACTAATGATAGGCTGGTTGCTGGCCTTGAGAGAAGGTTTGTGAGTTGTTGTTTGAAGAAGTTTGCATTACTCCAAAACCTTCATGTTGTTGAGCCATATAAGCCTGAGTGCTATGCTGGGAGCCTTGAAATTCCTTGTCAAAAATGTTTATAGCATTTGAGAGCCCCATGTCCAGGCTTTGAGCATACCTGACAATAGATTCTTGACCTATTATTGGACCTACTCCTCTGCCTCTATAGTTGTTGTTGTTTCGACCATTTCCACCAGAATTGTAAGAGTTTGTATTACGTTGTCCTCTACCAAAATTATTGTTAGAAGCATAGTTCACAGAAACTTCAGGTAAGCTGAGTTGAACAGAGGAATTCAGTTGTTCAATGCGTTGTTCATGCATCAAACACAAGAACTGAGCTTCTTCTAAAGTCATTGTTTTCTGCTGTGAAGAAACCAATGTTACAACTGAATCATATTCATGTCCAATACCTCCCATCAAAGTCAGAATTAAGTCTCGATCCTTGACTTCTTCTCCAGCATCCATCAAGGCATCACCAATCTCTTTGATTTTTAGCACAAAATCACTCACAGATCCAGAGCCTTTCTTGATATTTTGCAGTTGATGCCTGAGTGTCATGACTTTGGCCATAGATTGCTGTGAGTAGAGATTTTCCAGTCTTGACCAGAAATCCAGAGAAGTTTTACAATGAGTGACTTGTCCAATCACTTTTTCACTCACAGTAGAGAGTAACCAACATAGAAGCTATTGATCAGACTTCTTCTAGGACGAGAAATCTGCATTGACTCGCTGTTCACTAACAGTTTCTCCAGCAGAATTAACACTACGAACTTCAACAAGCTTATTTGGAGGTTTCTTAGTCGAATCTATAAAATCTTCAAGATCCAGAGCAGATATAGCAGGAAAAACTTGAGTTTTCCAGTGAATGTAGTTGCTCCTATCAAGTTTGATAAGATTAAAGTTCAACGTCTTTGCAAGAGTTGAGAAGTCCATTTTCTTAGTGATCAAAGCGCCTGAATGATTTTCAGCGGAAGAAGAAAAATCGTTGGTTGAGGAAGCAGGAGTAGGAGTAGTCATTGACGTTGGTCAATAGCTCTGATACCATGTAAAGTTTCAAACTAAGCAAGGAATATATGTAGAGAAGGTGTTTGTTAAAAAGACTGAGAGGATAGTTGAAGATCAGAGAATTCTATGTTTTCATTTTCTTTTTCATAATGAACTTTACAAGCTGAGCTCTCTATTTATATACACATTTGTTATCATGAATGTAACACGCAATATAGACTAAATACATAATCCTAACTGATTCTGACATAAGTTGACCTCAGCAGACTAACTAATTTGTAACTAACTTTATCTTTAGCTGCCAACTCAGCAACCTAACTAACTCCACCCCAACTCAGCTGGATCATGATGGTCACAATTGCAGTCTTGACTGCTGCTGTAATAAGCATAATGTGAAGGAGCTGATTTGTTGCTTTGCTCTTGTACATCAGTAGGTGTTAATATGGTGGTAGCAGCTTGTAAGTTCTGATAGGGCTTCACCTTAACAAGATTAATTATATAGACAATATTTTAATTCATTTTGAATGTTCCAATATTAATTTATATAAAATGATTTAAGGAATGTAATATAAACAATTTTTTTTTTAATATTCTTTTACTTATTTATATTTTATTTATTTATTCATAATTAACGAATCCAATGGATGATATTAAATGATAAAACAAGAAAAAGACTAAAAAAAAAAATCATACAATAATTTTGTCACACTTAATATGAACTTTTAATTAAACTAAGTTGAGTTTCAAAATTTGTTAAAAATATAATCATTATATCATTATTTCAATAAACCTTTATTTTGTTATAGAATGACTTTTGAAATGTTAACCAATATGTGTGCTAATTTATTATTTAGTTGACCGTTATATTGGTTATTTCGGTTTATTATTAGTGAATAATCAATGTTAAATTAATTGCGTTATATTATTAGTTTAACTAATTATTTTAGTATAATTTCGTTTATACTTTTTTTTTTTTTTGAAATATTACACTATTACATGAATTTAGGGTTTTATGCAATCTCGTGGTGCAGGTGTGAGGGATTTAGCATCGGACCAACCTCATCTCGTCAACTTCGTTTATATATTAATCTTAAAATACGTCATTAACAAAATCTGGGTGGATGATAATATGAGCTAGGTTGACTCAATGGTCAGCCCCTAGCACCTATATTTAAAGTTGTAGGTTATAGTTATGCCCCTCATCCAATCTAAATATTTTAATAGTTAAAAAAAAAAAAAAAATGGGTGCATAATGTGAATTATGACCAACATTAATGATGCAAATTAATGTTGATACCAATAATTAAATATGCAAAATCTAATTAGATATTGTATTAAATATATATGTATATATGTATAAAAAGTCATTCATCTTTAATGTATGAAAAGCATACTAGATATCAATTTACAAGAAACATTGTATATAGATAAGACGAAGTTGGTCTGGTGGTAAACTCTTCACACCTACATCACGAGGTTGCGGGTTCGAGTTCTCCCCCTCCTCTATTTTGGAGTGTTCGATATATACAGGTAGATTAATCACCGATCGATAACCGTATTATTGGATTTGAGTGTTTGAATCTCCTTAACATGGGTGTAGCAACCATGGTCCTATCAGAAAACTGAAGAGATTTCACAGAGATTTGCATTCGTTTTAGTCAAAATAACATCAAATATAATTGTCAGCAATTTCAATACAGGAGACAAAAGTCACTGGCAGTGGCTGCAACACATAGAATTCTCAAAGCTAGACCTGAAGCCTGAAGAGTGAAGACATCATCATATCACAGCAACGTATAATATAACATTATTATTATGTGCAAGCGAGATGAAGAAATCAATGGCTCCGCTTCAATCATAGATCGAGTAAACAAAATAACAGTCTAAGAACATAGTCTTATTTTTAAAATAATGAGAGTTAAATAAACATCTAAACTCACTAAAAATATCTTTTCATAAAATTTATCAAGTGCAGTATATCGTGTGGGATCGGACCCTCGATTATCACATATGATAATCACTTTTGTAGTTGTAAAATTTATTTTGTGCGTTCTGGCACATGAAACCTGCTGACATCTTCCCAAAATTAAAAATATTATTTCATGCATTTTGTAATGCATGAGATAGATCACATCAGCTAAACAAAGTTGGTGCATTATGACATCCATAACTTGTAAAATTTTGATAAGCGTAGATATAAATAACTTAAAAAATATATAGCTCGGATTATATGGAGACTTATACAATAATATGAGGACAGACAACAATATAATTCTCAACTCTCAAGAAAGTGACGGCCACCTCTCTGTGTTGGATTTTGTCTATCTCATTATTCTCATTGACATATTATTATATAGTGTTGACTGTAGAGTAAATGTTAATATGTGGGAAGTTGAAGGGTATTTTCGTAAGCAAAATATGATATTATTATAGAGACATAGGTTTTGGAGCCTAGCTATTAGGTAAATTTGTAATAAGATTAACAATAAAGACAGTATTTTAATTTATTTTGAATGTTCCAGTATTAATTTTTATTAATATTATTATTATTATTATTATTATTATTGTTAGTTGACTACTGTAGTTGCATCGATCTCTTCATATGAGATATATACTGAATGTGATAGAAAATTTATGTACAAACATTTAAATAAATATCACCTTCCAATAATTTCCGGTGAGTTGTTGATCCGAGATAACCAAATTTAATTTTCTCTATGATCATCATCTTCCTCTCTCTTGATTCTCTTCATTTCGATCCTAGTTCATTAGTTTCTCTATCTTATCCGTCTCTTTCAACAACAATAACCATAACATTTAACTCAAATATGTAAATACCATATCACAACTTGAAAAACAAGTTTTTATCAAATGTGCACGATTCTTGTAGCCTTAATTTGGTGGTATATATTTATAAGGAGATTTGTAGAGATATTAAATAACTTCTTTTTATTTTTATTTTTATTTTTTTGATAACATACAACAACTGCCGGAACCGGTGAGATGAGGCTCTACAAGCACAGCCCGAAAAGCAACTCCCACTAGAGGGGAGAGACTACCCACACCTAGGTGGGATAAGACCACACAATAGAGGGAACAACTTTCCTTAAATACACACTTGGACCAAGGATCGAACCTTGGTGGGAGAGAGTCTCGGACAGACTCTGGCCACCAAGGCTAAGGGCCCGTGTGTGATATTAAATAAATTCATATCTCGAAAATCCACTGCAAAATCCAACGTATAATACGCCACAAAATCCCACACATAATCTGACAGAAAATCCAACGCATAATCCGCATATCTTTATGAACAAAATGTTTAGGGCAAAAGTACTTAGTATGATAAATTCAACATTGAACTCGAGCAAGTGCACCAGGTGCCACTGCCCTGGCTTTTTTTTTTTTAATTCTAAATGGCCAATGTTACTGATGAGTAATGAGCTTTAAGTTAGACAAAATCTTTTAGAGTGACGATATTTACACCATTTTAAATTAGTATGTGCACCCAAAATTTACATATTTTTAAAATTACGTACAACATTACCCTTAAATTAAATTGTTAATATTTTAATTCAAAATATTGCAAATTAACTCTGTCTCCCCACTTAACTTGTGAGATGAAAATTCAACTCTTTTGCCATGATCACATATTGAGTTTATGTGATTTTGTTTTTGTTTGAAAAGAGATGAGTTGCAGTGAAGCGATACCCAATTGGCACCTGAAAGCAAGAGAATCCATTTGACTTTGCTGAAGTAGCATCGATACAGTCCTCCTCAGTCAAAACGTAAACAGAAGGCCTTCTTCCTCCCAAATTTGGGACAAGTGCGGCTCCTTCCACATATATATATATATGTATTATAATTTTGTTATTTATAATATTTTTTAAAAATTAAAAGAAATTATATGACATATTTGGTAATATGTAGAGTGTACTTACAAGATTTCATCTTTTAACAAAATTTAAAGGGTGTACATATAAAAATGGGTGCATATACAATTTTTAACTGATGAAAGGATGTCGATATTGGCACCCATAAATATATTTTAATAAAAAATTTAATTACAAAAATATCCCAATAAGAACTTACCGATAAGGACAAATTAGATTAATTAAAAATAAATCAAATACTATTTACACCCATTAATTACACTCATATCTTTAACTATATCACTTTATTAAAAATAAAAAAACAAAAAAAAAACTAAACCCTAATTCTATTTCAAGTATCAAAATCTCCAATTGTCATCCCGTTTGGCATAAATTTTAGTTATTTTAGAGAGAACTGCTGCTCCTGCTGCTGATATAATTAGAATTCGAATTCTTACAGATTATGTCAAGTTTAGAGATATCAGCGGTGAGAAAGGGAAGTTTGAGAAGGTTGGTTTCACTGTCAATGACTTTTTTTTTTTTTTTTTTTTTTGAGTTGCTGGAAACATTCACATAAATTGAAATCCCAACATGAATTGACAAATCATTGCGCAACCCTTAAAAATCTATCAGAAGACATCGTCCTCTCAAACCTACAGATTAAAAAAAAAGACAGAAAGAAGGATTCTACATAATACAACATCAAAAATAAATAATTTCTGGTAAGTTATTGATCCGATATAACTAAATTTTCTACATGATCCTCATCTTCCTCTTTTGATTCTCTTCCATTCGATCCTAGTTCATAAATTTCGCAACCTTGTCTTTCTCTTTCAACAACTATAATCATATATAATATTTAAAGAAGTTTTTATCAAATGTTCACGATTATTGTAGTCTTTGGTGGTATTTATAAGGAGATTTGAGGAGATATTAAATAAATTCATATCTTGAAAATCAACAACAAAATCCAACGCATAATCCGCCACCAAATCCAGCATTGGTGGTATTTATAAGGAGATTTGAAGAGATATTCAATAAATCAGTGTTATCAAACCAGACCCGGCCCGATGGGTCAACCCGGAAAACTGATGACCTAGTCCCTTAACTGGGTGGATTTGATAATTGGGTCATTTATGCAATCAATCTGTACAAACCCGGTCAACCCGGACGGGTTGATTGATAAACCAACCCGGCGGGTCTAACAAACCCAATTGAGTTAAAACTCAAAAAAAAAAAAATATATATATATATATTATTTTATTACTACATTTAATCCTAGCCATTCA
Source organism: Acer yangbiense (assembly GCA_008009225.1). Lineage (NCBI taxonomy): Eukaryota > Viridiplantae > Streptophyta > Magnoliopsida > Sapindales > Sapindaceae > Acer > Acer yangbiense. Next base: position 4,079,091 of record CM017766.1, on the reverse strand, counting down.
AAATTTTCAAATTTTTACTAAAAATATTTATCCTAAACTATGATTAATTTTAATAAGTTATACTTTATTTGGATGTTATGTAGATGAAATTTTGAATTTACCTTTGGATGATGATGATGGTGGTAGTGGAGATAATGCAAATGGTGTTGAACAATTGAATGCTGACAACAATGATATAAATCATGAGTTTGGTGCAGATTGGTCAATTTGGAGTCGAAGCACCACACAATGGGATATGGATTATGCATAATGATTGTCTAGCTATGCATCTTTTGAGTCAAATTGCCATAACTAATTTGTATTTAATATTTCTATTTGTGTGTTGTTTTAATGTTTTTGGTGTTTTGGTTTGGGCTTGGAAGTTGTAATTTAATTATCTAATTTTTTGAAATATTTTCAAAATTTTTAAAAAAAAAATTAAATAATTTTACCGGTTGAACATGTTGACCCATTGGTTGAACCAGTAACCCGTGACCTGGTCCTTTAACCGGGTTGGTGTCGAGGCGGAGGTTTGATAACATTGAAATAAATTCATATCCCAAAATTTGCCACAAAATTCGATACATAATTCGCCACCAAATCCGGTGCTTTGGTGGTATTTATAATGAGATTTGAAAAGATATTAAATAAATTCATATCTTCAAAATCCGCCATCAAATCCAACGCATAATCTGCCACCAAATCCAGCGGATAATTCGTTTATCTTTAGTTCTTTACCAAGAAAAAGTTTAGGGCAAAACTTAGGATAATAAATGCATGATTAAATCCGAATCTACTCCACAATTCTGATTCAAATGGAAACTCAAAAAGATGAGTAATTAAGGATCCTTTCCTAGTGGATCATAAATAGAAAACATAATTAAGTAGCTAAAGTAGCTAAACACAATTCTAAACTAATGAGAGTTAAATAGACACCTGAGCTTAATCTCAATCAGACATGAATGAAACCCCACATATTTACCATGAATCTCTTACTAACGACGATCTTTCGTTTTGGTTTATTGAAATGGGTGAGGATGGGTTGGTCATTTTAATGTAGGAATCATTTTTGGATTGTGTCATTGGATATAACAATTAGTGTAGTTTTCTCACTTTTATTTTTAGGTTAATTAGAAATAAGATTAATCATTTTCAAAATATAAATAAAAATAAGAATACATTATGATTCTTGCTCTGAGTGGACTCGTGACATGCCTGAGCTGTCATGGGTCGACTCAGTCAATATAACGAGTTGCAGAAATACTCACTAGTAACTTAGATGAATGAAAACCTTCAACATCTATTGATTGGAAATGGTTGTGCCTGTAAATCGATAAAGCGAGTTCTATTTGCACAACATGACAAATTGTAGTAAAGGTTATATAGACTTATAGATTGATTGATTTCCAGAAATTCTGCTGACTCTTCTCTGTTTTTTCACACTTTTACAACTTGATGATGATTGTTTCATTTTTGTACATGTTGGGAATAAAGACAAGACAGAGACTAACCCAACTCATATAAAGTATGTGGATGGTTTTCATTTTCATGTCATGCGATTCTTGAAGCATGATATGAATATGAAATCATACAATTGGAGAAGTATTTTTCAATACTCGACATGGAAAATGCTTGAATTATGATCAAGAATAATTAAGTCAAAGGCACTCAGTTTGAAAGAAACAAATAATTTTCAGGAGAGCTGGAAAGTCTCTATCCCACATCGCTTGAAAAGAAAAGGTTTCAAGTCTACATAAGCTTGTCAAAGCCATCAATACATCGCCGAGCTCAGTAACGAGGGCTTGTGACCCAAGTGGGGGCATTAAGGTGGTGGGACGTTGGGTTATGTACTACTGGATCGGGCTCAGTGTGGTAACATACTGGCTTGTCCGTTCCAAGCCAAGAGTTGGGCCTTGGGTCGTTAGCGAAGGCTAGAGATTCATGGTTCCTAAAGTGGAGGGCACAGCGTGAGGCTGGTTTCACAGAGCAGCGATTACCTTCCGCTCTTGGCAGTGGAAGGATAACTGGCCGGTGCCACTTGAGTCCAATATGGTCTAGTGGGTTGACCTTAACTGAACCATCACTTTTTCTTTCTTTTTTGTTGGAACCCCAATAATCATAGTAAAACCCTCAAGTTACGGGTTCAAGTTCTTCCCCCTCCCAAACAAGTTCCAAATTTATGTAACAATGTAATACTTCAATAAACAAATAAATAATCCAATTGAAATTATTTTACTACCGGACCAACCTCATCTTGTAAATTTCAATTGGATTATACTTACAAATGCAATAAATCTTAAAGAACTATATAATTCAACTTATTAAACAATTTTCTTATTTTTTTTTTTTTTTTCAATTTACATTTAAAATACTGTGGAATGGATACAAATAATACAATACACGTGTTACCATTCTCATGTTATTGATGCCAATTATTTTTATTAATAAGTTAAGCAATAGAAGCAACCTCACTTCAATTATATCCTCCTCAGTGAACAAACATCTAAAGCAAGACAGCAATTTCAAACTCAAGATTATATATTGGCAATGAAGATTGAAAAACAAAAACTTTAAAGCATTGTAGATTTCCAAACACTTACAAGATGATCTCTGTGTAGAGACATAGAGAGCATTATATAATTGAAAATCCTGTTCAACATTTACAAGATTGTTACCAAATTTGTTGAAAAATCAAATGAAGAAAAGACTTGCTATACATACAAATACAATTTGTTACTAAAAGGAATAAATAAACAAATGAAAAGATATCCGCTGCCATAACCCGACTCAGCACCGACCAATACGAGCATCGATCCCTTTTCTCTCCGATGCATAGTCTTCGCCTGCCAATGCTCCAGTCACATTCTTGATGTAGCAGCTGTGCAACTCCTGATTTGAATTCCTTAAGCTCTCGAAGCCTGTTTAATACCACAAGAATCATGCCTACAAATCAACTTAAAAGTAAATCCAAGGAAAACAAGCACGCACACGGGATGAAAAGCAGAGAGATCAAAATCACAAAACAATAATATTTAAGACGAAAATTCGAGAGAGCATGATGAGCACAAAAGGTTTTTCCAAGTAACAACTCGGTATGGTCATCTCAACCATGATTAAGAATCAGAATCTAGCAAACATGAACCTATTAGAAAACTGAAAAGAGATTTCCCAAAGATTTGAATAATGTTTTAGACAAAAGAACACCAAATTGTTAGCAACTTCAATGCAGGAGGCAAAAGCAATTCACATGAACTGATTGCATTTGCTGGATCAAAAGAACTTGAAAAGTACCAACCAAAAATATCACATAAACTGATATTAAAAACAACACAGAGTATCATTAATCATCAGATAGGTTATCTTCAACCTTGTTGTATATAAAATTCACTGGAATGACACATCACCTGAATAGACAAGAAGAAGCGTGGAACCAGCCATGCCACATAAGCAAAAGTCAAACGGTCAATGAATAGCACGCTGGCGAGCAACACGTCATCAACAGAATCCTTATAGGATCTTCTCAACAGAACTAGCCTTGACGAACAAAGACTTTGCTTGATCGGCTCTACTCGGCTAAAATAGGAAATGTCCATATTAGGATTTCCTCCACAAGCAAGGCTTACACGGCCAGAATAGACTCAATTGACTCTCCTCCAAATTTGATTTAGATTCTTTAAAATCATGTTCTTTTTTAGTTCCTGTACTCTTTCTAGAAATTTGTCTTTGTTAAAAACATAAATAAGATCTTCATTAGCAAGACACAAGGGTCCTATTAGTGGGAATATATTGCTTCACACTGTTAGAGAGGCTTTTAATATTAAAAGAATAAAAAGTAAAAAAAAGAAAAAAAAAATGAACATATGTGAATCATAAAAAGAAAACATAACTAAGTAGCTAAAAGGCTCAGATTCGGGTTTGATCAAACAAAGAGAGGGACCGCTAACAGTGGCTGCAACACAGAGAAATCTCTAGGTTGCCCTGCCAAGAAACGGGCCTCTCAAAGCTCAACCTGAAGCCTGAAGACATCATCACAGCCAGGTAACATTCACTTTGGAAGAAGAAGAAGAAGAAGAAGAAGAAACAGCAGAAGAAGAAACTGATGATGATGATCATGACGACGACGATGATTGTTATTATTATTATTATTATTATTATGAGCAAGCGAGCAAGAGAGATGGAGAAATCATTGGCTCCGCTTCGATCAGAGAGTAGTCTGAGAACAGAACCTCATTTTTAAACTAATTAGAGTCAATCAAACACCTGAGCTAACTATTAATGCTCAGGATCACATTGAGGCTCATATTCATCTTCTAACAATCAGACATGAACGAAACCTCACTCCACCATGGCTGCAGCAACATTTTCGTAGCAGCTGCCCCGCCATGTGAAGCAAATGTCTCCCGCCGTCTGATTATTTTGACAAAAATCAATCATCACTGCCTCATTCTTGACACCCAAATTTCCATTTTACCTAACTATTTTTTTCAAATGCTATAAACGAAGATTTCACACACTATAGAGAGACTGTAAGTATGTTTTTGTGAAAAAAACTGCGGATTATACGATAATCTTTATAAGACATACAAAATTATGATAATCTTGACAACTAATTTTAAAACAAACTTACAGAGTAGATACAAGAACAAAACCCCACATCACCATGGATGCATGCAGCTACAAGTCTAATTATTTTGACTTTTCAAAAATCAATCATCACTGCCTCATTCTTGACACCAATATTTCATTTTACATACAAAATTATGATAATCTGAATATAATTTCTAAAACAAACTTACAGAGTAGTTGGGATTGAATGGAGGCTCAAATACGTCTTTTATCAGACAAGAACGAAACCCCACATCACATCACCATGGTTGCATGGAGCTGCAAGTTGTGTTAAAGTGAAATCAGAGAAAGAAAAAAAAACCCACCATTTTCTCAGGAAAGCCAGCAGCTACACCTCCATGAGAAGCAGAAGTTTCTCGAGAATCGTCCATTGTCACTGAGAGCAAACCTTCTTACTAACGACAGCGTTTTCGTTAGGGTTATTGAGATGGGTGAGGATAGTTTGGTCATTATCGGATTAGTATTTTGTTTATATGGGCTTTTAACATGAGAGATATTGTCTACATTTTAGCCGAGCCCAAATAAGTACCATTTTTGGGCCAAACTCAAACTGAATGAGCACGTCATTGCGATTTGCCGACGTGTCAAAACACGTCATCGTCTTATAGTTACATCATCATCACCCATGTCCGGACACGTCACATAACCCACCAAAAACTTGTTAATATTCAAAGAGGCATGCAGCTTGTTAGAGTGAATGGATCAATATGGTTAACACTTAACAATTGTTGGAAGCAATTCAAGTAGAGATTTTACGCAATTAGTGATAATTAGTTAATTACAATAAGAAGAAGATCAAGAAACTTATAACAATAAGAAAACATGGGAATCAGTTGAATCACAATTCACAACACTCATTACAACAACAACAAAAAAAAACTAGAGAAAAAGAGAGGGGCCGCATTAGAGATTTTATTGACTCAAACACAACACATGACATATACAAACACTGATCGATGCAGCCAACTACATGCTAATTAATAAGCTAGAAATAGATCAAACACAAATATTAAAGCCTTCCACATGGATCTTCTTAAAAAGGTTGTTGTTGTTGTTGCTCTCCTCCTCCTCCTCCCTCTTCACGTTCCCTTTCTTCTTCTTGTTTCATGGCTTCTTCTTGCTCTCTCTGTGCAGCTTCTTCTCTTTTCTGGGCTGCTTCTTGCTCACTCTTTTCTTCTTCTCTCTTTCTAGCTGCTGCTTCTTCTTTTTCTCTCTTTATTGCTTCCTCGTCCTCACTCTTTCCTCCTCCTTCTTCCTCTCTCTCTCTTGCTTCTTCAGCTTGCTCTCTCTGTGCCTGCTCTTCTTGCTCTTGCTCTCTTTGTGCCGCTTCTTCTCTCTCTCTTGCTTCTTCTTGCTCCCTCTTCTCTTCTTCTCTTTCTCTAGCTGCTTCTTCTTCTGCTCTTTTTCTTGCTTCTTCTTGCTTCATAGCCTCTTCTTGCTCTCTCTGTGCCGCTTCTTCTCTTTTTCTGGCCTCTTCTTGCTCTCTCTTCTCTTCTTCTCTTTCTCTAGCTGCTGCTTCTTCTTGTGCTTCCTTTTTGGCCTCTTCTTCTTCTGCTCTCTTTTTGGCTTCTTCCTCTTGTCTCTTCTTCTCTTCCTCTCTTTTTTTAGCTTCTTCTTCTTCTTCTCTTTTTTTAGCCTCTTCCTCTTGTCTCTTCTTCTCTTCCTCTCTCTTTTTAGCTTCTTCTTCTTCTCTCTTCTCCTCCTCCTCCTCCTCCTCTCTCTTTCTGGCTTCCTCCTCTTTTCTCTCCTTCTCTTTCTCTTTTTCCTTTTCAATCTCCTCCTTCATTGCGCGCTCTTCTTCCTCGGCACAAGATGTACACTCTAATATGACTGAATCTCTCTGTGGACTAAGTAGTTGATCAATTGTCGTCTTTGTCACATTGAAAGATAATGCCAAAATCTGTTTGTTTAATGCATGAAGTACTGAATTCTTCCCTGCTAGAAATTGAGGATAATTTTTCTCCGTTGTTGTGCTGAAACCCATGAAAACAAACGAGTCGTTGTTGAACGACATCTGAGCCATCGGATGGAACCTAGGTACCGCGAAAACGTCTCCTTCTTCTACCCTAAACTTCAAGTCTTTGCAATTCGTTTTTAATGCCGTGCTCGGACAAACCACCCGAACCATTCCTTGTCCTTGTAGCACTACAGCTATCTCATTAGCCATCGGATTCCAATGTGGACCCATCATTGAACCCTTCACAATTAGAATACATAAATTATTGTCATAATTTCAATTCTATAACATCTTTTAAAACATTATAATCATAAAAACTAACCTTTGTCAAGTTCACCATGAAAAAACCAATATTTGTACGCTTCAATACTTTCAAGTCTTTCTTGTCCACCGTTAAGCTCCATCCGTTACAATTCTCGAAATCTGGTTTAGCATCTAGAATGTTAAATGATTTCTTGTTATTGTTGCTTTCGGCTTGCAATGGGCTGCGTCTGCCGATTACAAAAGCCTTCATGAATCGATCCTCTAATTGCCATATGTTCGTTTTTGTCTTTGGCAATGCATGTATCATAGCTGGTGGCTTTGTTGCATTTGTAATTGCTTCAATCACATCTTCAGAGACCTTTTTACACACACCAAATCTCAGTATACATGTCACAGTACTCCATAATGCAACAATGATGAATAATTGGCACTTGATATCATATATGATAGATGTAATTGTACCTTGAAAGCTGAAGCTAGGACTTTCTTATCAAAGCCCAGAACGAGATCGCTAATGCTGGTGTATGCTCCAATTGATGGTTCCTGCATTTTCATATGAAGAACACACAATCAAAATCTATACTGTAATTTATTCTAAAACATATTAATATATAAACCGAATTGGAGTGACAGTGGTGTATAAGAAGCTATATATAAATATCATACAAATGCTTCTTCTTCTGTATTAGAAAACATTGCATAGATTCTAAGCTTTTCTCTTTCGTTCAGCTCTAAGTTGCTCTCTACGAAGAAGACAGTCCCCGGCTGCAGCCTGAAGACGTCTCCTCGCTTTAATGACATCCTTTTTAGATCACCTTCATCAGTCCAACTCAACCTCCCACTCCCTGCGCACAAAAACCGTTAATTACATGAAAAATATCAAAATCATGTTGGTATTACTTATTTGAAAGCTTATCAATTTTACAAAATTAGGTAAAATGGTCTTATTATTTCATTTACTATCAAAATAGTCCCTCTTGTTTTAATTCGTATCAAACAAGTCCCGCCGAAGCCAAACTAGTTACCTTTAGCAAATTTCTTAATTTTGGCTGAAACCCCAAAATAAAAAAATAAAATAAAAAAGTATCCGGTCATGAACTAACCCTATAACTGAAATAGATCTGGAAAGAGTAATTATTTGAGGGCGAAAGTTTTTTTTATTAGATTGATACATTTTTATCGATCCCATATGATAAAAGGAAAAACAAAAGAAAGATTTTTTTTGTAAAGATAACGTTATACAAAAAAACATTGACATTATCTACAAGGATCTATGGGGCAATTACTTAGAAGTACATTTTGCGCAACATTCCTTCCTATCTAATAGAAAATGATCCCATGATTCTGAACCGATCTTATTTGGGATTACAAATCCCAAGTTTATCTATGAATAGCTGATCGAGTTTAAATGATGTGCCATATAAGGGGATTGCAGATGGGTTTGACTCAAACCCAAAAGTACTCTTATTTAAGTGCGAGGTCATTCTCGTCTTTGTCATATTATGTATGATACTTACAAACTTAATTGATCATATTATCTATCAATTTTTTTTTTTTTTAAATATTAAAAAAAAAATGACCAACCTGTCCCGAATCCTCGTCACATCTCATACAATTGCCACCTCTTACAATTAGCTGTTCCATACTTATATGAACAATCAATTTTTATTTATTTTTTGAAATATTAAAAAAAAAAAAAAAAAAAAAAAAAAGTGACCAACCTGTCCCGAATCCTCTTGTCTTGTCACATCTCATACAATTGCCACCTCTTCAATTAGCTGTTCCATACTGATAGCTGATTATTATTATTATTATTTTTTTTTTTTTTTATATATATTTTTTTTAACCAGCTGCCATGGAGACATCAGGTGGCTAATTATAAGAATCAGGTGACAAGAGAAGTCGGGACGGATCCTACCAAAAAGTGTCTATAAAAATATAAAATCTTCATAATATTTAAGAATAAAATAAAATAAATACTCCTACCAAATTAATAAAGAAAACTCCCGAAAATTATTTAAATTTAAAAATACCAAAATACCCTTAATATAGTAAGGACGTACTCTATTTTTATATATGTGAATAATAAGGACTCTTTTGATAATAGATTAATGAAACAATAAGTACATTTTGTACGTAGATAAAATAAGGATTAAATTAATAATTATTTAAATAATAGGGCTGATTATGAAATTATCCCATCATAAATATTAATTATGGTGTGATTTTGAGTTAAATGTACCTGATCTAACATAGAACACCATGCCAGCATTAAGAAGCACAGGAAGAAAAAGTGAATTGGGCTCCAATGTGATGAATTGAAGATAATAAGGGCCTGTTGATGGTCCATCACTGATTTGAACGGCTGAGATCTGTCCAAATTCTGTTCTGATGAGGGATTTCCTCTGCTCTCTCTTCACCATATACCCAACTCCTCCTGATGCATCTTTTTCATTGAAACCCTCTGCATGCAACAACAACAAACACAGAGAAAAAAACAACAAGAAGAACAAGAAGAATGGCAAAGTCGTAAATTTTTTCAACATCTTCAAAAGAAAATAAAAAAAAATTCCTGACAAAATCGAACGATGGAAACTGATCGATCCTTGTTTTGTTGTTGCCTCGAAGTGTTATTATAGAGAGAAAATTAAACAGATCATGAGTCACGTGTCTGGTGTCTGGACACGTGCATGTTTTCATGCAACGCGTGGCAGACTGGCAGGTGCTTGGCTATTGCAAATTTGCAATTCCCGCTAAATTACAAAGTGGTTGAGATTGCTTTTAATTCTCAGCTTATATAATAATTGGTTTAGGCTTCGAATCCTTATCTATATATTCTTGCAAAAACTTAAGTGATTGCAACAACAAAATGTTGACTGTGTAGTTGCTGAAGATATCCAATGCTTGGGGATTTTTATAGGGATAAGGATTCTATCATTTTAATATTTTATCTTCAATGAAGTTATTGTATTATAAAATACTTTTATTGTAATAATGCAGTAACGAGGGAGTTCAGGAGTGCAACTTTGCTCACCCCCCTTAACTAGAGGTAACCATTACCCCCCACCTCTACCCCCCACCTCAAGTGTTGACACGTGTCCCAAAGTTAACCCAAAGTTAACTCAAAGTTTGGGACACGTGTCAACACTTGAGGTGGAGGGTAATGGTTACTTCTAGTTAAGAGGGGTGAACTGTTAGGTTTTGAGTTGTATTCCTAAGCAAACAAATGTGAACCAAACAAGACTCAACTGATGTGGTACTTCCTGGAAAACGTGGGATAACGTTTGGGAGTTGAAAGCGGTGTTTGAGGGAGGATGAAGAACATAAGGAATGAAGAACCGTCACGACCGCTGTCACAGCCGCTCTGGTTTTGGCAGCGGTCATGGCAGCGGTATAGGGCTGTGAAGAACGCTGTGGGTTTCGACAGCGGTGATAGCAGCGGTCCTTGTCCTGTGGAGAGCGCTGCGAGTGGCACTGCAAAAGCCACAGCGGTGGTGGCAGCAGTCGTGGTGACGGCGGCCAGATTTGTTTCAGCGTATGGATCGCGGTATTCTAAGCGATGCAATTTAAAGTGACTTGTAACGGTTTAGGAAGCGGGTGTACAACCGTGACCCGAATCGTAGTCAATCATAAGCATACGTGAAACGGGAAATCTTCAGCGGAAAAGGAAGTAATTTGTTTCTGGAAGTTCTTGTGCTTGAAGGAAAAGGATTTACCCTTTATAAGAAGACTTGTCATAAAAGGAAATAGTATTTATGTGGAACAAGTAAGTCTTGTACGTTTAGAAGTAGGATTTTCTTTTATATTATACTCCCTGTAACTAGTATAAATAAAACCTTGTAATTAGGTTGAATGTGTGAGTTGAACTCCATGTAACATCAGAGAGTGTGAGTGAGATCCGGGGAGACCCAAGGGAATATCCGGGGAGGGATCCAAGGGAATATCGGTGGATCAAGTTAGAGATCCGTGGGTAATATTTAGGGGAGACCTAGGGGATATTGTGGGGTACTCGGTGAGGATCTTGTGAGTGGGGTTTGGGGTTGAGGTGAGAGAGTTAATCCTGGAGTATATGATTGTAACAGTTTATCATATAGTAGAACTTTCTCTGTCGTCTTGTCGGCCCGTGGTTTTTTTTACCCGATTTGGGTTTTCCACGTATATCTTGTGTTGTGATTGTTTTATTTTCTCTCATCTATTTTTCTGCTTATTGACGTTATTATTGTTATGAGTTATGGGCGTATATTAGGCACGGCGTTTCCGCGTTCATCGATACTAGAGGATTATCCCCAACATGAGCAAAGTTGCTCTCGGAGTTCAGTGGTAAGTTCTCCTACTCACACGTTGATATTGTGGATATACGTGTAATATTATAATTAAGGTTAATTGGCATTGATGCCTCCTGAACTATGTCCAAATTTACCTCTTACCTCCTATACTTCTTTTTTTTCGTCATTAAACCCTCTAAACTCTCACAAATTGGCAACAGCTGACGGTAGATGCCTTATCACAGAGGGTAAAAAACACAAGTATTTACCAAAAAACGAAAGTTCAGGGGGTTTAATGACGAAAAAAAAAGTATAGGGGGTAAGGTGCAAATTCGGACATAGTTTAAGGGACATCTGTGCCGATTAACCTATAATTAGTACTACACATTGAGATCATGGATATATGATTAATACTAACTTGGCACAAAATTTTACGTTCAAACTTTATTCTAGATTATGTGGTATTACAAGTCACTTATCATAACATTAATATAAGGGAATTTTATGTAAAAGATATTGTAGATCAAATGATAACACCCTCTTAAGGATAGGTCATATCATTTAGGTAAATTGCAAGTAAATCTAAATTATGTACTGAGATATGTTTCAAATGTAGTGTTTGATTACGAACAACATATACTTCACTCATTTGGTGTCTGGTTTAAAAGAAATAACAAAATTGACGTCTTAATATTATATAGATATAGTCTCATTCTCATGCAGACATCCTGATATAACTTCATGAGGATATTGAATGTGAGCCACTAGTTTTGACAAGTGCATACACACTTAAGTCTTCAAAGCATGTAAAACTAGTGGCTCATATTCAATATCCTCATGAAGTTATATCAAGACGTCCTCATTTGAAATTTTATATATATATATAGTTGTTCATCTCTGTGTACACTGATATATTTATATCAATGCAGTGTATGTAAACCGTCGATTAAACATAAGTTAATATTGACTACTTAAGTTTCAATATAAGTTAGACAAATGTTTAAAGGCAACAACTTTTGGGCATTGTTATCTAACTTATGTTGTAGTTGTACAATAGTTTTTTTTTTTTTTTTTGAAAGAGAAAAAAGAGAAAAAAAAAAAAAACTTGGATCTCGGTTTGGAAATTGCTAAAGGCCTTTTTTTTTTTTAATCTTAATATACTTTCACTTTTAGTAATTTGGGCCAGCAATTCAGCTGGACACTTTGGTCTACAATATTGTAATTCATTTCACACCTAAACAAAAAAATATTTCTAAGAATTTTTTATTTTTTATTTTAATCTTTTTATTACAATGACATGAATATAAACCAAATTCATCTAATATTCTGATGTAGCTACAAAAGACGTTACCATCTTAGTTAACAGAGAATGAATTTGAGCCAATGCTTTTTCATAATTTTTTTCAAGGAAAAGTTCATAGATTGAACATTCACCAAAAAGTATGAGTTGTAGATCATTAACAAAAAAGAGACATCCTAGAAATTTATGGTCCTCATGTGACTTAATCACTTTGTGGCATCAAAATTCAGGATAGATAACAGCCTGATTCACTACAATAAGAAACAGAATATTATAAAAAGCATATGATGTAAATCAAAATTCCACAATTTTCAAGTACGGTGAAATGATATATGATGTGATAAATATACATACATACAAATCACTTGTTATGTAATTTGAAATAAAGATCAAGAATAAATTTTGAGAAATAAAGTATTATCCCTACAAATATAAGAACTCACCAAAGTAAGACCTAATTTCAGAATAAATATTTGATTTGATTGACAGAAATAGTAGGCATATAACAAGAAAGATGTTTTCCAAATATGATGTTTTTTTTTTTTTTTTTTTTTGTCACATCTCCTCGTAACGTACAACACCCTTTCCATGTTAGTAGAGGTCAGGGATTCGCGTTTCATCGTACATATTTACACGTATGTGTGGAGAATTATTTTTTTCCATGAGTACGTGTTGTGTGAATACATATCTCTCGATTATAAAATTAATATATAGATTGACAAAATAAAAGTAAATGAATAATAGGTTCTCAAATACATGAGAAAATTTTGCTCCAAAAGAACCTTTTTTTATTAATCAAATCAAAAGTTACAAAAAAACTATTTGAACCCTTACATACTTTTTTTTTTTAAGAAAAAAAAAAAAAAAGAAACAAACAAACTATTTCTTCCATAACTCGGGATTCCTAAATTGACTAAAACAGAAAATCTCAAAACTTACTAAAAATATATATAAATTTGAGTTATTTCCAAAACCTAAAAGAGCAATCCTAATTAAAGGATTCTATGCTTGGGGATTTTTATATGTATAAGGATTCTATCATTTTAATATTTAATCTTCAATGAAGTTATTGTATTATAAAATACTTTTATTGTAATAATGTAGTAACGAGGGAGTTAAGTGGTAAGTTCTCCTATTCACACGTTGAGATTGTGGATATACATATAATATTATAATTAAGGTTAATTGGTATTGATGCCTCCTAAACTATGCCCAAATTAGCACTTTACCCCCTATATTTTTTTTTCGCAATTAAACCCCCTGAACTCTTACAAATTGACAACAGCTGATTGTAGATACCCCATCATAGAGGGGGCAAAAAACCAAAGTGTTTGCCAAAAAACAAGAGTTTATGGGGTTTAATGGCTAAAAAAAGTATAGGTGATAAGGTGTAAATTCGGACATAGTTTAGGAGACATCAATGTCAATTAGCCTATAATTAATACTACACATTGAGATCGTAGATATATGATTAATACTAATTTGGCACAAATTTTATGTTCAAACTTTATTCTATATTATCTGGTATTACAAGTCACTTATCATAACATTAATATAAGGGAATTTTATGTAAAAAAATATTGTAGATCAAAATGATAACACCCTCTTAAGAGCATCCACAATGGGTTCAAAATAAGACCCACTTTCACTAGACCCACTTTGGAACCCGTCAATTTCTTCCACAATGGTGCAAAAAGGGATCCAAAAAAAAAGACTCAAATGTGGGGCCCACCCAAGTAGACCCAAATTGGGTTTCAAATTTGGAACTCAATTTAGATCTTGCCCAATGATTGGGTTGGGCTTATATATATATATATATATTTATTTATTTATATAATTTAAATTAAAATATATAACTATTAATTTTAATAATTATATATAATGAAAAAATATAAATAACTTTAATATATATATATTTCAATTATTTAAATTTAAATATATTATCATTAACTTCAATAATTATATATATAATGAAAAAAATATAAATAAATTTAATTTCAATTATAAAATTTTAGTTAAATGAAATTAAAATAATTTAAATGAAAACATTAATTTTTTGAAGGTTTGGAATCGGAACCAAACCTTCAAAACCGGAATCGAAACCGAACCTTCAAAACCGGAACCAAAACCGGTTTTGAAGGTTCGGAATCAAAACCGGTTTGGAACTGAAACCGAAACCGAACAGTCAAAACATCCAGAACCGAACCGGAACCGAGGAACCAAAATCCGAACCGGAATCTCTCCGAGGGAGGTTTCGGTTCCGGTTCCGGTTCCGATTCCGATTCCGATTTCGGTTTCGGTTTCGGTTTCGGTTTCGGTTTCGGTTTCGGTTTCGGAACCGCCACTTTCGAAACGGAGCAGGAACAGGAACCGAACCGGAACCGACGCCATGTCTAATCGTAGATAATATTTTGTTTTAAATATTTATTTTTATTGTTAATGAAAAAATATAAATAAATTTAATATATATATATTTCAATTAATTAAATTTAAATATATTATTATTAACTTCAATAATTATATATATAATGAAAAAATTATAAATAAATTTAATTTCAATTATAAAATTTTAGTTCAATGAAATTAAAATAATTTAAATGAAAACATTAATTTTTTGAAGGTTTGGAATCGGAACCAAACCTTCAAAACCGGAATCGGAATCGAAACCGAACATTCAAAACCGGTTTTGAAGGTTCGGAATCAAAACCGGTCTGGAACTGAAACCGAAACCGAACAGTCAAAACATCCAGAACCAGAACCAGAACCAGAACCGAGGAACCGAGGAACCAAAACCGAAACCGAAACCGAAACAGAAACCGAAACCAAAACCGAACCATCGAAACCGAAACCGAAACCGAAACCGAAACCGAAACTGAAACCGAAGCCGAAGCCGAAGCCGAAGCCGAAGCCGAAGCCGGAACAGGAATCAAAACTGAAACCGAAACAGAAACCGAAACTGAAACCGAACCATCAAAACCAAAACCGAAACCGAAACCGAAACCGAAACCGAAACCGAAACCGAAACTGAAATTGAAATAGAAACAGAACCATCGGAACCGAAACCGGACCGGAACTCAACCGAACTGAAACCGGCGCCATGTCTAATCTTATACAATATTTTGTTTTAAATATTTATTTTTATTGTTGATGTAATTCGGTTGTGAAAAAATTATTTTAAATTAATCATAATTTGTTAAATAATTATTGAATATATATATATAATATTTTAAAGAAGAGTAATGATTGTTTGGAAAAAAGTTAAAAAAGTGGATCCACTTTTACTTTTTCAATTGAACACCATTGTGGGAAAATGAGACCCAAATAAATAGGACCCAAATGGGAAGACCCATTTTTTACTATTCAAGACCCATTTTTGATCATGTGGCAATAAATGGGTCTTGAATAGTTGTGCTCCCATTGTGGATGCTCTAAGGATAAGTCATATCATTTAGATAAATTGCAAGTAAATCTAAATTATGTACTGAGATATGTTTCAAATGTAGTGTTTGATTACGAACAACATATACTTCACTCATTCGATGTCTGGTTTAAAAGAAATAACAAAATTGACGTCTTAATATTATATATATATAGTCCCATTCTCATGCAGACATCCTGATATAACTTCATGAGGATATTGAATGTGAACCACTAGTTTTAACAAGTTTATACACACTTGAGTCAAAGCATGTAAAACTAGTGGCTCACATTCAATATCCTTATGAAGTTATATCAAGATGTCTTCATTTGAAAATTTATATATATATATATATATATATATATATAGTTGTTCATCTCTGTGTACACTGATATATTTATATCAATGTAGTGTATGTAAACCGTTGATTAAACATAAGTTAATATTGACCACGAAAGTTGAATCCAAGTTCAACAAATGTTTAAAGGCAACAACTTTTGGGCATTGTTATCCAACTTATGTTGTAGTTGTACAAAAGTTTTTTTTTTTTTTTTTTTTTTGAAAGAATAAAAAAAGTAAAAAAAATTAAAAAAAAACGTACTTGGATCTCAGTTTGGAAATTGCTAAAGGCTTTTTTTTTTTTTTTGGTGAATGTACAACAACTACCGGGACCCTGCGAGGAATGGACACTACTAAAGGCCTTTTTTTAATTTTAATATACTTTCACTTTTAGTAATTTGGGCCAGCAATTCAGCTGGACACTTTGGTCTACAATATTGTAATTCATTTCACACCTAAACAAAAAAAAAATATTTCTAAGAATTTTTTATTTTTTATTTTAATCTTTTTATTACAATGACATGAATATAAACCAAATTCATCTAATATTCTGATGTAGCTACAAAAGACGTTACCATCTCAGTTAACAGAGAATGAATTTGAGCCGATGCTTTTTCATTTTTTATTTTTTTTCAAGGAAAAGTTCATAGATTGAACTTTCACCAAAAAGTATGAGTTGTAGATCATTAACAAAAAAGAGACATCCTAGAAATTTATGGTCCTCATGTGAATCACTTTGTGGCATCAAAATTCAGGATAGATAACAGCCTGATTCATGACTATAATAAGAAACGGAATATTATAAAAAGCATATGATGTAAATCAAAATTCCACAATTTTCAAGTACAGCCGGTGAAATGATATATGATGTGATAAATGTATTTTTACATCACATACTTACAACTCACTTGTTATGTAATTTGAAATAAAGATCAAGAATAAATTTTGAGATATAAAGTATTATCCCTATAAATATAAGAACTCACCAAAGTAAGAACTATTTTCAGAATAAATATTTGATTTGATTGACAGAAATAGTAGGCATATAGCAAGAAAGATGTTTTCCAACTATGATGTTTTTTTTTTTTTTTTTGGTCACATCTTCTCTTAACATTCATCACCCTTTCCACGTTAGTAGAGGCCAGGGATTCGCATTCCACCGTACATATTTACATGTATGTGTGGAGAATTTTCTTCTCCGTGAGTACGTGTTGTGTGAGTACATATCTCTCGATTATAAAATTAATATATAGATTGACAAAATGAAAGTAAATAAATAATAGGTTCTCAATTACACAAGAAAATTTTACTCCAAAAGAACCATTTTTTATTAATCAAATCAAAAGTTACAAAAAAAAAAAACTATTCAAACCCTTACATACTTAAAAAAAAAAAAAAAAAATGTTTCTTCCAGAACTAGGGATTCTTAAATTGACTATAACAGAAAATCTCAAAATTTACTAAAAAAAATATAAATTTAAGTTATTCCCAAAACCTAAAAGAGCAATCCTAATTAAATCTACTCAATGAAACAAACCTTGCAAAAAAAAAATAAAAAAATAAATAAAATCCTTAAATATGCCTAAAAATTGAGAAATTGAGGGCAAAACATAATTTTTTTTTTTTCTATGGGCTGACCGATATAGTTCCAGCAATATATTATGGGTCCAAAACGGACTTCATTTATCCCTCCAAATGGGCTTGTGAAGTGTCATACATTATAGATATTCGGGCTGCACATGTAGTATTTTTAACTAGTTTAATGTTAGATTTCAATATTTCTGACTTATTTTTAAAGACATTTCGATTGAACTCTATTATTTTTTGAATTTCATATTTTATGTGAATTTATAGTATTGAAAGTTAAAATATCTTATAGGACCACCGGATTAAGTTAGGGGGAACACATATATATTTCGAATTAATGTTTGAATTGAAGTTTGACCGTTTTTAAATAGGGTTTTTTAAGTTTATAACACTCTTTGAAGATAAATTTTTGGGACTATCACCAAGTTAATAATTTGAGTTTAAATGGCACCAAAGTATATATAGTGATAGACAAAAATACTCATATTTGTACTTTTATTCTTTTATGTATCCTTTTTTTCTTTGATTTTTATTTTCCAAAAACCTCCATTAATGGAGGTCAATAACCTCTATCAATGGAGGTAGACAGACCACCAATGGTAGGGATGTCAAAAATCCCCATGGGTACGGGGCCCTGCGAGAACCCACCCCGTTTGGGACGGGTTTGGTATATGTTAATTGGGGTATGAGGCGGGAATGATATTTGATTTTAAAACCCAATTAATTTTGGGGCAGGGAATGGTATTTTGGTCTCCGCCCCGTCCCCGCCTCATACCCCAATTAACATGTTGCATGGATGGTTAAGAAACAAGAAACACAGTTATGTTACAATTTTTTTCTTCAATTTACTTTCAAAATATAATTGGGAAGAAACTTTTTTCTTATAAACAATTCAAATGTAATGTTTTTTTTTTTTTTATACAGTTATACATGGAGATGGAAGATGCATGGTCACATTTTTGTCATTAGCACTTGTTCTTAGACATGCATCAGGAGTTAAACTTTCAATCTTTATTTTCTTTTGACAGATTTAATTATGATGATTTTGTATTTCAATTTCATTTTTTTGAAAAAGAACGGTGTAATATTTATACGTTTGGTAATTTAGTTTGCGATAGACTTACTATGAATTGGAGTTTATTTACTTTTTTAACTATTTTTTTCTTCAATTATTTAATATTTTTAAAGGATGATTGACACTTGTGATTATGGCTTAAAATATAAGGTATATAATTATCAATATTGTCTAAATCAAACGAGGCGGGGCGGGGCGGGGCGGGGAGCCCTCTCCCCAAATGTGGATTCCCCGTCCCCGCCTCAAGTGGGGAATGGGGCGAGGACGGGAATCCTAGTTATATTTGGGTTTGGGGAATGAGGATGGTATCCCCACCCCGTACCCGCCCCATTGACATCCCTATCCAATGGAAGTCGAAAAGACCTCCAATTGAGGTCAACGAAGGAGATCTATTTATATATATATATAAAGAGTGCCTAGTGCCTACCCGAGACTTATTGCCCAACATTTTTTTTTTGTTTTTTGCATTACACCCAGTAAGTCTTGGAAAGACCAAAAATAATAATCTCATAGACTTATTTCATTGAATCCAAAACTTATTATCTTGAATCCGAGACTTGTTTTCTGAAAAAAAAAAAAAAAATTTGAGACTCGTTTTTTCTTTTGATTTTTGTTCTTTCGCGATTTTTTTTGTTCCCTCTTCTCGTCGATTCCTCTTATCACTACAACAAATTGGGTCTTTTATAGCGCGCAAAGAATGCCGTAAATGACTATTTATGGCGTTCAGCTGCAAAGCCGCATTAGATGATGTCGTGAATGATATCCCTCCGGCGTACAAAACGCGTCGTTAATATGTTTTAAAAAACACCATAATTGTATTACGACCTCTTTTATTGCGTGCAAAGAATGCCGTAAATGACTATTTACGGCGTTCAGCTGTATGTCGTGAATGATATCCCTCAAATACGGCGTTCTTCAAATGCGTGCCGTCAATATGTTTAAAAAAAAAAATTGTATTTACGACTCTGCAGCCACCCACCCACGCAGACCCAGCTAGGGATGGCAATTAAACCCGAACCCGTAGGACCCGCCCAAACCCAACCCGTTTAAAGAGGGTTTGGGTTGGGATAAGTGTACCCGTGGACGGGTTTAGGTTTGAAAATTGTACCTGTCACGGGTTTGGGTTTGGGTTTGGGTTTGGGTTTGGGTCCGGGTATGGATTTTTTCCAAATCCATACCCAAACCTGCGTACCCGCAAACAATAAAAATTATATAATATTTTTTTATTTAAAATATTATAAATTTAAACTCCAATATATATTTTTAATTATATAGAGAATAAAATGTAATCATTTCAATCTATTAAGCGTTTTTATTCTTTAAAATTATAATATTTCATATATTTAAATAATATAGAAATAATTTTCAAAAAAAAAAAATTGGCGGGTTCGCGGGTTTTACCCGTGGACCCCCTTGTTTTACGGGTTCACGGGCGGGTTTGGTAGAAACAAAATTTCACAGGTTTGGGTTTTGCCAAACCCGCCCCATTGCCATTCCTAGACCCAGCTACCCACCAGCTCATCACACATAAATCACAATTAATTGGTGTTCTCATGGTGTATTGAACTTAGCACTCATGAGTGATCAGTCAAGCCTTATCCACCTTGCTGCTGCTTTAAATGTGCTAATAAAAGCATAATTTTTATATATAACCTCTACTTGTTATTAAATTTTTATTAATTATTTTTCAATCAAAATTTTATTTGTAGATCGATTCCACTAATTTAAATTTTATTTTTATATGATAAACAAATTGATACTAAAAAACATTTATTATAACATTTAATTAAACTATTTTGTTAAAATCATATATTGTCAGATCAAAGGGTCAATCGTTAATCGTATTCAGAATTAGATATGACCTTGGTTCCGGTTCTCAATTCGGAACCGGTGGTTCCGGTTCTCGATTAGGAACTGGCGGTTTCGATTTTTGATTCGGAACCAACGGTTTTGGTTCCGGTTTTGGTTCCGGTTTCGGTTTCGGTTTCGGTTTCGGTTTCGGTTTCGGTTTCGACAGTTCAGTTCTTTTTTTAAAATAATAAAAAACCTCTCAAGACTAATAGTTATTGAACCTTATGAAGAACTTATTAGGAAAAAACAAAATTCATCACGATAGAAAACCACTTTGGATGAACAAAATGATCCATATATTGCATCATTTTGGGAAAGACACGCAATAGGTAAGCCGTAAATAATCCATTTTTACGGCGTTCCTCAAATGCATGCCGTCTTTGAGAAATTATGTGTCACTATTACGACTTGCACACTGAATGCAGTAAATAGTCATTCACTTGTTTCTGAAAAATGTATACATGCATGAGTTGTATGTCTTACAAAACTTTCAAATAAGACACGTAACAGGTAAGCCATAAATAATCTCTTTTTTACGACATTCGTCAAATGCGCGTCATCTTTGAGAAATTATGTATCATTATTACAACTTGCACTGAATGCTGTAAATAGTCATTCATTTGTTTCTGAAAAATGTATACACGGCATGAGTAGTATGTCTTAAAAGACTTTCAAATAAGACACGCAATATGTAAGCCGTAAATAATCATTTTTTACGGCATTCTTCAAATGCACGCCGTCTTTGAGAAATTATGTTTTATGGCGTTCCTCAAATGCACGCCGTAAATAATATCTTTTTTATGGCGTTCGTCAAATGTGCGTCGTCTTTGAGAAATTATGTATCACTATTACGACTTGCATTGAATGCCGTAAATAGTCATTCACTTGTTTCTGGAAAAATGTATACACAGCATGAGTAGTATGTCTTAAAAGACTTTCAAATAAGACACGCAATAGGTAAGCCGTAAATAATTATTTTTTACGGCGTTCTTCAAATGCACGCCGTCTTTGAGAAATTATGTATTACGACGTTCCTCAAATGCACGCCGTAAATAATCTCTTTTTTACAGCGTTCCTCATATGCGCGCCGTAAATTATCTCTTTTTTACGGCGTTCTTCAAATACACGCTGTCTTTGAGAAATTATGTATCACAATTACGACGTGCACTAAAAATAAGTCGTGAATGATAACATGTACGACACGCTATTTATGTACGCCGTAAAAGACCCAATCTGTTTTAGTGTATTCGTCTCAAATTCTTACAAAATAGATAAAATCACAATTTCTCTACAACTTTTTTGAGAGATTCATCATTTATTTTGTGAAAAAAGTGAAGGAAAATGTTGCTTTTCTAGAGAGAAAGAAGAAAGAAAAGTGAACTTAAGGACATTTTTGTCTCATCACATGCTTTGGTGCTAAAAAAAACATATAATTATAAACTTGATGGTATTCCCACCGGGTGAAACCCATTTGGTACTATTTCCCCCTATTCCCTCTTTTTAAATAAGTATCCAACCTCAGCTGAGTGTGACCCATTGAGAATTCTTGATCATCAAGTGGACCATCAGGGATGGTCATGTCACATGTTCAAGTGGCACGAATGTACCAATGAATACCCTCCATGCATTGTATACCACATACATGACATATAGCTGCTGATCTTTACTACTCAGTTTCATCGTGACCCACAAAATGGCACCAATTAGTCATAGATGCCATGCCATTGACACGTGTAAAATATTGTGTACCAAATAGCAATCACATAATTGTTTTTATATTTTTCTTAAACATAGTTATTGTTGTAAAGAGAATTAAATATTTTTTCTTTGTTTAATGATACGCATGCATGAGATTTGATATATGTTAATTTATTTTTTTCGAAGTAAATACATGTAAATTAAATAGAACGAGTTTGTATAATTGTATAAATTTGAATAAGTTGATAGATAGGATTTTCATTCTATTTAATCTCTTATTTATTATCTTATAAATTTATGTATTTATGATATAATTTAAAGGCTTTGCTGCTATTAATAATAAGAGTAGGATGAATTGTATTTTCAGTAATATGTAATAGTCTTTGCTTAGTATTCTGGGAGGTTCTTGTCGAAACATTTCGATGTCAACAAAGTGTTTTTAGATAAATTATACAATAGATTGATGCTTGAAAAATACTAGATAGTTTTCGGATAAAATCTATTACAAATATTAAAATAAAATAATTGAATCAAGGTGGTATTATATATATATTAAAGGGAAAGGCAAATATCCAGAGGGATCCCCATATTGAAAAAAAAAAGCACCCCATGAAAGCTTGCTTGTGAAACAGAAGATAGAAGATCCGCCATTATCGTGGTTTCAAGATCACCTCCACCTCCTCCTCCTCCTCCTTTGCTTTTCTTTTTTAAGACCATTATTTATCTTTACACTAAAATGATTTGTATTATAGAATCTTAACACCTCTCTATTATATCATCTTTTGTGTTCTACAAGCTGCCTACACTTTGCGCTACCTCTTTCCACCGCGTGTGTCCCGTGTACTTGTATATTTATTTATAAGTCTTAATAGCTAAGTAATATTTGACTAATCATATAAAAATCTTCTCATAAAATGCTTCTGCTTTTCTATGTTAATCATGATCGACTCTATAGGTGGTCAATATTTATAGGCCCTTTTGAGATTAGATGCCAATGGAATTATTGTTATTATATATATGGGATGGATTGCATTTATATACTATTGTATTGTATTGTCATTCTCAAAAAGAAGAATATGTTAGGAATTTTAGTATAAATGATGTAAATTTGGCTTTTGTTTGTATTTATTATGTAATATTTAAGAAGATCGACCTCTTTTTTATATATATAATAGAAATAAAAAAATAAATTAACCGTCAAAATGATGTACTTGAATAGATTTGGATGCTTAGGATCTCTTGGATATGATTTTTTAATTTTGTTTGTGTTTTATAAATTCAAAATAGATAAAAACATGTGTTTAATCTTATGTTTAAAAAAAAAAAAAAAAAAAAGATTCGCAAAACATATTATTGATGGAATATTAAACTAAAAACTATTTCACAAAATTATATAAAATTTTCTCTAAAATTTATTTTCGAAAATTATATTTAAAACAAGCTTATTCGGTCTTGAAGTATTTAATTTAATTTCTTATTTTTATTTTGTAAAATAGTTTTTAAAGAAAATTTACAAAAAATTACACATGAAATATATAATAATAATAATAATAATAATAATAATATATAAATTAATTAAACCATCCATCCAATCCATTGTAATTAAGTTGACACTAATTATAACGTATCATTCAAGTATCAGATTATTCTTCACTAAAAACCATATTAAATTGTTAAAATCAATCCATCGTTACATGAATAAAATGTGCATCACAATCACGGACCACCCTTCTTTTTAAGCTCATCATTTACATAGAGTCGTAATTAACCAAAGTTGTCTATTTTTTTTTACTTTTCTTCTATTCCTTTGCCCATAAATAAAAGAGACCTTTGCATAATTGCATGCCACTTTAATTTGGAGCCCTATAACTAATTTAGCTCTCTAATTTTTCTAATTAACCAAAGATGTAGAGCTAGTTTAAATCCTTGGAAAGAAATAATATATAAATTATATTATTGCACATCGCCTTTTAGTACAACTCCTTTTCCATATTAGTATTAGAGGGTTCGAGTTTTATCAAACATATTTTATAAGTATGTATTGAGAGTTTCTTTTTCCTGATAGTGTAGTGGTATATACTACAACGATAGTAGATATATTCCGTTATGGATGTACTGTTTAGTCTTAATAAATCCTGATAGATCCTTAACCTTACTTTTCGGTGTCGTAATTAAAATATATACCAAAGAATTGGCAGCTTTTAGTTAGTTGCATTGGGTCCCTTTTAAAAAAAATGTGTTCACACCCATATTATATTTTTACAATAATTAAAAAACTTCCCGTTAAAAAGACAAATAAAACAAATAAAAGTTGTAATGACCACCCTCGTAAGCTTGATTACGACATGAGTGTTACAACTTACAACACAGAAAGCAATTTATTTTTAAAAAATTTATCTGGAAAAAGAGGCTTAAAACATCTTTTTGTTGGTGGACAAAACTTTCTCTTAAAGTTAAATTAAACAAACAGAAAAACGAAAGGTGGTAGATATTGGTGTTGTCTTTCTGACGTGTAAAAATGGACGGATAAGATCTTATCACCATGTCAATAATGCAGCACTACCGACCGTCGATCGACGAGAACATATTCGCGCGCTTTCCTTTAATTTCCCCGTCGCCGCCAAAGGCAAAGCTAGTCTTACGTGGGCGTGGTTTTTACGCGCTGACTTTATTTATTTTCTGCATGCAATTACAACAGTATATACATGCATGTCCGACAAAAAGCCGTCCGTGTGGGACCCACTGTGGGACATGTCCTGCCAAATGGCGTCCCAGTGCTTGCCTGCCATGTCAATTTGCAGGACCCATCTGCGGCCACTTCTCTTGTCAACAAGAAGGATTCTATCAACTTTTTAGAATTTTTTTTTTTTTTTCTCTTGTGGTATGAACGGATCGACGGGAAGGATTTTGTGCGCTAACTTTGATCGATCAGGTTTCATCGGACGGTTGTTGATAGCTTTGAGTTTTGATTGATTCACTCTTTAAAGGTAATTGAATAGGTTAATCTTGGATTGATCGTATAATAAATTAAAAGTTTATGATTGTTTTAATTGACAATTAGGTTGATGAAAAATTTAAAAATTATAAGATGCATGTATCTATCTATTAGTTATGATCAAAATTTTAGACTTTTCGAAAGAATAAAATCATGATTCGAGTTCTCGAAGTAAAAATTTCTTCCTATGTGAATTATAATAATTAAATGAACAATGTTATTACTATGCATAGGTTGAATTCTCCTCTCAAATGAGATAAGTCCTATTAATTAACCCGATTGAATGAGAGATTCCAAAGAGCATGTTTGATTTGTAAATATATATATTTTTAATCATTGCAATTTAAAAACACTATCTAATTAATATATTCGATTATAGAACTGTTGTGTTAGTTTATTTAATTAATAAAAAAGTTACTAGTGACACGGTTCCGGTCCGGTTCCGGTTCCGGTTCCGGTTCCGGTTCGGAACCGGCGATTCCGGTTCCGGTTCCGCGGTTTGATGGAACCGGAACCGGAACCGGAACCGCTATATGCCGGTTCCGGTTCCGGTTCCATTGGAACCGGCGGTTTTGAACCTTTTTTTTTTTTTTTTTTTTTTTTTTTTTTTTTTTTTTTTTTTTTTTTAAAAAAAAAAAAAAAAAAAAAAACTTCTCTAATAAAATAAAATATATAAATGACAAATTACAAAATTAAATTAAATTACAAAATTAAATTAAATTATAAAATAAAATTACAAATGACAATTTATGGGTTCTTATGGATGCTTGAACCATGGTTGCAAAATAAAAACACAAACTAAACTAGCCACTAAAGCCACATTCAATACTTGTATAATATTTCAAACAAAAACTATAAGTAGTATAAAGGATTTTTTAAAAACGTGTCCATTTACACAAGGCCTGATGTTAAAGTAATTCTCCGGACCAAGACGGGCACAGATGTGTTGTGGGATCGGGAGGAAAAAGTTTCTTACTAGGTTTAAACGAGGTTCGAAATAGACACAACACTTAAAAACACTTTTTTTTGATGAAAAAGGGGTTTTTAGGGCTCGAAAAGTGGGCACAAGCCCTTTGGGCTTGCTCCCATCGCATTCCTTGCATCGTTCTATGTGATTTCAAAAAAAAAATTACCTGATTCGGAAATCCGAGCACAAAGTTATGGCCTTTCAAAGTTTAAGGCATATATAAAAACATTTTACCGCAATTTTTTTTTTTTAAGGCAAATTTTTTCTATTCTCTCATTGGAGAGAAATTAGAATTAGAGAATTCAGAAGAAATTGGTGTGAGGAAAAATGAAAGGGGGTGGTATTTATAGAAAAAATAAAAAAAAATAAAAAAAATTATTGTGCGAACCGGCGGTTCGAACCGGAACCGGAACCGCCGGTTCCAATCCGGTTCGAACCGCCGGTTCGACCAAACTCTTGAACCGGAACCGGAACCGGTCTCCGCCGGTTCAGGTTCCGGTTTTTCCGGTTCCGGTTCCGGCCGGTTCCGGCGGTTCCAACCGGAACCGTGCCAGGTCTTAGTAGGAGGACTAAAATCTCAAACTTCTTTATAGTTTCATTTTCTCATGAATTGATGTGACTAGAGTGGTGGTGGTGGTGTTTGTTTTTGTTGGCTCTCTGTTTACAACTTTTGCGGGGCCTGGTGAGAGTTGGACCGGAAACAACACAAATTGATTTGTTTGTCGTTTAGCGGTACGTTGAAATGTCCTTTTTATTTATTTTTTATTACTTTAAAGTTTAAACCTAGATTATTAATTATTATTTATTTATATTGGTTCTAAATTATGAATTTTTTATTTTTTTTTGGAATACGAGGATGATTTTTTATTTAATTTTGTTGTATATATTCATATTTATGCATAGAAGCATCCAAAAGAAAATGGCAACGTCCGTCGTCTTTCTATATATATAATAGAGTTCTTTCTTATTCTTGGATACCGAAATACCTTTGAAAATTATGAAGAAAAGTTGTATATATATGTCAAAAGGGATCATTTTGGTTTATATGTCGTTTCAAAAACACAGATCTGTCCATTATTAATATAATTTATATTTTTTTTTATTCTTTTGTCTATTGAAAAAACCAAATGCTATAAGCTAATTATATCTAATTAACAGTATAATTGTCAAGTGGAAAGATCAAAAATTCAAAACAAATTCAACACAAAGCATACAAAGTTCGTATTAGATACAAGACATTCACATCTCATTTTTAACCTAAATATAGGTCTATAAAGTAATGTCCAAGTCTCAAAAATTTGCTAGATTGCAAAATCAACGAGATAAGGTTGATCCGGAGGTAAACCTTTTACACCTACATCATGAGATCATGGGTTCAAGTCTTATTTTCTCTCAAAAAAACCTCAAATTTTTATAATATATATTTTAAAAAAAATCTAGATAAGGTTGATCCGGAAGTAAACCCCTCAAATTTACACCACGAGATAAGGTTGATATGAAAGTAAACCTCTCAAACCTACACCAAGAGATCATGGGTTCGAGTCTTCCTATCTCTTGAAAAAACCTCAAATTTTTGTAATATTTAAAATAAAAAAAATCTAGATTGCGAAAACAGTCGTTCAAGGTTTTAAAAATTACCCGGATTTTAAAAGACAAAATAAAAATAAATAAGATTGTGATACTGTATATACAATTGATAATTTCGATCCATACTCCATAGACAATAGGTAGCAACTAGCTAGCAAAGCTTTGTAGTTTCACAGGAACTAATTAATGAAGGAAAAAAAAAAAAAAAAAGCGTACGTAGAAGGTGAACTGACAAAAACGAAGCTACGAATCCCATAAAAAAAGCAGAAAACGAAAGCAATGACTTGAGTTAGAAGCTTCAAAAGAGATAAATAAATAAAAAAGAGTAGTATAGAGGAGTCTGACTCTTGTGTCGAGCATGTTATCATGTCCACTCATGTCTCTCATGTCATCATGTATACATAATATTAGCATCTCCAGTACCATATTCTCCATAAACATGAAACACCCCCATGCACACACACATACACACGCAAAGATAAAAAGATCGTAATCATAACCTCTAAAAGCCCCCCCTCTCTCCCTCTGATCCCCACCACACTTTCAACTTTCAAAGCAATCAATCAACAGCTCTTGGTTTTCTCTCTTCTCTAATTAACTAAGCTATGAGAGTTCCTGTTCAACAACCTCCACAAATCCAAATCGACCAATCCTCCAATAACCCTAAACCACCACCACCACCACCACCACCATCTGCCACCGTTAACGTGGCCACCAGTATCGGTTTGGGTTACGAACCCACCTCGGTTCTTGAACTTCGCGGGAGTCCCGGCCCTGAAAAACCACCTGCAACGGATGTGTCTGGTGGAGGCGGCGTTGTCTCTGAGACAGCTCCTCCGGTGGTTGAGTTCGATGAGAATGCTCTGCGTAACATGGACTGGGATTCAATCATGAGAGACTTGGGTTTAGATGACGATTCTGCCCTTAACTCCTTCAAGACTGGTAATCATCCACAGTTGATCAGTCATCAAATTCAAAGCAGCATCGCAGAGTTCGCATCTTATCATCATCATCATCATCAGCAGCAGCAACTTGATTCGGCTCAGTTCATCAATCATAATAATTCTGATTTTATTTTTAATCATAATAATAATAATAATATCCCAGATACATACTCTAACCACAACAACGTTTTTGATAACACTGGTGGTGGAAATGGAAATTGCAACGTGGGTTTGGATTTTATCGACGAGTTAATCAGAGCAGCTGACTGTGTCGACTCAAACGAGTTACAACTATCTCAGATGATATTGGCACGGCTCAATCAACGGCTAAGAGCACCAATCGGCAAACCACTCCAAAGAGCTGCTTTCTTTTTTAAGGAAGCTCTCAACTCACTCCTATACGGGTCAACTCGGTCGCCAACTCGGCTCTCTTCATGGTCCGAAATCGTGCAATCAATCAAAGCCTATAAAGCGTTTAGTGGGATCTCTCCAATCCCTATGTTCACTCACTTCACATCCAATCAAGCCCTCCTTGAATCGCTCGATCGAGATGGGTCCACGTCATCGTCTCCGTTGATTCACATCATAGATTTCGATATCGGTTTCGGAGGCCAATACGCTTCTTTCATGCGAGAAATCGCCGAAAAAGCCGAGTCGTGTAAAATAATGAACCCGATATCTCTTCGTATCACAGCTGTTGTGTCGGATGAGTACGCAAGTGAAACCAGACTCATCAAAGACAACCTTATTCACTTCGCTCAAGAACTCAAAATCAGGTTCCACATAGACTTCGTACTTGTCCGAATTTTCGAATTGTTTTCTTTCAAAGCTGTCAAGTTTGTTGAAGGTGAAAAGACAGCTGTTGTGTTGTCTCCGACTATATTTCGCCGTCTTGGTTCGACAAACAACGCCGTCGCTTTTGTTAACGATATACGAATTCTCTCTCCAAGCGTCGTCGTTTTCGTCGACAGTGAAGGGTCTGCGGAGACCACCGGAGCGGCGGGTTCGTTCAAGAGGAATTTTGTGAACAGCCTAGAACATTATTCGATGATGTTCGAATCGCTCGACGCGGCGATAGGTGGCGGCGACTGGCCGAGGAAGATTGAAATGTCCTTGCTTCGCCCGAGGATTTCTGCGGCGGTTGAGGGTGCTGGGCGGCGCGTGGCGCCGTGGAGGGAGGTGTTCTCCGGGGCGGGGTTGAGGCCGGTGAAGCTGAGTCAGTTTGCGGATTTTCAGGCGGAGTGTTTGCTTGGGAAGGTGCAAGTGGGCGGGTTCCAGGTGGCAAAACGGCAGGCTGAGTTGGTGCTTTGTTGGCACCAGTGGGCCCTTGTTGCCACGTCAGCTTGGAGGTTTTAGCAGCTTAGGTTTCAATTTTTTTTTTTTTATAGGTTTAGAAAAAAAAAAAAAAAAAAAAACTTGGGATGGGATTTAAACATCAAAGATCCAAGTAGTACTGCTAATGTCATGTAATTCAACTAAAACTTAGTTGTTGTTGTTGTTTTTTTTTTTTTTTTTCCTATGTTTTTGTTTTCTGGTTGGTGTATTATTTATTGCAAAGAGACTAAGGTCTAAGGAGGTGTAATTTTCTTGGAATATAAATATATTATTATTATCAAAGTTTCCGAAGAAATCACCAATTATGTAATCGAATTGATGTTACTATATTCATGAATAAAAAGAAAGTTTTGTGTTACATGGATGAAGAAATTCCATGTAACAAGGTGATTTTCAATGAAATTTTATCTTTTACATTTTGTTTTAATTAGTGAAAGAAAAGTGAGGGGGGCCTCGTTTTTATTTGTCTATCTAAATGACTAAATATCTATATTTTTTATTTTATTTTATTTTATTTTTAAATTCGATTATGTCCTTTTAAAATAATTTCATATTATTTAAAAATTCAGGCTTTCAGTAAAATATCCTAATAATTAAATAAAAATCTAGACAATAATATTTTTATAAATATATTTTAGAATTTTTACCATGTATCAAAATAACGAAAACTAATGAGTAATGACTAACCAACATTTTTACTATCTTAAACTAGTTTAACACAAAAATGAATTAACTAAAAAGTGTTTAGAAACAATAAAATGATCGTACATTTCCCTTTTACATTTGTTTACAATTTTTCAAAGTATGTGCAGAAACTTCTCTATATAGAGAAAGCTTGTTACGGTTGATCTCGTTAGATCATAGACATACCCTAATCCAACCCGTGTCTAAGAGGGACTTTAAAAAGTATATAAAAATAAATAGCAATTTAATCCATCGATCGCAAGAAGCAAGCATCGAATACTAAAACGACATCGTTTTGTTTTTGTAACCCAATGTATCGAGTAGAGTTAACTAGTTAAGTAAGTAAAAAAATAATTAAAATTTGTAAATACCGGTAAAGAAAAATGTAAAATAGCGGTGTAAATGTAATTGGGATTCTCTGCAGAGATAACTAGAAATTGGAATGGCTCTTCTCGGATCCATCTTCACAAACGAGGTTCGTTATCGTATTCTCTTTCGATTTCTAAATTACACATATTTATTTATTTCAAGGCTCATTCTAATTGATTTCGATTCAAATTGAAGAGGTTTTTTGGAAATTTATCGAGATCATTGTTGGAAACTCCATTCTAAAATTTGATATTTGATTTTTTTTTATTTTTTTTTGGGGTAGGTCGGGTTGCAATTGCTTCTTTGTCCACTCGGTTCTAACATTGTAATTCGAACAGCATGGTGATTTTTTAATTTTAATTTTTGTATAGTCGGTGATCAGAAATTGATTTATTTTGATTTAAGATTTGATGATATGAACTGAAATTTGGTGATACTTAAATGCGAGCTTATACAGTTGTTCTGTGGGGATTGGTTTACCTGTGTACTCTACATTCAAGGCAATTGAGAGAAAAAATGAAGATGAGCAGCAAAAGTGGCTCATGTATTGGGCAGGTTAGAACTTTGTATGTTTTTTCTTTTCGTTTTTATTACTTTTGTTGATTGATGTTTTTATTAAACTGTTGGAATTTTTGAATTGTGAAGTTCGTGTTCGTTTTTTGCTTTCTTGTGTATAGTTTCTCTATTGTTGATTTGTTGTGTCCTGTGTAGCCCAAGTGTTTTCCTATTATAATGCTTTGCATTAGCCACTCAAAAAAGTGAATCAATATTCGGTGTCGTGAATATCTTCCAAATTTATAAATAGATTTTCAATTTGTGTTTACCAATTGCACATGTCTCTCTTTTTATCATGATTAACCTGCACGGAGGCTCTCTGTTAAGTGTTAAATCCTTTTTTGTTTAATAAGAAAGGAGTATGGATGTTGCTAGCGGATGTTAGATAAATCTGTCTATTACGCTTTGTAAAATTGAATGCTAAAAATTACAAAGTGTTACAAAGCTATGTGGCTAAACCAATTCCTGCTGCTGACTGTGACTAGAATTTTGTTTAGTTAAATAATATAATCAGAGTCTACACAGAATATTGAGTTTCTCAAGTGATAGTTGATGACTAAAGTCAAATGAAGGAACAAATTGTGGAGGAAATGTCATTGATATTGAAATTACTACAATCAATAAAAAAAATTAAGGTAGTAGTGTTATACGAGTAGCTTGTCTTCAAGAGCCAAGGGGTTCTGGCTATTGCAATATCATTGCATTCTCTGTTTGTTTCACTGCTAAATGTTATCTTTTTCCATCTCATTTAGGTCACTGAATGCTGACTACAGCATACTAGGTTGTTCTGGAATCAGTAGGCTCGAGAGATTGAATTGAAAAGTTCGTAGAATTCTGGTGAAATAAAATACACTTTTTGAAATAATTTACAAAGGCACAATTTATGAAGGAGTTAAACTCCTATATAAGAATGTAACTTTCTAGAACAAGTTGCAGACGCATTATGAAACTATAAAGGTGAAAGTATCATGCTTTAGTATGTTGACATGTGAGATCTGCAAATTCTGACCTCTATGCTTTGGTTGTATTAATCTTCTTGCTTCTTATACAGAGTCATATATATTAATCTCATGCTAGTTTCTCCAGATAAATAAATAATGATTGCAACAATATATGTGGTTATGTCATCAGCTTTATGGCATTAATTACACTTTTTAAACGCTCAAATGAATGGACAGATGATAGTCAATGGTTAACCTTATAGCTTACATGCTTGATTTTGGGTTATTGTATGCAATTTTGCTTTCATGGTCTCAGGGTACAACATGCTTAAATTACTCAGATGGTATTGTTGTTCATGGTTAATGAAGTTTTAACAGTATGTCTCCTACTCATATTGCAGCTTATGGATCTTTCAGCATTGTGGAAGTGTTTTCAGACAAGCTTATTTCTTGGTAGAGTTCTTAATCCTGGTGCATTTTCCTTTATAAAGCAATAATCTTAAATCTCAAGAAGATATGTGTGTCACATACTCTCCAAGACATTTATGCATGCATTTATTTGTAATACGGTATTCATGTCAACTTGGTGTATCCCCTGATTTTTAGTTTTGGTGTTGTAGGTTTCCCATGTATTATCACCTGAAATTTGCGTTTCTTGTTTGGCTTCAACTACCATCTGTTGATGTAAGTTTAAAAACTTTTAAATGTTTAAAATATAATGAAAAAAAAAAAAAACAGAGGAAGAAAATTCATTAATGACACTTTCCTGGGATAAAAGTGCACTTTGATGAATGTCTCCACTCTATTTCTATTTGTTGTAGTTGTTTTCACCAATTGTGGACGCACCTCCTGATAGAGTGATAGGTTGGTATGTTAGATTCTGATGGGATGAACTGATAATGTAATGGACTTGCTTGCTTTTCTTCAGGGATCAAAGCAATTGTACAAGAGTCACCTGCGTCCATTCTTGTTGAGGCATCAAGCTAGAGTTGATCAGGTTGTAGGCGTTGCATATGGTGAAATGGTATGTTACCTATGTCTATATTATGGGCGCTATAATTTATGTCAAGTGTGGAGCATTTGTAAGTGTTTGTATATCTCTTTTTCTTTTCTTGACTTTTTTATTTTATCGAGGCTAAGGAATTGTGGGAAGGAGTAGGTTGACGATCTAGTTTGGTGGTAATTTGTTCAAGGGTTGGTGGAATTAATAAAGATATAGGTATTTTGGTAATTTTCTATAAGGGCAGCTTTGTTCTTGAAAAAAAATCAGCTGGGCAGGCCAGGCTTAAGCGCAGCCTGGCCCCATCTTGGGCTATGTCTTGAGCATTTGTGTCCATTTGGATGAATTAAAATCCACTATTACTGTGAGGAATATATAAGAAGATAATATTCTGAAGAGCTGATTTTGGTTTCAATTCTGTTCATTGAATTATGTTGGTAAACGATCCCCTTAAAAGTTTGCTTATTTTCTGTTATATTAGAGATCCTAGGTGCAAGAGCATGCATGCACATATCGCTTTCTATTATTATGAGGAATATACTGAATAGCTGATTTTGGTTTCAATTCTGTATTGAATTATGTTGTGGTAAACAAGGTCCTTGAAAGATAGCTTATTTCCATTACAAGAGCGTGCATCCGCATATCACTTTCCTCATTTGTATCCTTTTGGTTGAATTATAATCCATTCTTACCGTAAGGAATATATATATGATTGGTAAACAGGCCCTTGAAACTTAAATTATTTTCAGTTATATTAGTGACCCTAGGTGCGAGTACATGCATCCACACATCACTTTCTCAGATTAAATGTCGACTTCAAATAGTTTTCTTCTTACTAAAATCGCAGGTGAGATTCGTAAGCACACACCAAGCAGAAATTCAATTTGCAAGGTCTATGCTCATGAAGATTATTGGGACAGGTAAAAATACAAACCTTTATATTAGAGCGCTGCTAATTTCACCCAGACTAATACTATTTAATTTCATTCACGAACCAGCGGACCAAATTTTCAGGGGCACTGTTAAACCAGATCAACCAGGAGGACTCAATGCAATTGAAGGCCCTCCAACAGCAACCATCTCAGATGTAGAGTCTGACCATGAGGATTGAAATTTTTCCTCGACAAAAAGTTTTGAAGCCGTTTTTTCAACCTTTCAATGAGGTAGCTCTACATTGCTTTTCGTCATTTCACCTTCAAGAGATCCTCACCCAGATTAGGGTTTATATTCTTCTGCCTCTGTAATTAATGCTTGGTATACATCTAGTGTTCCCCCAAATCAGTCTACTCGTTTGATAGAATTTGCATAATTAAATTGTACTGTCATATAATCTAATGTAAAAATAAGTTATAATTAAATTATGCAATGAATTTTCGTTTGTTTTAGACTCACCACCTAGCAGAAATTCAATCAGCAGGCATTGTGTTGCAAGGTTGTGTACAGTTATAGGTTATACTAAAAAGTTCAAAGTAAGATATTTCCAGATAGCAATTCACTGAAAAAAGTAGTAAGCCAATAAAGTGGACACCAAGTACACATTTGAATCCAAACCTAGTACACATTTTTTGTCTATTGCGGCAACGGGTTTTTCTTCTGAATAAAATCAACTGAAAATGCAACAGTAGCCGCTAAATTTAATCTTCAATTACTGTCTAAATCGATAAACAGAAATTACAGTTACAAGGGGGTTGTGTTAAGGGTATAGATTAGTAAGAAAAATAAAATGTTCTGTGCGCATTCAAAGACAAGGTCAAAAATTCCCGAAGAACCGGAAATTTCAGGTCTGAGCTAGAAGTTATCGTTTAAGTGTGTTTGCTATTAACTATTGCCTTCATCACCGGGAGACTGAAGAACTGAATTGGGAGGGTTGCTCTGTTCAAGGTTAGCTACTGCCTCTGGTCCACACAATCGAGTTAACTCTTCCTGCATGTGTACCACGAACACTATTTGTTAATTATGTGCATGATTACGATAACATGCTTAAATGATTAGTAGGGAATTAACGAGCACTTCGTTACTACATGGGATCATCAAATTCAGAAGGGTAAGAATTGTGAGACCTTAATAGAATTATTTTCTGATGAAAGCTTCTCACAATCATCGGAAAGCCTCTGCAGCTCATCTCTAAGGCTGCGATTCTCGCTGTTCAATGTCTCCACCCTGGCTTGTAGCTCATCGCATTCCGCCTGGTTGTGATGATAAATCGATGGTAACATGCCAATAAGTATATGCTTAGATGGAAACAAATGATAAATAGGAAAGAGTACAACAATACCTGCTTGCGTAATCTCGACCTTCTAGCAGACTCCCTGTTAGATTGCTTCCGTTTCTGTCGTTTCAGTTCCCGTTCATCCTGTATGAATATAAGACCACAGTACAGTGAACAGAGAAAAGTAAAAGATATATCTTGACGGTCTTGCGGCTTTATATACAAGTACGATAAACAATATTTCACATCCATACGGGTTCAAAAGGTGATATAAAAACACCCTTCAACGAGACAAAATTACTAATAAGAACAAAATACGAAGTAAGACGCCGTCGTCAAGCTATGCGCCACGTGAGTAGAGGCAGTTATGCTGATTAAAAAGTGTGTAATTACTTGAATGAAGAATAAAAAAAATTGTGAATGAGCACATATTAATATGCAGAATTGAACAATCAACTGCAAGGCACATACTTGAATCCATTGGTCATTCATTCCTGGAGCAACGACCGCTGAACCCCCAGATGGATTTGACCTCATTTTCGCACCACCAGCTGCAGCAGAAGAAGGATTCCAGAGGTCCATCCCAATGTTAAGATTAGTTCCGGCCATAGAAGCTACAGGCTTACCAGGCACTGAAGCCTGAACTCCCTCTGTATTACTCTGTGCATTGGCTGCTGAGAAAGTTGTTGAACTAAGAAACTTATAAAGACAAATAAGATGAAGGCAGGAGCCAATGACGATGAGAAAAACAAGAAAGCATTACCTTCTGCAAGCATCTGATCAAAGCTTCCCTTTTTACCCCCAGCAAAGTCCTAAAGAGAGCAAAAAAAAAAATAGCTACGTGTTCACTAGAAGAAGATAGATTCATTATTTATTAAACTGGGTTGGCTTTGTCTTCTAAAAAGAGGTTAAGGGTAGGCAGGCAAGAGTGTGTCAGATTAAGTTGCTATGGAAAATTGATAATTCAACACAATCCAAAGTATTAGAATTTGGACTGTGTATGAATAAGATGAGATAAAAACAGATTCAAATGGACTGCATGGGCATCACTTCAGTGACTTCCTTCTTTTCCGAGTGACGAGCACATACCTGGTGGTTACCATTCTCATCACTGGCTTCAGATGAACCCTCGCTACCGCTGTCACCACTGCTTACAAGCCAATTTAACATTATCAGATGACAATGAACCAAGGAGGAGGAAGCATATATTTATTGACTATAAAACATTTTGAAGATATTATTTATTGTAAGAATAATATACCTTCGGGAGCCACCATCATTCCCGGAACCTGAAGCTGCCTTTGCTGTCTCTACAGCCTTGCCTCCAGAAGTTACCTTGGATTTTTTAGCTGAAGCCCGGTCCTTTACTTCAGGGCCCTTCGTTTCCAGATCTGAATTTGATGGTGCTGGCATTGGAGTCTATAAAAGAAGTAGAAAAGAAAATTAGATGATAAACTACACTGACTGAACCATACTATGACAGGACTAATGATACGAGTAACCTAGTAATTGAAAGGGAGGTGTACACATAGAACAGTTCATAATTAAATTTACCGTAGCCATGTTAGGATGGGCATAGATTCCGCCCGGAGGAGGATACATAGCTGGGTATGGGACTGGTGTCCCATATGGTGGCATTAAAGGATGCTGAAAGATACGTCAAAAAGAGACATAAATAAAAACCTCTCTGGTTGATCATGAAAGAGACTACTATTGCTAGGACACATACACCCACTTCAACAATTCCAAATAAAATAAGGTACTCACCTGGCCTCCCCACATATAGGGGTGAGGAGTTGGAGAAGCGACAGTTGAAGCAAAAAAGGGAGGCGGTGTACCCCCAGGACCATAGAAAGCCTATACATGGAGATGAGAGTAAGCCCCTAAGATTACTTATCCGGACATAATGTTTATCTAGATATTTAATTAACAAATTCACAACATATTTATATGCAACATAAACCTGCATAGAACTTGACCAATCCGGATACACGGGCGTTGTAGGTATTTCCTGCAAGAGCAAAGGAGAGAAATTAGCAGCTGTGCTCTTTCCCCTGTCCTCATTCAAATAGCTGGTTTAGAAGAGAAAGAAAGATAGATAAGTAGATAGAGAAAGACCTGAGTTGAAGAAGCTGCTTTGGAAGGCTTAGCGGGTGTACTCTCGTCCCCTGTCCCCATTCAAACGGATTCGATAAACACAATTAATTTCAAGACTTTATGATATGATCTTTGGTGTATTATCCTTAGTAAAAACTATGAAGCACCTGGAATCATCATAACAAATAACAATATCAGAAATTCCATACTTCTGCTGCTCAAAGATTACTGCCAATTATGATCATCAACAAATAATCAAAGCAATTGGTTTCAATATTTGAAATCAATATAAGGTAGGAAGCAAAGCCTCCTCAATACCAACATAAGTGCAGAGTATTCCGAAAGGAATTGATCTAAATATTTTATTACTTGAATGATTGCTGTTAATTACGGCTTTCCACTGTTCCTTAAAATGTTTTATCATAAGACATGACTAACCCTCTCAAAAAAAGAAAAGACATGACTAACCATCATTCCTCAGATCCCTGAATAAACGAGTACCATGACCTTGAACGTAAATCTCATTAGTATTCAATAATGATATCACATTCCTAGAGTGCTCTTTCTATCTGCTTCACTTCTATCAGTTGTGGCCTCTCTGATCTTACTCTCTTTATTCTTCACAGACAAGCCATTATTGAATTATAGACCATATATTGCTCTTAGGGAGCGTTTACTAACAAGGAATGAAAATCAAAGGGAATTAGGAAAGGGAACCTAATTCCTTGGGTGGGATGGGGGAATTTAGTTCCCTTTCCGGTAAGAACTTAATTCCTAATTTGTGTGTGGGATCCACGTAATTTGATTCTCAGTCCTTGTAACCCTGTAATCACTAATCAAGAATTAAATATCTACGAACCAGATTACTGAGAAACTCAGCAGCAATGTTATAAAAATTGACCGAGGCCGTCTTGAGGCGTGCCTCAATTCGCCCCAGCCTTCCACCACCTTGAGGATATAGCTTCAACCCTTTCAAACCCTAAAGCTGCCTTGAGGCAGTGAGGCAGGAGCCTCGCCATAAGGACTTTTATGTCCAAAACAAGAATTAATAAAAAGAAAACCCTAAACCTCACAGCCTTTGGAATGGAAAATAAAATAAAAAACGAAACCTGAGGCGCCCTAAAAGTGCAACAAAGTTGAAGCACTTAACGGGTATATTCTTGTTCTCTTCTTCCCTCCCTCAAGGCCTCGATCATGCTTGTGCTTAAGATAATTTATTGTTCTTCTAACATATTCTAATTTATAGAAAACCCAAAACTTAGGGCAAAAATATTTAATCACACATATATCGTTTATGTTAATTCATTTGGTCGGATGTGTTAATTCAATTCTATATATGAATCATATATATTTATAGCTTGATCCTTTTTGATTCACTATTTTTAGTATTGTTTTTTTTTTGCATTATTTAACATTTTTAAATTGAGGCGACCGCCTCAAGCGACAAAACACCTCAACCCACCTCGCCTCACACTAAAACATTTCTCAGCAGTATCCCCAAAAACGGGAAGAAGTTTTCTCGAAATATCAAATATCTGATCTAGGCTATGCCTGTCACAAACATTAGCTAATGTACCAATTTCCTTCTCAACTGAACAAGACCTGTTATATTGCTCAAACTTAATATGAAAATACATATTAATGGAATCAGCATGACTTCCTTCCTGCTCCTGTCGAAATAGGGCACATGTTCAATGAACCACTATGTCTACATGACAGAAAGAAATTAATCGTTGGCCTATGAGTCTATGACACACTCAAATAGGGAAATAAACCTCAAGGTACACTGTACACAACACTAATACTAAAGATGAAGATTTCGAGATTAGTTTATAACAGGTTCATCAATACAAGAAGAAAAGAACCAAAATGTGTTGTTATTTGCTTTATTGATGACAAACAAAAACCAAAACCAAAAGGAAGAGTGATGAAAATGTATCAATAATTAGCATCTAAACCCACAAAAACAGAGGTGTGGAGATAAAATTCAATACAGAAAAGAAAAGGCACCAAAATATACTTTATGCCCTCTATTCTTTTCACCACTTTCCACTACCTTGTACCCCTAATTGGAGGAACAACCAGAGGAAGAAGAAAACCTAGTAGTGTGTCATACTCATATCATTATATCAATATTCCTTTTGTTGTTGTTAATGACTAATGTAGTTGAACACCATCTTCTTCATGTCACATAACAACTTCCATAACATCAAATGCTTCCTCCATCAAATTACTTCAACATGTAGACATAGTTTATTAAATTTTTCATTTATAAGGCTCCAAACTTATATCTACACTTCTAACACCAACTACAACTACAAGCCCTCTATGTACAATTGAAATCAAAAGCTAATCTAGTATAGGTATATATCATTAATTCATTAGTTTCCTTTTAGGCTTACTAGTCACTGATATATCATAACAATGGCTCAAATAGAATTTTTTTCCTAATATCTGAAGTATCTGAAGTCTGAACTATAACTACACCAAACATCTACACATCTCACTGTTTTATGTTGTGTTTTAAAAGACTGTATAGCAGATTAATTGGAGCTAAGTTTGAAGATTCATAGCTAATCATTTAAGCTAAACAAATCCCTAGTAAGGAGTTTGAAAATGAAAAATTGAAAGAGATCATAAGTCCAACCATTCAAGGAGAGAAACTAAGGGAAAATTGAGAACCACATCATGCAAAACAAGGCACAAAACTCAATCAAATCAGAACAATTCAAGAAACAAAACAGAAAACATATTACAACACTCGAAGAACAGTTAGTTATAACATGCATGCACAAAGATTAGATTTCATTTTCTCTCTTGAAAACAAAGAAACTACATGTGAGAAATTTTAAGATCCTGGAACAAATCCATGTGGATATTAAGTCTGAAGACTTTACCAAGTTATTAATTATATTTAAAAATAAATGTTATAATTTACAACAGGAAAATAAAAATAAAAATAAAAATAAAAAGACAGTAATATGAGGAGATGAGAGAGAGAGAAAGAGAGAACCTGCTTTCATGGCTTATGGAGAGAGTGAGGTGGAAAGTCCAAGTGTATTGTATTTACTTATAAAAGCTATGAGAGAGAAGAAAAAGAAGACACCCAGATAGACCCTTCGTTCAAGATGCTTTTTTTTTTTTTCCTAAAACAGCATCAACGGCTGAGAATCCATCTGGGATGTGAAGAATCTGGAAGGCAGAGATTCACAGATGTACCAAAGAAAGAAAGCAGTCGGATTCACCAGAGCAGAGAAACAAAAAGTCTTTTACTTGCCTCTGTTCTCTTTTATTTTCTTTCCTTTTTCTGTTGTTGTGCTGTGTCTTAAAACACTACAAATCATCTGATCTGGTGTGGCGGTGTCCAATAGGAGGAGCTGGACTTGGAAGTGATGAGTTTATGGGGGCTGTTGGTGTTGTGTTGTGTTGTGTTAGGGTTTCGGGGGTGACACGTGCGAGAGAGAGGAATCCAGCTGTCTACGTCTGACTGGATTAGGTTTTGACATTGTATCAACTTGTTATGACTCATCAAAAATATATTTGGATAATCTTTTAATTTAAAAATATGACCAAGTGGAAGAGTGGAACCCCGTTGTCTCTCCCTCTGCTTTTATTCCTACGGTTCTTCCATACTTCCAATGTCTGTCTGCCACGTCTGTGAAATATTGTTATTTGAACTTTGAACCGTAGAAACTTACTGCTTCAATTGGTTTTTTTTTTTTTTTTTTTTTTTTTTAATAGTATTATAAAAACTATTACAATAGAACTGTCGGAACCTACTGAAATCAAACAATACATGTGCAGTCTGGAAATTTACTCCCATAATAGAAAATAACTATTATCACAACCCGGAAAGAAAAATCCTTACACATGCTTATAAAATACATATGGTGGAATTTGAACCTCTCACCACTTAAGTGGAAGGGAGATGTACTACCAGCTTTACTAAGAGGTGATGTTGTATTTTTTTTTTCAAGACAAGCACCATGAGATAACAAATTGAGTCTTCCACTGAGATTTCATAAGGTTATCCCGAATTTAAATTGATTATGTTTTGCCTCCTACCGAGAGTAAGATGATCAAACAATTTCCAATCATGGTCCTTGTAGATTGATCATCAACATAATATACTATGTAAAAGAAACTTCAAACATTTGATATATTTTTCTTTAAATGAGATCTAAATTATTGTCTTCATTATATATTAATTTCAGAATTTTCAAAGTGCTTTGGATGAGGGTGGTATCACATCACTTTTTTTTTTTTTTTGACAATATCTATTAATTCGGGACTATGTATTTTTTTTAAAAGCTTTTGCCATTGGTAGGATTTGAGCCGCTGACCTGTGAGTCATTTGTCAAAATCCTAAGCTCGTCCATCTACCAACTAAGCTACGGCTCTGTTGGCTATTACTTGCTTGTTTCGAAGAGGTAAAATGGGTTTTAACAATTTTTTTTTTTTTTTTTTTTTTTTTGGGATGACATTAAAAAGATTTTTCTTTTAAGAAAAAAAGTAACTACACCTACCCATTTATTTTGGACATAAATAACAGATATTTAATTGATTATGTTAAACAAAGTCCAAAATAATTACAACATACAAAACAAGCGCCTATATAAATATTAAATAACAATCCACGACCATGATCCTATATGAATATTATTATTTTGGACAAGATTGGACATAAATAATCCATTAACTTTTCAATAATTATAAAACAAATCTTTTGTTATTTTAATATGATTTCCAGATCATGCCAAATCGTTCATTATTGTAAACTTGTAGCCGACAATTTTATTTAATATTCTAATGTTAATCAAAATGTCATCCACCTTATATGTGGCAAGTAAGTAAATATCGATACCGTAATCGAAATACTTTATCATTTTAAACTTTTGATATTTTTATCGAAATCGATATTTAATTCCCTATATACTACAGGACGGTGTGTTGAATGACAGAGTAATAGCAATTTGCTATTGGACGAAAATGCAGAAAAAAAGGCATTATGGCTTGAGAATGAAGTCATACCAGGAAGTGGAATCTTAGTCATTTGCTCTATCAAAAATTCAACATCTTATCATTGTAAATATCATACATTGCATCGACCATTAAATTTCCTAGTTGGATTCATCTTTTCAAGGAGGCAGCATGAACAACACAACCACTAAATGAGAAAAGCTCTAAGAGACTGGCATACGTCTGAAAAATTATCAGGTGCGAGAATTTCACATGTTTTTTCGTACAGGATTCGATTCCACAATGTGCGGAATGTTTCTATAACATTATGAAACGTCTTATATACACAACATTGTGGGATTGATTCCTGCATAAAAAACATGCAGGATCCCACACGTGATCAGCTCTCTTGTTGTACCTAATACAAACATGTCAAATTAATACACAGCAAGTTCTAATGAGAATTTAAAAATCCTGATATGCTAGATTGTGGACAGAAGTCACAGAACATGCACAATGGAAAATTTTCAAATTGACAAAGAGCTAAAATCAACAAATTAAGAAATTTTATTATAATGAAATTTCCTTTTCCTTTGAGTTCCTTTCAATGTTTCTATGTGGTGGAACATGGCACAATGACAGTTCTTTTATCTTCTATAAAGCTATTTGCAATGAAGGGCATAAAATATAAATCATGTAAATGCCTTCAGTTATGAAGAACTGATCAAAACATTTACTTAGTATGCCTCTTGATCAAAAGGAAAAGCAGTTGCCAAGGCACCTGAGAAACCGGGTTAAAGTTTTTCCCCGCTTCTTGCGCTTCTTTTCAGTCTTGCGCTTCTTTTCCGTCGCAGCCAAAGAATCTGAATCTTCCTTCACGTTCCTCTTTGAACCCGTCTTGTTTATTACATGGTTAGCAGCCAAACGACTTGAATCTTCAATCTCAACCACGTCAGTGGGGGTAGTCTCTATTGGACAGAGTTTCTCAAGGAGTTTCGTAAGAGTGACTGTGATTTCTGAAAATTCTGGGCGAACCTTTGGGTCCTCATCCCAACAAGACCGCAATAGAGAGACAACCTCCTCTGGAAGATTCTCCAGGCTAGGCCTTTGGTTCTGGAAACATGAATGAAGTCAGTCAAATGTTAA
This sequence comes from Acer yangbiense, assembly GCA_008009225.1. Lineage (NCBI taxonomy): Eukaryota > Viridiplantae > Streptophyta > Magnoliopsida > Sapindales > Sapindaceae > Acer > Acer yangbiense. The sequence continues at coordinate 4,034,944 of CM017766.1, read as the reverse complement.
CAGAAAGCAAAGACTTCCTCTGCTAAAGCAAATAGTAACAGAAGCAATAATTTCAAAACATAGATTTCAGGACAGCAAATATCAAAATTTTCAGATAGGAAGAAAATTCTAATCCTAAATGTTGATATGAAATCTTGCAGGTTTTTATAACAGAATTTGGTAAATCATAAGAGATGCCAATGTAGCGTTCAATGGAGATTATTGGAATTTAAAAAAAATTAATGAAATGCAAATGAGCAAGTGATTACAATAACTTTAGCATACGAAAATTCAGATTACATACCTTTGATGCAGCGTAGGCGACGGATATGTTATCCCTCCCCTTGAATGGAACTTTATTTGTCATCAGTTCCCACGTAACAATTGCGAAGCTGTAAACGTCCACTTTGTGGTCATAGTGTTTCTTTACTCCATTTGGAATAGGGTCTCGGCTGAATAACTAATTCAGATAAGAAAAGAATTAGACATCAGAAAAAAAAAAAAAATAAAGGCATAACAGAAAGATTTTTGGCTGTACAAAGTTCTGAAACAAGAAAATGAAGGCACCTCTGGAGCCATCCATCGGTATGTACCAGCTTCACACGTCATTTCATCCATTATCTCTTCTCTAGCCAGCCCGAAGTCAGCCAGCTTAATTTCCTTGGTATCTTCTGTCAGCAGTATATTGCCTGAAGCAAACAAGGTGAATGATGCCATCCACTATCAGTGAACAGCTCAACTACAACAACCAAAAATCTACGAGAAAAATGCAGTTGATTACTTGGCTTCAGATCGCGGTGAATGATGCCATTGGCATGCAAGTACTCCATAGCTTGAGCAATACTCAATGCAAGACTTAAAGAAAGCTTCTCATCAAGGCGTCCTGGACGTCTGTTCCAGAGGAACTTCTGAAGTGTATCACCCCTCACAAGTTCAGTAAGTATTACCATAGTCGGTTCCACAGAGGCGCCAATGAACTGTTTCAGTAAAACGAATCTGAATTAGGAGCACTAATGCTGTTAATCAAGACATTTATCTCTTTTAACATTCAGAACAAATAGTGGCTAAAATAATTGGGAAAAAAAAGTAATACAAGTCAAAAATAAGTATACAGTTTAGATAACATTATCTACTAGATATCTACTCAAGAATTCAATCTCAACACAATAAAAATTGGAAAAAACAAAAAAAGGAAGGTCATCAAGGGTTAAAATAGAAGCTCAATCTGTCGTAATAGGTGCTTATAGTCTGTCAAAGGGGAAAGGTACGACCAGGGTAATAACTTCAAGAACAACGGTTTTTGTTGATCATGATTTCAGGATAATTATGCACAATTTTGGTCTGTGATTTCAGAAATTAATATAGCTCATACATATGAGAGACGATTACAAGCATGTTTGTCCATTATATCTCACCCCATGCTACTTCATAGACAAGAATGAGCCTGTATTAATGCATACCAAAAACATATGAGTTATCAACTCTTAAGATAAATGTGTTAACTTCTACGCCTACCTCTTACAGTATAGCTGAAAAGCTAAGCTACAATGCAACTTTCAAAAATTACAGAGTATAAGCACATAAACGAGGTGGAAGGTGTATGTTGTGCTTCATTTCCTAACAACATATTTTATGAGCTTTCACATTATCTCTTTAATAGGAAATATTAAGTGAGGAACTAAGAAATGAATGGATGAGGAGGCCTGGAGGTTAAAGCATCTAAATGGGTAATTATGCTCACCGGAAATATTAAAGAGGTCATATTTACAGGTATTTCAAATGATTATATGCATCTAAATGGGTAACTCTGCTCACCGGAAATATTAAAGATAAATGTATGCAAATCCCCGAAAAAACCGCTTTATTAATTATCTAAATCATCAATTATAGCAAGAAAATATTCACAAGTTGTTGATCATGTCAATTTTACTCAAGTATGTACAAGTATATAAAGTATGTAATCAATATGTAGAATAGAAAGTTGATCAGAACTTTGTGTTTAGGTTGTTTCCGGTCAATCAGCATAACTCAAAAAAGAAATAAAATAAAATAAAACATGCAAGACAAAATTACACGCGCATTACAACATACATACATGCTAACATGCATGCATGTAATAGCAAATATAAAGTAGTATACCTTCAAAATATTGTCATGTTTCATCCTGGCTAGCAAGTTGACCTCCCTCTGAAATTTCTCTTTATGTTCACGAGTCACAGCTGATGTCTTGGCCGGCTGTATTATCTTCACTGCAACAGCCTTGTTCTTATAGCTAAAACCAAAATATACAATAAGCATCAGTATTGAAATTCTAGTATGTGAATTTTTATAATGTAGAACAAAAACTATCAAGAATTTACCTTAAATATATGCATAATTTAACATTCTGTCAAATCAAGATTACTATATGCTGTGCAGTGCAAAGTATTGTACAAGAAAAAAAATTGATATCACTCCTTATTTTCTGCCATACTTCGTTACTACTGCAACTCCGGACGGACTAAGGTTTGTTTGCATTATCATTAACACTCAAGTTACAATATAAAACCAATCCTAGATCTCTTTCGTCTCTTTACTTCGTGTAGAGCAAACATTACCGAGTTGTCCACTATGCCACTTTTGCGGCATCAACTTTCACTCTTGTTAGACTTCTAAATTTCTTTCCTCACCTCCAAAGAAAACATATTGTTCTGTTGTTCTTAATGATGAAATACATGATACCTCCAGTGATGCTACCTATAACTTGATGTAACTACACCTACACTAATTCGCTCCTCTCTTGTATTGGCAATCATCAATTTCAGTCTACGTTGTTTGGTAATGTTACTTCACTGCTCATGTTGAGACCGAAACATGCACATAGAGAAAGAAATGAAGAGTTCTGCTTCCTAACTAGAACATGTAATGCATTTACCATGCATGAGCTGCTTCTCCTTAAGACTTTTTCTTTGTCAAGTTAATTTCAGTTTAAGAACTATAAACTGTCATTCAAAACAATAATATACTACCACGGAAAATTTCAAAATACTAAGTATAAATTTTTAAATGTATGTTATACTCTTCATATGAACCATTGATATCTGTTCACTATTGTAATTTTGTTAACCCTCCGATTTCAATATTGATGTACAAGCTCCACAAGTGAAATGAGAGATTAAATTTACAGATGATTTTATGCATTGAAATTTTACGAAACAGCAAAGGAAGCCTATCAGGCCAGTGATTAATCATAATCAAACGTGAATCCTCTGCAGATGAAATTCTACAATCCTACATTTTATGACAAAAGGAACCTCAAAGTATGTCCACATGGAACTTAAATCGAACAGCTAATGAAGATACTGTGTTTCCCACGACATAACATTAATAAATGAGATCGTATCTCGTATATTTGGCAATGCATGAATTAAATTAAATCGAACATTTGAAACAACAATTAACATATATAATATAGTACACGAGCACGCACGCGCGACTGATAAACATTTCATCAACAATTAACCTGATCTGAAGTTTAACAGAAGTCTAAAGCAATTAATTTCATCACAAGCTACCATAATCTATAATTACAAATCACTCTCTGCTTCTTCTTCTAGATGAATCAACCTAAAATTGTTTCCTATTCGGTTTCCAAGAAACTAGCAAAACCAGAAGCCATGAAAATCTTTCATTGGCCATGAAAATCTTTCATTGATCAGTATGACCAACATGTAGTCATGTAACCGAACAACACTGATATATCTGAATTCAAAATCCTAAATTGCAATGATATCTCTCAATTCAACAACTTGATAGAACTCATTAATCATACTAAACTCACAAAGGGTTTTGCCATTACAAGAACAACCCAGAATTCCACTGTCAAAACAAGTCCTGAATCAAAACAAATCACAGAGATAACAAAGCAAATTAATGAAAGAACATGCACGCAATGTGATCAACCTTGTTAAAGAAACAAATTCAAGAAAGCAAAGAAACGAAAACGAAAAAAATAAAAAACCCACAATCCTTGATGAACAACGGAGTACGACCCTTCGCCGATCATTTTCTCGACATAGACATGTGCCGGATCAACAAGCAAGCTCTGTTCAATGTTGAAGACAAAGCTGTTGTCTTCCTCTTCCTCGTCATCAGCCTCGTACGTTGTGCTGCGTAGATGAGACAGAGTATTGTGTTGAAGAAACTGAGTCAGAGAGGGGTAAAAGTACTCTTGTTCGTTCAACAACACACGTCCTTCCATTACTAGAGTCTAGAGCTCTCTTCTCTTGCATTAAACAGTGAAAATAAACAAGAAGATACAGAGAAAGAGAGAGAGTTTCAACTGGGTTTTTTAAGAATTTAACAAATGGGGACTTTTGAGTTGTTTGTTTTTAAACACAACAAAATGGGACAGTGTGTGAGTGAAACGAGAGGGAAACTATGGAAAGTTATTTATTTATTTATTTTTGTTTTTTTTGTTTTTTTTGTTTTTTTTCTGTATATAAAATTATACATTAATTATCTTGATAAATAATTAGCAATTTAATTGAGTTTTGTTAATGTACAATGGCAGTGCATGTTTACTGTGTGAGTCTTACTTGATCAACCGAATGTGGGTCTAATTTGATGTTCTAATTAGTGGTTTTGATGATCATGAACGTCTTGATTGGTGAATTAGAAGATACTTATAATGGGTGTGGTGGAGGTCATCACGAATTGGGTTGATTTATTTGATTAAAATATTAATTAGTTTTAAAGATGTTTTTGGAGTGTGGACCACCACATTGATATTTAGTATAATGTGAACTCTTGTAACCTATAAATGGCAAAAACAATTAGACTTGGTATGCTGACGCAACCTGCCAATTTATAATGAGTGAGGTTGTCGATTATAGATAATTTTTCTTTATATATATAAAAATTGTGTTAAACATAATTCACAATGTTTTGGGTGGTAATATTCATTAAAATATATTTTATAAGTATTCAAAACTCTTAAAGAAGTATGCTCTAAACCTAGTTTTAAATATGATTATGATGTACTTAAATAAAATGTTTCATTGTTGAGATGATTAAGATGGTTCTTTTTTTTTTTTATCACTTTTAAATAATTTAGATATATTTTTTTTTTTACAAATATTAATATCAATTAAATATATCTTGATTTAATTTATATCATAATAATAAATCACTAAATTTTATCATTATTATTTTTTCAATAATTTAATATTTGACAATTTAATAAGGAAAGATGATAATGGCTTATATACATACATAGTAATGCTACAAAAACCCAAAAATTAACCAAAATAGACATTGGCAAGTGATATGTTCTTGTCATGTTATTTATATTTAATGATTTATGTGGTAATAATAAATCACTTGACGCGTTATTTGGTTTGATTTTTGAGCTACTTTTTTGGTTGTATAGCAATACTCATATGTATAATTGGTGCCTAAATGATATGATTTATGGCATGTGAGTTATTTCTTTTTAATATAGTATGTAAGTTGTCAATACCATATAAATCATGAGATAATATTTTGAGTAGTGGATAATGGGTTAGTTGTAACTCACATGTCACGTCATTTAGATAAATATTTGGATAATCTATCATTACTCATGAAAATATAAATTATTATTATTATTTTTTTAAGAAAAGTTGACTTTTAACTATAAATTAACAATTATGCTCAAATATTTGCATCTAAAATGAAAGGTCAAAAATAAGATAAAATTGGGATTGTGTGCATGACAAGCCTTCTATAGAATATATAATTAATTAATGTGAGTTCTTAAAATAGGTCCACCAATATATTTAAAAATAAAAAATAGGTCCACCAATATACAATTAATGAAGTGCAATTCGTAAGTTTGGTTTGACAGTAGGTATTGGAGTTGCAATCAGAGATGATAAGGGTTTTTTTTTTTTTTTTCTTGAATTACAACAACTGCCGGGACCTAGCGAGATCAGACTCTACAAGCGGATCAGACTCTACAAGCGTGGCCCGGAATACTACTCCCACTATCGGGGAGAAGGAACAAATGGAAATACAACTCTCACCATTGGAGAGAGGGCTAGCTCCACAGAATCGGGAGATGGCACCCACACTTTGGGAGTTAAAGGCCAAAGGTGGGACTATAGTAATATATACACCCCAAGGCGTTGCTTGGTGGTGGAACCTCCCTTGGGAGGCTCCAACCACCAAGGCAAGAGGCCTTGTGTGGGTTTGGTTGTTGTTGCTCGTTCAAATCAACTTCCAGGAAACTTTAATACAGATATTGGGGAATTGATTGCTTAGGGAAGGACTTCTTCTTGCCCAATTCTATAATCTGAAAGTTGATTTGGCTGAGGTGTTTTCTCCCCCAGTGGTTTCCATCTTAAACGATTCCATCCCTCTAGAAGGGGAATCTAAATTCATAGTGAATGACATAAAAGTGTTGTTTGCTGATGTTAGCATTATTAAGGGGCCGTTTGGTAACGTTTTCGTTTTTCAGTTTTTGTTTTCTTGTAATCTGAAGTTTTTGAAAAACTGATTTTTGGATTTTTTGAATTCGAAAACGCGTTTGGTAGCAATTTGAAAACGATATTCGGAGAATCAAAACATAAAAAACGTGTTTAGTATAATATTTTTAAAATCATTTTTAAAAGATTAATATTATAAATAATGAAAAAGTGATATTAAAATAATTAAACATTAAAACTAAAAAAAATTAAAATTAAATAATAAATAAATTTAATTTTCATCATCAAACCTATCGAAATCATCATCATCTTTTTGATATAGATTCATGAAGATCCATCTTCATGAATTTGGTTTGTGTAAATTTTATTGTTAAAAAAAAGTTTTCAAGAATACTGAAAACAACAAATTGTTGTTCTCAGAGTTCTCAATTTTTTGTTCATTAAAACTGAAAACTGTTCTCAATGTTTTATAAAACAGTTTTTTGAAATCATCTACCAAACGGGTTTTTCCTGTTTTTGTGACTCAGAAAACAAAAAACAGTTTCTGAAAACGTTAACAAACGCGCCCTAAGTGTTTAGCTGTTTCCAAATCTAGAAATTCCTTAGCTCTTAAACTTGCATTTACAGCTTTTTCTTCGTCTAGGGAAAGTCTTTGGCTAGATTTTAGTTCCTTGTAATTCTGTTTCCTTTGTATTATTTTCAGTTTTAATATATCAAAAAAAAAAAAAAAAGAAGAAGAAGTGCACCAAGGCACTAACTAGGGGTGGGCACGGTTCGGTTCGGTTTTGGCCAAAACCGAATTGAACCGCTATATATTCGGTTTTTAAAATTTTGAATTGGTTTGAACCGAATTAGACTATAAAACCGAGTTGAACCGAACACCTTTATCCCGGTTCTGTTCGGTTCGGTTCGGTTCAATTCGGTTCAATTCGGTTTTGGGCCTATTGGGCCTTCAAGTATTTTTTATATATTTTTTCATTTTTTATACCCTTTAACAGCTATTTTTTTATTTGGACCTTTGGCCAACCGACCTTGGGCTGTTTTTTAAACAATCCATTACATTACATTATTGTTTAACTAATCAAATGCAATTCAAAATAAAATAAGATCAAAGTATCAAACAAATAATCCAACAATCCAACATAATAAAATTAAACTTAAAATACAATCCATAATATAACAAAATAATTCAAGTGTTATCGTGTCTTTCTTCCACTTCATTTCTTCCGCTTCAAATCTGCACATATAAATAAGAAAAATATAATTAACTAATAGAAAAAAACACATAATTATAAATAGAGAAAATGAGCAAAGAAAGTAACAAATCTGGAAAATTTATTTCCAAAAACATCTTTCCAAGATCGCACAGAAAATTTTCAACAAGAATTATAAAATGCCAAAATGGCAAAATCAAATCTAATTTGTAGATTATATAATCACATACTCACGTACACTTCCAAGCGAAACACATTATTCCAAAAAAAAAATAAAAAATCCATCACCATCTAGAGAAATTAACTTGTGATCAGAAACTTAACCAAAACTTCTTTGACACCAAAAGCATGAATTTGCCTCACTAAGGGAGAGAAAATCTTTAATCTCTGTAATTCTTAATTTGTAATAAAAAATTGCACAAGCGGGCATTCCATAAATCTAAAAAAAAAAAAAAAAAATTATATAATACCTCTGTTTCACTCCAAAAATGTTGAAAATTCGCACAATAAAAAATCACAGAAATGTTAACTCTATAATACCTCTGTTTCACTCCAAAAAAACAAATGTTAAAAAGGGAAAAATGCTCTCAGCTGATATGGGATAAAGTGATAAACAACAATTAGAGTTACAACTATAATACCTCTGTTTCATCATTAGATAGATACCCTCCATCCCCACAGCTTCTACTCACCAAAGACCCAACTACAAATGAGACGTGAACAGTTAATTACTGATGTTGTTCTAAATATTTTTTAAACAGGTTAAAAATCGCATGCAGATCCATCAAATTAAACATGAAACACCCATAAAACAAAGAAATCAAAACACAATACTAGGAAGAAGAAGAAAAAAAAACCTTGACAATAACGAGTATTGACGATTGACGAGTGTAGGCGGAGCCACGGAAGAGAGACAAGTGCAGCGGAGACGGGAAAAGAGATGAGAGATGCTGCTATGTCTGGATCTGCGGCGGAAGAGACAAGAGAGATGGTATAATTGTCTGGTATGAGAAAATAGAGAGATGGAGTAGCGACGGAAGAGAAAAAAGAGACAGGGTTTGATGAGAAAAGCAAAATTAGGTTTTTTTTTTTTTTGTATTTATAGTTTGGTTCGTCGGGTCGGTTCTGTTTTGGACCATCCAAAACCGAAACCGAAACCAAACCATATTTTATACGGTTCATTCGATTCGAACCGAATTGAACCGAACTCACCCTTAAAATCGAACCGAACACCATATTTTGACTCGGTTCGGGTCGATTCGGTTCGGTTCAATGAACCGTGCCCACCCCTAGCACTAACCGTGTATTAAAAAAAATGTATGTTTTTATATGAGAAAATTTGCATAAACACACCCAAATTTTTGTCTAATTGCACGCATGTACAATTTTTGCTTAATCATTAGATGGAGGATAAATTTCCTCCGTATGATATTGATCGGACTTAGATATATGATCTCCTTCGTCTGGTCCAAAGGGAGGAGATCATTATCCTTCTGATATATAATGAGTGAATTTCCTCTTTTGTCAAGGAGATCGTCTTTTCTATTTGTAGTAAACGAATGAGAGATATCCTCATTCCTCATAGAGGAGATCTTCACCACGAGGAAGATGATAAGTTTTTTTTTAGGTAAGAGTAGAGATGCAAATTGGATCGAATAATCCAATCTGATCCGAAAAATTTAGATAAAAAGGTCTGAATTTGAAAATACATATATCCGTAATCAGATATGGGATATGAAAATAGCGTTTTGATTTGGATAATTGGATTTATCCGAATATAAAAATTTTCATAAACTGGCCTGAATTCTAATTCGAATTTGAAATTACTGAATCTAAATCTAATATTTCTAATAATATATATATATATATATATATAATAAATTACAATTTATGTTAGAATATACTTTTTTAATTAATTAGTTTCTTTGCAATGAATAATTGTTGTACTCCTAACTAATAATTTTAAATGAAATTTATGGTTCATTTTAAATTTTTTTAATATGAAAATTTGAAAAATAAGTCTGAATAAAATCCCTACATAAGTTCACGTCCAATTCGAAATTATCCGTATCCAAATTTGAATTTAAATCATAAACCAAATCCGAATCCAAAAATATCATATTCGATATGTTCCGAATTATCTTATTGGAAGACGTTTTAAAGAAAAATCCAATCTGATTTTTTTTAAATCATGTCCAACTCGAATCCAAAAATCCGAAAAACCAACTAAATCGGATTTGGTTAACATCATTAGGTAATAGGACCCTTTTGCTTCTAAGCCATTGATTTATAACGGAACACCGCTAACAATAGGGCAGTTTGTGTAATTTTGAATAAAGTTGCTTATGCTTGCAATTAGGCCTAAAATGGGGGTGTTTGTACAATTTCCCTTTTTATCTACCAAATGTGTTATATCACTTATATGGTCAAAATACTCAAAACTACAATTTTTATTTTTATTTTATTTAAAGTACATATCTTGGGATTCAATTCAATTCTTCAGATGTCGGCTTCTCTTGCTTTGCAGGTTTATTGGAAGTTGAAAGTAATGATGGAAGAACACATATATTAGGCTTCCTGTTGTGGTAAAAAATAAAATAAAATAAGTGATTTTGGGTCTGATCCCAAACTCCACGAACTTTTATGAATGCAGGCACTGGCAGTATGCAGCCAATTTAATACAAGGTGATATCAACATAAGCACCAAAATCCAAGGGTGATAAAATTAAAAGACTAATTTTATCATTTTCTTTTTAATTTAAATACTAGACTTATTTGATAATTGCATTTTTAATGACACACATAAAATTCATTTTAATTTTCTTTTAAGGTTTGGAAATAAATGAATGGATATGGGATGCATTTGATTATTTTTTATTTTATTTAAAAAAAACAAAGAAAATTTAAGGAGGCATTTCCAAGAAACACTTCATAATTATTTTTTATTATTTTTTTTTTTACAAAAATCCTCATTTTTCACTTTTTTAATAATGAAAAATATCATTGAATTATTTTCACCGTTTTTTCTTTGATGTACTAAGATATATCATACATGCCTCATGAGATAAAAGCTCGTATACATATGTCTGTATTATTTTGGAGGTAGAAAAATAATTTTAAATTTTAAGAATTATTATTAAAAAAAATGAAAGTGACTGAATCTAATAATTTCAATGTGGTTTTTACCATTTTAAGGCAACTTGAATTCATTGTTTTAAATCATATATTCAAAAAAGGTCAAAAACAATTGTCCAAATAACTTTTTTTTTTTTTTTTTTTTTTTTTAGTATTACATTAATTCGAGGTTTTTTTAGGGAATGATTCGAATCTGCAATCTCGTGGTGCATGTGTGAAGGGTTTATTACCGGACATAACTAATTAGGAAGTAAATATTGATAATATTCCCGATATATCCTTAATATTTTCCATATTTTGGGGTATGATATAACAAATATCCCTAAATATTGCCTATAATTTTACAAAAATAAAAATAAAAATTCATAAAATTGGACCTTCGATATTTTCATCAAAATCAATATTTTTTTAAGATACCGAAATCGATATTTACTTTCTTACATATAACATAACACAAGAGTATGGAACTGGTACATGAAAATTTAGAGTTTCATCCTTTTCTAATTTTCTCTACGGCTACCAAACGTCTAAATACATTTCTTTCACTTTCTCTCTCAGCAACTAAAAGTGTTCTACACATTCTCATTTCTCATTTTACTTGAGTTATATGAGAAATTTATTCGTATATATAATAAATGTATTTATCATATGATATTATTTTATCTTTAATGAAATTATTATTTTCAGACTAAATATATATATATAAAAAAATATTATATAAATAAAAACTATTAATATTGACAACATCCTTCTTATAATTTTTCACCGGAGCTCTAAAAAGTTAAGATCGCACTGATTCAAACCCACTATATTTGTATCCAAATTCCACAAAAATGGGACGAGTTAAAGTTACCGGTGCTCTTGACTAAGGGTTTGCCGATTATTAGTGGGTTTTTTTTTCCACCATTTATGTGTAGAAATGCTGAAAGGATTCAAAAAGTATATCCTTTGTTTTGTACACATTTTTTTGGCGAGACAATCAAATATCATATCTTTATTGATATCTACTTTTTCTGATTTATTTATTGCAGCCGTAAATGTTTTCCGTTTTGATGATGAACTGTGGACTGTGAGTGTTGTCGCCGCATCCCACCGTCAACTTGTTTATCTCCTTGTCGGTCTCCTCCAGTTGTTGCTGGACGGATCATCCTCTGTCTTTCACTCTCGGCTTCCTCAACAACAACTCCGAAGATTAACTTCTCAAGCCTCACCTCAACAGTACAGGTTTCCGTTTCCTCATGTTCAATGTTACGACTTACGAGTATTATATATATATATGTCTCATTTGGATGATTTTTGATGTGTAGCTCCTTCAGATGGGGAACTATTGATCATATGGACCTATGATTACATGCATGGATCGGATATATGGACCTATTAGCACAAATGTTATATATGGACCTATAAGCACACGCATGGATCGTTATATGGACATATGAGCACAAATGCTATATATGGACCTATGAGCACAATGCATGGATCGTATATATGGACCTATGAGCACAAATGTTATATATGGACCTACATTATATATATATATATATATATATATATATATATAATGTATATAGTATATACAAGATCGTGACAAGTAAGCTAATTAGTAAGAATCCAGCATACCATGATTGTGTAGCAAAATTGTTCGTTATTTCGAGTTACAAACTGACAACGATAAGCAAATAAACACAATAGAAATCTAGTTCAAAAGAACCTAGTTAGAATCGAGGCCCGTGTTTCACACGATGTCCTTAAGACAAATTTGCCCTCAACACCGTATGTGTTTAGCGTCTCGCAGTATACAACAATTCAACCAGTAGAAGAGTGCAAAAAAAGAAAGAACAAGAATTGTTTTCGGTTGCCCTATTTGGAAGCCTGGTTCAGGTATTAATTCAGAAATAAACGTGTTTTAATTCGCACACGAGTCGTTTAAACCCGTGGTCCGTGATTTGCACCCTGACACGCGCGAGAGTGTTCATATTACTCATTCTTGTAAGCTACGAACGAGTAACTATATTTATACTTAGTTTTTAGTTCCCACCAATGTGGGATTTATCATTTTTCCAATTCAACAGGTTCACTTTGAGCTTCAATTTTTCATTCACCCAATCACCATTTTGAGCATTTGAGTGTATCATTTCAATGTTCTCATGGAGGAGAACACGAATCAACTTTGATCTATCATTTTCATGAAATTGATCGTACTCAAATATGAGCCTCAAAATACGTGTTTGTAACCAATTTTTTCCAACAGATTGTTGTTCACAGTTGATTCGGTGAGCAATGCCTGTTGATCAGTTTTGTACACAACATCCCGTTAGTTTCCGATGAAGTTAGTGAATTGACTTCGGTTCAGATTCGGTTTTGAATATTTAATTAGAACATATAGACTTTATTGAATTAGAAAAACATGTTAAAAGCAAACAAGCTATTACATGGGAGACTTCTTCTGTAATGGGATGGAACCTTATGTTAACATGTTCCTGAGTTTCTATTTGAATATTTTTCTATTCTTTTTTTATGATCACAGCACAAGGTGTGTATTGTTTTGAATGTTTCATGATAAATGTCTTTCACTTCTGTTTTCTCTGGTTGAATACAACTTTTTTGTTTGTTTGTTTTTAATTTTTGCTTAGTTGTGAAAATTGTCTGTTTTCCATGTTAGTTTGTTGGTAAGATATACCTATAAGAAAAGGAACGGTAAGCTGAAGATCTTTGACAATAAAGGGTGGGCACAGTTCGGTTTTGGGTAAATCCGGCCCGAAACTGAAATGAACCGAGAACAATTTAGTTTTCAATTTTATAATGGAAGTATCCACTTAATTCAAAAGTTAAGAGGATTTTAGTATTGTTGACACACAAAAATGTGTTAACACTAAGGTCAAAGGTAAGGTCTGCCACGTATGCAGAGTTTGACTTATCTTTGAAATGTCACCTGTGCGGTTTGGCCTGACAAGTGAAATTTGCACAGGGTGTTTGGGAATGGTGTGTCGGGCCAAATAGGTCCCGAGGGATTTGTGTGGATGCTAGATAAGTATGGTTAATTTTAGGTACCGACTGTGGTCGTGTTTTAGGGTTTTGAACAAAGTAAATCACAAGATATCAAGTATGATCAATAGTAATTTTTTTTGCTCTCTCTATTTTTAAGGAGACTTCCTTTATTTATAGGTGGGATTGCTTGAATCCCCTTTTACACTTGAGTGGTCATGATGTATTTTCTGGTTCTGATTATAGTGATCTCAGCCTTGGGTGGTGGGTTGGCCCAGATTCAACTTCCTTTAGAGTGTTGAGTTGGGTTACCTCATTCAAGCCGCACACCTGTCCTTCTGAGATCTAAAAAGGCTGACAACCTTGATGGGCACGGTTTTTCAGGCTGGAGGTGACATATGAGGACTATAAACATTTACTCAGCCAGTAAACTTGTGACCTTAGGACGTCTCAAGCAAGACTGATGTTGGGCCTATTCATTTGTGTCATCCAAGCAAGGTGGGCCTTCCGCTTTTTGATAACCGAGTTTCCTCTGGACTTGTCTCTTGGGCTTTTTCCTATGTAGTTTATGGAAAACCAAAGTGTTGGGCCCAATTTCTTCCATAGCCTGAGAAGAGAAGGCTTTGACTAGCCAGTAATTCCCTAATGTGAAGTGGGATGGTCCCTTGACTTGTCAACGTTACTGACGTGGACTTTCTATATGCAAAATTTCCTTATAACAAGTATAATGTTAGTAACTACTATGATACTGAAAAGAAAAAAAAAAAAACTTAAATAAACATGTTAGCAAAACTATTCGAGAATATAATTCTAAACTTCGTTTAGAGTGAGATTCATACCAAAAAAAAAAATAGTAGTCCTAACAATTGTAATAGTTTAAGGGAAACTAAAAAACAAATATATATGAAACTGTACAGTTATGTTAAAAAAAAAAAAAAAAAACAGCTGTTGATTTTTCTACAAGAACAAACACAAAAATATCAAGAGTAAGCACAAAAGAAAATAAATTTGAAAAATAGGTGAAATAATCTTTAAAAACCTTTTCTTTTTCTTTTTCTTTTTCTTTGTTCCTATAGAGAGATAGGAGTGAGGTTGGAGGCAAAAATGGGTGGTTGGAGGGTTTGTTTTGTTTTCTAGAGGAGTCTGATAAAGAATATTGAAGAATGAAGTGAGAGAGAAGATGAGATGAAGAATGAAGTGAGAGTTGAGACTTGAGAGTGAAAAAATCTGGAAAATGAGAGAAATATATATATATATATATATATATATATATATAGAAATGATCAAGGGTCTTCTGGTTTGATCAGTTGTCGATTACATTTTCTGGGACTAGAGAGATGAAAGGTGCATGCATGTAGCCATGTAGGGTTGTTCTAAAACAAGTAAAAAGGAGAAAGAGCAATTTAAAAACACAATCTCATTCTGGGAAAACTTTGCCATTTGTTGGATAGTTGCTTCTTCTTCATCTTATTGGTGCCAGCTACGCAATACTAATTCATTTGTAACATTTGATAATCTGGACAATCGACAAATTAAAATGACATCTTAGTGCATTATTGAATCCTTTTTTTTTTGTATAGTGGAGGGTGTGCTTTTTTGTAAGGTCACCAGTGCTTTTATTAGTTGGTCATTCAAATATTTCTTCAAAATCTTACATAAAATTGACATGTCGGACCCTTGTACTCTTCTACGCTATATATTTTGCTTCAATAATTAAGTAAGTTGGATTAGGTTAGGAAAAACTCTTGTTTTGATTTTGTGTGGTTAGCGGCTGTTGTACACTTCTAGTGCTATTTATACTTCAATAATGTATCAATAATTAAGTTAGATAGGTTAGCAAAAACTCTTGATTTGAGTCTAAAAAATCTATTATTGAAGATCAGTTTGATCCTATTTATTTAAATATATTCTGATTATATCATTTATTTAAAGGTTTTGTTTAATCACAGTTTTACCCATAATCAATTAAATTTATTCCAATTTGGTCCTTTTTATTATTTAATGATTTTGTTTTTATTTAATTATTATTGATATTAACATTTATAATAAACTAAAATGAAGTGTATAATTAAAAAAAAATTAATCCAATTTTTTTTATAAATAAATCACTTAATTCAAAACATCAGAAATTAAAGCAAAATACATAAATTAAAGCAAAATACATTAATTAATAAAAACATTAAAAACGAAATACAACCTTCATAGTTATACAAACTCCGAAATACCTTAATAAATCATTTGTGGGATGAATATACTAATTGAGATAATTAGATGATGATCAATATGTACTTTTATTTTTATACTTTTTATTTTTTATTTTATGAAATGTAATGTTTAAGTTATTTTAAAAATAAATGCAATATTTTACCTAATTAAATTTAATTTCTTTTAATGTATTAATTTCATAATTTCTTATCGTATTACAATATTATGTTAATTATGGGGTGAAATGTTAATTGTGGAGAAATATTAAAAAAAAAAAAAGGGAAAGAAAGGGGATATTCAAGGAAATATTCTTTTTAGTGTAAAATTTGATACCGTGGGTTAAAGATGGAATAGTGAAATAGTGTGAAAGTTGCACTATTTTTAGTGCAAAAGTTACACCAAAAACACTATTTTGGTTGGAGATGACCTTAGTTTTTAGTTGTTGTTTTTTTTTAATTTTTTAATTTTTTTATAGTTTATTTATTTTTTAATATAACTTTATTTAAATTGGGTCTGGGTGCAAAGAACTTTTTGTCTTTTAGATGGTGTTGTTTCGCGTCTTCTATAGTGCAGGATGGTGATAGAGTGATAGGTAAGCAAAGAACTTGTTGTTTCGCAACTTCATTTTTAAAAAAAAAAAAAAATAAATCTTGAAATTCTTTTAACCTGAGGAATCCTATACGCAATCAAAGTTTTCAAAATTTACTACACTTTTACCACCTCACCACAATTTGTTCATTTTGAGAAGGCTGCCATTTGGGTTTTCAAACTTTAGTTTGCCAATTTCATGGCTTCTTGAAATTTGTAAACATTAGTTTGTCACAATTTGTCTCATTTTGATAAAGGCTGCCATTTTGTTTATTGGGACGAAAATATTTCGTCTCTATAAATTTTCGTCCCAATAAAATATCTATTGGGATAAATTTTATCTAATGTGATATGATCTTTAGGGACAAATTTTTTTCGTCCCAATAGATATCTATTGGAACGAAATATATAATTCGTCCCACTAGACGTCCTATTGGGATGAATTATTTTCGTCCCAATAGGTCTATAGGGATGATTATAGGGCTATTGGGATGAAAAATATCGTCCCAATAGCCCTTTTTTTGTAGTGTTTTCAATTAATTCTCAAAAGGCTTAGATGAATGTGAGTGAAGAAAGAAACGTGAAAAAAGTATTAGAAGACGAAGATGAAGAAAATATTACTTTAAGATGAAAGGAGAGAAAATGAGGTAAATAATAGAGGTAAAAAATTATATATTATTTTGATGTGTATAATAGTTATTGTATTTATGGTTATGAGTGCATCTTAACCATTTTTTTTTTTACACAGAATTTGTTACACTTATGTATCCATTAGATCATACTTGTCTGAATGGTCAAGATTTCATGATCATTAATTATCTTAATTGTTTCTCTCTCTCATATTTTTTTTCCCTTTCTTAAACATTTTATTTGTTTCTCTCTAGTCATTTATTTCTCTCTTTTCTCTCTTATTACTATTATTTTCTTTTCATCTTATAACATTTCTTATTTCATCTCTTTTTATATTTTCACTTGTGGCATTCTTTTTTATTTATTGATAGAAATGCTTAAATAAAATAAATATATAGTTGATAAAAATTCTTCAAAGTACTCAAATTTTTTTTTTTTGGCTAGAATTTTTTTGACATAATCAAAATACTGGAATTTATGATATAAAATATGTTATCCATTCAAAAATCCAAAAAAAAAAAAAAAAAAAAAAAAAAAAAACCAAAGAACTAATTAATTAATTTTGTTTAAAATTCTTGATATATATATATATATTTTTTAAGTTTTTCCTTAAAGGTAGATTAATAATTAAATTACCATATAAATTAGAAAATGATGCAATATGAATCATTTTGTTCGTCCAAAGTGGTTCTCTATCGAGATGAATTTTGTTTTTTCCAATAAATTCTTCATAAGGATCAATAACTATTAGTCTTGAGAGGTTTTCTATTATTAAAAAAAAAAAAAGAACCAAATCGTCGGAACTGAAACTGGAACCGAAACCGAAACCGAAACCGTTAATTCCGAATCGAAAACTGAAACCACTGGTTCCCAATTGAATATCAGAACCGTTGGTTCCGAATCAAGAACCGGACTCGGGGTCATGTCTATTCCGAGTACGATTAACGATTGACCATTTGATCTGACAATATATGATTTAAAAAAAATAATTTAATTAAATGTTATAATAAATATTTTTTAATATCAATTTGTTTATCAAATAAAAATAAAATTTAAATTAGTGGAATTAATCTACAAATAAAATTTTGATTGAAAAAAAAATCAATAAAAATTTAATAACAATTAGAGGTTATATATAAAAATTATGCTTTTATTATCATATTCAAAACTCCAGCAAGGTGGATAAGGCGGGTGGGTGTGCATGGGCGAGCTGGTTCAACAACCAATGATAACACTTTATTTGCAGTTGTGTGTTGGGCTTGGGCGTAGGTGGCTGGCTTGAGTGGGCAACAAATTTTTTTTTTTTTTTTTTTTTTTAATTTAATTTTGTCCCTATAGGTTGTCAAAGGGGACGAACAAAAAATCGTCCTTATAAGTTATCTAAAGGGATGAAAATTTATCTAATGGGACGAAATATTTCATCCCTACAGGTTGTCAAAGGGGATGAACAAAAATCATCCCTACAAGTAGTCTATTGGGATGAATAATTTCGTCCCTATACATTATCAATTGGGACAAACAAAAATCGTCCCTATAGGTAGTTTTAAGGGACGAATTTCAATTTTCGTCCCAAATAAGCTATTGCGACCCACCTGAGGCGACGGAATTTGGGACGAATTTTATTCGTCCCAATAGACCTATTGGGACAAAAAAAAAAAAAAAATGTCCCAATAGCTCTTGTTTTTTTTTTAGTGTTTGGTGGGATAGTCCTAAGCGTCCCCATTTCTATTATGAAAAATTCTTTGTTTTGAGTCTGGAAAAATCTAAAGTGTGCTAAGCTGCAAACATAGTACACACACACACACACACACACATATATATATATATATATATATATATATATATATATATATATATATATTATACATGTACTGTGTTTGTATGATAATGAACATAGTTATTAATTTGAATATTAATTTCATGCAAAAAGACTAGTATGTTTATTCATGTGCAAAAATAATAATAATAATAATAAAAACATTTCAAAACAAAGTAAGCACAAGTATATGGGAAAGTAATATTAGACATGTAAATTGGGTCGGGTCGGCCCAAGCTAGCACGGTCCGATAAAACACGATTCCATATAAGTACGGCACGGCATGATCCAATAATTGTTGGGTCATGCCAAATCACGATCCACTTCATGCATTATATTACAAACACGAAGGATAATCAAGACTGGCCATTAACCCAAGGTTAATTTCATAAACTAAAATTTTGATAATTACAAACAAAAAGTCTAATATGTTTTTTTTTTTTAAGTATTACATCGGAGGAGGACTTGAACCCACTACTTCATGGTATAGGTGTATGGGGTATACCACTGAACCAACCTCATATCGTCCAAAAAATCTAATATGTTTATTTCCGTGCAAAATAAAAATAAATAAAAACCTTTGAATGACTATAACAACAACGTAAACACAAGTATATGGGAAAGTAATAATTGCAGAGATAAAGCTAAAAAAAAATACTAGGTTGATTAATAACATAAAGCTGAAAAAAAAAATCATTTAATCATTGGAAAATTCCTATACCAAATATCAATACATGTTCTCTCACAAGGCATGTGTCTGTGTTAAAAATATACTTCACTTGTCACATATCTACTTAAGATAGCCATAAAATAGCATGCATTTTTGAAGAAACTGATTCACAACTCACATGAAAAACCAATTGATCTCCACCAACCAATTGCATGCATGTGTTTTCTTGCCTACTAAAAACTGACTTCTTCCATTCACATCCCAAGCTTTTCTGGCCCTTTGATCTCTCTCTCTCTCTCTCTCTCTCTCTCTAGGATCAATTATGCATATCTGCATGTGTACATGCACCGTGTAGCAGAATTGTGCAAGTGGAGTTCATTATTGTTTGTATTTCTGTAGGATTTCAGTCTATAAATGGCTCAACCAGTTTTGATCATTTTATTTCAATCCATGGTAATACAGAAATAATTCCTCTGTGTTTGTTACTAAGTGTCTATATATAAAATGGCAGTACCCATTTTCCGCCCTCACAATCCTTGTGACTCAAGTTTCAGCTATGGTTGGCAAAATATGGATTCAGATCCAACTTAGAACCAGATCCACAAAATACTCACAAAAAATGAAAGGGTTCAGACCCGACCTAAAACTAGGGGTGGCAAAAATACCCGACCCGCCCCGCCCCGCCCCGGTCTGTTTATGGCGGGTTTGGGGCTAAGAAAACGGGTAACGGGGTGGGTTTGGGTCACATTTTGTGACCCGGCCGGGTTACCGGGTCGGGTTTGGGGTGGTTCATTTTAACCCGACCCGCCCCGTTTGACCCGGAATATATATATATATATATATTTAAAAAATACACATTTAATTAATATTAGTCTATTATATATAAAGCTTGTTTTGAAGAAGATAGTGATGGTGATGGTGATGGTGAAGGTGAAGAGGTAATGATATAATTAATATTGTACATTAATAATGTCAATTAATTAATTTTACTATTTTTTTTTTCTACAGATTCGTGTTTGAAAAAATCATGCTTGTTTTTAAGAAGATAGAGTGATGGTGAAGATGTTGGATGAATTTTGTTATTGAAATTTTGTGTTTAAACTATTTTAGTGAAGATGTTGAATGAATTTTATTGATACCGAAAATGTTTTATGTATTTTGTATTTTTGTTTAAGTTATTTTGGGATTTGTATTTTATACTTTACCTATGAATTTAGTGTTTATTAAACTCAGTTATTGTGTTATATTAAATTTAAATTTACTGGCAAATTTTTTTTTTTGATGAAATGGGTCAAACGGGGCGGGTTTGGGGCACCCTTGCCCCAATCAGGGCGGGTTTGGGGCGGAAGTTTTTGACCCGGCCGGGTCATGGGTCGGGTTTGGGGCAACCTTTGAAAACCGGGTTACAGGTTTGGGGCGGCCTCGACCCGCTCCATTGCCACCCCTACCTAGAACCGCTAAATAAACGGTTGGTTTGGGTCTGGATCCGGCCCACTTCGGTTCTGGGTTTTACATGACCCGGTCATGACCCGATTTGGGCTTATTTTCAACCCGAAATTTTTTGACCCGATTTGTTTTGGGCCTTAATTTTTATTACCCAAATCAATTTAAAAGTTTGATTAGTTTTACAATCTAAGCCCATTAAAATTTAAATTCTTACAACCTATGTCCAATTAAAACAATAGATTCAAATATTTCTTCAATACATAATAACACATATCTATTGTCAGCAGGTTGAAGAGTTTGCGTGCAAATTGGTTCTCAAAGCTTGCGGATGTACATAAAGGAAAGTATCTAGTTTTTGATTTCTTACTGGAATGTTTTTTGCGCCTAAAGGTGGAAGATTTGTGTATTCTCTGTGTTTGTTTGTGGAAGGTTCCTGTGGTCTTTGAGGAATGAAGCTGTCCATAATTCCCATTTTGACACAGAGATGTTGATATTTTGGCTTGGGCTCAATGCTATATTGATGAGTTCCACAATGCTAATTTGGTTGACAGATTACTAGTAGATTCTGTGGTTCGTAGCCCGGTTTGGAAGCCTCCCGGATCCAGGTTGGTACAAGGTGAATTGTGACGCTGCATTACTTACAGCTGGTCGTCTTGTGAGTTTTGGTATTGTGGTTAGGGATTGGGAAGGATTTGTTATGGCCTCTAGTTCTCAAAATCTTGTTGCCACCTTCTCCCCCCAAGTTGCTGAAGCCGTTGCAATTAAGCGTAGTCTACAGCTTGTGATTGATACAGGTTTATTCCCTTGCAAGGTCGAATCTGATGCGGCTGTTGTTGTTTGGTGGATCAACGGTGAGAAGCCTCTGCAGTCGGATGTTGGGACTGTTATTTGTGAGATACAGCAGTTGCTAGTGTTGGCTCGTTGTATTTCGGTTAGTTTCGTTCCTAGATTGGCTAATCAAGTAACCCATTTATTAACTAAAAACGGCCTCTCTAGTGTGGAGGATCTGTTTTGGCCGGAGGATTACCCTTCTTATATTAGTTCGGTTGTTTCGGCTGAAGGCCGTGTTCGTTTGCAGTTTCTTTGTTTCCCTCATAAAAAAAAAAAAAAAAGTATCTCTTATCAAAGACAAAAAATACACCGAAAAAAAAAAAAAAACCATACGGATGCTAATGGCTCTTCCTCATCTTTTGTTTCGGGAGCATATATTTCTTCTTCCGGAATGCCACCTAATAAAAACAATCAAGTAATAAAAACAAAAACGAAATTAGTAGCAACCAATATTATATATAAATATAACTAAATTTGAAAATAATTGCATACCTCGAAGAGGAGCCAATATCCAATTTTGCTAAGGCTTCTAGCGTGTTCGGATGCAATCTTCTACCATCTAGACTAAAAAATCTACCCCCAACACTAAAAGCGGACTCAAAAGCTACCATATACACGGGAATAGCCAAAATGTCTTTGGAAATCTTAGCCAAAATCATATATTTCCCTTTATTACTTTTCCACCATGACAAACTATCAAAGTCAGGAGAGTTAATTTCAACTTGATCATCCAAATACGTGTATGTTTGGTATGACTTTTGAAAGGATCAAAAACGCATAATGCTAGAAGCTATTTTGAAGTTTTTTTTTAGTTGTTTGGAAAAACTCAAAACAACTTTTTTAATATATGAATTGTCTCAATTATCCTTTAAAAAAACCATTTTATCTCCAAAAAGCCTTTTTTTTTTTTTTAGCTTTTTAAAAACATATGAATTGTCTCAACTGCCCTTTATAAATTTTAGATATTCCACCATAACTCTTTTATTATAAATACATTGTCAACACATTTTTGTAATTCACTCAATCAAAAGCTATTTCTAAAAATACATTGTCAACACCCTTTTTGTAATTTACACAACCAAAAACTTTTTTTGTTAGAAGCTCTACTCATTAGAAACTCTACTACAAAAAGATGTACTATAGAAGCTCTACTTGAAAAGTCATACCAAACACACTCTACACCTCTCTAACTCTGACTTGTTGATACTACTAACCGCTTGGCTTTTATACAACTCAAATTCTTCATCATCACCAAGAATGTCAAAAGAATAATCCAATAAATTATCATCTAATTGTTCAACTAAGCTGGATCTTAATTCATATTCTTTAATCAAATCTTTTCAAAGTTCAAGCACTATTTCTTGCTGACTAGATGTCTAGATGAACTAGAGCTGTAAATTTTACTAAAATGAAAATCAACACGCAACCATCACATCAGGAATATCACTTCAATACTTATCAAACTTGACAATCATACCTCTTGCTTAACAACACATTCAAAACTAGTAAACCATACTGTATTAACCATCGAAAACACATGAAATACTTGAACATCAGAATTAACACCACTGACATGTTCTAACATTTTAAATCATTTAATCTTGGCCAAAGCCCAAAACAAATGATTGTCTTTTAGTTGTACTTCAAATATATTTTACTAACATACAACATGTTTTTTTTTTTTTGAAATGATCTATTCATCTTATCCATCATTCGAACCCGACAACCCGTGACCTTGAATTTCTCAAGGGCCCAACTGACCATCAAGTCAGAGGATGGGTTCACATACAACATGTTATATCTGACCAAAACCACATAAAACTCGTATAAAATTTTATGAAATTGACCCAAAAATAAACATGATTAACCATGGCGATAAGTTAATAACACATCATTTTCATCAAACAACAGGCTCAATATATATAGTCAACACACACATCAAGAAATCGATCTATATCTAAAACGAACCCAATACAATCAAAACCAAATTTCCCACCACCAAAACTTGAAACAAAAATAATAAAACATCTTAGTAAGTGATCACCAAAAACTATATATATATATATAACAGACGGTAACATATTGATAAACATGTTCGTGAGTATTTTGAAAAGACAGTAAAATCAATTTATGTAATCTTCAAAACCCATCAAGGAATCAATACGAAAATAAAAAAATAAAAATAATAAAAATAAAAATAAAAAAAACCACAAAAAGAGAGTAGATGATCAATGCCATGTGTGGTTATTTAGAAGATTATTCTCAAGTGATCAGAGAGTGGGAAGAAGGAGAGCCCTGGTTCATAAGAAGTGAACCTTGCAAATAATATAGTGCTTGCTTTTGTCCCCTTCCGTTGATTAATATCGGGAATTCCTGATCTCTTGTAAAAGTTGAGAAATCACTGTAAAGCATCCGTACCTAATTAACCTAGGATTTTTTTTTTTACAAAACAAAATTAATGGCTGACATAAGGGTTGGCAAAAAATTTATATAATAATAATAATAATAATACTCTAGTTAATAGGTCCCGATTTGAAGAAAAAAAATTCAGTAAACATGACATATAACTAATGCAATCGAATTGTGATGCATATTTACCCTTTTTGGCGCCGGTTCAAAACAATTCTTGCTCCGGTTATAATCCCAAACTGGCCTAAACCTCCTAGAACTGCATAAAACAGATCAGAGTTTTTGTATGATGAGCAAGTCACCAGGGACGGAGCTAGAAATTGTTTCCAACGGAGTGTTATAAAATAATGAGTTATATCATGTATTTTAGAGGGTATATTAGAAATACTGTAATTTTTATATTAAGTTAAGACTAAATATGACTTATTAACTCTGTTGATGAATTATTATTTTTTAATTAAGTAAATTTTATCTTTTTTTTTTTTTTTTTTTAAATTTTACAATAATTTGAGGTTTGGGGAGAGAGCATGACTCAAAAATATAACCTCATAGTGTAAGTGTAAGAAGCAAACAACTTGACCAACCTTGTCTTGTCAAGTAAACCTACGAGGTTACGACCACATCCATAAGGCTAAAGTTCTATTTAATACCATTTCATGATTCATTAAGTAAGAAAACACCACTTCTCAAAAAAAAAAAAAAAGTAAGAAAACACCAAATCATATGCAACAATATATATATAATTATAAAATAAAAAGGATTGATTAATTAGATGATACAGAGGAAAACATTTACAAGAAATAAGTTAGAAAAAAGTAGATAGCAATAATAAAGATATGATATGATTCTCTTGCCAAAAAATGTGTACAAAACAACAGATATACTTTTGAATCTTTCCAACATTTCTACACATAAATGATGCAATAAAAAACCCACTGAGAGAATCGACAAAGAGAAGTGATGATTCACATTTCACAAACTTCTAGTCAAAAGCACCAGTAACTCAAACTCATCTTAATTTGGGAGGGTGGCTCCTAATAAATCCATGCATGGAAGGAAATTCATTTACTGGTTCCATATCTTTGTTATGTTACGTGTAATGAAGCAAATGTTGGTTTTGGTACCTTTAAAAAAACATATCGATTTTGATGAAAATATCGAAGGTCCATTAATTTTATGGAAATATTTGTGAAAATATCACTGGTATTAGTATATAATGGGGATATTAATGAATATGTTTTGTATCATACCCCAATAAAAAATATTACAGACATCATGTTTGTACCGTAATGTACTTGTATGAAATTATGCTGTGTCAGGCCGTGACTGGACCGACCCGATCCAATTTACAATATGTCTAGTACCTACATATGTAAATTTTATGTAATTATCAATAACTTCACTTCACGTGGTTCGTCTTAAGCCCAAATGGAAAATTTTTTGAGTTAGTTTTTCTTGAGACAAAATTTGAAAGGGAAATCTAATGAAGTAAGGAACACGTGTCGTTGATGTACTCTTACTCATAATTATCAATAGTACTTGTATATTACCGAAAAGAGTAGCATGTACTACGTTAAAATTTTCAGTGCACCCGCTGCACCAACCAGTTGTGTAGTGCACCGAGCCAATAAAAAGTTAACGTACGTTAATTTTTAATTTAAATATATTTTTATAAATTATTTTCTTTCTCTTATCACCATTTTTTAAATATTTATTAAAACAAATAGTAGTCACATGGCTTATTATCAGTGGTCCGGTGTACCAATCAGCAGTCAGAAAGTTTTTCTTATGTTTAATGATGAAATTGTAGGTTCGAGAGTCGAGACTCGTGCGTCTCACTTTCCCTTTCGTAAAAATTATAAACGATTTTTTTAAGGATTTATCAAATTTTTCGAATTAATCTAGTGAAGTAAGGAACATATTGCATATCATTAATATACTCGTACTCATCATAGATGATACTTATATTATCGAAACGATTACCACGATACATACATAAACATCAAGTAGCTATCTAGCTGTTGCCAATCCAAAGGCGAACGAGCTACTTGTAGCTAATTAACCACAATTTCTACTACTAATTAGTAATTAATTCCAACCGATCTCTTGTTCTCTACTACAATAACACACACTAGACACATTAGACACTACTACGTACAACTTACATACAATATTAATTAGCTATAGACATTGATATGACGGACACATTAACTGAGAAGACGATCTAGTAGTACCCACATTAGAAGTTGTCATCGTTCCAAAGCGACCCATAACCCTCAAAGTAACCCTGATAATAGCCAGTCCAATATGAGATAGCATCGCGGCCGGCGCCCTGATAGTCCGTCGCGTCACTGTCGTATCGACGAGGTTGTTGATCATCCTCAACCAGCTGCTGAAGCAATGGGTTTGTTGGCTCCGGGTGGTTGCGGCGGTGCTGTTGTTTGTCGTCGTCTATGATGACGACGGGTGTCGGCTGTACTGGCATGTAATCGTCAAGGAACGGAGTGTCCTTGACGTCGTGATCATGAATATCGTCGTCATCATGAGCAGCATTGTCCTCCGTTTCGATGGTGAACTGTGGACTGAGACTACTGTTGTGAGAATTCTCGCCGCAGCCCTCCGTCAACTTTTTAATCTCCTTGTCGGTCTCCGCCAGCTGTTGCTGGATCATTTTCTGTTTTTCACTCTCGGTTTCCTCGAGCTTCTCTCTCAGTCTCAACACCTGTAAAGAGAAGAAAGAAAAAGAAAAAAGGTTAGAGTGCATTTAAAAAAATAAAATAAAATAAAAATCAGTATTTTTTATTTCATTTTCAAAATCTAAAAGCGTATTTATAGCATATATCGAAAGCTGTTTTCTACAAATAGAAACCATAAAAACACGTTCGGTAGGTTAATGCTGTAATAACATTTATATGAACCATTTTTTAAGCGTCTAATGGTGTCTTACACGTGGGTGCAGGTCACACGTGCTGCTCCCTAAAGTGGGCCTTGTTTCAGGCCCAACAACATTTCTGTACGGAACTCTTTATGGATTAATTGAAAGTTTAAACATAATTGAAATTTTGCATTCAAATGAGGTGGCAGTATTCTGTTCTTTTCTTTTTAATTTTTGTCAATATTATTATTATTATTATTATAAAATCACCCAACAGCATGGCATGGCTTTCTTCGAGCCCAGAGCTCATGCACATTTAATTTTAAATATACTAGACACCTTGTTTACACTCAAGAGGCTTTGCTTCTCTTTATTCTAGTCATCACAATTAGTCTTAAATTACGGAGCTAGCCATGGAAGCACTCACTAATCACTATAACATCTATATGATCTATCTTTCACAAATAAAATACTAATTTTGCATGTTTAATTAGCAAGAAAGTCATGAAATGCATTTTTTTATTAAAAAACAACAAACTAATGTAATTTCTGTTTGGTTACAAAGAAACCGAAGGAAAATGACAGAAAGAGAGAGATGGGTACGTACCTCAGATTCCAGAGCACATTTTTGGATGACAGCACTGTCATGAGCTTTCTTGAGACACATGTATTCATCTTCAAGCTGCTTGTTCTTGTATCTAGCTCGTCTGTTTTGAAACCAAATTGCTACTTGTCGTGGATGGAGACCAAGCTCTACAGCGAGCTTGTCTTTCCTCTCAGTCTCCAACTTATGTTCATTCCCAAAATTCATCTCAAGCAGAGTCACTTGCTCTTCTGTTAGCTTCCTCTTCTTCGCACCGAGCAATCGAGTCTCTCCTCCTTTGCTGTTCCTCCGGCGTCTGCGTTGTGGCTTATTTGCCTCACCTGAATACATATACAAAAAATGAATCAAAAACCTTTTCTTTTAATTAACTCAAACCATATATTGACGTATACAAAACTTGTAATTTGTGCTTGTATAGTTGTATATATATATATATATATATATATGATATGATATACTAACCTGGTTGTAGAATAGTTTGCGATAATATTACTCCTGGAGGGTAGAATTTGGAGAGAAGAACCATATTATCTTCGCTGTTTTGACTGATGAAAGGTGTAGTCAT
The DNA here is from genome assembly GCA_008009225.1 of Acer yangbiense. NCBI lineage: Eukaryota > Viridiplantae > Streptophyta > Magnoliopsida > Sapindales > Sapindaceae > Acer > Acer yangbiense. The sequence goes on along the minus strand of CM017766.1, from coordinate 4,006,546 downwards.
AGTTTTTTCTCTGATCACTCTCTAATCTTTCTCTATATATCAATTTTAGTTAAAATTTTTAGTTGTGAGAAGTGGGAGGAGACTTGTTTATATATAGTGTGGTGGTGGTGATGTTCAACTATATATGACTTGTTAAGATAGGGTTGAAATTTTGGTATAAGTTTTTAATGTAAATTACGACTATGCCATCCTGAATTGCAATCATAGTGCGTGACAAAAAGTATATGTCCTATCCAATGCCTCTCAAGTTTTTGATTAAACCAAAGACATGAGTCATCATGACCATTTACAATATTTTGGTATGGAATCTTGATATGTACGTGTCGATCCTATATTGTATCCTTTGTTGATATAGGTTTTTCACTTGAGAGCATATGATCATGTGATTGATATATAGTTAATAAGAAATAGAAATACAAGAAGAAAATTATCTACATTAATTAATATATTGCAAGATCTTTCAAAATCCATCTCAATAGTATAAGATCTCAATTCTTATATTTATACATGATAACTTATTTGAATTTAATATTATTAAACTGGTCTGGTTAAAATTTAATCTCAAAGCACACGTTAAACGATTATGTAATGTTACAAATAACTATATAACGTTGTATAGTCGTTGAATGTGATCTCTAAAATGTAGTATAGGAATATATATATATATATATATATATATATATATATATATATATATATATATATATATGACACTATTCAAGCAAAGAAAATGAACTTTAATTTTGAATAATTAAATTAATTAAGCCCATTTAAGTCCTTGTCTAATTAACTTTACCATCCACATGAATCTCATTTTGCTTATCCACAATTTCACACTAGTAGATAGGGATGTAGGTTAGGTGTGATTAGCTAGCTAGGCTTTCCTAATTAAGTATTTAAGTGAATATGGGAAAAGAGGAGGGCTATTGTTCATTTGTTTATGGGTGTGAAGTGTGAACTATGAAAACGAGGACACTAAACAATTTGTTAATTAAATTATGAATGTGTTTGGGATCCCAAATCTGACCACCTCGAAGTTAATAAACAATCTAGTACGGTTGGCCTCTGGATTTGAACATCTAAGTCACTTTTGTTGTCCAATTAGGTGGTATTCTTCAATTTTATGTCTTCCAAAGCCAAGCCGATGATGATCTCTTTAAATCAGCTCGGTTTAGCCTCTAATTCATTATTATTATTTTTTAATTAAATCCTATGTTTTTTTTTTCTTTTGGCTCATGAAAACGTGGCTCGAGATGGTGAAAACTTTAAAAAATAAAATTTCCACAAGTCTGTCTTTGTTTATCAGATCACTTGCTTGAATATATACTTAATTAAATGAAAATATATTTATATATTAGTTAGTAGTTACAGTGATTTGTGGATTAGAAGAGATGTCGTCACTGTATACGTCATGTTAATTGCTCATAAATTCCTTTTTTTTTTTTTTTTTTTTTTTTGAAGTATCATAAATTCCTTTTTGGGATATATTAGTTAATGCTAATTGCATGCCATGTTATCATACAAATCGGGTTGATTTGAATTGTTTTATAAAATTGATTTTGTCTTTTTTTAAATCGGAGTCTAATTTTTTTTAAATGATAACATAGAAATTCCTCTTATACGAAAACCTAAAAGATTTTTTTTTTTTTTTGTTTTATTTATTTTTAATTAAAATTTATTACAATGGAGTAGATCTTTAATCTATATATACAGACCAAACTCCAAAGTATTGTATTTCATTTTAATAGAATTTGTTGCAGTTTTTTTTAAAAAGAAGGGTGTGCCTAAAAATAGGAAGGGACAAAATTCGAATAAATATATCTGACCTTTATTCCAATTCTTTTAGAAATTGGCTGTGAGAAACTGATGTCATTGCTCGTATAACATAGTGTTGAAGTGATCATCTCTATGATCTATGATCTATGAACTTCAAAAAATGAAAAATTCAAGAATATTATTGCAACATATAATGTTGATCGAGATGATTGAAGAGAAGAGAATGGAGATATCACGTGGCTTGTACCTTGATCAACTATCACAAAAAATGTAAAGTAAATAAAAGAAGGCAGTGAATGGCTTTGTCGGTACTTGGAAACTTTTCAACTTCTCAATGGATTTGAAGTCTTCTTCAACCAATGGGAGATGCCGAGATGGTCAAGACTCATGAGTAAAAAACAGTTAAATGGAGTACTTTGAGCAAACTTTGAGGCGGGGAGATAAATAAGAGTTTAATTTATTTTTTTCTGCGTGCTACTAGATTCTCTCCTGGTCCGGTTTTTCGCTGATATAGTTTTTAAGGGTACTTGAGTTTGAATGAAACGTTAGTCTGAATTAATAAGAAAAAAGTGAACAAATTTTTGATTATGTAAAGTCTTTTATGTTGAAGTGTCACTATAAATTATGAAAATGGTAGAAAAAAAATCACATCATGAGAGAATCCGAACTTAATTTGAAATATGATTGATTGATACCTCAAACTAATAGAAACCAGTAAAGAGTTAGGCCAAAAGCCACATAAACCAAATCGGGTTACTAGTGGGTTAAAGTATAAAGGTTTGATTCATCCCCATCATGCTCTATAGAGAAAAAAAAATTTACCAGATAACCAATACAACCACGTGGCACGATCATATGGCATCAAAGATCTATAATTTTGCTCTAGGATGATCGCAAAAGGAATCAAAATGGACCCTATAAGATTCTATTGGTACTCTTTATAAATCTTTACGGTGTGTCTTCAATAATTTTGCTTACATGTTTTAACAGTACTATTTTGCCACTTTTCATTTTACACCTTTACAGTTTTACTTTTACAGTTGAATGAGGAATTAATGTTTTGCAATCAAACCATCATGCAGAATAAATTGGAGATGAAGATGTTCTTTTAGATAAATTTCGTCAATATTATGAGCTTACGATATATATAAACTCTATTAAAATAAAAATTCATAGTTGTAGACCATCTAATTAATGTTTATACTTTATATATATATATGGATCAAAATAAATTCAACATTGAATTATTCACATTTCCTGAAGAAACAAATAAAACAAGTGAAAAAAGTATTATTTAACGTACATAATATGATACTAAACAGTGGGTTGAGACTTTATCAAGAATTGACGATATGGAATACTGTGTATATTTTTACTCACACTACATAATAGACGGATCGAGATCTTCCCACACATGCTATTAATTAAATATGTATCATAGTGGAAATTTAAACTCATTATCACAAATGGAAATCAAAATGCACACTATTATATACGAGGAGTGTCACTCTCTCAATCCATTCTCTCTCTTTATAATGTGACATGTGGACAACATTTATTTTTTTACATCAAATTTAAAGCCATTATAAATGCCTAGCATTTTCTATTTATTTACAAATCAAACCAACAACTAATTTTCTAAACTACCCATTATTTTTTTTTTTACCAAATTGTCATTTAATATTGTATCAAGTTTTTTTTTTTTTTTTTTTAAATAAACTTTTTTTTTTCTACTGTTCCCAAATTATCAATCCCGGTCAACAAGACAACAACCATTGAACTTTTTTTTTTTTTTTTTTGAATTTCACTCCAACTCTCATCATTTTCAAACATAAATTGTCTTCCACGTACAATTGTTACATATAATTTTTTAATAGCTTTTTTATTAAATAATTTTATTGTGTTGTATTAAATTTCTATTTTGAACTTTTTTTTTTTTCCTTATATCATTATGTAGATGAAGAACTAAATACTTTTGATATTTTCTTTATAAAAAACTGCCTTTGTTATTATTATATATTTCTTTTTTGTAAAAAAAAAAAATATGATATTAGATGGCAATTTGGTAAATAAATAAAGGGTAATTTAAGAAGTTATTGATTGATTTGATTTGTAAATAAATAGAAAAAGCAAGCCATTTATAATGGCTCCAAATTTGATACAGAGAAGTAAATGTTGTCTACATGTCAAATTATAAAGAGAAAGTAAGTTGAGGATGTGGGTTGGGAGAGTAATTCTAACGATATGAGCAAAATTGATGTTGCATTTAAGCATATGGAATGGAATATAAAACTTTATTTTTAATATATTCACTCCTGTTAAAGAGGGACTATAGAAAAACTTAATTAATTCTAGGGCATATGTGTGTGTGTATATATATATATATATATATATGCATTTCTTTAATATATTCTTAGTTAGAGGCTTAGAGCTGGGACTAATATGGCTCAAACTAAAGTGGAGCTAAAAGTCAAGTGATCAGTTTGAGCTAATCAGCTCGCACAAAGAGATCAGTGAGAGAGACAAGCAGCTTACATGCCAAGGAAATGCACATGGAGGCACAACCAAGACGTTCATGCGTGTCACAGTTCCCATTACTCCACTTCTAGGACCACCCCTCCACGTGTAGACCCTTCATACATGTCTCCATTTCCCAGATCTGCTCACCAATCACAGCACTACTGTAGCTTCACTACTACTACAACTACTTCTATTTTACTTCCCATTGGAGCCGCCACCATATTTAACCTCTCACATTTACCATATCTTCGTTTAACTACTCTATAATTTAACTTTTTTTTTTTTTTTTTGTTACCTGAATTGTATGAACATGAATCATTCAATGATTCCACCAAGTTTTACATAAATATAGTAAAAGAAGATAAACTATAAGTGTAGTCCATTTACTTTTTCTTATCTTCTTGAATGCATATGTGCTTGTGAATATGCATTATATAAGTAGTGTTCGTTGTTGATCAATTCATTTCATGGAGTCATGACCACTCACACCATTCAATATCTCACCATTCATTATCATCACTCATCGGTTCCTGAATTGGTTAGAAGATTAAAAAGCTGCAGTAGTTGAACTCTTACTCCAAATAAGTAAACCCTATCCTGACACGTGGAAGTCTATTGGGGGGCACACCAGTATGGCTCTAGCTAGAGAGTAGAGGAGGAGTCAATGATGGATATGTTTGAAGAGAGACTACTGATGGGGAGGTTGTGGTTACCAATGACAACAAGAAAAGCATTGATTGGGTTCGAAACCAGTGACCGTTTGAAGAATTCATCAAAATTATAATGTTTTTGCCGTTAGAGTGAATTTTTTTTGATATTGCCCAATAGAGAAGAGACGTCTACCCCCATAACTTTCTCCATTGGCAAAAGGTTATATATATAAATGGTGTTGTCTTGAATTTCGAGTAATTTCTAATTCAATCAAGTTGGTGTTTAGTTATTTTTAAGTTAAAATAAAAATTAGACAAAAAAAGGTAAGCCCCTTGAAGCTTCTTTGGTTTACTTTGGGTTAAAACTTGTATTAAAGTAAAGACAAAGGTGGTAAGAAATGGATAAGGATGAGAGACATAGACAAAATTTTAGAGAGAGAGAAGGAGAGAGAGAGAGAGAGCTAAGCTGGCAAGTTATATATATATATGTTAATTGTGTTCCACTTTTGTGTGTGTTATTTGATTAATGAAGAAACAGTACACTAAAGCAAGCAGGTTTGAAGAAGATGATGCGCATGGCGTGGTAGGGATTCCTTTGATAGTGCTTTTGAGTTGTTTTATGACTTCAATACAAACCAAATTTTTAATTTGACTTAAAATATTAAACACTAATTAATTAAAACACTTAAACTATCAAGTGGTTATGTTTATCCCGACACATGTAGCCCTTGTTTCCCAATTCCCATCTTCAAAAACTCTCCATTATATGCTAATTAAGCTTAACAGCTATTGGCAACCGGAGGTTTCTCATCTTTTCATTTGATTAGCTAATAATCTAAACTTAATTGTTTATATAACCAATTCAATTAAATAATCATATTAATTTGGATCTTCTTTATATATAATTTCATTTGCCCACAAAAATCATTACTACAACAACAACAGCTAGCACTATCAATTTCATTAACTTTTTAAGAGAATATACGTACAATAGTGGTCCGTCACTGGTCCCTCTAAACCACAATTTACTTGTAAAATTTCTATATGCCATTATCAAAAAATTTAACATAATACATGTGATCAAAGTACACTTCAGTTTTATTACCCTTTTTTTCTTTGTCATTTACTTCTTTTTAATCAATAATTTTTTTCAATCTCAATAATTTTATGTTCATGTGTCCTGTTCTCTCTTTTATCTTGTTTTCATACAAATGCAAGTTACTATAGAGAACCTAATTATCAAGTTCTCGTTTTTGTGTCTATATAGACTTAAAAAAAAGCCGCATGGATAGGGATTTGTGTGCCTCTAGATTGTGAGTGCTGTTTAATCAATGAACATCCAAAATTAGCATATTTTATTCTTGGAGTCAAATTTGTTTGTGTCGTATATGACACATACAGTATTCTTCCATGTTTCCCTCTCACCATGCTAAGACCCTCTCAAGGTCTCTGACTCTAGCTCTGTCCTTTAATTGGGTGCCAATATCACTAAACATCAAGCTTCTTGAATATTGATTAACCCTAGTAGAACCTTTTTTTTTTTTTTTTTTGATGAATAACCCTAGAAGAACCTTTATTTTAATCAATCATTAATTTAACTTATATTTCAAGAAACACCTTGAATTACGCCATAATTTGGGGGCATTTTCTAGGTGAGTTTATGACTTAACTGTAGATAGCACACAATCTCTGAAATCAAGTTGTTAATTAATTATATACGTATTCTAACTAATATGATCCCTTTGTCATGACTCATGGTTAAATTAAAATAGTGCTTGTGATTGATTTCCAAGAAACCGGAGAAAAAAAAAAAAACCCATCAACATCAACCTAACCCGGGTCATATTCTCTCTATTGGTGAAAAAGATGTTAGTCAAATACTTAATTAAATAGAAAACTTTAAAAGATAGAGAGAGAGAGAGCTATGCCTAATTAGCTGCTTTAATCTTTTCTATTGGAAGACAAACCCTCATATAAGCTAGTCACTTTATTTAAAGCTATATATAAAGTCCGCAACACAACACAACACTTACAAAATTTACAATAAAGAAGGATTATTAATTATTCTCTCCCCCCATAAAAGCAAGAAATCTCGCCAACAACTCAATTTACATCTTTAATTGTTTGATTAAACAATAATTAAAGATTCTATAGCTAATCAAAAATCTTAACCATTACCATTAATTTATAATTAAACACAAAAACAAATACTAAACGTGTATGGTCGACAAGTGAGTATATGTGGCTAACCATGCTCCTTACAATTCACCTCCATATATACTTTCTTGTTAGTACTCCACACTAATCTTTTTTAACAGATTCCACATGCTGTCTCTTATTTCTTCCTCCATCTTCTATAACATTTCTCTGTATAGCTTTATTAGCACATGCACACCACCTTCTCACTGGTTCTTTATTTATTTTTTAATTTAATTTTTTCAAGGTCTTGTTACATTTAATTTGGTGGTCGATCTTGATCAGTGACGTGTTAGAATTTAGGTGCCGCAACGTGTCGGCATATTTAGGTACGGATATATCCTTGCAAGCTTTTAAGGGTGTATATATAGTTTAAGTCTAGATTGATCATGATCTCTCAGGTGTCTAAGATCCAAAAACATTGGTGTATGTATATATATGACCATGTTCAAGGATTGGTGGTCCATGCATGAAAAATTATATTAAAAAATGACAATCTCTGGGGTTCAGGATGCATATATGTATTTTTTTTCCAGTTAATTTCTTTATAGTTGTCTTTTTTTTACAAGCATTTTCAATGTAAAGATTTACCACACCGCTATTTTTATTTCAAAATCATGCATATATATATTTATTTATAAACAAACATATGTCAAACAAGAAGATTATTTTTACCACTCTTCAGTTTTCGGCATCAGATCAATCAAACTACGTAACATTTAGAGCTCATGCATGTTTTATAAAATCCAGATCAAACAACGTTAAGTGAGAGTTTGCTAAAATTTCCAAATACTATTTACTCTGATCATTCCTTGAGGAATCACGTAAATAAATCATGCATAACCGGCCCTTTTATTATATGAAAAAAAAAAAGAAAAAAAAAAACCGTACAATCATGATTATGTCTTACAATAATAAATATAATTCTTCATTAACTTTTTATATTTAAATTAAAGTGCCTTTTACATAAGACTCCTGGAAATTAATTAAACAGTCACTCATCAATCATCATATATAATGGTGTTGGTAGTTGGGGGTACTTGGTAGGGAGTGCAGGTTGCTTTTCAGCCTAATTAATCATTACCATTAGAATTAATTTCAGATTAATTTGGGCCTATCAGGCCCATTCAAGTGTTCAGAGTTAACTCCAACCCTTGATGAGCTTCAATATTGATGAGCTTTCGCATGCAAAACACTTGTATCCGTACACTACAAATTGAGTTAACTCCATACTCGAACTGCCCAACCCAAGTTTAGAAAATTCTTATTTCACTGGTAGGTTGGCCCAGTCCGATGAATTTGATTGAAAGTGAACCTAACCTATCAAGTATACCTAACAGCTACGTACAATGGATCAGACTTTTCAAGGTTTTCAACTAATTTTGGATTCAAACCTACGGTTCATGCTACTATACATGTTTTTTTTTTATAGTTACCACTTACCGAGATTGTTATTTTTCTTATATACCATTTCGGGCTTACGGCATTACCACGTTCAGTACATTGACTCGAAATTAGATATTGTTGGATTGAATAGACGTCATCTAACTCCAAAACATATTGAGCGATTCTAACTAGGGGTGGGCGCGGTTCATCGAACCGAACCGAATCGACCCGAACCGAGTCAAAATATGGTGTTCGGTTCGGTTCACCTGATCGGTTCGGTTCAATTCGGTTCGAACCGAATGAACCGCATATAAGATGGGTCAGTTTCGGTTTTGGGCCTTCCAAAACCGAACCGACCCGATGAACCGAAGTATAAAAAGAAAAAAAAAACCCTAGTTTCGTTTCTGACTTCTCAGCCTTCTCTCATCTCTCATCTCTCATCTACTCATCTCTATTTTCTCATCTTCCGCCGACCGTTGCAGACCCCATCTCTCATCTCTCTTCCACCAGATCTCTCTGTCTTCTACCTTTCTTGCCTTCTCAGTTCTCATACTCAGTCTCAGTCACTCGACTCACTCCAGTGGAGGCTTCTCGACTCACTCTAGTGGAGGCTTCTCGACTCACTCGACTCGACGGCTGTCTGAGACTTGTCACTCGACTCACTCGACTTGTCTCTTTCGTGGATCTGCTTGCACTCGTCAACCTTCAAGACTGGTTTGCTTCTTCTTCTTGATTTATTTATTCTTCTTCTTGATTTATTTCTTCAAGCATGATTTTATTTCTTCTTCTTTCTGCTGATGCCGAATCTCCATCTGTTGCTTTTCTTATTCTAGTTTGCTTTTCATTTTATTTCTGCATATGTAACTAATAAGTAATATTTGTTTCTAATTTGTGTAAAAAAATGATAAATTGAAATGGGGTTGTTGTAAATTGATACTTACTGTATCTAATTTGTGTTGTAAGACATGGAAGCTATTTTATACTTCTTTATTGATTTTTTTTGCTTTATTAGTTTATCAATGCCTTGCTCTGTTTCGGGTGCCTTTGGTTCTGCACTTCTGCTTGCAGGTGGGTTGTGCTTGTTTTGCTTGTGTCATTGTGTGCCTCGTTTTGTTTTGTGCAAGTGTTGACTGGTGGTTGTTTTTTCTCTATTGGGTCTGTGCTGTTTTGTTGGGTCTGTGCAAGTGGAGTTTTTTCTGGGTTGGTACTTGGTAATGTACTAATGTTATCTGCAAGTTATAGTATATATATATATTCAAGCCAAGTAGAGATACTGTTATCTACAAACTGCAATAGTAATTGCTGCAACTCATTGCTGCCTCTTTTTTTAATTGATGGGCTAGCAATTATAGCAGTGGCTTTAAGATTAATGGGTTGATTACTTGATTTTATGATTCTCTGCTCCTATACTCCATTGGTTAAACAAACATGATTATATAATCTTTGAGAAGAAACATGAGGATTGAGAAGAAATGAAAGTAAGAATTTAATTTGGTATTTGCTTGTTTAGTTTTGTATTTTCTCTATTTATAATTATGTGTTTTAATTTATTTTCCTTTTGTATAGGTGAAGATTTGAAGTGGAAGAAAGACATGATTTGAAGTTTAATTTTATTATGGATTAAATTGTATGTTGGATTATTTATGTGTGAATGTGTGATCTTATTTTATTTTGGACTGTATTTTGGATTGCATTTTGCCATTTTGGACTACATTTTGGACTGTATTTTGGACTACATTTTCGACTTCTATCATTGTGTAATTGAATTTCATAGAATGGTGGTAGCAATTGAGTAGGACAGCAGGTTAGCAGGTATATAATGGTGAATTGGTGATTGATTTGGATTAAATTTGATTAATATGTTCTATTTAGTTGTGTTTTGAATGCAAGGGATTTAAAAAAAAAAACAGCCCAAAATCAATTGTCCAAATGTCCAAATACAAACTAGCTGTTAGAGGATTAAAAAAATGAAAAACTATATTAAAAAAACCTCAAAGCCCAATAGGCCCAAAACCGAATTGAACCGAACCAAACCGAACCGAGATAAAGGTGTTCGGTTCAATTCGGTTTCAAGGTCTAATACGGTTTAAACCGATTCAAGTTTTTAAAAACCGAAAATATAACGGTTCAATATGGTTTTGGCCAAAACCGAACCGAACCGCGCCCACCCCTAATTCTAACTATACTCATTCTATATTTCTATACAACATAGTAGTTAAATCTCAAATTTCACATTGCATTATAAAATATAATAATAATAATAATAATAATCGATAAGATGAGGTTGACCCGGTAGTAAATCCTTTCACACCCTACCATAAAGTTGTGAATTCGAGTCTCTCACCTCTCCCTCATAAAATCCCATATTACTGAAATATTTTAAAAAACAATAATAATAAAAATCAATGCAGGGTTAAAAAAAAATTTGTCACTATTTGGGGCGCTTTTTGTAAGACATGCACCACATTACTGATTTAAGTTTTAAATGAACCTATTTAGGTGACCAGATAAAAATACCTCTTTTTGTCACTTTGTGTCTTTTTCAAACGTTGGGAGAAAACCTTTTTGAACTTTTTTCGAGCCTTTTATAACAGTCCCCGAACTTTTTAAAATGTTACCCAAGCATTTTCAAGGAAAATTCATAGGTTAATCGGTTTAGAATCTCTGAGCCTTTTTACACTCGATCTGAGCATTTTTGTGCGTTTTCGAGCCTTTTAATGAAGTGTTCGAGCCTTTTCATATACTGCCCGTGCCTTTTCATACACTTCCCGAGCCTTTTAATGAAATGTTTGAGCATTTTCATTTGTTCTCCGATCATTTTCATTTGTTCTCCGAGTCTTTTCAATTAGATTCAAAATTCACACAACCATCTTAAGGTTTACAAAAGGCTTAGAGAGTGTTTCAAAAGGCTCGGAAAAAGCATTAAAAGGCTCGAAAACCCAGATCTTCATCGTCTCCTACACAAATTTTCATAAATTAAAACCCACACCATACCCACAACCATACCCTCAAATGCGTCCGCGTAGCGCCACAAAACTAATTATCCAATGAAGATGCATTGATAATGTTATGATGTTTAACCTCCATTGGAGGTCTGTTATAGAGGAACATGAAAGAATAAAATCTCATAAAACTTCAAAGTAAGAAAGATAATGTGTAAAGTAAGGGCATTTTTGTCCGTTCACCATAATAGGTGCCTTTTAAACTTAAGTTATTAAAGTTATGACTTTCTTACAAAAACCGGTCAAAAATGTGCATTTCCCACCATTTTCCACTTATGAATCATGGTTAAAACCTCGAAGAGTTTTTCACATATTATAAAATAGGAATTAAATTTTTTTTTTTGGGTTATCACCTGTCAAGTTAAGGATCTATTGGAACGTGACAAAATCAAATACTACAAACACGATTCACTCTCACGATACAGAATATGAATCTTTTCACACGTATTGATAATTATATAAGGTGAAACTTGAATCCCCAAAGGGGAGATGCACATGGTTCAATCAAAGGTAAATGTAAATTTAAAATTAAACTTGCTATGAAACAATATTTTAAAGGGTAAATTACACTCACACCCTTGAGGTTTGAGGCAAAGATACTTAGATAGAAAAGTTTAGTTATTCTACACTCACACCCCTATTTGACCATGGTAAGGTCCAAAATACCCTTGGGTGTTAGTGTAAAAAAACTTTTATCTTTTATTATTATACTAGGGCATTTTCGACAATACAGGGGTGTTATTGTAGAATAACTAAACTTTTCCATCTAAGTGTCTTTGTGTGAGTGTAATTTTCTGAGTAGACAAAAACGACACCGTTTAGAGCAGGCACACGTGTGATGTTATGAGCTTCCAGAAACCTGTAAGGATCAGAGTCCTAGTTGGAATCATTCGAATCTTCTATTTACACAGCAAAGGATCCATAAAGTCCAAACCTCAAAAATCAAAATCAAAATCTCTCTTTTTATTTTTTTTGAAAAAAAATAAAATAAAAACATTTTCACTTCACATTCACCAACAACAACAATTGCTTCCATTTCTCCAAACACCACCCAATCCTCCCCCTCCTCCTCCTATTCCTCGGTTGGATTGATCGCTATCCTCATTTAAGAATTACCTAATTCTTGATGGGGAAAGGCGGAGGCTGCGTCCCAAGCAAGAAAAAACAACTTCACTCCACCGCCGCAAATTCCCGACACCGCGACTCCAATGCTCCCGCTCCGATCCCCGTCACTGAACAATCCTCCGAAATTCAAGCCAACGACACCGCAACGACAGCGACAGCGACGGCGACGGCGACGGTATCTCAGCTCGAAGTCGCGAAATTGAAGGTGTTTATAGTGTTTTATTCGATGTACGGTCACGTGGAGGGGCTGGCGAGGAGGATCAAGAGAGGCGTTGACAGCGTGGACGGCGTGGAAGGAGTTTTGTTCCGGGTGCCGGAGACGCTGGACAAGGAGGCGTTGGATCACATGAAAGTGGCCCCGAGAGATGAGAGGATTCCCGAGATTTCGGCTGCCGAATTGGTGGAGGCCGACGGTGTTTTGTTCGGGTTCCCGACGAGGTACGGGTGCATGGCCGCACAAATGAAGGCGTTTTTCGACTCAACCGGCCAGCTGTGGAGGAACCGGGAACTTGTGGGAAAACCGGCCGGTTTTTTTGTCAGTACTGGTACTCAAGGAGGCGGCCAAGAAACCACTGCGTAAGTCTAGCTCCCTTATTATTATTATTGTTATTAATGAAGAAATTTAGTAGTTTGTTGGTTGAATTCTAATAGCAGATTTTTAGAAGGAAGAAGAACAGTTTAGATAGTCTTATTGTTAATCAATTATACAAATGTAATGTTAGGAAGCTCAAAATTTTAAGATAAGTGGTATGATTTATATGTAGGATTTTGTAAGTTTGCGGCACATAAGAGTAGAAAATGGAAATTAGAAACCTGGTTTGTAATTTGGAAGGGAGGTGACTTTGAAGTTTAAAAGATTAGCTTGTCGATACTCTGGCGATAGAAACATGAGTTTGAATTGTTAGTGGTGTCTGATGTGTAATGAAGAAGAGATTTCGCTTGTTATTGACAGTGGCAGGGAGTATAACTAAATTTAGTGGTAAGGTTTCCAGTGACTCAGTGAGTGCTGTAAGTAAAAAAAAAATTTAAGAAGTTGATTTGTTGGAATTAGATGTCTTGCACCTTAGATGCATCTGGTAGTTAGCCAGAATCGATAATTTGTTGTGGTAAATTATTTGTAGGATGTGACAGCAATGATAATCAAGGAAAATATAATTTGTAATTATTACAAGTTTACAACATTCATTTATAAAGTAAATGTTGTTGTGATGTCTAGTCTTGTCTTAATTTGAACATTTGTTCTACAGTATTATTGCTATTTATTTTGAATCTTCAAAGACATTCAACACTGATATCCAAATGTTAAGACATGTATGTCTTAAACTCTCAATGTGTGCTCCTGGAAGAATGATGATAGTGAAAAGTTCATGGATCAGAGCACTAAGAAAAAATGAGAGAAATAAAGCAACGTCTGGTGTGTGGTACAGAAAAATAAACCAAGTGTGTACTATGCAATTCGTGGTCTTGAACCAGGAATTGCTTCAGCACTAGAGAGAAATGAGAGAACTAATACAATCTCTGGCATATTTATCTGCTGAAGATTTATTTCATCCATAATATCCAATAATGCAAAGAATACCAAACTTAGAGATTGTTCATTCATTTTCCAGTTTACCCTTCCATGCTTTAACAACAAGACAAGGACAGGCTAACTATTGTGTTGGATTGTTGGAGATATCCCCGATGAACACAAGTTTGAAATAATTGCTTTGACAACAGTTTTGGAGATCATTTGCAATTTCAGATGAAATTTTGGCAGTCAACTAAATTTGATGCCTTTCCACTGCTAATATATGTTTAGATATAAAATGGGCACCTGGAGGATATACCTTTGACAAGATAACCATTGATGAAATAGTATCTGATGGTACTGGACAGAGTGTGAACACAGAATTGGAACTGTGGTTATTTGAGTGAGATGTGTACTTTCTGCACTGTGTCCATGGGATGCAGAAAGGTGGTCTTGAGTCTCGGATAATCTCGTTATTATGTTTTCCATCTAAACTATCTTTTCATTAACTTGTTCATTCCATGTTTTAATATTAGCAAAGACTGAGGTTGATCTGCAAGAACTTTAATTTGAAGATGTTGGGGAGTATTTGGTTCTTTCTCTAATTCTAATGTTCTTTAGTTAGTGAGTTGCAGATGGTTTGTCCCAATTATTTCTGGTCTTGCATGAAGAATGGTTGAAACTTGATAGTGTTCTCTGTTTTAAACATGTTAAGAATCCGCTAATAAAATTCATATTCAAGTAACCAAAAATGAAGTATTCAATGGGGGTTTTCTGTCCAATTTGCATTTACAGACTTCTATGGTAACCAAATATCAGGATGATAATTTTATGGAATATATGTTTGTCCATTATCAGAATCAACCTAAATCAGTTTGTCTTGGTGCATGTTCCCTGCACTGGAATTATGGTATATGTATATACTTACACGTTTTGCTTTTGATTCTTATTTCCGATCATTTTCTTCAAAAATGCAAGTAATTTTAAAGATATATGTCAAGAAGTGCTTTTTTATACATATCATCAACAAAAAATGTTTGTGTCTGTGCATATGAAGTGCATGTATACTGTCAAATACAATAATAATACTTTACGTATTTGGTTTTACATTCAATCCATAATTCTTTCAAGTTACAGGGAATGCAAATTAGTTTCAATTTGTATGATTGGGTCGTGCATCTCTTGTGATTATGGATTAATTTATTTCTCAAGCAAAAGATAGATATTGACTCTGTTCATTTGAATCTGTTTGGTTCAGTTGGACCGCAATCACCCAGTTGGCGCACCATGGAATGCTATTTGTTCCTATTGGGTACACTTTTGGAGCTGGTATGTTCAAGATGGACTCCATTCGAGGAGGTTCTCCATATGGTGCTGGGGTTTTTGCTGGCGATGGCACGAGAGAGCCAAGTGAAACGGAGCTGGCACTTGCCGAACATCAGGGCAAGTATATGGCTGCGGTAGTCAAAAGGCTTTGCCAGGCTTGATCTTATGTTCCCATTCTTTAAACCGTGTCTTGTTTTTATTTTTCGATTCAAGTGTGTTTCTGCTGTGGTCGAATTCAGCATTTTGCCTCTTGCCGTTGCTGCTGTCTAATTTGTTGTCCGTACATTCTCTTTCCATTTTTTTGTTCATCGATTTGTGTTCTTTTTAGAAAGATGTAAATGGTTTGAAATCCTTCTGCTTGATTGCCTCAAATAAGTTTTGTGAATCTTTTGGGAGTCTTTTGTATATTTTATTTTCGTTACATGTAATTCAATAGGGTTTTATGTAATAAATTTCCTTTCCTTTTCTACTTCAAGCCACTAATTATTCATTTTTCTTTCTCTGTATCATCTCTTTGTTAGCTGAATCATTATTTATTTATCTGGCGACAACAATATTCCCTGTTAATAGGAGCAAATAATTGGATTTAATTGTATTGTCAAATAATTTAACTATAATTTATATTGATGGACATTATTTAACTCTCACTAGGAGACAGACATTCCAATTATGATGTCGAAATATATGTCCAATTATGATGACGAAATATGCTAATATAGTAATATTGTATTGCGAGTCTAGCAAGCAATGATTCGAGTGGTGAACCATTTGTTTTTCATGCCAATTAATCGATCCACCAAAACCTATAATTATATAAATCACAACCTCTAAAATGCACATCAGCTATTAGCACAATAGCACATGTATTAGATAGATGCAAAGATATCTTTGTGGGAGTAGATATGGCCTATGGGTGCCAATATTGACACTCGTAAATATGATAAACACACCCATATTTTAATAAAAAATTTAATTACAAAAATATCTCAATAAGAATTTACTAATAAGGACAAATTAGTTTAATTAAAAATAAACCAAATACTATGTACACCCATTAATTACACCCATATCTTCAACTATATCACTTTATTAAAATAAAAATAAAAATCTAAACCCTAATTCTATTTAAAGTATCAAAATTTTAGTTTTTGTAGAAGAGAAATCAAACTTAAATTATTATTTTTACTTGAAAACTGAATTTTGGGTGTTCTTTTTGGATTCGACAGTTGTTTGAGTCTTGTATGCAGAATGGTTTGTATGAGTCAGGCAAGCACCTTTTTGAGACCTATGTCAATTCGGCTGGTAAAGTGGATCTTGTACTTTATACATCAACTCTTGCTCATCTTGTGAGATGCCAGGATGAGATGAATGAAAAGCAATTGATGTCTATCCTTAGTGCTACGAAACATAAAGCTCATGCTTTTATCAAGAGATTTGAAGAATTATAGAATAATCTATTTCTGTGTAAAATAGACAGTACAAGAACCTAAGCTAGGGAGGAGCTTTTATACTAATGAATAAAGAATTTTCTATTTTGTATTTACAATTACAATTATTTACTCATCTTCCATGTCATTCTTTTGACTTGTTGACTGACCAATAGCTTCAATACTCCCCCTCAAACCAACAGTAGCTCTTGAAGCTACTTTGAGTTTGCCATTTAATCTTTCGAAATGAGACAAGGATAAGGCCTTGGTTAGAATATCAGTTGTTTGGTCTAAAGCTGGAACATGTTGCACTGAAACCTGTTTTGCTTCAACCTTTTCCCTGACAAAATACAAATCAAGTTCTATATGCTTTGCCTTTGAATGTAAAACTGGATTTGCTGCTAAATTAACAGTGCTGAGATTATCACTGGTGTTCTTGTTATTGAGATTTGAAGTTCTCTCAGCAAATGTTGTAACCAAATCATTTCAGCTGCTGCACTGGCAAGGCTTCTGTACTCTGCCTCTGTGCTTGATCTAGAAACCGTTTGCTGTTTCTTAGAGCTCCAAGTCACCAAGTTTCCTCCTAAATAAATGCAGAACCTTGAGATTGATCTCCTATCATCAGGGTATGTTGCCTAATCAGCATCAGAAAACCCATTTAGGACGAGATTAGTTGGTCTGTTCAACACCAAACCATGATCCAAAGTTCCCTTCAAGTACCTCAAGATCCTCTTCACCACCTTCAAGTGAGTATCAAGAGAGAATTGCATGAACTGACACACTTTGTTGACCGAAATGAAATTTATGGCCTTGTAACAGTCACATAGTGTAAAGCACCAACTATACTTCTATAGAGAGTAAGATTTTCAATTGGATCTCCCTTTCTCAAAGATAATTGATCACTACTGATCATTGGAGTGGGCAATGGTTTTGCTTCAAGTATTTTTGCTTTCTCCAATAGTTCAGTAATATATTTTGTCTGTGACAAATGCAGCCCTCCATCCTTCATTTCCTTAACTTCAATTCCTAAGAAATAATTGAGTAAACCAAGGTCTTTGAGTGCAAATTGATTGTTTAACAATAAAACAAGTTGTTGAATCTCACTTCTATCACTGCCGGTAATGATTATGTCATCTACATAAACTAATATATAAAATGTAGTTTGCCTGTTGTACCTCATAAAAAGAGAATTGTCTGCCTTTGAGTTAGTAAATCCAAGTTGTTGAAGAGATTTTTTGAGCTTTTCAAACCAAGCTCTAGGTGCTTGCTTTAGGCCATAGAGAGCTTTATTCAGTTTACATACAAATGATAGTTTTCCTTCAACTTCAAAACCTAGGGGCTGTGTCATGTATACCTGCTCTTGCAAGACTCCATTTAGAAAAACGTTGTTTACATCTAACTGCTTTATCTCCCCACCTCTAGCCAAAGCAACTGTAAGCATCACCCTTATTGTAACTGGTTTTACCACTGGACTGAACGTATCTGTGTAGTCGAAACCTACCAATTGATGATACCCTTTAGCTACAAGCCTAGCCTTATATCTTTCTATAGTTCCATATGCATTTCTTTTAACCTTATACACCCATTTGCAACCAACAAGAGATCTATCAAGAGGACGAGGTACGAAGGTCCAAGTTTGATTCTTCAACAAGGCACCATATTCTTCCTCCATTGTTGTTTTCCAATGCTCCTGTGAGAGAGCTTGTTGTAGAGTTGTTGGCTTTTTATCGGTGTCAAAGGTAACAGTAAGGGATTCTATAATTCTTGGTTTGAAAATCTTTGCTTTGGATCTAGTTATCATTTTGTGACGGTTTTCCACTGGTTCTAATACTCTTCTCATTGTCCCCCTTTCAACTTGTGATTCACATTGTTGAAAATTTGTAGCACCTGCAATTCTATTAGACAAATCTGCAGAATCTATATTATGATCATTTATAACATTATGACTAATATTACAAGAACTCAACTGTGTGTGGATATGAGAAGTGCCATGAGTGGGAGATGAGGTTGGAGATTCATTTTGAGAAGGATGAGCATGTGAAGTAGGATTTTCTACTGTTGGAACTAAAAATGGTCAGGATTTGTATACTATGTTCTGAAGGATTGAGTAATTTGGGACTTGAATATTTCATTGAGCAAATGGAAAGGTTGATTCATCAAATTTGACATGCCTGGATATATACACTCTTCCATCATTAGCTAGACATTTATACCCTTTATGTCTAAGACTATAACCCAAAAAAGTGCAGGATTTTGACCAATGTTCCACTTTATGGCTGTTATAACTTCTTAAGCATGGAAAACAAATGCACCCAAAAACTTTAAGGCTTGTGTAATCAGGTTTCACATTGAATAGCTTTTCAAGAGGACTAATGCCTTTGAGAACAGATGTAGGGAGCCTATTAAATAGAAAAATTGAAGTATAAAAGGCATCATCTCGGTATGAAGTTGGAAGAGATGATTGAGCAAGCATAGTGAGGCCATGATCAACAATATCTCTTATTTTCGCTCAGCAACACCATTTTGTTCAGGTGTATGAGGACAAGACAATTCATGATGAAATCCAAATTTCTCAAGAAAAGAAGTAATAGGTCTATATTCCCCTCCCCAGTCAGTTCTAAGAATCTTAAGTTTTGTGTTAAATTGTAGCTCAACTTGACTCTTAAATTGGGTAAAAATTTAAAAAACTTCAAATTTCTTTTTCATAAAGTATATCCAAGTATATCGGAAATAGGCATAAACAAAAGAAACATAGTACTTATACCCATTATTGGATACAACTGGAGAGGACCACACATCAGAGTGAACTAATTGAAAAGGAGCATTGTATGTTGTGGTGGAATGAGGAAAAGGCAATTTTTGGCTTTTGCCAAGTTGACAAGCATGACAAAATGTGAAATCTTTATTAATTGTAATTGAAGGATTGCATTTGTTGAGAACTGCTCTAACAGTCCCTTTCATAGGATGACCTAGTCTTTGGTGCCAAATACCCAAAGTATTGGCTTTAGGGAAATTACAAACAGCGTAATAGAGTTGAAACAATCTAGATTGTCAATTTTGATGACATTACTACTTAAAAATTGACTAAAGTTTGGTGTGTCTGAAACTGAGCTGGTATGAACTTGTGGAAAGACTGGTTGGTGATAGTTGTGTGAAGGAATTCTTGAGTGTTTGGACAAGTGGAACTGATAAAGACCTTGATTAAGAGTCCCTTGAAGAAGAAACTTCCCCGAAACTTGACAAGACAAAAAAATGGGTGAAACTCAAAATAGACATTGTTGTCTTGAACAAACTGTGATACACTAATCAAGTTCTTTGTAATATTAGGCACATGTAATAAATTATTCAAAACAAAGGTTCTATTAGAATTTGTAAATAGAGAATGACCAATATGGTGAATGTCCAAACCTGCTCCATTGCCCATCTGTAGCTTTGAATTTCCATGATATGTTGAGCCAATATTGAGATTGCTAAAGGCACTTGTAACATGATTGGTTGCATCTGAGTCTGGAAACCATGTATTGTTGTCATTCATGCTATCTTGAGCAGCAACATTCGCAGATGGATAGAAACCTTGACTTCCAGAATTACCAGAACTTCCACCAGAATTTCCACCAAAATTCCCAAAGCTTCCACCAGAGCTTCCATTAGAATTCGATTCACTTGGAAAACCGGTATAGAAAGGATCAAATCTATGGTAGCATTTTTGCACGATATGTCCAAATTTTCCACACAATTGACATTGAGGCTTGTTGTTGGACCAACCTCTACCACTATTACCATGACCTCTGCCTCTGCCTCTGCCTTTACCTCTATTTCCTTGGAATTGTTGATTGTGTGTGTATTGATTGAGTTTGAAATTCTGAGAACCAGCAATATTTTGTTTCTTCTGACCATTGTGGAAGGCCAAATTAGCAGATGGTGTTGAGCCATCTGGATTTAGGTAATAACTTTCTATTCTCTTTTCATGAGCAAGTAAGAGAGCAGTAACTTCACTAACAGTAAAAGGCTCAACTCTTGAAGTGACAGATACAATCACGGATTCATATTCAGCACCCAATCCATTAGTAATGTTGGATACTTGATCCTCTTGAGAGAGAGAATGACCAACAGATGCTAGTGTATCAGATAATGACTTCATTTTAGATAGATATTCTCTCATTGTAAGGTTGTTCTTCTTCAACCTCCCAATATCCTGTATACTGAGAAACTCTTGCATGGGTTTGAGAGACAAACAGATCCATCAATGTTGACCAAATGGCACTAGCAGTATTACAACCCACTAGATTTGGTAAATAAGCATTAGAAATACTTCCCAATAGCCATGACACAATCAATTGATCTTGACTATTCCAGAAATCATGAGTAGGATTTGTTACCTGGTTTCCATCGGAGTTCATAGTTGTCTCTAGAGGACATATCGATTTTCCGTCGAGGAATCCCTAAAGTCCAAGGCCTTGGATTACGGCGGTGACTTGTTGTTTCCACAATAAGAAGTTATTGTCGTTAAGCTTGACCCCTATTGGCTGTTTGACTATGACCCATTGTTGCGCTGTAACACATGATTGTTGATCGGTGATGACCGGTGTTGGTGTGACCGGAGATATCGTCATTTCTCTCATCGGAGTAGAGGATGCTTGATCTTCAGGCTTTGCTACCATCAAGAGATTTGAAGAATTCTAGGATAATCTATTTCTGTGTAAAATAGACAGTACAAGAACCTAAGCTTTGGGAGGAGCTTTTATACTAATGAATAAAGAATTTTCTATTTTGTATTTACAATTACAATTATCTACTCATCTTCCATGTTATTCTTTTGACTTGTTGACTGACCAATAGCTTCAATATTTTATGTGTGGACTCTTCACCGATCCAGAACAGAGAAAACAGCCTGTGTTATCTTTTGTGAGAGAATTCGTTCAAAGTATTGATTATGAGTTGGAAGAAGGGGCTGTAAGGTATTTTGTTAACGTCCTCCTTAATTACCTTGTTCTTATGGGCCCAGATGAATCGAGCACGGTGTGTATGGAAAGTTGCCTACGAGAACAAACTTTTCCCCAAGGCCATATTTTTTGATCAGCATATTGCTTGGTCGCTTGATGTCAGAAACTTATCTGTAGGAGCTGCTCTTATAGCTATTGTGGAAAAGCTCTGCTGCAGTGGAACTATATTTCTCATTTATTGCCATAACCAACTTCATTAACGGATAAACAACAAGTGTGGCAAGAGTTGGTTTCACAAGACTAGGATACCAAATTGACAATGTTGCTGCAACAATGATATGAGATGTCATTGCATCTTGACTCGTTCCACCAACACAAGAAATCTAATCTTGCACTTCAAATGATTTTAGCCATGCCAATACTTTAATTTCCTCAACCTGATAAATTCCTTGTGTTTCAGGTGATCATTCAGAATCTTATCCATCTCTATATGTTAGTTCTAGAGAATTTGAGTGTATTAATAACTTAAGAGGGTTTACAAATAAATTGTATTAAAATGAAAACATCCATTTAAATAAGGGTACTATTGGCATTAAGATGGGTGTTTATAGTAATGTTTTAATTTTAAATTTTAAGTATGGGTATACTTATAAATATATGCGTGCTTATCATATATATGTGTGTCAATATCCGTACCCAGTAGATATTTATTGGCCGATTAGATCCAGACCCGAGTGTTTGGTGTCAAAATTTATTATAATATTTCTTGTAATACTTAACAAATTATCTACCGAATCTCTTGAGTTTTATCAAAAAGTATCATTTAGTTTGATTAATTTGTAAGAAATATATATAGTTGGAACTACGAGATTCCCCCTTGATTATTTCCTTTATTAGTTAGCTTATTTTTTAAGTTATGTTAACCAATCTATTATTCTATTTTTATTCTTCATTATTAGAATTGATTCTAAATTATATAATTGATTCTATATTATTACTAGGATTGATTCTACATTACAGTATTAGGATTGATTGTTTTCCCTTTTTAGTTTGAACAGCTAGGGCTATATATACTAGGGCAATGTACATAAATACAATAGTTTTTATTTCCAGAAATTCAATTTGGTATCAAAGCCATTGTCAAAGTCTTGCAGTTATTTTTTTTTTTCACATCCTTGCAACTTCTTGTTTCAGAAGATCCAATATTGATAAGCCGCAGGGATTTAATTGTATTGTCAAATAATTTAACTATAATTTATATTGATGGACATTATTTAACTCTCACTTGGAGACGGACATTCCAATTATGATGACGAAATATGCTAAGATAGTAATATTGTATTGTGAGTCTAGCAAGCAATGATTTGAGAGGTGAACCATTTTTTTTTCATGCCAATTAATCGATCCACCAAAACCTATAATTATATGAATCACAACATCAACTATTAGCATATGTATTAGATAGATGCAAAGATATCTTTGTGGGAGTAGATATTTATTGGGCGATTAGATCCAGACTAGAGTGTTTGGTGTCAAAATTTATTATAATATTTTTTATAATACTTAACAAATTATCTACCGAATCTCTTGAGTTTTATCCAAAAATATCATTTGGTTTGATTAATTTGTAAAAAAATATATATTGTTGGAACTACGAGATTCCCCCTTGATTATTTCCTTTCTTAGTTAGCTTATTTTTTCAGTTATGTTAACCAATCTATTATTATATTTTTATTCTTCATTATTAGAATTGATTCTGCATTATTAGAATTGATTCTATATTATTACTAGGATTGATTCTACATTACAGTATTTGGATTGATTGTTTTCCCTTTTTAGTTTGTATAGCTACTAGCTTGGACTATATATACTAGGGCAATGTACATAAATACAATAAGTTGTTATTTCCAAAAATTCAATTTGGTAGTAGAGCCATTGTCAAAGTCTTGCAGTTTTGTTTTTTTTGTTTTTTTTTTGTGTTTTTTTCACAGCCTTGCAACTTCTTGTTTCAGTCTTTCCAATATTCATAGCCTTGCGGCTGTCTTTATCATTACAGTCTATGTAACTCCTACAGATCCTATGGCTTCTTGTCCAAATTTATCTCATCCTCATCTCACACCGACCCAATGTGTCACGAGCGTGTTGTTAAATGGGAAGAAATCAGATTACTGTCAATTTCAGTCTCAGATTGCTCAGCTACAGTCACACTTTACTTTGGCACCTTCTTCGGGCCCCATGGCTACTATTGCTACATGTACTCCTACTGCCTTTCATGGTAAATTAGGTCATCCCACTTGGATTTTGGAATATGGTGCCAATAATCATATGACTGGTGAGTTATCTAATTTTACTTCTCCCGTCACACCCATTAACCAAACGGTTTGTATTGCCGATGGGTCTTCCATTCCCATTCGTAGTTAGGGAGATGTTTGCTTGTATTCAGACATCACCCTTCATTCAGTTTATCATGATCCTAATTTTGCCTATAATCTCATGTCCATTAGTCATCTAGCAAAAAATCTTAATTGTGCCGTTGTTTTCTTACCCGATCGTTGTTTTTTGCAAAACCTAACTTCGAAGAAGATTTTTGGCAGGGGATATGAGCATGATGGACTCTACTACTTTGACAACCCTCTACCCTCTAAAGTGTCTCCCTTTAGTCCATAAGTTTTTGGTTTATCCATTTTTAACTCTTATGTTTTTTCTCCTCAAACTTTAGATTTGTGGCATGCACGTTTAGGACATGCAAACCTTCAATATTTGTGTTGGTTATTTCCATCTTTGAATAAAACTTGCAAGGATTCTCAATTTAAATACGTGGTTTGTGAATTGTCAAAACATACTCGCACTACATATATTCCCTGTATGCATCGTGTCCCTAATGCCTTTGACCTCATTCACTCTGATGTGTAGGGGCTTCCCCTGTCACGGCCCTATCCCAACACCGTTACTATGTCACATTCATTGATGATTACACTCACTGCACTTGGGTCTATTTAATGAAGAAATAGTCTGAAGTTTTCACTCATTTTACTCATTTTCTTCAAATGATAAGAACCCAATATAATACTGTTGTACGCAATATTAGGTCTGATAATGGTTCAAAGTATTTATCGAATGAGTTTCGGTATGAACTTAACAAAAGAGGTCTTCTCCAACAACTTACCTATCCTTACACATCTGAGCAGAATGGTGTGGTGGAATGTAAAAATTGTCACATTATATCAATAGTCTGATGCCTCTTATGTGGTATGGGTGTTCCCAAACACTTTTGGCACATGGTTGTCCTCATTTCCATCTACCTTATAAATCGCACTACTAGTCAAATGTTACAAGGTAAAGCACCTCTTCACCTTCTCTAGCCTAATAGCACCATCTTTCCTCTCTTGCCTCGTGTCTTTAGATGTACATGTTTTGTTCAAAACTGTAGTCCTACTCATACCAAACTCGATAATAAGGCTGTTAGGTGTGTCTTTTTAGGGTATTCTTTAATGTCCAAAGGGTATAGGTGTTATGATCATGTCTCTCGTCAATTTTATCACTCTTTGGATGTTACTTTTCTAGAGTATGTTTCTTTTTTCTTAGGTACTTCTACCTTGTCAGGATCTATTGTGGTAACTTCAGTGGAAAATAGCTCTTTGCTTCTGCGTGTGGTTCCTATATTTGAGCCATCTTCACCATCCTCAACTTCTTCCACTAGTAGGTCCCTGCCTCCGATCACCACCATAAATCTCTTACAGGTTTATTCCCAACGTCCACGCATTTAAGATCCTCTACCAGTTTTTTCTCTAGACTCAAGTATCTCACCCTATCCTTTAGTTTCTTATGGTCCTCCCCATTATCCAACCCGTGATTGTTGCCCCCCTTCTCGTTATATTTTTTTTAGTATTACTAATCATCTCATTGCCACGTATATTTCTTATTAGGGGCTTTCAGATCATTACTAATTTACTGGTCTTTCCTTTGTTAGGTTAATTCAGTTTATATTCCCCCGCTCTGTTCATGAGGCTCTCTTGAATCCTAAGTGGGTGGCTGCTATACAAGTGAAAATAGATGCCCATCAACAAAATCAGACTTGGAAGCTTGTTACTCTGCCTACTAGTGAGCTCACAATTGATTGTAAATGGGGTTTTATTGTTAAATATCTAGCAAATGACACTATTGACTGATATAAAGCCCGTCGTGTTGTCAAATGATTCACTCAGGTTCCATGCAAGGACTTTAGTGCTACCTTTGCCCCAGTTGCTAAATTAACCACAGTTTGTCTTTTGGTCTCACTTGCTGCTTTCTATTCTTGGCCTCTCCATCAGTTGGATGTCAAGAATGCGTTTCTCAATGGTGATTTGTCAGAAACTATATACATGGATTTGCCACTAGGTTTTTGAGCTCAGGGGAGTATTCAGGGAAAGTATGTCACCTTCGAAAATCCCTCTATAACCTTAAGCAGTCTCCCCGAGCATGGTTAAGCCGTTTCAGTGATTTGGTTCTAACTATGGCATTTGTTCAATGTCACTCAGATCATACATGCTTCATTCATCTCCATCCTTAGGGTCAATGTATTATCATTTTAGTTTATGTTGATGACATCATTATTACTGGAGATGATGCTCATGGTATTGTTCAAGTAAAGTGTGATCTCATGAAAATTTTTGACATTAAGGATTTGGGTCATCTTCGTTACTTTCTTGGTATTGAGGTTGCTTGGTCAAGCCAGGGCATATCCTTATCCCAACGAAAGTATTCTCTTAATCTCCTTCAGGATACATGTATGCTTGGGTGTAGGCCTGCCTCTACTCCTATGAACCCTAATCTTAAGCTGTCAGCAGAGTCAGGGGAATTATTACCAGATCCATCAATGTATCATTGTCTTGTGGGTCGTCTCATTTATCTAACGAACACAATACCAGACCTTACATTTGCAGTCAGTGTTGTAAGCCAGTTTATGTACACGTCTTGTACCTCCCATATGGATGCCGTTTATTACATTCTACGGTACCTCAAGACTTGTCATGGTCTTGGCCTTTTCAATGTGATAAGAGCACAGTCATACCTCTCATGCTTTACGGATGTTGATTATGTGGGGTCGAAGAGTGATAGGCGCTTTACTTCCGGTTTATGCACTTTTTGTGGCAATCATCTCATATCCTGGAAAAGTAGAAAACAAGCGGTCGTCTCATGGTCTTCCGTCGAGGCCGAGTACCATACCATGACTTAAGGCACATGTGAGCTTCTTTGGCTTCGTTCTCTTTTGGCTGAGTTAGGTTTCTCAGTAAATGACTCGTTTGTATTGTTTTGTGACCATAAGTTCACTATTATGTTATCCTCTGATTCAGTCCTTCATGAGAGAAAAAAACACATAGAAGTTGATATTCACTTTATTCGGGAAAATGTATACCAAGCTATGTTTCATCGTCTAATTAGATGGTTGATATGTTCACTAAATTTGTTGATCCATTAATGCTGCAGTTGTCTCTTGTCAAGCTACGCTCGTCGACATCTTTGCCCCAACTTGAGGGGGAGTGTTTGAATTATAAGATTCCCCCTTGATCATTTCTTTTCCTAGTTAGCTTATGTTTTGGGTTTTGGGTCATATTGACCAATGTATTATTATTATTATTTTCTTCATTATTAGAATTGATTCTACATTATTAGGATTGATTGTTTTCTCTTTTTAGTTTGTACAGCTTTGGCTATATATACTAGGGCAATGTACATGAATACAATAAGTTTTTGATTTCCAAAAATTCAATATATATATATATATATATATATATATATTAAAAGAAATTTAATATTTATCCTAAAATATAGTTTTTTTAAAAAAAATTATCTTAAAATATAGTTGATCAAATCATTTTGTTTGAACAAGGTCAATACCGGAAATAAAAAAAATAAAATACTGTTCCATTCACTCTTCACCGTTACCAAGTACCAACTAATATAATGTATGTATAAATACACATTCACTTGGTTTCACTCCAAACTACGCAGGAGATTCACTGTCTGTGCACAACCCAGGGGCAGAGGCATTTGATAATTAGCCTGGGCTACAGCACAGGCTAACTTTTTTGATTTTTTTTTAAAAGTTAATACATATATAATTACATTTACTTCCCTTGTATTAGAGTATAATAATTATATTTATTGCTATTTTTTTTTTTTGAACAACCATTTTTATTCATCGAGCCCAGGAGCCCGGAAGGAAACCAAAGAAGAAAACAAAAGCCAGAAACATCAAGCCAAAAACAGCCACAAACACCAAAGAAAACAAAGCACCCCAAGCAGGCCAAAAACGAAACAACAGGAAAGCCAAAAAGAAGGCAAAACACAATGCCCCGAAAAGCAGAGAAAGCAGGCAAAAAAAAAAAAAAAAACACCACAACATCACATCTAGTGCAGAAAATCACCATAAGAATTGGACCCCCATCTTAGCCAAATTATCTACGAATGAGTTAAACATGCGCAAATCAAACACAACCTCTAAGCCTGCCAGCGCCTTCAACTGCATCTGGATGAAGGAAATCATTCTAAAGTGCTCAATACTATCGAAATCCTCGTTGTTAATCCAAGAAACGACCACCTTAGAATCATTGACAATCGAAATCATTTGACCTCTAAAGGACTGATCAAAGCTACAAATTTCAATGGCCTTGTGAATGACAACGATTTCAGCAGCATTAGAGTCTATAGAGCCAACACCAAACGGAAAAAGACCCACCACCTTATCGTTGTAATCCCTCAAAACACCGCCTATTTCGGCTGGCCCTGGGCTCCCCCTAGCCGACCCGTCGACATTGAATTTGAAAGTATGCATCAGAGGCGAAACCCAGTCCTTAATGACAGATTTTTTCACCCTTCTAAACTCCACATAACATTCTTTTAAATTGAGCATCAAAGTACAAACAAAGTCTGAGACGTCATTCCCTAGAAATTTGAACCACCAAGCTATCCGAAATCGAACCGTGTCTTGAACCACAGAAAAAATAGGGGCTTTGTCTTCGAAAACCTTTTGATTGTGTACCTCCCAAACAGTCCAAACAACCGCACTAAATAAGGAAAGCCAAGCCCTTTCACTCTTCACAGCTGAGCACAAACCCATCCACCCATCAAACCATTCCTGAACAGTTTTATTACTACACCAGCTAACATCCCACCACTCCATGCACACCTGCCACAACTTGTTAGTCCAAGAACAGTGTAAAAACAAATGATCAATAGTTTTTGCCTCTTGAGAACAAAACGGACAGTCAACAGCGGTGAGGTGGCCCATCCCATATCTATGGAGCACCACCCTAACCAATACTTTCCCTTTAAAGAGCTGCCAAAGGAACACTTCAACTTTTGAGGGACAAATCCCATTCCAAATCACTTTGCGAATCGATGGAGAAACCTCCGAAATCCCTTCAAATTGACGCCGAAAAGAACCCTCCGAGAACAAGCCATTCCGGTTGTGATTCCAAGCCAAAGAATCAGGTGACGAGTTGAAAATAGAAATGCCACTCAGGAAGGTAAGAAAACCACCCCACTGCTCCCTTTCCCAATCAAACAATTCCGTCTAGTTTGAACCTCCCACTCCCACCCCGAAGACCTCCACCTCCCGAAATCATGAATATGACCACTTTGCTTAGAGGCCAAAGCGAAAATATGAGGGAAAGCATCTTTCAGAGGTCTAGAATCCCATATTAACTCAGACCAAAAATTTGCTCTATCCCCTTTACCAACTATCACCGAAAAGCCTTCACTAATAACCTTAGCAGCTTGGCTGCCAGGATTGAAAAGACTATGGATTGCCTTCACAAAAAAAGAATCCTTAGGCGACTTGAACCAACTCCACGTAAGACTTCTATCTTGAATTCCGTACTTGGCAACTAAAACCTTACGCCACAAAGCATCTTGCTTCCTACCAAATCTCCAAATCCATTTAGCGAGCATACGTTTGTTTTTAACTAAAACCTTTCCGATGCCTAGACCACCCGAGAGCTTACTCTTACACACCTCATCCCATTTAACCGCATGAATCTTCCTCTTGACACCGCCGTCACCCCATAGGAAACTCCTTTGAAATTTTTCAACAAAGAGGGCCACTCCTACCGGCATCTTGAAAAGAGATAAAAAATATGTCGGGATACTAGCAATAACCGACTTGATTAGCACCAATCGTCCGCTCTTGGACAAAAATTTTCTTTTCCAAGGGGAGAGTCTTGATTCGATTTTTCTGATAATCGAATTCCAGAAGGTTTAGACAAAGGCCTTGCCCCTAAAGGAAGGCCGAGGTAAGTAATTGGAAACTTATCTTTGTTACACCTAAACACAAACTCCCAAGGGAAAGAATCTGACGCACCACCTTTACCCACTCTGACTAAGCAAGACTTATGGAAATTAATTTCTTACCCATTTTGAATTGCATGTTTATTTCTTATTTAGCCTTTATCTTTTAAAAAAGTTTATGTATTTTGTTTAGAATATAAATTTTGAGGAGTAACGTACCATTATGTCCCTCTTATCTAAGTGTATATTTAATTTCCGGTTAATGTAATTTTCCCGTACCGTTGATGTTCGTTTTTTTAATGAGTAGCCCACCCTATAATAACATCCTGGCTTCCCCTGGCACAACCCAATCTCTTTCAATTCGAAAACGCGATACTCATCGCCAAATTGACGAAAACATGGCGGCCACACTCTCTGCTTTGCGCTCTTTAATGTCCTCTCACAATCCTCCTCTCGATGCTCTTGTTGTTCCTTCTGAAGATTATCACCAGGTTTGTTTTCGATCATTTTTTCGATATTTTTTTTTCTTACTTCGAAGAAATGAATGATTTGCGAGTTTCTCTGATTTGATGTATTGATTGTTATGATTTGTTGTAGAGTGAATATGTTTCTGCACGAGACAAACGGCGTGAATTCGTCTCTGGCTTCACCGGGAGTGCAGGTCATTTCTTCAAATTTTTACTAGAGAAAAAAATATATATATATTCAAAAATTTACTTTGATTTGTTGTTGTATCATTTGGTTTGCGTTATTTGATATCTAGTTATGTGGAATTGAATTTTCAATTGGTATAGAATCTCAGTTTTTGTATAGTTCTTAAGGAAATACAATAGAGTTTGATTTCTTTTGTAATTTTATTTTGAGTGTGCGTTATTTGAATGAGATTCAGGTGTGGCGCTGATCACAATGAATAAAGCACTTTTGTGGACGGATGGACGCTATTTTCTGCAGGCAACTCAACAGCTTAGTGGGGAGTGGAAACTCATGCGTATGGGAGAGGACCCTGCTCTAGATGTCTGGTTGGTCGATGTAAGGCTCCTGTAATTTTTTTTCAACCGTAAATTATCCTTGAACTGAGAATTTCACGATAAGTCTAATAATTTGGTAAGAAACTGGTTTCATGTGATTTGTGTATTTTTCTGTGATTGTTGTTATTTTCTTTGAGATTATTATTTGTTCTTAGAATGTCATTGGGTTGCCTTCATTAATGATGTTCTGTGGCCCCAGTATGTTGGAGCTATATTAAGATTTTCAGTTCATTTAAGTTACGGGAATTGTTTTGGCCCCCCTTTAACTCAGATGAATTCTGGCTTTGTTTGCATAGGCTTGGACTAGCCAACCTCGTCCTTGAGAACACCAAAACTAGGAATTTTCAATACCTTAGCAAGTTTTTTTTTATTCGTGGACGTTTACTCTTATGATTTTTAGTTATTTTTTATGTGGCTGTTTATCTATTAAATTTTAATTATGTACCAATTTTGATTGTATTTAGTGGATCTTGTGACTTGATTTTATTAGAATCTGCCGAGTGATGCGGCCATCGGTGTTGACCCTTGGTGTGTGTCAGTGGAAACTGCACAGAGATGGGAGCGTGCTTTTGCCAAAAATCAACAGAAGCTGGTTCAAACCTCCACCAATTTGGTAGATGAGGTTTGGAAAAATCGACCATCAGAAGAAGCAAATCCAGTTGTTGTTCATCCCATGGAATATTCCGGTCGATCGGTTACCGATAAGTTGAAGGATTTGAGGGAGAAGCTCACTCATGCACGAGCTCATGGTATCATCTTCACAGCCCTTGATGAGGTGTGTTTTTTGTTGGCCTATTTCTTTTGCTGTTAATTTCATCCTGAGTTTGAGAATTTATCCTCACAACCCTTTGCCTTTTATTTTTATTTTTTCTTCTAGATTTTTTTTCTTGCGATATATATTAGCCGTTTTGCTTCTTGCAGGTTGCGTGGTTGTATAATATAAGGGGAAGTGATGTGTCCTACTGTCCAGTTGTTCATGCATTTGCAATAGTAACAATCAATTCAGCTTTTCTTTATGTGGATAAAAGGAAGGTCTCTTCTGAGGTCAGTAGTAGGGCATAATTCTATTTTCTGTCTTCTCACAATCTCTATGTGTGGCGGTCACTATTTAAGTTCCCTATTGGAGGAATTTTTTATCAAACCATATCAGCCTCCAATCTGTGATCTCTTTGTAAGAATTGACTCTTTTCTTGCATTGATGTTGAGAATTCTAATGTTCTTCTGCTTTTGAATTTAATATTGGTGCTCATGAATACTGTATCTGATATCAATAGCTGAAACCATGTGACAGAGTTATGCTGTCCTAATCTATGGATTCTAGTTTTTATAAGTTTGCTGAGAAACTATGAACTTAACAGTTCAAACGATTAAACCAGCCAAGAAATGCTTGTTATATGCAGGTAAATTCAGTATTGAAGGAGAATGGAATTGAAGTTCGGGATTATAGTGCAGTGAGCTCAGATGTGGTCTTGCTTGCATCTGCTGGTCAGCTGGACCTGTCATCTGCTGTCAAAGGAAATGGTACAAAAGAAGAGGAAAATAAAAATGATTTCATTTGGGTTGACTCTGGCTCATGCTGCTATGCTTTGTATTCAAAATTGAACTCTGATAAGGTCATTCTACAGCAGTCACCTGTGGCCCTTCCAAAAGCTTTAAAGGTAGTATATGCAGTTATGCACAACAACAAATGAAGATTTATTATGCCACATATAGCCTTAGAATGTATTCTGGATTATAATTACGTCATAACTTATTTTCATATATGTCCCCTCTTCTTGCTATTATTATCTATAGGACCAAAAAGAAGGCTATTATTGAAGTTAGAATCTAGTATTTGTAATTTTTTGTTTTCCTTTTTATTTTTTATTTTTTATGTGTGATCTTTTGGGGGTTGCTTATTCATATTTGAATGTGAAAGACTCTCAGAACAATTAAAACTTAGCAGTCAAGATAGAGATAATACAGTTCATTTAGTTTTCCGTTACTGATAAAAATTTCTTGATTTATTAAATATCAGCTACTGAATTGTATACCAAAAAAAGGCTCGTTACCAATTTAGGTAATGTTAATACAGTTCTAATGTTCAGCATTTCTTCATGCATTTGTGTATCCGTGTAATAAAAATTGAACTTACTTCAGAGGTATTAGCTAATATCATCATTTTATTTTGTTGCCTCGTTTTACAGCACACATCTCAAAAACTAATATATGTTCACTAATTTTTCATGATTTAGAACCCAGTTGAGATGGAAGGGTTAAAAAAGGCCCATATTCGGGATGGTGCAGCTGTTGTGCAATATCTTGTCTGGTTGGATAAGCAGGTATACTGGGAGGTCTATGTTCTCTGATTGTATTTTTCCAAGAACTTTAAGGAATGTATGATTGATTGTGTAAAGTATTTGTCGGCTTTCTGCAGATGCAGGAGATTTATGGTGCTGCTGGTTACTTCGTGGAAGGGGATGGAGCAAACAAGAAAAAGAAATCGTAAGTCTGTCATCATTTGTTTATTTTTTATTTTCTGGGCACAAATCAGATTTCTAGTTGTTGAGATGTATTATGTGAATATGTGATACATTAGTCTACAGCCTGATCAAGGAAGAGATAAAATGTCCTGCAAGACAATTCCAATCCAAGTTTTGTTGTCTATTCCTCAAGAGACACCATATTCGAACTAACTAGTTTCTTGCTAAGATGATTTGGTAAAACTTTAAGATTTGAGTCATCCTCTCTAGTTTATGGTGGAACATATGCTTCACTCTTCACATAATTTTGATTTTTTCTTCATCTCTAGTGAATATCTGTCAGTGTATAATTGTAATTGTGATTGCCATCACCTTTACTGATTTAGTCACATTTTAGATTGAAACGTTGAGATTGGTTCTGTAATTTTGTTTTGGGATGATTACAAAAAAGTTGCTGAACACATTACACATGCAAATTGTTGTGAGCCTCATGTATTGCTCGTCCATATTTTGATTCTTAATTTAATGAGTTTTGGCAGGGAAACCATGAAATTGACAGAGGTGACTGCAAGTGATAAGCTGGAGAGTTTTCGAGCTTCTAAAGAGGTAATGCTAATTTTGTATTATTACAAAATATTCTTTATATAGATGAAAAAGGCTAAAATTTTCATCTAAAATGTTATTCCCTATCAAACTTTGAAAGAGATGGTTTTCCGGTTTACCTGTATTGTGCGTTTTTTCTAACTTGCATATCTAGGTGTTTGGTAACTTGAGAGTCAAAATGGAAGCTTAGAGAGAGCAAATAAAAATTAGATAATATAGTGTGGAGATGTAAGATGAAAGCTTTTGTAGAAGTTTTTGTGTATTCCAATTGTAGTATGGAGAGTAAAAGAAAAACCTCAATATCTGTTTAAGTTAATTTAACATTTTTTGTTAAGTCACAAGTTGAGGTTTCAAAAATGTTATCTTAAAGTGTTATGAAAATTCTAATGGTTTGTTTTAAGGAAACATAACCTTAATATCATTTCTTTTAGGAACATCTAACATATTTGTTAAGTCAGAATGTGGCTTTCAAATGGTTAGAGTGATTAACCCGGATTGTCTTTGAAGTCCTATTCTAGAATCTTGGAGGCTTGGTTGAAAAACCTTATTGCTGAATTTAAGATATCAGTGAATACAAATCTGGTGGTTGAAAAAGGTGATTTTGTTATCTTGTTGACAGGTCTGACAGGCTTTATAGATGCCTTTTTGTACTCGTTAAAAACTTATAACTAGATTGCTTCTGATGGGTTTTGCTAACACTGTTGTTAAAGAATCTTGAAATTATTATACATCTTTATATGCTTCAATTTCTATTTTATTATGTTTGATCTATGACTATTGCCATTTAAACTTTTCATATGTTATGTTACCATATGTATATCGTATGCCTACAAAAAGGCTCCTTATTCAATATAATAAATCTCTCTTTATCTCTATTCACAACTGTATTTGCAAATATTGCTATTGTTATTTTTCTTGTTTATAAATTGACTTGCAATGGACATTCCTCCATCACAAGAATGTCCATCCTAGTCTGTTTTTTTGGGTAGTCAATGTGGCCAACAATTTTCTTATGATTGAGTAAAGGTACCAATGCCTTATGGGTCTTCGGGATTTTTACTGATTTAAATTCCAAATGGAGTTTTTTATATCTCAATTTTGTTGAAACACTGTTCCATTTGTCAAATATTTTATTTGTATAAAAGCTAGCATTTTGTTTCATAGAATACCAATATTGAGTTTATATAGGGGTAAAAAAAAAAAAAAGAGGATGAATGGAGTAGGCTTGGTTTGATTGGTCACCGAATTCTGATTTATGTAGTTTAGCATTTTATTAATATATTTGCTGCTGTTTTTGTTGACATGATGTGGATTGTTTTTCTGTGTTATGATTGCAGCACTTTAGAGGTTTAAGCTTTCCTACCATTTCTTCAGTTGGTCCAAATGCGGCCATAATCCATTATTCACCAGAGGCAGAAACATGTGCAGATTTTGATCCCGAAAGCATCTACCTATTTGATTCAGGAGCACAGGTTTGTCAATAGTCATAAATAGTTTACCCTGTGACAAGTTATTAATGCATATAATGAATACTGACTTCTACCATTAAATTTTTATCTCCTTACTGATATTGTTGGTGGTACCATTGAAGTATCTAGATGGAACAACTGACATAACTCGGACAGTTCATTTTGGAAAACCCTCAGCACACGTGAAAGCATGCTATACTGCGGTGGGTTTCTTCCTTTTCTCTCCTTTAGGAATTTCTTGTTCATTTGGTATTTGACTTGACTTCAGCCGAAGTTCAATAGTATGGATCTTGAAACTTGGTTGCTTAGTTCTGTTTTAAACTACTTCCAATCAATCAGTTTTAAGGTGTGTATGTGGTTGTTTTGGAAAGGGAATGTCTTAATAATGATTTTGAATGTGGTGGAAACCATATAATTGGAAATGATTCTCTGAATAAAACAATTTGCAGATTGGAAAGCAAACAATAATGTATTTATTTGTAATAATTTGCCTTATAAATGGTTGATTGCAATGAAATTATATACTGCTATAGATGAATCCAGTAAACACCATATTAAAGGTGTTTCATCCACAACGGAAATTTCAGTTTGATGGTTGTGTGTGGATGATAATAGCTTCAGTGGCATAAAGTCCGACACTTCACTTGCAATGAATATATCTTTTAGGGAACCTGGTTTTGAGATTTCACACCTAAGAAAGATTGTCTGGTCCTTAATTAGCAATGCCTGCCAGTTCAGTAACTAATCGTACTGTCAATATGGCTTCTATCATTAGTAGAAATCTGCTACTGGTTTAAGCTATGCCTACTGAGTCCGCAAACTGTTTTCTGTTGTCAGTCACTGGCTTTATTCTCATAGGCCATAGCACCTCTAGTGACAATTTCTGTGACAACCGTGGTAACTTTACTACCATGTCTAACCATTTAACACCACCATCACCACTGCCACTATTGCTAGCTCTCCACAAATGTTACTACTGCCACCAACTGTTTTGGCCTTTGACTACCGCTGCCAAGACCACAACTTATATACCATCAACGTTGACACTAAATCACCACTCCCTAATTTGTTGTTATATAGCACATTTTTTATGTTTAACCACCATAATTATTCTGTTGTCTCTATCTGAAGAACATCAAATGATCGATTAATGTAATTGTTGGTCTTTTGAATTTGAAGTTGGGAATTTTAGTATTCATTAAAATATATGTTCATTTTAAGGTTGAGTAGTTGAAATTGGAAATTAATAGATGTTATTTGATTATCTCATTTTTGTCATCTATGTATTGGAAATTAAACTCATGAAGCTTACATTCGATCTTTTTTCTTCCAAACCTAAGACAGAATAACTTTTATTTTCCTTTTTCATTTTTATTTGAACTCCCTCAAAGCTAATACTTAAAGAAGTTGCTTCATTTGCTGGATATCATGCAGGTTCTTAAGGGTCATATAGCTATGGACAATGCTCGATTTCCTAATGGAACCAATGGTATTATACTTTTTTTTCTCCTTTATTCTGCTTTTCATAATGAAATGCTATAGGGTGAAGTGATATGTGTAAATGTGTAATTTTATCCATTTTGAAGTTATATGAAAACATTGGATATTTGGATCTGCACGACTGCACTTAAAAATTCTTTGATCAATCGATCTTTTTACAGGCCATTCCCTTGACATTCTTGCTAGGATTCCTTTGTGGAAGGATGGTCTTGATTATCGACATGGTACTGGACATGGAATTGGGTCTTACCTAAATGTCCATGAAGGTAAGTGGTGAATTACAACTGCTTCTTGTACTTAATTTGATTAAGAAGCTAACTAGTTGATTGTCTTATTGTTAATTATCTGAGCAGGACCTCATTTAATTAGTTTTAGACCTCGAAATGTACCTCTTCAAGCTTCCATGACCGTAACAGATGGTTAGTATTACTGCTATGTATTTTTTTTTTCCCTAAACAATTATCTTCTGTTGTTGACCAATTCTCGTAGAGGTGCCCTGTTGATGTAGCCTGATGTGTGCTCATGCTAAGAAAGGAATTGATATTTGTTTTACCTAGGCAATTTACTTGTCCTCATAGCAATTATTGCTATAATGCGGGTGCATGTACTCTGTCGCCATTCATTATCTCTTTCTCCCCATCCAGTTCTTTAGTTTTTCAAGAATAAACCATGAGATAATGCTTGCACCATTTTGATTTTATCCATTAATATTTATTTTATAGGAATTTTCATTAATTAACATTGAAATTGCTTTCTCAGAGCCTGGTTACTATGAGGACGGGAGCTTTGGTATCAGATTGGAGAATGTGCTTATAATCAAAGAGGCTGATACAAAATTCAATTTCGGTGGCAAGGGTTACTTGTCTTTTGAGCACATAACATGGGTAAGTGAATGATTCCTTTTATCTTTCCACACAGTAAGGCTTGGTGATATATTTTCATGAGTAGTAATCACTCTTAAACTGTCGTCCTTCTTTCATTATTCTTTAATTATTTATTTGATACGTAAAGACTGCAAATGAATTGAGAAAAAAAAAGGCACTATTTGACTTGGTTCGAGTTTCATCTCTGCATGAAAATGTAATGGTATCAGTGTTTCATTTTCATTGAACTTAGTATATTCATGTATTATAGCTATGATGCTTGGACCATGTAGTGGACTTTTGGTTCCTATCAGCTTATCGCTTCTTTCATCGACTTGTCTTTGTTGTGGAAAGTTTAAATCAGACCCACAACCTCACTCTTAAGCCAATTTAAGGGAGAGGAGATGCCATTAACAGTTCTTGTTATGATTCATGGCCTAGAATGCATTTTAGGACTCTCACTTTCTTTTTTGGACCACTCTGTGATATGTATAATTCATGGACCTCTCGACTCCGTGCACACACATTTGCTTAGTCAATAATAGTCCAATCTAACTTGATGGGCAGTCTATTAATGTTTGATGATTTCTTGTTATGTCCAGGCACCATATCAGACAAAGTTGATCAACCTGAGTTTATTAGCACCTGATGAGATAGACTGGCTCAACACCTACCATTCGAAATGTAGAGATATCTTAGCCTCTCACTTGGATCAGTATGAATTGGCATGGCTGAAGAAAGCCACCGAACCTGTAAGCGCGTAACTGAGACAATGGATATCGCCCTGCCTATTTTGTCTCTTCATTTCCATCGTCTTCTCCGGAAGAGAGAGAAATCTTGAAAAAAATAAAAAGCATGTAATTCAGGGTATGTTTTTAAAAAAATAAGCAAGAGACATGGCTCTGTTTTTAGGGAGTAATACATCATAATCCAACATTCAACTCAGTACAAATTATTCAACAATATATTCAGTTGCTGTTATTTTTTAACATTAGGCTCAATATTTGCACTATGACAGTAGCGATAATTTTCACTGATTAGGTGCTGGCTCTTGGATTTTCTAAGCGCCTCTTGAGTCTTGACACATTGACATCTGATTCGACAATCTTTGGCTATACTAGATAGTGAATGTAAATTGTGCAATTTCATCGAACGGTCTCATCATGTGGCAATGAGATCATCCCATGTAAGTTTTTCTCAGGAATGTAGAATAAATCCTACTACTTCTGGTCTTGGGGTTCCGCAATTGGAAAAAAAGGGAACGTATTGCTCAAATTATTATATCCGTTTTTGTCATTTTAAGTAATCACATTTTAAGGTACGATGGTGGAAGGGAGTTCGTTCATGTGGTATTTAAAAAAAAATACATATATAAAAGTAATATTTATAAAATACATTTACATAAACTTTTTAATAAGCTCACTATTTATAAATTGATTTTAAAACATAGCTTAAAATTGCACATCACAATCCTAATGAAAACTGGACTTGTTTAATTCCTACATGGCGATTAGTTTTTGAGCTCTGCATGGCTGTTAAGTAAGAAAAGAGAAGTGATCACTGAAGAGGTTAGTTGAGACTTTGAGTAGTGACAAGGTTTAAAATAATAAATGTTAATATGTGCATGTCATGCATGAGTTAGCTAAGGTTTTTATTTATTTATTTATTAAAGTATTACATAAATTCGGGGTTTTTTTAGAGGAGGATGACTCAAACCCGTAATCTCATGGTACAAGTGTGATGGGTTTATCGTTATACCAACCTCGTATTGTCTAGCTAAAGTATTTATAAGCAAGAGTTTTTTATATTAATTTTGGTAAGTATTGATATTTGAACCAACACATACACATGAAAAGAGGAAAATATAGGAACCATAAAATGCCAATGTAAACTAATCTTGTAAATAGGGATGGTAAAATTATCCACGAATACGGATATCCGTAAGAATCTGTTCTATTTAAAATGGATAATGTTACACATCCAACCTTTTTGTTCAACCTTTTTGTCCAACCTCTGATGTGTCAGTTGGTGAGTGGATGCACATTAATAATGATTTATCCATATATCCACTCACTAACTGACACATCAGGGGTTGGACAAAAAGTTAGACAAAAATGGTTGGATGTCTACCATTGTCCATTTAAAATAGAGATGGATACTATTATTTTAGAGACGGAGTGGGGATGAATGTCATCCTAATATCCATTTTATTTTCGGGGATGGGGATGGATATCGTCTATGGACATCCATCCCCATCCGGATCCATTATATATTTTAATATTTAAAAAATATAAAAATATATTATGTAATTATTAATTCTAATTATATAAGTTATTAATAATTTTTATATTTGAACTTTATTGGATGTATTTGTTTCTCTTTAAATAGGATCAAATGTACCGTTACATATGTTAATTATATTTTTCTCTTGTAAACTATACAAATTTAAAGTTTTTTCATCAGATATGGATATAAACGGAGCGGGGATGGATATCTCTATCTTAATTAGCGGATTATCCGAATCTGCCCCGCTCACGTAGAAATGGGGATGGATGCAGGGATAGAGATATATATCTTAAACGGATATGAGGATGGATATTGGGGTATCCATACCCAATCTGATCCATTGTCATCCTTGCTTGCAAGACACTATTGTGTGTATAATTCCGGAATATGGAGTTTTTTTATATTTATTTTTTTAAATCTGACATGGGTCAGAGGGTTGTCAAGGGCCAGAGACCTACTGGCTCAAACAACACTACAACGCGATTCGCGTGTCTATTTGGATAATTGGAAGAAGTCGACTCCCAAATCCAAGTCGACTCCCAAATCCCAAAACTAGAAGAGGTTTTCCCACATTTATGTGGAATTGGTGAGAAATGTCACATTTTTAAACTGATTTGGTGACAATGTCACTGCTTTAATAAGTTAAGTTTAAAAGGCACCTATTATGGTGAACGGACAAAAATACCCTTACTTTACACATTCTTTTCTTACTTTGAAGTTTTCTGAGATTAAAAACAGACCTCCAATGGATAATTAGTTTTGTGGCTCTACGCAAACGCATTCGGGGGTCGAGCTCCCCGCTGAGCTCGCGGTGGTCGAGCTGCCCGGTCAGCTCGTGGGGGTGTGCCCCCAGAGATTTTTTTTGGTTTTGAATCTTCCATTGAAAAGGCTCGAAATGAAGTGTTCGAGCCTTTTCATATACCAATCGTGCCTTTTCATTAAGTGTTCAGTATGAAAAGGCTCGAACACTTAATGAAAATGCACGATTACTGTACAATCGTGCCTTTTCATACACCAATCGTGCCTTTTCATGTACAAAAAGGCACGAGGCACGATTACTGTACAAAAAGGCTGGAAACTTTGTTCAAAAAGGCTCGAAATATTTTTTAATTTTTTAATCGAGCCTTTTTGAAAAGTTATCGAGCCTTTTGGAAAAGTTATCGAGCCTTTTAGAAAGGTTATCGAGCCTTTTGGAAAAGTTATCGAGACTTTTCCAAAAAGGCTCGATAACCTTTCTAAAAGGCTCGATAACTTTTCCAAAAGGCTCGATAACCTTTCTAAAAGGCTCGATAACCTTTCTAAAAGGCTCGATAACAACTTCAAAAGGCACGATGAGAAAGGTTATCGAGCCTTTTGGAAAAGTTATCGAGCCTTTTAGAAAGGTTATCGAGCCTTTTGGAAAAGTTATCGAGACTTTTCCAAAAAGGCTCGATAACCTTTCTAAAAGGCTCGATAACTTTTCCAAAAGGCTCGATAACCTTTCTAAAAGGCTCGATAACTTTTCCAAAAGGCTCGATAACAACTTCAAAAGGCACGATGACAGTGTAAAAAGGCACGAAATCATTTCGAGCCTTTTCCGAACTTTTTTCGAACCTTTTTCGAGCCTTTTCAAACC
Organism: Acer yangbiense; assembly: GCA_008009225.1. NCBI lineage: Eukaryota > Viridiplantae > Streptophyta > Magnoliopsida > Sapindales > Sapindaceae > Acer > Acer yangbiense. The sequence goes on along the minus strand of CM017766.1, from coordinate 3,964,591 downwards.
TTTTTCGAGCCTTTTTCGAGCCTTTTTCGAACATTTTAAAACATTTTCGAGCCTTTTTAACTATCAATATATTATGGTGAAGAAGGTTACTGTGGGGGGCAATTTTGTCCGTTCACCATAAATGGTGCCTTTTAAACTTAAGTTAGTAAGTTGGTGCCTGTTCCCAAAAAAGAGTCTCAAATAGTGCTATTTAATTTTTTAACCCCACATTTATTACGGTTGTATGGGTAATAATGGACAATATGTACGGGTTGATGGAGATTGTAAAGTTTCTATCCACCAAGGCAATGGCCCTTTAACGTGGGAGAATTATTCTTCGATCCTCAACTTTGGCGTTTTTTGTCAACATGGTCTTTCTTTTTCATATTATCTATCTTCTAAAAAATAAAAAGTAGTACTGCTGAGATCAGGGGCGAAGCTAGGATTTCAGCTTTGGGGGGGCCAAGACAAAAACAAATATTCAAATTAACACTAGACAAATATACTAATATTTAAAAAAAAATGGAATATTAATTTCATTTGTTGGAGATTCCGTGTATTGATTTTAAGAAGCTGGAATATTAATATTAGATGTTGACAATGATAAACCGGCTTCTGTGGTCTTAATTATTTTGAAAAATCCATCAATTGTCAATGGCTTTCTCATATGAAAATCAAATAAATTTTTTTTTTTTAACTAATTTAAATAAATAAACATTTAAATAAAAAAAACTAGTACAATAAACGTACCAAAATCATATATATATATATATTTAAAGAAGTATTCATTAAAGAAATCACATTAATAAATAATAACCTAAGAAAATATAAAATATAAAATAAATGAAAAAAAAAACCCTAAAATATTTATTAATTTGTAATCTTGTATCTGAAATTATTCGGATAGATGAACCGAAGAATAATAAGAATTCAATTGCAGCGGTAGAAATGAAATTGCTTAAGTGAAAAACCGAAAAAAAATAAACAAGTATATATATTGGTTAGACACTAGTTAATGATAACTAAGAAACAAATCTTAAAAGAAATATATTTTCAATTCTAAGATAAAGAAATACATCAAATTGGACTTATTTATTTATTTATTTATTTATTGTACTAATAATATTTTAATTTTAAGTAACCTACTTACATACACGTACTTAGTTTCGTAAGGATTCACAGTACTCAGTAAAAAACAAAAACCAAAACTGACAGCCATCAGAGGAGGCAAATTACTAAAGTTTGAATATATTATATATTATATAAAAATAACTGAAGTTTAAACTTCTGATTTGTTTTTTTTTTTTTTCTTTCTTTCTTTTGGGGGGGGGGGGGGGGGGGGGGGGGGGGGGGGTACATCCGTGGCTGAGCTGTGGTGCCTCACTACATCCGCCCCTGTGAGCCTCCTATACATCCGCCCCTG